>JAZHRO010000013.1:87420000-88670000 GCA_037157565.1 Thalassia testudinum | reverse complement strand
GACGCTCGTGCGCGCCTGCTCGCCCGCGCCTTCGGCCCCCTCCCCGCGGCTCGAACCCGCGACCTCCGCTTCGCCCGCGGCTGCGTAGCCGCTGCGCTACGCGGCGAAATGGTCGCGCGGACGTTTTTAAACGCGCGCGACCGCAGCCGTTGGATCGAGATCCAACGGCGGAGAGGAGACGTTGCGTGGTCTTCACAGGACTCCTGCGGCCGATTGGGCGGCTGGGATGGCGCCACGTGGCGCTATCTTGGCCGTCCATCTTCTGGAAGTTGTAGATGGTGCCACGGATGTCGGATTGACTTGATTTTTGTGTCGTTCGGCTGCGATCGTCGATCCGAATTCATCCGTGTGGTCGGATTTTCCATCTGAAGTGCGGATTTACACCATCCTGGCCCTTGATCTTCTAGGGTTCCCCGGTCTCTATCTGATGCTACGGATGCCTGATTAGGGCGATCTTGGAGTCGTTGAACTCCAATCGTCGCCCTGATCATATCCATACGGTTGGATCTTTGATCCGAGGCCCCGATAAAATATTTGCCCTGTCCAAGCACATAAAAGGAGACAATTAACCTCCATTTTATTCAAACTACTCTAAATGCAAGATGATGCATGTAATGCACTATTTATATCATGAAATGCAATCTTATGCTTAAGAACATGCATAAATAGACATTTTAAGTAGTGTAAATGTGTTTACATCATACCCCCATGCCTATCTTTTGCTAGTCCCTAGCAAAAACTATATGCTATTTATAAAAGAATTAGGTTAGATTATTTGGACCTGAGTTATTTTCAATCATTAAGAAATTGTCTACTTAAGAACTGAACTTTCAAAGACACAACAGTGCCCGGGTATCAGCCAAAATGCAGACCGCCTCAAGCCTCGCCTTATTCAAAGAAAAATTTCTTTTTCTGTTTTTACTCTTTTTTTTTTTTTTTTAGATTTTCAAATTTTAGGGTTTAAGAGTGGCTTTCTACGGCCATTCAACTCACCCAAGATTTGATGAGAACCCTAAGTTTTAAGCATCTTATTGTGATGTGATAGACTCGTTGACCGGCAATTAAAACGGACTTCGGATTTCTACGCCTCTAGGTGACCTCAAAAAGAATTCTGCCTAAAGGTGTATCTTTACAACCGGTAGCTTTCTCCCTACTTTTATTTTTTAACGGGGTCAACACAAGGGTGAATCCAGTGTATATCTCCCCGGTTTATTCTACTCCTCCGCTTCTTCCTAAGTGTTTTGGGAATTTTTAGTGCATTTTCTGAGCTGGGTTCTGGACAACCGGTCGATGAGCTGTTACCACCGACAACTTGCCAGCCATACTCGTGCGGCGAAGTGTGGCTTATTTCTTTTTTTTTTTTTTTTTTTTTTTTTTTTTTTTTTTTTTTTTTAAGTAGGTGGCTTCCCTGGTCTAAGATTTACCTAAAGGCAGCAAAAAGAGAAAGGTCCAGTGACTGGGCTCTGGACAACCTACCTATGGGCTGTTACCCACGATAACTTGCCAGCCATATCACCCTAGAAGGTTCATTAGCTACCCAATTTCCGTTAAAATCGCCAAACAACGAGTTAGTGCAAAGAAAGTGTGTAGATGCTTAAGACTCAAAATTCCCTCACATCAGAGGGCGGGTTGATAAGTCGTGTACTTATCACCCAAACTTATTTACTCCAATTATAATAAAATTCAGGTTGGCGAGGACTCGAAAAACAAATCCACATTTTAGTGGATACATAGGCTGATTAAGTCCAAAGACCTGAAGGGTCTTTGTGTTCAGAACATAATATAGTATTTCTTAAGATCGAAAATTTTCTGAAACCCAAATTCTCTTTCCTAATTTTGATTTTTTTTTTGTTTTTTAAATAAAACAAATCTACGGAGCTGACGAATGAATTCAAAGATAAATATCCACCCCCCCATGCCTATCTAATGCAATGTCCTCATTGTATTAAAAAGACATAAAACAGAGTGGAAAAGCGTAGAAAGCACCTGAATTGCGTGGATATCGGGTCCGCTCCGAGATGAAAATGAAAAAGACTGTATATGTGCTGAGTTTAGTGCCTTCAGCTAGGCACACTATACAAAGAAAAGAAATGAAGAATTCACATGTGCAGGTCAGAATTAGAATAAACAGAAGAATCCTCTGACCTGTCAGCAGAGGTCCACAGATGTGGACCAGATTGTGGTGCAGACCCACACCCCATAATCGAGAATACCTTAGGTTCTGGATAAAAATTACCCAAAACCTAAAATCAGAATGCAAGCGGGGTCGGGCCTGCGATTTGTGAGGATGCAACCCAAGGCCAAAATGTCGGGTTACAGAGAATTGAAGCTCAAAAGGATAATCGTTAAATGTGTGCTTGAGTTTGACATCCTCGAAACAAATGTCGTAAGGGTTCTGATTTGATGGTTTCAGTTTAAAAGGAACCCTTCGACTCAATCTTCCATTTCCTCCAAAATTGACTTCCCAAATCAGAATTTCCCAGCTCCTATCCTCCTCATTCGGCATATCAAATTCCATGACCTCTTGTATATTCATCACCCTGTCTGAAATCTCCAAGTCTAGATGATGTGGGAAAATCAAAATTGACTTGGGTCTAATTATCTCAGAATTAGAATCATCAATAAGCTCAACAGGGTGTAACTGATAATCAGGGCATTGAATTAATTCCTCCAGAAAATGCGATTCTGGATCCGTATCGTGTGCCCTAATAAGATCAGTTTCCTCAGTTATTGGGCTATCAAATGATCTATCAGATTCCTCAGGCCCAATCGTCTCACAAAAATCGTGATCTGAAAACTCGTGTGAGACTTCGCAACTTGAATCTTCACCATTAGGATCCGTATCAATGTATGTCCCAAAATCATTTGTCACTTTGCGTTCCAAGGAGACATACGTTTTCTCGTAACCCGGCTCAGGGATCTCAGGTGAAGAAATCAGATCATCCTTAATTGGTTGCTTTAATTCAATCTGGTCAGCTTCGTAACACGTGTCCCCCCCAACAGGTGCCTGAGCGGGTTCTGTCATTGGCTTTCCTGAAGAGAGTTCATCCTGGGAATTATTCCAAGATTGAATCAAAGCAACCACGAATCTCATCCTCAATTTCGCTAATTTCCCAAGTAGAAACTCACCCGGGTTCTTATCCTTAACATCCTGGAGCCAATCCAACAAAGACTTGTTTAAATCATCAATCATTTCAATCAGGGGCTCCAATCTCTCAATGCAAGGTATTGGCTGAACTTCTAAAGATTGAATGATATTCCTCAAGTTAGCCAGAACCTTATCTTGAACCTGATTAACCTGAACCAAATGAGTTGGTTCAGGGTTGGGCGGGTTTGACATCAATGTAGAGGAATTAACGAATTGAGATTCGTTATACCCATCCTGATAGTAGGTCATTTCAGATTGTTCAAAAGATGGAGATGACCTAAAGGCAGTGAAATCAGAGGATGGGTAAGGATCAGTGTATCCTTCTTGATTGTAGATCGCATTAGGTTGTTCATGAAAGGAGGACGATCTATAATCGATGCAACTCTGAGAAGGATAGAATTGAGAATCAAAGTGTTCAGGGTTAGACCCTAAACACGGGGGTCCGGAATTGTATCCCCAATCTGAATTATCCCAACTAACTGATGGTCGATTACAATAAGAGTTGGGATAATCGTCATGTTGAGGATAATTTACAACAGGAGGGAAAGAGCGGGAATGCATGGAATATGTGGAAGGATTCATGAGACACGGGAGGAAGAAAGGTGCCCTGCAATACAAACAATCAAACCTGTCCTTAAATGGGTTAGCCTACAGACCTACAGACTCCCAAAACCCGTCTTGAGATAAAGGAACGATTTGATCTACTTCTGTCTGTTCAATCCAACCAGTTAGAAGGAGGGACTGGGGAGAAGGTTCTTCCTTCGGCTTGCGCCTCCGGTTCCTAGTGTACCCCCCAGCCGCGATCGTTTGACTCTGCTCCCCTAGCTAGACATCAGATTGAACAGTAGAAACAGACTAATCGAAAATAATCTCGTTCTGAGTTCTGAAGAGCGAGTCCAATCCTTAAGGCCAACGTCTACTCTGTTTTATTTAGGGCTAGGTTTGAATGTGCTTTGGAATGTGATGGGCCCTTTAAATGGGTTGTGCCCTTAATGATTGATTGCTTTGTGTGTGCGTGCACAACCAGTGGTTTTCAAGCAAGATTATTTTTGATGTGGTGAATTTTAAGGTTCAAATCTTGCTTAGTAGCTTTTAGGATTCAACTTTAGGTGTTTTCAATCAAGTTTCATTGGCACACCAGGTTTTGCAAGCACAGGTGAAGATATTTTCCTTTAAAGTTTAAAAAGAATGTGGAGTGCCTGGTAGATCCCTAAGAGTTGAACCTAATTGGCAGCTACTTGATGAGTTGATTTTATTTGAAGTGGTGCGGCCCAAACAACTCAAACAACTGGCCTGATGCACCACCTAATTAGGCACACAAATGATTACCCAATCTGATTTCTACTCAATTATGTGTTTGGATGTGTGTACCGGCTCCTAAGATTGGTTTACCGGTTGAGTTAGAAAATCAGATGAGGTTGTGTACCTCTGTGAGATTTTTTTTTTTTTTTTTTTTTTTTTTTTTTTTTTTTTTAATGTGGGGGTTGGAGTGAGTATGGATGTCAAACAACAAACAATCTAACCTTAGAGTTTATAAGAACACCTAGGTTGATTGATGTTTGAATTATTATGTGATGAAATGAAATCTAATGGGTGGGAGGTGGGGGGTAACTTACAAAACCTTCCACAGCACTTTACTCCGATCTACCGCTTTTGCCTGTCTCAAAAGAGTACCTGCAATTACAATAAGAAAGGAGAAAAGTGAGGTAAATGATTTGTAAGTTACAAAACGTGAAGAGAAATCAAAGATCGTTGCCTCCCCGGCAGCGGCGCCAAAATGTTGAGCGCGAGAATCTACGCTAACGTGTTTGGTTTTTGGAAAAACCCGTCGTTGTAGTTCGAAAGCGAAGGATTCGTGTTCAACAAATAAAATTTATACCGAAATAAGAATTCCGGGTCGAACACAGGGAGGCGAACGTTTGATTTAAAAACTCCGCGTTTCTTTTTATTTTGTCACAAAGAAATTCAATTTAAACTATCTAAGTATCTACAACAAATAAAAGAGAGAGAGAGAGCGAAGGAATACTATACATGGAAATCAAAATGAGATGTAGAATAGACAAGGAATTTATCATAAAAGAGTTCTTTCATTACAACTAGAAAACATAAAACAATTACTCTAGAAAGCATTAAAAGAATGGAGGGAGAAATTTCCTCCTCGACGATCGCTCGGAGGACGAATAGACTACTCTAGAAAGCAGTAAATCTATACTAGAAAGCAGTAAAAAGAATAGGGAGAGAGAAATCCTCCTCGACGGTCGCTTGGAGGACGAGCCGGACGGGACGACGCCTGGACGAAGGAGAACGAAGCGGGACGAAGGAGGACGAAGCAGAAGAACGGGAACGAAGCAGCACGCCGTCGTCGTCGCGGGATCCACTTCCGAAGGGGGACGAAAATTTGGACTTTATCTCGCGAGAAGCATCCCGGGTGTGGGACAAGCTTCTCTTGAGCTTTGGAGAGGTAGAGAGGAGAAGGAAGGGATGAAAATTTCGTATGGAGGGGGTCTCCTTTTATAGTTGCAAGGAGTGGGGGCAAAATGGACATTACATCTTCAAAATAATAAATAAGGGGTCTTTAGTGACGGATAAAACCGTCGCTAAAGCCCCGCCGTCGCCGTCGCCGCCGCGCCACGCGCGCCCGCTCGGCTACCTGCGCGCGTAACGCAGACGCACGTCCGCGTCGTCTCAGCCGTCCGATCGCGAGATCGGACGGCTTAGATCGCGCCCGCGCCCGCTGCGTAGCGCGGCGCCCGCGTGCGATCGCGCGCCCACCAGGGCGTCCAATTGCGCGTCGGCGCTATCGGGCGCGCGCGGCCGTTGGATCTTCATCCGACGCTCGTGCGCGCCTGCTCGCCCGCGCCTTCGGCCCCCTCCCCGCGGCTCGAACCCGCGACCTCCGCTTCGCCCGCGGCTGCGTAGCCGCTGCGCTACGCGGCGAAATGGTCGCGCGGACGTTTTTAAACGCGCGCGACCGCAGCCGTTGGATCGAGATCCAACGGCGGAGAGGAGACGTTGCGTGGTCTTCACAGGACTCCTGCGGCCGATTGGGCGGCTGGGATGGCGCCACGTGGCGCTATCTTGGCCGTCCATCTTCTGGAAGTTGTAGATGGTGCCACGGATGTCGGATTGACTTGATTTTTGTGTCGTTCGGCTGCGATCGTCGATCCGAATTCATCCGTGTGGTCGGATTTTCCATCTGAAGTGCGGATTTACACCATCCTGGCCCTTGATCTTCTAGGGTTCCCCGGTCTCTATCTGATGCTACGGATGCCTGATTAGGGCGATCTTGGAGTCGTTGAACTCCAATCGTCGCCCTGATCATATCCATACGGTTGGATCTTTGATCCGAGGCCCCGATAAAATATTTGCCCTGTCCAAGCACATAAAAGGAGACAATTAACCTCCATTTTATTCAAACTACTCTAAATGCAAGATGATGCATGTAATGCACTATTTATATCATGAAATGCAATCTTATGCTTAAGAACATGCATAAATAGACATTTTAAGTAGTGTAAATGTGTTTACATCATACCCCCATGCCTATCTTTTGCTAGTCCCTAGCAAAAACTATATGCTATTTATAAAAGAATTAGGTTAGATTATTTGGACCTGAGTTATTTTCAATCATTAAGAAATTGTCTACTTAAGAACTGAACTTTCAAAGACACAACAGTGCCCGGGTATCAGCCAAAATGCAGACCGCCTCAAGCCTCGCCTTATTCAAAGAAAAATTTCTTTTTCTGTTTTTACTCTTTTTTTTTTTTTTTTAGATTTTCAAATTTTAGGGTTTAAGAGTGGCTTTCTACGGCCATTCAACTCACCCAAGATTTGATGAGAACCCTAAGTTTTAAGCATCTTATTGTGATGTGATAGACTCGTTGACCGGCAATTAAAACGGACTTCGGATTTCTACGCCTCTAGGTGACCTCAAAAAGAATTCTGCCTAAAGGTGTATCTTTACAACCGGTAGCTTTCTCCCTACTTTTATTTTTTAACGGGGTCAACACAAGGGTGAATCCAGTGTATATCTCCCCGGTTTATTCTACTCCTCCGCTTCTTCCTAAGTGTTTTGGGAATTTTTAGTGCATTTTCTGAGCTGGGTTCTGGACAACCGGTCGATGAGCTGTTACCACCGACAACTTGCCAGCCATACTCGTGCGGCGAAGTGTGGCTTATTTCTTTTTTTTTTTTTTTTTTTTTTTTTTTTTTTTTTTTTTTTTTTTTAAGTAGGTGGCTTCCCTGGTCTAAGATTTACCTAAAGGCAGCAAAAAGAGAAAGGTCCAGTGACTGGGCTCTGGACAACCTACCTATGGGCTGTTACCCACGATAACTTGCCAGCCATATCACCCTAGAAGGTTCATTAGCTACCCAATTTCCGTTAAAATCGCCAAACAACGAGTTAGTGCAAAGAAAGTGTGTAGATGCTTAAGACTCAAAATTCCCTCACATCAGAGGGCGGGTTGATAAGTCGTGTACTTATCACCCAAACTTATTTACTCCAATTATAATAAAATTCAGGTTGGCGAGGACTCGAAAAACAAATCCACATTTTAGTGGATACATAGGCTGATTAAGTCCAAAGACCTGAAGGGTCTTTGTGTTCAGAACATAATATAGTATTTCTTAAGATCGAAAATTTTCTGAAACCCAAATTCTCTTTCCTAATTTTGATTTTTTTTTTGTTTTTTAAATAAAACAAATCTACGGAGCTGACGAATGAATTCAAAGATAAATATCCACCCCCCCATGCCTATCTAATGCAATGTCCTCATTGTATTAAAAAGACATAAAACAGAGTGGAAAAGCGTAGAAAGCACCTGAATTGCGTGGATATCGGGTCCGCTCCGAGATGAAAATGAAAAAGACTGTATATGTGCTGAGTTTAGTGCCTTCAGCTAGGCACACTATACAAAGAAAAGAAATGAAGAATTCACATGTGCAGGTCAGAATTAGAATAAACAGAAGAATCCTCTGACCTGTCAGCAGAGGTCCACAGATGTGGACCAGATTGTGGTGCAGACCCACACCCCATAATCGAGAATACCTTAGGTTCTGGATAAAAATTACCCAAAACCTAAAATCAGAATGCAAGCGGGGTCGGGCCTGCGATTTGTGAGGATGCAACCCAAGGCCAAAATGTCGGGTTACAGAGAATTGAAGCTCAAAAGGATAATCGTTAAATGTGTGCTTGAGTTTGACATCCTCGAAACAAATGTCGTAAGGGTTCTGATTTGATGGTTTCAGTTTAAAAGGAACCCTTCGACTCAATCTTCCATTTCCTCCAAAATTGACTTCCCAAATCAGAATTTCCCAGCTCCTATCCTCCTCATTCGGCATATCAAATTCCATGACCTCTTGTATATTCATCACCCTGTCTGAAATCTCCAAGTCTAGATGATGTGGGAAAATCAAAATTGACTTGGGTCTAATTATCTCAGAATTAGAATCATCAATAAGCTCAACAGGGTGTAACTGATAATCAGGGCATTGAATTAATTCCTCCAGAAAATGCGATTCTGGATCCGTATCGTGTGCCCTAATAAGATCAGTTTCCTCAGTTATTGGGCTATCAAATGATCTATCAGATTCCTCAGGCCCAATCGTCTCACAAAAATCGTGATCTGAAAACTCGTGTGAGACTTCGCAACTTGAATCTTCACCATTAGGATCCGTATCAATGTATGTCCCAAAATCATTTGTCACTTTGCGTTCCAAGGAGACATACGTTTTCTCGTAACCCGGCTCAGGGATCTCAGGTGAAGAAATCAGATCATCCTTAATTGGTTGCTTTAATTCAATCTGGTCAGCTTCGTAACACGTGTCCCCCCCAACAGGTGCCTGAGCGGGTTCTGTCATTGGCTTTCCTGAAGAGAGTTCATCCTGGGAATTATTCCAAGATTGAATCAAAGCAACCACGAATCTCATCCTCAATTTCGCTAATTTCCCAAGTAGAAACTCACCCGGGTTCTTATCCTTAACATCCTGGAGCCAATCCAACAAAGACTTGTTTAAATCATCAATCATTTCAATCAGGGGCTCCAATCTCTCAATGCAAGGTATTGGCTGAACTTCTAAAGATTGAATGATATTCCTCAAGTTAGCCAGAACCTTATCTTGAACCTGATTAACCTGAACCAAATGAGTTGGTTCAGGGTTGGGCGGGTTTGACATCAATGTAGAGGAATTAACGAATTGAGATTCGTTATACCCATCCTGATAGTAGGTCATTTCAGATTGTTCAAAAGATGGAGATGACCTAAAGGCAGTGAAATCAGAGGATGGGTAAGGATCAGTGTATCCTTCTTGATTGTAGATCGCATTAGGTTGTTCATGAAAGGAGGACGATCTATAATCGATGCAACTCTGAGAAGGATAGAATTGAGAATCAAAGTGTTCAGGGTTAGACCCTAAACACGGGGGTCCGGAATTGTATCCCCAATCTGAATTATCCCAACTAACTGATGGTCGATTACAATAAGAGTTGGGATAATCGTCATGTTGAGGATAATTTACAACAGGAGGGAAAGAGCGGGAATGCATGGAATATGTGGAAGGATTCATGAGACACGGGAGGAAGAAAGGTGCCCTGCAATACAAACAATCAAACCTGTCCTTAAATGGGTTAGCCTACAGACCTACAGACTCCCAAAACCCGTCTTGAGATAAAGGAACGATTTGATCTACTTCTGTCTGTTCAATCCAACCAGTTAGAAGGAGGGACTGGGGAGAAGGTTCTTCCTTCGGCTTGCGCCTCCGGTTCCTAGTGTACCCCCCAGCCGCGATCGTTTGACTCTGCTCCCCTAGCTAGACATCAGATTGAACAGTAGAAACAGACTAATCGAAAATAATCTCGTTCTGAGTTCTGAAGAGCGAGTCCAATCCTTAAGGCCAACGTCTACTCTGTTTTATTTAGGGCTAGGTTTGAATGTGCTTTGGAATGTGATGGGCCCTTTAAATGGGTTGTGCCCTTAATGATTGATTGCTTTGTGTGTGCGTGCACAACCAGTGGTTTTCAAGCAAGATTATTTTTGATGTGGTGAATTTTAAGGTTCAAATCTTGCTTAGTAGCTTTTAGGATTCAACTTTAGGTGTTTTCAATCAAGTTTCATTAGCACACCAGGTTTTGCAAGCACAGGTGAAGATATTTTCCTTTAAAGTTTAAAAAGAATGTGGAGTGCCTGGTAGATCCCTAAGAGTTGAACCTAATTGGCAGCTACTTGATGAACTGATTTTATTTGAAGTGGTGCGGCCCAAACAACTCAAACAACTGGCCTGATGCACCACCTAATTAGGCACACAAATGATTACCCAATCTGATTTCTACTCAATTATGTGTTTGGATGTGTGTACCGGCTCCTAAGATTGGTTTACCGGTTGAGTTAGAAAATCAGATGAGGTTGTGTACCTCTGTGAGATTTTTTTTTTTTTTTTTTTTTTTTTTTTTTTTTTTTTTAATGTGGGGGTTGGAGTGAGTATGGATGTCAAACAACAAACAATCTAACCTTAGAGTTTATAAGAACACCTAGGTTGATTGATGTTTGAATTATTATGTGATGAAATGAAATCTAATGGGTGGGAGGTGGGGGGTAACTTACAAAACCTTCCACAGCACTTTACTCCGATCTACCGCTTTTGCCTGTCTCAAAAGAGTACCTGCAATTACAATAAGAAAGGAGAAAAGTGAGGTAAATGATTTGTAAGTTACAAAACGTGAAGAGAAATCAAAGATCGTTGCCTCCCCGGCAGCGGCGCCAAAATGTTGAGCGCGAGAATCTACGCTAACGTGTTTGGTTTTTGGAAAAACCCGTCGTTGTAGTTCGAAAGCGAAGGATTCGTGTTCAACAAATAAAATTTATACCGAAATAAGAATTCCGGGTCGAACACAGGGAGGCGAACGTTTGATTTAAAAACTCCGCGTTTCTTTTTATTTTGTCACAAAGAAATTCAATTTAAACTATCTAAGTATCTACAACAAATAAAAGAGAGAGAGAGAGCGAAGGAATACTATACATGGAAATCAAAATGAGATGTAGAATAGACAAGGAATTTATCATAAAAGAGTTCTTTCATTACAACTAGAAAACATAAAACAATTACTCTAGAAAGCATTAAAAGAATGGAGGGAGAAATTTCCTCCTCGACGATCGCTCGGAGGACGAATAGACTACTCTAGAAAGCAGTAAATCTATACTAGAAAGCAGTAAAAAGAATAGGGAGAGAGAAATCCTCCTCGACGGTCGCTTGGAGGACGAGCCGGACGGGACGACGCCTGGACGAAGGAGAACGAAGCGGGACGAAGGAGGACGAAGCAGAAGAACGGGAACGAAGCAGCACGCCGTCGTCGTCGCGGGATCCACTTCCGAAGGGGGACGAAAATTTGGACTTTATCTCGCGAGAAGCATCCCGGGTGTGGGACAAGCTTCTCTTGAGCTTTGGAGAGGTAGAGAGGAGAAGGAAGGGATGAAAATTTCGTATGGAGGGGGTCTCCTTTTATAGTTGCAAGGAGTGGGGGCAAAATGGACATTACATCTTCAAAATAATAAATAAGGGGTCTTTAGTGACGGATAAAACCGTCGCTAAAGCCCCGCCGTCGCCGTCGCCGCCGCGCCACGCGCGCCCGCTCGGCTACCTGCGCGCGTAACGCAGACGCACGTCCGCGTCGTCTCAGCCGTCCGATCGCGAGATCGGACGGCTTAGATCGCGCCCGCGCCCGCTGCGTAGCGCGGCGCCCGCGTGCGATCGCGCGCCCACCAGGGCGTCCAATTGCGCGTCGGCGCTATCGGGCGCGCGCGGCCGTTGGATCTTCATCCGACGCTCGTGCGCGCCTGCTCGCCCGCGCCTTCGGCCCCCTCCCCGCGGCTCGAACCCGCGACCTCCGCTTCGCCCGCGGCTGCGTAGCCGCTGCGCTACGCGGCGAAATGGTCGCGCGGACGTTTTTAAACGCGCGCGACCGCAGCCGTTGGATCGAGATCCAACGGCGGAGAGGAGACGTTGCGTGGTCTTCACAGGACTCCTGCGGCCGATTGGGCGGCTGGGATGGCGCCACGTGGCGCTATCTTGGCCGTCCATCTTCTGGAAGTTGTAGATGGTGCCACGGATGTCGGATTGACTTGATTTTTGTGTCGTTCGGCTGCGATCGTCGATCCGAATTCATCCGTGTGGTCGGATTTTCCATCTGAAGTGCGGATTTACACCATCCTGGCCCTTGATCTTCTAGGGTTCCCCGGTCTCTATCTGATGCTACGGATGCCTGATTAGGGCGATCTTGGAGTCGTTGAACTCCAATCGTCGCCCTGATCATATCCATACGGTTGGATCTTTGATCCGAGGCCCCGATAAAATATTTGCCCTGTCCAAGCACATAAAAGGAGACAATTAACCTCCATTTTATTCAAACTACTCTAAATGCAAGATGATGCATGTAATGCACTATTTATATCATGAAATGCAATCTTATGCTTAAGAACATGCATAAATAGACATTTTAAGTAGTGTAAATGTGTTTACATCATACCCCCATGCCTATCTTTTGCTAGTCCCTAGCAAAAACTATATGCTATTTATAAAAGAATTAGGTTAGATTATTTGGACCTGAGTTATTTTCAATCATTAAGAAATTGTCTACTTAAGAACTGAACTTTCAAAGACACAACAGTGCCCGGGTATCAGCCAAAATGCAGACCGCCTCAAGCCTCGCCTTATTCAAAGAAAAATTTCTTTTTCTGTTTTTACTCTTTTTTTTTTTTTTTTAGATTTTCAAATTTTAGGGTTTAAGAGTGGCTTTCTACGGCCATTCAACTCACCCAAGATTTGATGAGAACCCTAAGTTTTAAGCATCTTATTGTGATGTGATAGACTCGTTGACCGGCAATTAAAACGGACTTCGGATTTCTACGCCTCTAGGTGACCTCAAAAAGAATTCTGCCTAAAGGTGTATCTTTACAACCGGTAGCTTTCTCCCTACTTTTATTTTTTAACGGGGTCAACACAAGGGTGAATCCAGTGTATATCTCCCCGGTTTATTCTACTCCTCCGCTTCTTCCTAAGTGTTTTGGGAATTTTTAGTGCATTTTCTGAGCTGGGTTCTGGACAACCGGTCGATGAGCTGTTACCACCGACAACTTGCCAGCCATACTCGTGCGGCGAAGTGTGGCTTATTTCTTTTTTTTTTTTTTTTTTTTTTTTTTTTTTTTTTTTTTTTTTTTTTTAAGTAGGTGGCTTCCCTGGTCTAAGATTTACCTAAAGGCAGCAAAAAGAGAAAGGTCCAGTGACTGGGCTCTGGACAACCTACCTATGGGCTGTTACCCACGATAACTTGCCAGCCATATCACCCTAGAAGGTTCATTAGCTACCCAATTTCCGTTAAAATCGCCAAACAACGAGTTAGTGCAAAGAAAGTGTGTAGATGCTTAAGACTCAAAATTCCCTCACATCAGAGGGCGGGTTGATAAGTCGTGTACTTATCACCCAAACTTATTTACTCCAATTATAATAAAATTCAGGTTGGCGAGGACTCGAAAAACAAATCCACATTTTAGTGGATACATAGGCTGATTAAGTCCAAAGACCTGAAGGGTCTTTGTGTTCAGAACATAATATAGTATTTCTTAAGATCGAAAATTTTCTGAAACCCAAATTCTCTTTCCTAATTTTGATTTTTTTTTTGTTTTTTAAATAAAACAAATCTACGGAGCTGACGAATGAATTCAAAGATAAATATCCACCCCCCCATGCCTATCTAATGCAATGTCCTCATTGTATTAAAAAGACATAAAACAGAGTGGAAAAGCGTAGAAAGCACCTGAATTGCGTGGATATCGGGTCCGCTCCGAGATGAAAATGAAAAAGACTGTATATGTGCTGAGTTTAGTGCCTTCAGCTAGGCACACTATACAAAGAAAAGAAATGAAGAATTCACATGTGCAGGTCAGAATTAGAATAAACAGAAGAATCCTCTGACCTGTCAGCAGAGGTCCACAGATGTGGACCAGATTGTGGTGCAGACCCACACCCCATAATCGAGAATACCTTAGGTTCTGGATAAAAATTACCCAAAACCTAAAATCAGAATGCAAGCGGGGTCGGGCCTGCGATTTGTGAGGATGCAACCCAAGGCCAAAATGTCGGGTTACAGAGAATTGAAGCTCAAAAGGATAATCGTTAAATGTGTGCTTGAGTTTGACATCCTCGAAACAAATGTCGTAAGGGTTCTGATTTGATGGTTTCAGTTTAAAAGGAACCCTTCGACTCAATCTTCCATTTCCTCCAAAATTGACTTCCCAAATCAGAATTTCCCAGCTCCTATCCTCCTCATTCGGCATATCAAATTCCATGACCTCTTGTATATTCATCACCCTGTCTGAAATCTCCAAGTCTAGATGATGTGGGAAAATCAAAATTGACTTGGGTCTAATTATCTCAGAATTAGAATCATCAATAAGCTCAACAGGGTGTAACTGATAATCAGGGCATTGAATTAATTCCTCCAGAAAATGCGATTCTGGATCCGTATCGTGTGCCCTAATAAGATCAGTTTCCTCAGTTATTGGGCTATCAAATGATCTATCAGATTCCTCAGGCCCAATCGTCTCACAAAAATCGTGATCTGAAAACTCGTGTGAGACTTCGCAACTTGAATCTTCACCATTAGGATCCGTATCAATGTATGTCCCAAAATCATTTGTCACTTTGCGTTCCAAGGAGACATACGTTTTCTCGTAACCCGGCTCAGGGATCTCAGGTGAAGAAATCAGATCATCCTTAATTGGTTGCTTTAATTCAATCTGGTCAGCTTCGTAACACGTGTCCCCCCCAACAGGTGCCTGAGCGGGTTCTGTCATTGGCTTTCCTGAAGAGAGTTCATCCTGGGAATTATTCCAAGATTGAATCAAAGCAACCACGAATCTCATCCTCAATTTCGCTAATTTCCCAAGTAGAAACTCACCCGGGTTCTTATCCTTAACATCCTGGAGCCAATCCAACAAAGACTTGTTTAAATCATCAATCATTTCAATCAGGGGCTCCAATCTCTCAATGCAAGGTATTGGCTGAACTTCTAAAGATTGAATGATATTCCTCAAGTTAGCCAGAACCTTATCTTGAACCTGATTAACCTGAACCAAATGAGTTGGTTCAGGGTTGGGCGGGTTTGACATCAATGTAGAGGAATTAACGAATTGAGATTCGTTATACCCATCCTGATAGTAGGTCATTTCAGATTGTTCAAAAGATGGAGATGACCTAAAGGCAGTGAAATCAGAGGATGGGTAAGGATCAGTGTATCCTTCTTGATTGTAGATCGCATTAGGTTGTTCATGAAAGGAGGACGATCTATAATCGATGCAACTCTGAGAAGGATAGAATTGAGAATCAAAGTGTTCAGGGTTAGACCCTAAACACGGGGGTCCGGAATTGTATCCCCAATCTGAATTATCCCAACTAACTGATGGTCGATTACAATAAGAGTTGGGATAATCGTCATGTTGAGGATAATTTACAACAGGAGGGAAAGAGCGGGAATGCATGGAATATGTGGAAGGATTCATGAGACACGGGAGGAAGAAAGGTGCCCTGCAATACAAACAATCAAACCTGTCCTTAAATGGGTTAGCCTACAGACCTACAGACTCCCAAAACCCGTCTTGAGATAAAGGAACGATTTGATCTACTTCTGTCTGTTCAATCCAACCAGTTAGAAGGAGGGACTGGGGAGAAGGTTCTTCCTTCGGCTTGCGCCTCCGGTTCCTAGTGTACCCCCCAGCCGCGATCGTTTGACTCTGCTCCCCTAGCTAGACATCAGATTGAACAGTAGAAACAGACTAATCGAAAATAATCTCGTTCTGAGTTCTGAAGAGCGAGTCCAATCCTTAAGGCCAACGTCTACTCTGTTTTATTTAGGGCTAGGTTTGAATGTGCTTTGGAATGTGATGGGCCCTTTAAATGGGTTGTGCCCTTAATGATTGATTGCTTTGTGTGTGCGTGCACAACCAGTGGTTTTCAAGCAAGATTATTTTTGATGTGGTGAATTTTAAGGTTCAAATCTTGCTTAGTAGCTTTTAGGATTCAACTTTAGGTGTTTTCAATCAAGTTTCATTAGCACACCAGGTTTTGCAAGCACAGGTGAAGATATTTTCCTTTAAAGTTTAAAAAGAATGTGGAGTGCCTGGTAGATCCCTAAGAGTTGAACCTAATTGGCAGCTACTTGATGAACTGATTTTATTTGAAGTGGTGCGGCCCAAACAACTCAAACAACTGGCCTGATGCACCACCTAATTAGGCACACAAATGATTACCCAATCTGATTTCTACTCAATTATGTGTTTGGATGTGTGTACCGGCTCCTAAGATTGGTTTACCGGTTGAGTTAGAAAATCAGATGAGGTTGTGTACCTCTGTGAGATTTTTTTTTTTTTTTTTTTTTTTTTTTTTTTTTTTTTTAATGTGGGGGTTGGAGTGAGTATGGATGTCAAACAACAAACAATCTAACCTTAGAGTTTATAAGAACACCTAGGTTGATTGATGTTTGAATTATTATGTGATGAAATGAAATCTAATGGGTGGGAGGTGGGGGGTAACTTACAAAACCTTCCACAGCACTTTACTCCGATCTACCGCTTTTGCCTGTCTCAAAAGAGTACCTGCAATTACAATAAGAAAGGAGAAAAGTGAGGTAAATGATTTGTAAGTTACAAAACGTGAAGAGAAATCAAAGATCGTTGCCTCCCCGGCAGCGGCGCCAAAATGTTGAGCGCGAGAATCTACGCTAACGTGTTTGGTTTTTGGAAAAACCCGTCGTTGTAGTTCGAAAGCGAAGGATTCGTGTTCAACAAATAAAATTTATACCGAAATAAGAATTCCGGGTCGAACACAGGGAGGCGAACGTTTGATTTAAAAACTCCGCGTTTCTTTTTATTTTGTCACAAAGAAATTCAATTTAAACTATCTAAGTATCTACAACAAATAAAAGAGAGAGAGAGAGCGAAGGAATACTATACATGGAAATCAAAATGAGATGTAGAATAGACAAGGAATTTATCATAAAAGAGTTCTTTCATTACAACTAGAAAACATAAAACAATTACTCTAGAAAGCATTAAAAGAATGGAGGGAGAAATTTCCTCCTCGACGATCGCTCGGAGGACGAATAGACTACTCTAGAAAGCAGTAAATCTATACTAGAAAGCAGTAAAAAGAATAGGGAGAGAGAAATCCTCCTCGACGGTCGCTTGGAGGACGAGCCGGACGGGACGACGCCTGGACGAAGGAGAACGAAGCGGGACGAAGGAGGACGAAGCAGAAGAACGGGAACGAAGCAGCACGCCGTCGTCGTCGCGGGATCCACTTCCGAAGGGGGACGAAAATTTGGACTTTATCTCGCGAGAAGCATCCCGGGTGTGGGACAAGCTTCTCTTGAGCTTTGGAGAGGTAGAGAGGAGAAGGAAGGGATGAAAATTTCGTATGGAGGGGGTCTCCTTTTATAGTTGCAAGGAGTGGGGGCAAAATGGACATTACATCTTCAAAATAATAAATAAGGGGTCTTTAGTGACGGATAAAACCGTCGCTAAAGCCCCGCCGTCGCCGTCGCCGCCGCGCCACGCGCGCCCGCTCGGCTACCTGCGCGCGTAACGCAGACGCACGTCCGCGTCGTCTCAGCCGTCCGATCGCGAGATCGGACGGCTTAGATCGCGCCCGCGCCCGCTGCGTAGCGCGGCGCCCGCGTGCGATCGCGCGCCCACCAGGGCGTCCAATTGCGCGTCGGCGCTATCGGGCGCGCGCGGCCGTTGGATCTTCATCCGACGCTCGTGCGCGCCTGCTCGCCCGCGCCTTCGGCCCCCTCCCCGCGGCTCGAACCCGCGACCTCCGCTTCGCCCGCGGCTGCGTAGCCGCTGCGCTACGCGGCGAAATGGTCGCGCGGACGTTTTTAAACGCGCGCGACCGCAACCGTTGGATCGAGATCCAACGGCGGAGAGGAGACGTTGCGTGGTCTTCACAGGACTCCTGCGGCCGATTGGGCGGCTGGGATGGCGCCACGTGGCGCTATCTTGGCCGTCCATCTTCTGGAAGTTGTAGATGGTGCCACGGATGTCGGATTGACTTGATTTTTGTGTCGTTCGGCTGCGATCGTCGATCCGAATTCATCCGTGTGGTCGGATTTTCCATCTGAAGTGCGGATTTACACCATCCTGGCCCTTGATCTTCTAGGGTTCCCCGGTCTCTATCTGATGCTACGGATGCCTGATTAGGGCGATCTTGGAGTCGTTGAACTCCAATCGTCGCCCTGATCATATCCATACGGTTGGATCTTTGATCCGAGGCCCCGATAAAATATTTGCCCTGTCCAAGCACATAAAAGGAGACAATTAACCTCCATTTTATTCAAACTACTCTAAATGCAAGATGATGCATGTAATGCACTATTTATATCATGAAATGCAATCTTATGCTTAAGAACATGCATAAATAGACATTTTAAGTAGTGTAAATGTGTTTACATCACCTCCACTAAAAAGGATCATTACCCACTGCCATTTATTGATCAGATACTTGAGAAATTGGCAGGGAATCGATTCTTTTGCTTCTTGGATGGGTACTCTAGTTATAACCAAGTGGCAATTCATCCTGCAGACCAAGAGAAGACTACCTCCACCTTCCCCTTCAGGACATATGCATTCTGTAGGATGCCATTCAGTCTCTGCAATGCACCCGCAACTTTTCAGCGGTGCATGCTTGTTGTATTCTCAGATAAGGTAGGTGAGTACCTTGAAGTCTCCATGGATGACTTCTCAGTATTTAGGGAATCTTTTGATGATTGCCTCCTACACTTGGTCCAAATCCTCAGGCATTGTATCAACGTGAACCAGGTACTTTCCTGGGAAAAGATCCACTTCATGGTACCTGAGGGAATTGTCCTGGGTCACCTCATCTCTGAAAAAGGCATCCAAGTTGATCGAGCTAAGGTTAATTTGATTTCCAAACTACCCATGCCTACCTCTATCAAGGACATCCGCTCTTTTTCGGGCACATCAATTTTTACCATCGTTTCATTCCTGATTTCTCAAAAATCGCACGCCTCATGACTAATCTTCTCTCAAAGGATGTCCCTTCCAAAATTACCGAGGAATGCACTCATGCATTTGAGAGCCTGCATGATTAAGTTACTTAAGCACCAATCCTTCAATCCCCTGACTGGTCTCTACCCTTTGAGATCATGTGCAATGCGTCTGACTACGCATTCCTCCACTTCTAAGCATGAATCTCTAGCCACAACCATGGATCATCTAGAACAACATCACTTTGAACTGCAACAATTCTTTGATTTCAGAGATCAAATCAATGCTTACATCAACCCACTGCGACATCCTCAAATGCGAGATCACTACAATCCCACTGCGGTGGAGATCGAACCTCGAATCAACATTCTTGCGTGAGGACCCGAGGTGGAGCTCAAGCCTAGTGTGCTTTACATGACCTCGAAATTTCATGGCTTGAACTTCGAGGATCCTTTCCAACACATCAAGAATCCGAAGCATCTGTGATGGGAACACCATCATGAGTCAAAACTAGCTCTGTTTGATTGGATTAAATGAATGAAAGCTCGTACATATCCATCAAAAGGTCTTAAGGGCACAAAACATTGATTTAAGAAAAAAAAATAAGAAAATAGGGTTATTTCTACAAATTTACCATTCTTTCACAAAAATAGAATAACCATGGGTTTTCTCAGGGGTTGAAAAAAGGCCAAAATGTTCTTTAGAGTCTAACAAAAGGGTTCATGCAAAACAAAATAGGTTTTCACGCATTTTAGAAATTAAATGACATTTGAAACCTTAAAAACAGACCCACTTAATTCACTGAGGTTCTGGTCATGATAAAATTCACCTAAATCTTATAAAATTCATATAAAAATATTCTCTAAGGTTTGGTATGCATGATTTGACCATCAGAACTTAATTTGACCTAAAATAGAGTCTCAGACAGAAAGTTGCCCCAATTTGGGTAAATATGCAAATTACCCAGTAAAACTTGGTAGAAACCAACATCCAACTTAACCATTAGATTCCTTGGGTGTAAATTAGGTTTGTACAAAAATTTGGACCCAATCTGAGATCATCTTGACCAAGTTTGTATTTTGGTCCTATCTGATTCTTTCTTTCACAATCATGCCCCTAACTTTCAAAAAATTTTGCATTTAGGTCTCTAACTTCTGTCATCTTCTTTGCAAACTGGTCCTACTACCATTAGTGTGAACACGTCGAGCTCCGGCGAGATTCGAGCAAAGATTTCTCGCTCGATTCTCAATCAAACCTTCCCAAAATTGAACTGGAGAATTTTTGTGAAATTCCCTTCCACATGGCACCGATCTTGAGCTCTAATTTTTTCCCAAAAGGTCATGCGAGCCTTTTAAACATTTGGGTATCCTATTTCACGATGACCTTCCAAGCTTGGAAGCTTTTTCCAAACTTGGAAGGACCTCCCATGGCCTATATAAGCACTCCCAATGCCTCACCGTTCTTCTGAGCAAATTTTGGTGAGTCAACCACCTCTAATTCTCCTCCTCCGGCCACCAAAACCCTTGCTCAGGTGACCTCTCTCCGTCCTGTTCCTCCGCACCTCCAGCCATTAAATTGGTGGTGCCATCATCTTCCTCTTTTCCTCGCACACCTCCCCAACCAAAGGGAGGTCGTTTCTCTGCCTCAATCGTCGTCGTCGCTTCGCTGACTCTACCGTCTTCTTCAACGCCGGTAGATCAAAACCGACTACCTCCGCCTCTCTCTCACCTAGCTAAGTCCCTCTATCACTCTCTCTTTCACTCTACTTCTCTTTCCCACATTCACAACACACACACGTCCTCCAACCACTTCTCCCGCACTTCATCTTCTTCGTCTCCGGCAGAACTCTGGCGAGTTCATCCACACTTCCACAGACCACCTACGCCATCGCTTCCACGCTCTACATCTTTGCCACACACTCGCGATCCAAAGCCCTAAGATAATTAGGGCTATTGATCACTCGAATCCTCCACCAAACACACGCTCAATCGCACGCATTCACCGACCTCGTCAAAGATCTTTTCGACCACGAAGCACCACCACACCACATGCATTCCATTCGTCGCCGCTCGACGACTCTTCTGAAGTGCTTTAACATGACCGAGAGGCTTTATTCTTGGTTTTCAGGTTACAAGTCTTGCCTGCCTTAAAGGCAAGTTTCGAGCAAGCTTGAAGCTTGCTTCACACTCGATAGCACCAGGCATCACGCCCAGGCGACACAAAACCACTCCAGGTCCCCTTTTGGACCGTCAATTTGACCCTTTGACTAGCAGAGAACGTGAATTCGACGAAGGAGCTGCTGCTGCCTGCTATGCAAAGAACAGGAGACAAGATAGTGCCATATCAGATACGGAAGACTCCCCTGTGCGGTTTAAATCAATTTTGTGCATCAGGCTTATCGCCTCAACACGCATAGGGGGTGAGGCCCCCACACGCATGCCCATTGCACTGTCTCTCCCGCGGCCACGCCATGCAGGTCTGAGCTTTGAACTGTTTACCCATATACATGGATCTAATTAGCATATATCTGAGAGGGCGAAAGGAAGAAGAAAAGAGAGAAGGGGGAGGGGGGTTTTGTTCTTGCAAGCAGTCGTGTGACACTTAGTCACGAGAAGAGGAAAAGTGGCAAGGCAAGGAAAGCTGAAGAAGAGCAAGGAAGAAGAAGAGACCCTTGAGTCACTTGGAGGCACTATAGCAACTGGCTATTTAAGACGTCTGATCCACGCATCCGCTGTTTGATTTCACATATCCAAGCCTCTCAAGATCTATTGCTTACTCACCTTGCGTGAACTAATTGTGGTTGATACTGTGCAAACATTTGAAATAATTGTGGTTAAATTGTAGGGTTACTTTGGTGATTCAAATCACCATTTTAACCCCTTCTTTTTGCACTTCATTACTAAGCTTCATTTCTATATCAATTTTTTATTAGGTTTTGGTTGCAATTTCTTATATCTTTGACTCAAATTGTGATCTTGAGTTTTAAATTGCCATCTTGCTCCCTACGTTTGACCTCGGATTCTTTTAAGCATAAATTTTAAGTGCTTTCAAGATTTATCGGCTATACTGCAACATGTTACTTTTAAACACCGATTCAGAGTGACAAACCGTTTGGCCCACACATTCGGGGCAAACTTGCATAATCGAGACGGTTTACCCTTGAAAATCTTCTCCTTCTCTCTAGCTAACAAAGCCACCAATTGGTTTCAAACATACCCTCACCAGATCAACACATGGGAAGAACTTCAGACTACTTTCTTACAAAAATTATATCCCATTGGTCGAACCAATGCAATGTGGCACCAAATCATGCACTTCTCTCAAGGAGCGGGAGAATCTCTACACGAGGCATGGGATCGATTTATGGATCTCATGCACAAATGCCCCCATCACAGAGTCCTGAAGTAGGAATAAGTCCAATCCTTTTACCATGTGCTCCATGACGACATCAAGCTTTTTGTCAATGCAACTTATGGTGGCAGCATCATGGGTCAGCATGAAGACGAGATTTGGGGAATTCTCGAAAATATGTGCAAGAACACCCTAAGCAATGAGTCACTAGGTGCATACGACTGGACGACCACCCGTGCATTGACAAACAATCGGGGGGTACACGAGACTCGAGGCCTTTCTACATTCGTTGACTTGGAGTTGGTAGACAGTCAATTGGATAAGGTCTCTATCATTGAGAAAAAGGTGGATGACATCACTCGACATCTACACAAGACCACCACTACACCACAAAGCACATATGCACACCCACCCTCAGGTAGGGAGGTTGCACACAACATCTACCACTCTAAGGGGATGGATGCCTATCCACCCCCGTCTAATTCCAGTCTTGGAGGAAACTCCAGGCTAGCCTACCTCAGTTGGGGGAACTCTGAACCCTCATATCCTTTTACTCTGGAGTTCCTCAGACCTACGAGGACCAACACACCATCCAGAACAATCCCTTCTCTAATACCTATAACTCTGGATTGCGCAATCATCCAAACTTTGCGTGGTCGGGAAATATCCCAAACCTGAGACCTCAATTCCAACCCCAACCACAAGCCTCGCACCCATATCAGCTCAATTAGCCTAAGCCCAATCAAAATTTCCAACCTAACCCGCCTAAGGATGATCAAATGGCCATAATCCTTCAAACCTTAGCTGACATTCAAAAATAGCACAAAGACGAGATCACAAAGGTCCATAATCAGCTTGCATGAATGGCGAATTCCCGCCATCCTAGCATACTTCCCTCCCAACCTCTACCTAATCCTAACAGCGTGTCAACCCAAAAACACATTGTAAACCAAATCCAGGGTCAAGCATTCTATACCCAACCTGGCCTAGCAACTCATACCTGTGTATTTTCTCCATCCACCTCAGTTGAGCCAAAACACACCATGACTTACCCAACCCCACTCTCACATCAACAACAAGGTCTGACTTTCTCCTCTCCACCTCCCCACTATGATTGTGCTATGATCAATGTTATGAGAGAAGAACAGAAACTCGTCCCCAAAGATAGCCAATCCATTCCCCTATCCCAGGTCGTATCCCACCTCCACACTAGAGGATTGTCAGAAATTGATATAACGGGACCTTTGAGGAATGTAAAAGTCGCTATTCCACTACTTGATATCCTCACTCTCAATCTGACCTCACCTGACTTATCCAAAAGAGAGGAGGAAGAACCAACATAAGGGAAGGTAGTACTGTCTGAAAATGTAAGTGCCATAATCCAAAACAGTCTACCTCCTAAGAAATCTGATCCAGGCACCCCGCTAATCCCCTACAATAATAGTGATACAAATTTCAAGCGGGTTGTACTGGACCTTAGCGCTTCAATCAACCTCATCCCTACCACCCTATTTGAAAAATTACAAATTGAACAGCTAAAACCTGCTCATGTTACTTTGCAAGTAGCTGACCGAACCTTGATAACACCAATTGGGATGGTAGAGGATGTGGCAATTAGAGTTAAGGATTTCAGCTACCTAACTGATTTCCTAATTCTCTACATGGATACGCCACAACAGATACACGATATGCCCGTGATTTTGGGAAGACCATTCTTGGCTACTATAGGAGCCATAATCAATTGTGAATCATGGTACATGGTGATTGCCTTAGGAGATCAACATGATGAGATTAATATTTTTGAGGCAACAAAAGGAAATATTCGACAGAACGACTAGGTCTTATCCAAGACCCGATGATCATATCCTTGGTAGAAAACCTAGAGCCAGGATTAGAAACTTTTCACATCTTAGATGATCATAACTTGATCGAGCACAATGATAGAAACACAGTGGAGCCTCTCACCTTTGACCTTGAAGACATACCCTGGGAATCCGGGAAACATGGTGACATACCAGACTCAGATCCTATGGACATAGAGACATCTCATTTTGAGGACCTCCAGGAATCAAGATTGGCAGACACTGAGAGTAACCTACACCCAAAGTATGAATCCTTTACAGAATCAGAGTTAGACAATCCGAAAGGCACCCTCCAAGCATTCATTTTCGATTGAGATGAGAATTATGGAGAGGAATCATTAGAAGAACCAATCTTCGAGTCATTTCTTGAAGAGACAATCCCACATTCAAATGAAAAAAATCGAGGTGACTCATTGAGTATCGATTTAATAGACCACAATGCACGAGAGGAGCCACACATCTGGGATACTAGATCCTTCTCTGTTGAGTCCTAAACTCATGACAAACCTATTTCAAAATCCCATGACCACTACACCTTCTGAATGATTCCTCCACAAGATTTCAAGGAAGATCATCTAGAAATGAATCAACTTGACCCATATCAAAGACATCCTGGAATGACTCTTCAGCATGCTTTAATACTTATCTATGGCCATGAGATCATTCATGAAGCCAATCACATCTCCCTAAGCTTATTGCGCCTAGCTGATGGCGTTAAACTTAGCACTTAACGGGAGGCAACCCGTCATCTTTTTTGAAAAACTCGAAATCCTTTTGACATAACTCTTTGCTGAACTCATATTGCACTTTAGGATTCATCCATTAGAATAGCAGACTCCACCTTTGGTACTTGTATCAAAGCTTGAAATCGTCCACAATAGTTACTCCGACCCGTTCACCCACCCTTTAACCCTATTCTAATGTACGAACTACGTTGAACTCGAACCCACCTAATTTACAATGAGGACATTGCGAATCGTAGGCATGGGGGGTGTTAAAATGCAAAACATCGTGAAAATCAAATCTCACAAAAGGATTTCACACAAAAAAAAAATGGAGGTTGAGGGAAAAGAAGAAACATTTGAGTGAAAAATGAGAAAAAGGAAGGAGGAAAATTAAATAGAAAAGAAAGGAGCAAAAAGATAAAGAAAGAAATTGAGTCCCTTCAAAATGATATGGAACTTACCTAATTTCTAGGTTGGATCAAATGATGAATTAAGACTTGGAAGGCTAAAACTTAAGGGATCAATGGCAAATACTGACCTTAGGCCTCTTGGATCTATTTTGAGATTTAAACACTCACTTACTTGTCAAGATCCAGATTAGTCCTCAAGAGGTTGAGGAAAATGCAAAACTTGTGTATTAGGTCTAAGGCTTAGGGATTATTCGACCCCATTAACTAACCTCTGGTTTGTGGGACTCGGTAACTTAAGCACCCTAAATCACACACAATCAGTTCAGTGTGCTTAAATATGAAATCATGCCAAAAAACATTCATGTTGTTCTGAAAATGGTCCTAAGATCTAAATTAGGTGCAGCTCGAAAGCACAAGTCGATTTGGACGAGTTCCTGGTGAGGAGAGGTGGGAAATTCCCCTCGAATATGCGCAATAACATATCGTCTCCTCAGTGCTTGTCTCCTAGGATATCTACATATCCTACCGGGGGCATGTAAGCACCTTGTGCTAGTTCAAATGCCATGGGCGGCATTATCACGAAATGTCGATTGCCAGAGTCTGGATTTAGCTACAGAACGCCATGAGCGACACAATCTCGAAGTGTTGAAAGCCAAGGTAATGGGGGTTGCCATGGGCAATACTATCTCGAAGCATCGATTGCCAGGGACCCTACGAGGATTGATGGTGGGGACAAGGAATCCGATATAGAACATGTTTAGGGCCAATCCGAGGTTGGATCTAAGGTAAAATATAATGAAAAGAAAAAGAGAAAGAAAGCTCTCCACAAATAAAAATCTTCTTCTATCCCTCTCTCTCTCACAAAAAAAATGCACTAGCAAACTGAACCTGGGCTAACCATGTTACAAGCACGAGTGCTTTAACCGCTGGGTCCAACAAACCTTAAGATAGTTCCTGCGGGCCTTAGAAACCTTTGCGGTAGATTGAGGTGAAAGCTAGTTAGGTCTGGATCTGGGCTGGCACTTGAGTACCTTTAGGCCTATTGTTGGTATTAAGGTCTAATTCCTAGAGTTGCAGCTTAGTAGGGCATCCTGACGGTTACATCCGACCTAGATAACTGGTTTGGCCCATAAGGTTTTGCTAAGGGACTAGCAAAAGCTAGGCATGGGGGTATGATGGGAACATCATCATGAGCCATAACTAGCTCAATTTGGTCTAAAAAGGTTGACAAATGCCTCTACATATCCATTAGAAGGTCCTAAGGGCATAAAATCCAGTTTAGAAAAGAAGAGAAGAATACAAAGTTATTTCTACAAAATTAACAGCATTCCACAAATACATAATAACCATGGGGTATTTTAGGGGTTTATTAAAAGTCATATGGTCATTAATGTGTAATAAGTGGCTACATGTAGAACGAAATGGGTTTTCATGCATTTCAAGAATTAATGGACATCTAAAATCCTAAAAAGAGACCCTCTTAGTTAACTGAGGTTCTAATCAGGATAGGATAAAATTCATAGAAAAATATTTTATAGGGTTTGGTATCCTTCATTTGATCATCAGAACCTATTTTGGCCTGAAACAGTCACAGACAAAAAGTTGCCCTAATTTGGGCTTCTGCATAATTTACCTAGGCAAACTTAGTCAAAACATAAATCCGAATCCACCATTAGATCCCTTGGGTTCAGATTAGGTTTGTACTAAAATCTAGGCCCAATCTTAGATCATTTCAACCTAGTTTACATTTTGGTCTAAGTCTGACTCTTATTCTCTCAAATAGCCCCTTAACTTTTGAAATATTTGCAAAATGCCCCCTAACTTCTTCATCTTCTTTGCGAAAAAGTCCCTACTGCCATTGGAGGTCAACCGATCTCTAGGCAAGCTTTGACAGAGTAGAATCCTACTCAAACTTTAATCAAATCCCACCATCAATCCCACCAAATTTGGTGGGATTGATGGTGGGATTTGATTAAAGTTTGAGTAGGATTGGTGGCATTGATGTTCACACCTAGGGAAACCTATTGGGATCAATCTCGATGCCTAACTCCCTCTGATTTGTGCAAGTGAACCCATGAAATTAGTGTAGTTCTAATTGAATCCCAAGCAAGCTATGAAGCTTGTTTCCTGTTATCCAAGCTCTCCTAAACCCTATAAAAGTGATGGGAATACCATCATGAGCCTTAACTAGCTCAATTTGATATGATTACGTCATTAAATGCTCTTACATGACTACCAGAAGGCCATAATTCATTGCAAATCCTTTCAGAGAGAAATATAGGAAATCAAGGTTAAAATTACAATTTTACCATCATATCTTGAATGCAGAACAACCACGGGTTTCTCAGGGGTTAAATAAAGGTCAAATGGTCTTAAAAGTTTAACAAGTGGGTTAGAACAGTCAGAAATGGGTTTGCACGTGTTTTCAAAATTAAATGACATCTGAAACATTAAAAATAGACCCACTTAATTAACTGAGATTTTGGTCAGGATAAAATTCACTTAAATCCTATAAAATTCATATAAAAATATTTTCTAGGGTTTAGTATGCTTGATTTGACCATCGAACCCGTCTTGACGTAAAATAGAGCCATAGGCAGACTTTTGCCCTAATTTGGGTTTTTGCATAAATTACCCAGTCAAACTAGGCCAAAACCAAAATCTAACTTTACCATGAATTCCTTAGGTCCAAATTAGTTTTGTACCAAAATTTGGGCCCAACGTGAGATTGTCTTGACCTATTTTGCAATTTGGTCCTATCTAATTCTTTTATCTCACACATTTACCCCTAACTTTTGAATCATTTGCATTTCAGTCCCTAACTTTATCATCATTTTCACAAAAAGGTCCCTGCCACCATGAAATCCTAATCCTACAAATTTCGGCAACCTTTAGATGGCAAGATCTATGTGATTTCTTGACGAATCCCTCTCAAAATTGAAAGGGAAACTCGTCAAGTAATTGCCTTCCAAATAAGCCCATCTAGGGATCCCAAATCCCTCTAGAATCCTAATGTGAACAGTTTGATTAATTGGGCATCCTACGCCAGTGAGAAGCTCGGAGGTTCTAAGCTTGTTTTTCAAGCTTGGAACTCCGTCTAGAGGCCTATAAAAGGACCTCCGTGGCCTTGCACATTCCCTCAACAAGTTTTGGTGAGTCAACCACCTTAGATTCTCCTTCCCCGACCACGAAAACCCTTTCTCCAGCGACCCTCTTCGATCCTCCACCTCCGGCCATCCAAAGACCAAATTGGCTGCCCTCTCGACTCCTCTCTTCGTCGCAACTCTCCCCAGCCAAAGGGAGGGCGTATCTCCGCCTACTTTGTCATCGCCGTCTCGCCTTTCTCTCCTTCTCTGATGCCGGTCGACCAAAACCGGCTGCCTCCTCCTCTCTTTCACCTAGCTAAGTCCCTCTATTGCTCTCTCTCTCACTCTATTTCTCCTTCTCACACTTATGACACACTCACGACCGCCAACCACTTCCCCCACACTTCATCTTCTCTACCTTCGGCCACATCTCCAGCAAAGCATCTCCACCACTCCACAACTCCATCCACTTTGCCAACTGGTCCAAAACCTCCGCCGTGTCCTCACGACCAAAACCCCTCAAGTAATTAAGGGGATTGGACTCTCAAACACCCCCTCGAACACAGCACTCCATGCACACCTTCTTCGACCTCACTCTGCCACACACACCACGCCACACTATGCAACCACTACCGTTGACTTCGCCTCACCAAGGTGAAGCTCTTGAACGTGCTGACTGGGGCACTTAGCCCGTATCCATCTTTTTCAAGTCTTGAGCCCATAGCACCATTAACAGAGGAGCTTCTAGTAAGCTTAAAGCTTCATCTTCAGTCGCCAGCTCTAAGTCTTGCACCTAGGCAAAGCGGACTTGGGTCAAGTTCTCATGCAGTCGGTCAATTAAGGCTATTGACCACATCTTCTACCCCAATTCGATGAATCAACCCTCCAGCAGCTCACGGCCATGCGCGAAGAGGAGAGTTTGTGGGATAGTCTCACATCTAAAACAGACAGGCACGCACAGTCACATAAAGGGAAAAAGTGCTTACGGCTTATCGCCTCAGCACACATAGGAGGTAAGGTACCTGCACGCACGCGCATACGCACGCCCTCACCCGCGCTCATGCCTCACGGGTCTGGGCTCAATCCGTTTACCCGGTTACTCAATTCTAATCTAGTTTGCCTGGTTCTGAGAGAGGATGAAGAGAAAGAGAGAGGAGAGGGGGGGTTTTGCTCTGCCGCCCTCCTCTCAACACTTGTGAAATCTGAGAGAGGCCTTTCCCTCTGCTGGCATTGCTGAGCCCTATGTTGTGACTTCTTTGAAGATTAAGGAAGAAGAGGGAAAGAGAAGAGCAGCTACAAGCCAGAGGAAAGGAAGGAGCTAAAGCAAGAGAAGAAGAAGAGCAGTACCTTTGAGTGATTTAAACCGTATGACCGGCTAAGCAGATGTCTGAGATTCAATAGAAGTGCACTGTGTACTAATCCTTCGTGGAATTAAATTGCTTAGTACTGTTGAAATATTTGATATAATTGTTAGGGGTAATTGGTGATTCAAATCACCATTTTACCTTCATTCTTTTTGTATTATTGACATCTGCTTTCATTTATATATCATTCTTGTTTGAAGTTCTATTATAAATTGCTTCTATTGTGCTTGAATTGCAATTTTGAGATTCATATTTGCCACTTGCTCCCTGTGTTCGACCTCAGACTTCATTTCTGATATTCGAGTATAAATTTTATTTGTTTTTTACGTTGATTCAACCTATACTACACGCATTGATTTTAAAACTCGATTCATAGGAAATAACAAAAAGACCCCCCTGACATTCCTCACCTCCTTAGCAAGCTTTTGGGCCAAAAATATCCTTCTTCCCTACCTTTGGCCCGCTCCATGTTCATCTCCAGCGATCTTCATCCCCCAGCTTCTTCACCGACCGCCACATACCATAGGCAGCCAGTTTCAACTCTCCTTTCCTTTCTGCACCTCGCAATACCAGCGAGGTGTTCCTTAACTCTCTATCGTCACTATTCTACCCCACTGGAGCACCTTCCTTCTCCACCGCCGACCATACCGCATCAGGCATCTCCTCCACTCCTCTTCGTCCAATAGCTAGTTCAATCGACGCCATAGCATCTACTGATCATCCCAACAACTTCAACACTCCGCTTCGATCACAGACTCGCCCACTCTGTCTTCATCTTCCTCACTGCCAGCATACCTCCGGGGTGGTCACTACACCATTGCACTCCATCAAATCAAGCACCACTGCTCCCAAAAGCTCCGCCACATCCATGTGAGCAAAACCCCTCAAGAAATTGAGGGGATTGCTTGCTCTAGCCCTCCACCGAACACCTCCACGAACTCTGGCCTTCTCTACCTTCGCCCCGCTCACACACGCACTCACACCGCATGCCACCACCACCATCACCTTCGCCAAGTCCAGGAGAAGCTCCTAAGCTTTCTAATTAGGGTGTAGCACCCGTATTTTGCTTTTCAATTGCCTCACCAGACCTCCACCCGCCACTGCAACTGCTCCGACAAAGCCTTCAGTCCTCCGGCCACAAAGCTTCCTGATAGCACGCCCAGGTGAAGCGATTGATACCCAGGTACACAATCAGGTCATCAATTGGAACCCTCGGCCGCATCTACTATCTCAATTGGAGGCTTCTTCACCAGTTGCTACTCGTGCTAGGAACAGGGACTAGATAGTGCCACATCGTGGGACTAGAAGCTTGCAGTGCCTCGTATATTGATTTTGTGAACTCGACTCCTCGCCAGTACATAAGGGGTTGGGTCCCTCTTCACAAGCTTCTCACTCCTCGGTCACTACCTCACGCTAGTGACCCTAGACCCTATTCTTAACACAAATACCCACCTGATTGCTGGATTATAGATCCGGTCAGCCCCAGGTTTGAGAGAAAGAGGAGAAATAGAAGAGGAGGGTGGGGGGGTTTTGCTCTTCAAAGAGGAAACCCAACACTTAGCCGCTGTGAGGATTGGGAAGCCCCTTGTGCGTGAAGAAGAGAAAGAAGAGAAGAGCAGAAGAGAAAAAGAAGGGCTGAAGAAGAAGAGAAGAAGAAAGATCAGTGTGAAAGCACTGTAGCAGGCATCGTTTAAGACGTCTGCCCTTGAGCATCCAACGTCTGATATCTCTGACAGAGAGCACTGTGAACCTATTGGATGCTTACATTTGCGTGGAATTACTTGGTTGATACTGTGCATTTATTTGATATAATTGTAAAGGGGTAATTGGTGATTTAAATCACCATTTTACCCCATTCTTTTTTTTCATCATTGACATTTGCTTATATATACATCACTATTGCTTAAATTTCTCATTATAAATTGCTCATCTTTATGGTTATATTGTGATCTCAAGATTAATTGCAATACTTGCTCCCAGTGAATGACCTTGGACTTTCATAAGGATCTTTTGAATTATAAATTGTATTTATTAATATCATGTGATTTCGACTATACTGCAACGCAACGATTTTAAAATATCGATTTCGCACGTCAATAGTGTCAGACGTCCAATTTCTACAAAAATCCAAGACAGAATCTCAACTTCACCTTGACTCAACATTAGAAGTCCATACTAAAGACTTAGACTTCTGATTTTGAAGTATAAGTCGTTGATCACTAAATTAGATGTCTGGAACCCCTCTCCAGTTATTATTTTTGAAATCAAGCCTAGATCTTGATTTCTTAAGACCCTAAACCCAATCCTACACCCTAGGGAACTTAAATTAAGGCATCCTAAGCCTAGTACACTACCCTAAGACCTTCCAAAGAACCTAATTAGGTCCTCACCAAACCTAATTGACTTGGATCTAAGTCAATTACACTTCACCTAGTCAAGTGGACTCATAGAGTGCAATTGAGCTCAAATCTCAACCAACACAAGTCTAATTGGACCCAGTGAGAGCCCATTTGACTTAAGCCTGACCTAATGGGGAACTTCCTCTCCTAATTACACACACATCCACTCAATTAAACTTATGGTGAGTTTAATTGCACTCATTACCTTAGTATTAGGGTTTATAAACCTATTTCTAGAAACCTACCTAAACCCAATTACCTAGACTTATAGGACTCCACTTGACCACTTATTGATGCACACACACACACCTAGCCTCCAATTCTAGAGAAGCCTCTAGAATGGCCACACATGGTCATTCTTAGATCCACAAAAAGTGGATCTAAGAGACTAAAAATAGACCCAAGGGGCCGGCCACTCTAGAGAAGTCTAGAGACTTCTCTTGAGAGCACCTTGGCTGTCCAAGAGTCTATATAAGACTCTCGTTGGATGGCCAAGAGACCCCATCTTGGATGTCATCTCATGTGCACACCCTCTCCACTAGCTCCACCATTGGAAGTCCAAGATCTAAGAAGCTTTCCACCACCTTCCCAAGAGGTCGGCCACCCCTCATTCCCCTCGCACCACCTCAAGCCACACAGCCATTGGAGACCACCTCCAATGTTCTAATTTCTTTAGTTAGCTTTAAGTTCTTTATAGTTTTAATTCTTGCATTATTATCTGCTAGTAATAGTAGTAATCCTCTACCTCGACGAATGCATGCATAATCTACCTTAGATCCATGCATGCACATCTGTTCTATTAGTTAGAATAGTATTTTCAAGCTTTTATGTACAAGCTTTCCTCTAAAATCGTGTAATGACAATATTTGTGAAGGAATAGAAATCATCATTTACTTGTCTCATCTATATAAGATATTGCAATAAATATGTCGGTTTCAAAGGATGTGAATGATTTAGTGATAGATTTATTTTCTGCTAGTCACCATCGTATAGTAGAAGTCGTGCGAACGCAAACACATACGTTCACCTTTGTGATACCTAACGCACGCACATGTATTCCGTATTAACAATGCGACTGGCATAACTTTCACTCACACCATTGAAACTGAAGTCTGGATCTAAGCAAGAAAAGAACTTAAAATCAGAAATCAATTTCATTTTCATATGCCTCCCTGAGATCGACCAGAACTCACCATCTCGATAATTAAAATTTTTGTTGGAATCATGATTCGCGCTATACTACGATGCTCTTCTCCATTAAATACACATTTTACGATTCGTCAACAGTTCCTTATTGAGTAATTACTCACAACCTTTTTGTATCCTATTCTACTTAAGTTTGAGTTAGATACTAGGAGAGTGACTGAATAATTTTTGGAATCAGCTTTAGCTCTTCTTATATTGGTAATTTTTAATTCCCATTTTAAAATTTCTACTATGCATTTATGTTTTTACTAGTTAATAATACAACTTGGGTAGGAAGAGACAATGACTTATAATGAGTAAATTTCACTGTTTTAGTAGAGGGTCATGATATGGCATTCACCTCCATTTGACTGACCATGTAAAGGATCCAATTAGTTATTTGAAAGGGATCCAAATGGTTAGCATATATCTTAGCATTCCATGGAAGTTGCTCCTTCCTAGACCACCAATTATAGAGGAGCAAGGAATCCAAATTTATTCTCCAAGACATGAAGATCCTACAAACACAAGATTGCTTAATTATCAACAATGTAAAAGGAAACACAAACATTAAGGATTAGAGTAGGCAAGAATCACAGAGTGCAACAAGCAACAAAGACATATGGTCTCTAATAAGCAAATAATGACAAACTCAAGTGTCCTCCTTAGAAGAACAACTCTAAACTCTCTCACAACTAACTCGATAATAGGAAGAATGTTTCATTAATAAGGGACAAGTCCTTGAGTCATCAATTGTCATCAAACGCTTCAATTGAGGCCAATATTAATCTTTGGTAGAAGCGCCTAGCCTCTACTTTATAACCATGAAGAACAGTAGAGAAATCGAAAAAATTCAGTAAATCTTATTAATGGCTTTGGGTCATTGTGTGACTTAGAGGGAATTATACTTTGTGAAAAATCTTCTATCTAATGCATCATGCTTTCATTTTTCATATTCTTATTATCAATTTTAAATTCCCCTTTCTCTAGCTTGTATTGTTGCTTGTTTATTGGCTCAAAGCTTCCTTCTCTACCTCCATCTTCTCATGATCTTTGAAAGCCATGTGCATTCTCCAAATATATTATTTCCATTTTATATTGTGCATCCCTTGAATCTTTTAAAAGAATATATTTTTTGGCTCTATGCCAAATGTCAGTCATTTTCGAAGGAGGTTGAAAATTTAAATCATCCCAGAATTTGTTCATTTGAAGACTATTCATCAGTGTTGTGGCCACCTCGTGCAGTTGAACTTTAGATGTTTTCATTAATTGTTCTCTAAACCTTTGCAAGAAAGCCCACAAACATTTTTCTTTATCTTGAATTATGGTATTAAACAACCTATTGTCTCGAGCATTTCTATCTCTAATTTCAAGTCAACCTAGGAATTCTCTCTCCAACTCATCAAAAGAAGATATTGTGTTTGCTAGCATATCATTCACTTGCTTCATTAATCAGGGTACTTAGTGTAACAACCCAAGCCTAAACCCTTGTCTAATCAAGAAAGTTGGCCTTGACAACTTATTAGGTATGGGTCCTATAAACCCAATCAACCACCTACAATACTTAAGCCCAAGTTGTCAAGTAGCAATTCTCAATACTCTTATATCTCACTCCTCACTTTCATTTGTTTACTATGTGTGACTATTCTTAAGGGTGTTACAACTCCCCCCACTTGAAATCATGACATCCTTATTAAAATTCAATCAATCAATTAATATACTCCCAATAGCAGTGATAACTCCACCTCATGGCACACTCTTTGGCAATCCCAAGGATGGCCCTCTCCTATAACTTGGGGGAGTTTGGCTCTAATACCATTTGTAACGACCCAAGCCTATACCTAGGGCTAGTTGAGAAAAACTAGTCTCAACAACTTTTAGGTATGGGCCTGATGGACGCATGTTTCGCAAATTAAAATTGGGGTTTGGAGGACCCATCGTCGTAGCTCGCAAAACATGTCTATCAGATAAAATTTATAATCGAAACTCGAAAAGTGAGGCCCGGGTCAAACACGAGGAAGCAAACGTTTGGTTTTATAAAAATCTGTGCTTCGCTTTTATTTATTTTTGGTCATTTTTATCTTTTCTAATTTCTTTTGTATTTTTATCAAGCAAGAGATTAGGTCGATGAAAACATTATCTACTTGCAAAAATAAGAGAGAGAGAGAGAGAAAATCATCTATTTATCTAATGAATGTTTTCTACAATTATGAAAGCAGGAAAACTACACTACGAAAGTGAAAAAAGATAGAAAGAGGTAAGAGAATCCCCCTCGACGATTGCTCGGACGATGACTCGCTCTGACATCGCCTGGAGGAAGGTGGTGAGGAGTAGGACAAACGGGGATGGAGCCGAAGGATGGAGGGCGGGGCAGGACGGTGTCGCGGTGAGGATCTTCTTCCCAAAGGGCGGTGATGTTAAGACCCGTGCTGTTTGAGCCTTTTAGGACATCTGGTCAGACGTCCGGACACCTTCCCAGACATCTGGAAATCAAAAATTTTGAGTACGAGCTTGCGTCTGCGCATGGGCTGCGTGCAGACAGTACTCTCTTTTTCCTCCTTCTCTCTCTTTTCCCCCCTCTAGCGAACCCTAACCCTCACCCTTATAAAACCCCCATCCTCCTCTCTCGTTCACCCTACTCTAGCCACTTCTTCCCTTCCTCTTTACCCCAGCATGAGCGAGTGAGCACGAGAGCGGCAACGAGGAGGAGCAGTGTGAGGAGAGGAGGAGGAGTTGTGCTAGCGAGCACATATGGGAGCTCACCGGAGAGCGCATGGCTGGAGCGACTCGTGCGCGAAGACAAGGAGTGCGTCGGGGGAGTCCTCCCCGACACTACTGCAGCCGAAGCTGCAGGCAAGGGGGCGAGGCGTGGCCACGCGCGGCGAGGGCGAGCGGGAGCAGGTTCTGGTTCTGGGTTTTTCCCAGAATCAGACATCTGGAGTGACGTCCAGACGACAAAGCGAATGTCTGGAGGTGGTTCCAGACATCTGAGGAGAGAGTTTCGCGAAGGTACGTTCTCTTTGTGGATACAGCCATGCAGGCCGCTCCACAGGTACCCTTCTGCATGCCTATTTTGAGAAGATTTGGTGGATGCGTGCAGGATTTGCTTCGGGAAGGCACAGGACATGCCCTCCCGCGTAGTTCAGATGTCTGGGCGGCTTACCAGATGGCTGGAAGCACTTCCAGATGTCCGGAGAGGTGGTCAGATGTCTGCAGCTGGGTCCAGTTGGTCCTACTGGACGTCTGAGGATGACGCAGAGCATTGAGGTGTATTTCTAGACACTTTTAAGACCTCTAGAAGTTCCAGACGTTTGATTTGAGTCAGCAGCACTATTTTTGACCCGTTTAGGGTTCATTTGACGCAAATAGGATACCGATGTTTTCCTTGTGAGTTTCTCTACTTGTTAGGAGGCTTTCTATACTGTTCTAAATGTTCCCTTATGATTATTCTTTGTGATAGGACTTCGTTCCGTTGCAGGTTCAGGGCTTACTAAGGCACGTGAGCCTGTCGTTCAAGCCCCCAATACTCCTAGATTGACTGGTAGAGTGGCTTCCCTTGATTTAATTATAAACCTGAATGCATGTGTGGAATGAATGATTAGAACCTAGGATATGGCATGAATCCTAGGAAGAGAAATACTTGAAATGTCTGTATGCATGATTGAATTACAGTCTTGAATGAGTAGATAGAAATGTGAACCACTACCTGTAACTGAACAAAAGCTGCTTGTGAAATATGAAATACCTGAAGGAGAAAGACACATCTCTGGAGGAGCACTTCAAAGAAATGGATTAAGAGAAATCCTTTTCAAGCCCAGGAGCAGTTGAGCTAAGAGCAAGGATCTTCTCCTATTCACCAATATCACTAGGAGGATTTGTGTTTTCATTATTTTTCTATTTCTTTTTATTAGTAAAAGCATTCCTCTACTAATAATCTTGTAAAACATTTTTCTCCTGGAATCATTAAGAGAGAACATTAAAATCCACATGGCGAAGTAGAGGAAAATGAGAGAGAGAGGGCGAGAGGGCGATTGGCGTCGGGCGGTAGGCGGCAGTGGGGCGGAGCCATCCAGGGCTGGAGAAGGAGGTGAGTGGAGGACATGGAGATCGAGGGCTTGGAGGAGAAGGGAGCGGGTCTTTCAGGAGAGGTTCCTTTGGACATCTGAAAATGTTCGAAGATGACCCTGGAGGAGGATGAACGGCGACGTTCTTTGTTTCAGATGCAGACAAAGGGGACATGTGGCAGCGATTTGTAAAAACCCTCTGATCTGCTTGGCGTGCAAGGGTAAAGGGCACAAACGTGAGTCGTGCCCTAGGAGGATTCCTATGCAGACAACGAGGGTATTATCGCACCCTATCTGGAGGGTGAAGAATGAAACCCGACCGCCGTCACCGCCGATTTTGGGCAAGCACTCAATTGAAGTTGAGATCCCAGCTTCTAAAGAGATCTCATCTGTAGAGATCATGCTGAGGGGTGCTTTGATTGGAAAGATCATGGCAGGCAAACCTTTGATAGATAAGCTTCAAAACCTGGCATGCTCCTTAAATCTCCTGTCTGCGGGCTGGAAGGTAGCCATGATTTCCCATTCTCGTTTCTTGTTATATGGTTTGGGTATGTTGGATGTAGAACGGCTGAGATTTCAGTTGAGCTCCTTTGAAGATTTCATTGTGATTTGGAGAATGGTATCTCCCTTTGATGGGGCTCTCCCTAATCGGCCTCTGCAAAGAGTGAGCTCTAGGAGGATTCTTCTTGAGATTTCTGGACTGCCGCTACATCTGAGATTTAAGGGGGTCATTTCTAAAATGCTAGCAGGCTTTGCATCCATCTGTGATGGATCTGAAATTTTGATTGGAGAGGGGGACATCAGATCTCTTAGAATTGAGGTTGATGTCATCAGTGCTGGTTCAATTCCTGATATGGTCACAATCAGATGTGGGGGCACTTCTTGGCTTGTTCGACTAGCAGTACTTGGACAGGTGCCTGGGCAGGTTGAACAAGGACATGATAAGTCGTCTGAGGAAGGGCAGATGCCTGGAGCCAACACTGAGGTGAGAAAATAGAGTGATAGGTGTGGCCGCATTCCTCTTGTTGATGCTCTTGAGCCTAAAAAGAGGAAGGACTGTCACCAGGTCTACGCTGAGGTGGATCAGATGGAAGAGGTTGATACAGCTGACAATTGCAGACAAGCCATGGTAATCAAAGAAGATGGTTATCTAGAGGTTGCTGAGAATTCAATGATAGATTCAGAGATGCATAGCAGTAAAGAGGAGGGCAGGACAGGAAAAGATCTGGTGCTCAAAGAGGCAAACCAGATGCAGCTCACTATTCCTACTGATCTGAAGTATGGCAGTGGTTCCAATCAGAAAAGAGGTGTGGGTAGATCTCCCTATATGTTGAGAAGGAGAAGGAAGGAGAACTTGCCCCCTATTGAGGAGCAGATTATTGTTAATTCTATTATGGTCGAATTTGTGGGTTGTATGGCCGAAGGGAGTCATTCCAATGAGGAATGAGAGTGATGACTTGGAATGTGCATGGGTTGCGCAATAAACAGAGAAGGACTTCATTATGTAGATATCTCTCTGAGTGGGAGATTGACTGTGCTCTCATTCAAGAGACACTTGGAGATGGAGAATGGTCAAGAATGGGATTGTTTTAAGCAACTTGGCCGCAGTGATGTTGCTGTTAAGGGTGCCTCTGGAAGGTATGGTGGATTGGCCTTTCGATGGAGAAAGTCTTCCATCTCAGTAACTGAAATTATTCGCCACAGGTACATGCTTTCTTGCAGATGTCAGTCTCCTTGAGGAGATATGGAATGGTTTATATCGTGTATTTATGGTCCTTGTGTGGCTGTAGACAGGGTTGGCTTGTGGGAGGAGCTCTCTGCAACGCACCAAAGAGTACAAGAGACCCCATGGCTGCTAGGGGGTGATTTCAATTGTTATCTCTCAAGTGATGACAACCCAGATGGGAGAGTGGACAACTCTATGGCAGGCTTCCAAATGGCTGTGCAGAACATGGGACTGACTGAATACCCCATCAGTGGTGTGGAGTTTACTTGGAGGAATGGCAGTGGACAGGTTTCCAAATTGGATAGATTTTTTGGTAGTCCTAGCTTTTTGGAGAGGCATCAATTATCAGTGGTTATGAGCCTTGATAGGCCTTTCTCTGACCACACTCCGCTTGTTTGGGACAGTGGGATGAATTCAGACATTGGATCATACTTCAAACTCAAGAGATCTTGGTTTAGGGAAAAAGGTTTCATGCAAATGGTATCCCAATGGTGGCAAAACAAGGTAGTGCAAGGTACTACTACACAACACCTGGCTGCAAAATTGTCAGGCCTGCGTGATGTGCTGAAGGAATATGGGCAGGCTATGACTCTGATCAGAGAACAGAAGAGGAGGGAAGCTCTAGCAGTAATCAGGGACCTGGATCTGAAAGAATGCAGGCAAGCTTTGAACCACCAGGAACAGCAGCTGAGGCAGCAGATGCAAGTAGCAGTGAGGGATGAGGATCTAAAAATAGAAATGGATTGGCGTGAAAGATCAAGATAGCTATGGCTCAAAGAGGGTGATGCGAACACGAAGTTTTTCCATCTTGCAGCGAGTGCTAGGAGGAGATTCAATCTTATCTCATCTATTAAAGTTGAAGAGAGAACTGTTACCTCTATTAGTGAAATCAGAACTAAAGCAAGTAAGTATTTTAAAGAAATTTCCAAGGCTGCCCCAAGAGGTTCTTGGAGGATGGCATCGATGGACTTCCCCTGTGTTAGTGATGATCAAAGAGACATGCTTGTCACCCCTATATCTGAACAAGAAGTACTAAAAGCTATTAGAGATTTAAATAATGAAGGTGCTCTTGGTCCAGATGGATTTCAGGTTTTCTTCTACAGAGAGCTGTGGAGTGTTGTTAAGGGGGATGTTTTAAAGGTTATTCATGAATTTGAACTGGGCAACTCTAGATTTGAGAGGTTGAACAAATCCTATCTGTTTTTGCTTCCTAAGAAATCAGGTGCGGAGAGATTTTCTGATTACAAACCCATTGCACTATCTAATTCCTTCTACCTTATTATTAGTAAGGTTATAGCTAACAGATTGCGAGAGGTTTTAAAGGACTTGATAATGCCTATTCAGTCAGCTTTTCTTCTTGGGAGATCATTACAAGAGTCCTTCATTGTTGCACAGGAGATGGTAATGGGTTGGCACAGGAGAAAGTCCAAGGCCTTTTTATGGAAAGTAGATTTTTCCAAGGCCTATGACTCAATCTCCTGGTCAGACTTGTGGGAGATTCTTAGAAGAAGGAAGTTTCCACTTTTACTGATACAGTGGGTGAAGAGGTGCATTACGACAGCCTCCTTTTCCCCATTGATAAATGGTAAACCATGTCGTTCTTGGATTCAGCCCCAATGTGGAATTAGGCAAGGCTGCCCAATTGCTCCTCCGATTTTCAACCTTGTTGTGGATACTTTGGCTAGATTCACCTGCAAACTGGTAGTGGATGGTTTTATAAGGGGGTATTCAATGTCTAATCATAGGGCTCTAGCCCCTATACTTCAATATGCAAATGATACTGTTTTTTTGTGGAAGGGGGGAAGAGAGAAGTGCAAGCACTTATACATATGGTAAAGATTTTTGAAGAGATTTCTGGTCTCAGACTAAATGGAAATAAATCCTCCCTGGTCTGCTTTGGGATGAACAGTGTGTTACAGAACGACATCTCCACCATTCTGGGTACACCTGTGGTTCCACTACCTATTAAATATCTGGGTCTGCCTTTAAAATGTTCTAAGATGAAGAAAGCAGAGTGGTCTTTCCTTTTTGAAAAGGTAGCTACGAAATTGGAGGGCTGGAGTAGTAGATACCTATCAAAAGGGGGGAGGTATATATTATTGAATTCCGTCATCACTTCGATTCCAGTAATCTTCTTCTCTGTCCTTAAAGCCCCGAACTCTATCTGGAAAAATCTAGATGTGATGCGTAAAAGATTCTTTTGGAAAGGGACCTCTCATCAAGGGGATTTTTTTCAACCTTTGAAGTGGGAATCAATTTGCAAGCCAAAAAAGATGGGAGGTATGGGTGTTAGATCCCTTAAGGAATTCAATGAAGCTCTGCTATTGAAGTGGGCTGTTCGGTTGCTACAGGGAGAAAAAAAAATCTGGACAGAAATTATTCAGGACAGTTATGGGACTACCAATGATGAGAATAATCGTCTAAACCCCCGTAAACCTTCCCCCTTTTGGTCTTCTGTGGTGAGCGCCCTGAGGGATAATTGGAATTTTTTCAAATCTGTATTAGGTGATGGGAAAAGCTTCAAGTTTTGGCTGGAAAATTGGGTACATGGAGGGATGTTTAAAGACAGGTTCCCCCATGCTTACACAGCGACTTCAGATAAAAATGCTGTGGTGTCCAGTTATTGGGATGCGGAATCCGAGCAATGGCTGTTCAATAATGGTGGGGGGAATAATCATGAAACAAGAACACGAGTAGAGAATGAACATCTCATGCAAGAACTTGCTGCCTTCAAACCCATGCCGCATGAATATGACACATGTAAATGGGAGGGTAAATTTTTTACTGCGGCTGCTTATGACAGATTGATAATGTCCTCCAGGATGGCGGAAGCTGATGAGATGGGGAAGAAGCTATGGAAGTTAAAAATACCACTAAAGATTCAAATTTTTTTATGGCTCTACAAAGGGGACGGCTTGATTATTGGAGATCTGAGGCATAGGAGGATGGGTACCCCCACCCAGTTTTGTCATTTATGTGGGATGCATAATGATTTTAGCATTCATATCTTTTCTTCATGCGTGATCACTGATTATGTATGGAGGAGAGTATGTAATGAGTCTTTACCCACATGGGAGAATTTGTGACGCTGTCTTGTGGATGGGAATAAGCCATGTTTACATATGGTGGCTGTGTTATGGGTTGTATCGAGGGCTAGAAATGAGTGTGTTTTTCAGGAGACCCCAGTGTATGTAGATAATATTGTAAGTTTTTGCTGGAGTCTCATACAGCATTGGGGTTCGATCATGTAATTATTTCTTTATTATCAATAATAGCTCTCCTGGTTTGCTATCGGTGATTCGATAGCATTTTTTTTTTCTCAAAAAAGAAATATGAAATACCTGTGCTAGTTAACAGTTGCATGTGTATTTCCTGTTGTATACTTTAAATGATATAATACGAGCTGCCTGTGTATAACCTGAATATGGAAATGTGAACGATAGAGATACAAGCTACATGTGTATAACCAGAGAATGGAATTAGAAATGATGAAACCTGTTATGGAATGGCATGAGGAATATGAGCATGAACCCTACGGGGAAATAGGAGTAGAGCTCCTGGAAATATATGGAATGGGTCTGGAAATGTGACGGGAAGTGTGCTAGCCCTTGAGTACGTGGTATCATGGGGAGCGCATGTTCCCTCTTAGTGTAGAGGGGAGCTTGTCGCCTTCAGGTTGAGACCCGAGGTGGGTTTGGCCACTTTGCACCAACTTCGTGGCCCTCGTGTACACTATACTGGGGAGAGCTACTAGTGTAGGGAGAGAGCTAGACATCCCACGGGGCTCGGGGTTCAGCTAGCCACCCTACACCGACTTGTTAGGCCCACTGGGCAAACCAGGGTAGTCAGGCGAGGGTGCACAGACTATGGAGGGGCGAGACCCCTGTTTGGTTCTTCGGGGCTAAACCCCTGTTACTGAGAGGGCTAGGCCCTATACTGTTCCGTGCTGTACTTGGGCTCACCCGTTAACGGAAACGACTGACTGCATGCCAGTGCGTGGTAGCTACTCGTGCGTTTATCGCACGTGCCGTAGTCACCGTTACGTCTGTCCGTGACCTTGGGGTGGTTGATTGGGTGTAGGACCACCACGGGGGACTCTCCCAGCCAAAAGAGCACCACGTGCGACTTCTACTCTTCGGAAAAGACTCCAATCAAGATCGTTCCCACGAGGAACATTCGAGATCAAGAAAGAGACCTAATAAATAAACTGATGTAAACACATTTACACTACTTAAAATGTCTCTTTATGCATGTTCTTAAGCATAGGATTGCATTTCATGATATAAATATTGCATAACATGAATCATCTTGCTATTTAGAGTAGTTTGAATAAAATGGAGGTTAATTGTCTCCTTTTATGTGCTTGGACAGGGCAAACATTTTGTCGGGACCTCGGATCAAAGATCCAACCGTATGGATGTGATCAGGGCGACGATTGGAGTTCAATGACTCCAAGATCGCCCTAATCAGACATCTGTAGCATCAGATGGTGACCCGGGAACCCTAGAAGAACAAGGGCCAAGATGGTGTAAACCCGCACTTCAGATGACAAATCCGACCGCACGGATGAATTCGGATCGACGATCGCAGCACAACGACACAAAAATCAAGTCAATCCGACATCCGTGGCACCATCTACAACTTCCAGAATATAGACGGCCAAGATGGCGCCACGTGGTGCCATCTCAGCCGCCAAAACGACCGCTTGCATCTTGTGAAGGCCCCGCGCCCGATCGCTCTCCGCCGTTGGATCCTAATCCAACGGCTGTGGTCGCTTGCGCTTAAAAGCGTCCGCTCGACCATCCGCGCCCCATAGCGCAGTGGTCGAGTGCGCTTTCGCGAGCGCCGGCGCGGGTTCGAGCCGTGGCGAGGGGCTGGAAGGCGCGGGCAATTGAGGCGCGTGGAGCGTCAGATGGAGATCGGACGGCCGCGCGCACCCGATTGCGATCACGTGCGATTGAACGCGTGGCGTGGACGCGCGATCGCACGCGCCAGGCGGTCACACAACGAACGGGCAGAGACGCATCCTAAGCCGTCCGATCTCGCGATCAGACGGTTGAGAATCGACGAACGTGCGCAAGTCGTTGAGCGCGCGAGCAGGCGAGGAGGCGTGCGCGAGCCGCCCACGATGCCCACGAAAGAGGCTTTAGTGACGGATTTATCCGACACTAAAGAACCCTCACTTATTATTTTGAACTTGTAATGTCCATTTTGCCCCTACTCCTTGCAACTATAAAACGAGACCCCCTCCATATGAAATTTTCATCCCTTCTTTCTCCTCTCTACCCCTCCAAAGCTCAAGAGAAGCTTGTCCCACACCCGGGATGCTTCTCGTGAGATAAAGTCCAATTTTCGTTCCCTTTCGGAAGTGGATCCCGCGACGACGACGGCGTGCTGCCCTGTTCCCGTTCTTCTGCTTCGTCCTCCTTCGTCCCGCTTCGTTCTCCTTCGTCCAGGCATCGTCCCGTCCAGCTCGTCCTCCAAGCAATCGTCAAGAGGAAAACTTCTCTCTTCCATTCTTATTTACAGCTTTTCTAGTGTAAAATTTCCTGTTTATAGTGTAATTGATTTTCCACTTTCTAGTGTAACTTTTATTTAGTTTGATTATATAAACAATTGGAATATTGAATGCATGTTCTCTTTCTCTCTCTCTCTCTTTATTTTAGTCTGATAGCTCCATTGTAATTATATCGCCTTGCTTATAAAAAAAATTCTAAAAAAATATAATTACGAATATAGATCAACGTAGCCTCCCTGTGTTCGACCCGGAATTCTTTTCGATATAAATTTATTTGTTGAACACGAATTCTTTGCTTTCGAACTACAACGACAAGTTTTCCAAAACCAAACACATTAGCGTAGCGATTCGCGCACGTTCAACATTTTGGCACCGTTGCCGGGGAGGCAACGATTTCCGATCTTTCCTTCGCATTTCTTGCACTTTATTTGTTTTCTAACTAGCTTTCTCCTGTGTCTATTATTTTGCAGAGACCTCCATCAAGGAATCAACAAGCAGTAGACTGGAGTAAAGTGCAGTTGAAGATAACTGTAAGTGCTCCCCCATTCTTTCCCCCTCCATAGATTCCATTCGCCACATTAAATCCAAATCCCAATTAACCTAGGTGTTTGCATAAATCCTAGGAATAGTTTGGTTGTTTGGATTTTCACTCACATTCATCCCACCCTCATTCATAAAAAAATAACAAAAAGATAATCTTGTGGGGTAATTTCCAACAAACACACAACAAACACCCACATTCAAGGCACTTGATCAACTTGATTTGTTTTCTACTCAACCGAGTTCAGATCTGTGGAACTGGTACACACAAAGAAACACATAACAGAGTAGAAATCATTCTAGGTTAACCATCTTTGGGTGCTTAACTTAGTGGTGCAATTGTGGTCAATTGTTTGAGTTGTTTGGGCCGCACCACTTTATTTAAAATCAACTCATCAAGTAGCTCCTCCTTAGGGTTTTCAATCTAGGTATATTCCAGGCACTCCACTTTCTTTCTGATTTTAAAGGAAAACAATCTTCACTCGTGTTTTACACCTTGGTTTGCCTAGAAACTTGATTGCAATTCACCTAATTTGAAACCCTAAAAGCTACTTAAGCAAGATTTGAACATTAAAATTCATGCATTATCAATAATCTTGCTTGAAAACCCAGGTTGTGCACGCACTTACACAAATCTCAATCAATCATTAAGGGCACAACCCATTGCAAGGGCCCATCACATTCCATAAGCACCACAATCCCAGGCCTTAATAAAATTGAGTAGACGTTGGCCTTAAGGTTTGATTCGCTCTTCAGGGCCTAGTCTGAGATTATTTTTGATTAACCTACTTATACTGATTAATCTGATGTCTAGCTAGGGGAGTAGCGTCAAACGACCGCGGCTGGGGGGTACACTAGGAACCGGAGGCGAAAGCCAAAGGAAGAACCTTCTCCCCAGTCCCTCCTTCTAACTGGTTGGATTAAACAGACGCAAGTAGAGTAAATCACTTACAGTCTTAAGGCCGGTTTTGGGAGTCAGTAGATCCTTAGGCTACCCCATTTAAGGACAGCCTTGTTTTGTTGTGCTGTAGGGTCCCTATCCCCAGTCCTTCCGACCTTCTCCTAGTTTATGCTGGGAAGATGGTCATTGAATCCCCAATTGGAAGGACCGTTAGAACATTCTAGGAGGCACAAGTTAGATTTTGGTCAATTTGATCCTATGGCCGAACAACAGCCTCCTCTGCTTGAAAATCCAGAGGAAGAATTTCGAAGGCAGCTGGAACAAATGCAGAGAATGCAAGAGTGGTTCCAGAGAATGCAGGGCACTCAGCCCTTGAAGGATTTTTATGATCCTTCAAATTACGGGGAACGTCCCGACGTCCAGATTCCAGCCGGTGACGTAGAAATCAAGCCCCAGGTGTTAAGCCTAATTAAACATTATCATGGGCTTGGCTCCGAAGATCCGTTTCAGCACTTGGAAGATTTGACCACTTTGATCCAGACCACCAAGGCTCGAAACGTTAACGAGGAGCAAATGATCATGAGGCTCTTCCCCCTCTCTTAGGGATAAAGCCGCGCATTGGTATAGGACAATAGGAAGACCAATTACAACTTGGAATGAGTTGAAATCGGCCTTTCTGAAGAAATTCTTCCCAGTCGGTTGTACCAATTCTTTGAGACGGGCAATCACTACCTTTACCCAGCGGCCAGGGGAGCAGTTTCATGTGGCCTGGGAGCGATTCCAGGACTTATTGCGGAGGTGTCCACACCACGACGTGCCGAAATGGCAACTTGTGCAGATCTTCTATCATGGGTTGAATGAGCAACTTAGAAACCATGTGGATGCTTCTTGCGGAGGCAATTTCCTCAATAAAGATGCAGATAGTGCACATGATTTATTTGAGGAAATGAGTGAGAATTCAATTAATCATGCCTCCATGGATACTTTTAACCGGTCCCAGCAACCCAGATCAAATGTCAATGAAGTCCATGACTCTCATTTATTTGATATGGAATTGATTTGTAATAAACTTGATAAGGTGGACTTGGTTGCTAAAAGAATGGAAGAGTGGATGGCTGGCAATTCTATGAACAACTCTCAATCCACTCAATCCCAAAATTCGGGATTCCATTCCTCACGAGCTCCTTCTGGACGGGAGTTCGTGAATCAACTCGATGTGACTCAACCTATGAGTCAGCATTTCTCGGAACCCCATGGGTTCCCAACTGGGGCCTTTGATCCCAGTTTTTCTGATCCTTCCCTTTCTTTCTCTCCATCCTCACCCTATGAGGATGTCTGTGCTGTACAAGAGAATGTTAGATCCAACCCCTACTCGAATACCTATAATCCAGGTTGGAGAAACCACCCTAACTTCTCTTGGAAAAATCCGGGGCAACAGACCCAATTCCGACCCGACAACTATGCTCCGCAACGACCAATGGGTCAGGGTCAAGTATATACTCAGTTGCCTCCAAATCAGGTCAATCAGCCAGCTTGGAATGCCCGTCAACCCGCAGGGCAGGCTGATTTAAACCGTCAAATGGTAGAGATGAAAGGATCTATGCTCCAGCTCATGCAGCAAATGAAAAATTCACTGGACAACTTGCAATCAGGGCTCATTGCTAACTCTCGTCAACCCGGATCTCTACCATCCCAACCCGTACCCAACCCGCGAAACATTATAAATTCGGGCAATCAAGCCCAAGGGTACGGAAATCAGAGGGACCCACACACACATGCTCAGGTGGTTGAGCAGGGTTCCTCGTCTTCTTCTTCTGCTAATCAACAATTCATGGTCAATTAAGCCCCTCCAATCTTTCCTAACCCTCCCCAAGACTCAAATTCTTAGGCTTCTGCAAATTCTGTAACTTTAAGGAGTGATAAGAAGACTCAGGATCCACAACCACACTACTCTGATCTTTTGAATCCTGACAAATCTGAGGAGAGAAAGGAGAATTCTAGAGGAGAAATCAAGGCTTTGGAACCTGATTCCAAAGATCTGACTCATGTTCCTTTTCCTGAAGCCTTAACCAAAGCAAAGAAGAAGTCTGTTGATAGTAATGAGGATCTTCTGAATTTATTTAAGAATGTTGAGATCAATATCCCGCTCCTTGATGCTATCAAGCACATACCGGCTTACGCAAGATTTTTAAAGGAATTATGTACACAAAAGCGTAAGTCGAGAGAATCTGTTTCGAGGAAGGTGGTACTCTCCGAGTAGGCTAGTTTTGTTATCCTGCACTACCTCCCTCAGAAAAAGAGAGATCCTGGTGCTCCTTTGATTTCTTGCGTTATCGGAGATTACACATTTGATAGAGCACTTTTGGATCTCGGTGCATCCATCAACCTAATTCCGACTTCTCTCTACGAGAAGTTTAGGTTAGGAGAACTTCGGCCAACTTCAGTAACGCTACAGTTAGCGGACCGTTCGGTCACAAACCCATGAGGTATTATTGAAGATGTTATAGTTAAGGTAGAGGATTTTTATTTTCCTGTAGATTTCCTTGTCCTTGATATGGATGTACCAGATAATCTGAGGAACACGCCCATCATTCTGGGGCATCCGTTCCTGGCTACCGCAAAGGCCAACATTAATTATGAAAGCAGTAGCATGGAAATCGCCTTTGGGGACCAACGAATGAAATTGGATATTTTTAAGGCAATCAACAAATTTGAGGATTGTGGATTTATTGAGGAACCTGATGAGGATTATGTTAATATTAAAACTTGTTTGACAGATTCTTCAATTGAAAGTTCCTCTTTGGTTGATGAATTTGACCCGCAACCCTCTGACCTGACATCTTCGGAAGAGGTTACTGATTTTGTTCACTCAAAACCTCTTCCTCTTATTGAATCTTCAGCATCTACCCTACCATCAATCATCACCCCACCCCAGCTTGAATTTAAGCCATTTCCTGAGAATTTAAAATATCAATTTTTAGGACCTCAGAATACGCTCCCTGTGATTATTAGTGCTAAATTGACAAAGGAGCAAGAAATTAAATTGATTAAGGTCCTAAAGGAATATAAGGAGGCAATTGGTTGGACCATTCATGACCTCAGGGGGATCGAGCCATCTTACTGTAATCATAGAATATCTTTGGAAGATGGATCCCGCCCTTCTCGCCAGATGCAGAGGAGATTGAATCCAAATATGCGAGAAGTGGTCAAAAAGGAAATCATCAAGTGGCTCGATGCAGGAATTATTTATCCAATCTCTGATAATCCCTGGGTAAGCCCTGTGCAGATTGTTCCAAAGAAAGCCGGGATTACTGTTGTGACTAATGAGAGAGGTGAATCTGTCACAACTCGTTCAGCTTCCTCTTGGAGAGTTTTTATTGATTACAGGAAGCTGAACACAGCCACTAAAAAGGATCATTTTCCCCTACCCTTCATTGATCAAATCTTGGAAAAATTAGCTGGGCAGAAGTACTTCTGTTTTCTTGATGGCTACTCGGGATACAACCATGTTCCTATCCATCTCGAGGACCAGGAAAAAATTACTTTCACCTATCCCTACGAAACCTTTGCTTTTCGTAGGATGCCTTTTGGGTTATGCAATGCACCTGCGACTTTTCAAAGGTGTATGCTATCCATATTTTCCGACATGGTGGGAGAGTTTATGGAAGTCTTCATGGATGATTTCTCTGTTTTCGGAGAATCATTTGACTCTTGTTTGGCTAATTTAGAAATGATTCTTAAGCGATGTATCAAGACACGACTGGTCCTTAGCTAGGAAAAGAGTCATTTCATGACCCAAGAAGGCATTGTTTTGGGCCATGTAATCTCTAAACGCGGAATTGAAGTAGACAAAGCTAAGGTTGATGCTATTGCTAAACTTCCTCCTCCCACATCTGTTAAACAAATCAGATCATTTCTTGGCCATGTGGGATTTTATCGAAGATTCATCAAGGATTTCTCGAAGGTTGCTCGTCCTTTGAGCAATCTTCTTACCAAAGAAATGCCGTTTGTTTTTGACGAATCATGCCGAAAGGCATTTGATTTTCTGAAAACGGCAGTCACTTGTGCTCCAATTTTGCAACCGCCAATTTGGACCGCCCCATTTGAGATCATGACCGACGCTTCTGATTACGCGGTCAAGGCTGTCCTGGGTCAGAAAATTGATCGAAAGCCCTCTGTCATTTACTACGCTAGTAAAAATCTGGATGAAGCCCAGAGGAATTACACTATTACTGAGAAGGAATTACTAGCTATAGTATTTGCTTTGGAAAAATTCAGGGCTTATCTCTTAGGGTCTCATGTTATCGTTTATACCGATCACTCGGCCTTGAGACATCTCTTGGCTAAAAAGGATGCTAAACCCCGGCTTATTCTTTGGATTCTTCTTCAAGAATTTGATCTTGAAATCAAGGATAAAGCAGGGGTGCAAAATGTGGTAGCGGATCATTTGTCGAGACTCTTAGGTGATTCTTCTTGTCCGGACATTCCGATTGCTGACACTTTTCCGGACGAAATCATTCTTACGGTTTTAGGTGTCCACACCCCATGGTTTGCTGACATTGTTAATTATTTGGCCGTTGGTGAAATCTCCCAGGATTGGACCAAGCAACAACGGGATAGACTCAAATCTGAGGCCAAAACTACTTTTGGGAGGACCCTGAACTGTATCGCATCGGCTCTGATCAGATTATTCGCCGATGCATACCGGAGAATGAATTCAACAATATACTCGAGTTCTGCCATGCATCTGGGTGTGGTGGACATTTCTCCGGGAGAAAGACGGCTGCAAAAATCTTGCAATCTGGCTTCTATTGGCCATCTTTATGCAAGGATGCCCAGGACTTCTCAAGGTCATGTTCTCGATGTCAGTCACTTGGGAACATAACTAAGAGAGACATGATGCCCCTAAACCCTATTCTTCCTGTAGAAATTTTTGATGTTTGGGGCATCGATTTCATGGGACCCTTTATCCCTTCATTTGGACATCAGTACATTCTTGTTGCTGTTGATTATATGTCCAAATGGATTGAGGCAATTCCCACCCGAACCAATGACCACAAGGTGGTCATCAATTTTGTCAAGAAAAATATCTTCAGTAGGTTCGGGATTTCGAGGGCTATCATCAGTGATGGTGGCACTCATTTTACTAATGCCCAATTCCGAAATTTATTGGCCAAATACGGGATTAATCATCGAATTTCCACACCTTACCATCCCCAAATGAATGGACAAGCTGAGATCTCCAATCGAGAGATCAAGAACATTTTGCAATATACGGTTAGGCCTGATCGCAAGGATTGGACTGAAAAGCTTGAGGATACTCTTTGGGCCTACCGTACGGCGTATAAAAAGCCCATCGGCATGTCTCCATTCCGCTTGGTGTATGGAAAGGCGTGCCATCTACCCGTAGAGATTGAACACAGGGCATTCTGGGCAATCAAACAATGCAATTTAGATCTGAATCTAGCTGGAAAGACTAGGAAACTCCAACTATCTGAGTTGGAGGAGCTTAGAAATGATGCTTATGAGAATGCCAAGATCTACAAGGCTCGGACCAAAGCTCTACATGATCAATTGATTTCCCGCAAGAGCTTTGAGCCAAACCAGAAGGTCTAGTTATTTGATTCTAAACTTAAGCTCTTTCCTGGTAAACTTAGATATAAATGGAATGGCCCATTCATAATTGATCATATTTTTACTAATGGTGCCATTCAGATTTCTGACCCAAAGATGGGTAACACCTTTAAAGTCAACGGTCAACGTTTGAAGCCTGTTGTTGACCGTAATCTTCCAGAACCCATCTCAGACTCTGTTGCTCTAGCCATTCTGTGACTTCTTTGGCTGGACTTCTCCTAGCTGACGGCATTAAACTCAGCAGTTGTACATATGACACAAGGCTGATACGAGCTTCATATCCAGGTGACATCTTTCATATTCTAGCCTTTCTTTCATGTCTCTTTTTCAATGAGGACATTGCATCAGCTTGGCATGGGAGGTGGATTCATTCTTGAATTATTTGGTCAGCTTTGTGAAATCCATATAAATTGTCTCTCTTGCTATTTAAAAAATAAAAAAATAAAAAAGAATTAGGAAGGATTAGTTGGACATTAGGACTTTTCAATCCTAAGAAATTTTACATTAGGATCTGAACACAAAGACCCCTCAGGTCTTTGGACTTAATTAGCCTGTGTATCCACTAGAATGTAGATTTATTTTTGAGTCCTCATCATCTTAATTCTATTATAATTGGAATAAATAAGTTTGGGTGATAAGTACACGACTTATCAACCCACCCTCTGATTTGAGGGAATTTTGAGTTTTAAGCATCTACACACTTTCTTTGCACTGACTCGTTGTTCGACGATTCTAACGGAAATTGGGTAGCTAATGAACCTTCTAGGGTGATATGGCTAGCAAGTTATCGTGGGTAACAGCCCATAGGTAGGTTGTCCAGGGCCCAGTCACTAGACCTTTCTTAGTTTGCTGCTTTTAGGTAAATCTTAGACTAGGAAAGCCACCTATTTAAAAAAAAAAAAGGAGAAAAGAACAAAAATAAATAAGCCACACTTCGCCGCACGAGTATGGCTGGCAAGTTATCGGTGGTAACAACTCATCGACCGGTTGTCCAGAACCCAGCTCAGAAAATGCACTAAAAATTCCTAAAACACTTAGGAAGAAGCCGAGAAGTAGAATAAACTGGGGAGATATACACTGGATTCACCCTTGTGTTGACCCCGTAAAAAAAATAAAAGTAGGGAGAAAGCTACCGGTTGTAAAGATACACTTTTAGGTAGAATTCTGGTTAGGTTACCTATAGGCGTAGAAATCCAAACTCCGTTCTAACTGCCGGTCAACGAGTCTATCACAATCACAATAAGATGCTTAAAGCATAGGGTTCTTATCAAATTTTGGATGAGTTGAATGGCCGTAGAAAGCCAATCTTAAACCCGAAAATTTGAAAATCAAAAAAATTAGAAAAGAGAAAAAGAGAAAAAAAAACTTTTTTTTTTTTTTAAGAAGGCGATTGCTTAAAGCGGTCTGCATTTTGGCTGATACCCAGGCACTGTTGTGCCTTTGAAAGTTCAGCTTCTAAGTAGACAATTTCTTAATGATTGAAAAATAACTCAAGTCCAAATAATCTAACCTAATTCTTTTATAAATAGCATATAGTTTTTGCTAGGGACTAGCAAAAGATAGGCATGGGGGTATGATGTAAACACATTTACACTACTTAAAATGTCTATTTATGCATGTTCTTAAGCATAGGATTGCATTTCATGATATAAATATTGCATTACATGCATCATCTTGCATTTAGAGTAGTTTGAATAAAATGGAGGTTAATTGTCTCCTTTTATGTGCTTGGACAAGGCAAACATTTTATCGGAGCCTCGGATCAAAGATCCAACCGTATGGATGTATCAGGGCGACGATTGGAGTTCAACAACTCCAAGATCGCCCTAATCAGGCATCCGTAGCATCAGATAGTGACCCGGCAACCCCAGAAGATCAAGGGCCAGGATGGTGTAATTCCGCACTTCAGATGATAATTTCGACCGCACAGATGAATTCGGATCGACGATCGCATCCCAACGACACAAAAATCGAGTCAATCAGACATCCGTGGCACCATCTATAACTTCCAGAAGATGGACGGCCAAGATAGCACCACGTGGCGCCATCTCAGCCGCCCAAGCGGCCACTTCATCTTGTGAAGGCCCCGTTCCCGATCGCTCTCCACCGTTGGATCTTAATCCAACGGTTGTGGGCGCTCGCTTTTAAAAGCGTCCGCTTGACCATCTGCGCCCCATAGCGTAGTGGTCGAGCGCGCTATCGGGAGCGCCGGGCACGGGTTCGAGCCGTGGCGAGGAGCGGCAGGCGCGAGCGAATGGGCGCAGATGGAGCGTCAGATGGAGATCGGACGGCCGCGCGCGCCCGATAGCATCAATGCGCGATTGGACGCGTAATCGAACGCGCAATCAGACGCGCGGGCGGGCGCGCGATGCAGCGGGAGAAGGCGCGACTTAAGCCGTCCGATCGCTAAGGATCGCTGGGCGTGTGTGGACGTTGATGAGCGGGCAGCCGAGGAGGCGCGCGTGGGCATGGAAGCTACGCCCACGTTGGGGCTTTAGTGATGGATTTATCCATCACTAAAGACCCCTTATTTATTGTTTTGAAGTTGTAATGTCCATTTTTCCCCCACTCCTTGCAACTATAAAAGGAGATCCCCTCCATACCAAATTCTCATCCCTTCTTTCTCCTCTACCCCTCCAAAGCTCAAGAGAAGCTTGTCCCATACCCGGGATGCTTCTTGCGAGATAAAGTCCAATTTTCGTTCCCCTTCGGAAGTGGATCCCACGACGACGACGGCGTGTTGCTCTGTTCCCGTTCTTCTGCTTCGTCCTCCTTCATCCTGCTTCGTTCTCCTTCATCCAGGCGTCGTCCCGTCCGGCTCGTCCTCCAAGCAATCGTCGAGGAGGATAACTTCTCTCTCCCATTCTTATTTACAGCTTTTCTAGTGTAGAATTTTCCTGCTTTATAGTGTAAATGATTTTCCGCATTCTAGTGTAACTTTTATAAACAATTGGAATATTGAATGCATGTTCTTTCTCTCTCTCTCTCTCTCTCTCTTAGTCTGATAGCTCCATTGTAATTATATCACCTTGCTTGTAAAAAAAAATCCTAAAAAATTATAATTACGAATATAGATCAACGTAGCTTCCCTGTGTTCGACCCGGAATTCTTTTCGGTATAAATTTTATTTGTTGAACACGAATTCTTCGCTTTCGAACTACAACGACAGGTTTTCCAAAACCAAACAAGTAAGCGTAGCATTCGAAAACCGTTCAACAGTGACCTTCTTAGGTCATGTGATTTCAGGGGATGGCTTGGCTGTGGCCCTAGCCAAGGTAGAGGCAGCACTTAGGTGGGAGAGACCACGTACAGTGACAGAGATCCGCAGTTTCTTGGGACTGGCAGATTACTACCGACGGTTTATTAGGGGTTTCTCGCAGATTGCACGTCCTATGACTCAGTTGACCCGGAAGGACGTGCCCTTTGCTTGGACAGACACTTGTGAGGCGTGTTTTCAGGAGTTGAAGGAGAGGCTGACTTCGACTCCTGTGGTTACCATCCCAGACAACAGTAACGGTTTCGTTGTGTACATGGATGCTTCTTTGCAGGGGTTAAGGGGTCTGCTCATGCAGCGGGGTCACGTTGTCGCTTACGCTTCGCGGCAACTAAAGCCCCATGAGCATAGCTACCCTACCCATGACTTAGCGCTGGCAGCTGTCATCTTCGCGCTGAAGATGTGGAGGCACTACCTATACAGTGAGACCTTTCAGATATTCACGGATCATAAGAGCCCCAGGTATTTGTTTGACCAGAAGGAGCTTAACATGAGACAGAGATGTTGGTTAGAGCTCCTGAAGGACTATGACTACAGCATCTCCTACCATCCTGGGAAGGCCAACGTGGTGGATGACGCCTTAAGCCGGAAGGTGCTCGCCCACTTGGCCAACTTACAGGCACAGAGTTGGAGGCTTATGGAGGAGTTGTGCAGTTGGCGACCCCTAGAGTTACAGGGGCATTGTGGGGCAGTGACAGTGACACGACAAACGAGACCAGAGCTAATAGACTGCATCATCGTAGGACAGATGACAGATCCGTACTTGCAGTCATTGTGAGACAGAGTACTGTCAGGGGACCCTAGAGACTTCTCCTTTACAGACGAGGTACTGTGTATAAGGGGATGTTTGTGTGTTCCCAGAGATGAGGAGTTGTTGAGAGAGCTCTTGACTGAGGCACATGGGTCCAGGTTCACCATACATCCCGAGAACACGAAGATGTACCATGATCTGAGACGTGACTTTTGGTGGAGAGGGATGAAGCGAGATGTAGGTGAGTTCGTGTAATAGTGTTTAGTGTGCCAAGTGCATCAGAGGCCTGCAGGGCCGTTGCAGCCACTTCCTGTGCCAGAGTCGAAGTGGGAGAGCATCACCATGGACTTGGTGGTGGGCTTGCCCGTTACCCAGCAAGGACACAACGCAGTCTGGGTGATTGTAGACAGATTGACAAAGATGGCACGTTTCTTGCCAATCCGAGTCACCTTGGGACCAGCACAGTTGGCAGAAAGGTATATTCGTGACGTGGTACATCCGCACGGAGTTTCACGTGAGATTGTATCTGATCGGGATACCCGTTTTACGTCCCAGTTTTGGGCTGAGTTTCAACAGGCTTTGGGGACACGGTTGAGGTTCAGCACGACGTACCACCCCAGATGGATGGACAGTCAGAGCGCACGATACAGACACTTAAGGACCTTTTGCGTGCCTGTGTACTGGACTTGAGGGGTTCTTGGGAGGAGCACTTACCCCTGGTAGAGTTTGCTCATAATAATAGCTATCATTCAAGTATCGGCATGACACCATACGAGGCTCTGTATAGACGAAGGTGTACTGCGCCCTTGAGTTGGGTTGAGGTGGGGACCAAGTAGGAGGTTGGCCCCCGGCTGATCCGGCACAGTCAGGAGGTGGTAGAGTAGATTCACAGATGACTTCGCACTGTCAAGAGCAGACAGAAGAGTTATGCCGATTAGAAGCGCAGAGAGGTGCAGTTCGAGGTTGGGGATCACGTCTTCCTTCGTGTTTCGCCCATGAAGGGCCTACAGTGGTTTGGGGTGAAAGGGAAGCTCGCGCTGAGGTTTATGGGGTACTTTGAGGTCCTGGAGTGGGTAGGACCCATTGCTTACAGGCTTGCCCTTCCTCCCCAGCTTTCTAGTGTGCACGACGTGTTCCACGTGTCCAACCTCAGGAAGTACGTCACCGATCCCAGTCACGTTCTGAGCCATGAGAGTGTCGAGGTGGGTGACGACCTGACCTACCCCGAGTGACCAGTACAGATACTAGACAGAGCCGTCCGGAGTTTGAGACGGATGCAGGTACCCCTGGTGAAGGTCTTGTGGAGGAGCCAGAGGTACGAGGAGGCTACCTGGGAGCCTGAGGCGACGATGCGAGAGCGGTACTTAGAGCTTTATGAGGGTACGTCTTTCCGGACCAGCTGCGGTCCTCTTTAAGTTTGTTATGCGTATATAGTTCTTTTTCTGCACCCTAGCTAGCTCAAGTTTTGAGGACGAAACTTCCTTTAAGTTTGTTATGATGTTAAGACCCATGCTATTTGAGCCTTCTAAGACGTCTGGACTGTTAGTTAGATGTCTGGTCAGACGTCTGGACACCTTCCCAGACGTTTGGAAATCAAAAATTTTGAGTACGAGCTTGCGTCTGCACGTGGGCTACGTGCAGACAGTACTCACTATTTTTCCTCCTTCTTCTCTCTCTTTTCCCCCTCCAGCGAACCCTAACCCTCACCCTTATAAAACCCCCCTTCCTCCTCTCTCGTTCACCCCACTCTAGCCCCTTCTTCCCTTCCTCTTTACCCCAGCACGAGCGAGTGAGCGCGAGAGCAGCGACGAGGAGGAGCGGAGTGAGGAGAGGAGGAGGAGTTGTGCTCGCGAGCTCGTGTGGGAGCTCACCAAAGAGCGCACGGCCGGAGCGGCGTGTGCGCGAAGAGGAGGAGTGCGTCGGGGGAGTCCTCCCTGACACTGCTGTAGCCGGAGCTGCAGGCGAGGGGGCGAGGCACGGCCACGTGCAGCGAGAGCGAGCAGGAGCAGTTTCTGGTTTTCAGTTTTTCCCAGAATCAGATGACTAGAGTGACGTCCAGACGACATAGTGGACGTCTGGAGACGGTTCCAAACATCTGAGGAGAGAGTTTCGCGAAGGTACATTCTCTTTGCGGATACGGCCATGCAGGCTGCTCCATAGGTACCCTTCTGCGTGCCTATTTTGAGAAGATTTGGTTGATGCGTGCAAGATTTACTTTGGGAAGGCGCGGGACACGCCCTCCCACGCAATTAAGACGTCTGGGTGGCTTACCAGACGGCTGGAAGCACTTCCAGACATCCGGAGAGGTGGTCAGACGTATGGAGCTGGGTCCAGACGATCTAGCAGAGTTCTTGGACGTCTGAGGATGACGCAGAGCATTGAGGTGCATTTCTGGACACTTTTAAGACGTCTAGAAGTTGTTCCAGACGTCTGATTTGAGTCAGCAGCACTGTTTTTGACCCGTTTAGGGTCTGTTTGAGGTCCGTTTGATGCAAATAGGATACTGATGCTTTCCTTGTGAATTTCCCTACTTGTTAGGAGGCTTTCTATACTGTTCTAAATGTTCCCTTGTGATTATTCCTTGTGATAGGACTTCGTTCCGTTGCGGGTTCGGGGCTTGCTGAGGCATGTGAGCCTGCTGTTCAAGCTCCCAATACTCTTGGATTGACAGGTCGAGTGGCTTCCCTTTATTTAATTATAAACCTGAATGCATGTGTGAAATGAATGATTAGAACCTAGGATATGGTATGAATCCTAGGAAGAGAAATACTTGAAATGTCTGTATGCGTGATTGAATTGCAGTCTTGAATGAGTAGATAGAAATGTGAACCACTGCCTGTAAATGAACAAAAGCTGCCTGTGAAATATGAAATACCTATGCTAGTTAACAGTTGCATGTGAATTTCCTGTTGTATACTTTAAATGATATAATATGAGCTGCATGTGTATAATCCGAGAATGGTAATGTGAATGATAGAAATACGAGCTCCTGTGTATAACCTGAATATGGAAATGTGAACGATAGAGATACAAGCTACATGTGTATAACTAGAGAATGGAATTAGAAATGATGAAACCTGTTATGGAATGGCATGAGGAATATGAGCATGAACCCTACGGGGAAATGGGAGTAGAGCTCCTGGAAATATATGGAATGGGTCTAGAAATGTGACGGGAAGTGTGCTAGCCCTTGAGTACGTGGTACCAAGGGAAGCGCATGTTCCCTCTTAGTGTAGAGGGGAGCTTGCCGCCTTCGGGCTGAGACCCGAGGTGGGTTTGACCACTTTGCACCGACTTCGTGGCCCTCACGTACACTGTGCCGGGGAGAGCTACTACTATAGGGAGAGAGCTAGCCACCCCACGGGGCCTGGGGTTCAGCTAGCCACCCTACACCGACTTGTTAGGCCCACTGGGCAAACTAGGGTAGTCAGGCGAGGGTGCGCGGACTGTGAAGGGACGAGACCCCTTTTTGGTTCTTCAGGGCTAGACCCCTGTTACTGAGAGGGCTAGGCCCTATACTGTTCCGTGCTATACTTGGGTGCACCCGTTAATGGAAACGACTGACCGCGTGCCAGTGCAGGATAGCTACCGTGTGCTTATCGCCTGTACCATAGTCACCGTTACGTCTATCCGTAACCTTGGGGGGGTTGACTAGGTGTAGGACCACCACAGTGGACTCTCCCGGCCAAGAGAGCATCATGTGCGACTTCTACTCTTCAGAAAAGACTGCAATCAAGATCGTTCCCACGAGGAACATTCGAGATCATGAAAGAGACCTGATAAATAAACCAAGTGCTGAAAAGAATAATTAGTTAAAGAAAGAAAGTGAAAAACAACAGCTACTTGTCCACTTTTACTGCTTTAGTTAATTTGTTGCCACTCTACTCAGCGTTCGCTGACGCTGTGTACTCATAACCCTTTTCAGGTCCAGGTGTTGAACAACCTGAGTCTACGGCTGCGGAGGGTGCTGGGCCCAATAGAGCCCAGCGGCAGTAGTTTCTTTATTGTACTCCTTTTGTAGTAGTGAGTTAGGCTCTTGTACCTTTATGTTCTGCACTTTTACGTTCTGTACTTTATGTTTCTATATCTTGTTACTTTTCTACTGTTGTGGTGGTGATATGTACTATAGCAGCTTTTACTTCTTTACTGCTGTACCTTTTTACTGCTAGTTGCTTAGCATAATGAATGTGGTTTACTTTCCTGCTCTTTAGTTATTTCTCGTTAGACGACCGGGTCTTGGGATTAGTCGAGTCGGTCCAGTCTCATGTCCTGTAGGGATTCGGGAACCGGGTCGTAATAGGTAAGAGGACGACCACGGAATGCTCCACAAATGGGGATGAGGGGAGGGAAAACTATTTGGTTTTCTACCCTAGAGGAGCATCCGGATTTGGGACAAGCTCTTTCTAGAGCCTTCGAGGTGGTGAGAGGAAGAGATGAAGAAAAATGGTAGGGGTAGGGGTCCTTTTATAGTGGAGGAGAGAATTAAATTCGTATACAGGATATTTAGTGCTGGTCATAAACATTGTTGAAGATCCACTGCAAACGTCGCTGAACATCCTGCTCTCGTGCCCCTGCTGTCGCACCACTAGCGCGCGCTATAAGCGCCCTTGTCGCGTGCGCATGGGTGATACGTGCCGCTACTACCGCTACCTCCGCACGCGCGCGCACCCACGATATTGTGTGCATGCAGTGGTGCGTGCGTGCACATGGGAGGCCTGGGTTGCACCACGTGGTGCAATCTGGGCTCTCCATCCTCTTTCCTTTTTAGGGGATGCTATAGAGGTCGAATTGAGTCGATTTTTACGCCGTTAGGCTGCGATCATCAACCCAAATCCATCCATGTGGTCAGATTTGTCGTTTGACGCTCTAGATTGCGTCACCTAGTCCCTCGATCGTTGATCTTCCTTGGATTGCATATGCTGCTACGGGACTCCGATCGAGGCGATTTATGAGGCGTTGGACTCCGATCATCATCTTGATCAAATCTGTATGGTCAGGTCATCAATCTGAGGCTCTGAAATAATATCCCTCTCTCCTGACCACAAAAAGGATGCAATTAACCTAAATTATATACAACTACTCTAAATGCAGAATGATGCATGCTATGCAATATTTATAGCATGAAATGTAAATCTAAGCTTAGGAACATGCATGAATAGGCATTTTACCCTCAATAATTGTGTCTACATACCCCCATGCCTATCATTTGCTAGTCCTTAGTAAAATTAAACTACATACTATGTATAAAAATAGAATTAGGATTAGATCACTTAGGCCTAAGTTGTTTATTAACAATAGAAAATTTCAACTAAGGTCCTAAACAACGAAAACTCAACAGTACCCGGGTGTCTGCCAGAATGCAGATCACCCAAGTCCTCGTTTTATTTGAAAAGGGAAGATACATTTTTTTTATTTTTCTTCTTTTCTAACTTTTTTGGACTTTTGGAGTTTAAGAGTTTCAAGATAACTTTTTACAGCAACTCGATCCGCCCAAGACTCGAAAAGGATTCTAATTGCTAAGCATCTAGGGAAAAGAGTAAAAGACTCACTAGGTGGCCATTAAAAAGGACTTCGGATTTCTACGACCCTAGGTAACCTTGCCTAGAGGTTTATCTTTTTGAATGGTAGCTTTCTCCCTACTTTTATTTATGGGGTCAACACAAGGGCGAACCCAATGTATGTCTCCTCGGTTTATTCTACTTCATCGCTTCTTCCCTAAGTGTTTTGGGAATTATTGTGCATTTTTGTGAGCTGGGCTCTGAACAACCAGCCAATGGGCTGTTACCCACGACCCCTTGCCAGCCATACTCGTGCAGTGAAGTGTGGCTTTATTATTTTCTTTTTTTTTATTTTCTCCTTTTTCTTTTTTTTTCTTTTCTTTTTGGGTGTTTCTTTTTTCCTTTTTTTTCTAAGTAGGTGGCTTCCCTAATCTAAGATTTACCTAAAGGCAGTACAAAGAAAATGGTCTTGTGGCTTGGCTCTGGATAACCGACTGATGAGCTGTTACCACCGATAACTTGCCAGCCATACCACCATAGATAGTTCATTAGCTACCCAATTTCCGAAGAAACCACCGAAAAGTGAGTTAGTGCAAAAGAGTGTGTAGATGCTTAGGCTTAAAGTCCCCTCAAATCAAAGGGTGGGTTGATAAGTCATATACTTATCACCCCAATTTATTGGCCGGTTTAAGATAAAATTATTTGGTAAGGACTCGAGACTAAGTCCACATTTGAGTGGACACCTGGGATAATTAAGCCCGAAGACCTGAAGAGTCTAAGTGTTCAGATTTTACCGTATCGTTTCCTAAAGTTAATAACTTCCAAATGCTTAAGTTATCTCCTCTTAATTCTTTTTTTATTTTTATTTTTTTATCTTTTTCAAATTTTCATTTTTTTTTGGAAAAAATTAAAAGAAATTCTACGGAGTTAACAAAATGATTTCAAGATTAAATATCCACCCCCACATGCCTAAATGATGCAATGTCCTGAATATCACATGAAAAGGCGGAGAAACAGAATATCACCTGAATATCGTGAGAAATCTGGTTAGCTCCGCAGGGAACGTGAGATATAAACACGTGCTAAATTTAATGCCTTTAGCTAGGCATAAAATACAAACAAAGAAGAGGTTAAGAATTCACAGATACGGGTTAGAATCAGAATTAAAAGATTGATCCTTAAACCCGTTAGTAGATGCCCACAGATGTGGACCGAGTTGTGGTGTAGACCTATGCCCCAGGGCAAGTGGTTCTAAGGTTCTGGATGAAAATCACCCAAAACCTAAGATTGTTGTATTTACGGGGCCAGGTCTGCAGTTTGGTAGTGCGCAACCAAGACTAAAGTGTTAGACAAAAGGTAGATTTGATTTACAAGGTTCAAATGTCCACTTAAAATTCAGCTCAGAAAGATAGTCAATAATTCTGAGCTTAGGTTGCACGTCAAAGATATCAAAAGGGACCTAGTAGAAAGTAGGTGGTTTCAGGTCAACAAGAACCCTTAAATCCAAACTCATAGTTTCCTCAGAAGTAGCTTCCCAAACTTTTATTTCCCACTTCCTATCATCTAAAATCAATGTTTCTGGGACCTTCAAATCATTGTACATCCCATCTAAAGTACCCAAGTCCAACAATTGTGGCTGAATCAAAATTGACTTGGGCACAATGATCTCATAAGTTAGCTCTTCAGGGTGCGGATGAGGAATGGGGTCACTGATTGAATCATCCAGATTCGAATCCTCCAAGTTTACCCCAACCAAATCAAATTCCTCTATTATCGGGCTGTCAAATGGTTCATCAGATTCCTCAGGCCCATTTGTTTCACTAAAATCATGTTCCTTACGCTCAAGTAAGACTTCACTAAGAGATTCTTCACCCTCAAAGTCAAAGAATTCATGATCCTCATTTATATATGTCTCAAAATTTATTGTCATTTCCTGGTTAAAAGAGACATATTTTTCCTCGCTCCCTGGCTCAGGGATCTCGGGTGAATAAATCGGTTCATCCTCAATGGGTTGCTCTAGCCTAACCTGGTCATCACCGGTTTCAAAAAATGTATCCCCCCGACAAGTGCCTGAGTGAGTTCAAACATTAGCTCTCCTGAAGGGGGTTCATCCTGAGAATCATCCCAAGATTTGACTAGGGCAACCACAAATTTCATCCTTAACTCGATAATTTCCCAAGAAGAAACTCACCTAGGTCCCTATCCCTAACACTTTAGAGAAAACCCAATAGAGAATTATTAAGTTCATCAATCATTTTGATCATAGGCCCTAGTGCTTCAGTGCATGGTGTTGGCTAAACTTCTAAAGATTGTATAGTGTTCCTGAAATTAGCCAACACCCTATCCTGGATCTGGTTCACCTGAACTGACTGGTTTGGTTCAGGTTTGGGTGGGTTTGGGTTAAATATAGGGGAGTCAAGATATCGAGGTTCTCGAGTCCCTCCCTGATAGTAGGTCATTTCAAGTTGTTCTAAGAATGGTGGTGACCTATTTTCAATGGAATACAGGGTAGGGTAGGTGTTATAATCATTATATCCTTCCTGATTGTAGATCGGGTTGGTTTGGTCATCAAAGGATGAAGATCTATAATCATTGTAGCTCTGGGAAGGATAGTAATCATAGTCTTGTTGTCCAATGTTAGGCCCTAGACACTGAGGTCCGGATTCATATCCCCAATCAAAGTTATCCCGGCTAGTGGATGAGTAATTACAAGTCAAATCGGGATAGTAATCATCTTTGGGATAAGTGGTGGTAGGAGGATAGGATGTGAAATGAGTGTAGGATATGGAAGGATACAGGGTAGAATAGGAGGGAAATCAGAAGAGAGAAAGGAGCCCTGCAATACAATCAACCAACCCTGTCCTTATGTGGGTAGCCTAAAGACCCACAGATTCCCAGGACCCGTCTTGAGATTATAAATGATTTGGTCTACTTTTATCCAGTCAATCAACTAGTTAGAAGGAGGGACTGGGGAGAAGGTTCTTCCTTTGGCTTGCACCTCCGGTTCCTTGTGTACCCCCTAGCTGCGGTCATTTGATGCTACTCTCCTAGCTAGACATCAGATGGACCAGCAGAAGTAGATTAATTGAAAAAAATCTCAGTCTGAGCCCCGGAGAGTGAATTAATCCTTAAGACTAACGTCTACTTAGTTTTAATTAGGCTTAAGATGATTGTGCTCTTGGAATGTGATGGGCCCTGATGGGAACACCATCATGAGCCCTAACTAGCTTATTTTGACCAAGAGAACAAAAACTCCTACATAACCTAAAGAAGAGCCTAATTTAAGGGATAATTGTTCTGAGAAGAAAATAAGAAACAAAGGGTAAAACTATAATTTTACCATTGCAGTACATCAACTGGATTTCTCAGGGGCTAAACATAGGTCAAATGGTCTTAACAAGATAAAAAGTGGGTTGGTTCAATCAGAAATGGGTTCATGTGCAATCCAAGAATTAAATGACTTCTTGCAACCCTAAAACAGACCTGCTTAATGCAACAAGGTTTTGTCAGGATAAAATCAACTAACCCTCTAAAATTTATGGAAAAATATCTCCTAGGGTTTAGAACCTTCAAATTGACCTTTGGAACCTATTTTGACCTAAATAGGGGTCCTAACTAATCATTTGCCCTAATTTAGGTTTTTTTGTAAAATATCCAGTCAAACATGGTCAAAACTAAAATCCAACTTCACCATTCGATTCCTTAGGTCCAAATTAGGTTTGTACCAAAACTTGGACCTATGGGAGGTCACCTTGACCTACTTTGCAAAACATTCCACCCAATTACATTTTGACCCCTAGCTTTTGAAAACCATTGTGCAGACCCCCCTATCCTCCTTGCCACTCTTTCCAATTAGGTCCCTCTGCCATTACAGTGGAGGAGTCCTACTTCAGCGAGGATTCAAGGAGGATTTCTCCCTGATTCCTCAGAGATCCCCTCTCAGATTTGAAAGGGAGATTCTCTAAGGAATTCCCTATCATCTGAATGCAATCTCCAGCCTTGATTCGCACCCAATCTCTCGTGCGAACGCTTGAGAAATTTGGGTCTCTCTCACAGTCCTACTCCGGAGAGGATTCTTGCACTTGGAAGCTTGCCTTCCAAGCACAAGAGCCTCTACTAGATGCTATAAAAGGACCCCCTGATCCGACCGCTCAGATTTAGCTTGGCTTGGCCAGAGAAATCCCTCCAATTTCTTCCCTTCTCCTCCGACCAAAGTGTCCAGCGAGCTCCAGCGACTCCTCGTCCTTCTTCTCGTCGCTCTGCCACAATACCAGTGGCAGAGCTATCTTCACCTCCTTCCTCCGCGTTGCACCGTACCTACGCATGCGCCAAAAGCCTCTTCGTCATTATCGTTCTCCCTCCACTGGAACTTTCTTCTCCGACGGCGACAGGTACGCGCCAGCCGCCCTCCTGTCCCCCTTCATCCCTTAAGTAGGTTAAAACTTCTCCCCTCACTCCTCTCTTCATTTCCCCCTTCTTTATTTCTATTTTCAACCCCTCGACACCACAGACCATCACCATCTTCTTCATCTCCAGCCGACCACCGACGAAGGCGCATCCATCGCTCCATGCATCCACATGCCTTGCCAGACCCCTCATAACCTCTGCCATCATCCACTGACCACTTTCCCCATCTCCATCCACCGCCATCACCTCCACAAACTCCCCCCAACCAAACCCATTTTCACGGCCACAGAGCAACCTAGGAACGCATGCTTAGGTCACCCCGTGGCCAACCATCTACCTAGACACCTTCGCTATGCCATGGCGAAGCTGCCTGTGTGTTCTAATGAGGTCGCAAGGCCGTATTTCTTGAAACGCAGGTCCGACCTCCGCTGCCATTAGAGCAGGTGTGAAGGAGCTCGCAAGCTCGCTCCAGGCAGTTGCGCTCCAGGTCTCAGGTCCCAAGTGATGCGGATTCACCTCATGCACGCATTTAGCCAAGTAATTGGCTCTGAGAGGTGTCGCTGCTGTAATAATTGAGCAGGCATTCTCCCTGTGCACACACGAAGAAGCAGGTGGGACTTTAGTCCCACCTCGGCAGTTTTCAATGCAGGTGAGTAGTTTATATTATTTTTGTGTTTTACGCTTATTGCCTCAGATCACGGGGTGAGGTCCCCTCGCCCGCTCACCCACCTCGTCCGCAACCCACTCTCCGCAGACCTAGCTTACCTGACCTGTTTACCCATCACTACTTGCGCACCACCCACGCCGGTGCGCCTGGACTCGGGTGTGCGTGACTCGACCCAAATACTCAATTGGCTCTGGGAGAGTGAACCTAAGAGATTAAAGAGAGAGAGAATATGTGGGGAAGGGTAGGATTAGGTTTTCCACTCGTGTGTGCAGGGAAAGGAAGAAGAGAGAGGAAGCTACAGCCGCAGAGGAGCTAAGGAAGAAAAGTAGAGGACGCTAAGTAAAGAAGGAAGAAGAGGCACTGTAGCAGAGAGGGTGCAGCTAAAGAAAAGACAAGGGCCGAGAAAGCAAAGGCAAAGAAAGAAGGAAGAAGAAAGAAGGAGAAAGAAGGAGAAGGCACGACTGAAGAAGAAAGAGAAGAAGGAAGAGGAAGCTGAAGGAAAGGGCTGAAGGCAAAAGCTGAGGAAGCTAAAGAAAAGAAGCCAAGAAGGAGAAGGCAGAAAAGGAAAGAAGAACGAAAGAAGAAAAGAAGAGGAAGCTACAGAGAGAGCCAAGAGAAGAAGAATCAACCACTTTATTCTATTCCTCTCAATTTCTCTTTTATTGCTACATTTTAGTATTCATAAACTCCTACATTATATTTTGAAGTAGATTTTGAGTAACTTTAAGTGTTCAAATTCCATCTATTGAGATTAGTGAATAAATTCCATTTGCTCGCCGTGTTCGACCTCGGATTCTTAATTTTCTGAGTAATAAAATTCTTATTTGTTTATAATGCTTTTTCGACTATACTGCAACGCTACCTTTTTAAAACTTGATAAAGCATAGTAAACAGGCCCTTTAGGTGGGTTGTGCCCTTAATGATTGATTCAAATGTGTGTGCATGCACAACCAGGGTTTACAAGCAAGGTTATTTAATGATGTGGTTTTTAGGATTCAACCTTATTTAGTAACTTTTAGGGTTTAATCTTTAGGTATATTCAATCAAGGTTCAGTAGAACACTCCAAGTTTTGAAAGCACTGGTAATGATATATTCCTTTAGAAATCAGAAGAAACTATTGAGTGCTTGGTTCAGCCCTAAAAATCAACCCTAAGAGGCAAGCTACTTGATGGATTACTTTTATCTTAAGTAGTGTGGCCCAAACATTTCAATCAAATATCCTATTGCACCACTTAGTTAAAGCACACAGAAATATTTGACCTATAATCTAACTAACCAGCATGCAGTTCAAACAATTTGAATAATCCTATAATCTAAATAAATGGGAACACGCTCCCGAAAATATGCTCCCGCATACAAGAGCGATAAGAAATAAAGAAACACTGGGAACACGTTCCCAAAAATACCCAATAAGGGTCTAAAAGACAGAAATTAAATTCTAATGTCTATCTAAACTAAATCTAAACTAAGCTCTAATGACTAAATCAGAAATAGGCTTCTCCGTAAGCCTATGTGCGTGGGATCAAGGCCCACGTGTTCCCGTTGCTGGCCTCCAGGTGGCGTCAAGGTCCACCAAAAAGATCGTCCCTGCCGTGTTCGTCATTCAAGGTCAATGTCATCGCTCTACTGCGCCTGTCGCGCCGTCAGATTCCTCACACAATAAGATAAAGAATGATCAAATAATTATACAACTCAGAATACTCAAAATAATAAAGTGAATATATTGCGTCTGTTGCCTCCCCGGTAATGGCGCCATTTGACGAAGGGATTCTCGCCTATTTATGAAGATGATAGCAATAAAGTGATATATCGTTGTGTTTTATGTGGTGGAAAATCTCTCAATCAAAAATAAATATCAAATTTAACCACAATAAAAATGTCGCATCCATAAGAAGGAATAGAACCAATAAATTCACGAGTAGAGGATTATGCTGTTTGCTGACAACTTTGCAACTTCCATGCGAGGAATATACTACCCTAAATGGAGCTTGCAATTTCCTTAAAAGTTCATAGTTATTTATGCAATTTTCACGTCAGAAATTAAGCTCCCAAAAATGTGTATATGATCCATGTGTAATGGCATATCATGTAAATTTGATTTGCATGCAAATCTGATTTGAATTTCAATGTAGAATGATGCACATAACACAAGTGAAGTAAATTCAAGAAACTATAAGTGCATCCATGCAATGTGGCCTGAATAAAATAATAATATCTAAATGGCAATCGCATGCAATGTAAATTTCAATTGAGGAGAAAATAGAGGATTTCTCCTCTCTCTTCCTTGCTTGGACAACCGTGCGCGGTTGGCGGCGAGAGTCGACGGGGTGGTGTGCCTCGACGCGTGCTTCATGATGGTGGTCACGTGGCGGCCGGAGGTGGCCGGCGGCGGCCGAACGGTGGAGCATAGCCGTCAGCCTGTTGGGCTCTGTTGGAGGAGGAGAACCGTGCGTGTAGAATAGGAAGAGCGGTTGATGCAAGTCGTGCGACTGCGCGCTATGGTCGTGCGCACAAGGGTGCGCTAGGGCTCACCTGTGGGCGTGGCTGCTGGCATAGGCGCCTGCGGGTGGCTGGGTTGCCTGCGGGCGCTTGGCTGCCTACAGGCGCTGGCGAGGGAACACTTGCAGGAGAAGATGAAGCCCAGGGCCCTTGCGGGCGTGGCTGCAGGCGTGGGCGCCTGCGAGCTGGGCTACCTGCTGGCAGTGGCGAGTGGGAGAGGCTAGAGTGCGTGCGGTGGCATGATGGCGTGGTTGCAGGGCGCGCGCATGTGGTGGGGGTTGGTACAGCACCTGCAAGGCACGCAGGTGCGGGCAGGCAGTGGAAGCTTGGCACGGTGAAGGCAGGTTGGCGTGGGAGGATGTAGGCTTGCAGGGGCGCGCACGTGCGGTGGAGAGGTCCTTTGCATGCGGTGGCAGTGCAAGGGTGCGGTGGGGTGGTGCTGCTATTGGCAGTAGCGCTGCAAGGGCGCGCCTGCAAGGGCTGGCAGGTGGGCAGGCGGTGGAGGGCGCGGCTGTAGTAGTGCAGTGAGGCCAGGATGGCAAGGGTGGTTGCAAGGGCACGCACGGGCGGCGGCTGTGTGGAGTTTGGGGTGGAGGCAAGCACAGTGCATGCTCCCTTCACAATGCACGCAGTAACTTCACGATGGTCTCCCCATGGGGAGATGAAGCCCCCTCCTCTCTCCCCAAGAACCTCTTTTATCCCCTCCCCTATCCTCAAGTCAAGGGATTTTTAAATCCCTTACTAAATTTGGCCGGCGGCTATTAGGGAGGTGTTGAGGCCGGTCGGAGGTTGAGGAAGGCTCAGTTGAGGCGGCCATTTGTTGGGGGAAATTTATTTCACCCCCCTATTCTTTTCCAAAATTGATCCTCCTCTCTCTCTTCTTCCCGATTATTAGCCTGATGGAGTGGATTAAGTGGAAGAGATACAACGGGTGCACTATTGCAGGATCTGCATGAAATATAAAATAATTGCATAATAAGTAATAGAATAAATGTAAACTTAAATAATGATGCATGCAATCATTTAATGACCTAATGTGATTATTAACCAATATAAAATGTTAGAATAGAATTACTTAGGTGTAACAATAGTACATTGAAATAGACTCATCACTATACAATATTTATAACATGAAATGTAAATATAAGCCTAGGAACATACTTGAATAGGCATTTTACCCTTAATAATTGTATCTACATCAGGGTCCCATAAACCCAATCAACTGCCCAAAATGCTTAAGCCCAAGTTGTCAAGTAACCATTCTCAATCCTCTTATATCGCACCACTCACTTTCATGAGTTTACCATGTAGGACTATTACATTGTTACACTCTGGAAAGCCTGGCATAATATAGCATCCAAGTAATTATAACAAGCCATAAGATTCCTGCATCCACTTATGTAATACTATGGATTAGATGTACCATCATATGGAGTAATTTCTAGCATTTTGAATTTTTATGGATAACTAGTAACTAAAACTTGAATGGTGAATGGATTTGCTTTAGTGGGTCGAAAATCCTCTTCCCAAAGTAAATCTGCAAAACGCTCCCCAGGAATGCCTTGTAAAGCTTTTACACTTGATCTCGAACTAAAACCTGTATTGATGTTGCTAACAAAGACTCCCTTCTTGTAAGGATACTTCAAAGTAATCATCCCAGTCTATCTTCGACAGAGCTAATTGCCAATCTCTTAATACTAACTGACAAGATCTTTCCTCAGATTTGTCATTAGTTGTATGTTGTCTTGGATATTTCTTTACTATTTTAGAAAGGCCATTTTTTCTTAATGCAATTCTAATATTGGGCTCAAAAAGGGTCCCGGAAGTAGTTAGCACCGTTGCTTTTGAAATTACTCAATTAACATTATCTCTGCCGGTTTGGGATACTTCAAGAAACATACGACTAGTGTCTTTTTTAATGGCTAACTCTTGGCTTTAAACAAGAAAGATGTGCTTCTCTTGCTTCACCATTCATTAATTAATATTGTCTTCTATGTCTCCTATGATTTATTTAACATGTCAAAGTCAACAGTAGGGAATGATAGTCGCTGATTCCATTTGCAAGTTCTATGCCTTTCACCCAGTGAATCAGAATTTTCCCTACATTGTTGCTTGACACTACGTACCTTCATTGCTTGCTTAAAATGAAGTTAAAGCTCGATAAGAAGCAAGCTGGGCCTCCATTTGAACTAAATCCTTTTGTTGCATTTCCACGATGGTGCGCAAATCCTCTACTTCTTTATTTTGTTGAGGCTTTACCGAAGTAAATGGTTGTTGACAACCTATCACAAAACGTCCATTAGTAACATGCTAATAATGAATTTGATGTTTTTCCTAATGAGGTGAGTTTCCTTAAAGGGGTGGTGTTTTTTGAAGGATTCTGAGAAGTTGTTGGCTTGGCCACCAAAGAATTCTCTCGAGCATTAAGAAGGGATGCTGTTTTTTGTGCTTGCTCCTCTCGAGCAATCACCTCCTTTGATGCTACCATCATTTTAACAATAACTCCTCTATCCTTCATCATCTTGAAATTACTTTAAAAATTTGGAAAGTTAAAAAAATGAAACTGTACCATGACCACGCCAATGAAGGATCTCTCCTAATCTTGTCTTCTATTAATAAGAAATCTCCCATCAATTTCATGAAATATTTCTTTTTGGAAATGATGTGATACAATCATATGACTAACCTTATATTTGCCTTTAACTTAAAGAAGATGGAGTCTTGTTGTGAATAAATGAAAAGCACACAAATTGAAAACCAGAAAAATGCTATTGTAAAATTTCATTTAACACATTCACTTTTATGATTAGAACGAGAAATATCACTCTATTTATTATTTGACTCCTCCAACTAGAATTATAATTAAGATTGAAAATGAAACCTTTTTACCTCTTTGAATTAGATTCACTACCAAACAAGAATCTTTGTTGCAACAAGTAATTTCACACCAAAGGTTACATAGTATATAAAACATATGATCTACCATATCTAACCTGCATCCAGATTATGAATATCTAATATCACCTTGAAACTTCACTAGTAGAGTTGAATCAAAATCTTGTGAACTTGGACTGCTAACTCGAGCTTGAACAGAGTCTTGAAGTAAAGAAGAGCTATAGCTATCCTCTGTGCCATATCTACCAAAGTTTCTCTTAATCGAATCTTCGCTTTAGTCTAGGAAAATCTATATCGTCACGCAATATTGACCTATCTACCCATATGAAATCTCCCACATCTACTAGGGATAAAGAGATCAAAATTTGCAAAACAAGATAAAAATTGGTCTTGGGACAACCAAAGATTCAATAGAAATGTGGTAATCAATATCAGACCTATAGCCATCTAATTCGCCTCCATGAACTAAGTTTAAGATATCTTCCCCCCTCAAATCGTCCAACATGTTAAGGCCTAGTTTGTTTAGTGAGTTATCCCTTCAAAATGGGGATAACCCAGTTCGATTTCCAAGATGGATTAATCTGAGTTACGAGGGGTTAACCTAGAATAACTTATCTCAAGCCTCATGCAGGATAACTTATATTTTGTGATGTATCAGCATTAGTCAAAATTTGTTGCAATTCATGCCATGAAAATTGGGCCACCCCTACATCATCCAAATTTGAAAAGAAATTATCAATAAAGCATGCATAAATAAGAAAGGCAGTTTGTAGATGGAAGCCCATTTACTATGGGCATAGACTTGAGGAAGGAGCAACATTGTTCCAATTGCCTATGCATGGGAAACACAAATATTTACACTTTGAAGTTGATTTTCAATGGTTTAGCTCCCTCGTATTTCCCATTTTACCTACCATGCTTTAGATAATCACCCTTAAATAATAAAGAAAAGTAGTAACATTAGCACAAAACTACTATGAATATAAGTTCACTTGTCCTATCTGTTGCATTGAAACTCACTACATTGCTGAGATGCACCTTCATCGGTATGATGATCTACACTTTGCATTTTCATGGAGAGGTATAAGCATGGAAGGGTTAGGTTAAGGAAATAGCATTTTCAAGCAAGAGGCATCAGCACCATCACTGCATTCCAAAGAATCATAGGTTAATCCTATAAGATAATTCTTTTGACTTCTAAATAAAAATGCAAGATAACCCTTCTAAAAATGCTTATGCCACAAAATTCTATCCATCATCCCAAATTGAGCTTAAGGATATGAGGGGTCAACAAAAAGATATCCCACTTAATTAGTAGTGTGTACTTTTCTCACTATCTATTTTATCAATCCAAAGTTTCCTTCGCAATGTTCATAAGCATCATGAATAGTGAGATTTAATTGAGTATTAGAGCTTTTTTTTAGCAACTTCACATCATCTATAGGTGGGGATGGGGTAGCACTCTCATCATTCATAACTAAAACATCCAATCACATCACCATCTCTTGGGAAGAGGTAAATAATACCTAAGCTTCCCTTTTTTTTTTGCCAGGGACTGATGATTGAAGAACATCCTTACAAAAGATAAGGAGGTGTTAAATCCTCCATTTGCTTGCAATTGAGCATTAGCCTCTTCTTCTTGATTTTAAATAGCATGTGTACCCTTTTGAATCTACTTTTCCTTTTAGCCACTCTTTCCATAACATTACCTACCACTCTCCTCCCAAGAAAATAAGGAAGATGGACAACTTGGGATTACAAGCCAAATCATAAGAATCAAAATTAAAACCTACTTGCCCTATTTTCACAATGTTTAGCAGCAGCATCCTTATGGTTAAAAGGGACTAAACCTTCGCTCATTGATAAATTTGCCAATCTTCAATCTTGGACGTAGAATTTAGATATTATAAGGAACAACTATTCCAAAATTTGAAAGGGCGAATAAGTCAATGTTCCTAATTGATGAATTTATATTAGTATTTATCGAGCACCATGTTTTTCAATTTGCATGTATGGTGAGATAGATATGAATGTCCAATTTGATTTGTTAGATTACAGATGTTATTTTTATTCACTTATTCGACCATTGCAAAAATTGAAGCTTGACATTTTCTTTGTATATGCATGTTGAATAAATAAAACATACACATAGCAACATAATATAAATAAGAATTGCCAAGAACACTAACATGAAAAATCCTATAAGAAAAACCAAGGGAAAAGAGTCTAAAAGGGCTAGATATTGCATTGAATCTTCACAAGATAAAAATAATTGTACAATAACCCTTATATAGGCCCACACCTTACCCTAAATCCTAATCCAAATCTAATTATAATTTGAAATAAGAGTTCGACATATTTATCAATAACATTACTCTCAACTCTCCCCCTTAAGCTAGAGCTTGATAAGGTCTAGATTGTTGCACATAATTACTCTCCCTTAATAGAACTTTCAAGTAGACAAAGTGGATGAGTCGAAGTGTTGATCGTCATGCAATTAGGCGTATAGAAGAATATTCTCGTAATGATAAGTCAAAAGTATTCTCTAAATGAGTATCCAATATGAAAATAAGAGTGTTGAAAATGTCTTTCAAGAGAGTTCATTGTTTCAATAAAAAGCTTCTAGATTGAATGATGAGATAGGCAAAGACCTCTATCTCTAGGTAGATAATCCACAACATCAATATCTTCTTAGGTTAAGAATAGTGAGATAGGAAAAGAAATCTATATCCAACAATCATCCCTTCTATATGAAAATCTTGAGGGAGTGGACCTTTCCTATATGAGAACTCAAAGAGTAGGATTTTCACATATAGAAGCCTAAAATCGGCCATTCTAATATCATGTTGTAAATAAAACATATTTGCAGCAACATGAAATAAATAAGAATTTGTCAAGAGCACTAATATATAACATGGAAAATCCTAAAAGGAAAATCCATGGGAGGGGTGCCCAAGAGGGCTAAATATTGTATTAACTCTTCTCAAGACAAAAATAGCAATACAATAGCCTTTATATAGGCCTACGCCTTACTTCAAATCCTAATCTAGCTCCCATTAATATTCCTTATAGGAGTTCCAATTATTAATTAATAACATTACTCTCAACAATGTATATATATATCAAAAGTTTGGGAGACAATTCTACTTATCTCCTTCTTCCTATGGAAGTAAAAGAAAAGAGAATAGGAAGACAAACCAAGGAGTACACAAAACAACATTAGGAAGAAAAGCAAACTATGACTCATAGCCTTACTTTTCATGAAGAAATCCAATGAAAATTTATGGACTGCATGCTAGGGATGAGCACTAGTTTAGGACAACCTAGCTCAACTCAATGCCCAACCTGATTGGGCCAACCCAAGCCCGAAATTAACTTGGGTCAAGCTTGAGTTGCAAACATGACATATTTATTAAATGGTATAGACCCTAGGCCAAGGTAGACCAAACCTAACTAGTTTGAGGCCTAGCCTACTTGGCCCATTTGTGGGCTTAGTCCAAGGCCTAGCTTGTAAGCTCAATTACATGCATACGATATATATACATATGTACACATTCATATTAGTTTATCTATGGAATCTTTCTTTAAATTTTGATCCCATTTTTGTTGTTCCATGTGTATTATATGTACTACAGATAAGGAGATTGCCATTTTGTGTGTGTACTCTACTTGATGTGTTGATGTCAAGGTTAGAAATTGCAAGAGTTGTTTAGTCACAAAGAGAATAAGAGATGCATAAGATAACATCACGACCACTTAAATAAACTCAGTTTGACAAGTCTTTCAAGTTGGCAGCTATTCCAATCTACGCAGCAGCTCCCAAGAAGATTGCCAGGGATGATTTAACTAGACAAGATTCAGATGCCTTACATAATTTGATTGGGCTTAGGGTCTAAATTTTACTTTTGGGTCTTCTGGGCTTAGTTTTGGTGTTGCTTTGGCTTTATCTAATGTACTCAACCACGAGTCGTGGTTCCTCTTTTTGTGTAATTGGTGAGTATCGGTCTAGTCCCTTCACCTTTTTTTCATGCCTCCAGGAAAATTTAACTCCCACTTTTCTTAAAAAAAAAAAAAAAAAACTTAGTTGGACAAGGATCCAACCCAATACTCATATCTGATTAAAACATATGCTTTTGCAAAGAGTTAAAATATAATATAAGCAACCTCTAAAAGGGATTTCAAAAACTATCAAATGATGGTGGTTGCCTAAAAAATTTGTCAGCAAACTGATATGAAAATTTTGTGATTTATCCAATCTCATTTTCTTCTTTTGCGGTTTGATTGCAGTTTAAGATTGAGCCGCTGATACCCTTTCTCTACACTTTCCTTTATTTGCCTTAGCCAATACTTACATTGATAAATGGCAATGAACGACTTCTATTCATAGGCTTCTAAATCACTATGCACTTTAAGAAGTGCATGATTGGCTAACTTAGATTCCTGCAAGGTAGACGAAAAAATATATACAGTGCATCTTAGTGTAGCATTTGGTTGCAGGGTTATCCCTTTGAAGGGGCTCTTCTAAACGTTACATGGAGAGGATAAAGTTGGATATGTTTGCGAGCGGCAATGCAATGTTCTCCACCCGAAGTTTTTCCAACTGCCAATAAAAAAATATTATAATCTTTTCTACTACTATAGGTATCGTTTGACCACTTGTACTAGAGATGTCAAAGATAAAGGTAATTTATGCGTTTATTAGTAATTCAAGGAAGATGGTTGAAATAGTTTTGCCTAAGCTATACTAATAGTAACCTGCCCATTTAGGGTACTACTAGCTGGCTGGTAAATAAGAGTATTGAGTTGCTTTTAATTCCCTACACCATCACTATGCCAATAAATGGCCAACAGTGCGGCATATTAAGGCAAACGAATGCAAATGTCCATGCCAACCTGAATCAAATTTACAATCTTGACTCAATTATCATCTCTTGAATCCCTACATCTTTTACTTTAAAATACAGAAGTTGATATTATTCATCCCTCACTCCTTTGAGGCTTTTAAAATGATAGGAGGATCGAACCAAAACCTATCAATATAGAGAAAAGAGGGCTACAACTCATGATCTATTACAAAAGCAAAGGTAGGAGAACAGAACAGCACTATACCAAAATCCAACGAAAAAGATAAGCAACTGGGGTCCTAAACACAAGGAAGATTGTAGGAAAATTGAATTCTGTCCAAGATGATAATACCCTAGATGCACCTTGAAAGATCAGAGTTGTTGTAGATGTGCCAACTATATATAGCCATCCGAGCAAGGGAAGAAGCTAGCACATTTGCAACCTCGCAAATAAAGGAGATGGAGCTGATTTTAGGCTTCAGCTTGAGAACCTGTGAATATTCCTTCCGCACATGCCAAGCTACTGGGACTTTGCCGTTCCACTAATATTGTAGAAGAGAAGAATCAGATTCCAGGTGCACAGAGGAGATAACCGGGCTGATAGCAAAAGAATGGATAATAGCTTTCAAGATAGCCCCTTCCTTAGAGATATTAGTATCCTTGCATGAAGCACCCAATAGAAAGTTACCGTTTGAATTACGCAAGGCCCATCCCAAACAAGAATAAGAACCAACATAATGCATCGAGATGTTAATTTTTACACTATTAGGAGGCCAAATCCAGGTAACAAGGAAAACAGTGGGCCTATGCTAGCGAAACCAATTGGAAAGGTCAAATTTATCCCAATTATTAACAAGCATGATTTGCATTTTATGAAAGGAGAATTGATCATGCTGAATTTTGTTTCTAAACCACCAAACATTGAACCAGGTGAAAGTAATGAGGCCTTTAAGATGACTTTTTTTGGTAGAGATGGCAAGGTTCCTCATAATCTGAAAAAAGAAAGCAAGGTTGACATGTGAAATAAGATTCTTCCTAAAAACCCAATTGGAAACCTGGTGGATAAGTTCACTTTGAGAGAAAAGATGAATAACAGGTTCAGTCTTAGGATTGGAATAGCAGTAGGAGCATTTGGAAGCAAGGGAAATACCAAAATTAGTAATATTGTCATCGGTGGGAAGCTTGAGGAGAAGGATCCTCCAACCAAGAAGGGAAATATAAAGGGGGACTTTAAGCTTCCACAAGTCTTTGGCCACAAGGTCGACATGCGTAGATTGGAAGTTAGAGGTATAAGCAGAGGAAATCGTAAGGATTCCAGAGGAAGTGATAGACCAAATAGGAGAATCTTTACAATCATCTAAGTGCATTTGTAAAAGACCTAGGCACGAAGTTGATGTAGAATATAAGAGAGCAGAGATTGGTCCTAATTGCTGTTAAGAATGTCTTTGATTTGAGTAGGGTTAACAGTAACAATATTAGGAAGGAAATCCTTGAGGATCGAGTTTCCAATCCATAAATAGCCCAAAAGTCCACCGTGCCCTCATGAATTTCCCACCTAATAAAATGTTTCATTTTGGAATAAGTCTCCCACAGAAGCTTCACCCTAGCCGGGAGGGGTGAAGGAAGGAGGTCAACGTGACCATAGAGTTTCTGCATAAGACAGGTATAGGGGGATTCTGGAAAGAGAATATTCAAAATCCTTTTCATCCTAAGGGCAAAAACAAACATCTCCATGTTATGAATATCGAGACCTGCATGAGATAGAGGTTTGGTAATTTGCTTCCAAGAAACCCAGTGGTACTTCCTTTCATAGGGAGATGATCCCCAAAAGAAGTTGGTAAAGATGGAATCCAACTCTTTGATGATAGACTTAGGGATATTGAACAAAGACAAGATGTAGATGGGAATAGATGACAAAACATGTTTTATCAACAACAAGCAAGACACTGATGATAGAAGGTTAGCTTTCCACCCAGCCAACTTGGATTGAATTTTGTCAATGATTGGATAGAAATAGGAGGATTTCGCACAACCGGGGAATATCAGGCAGCCCAAGTACGTGAAAGGAAAGGATCCAAGTTGGAATCCTAGAGTCCCAAGGATACTAGAAATTCTCTCATGGGGAAAATGTTTTCCAACATAACAGAAGCTCTTGGAAATACTAAATTTTTTCCCAGAGGAGTTTTGAAAATCATGAAGGAATTTGGAAAGGTTAGAGACAGTATGGAGGCTCCCATTAAGAAAAAGGACAACATCACCCGCATATAGGAGAGCAAGCGAAGGATTGATGCGACGCTTGACAAAGAAAGGGAGGATCTTCTCATGAAAAGCAAGTTCATTTAGCCCTCTTATGAAAGGCTCCATAAAGATATCAAACAAGTAGGGAGATAGCAGATCTCCCTGCTGAAGTCCTCGAGAAGGTTTGAAAAAATTGGAGGAAGCACCATCAACAAGTATCGAAGATCCTTCATGCTCAACAAAGGCAGACAGCAAAGATATCACCAAAGAAGAGAATCCAAATTTTAGGAGGATTTGGAAAAAAATCCCCCATTCAACTCTATCATAAGCCTTCTATAAGTCTAATTGAATGATAAGATTAGATCCAAAAACTTTACGATCGATTCGTTGAGTGAGTTGAAAGGCAGTGACAACGTGATCAAGGATAGATCTATTTTTAACAAAGACAGCCTATTTAGATGAAATCAACTTAGGAATGATCAAAGATAATCTATCTGTGAGGATAGAGGAAGCAATCTTATAGGAGACATTGTAAAGACTGATGGGGCGGTAATCAGACAAATTAGTAGCATCAAGTTTTTTGCATCAAGTTTTTTGGACATCAAAGAGATGAATGTATTGTTGAAAGCTCTAGGACCCTTGTGACAAGTAAAGAAGTGGCCAATGGAAAAAATGAGATCCTCTTTGATGAGGTTCCAAAAGTTGGAGAAAAATTTCACATTAAAATCACCAGACCCCCTTGAATCCCGATATTAAGGGCAAACTCCAAACCTTGTTATCCAAATTTGATGTGCAAAATCTCTTAAGTCTTCAAACCCTTAGGTCTTTTTTTTTCTTTTAGCAAATACGCGAGTAAATTTTATTTATGCCCTACTACCTAAAGGCCACAAAAAGATAAGTAGGGAAACTATACCAGGACCTGTCAATACAGCGAAAAGATGGGACACAACTTGTGGCCTAATACAAAATATAGCATAAGATAAAATATAAACCTGACCTACTGGGGGAAGCTAAGACAGAGAATATAAAAATTGACCTTAGGTGTAGTTTACTTGGGGTCTTAACTCTTCAAAAGAAGTGTTAACCCTCATTTACTTGACTACTTAACGCTTTATCTAGTAACTCGAGTTTAGCCACTTGAACATAGACTTGTCTAACACCAATTTCAACTGGTGTTAGCCAAATTCGTGTTAAAATCGTACACCACTCATGCCTCTGACAACTCTCATGTTTTATATTCTTAACACCACAATCAAGTAAACATCATAAGGGTTAACACTCCAACTTAACATCAATTCAAGTAAACACAAACTGATGTTAATACCACTCTACAAGTAAACACAATTACAGATTACAATAAACCAAAATGTAGAGAAACGCAAAAGTTGATGCAAAAAACGTCCCAAGGTGGTGTGAACACGAGCTCCACTTGACAACTGATATTTTATGTAAAAAAATAAAAGAATGTAAGGTTTACTACGTAATGGGTCCCACCACATTAAAAAAAGTTACCACACCACTTTGAACTAAAACGCACAGGTGATAAATCACTTTGCACTGGTAATAAATTGCTCTGCGTGATTTTACACAGGTGATAAATTATTCTAAGGTGTTTTTGCACAGGTATAATCTAATTTTGCACTGGTGCAAAATTATTCCAAAGGTGATCTAGTGATTTTGTAACAGTGCAAAGTGGTTTTACACCTGTGCAAAGTAATTTTGACCTATGGGTTTAGGATTTAAGATTTAGGATTTAGGGTTTAGGGTTTAGGTTTATGAAAAGTGGCTTCACGTATGAAAAGTAATTTTTCACTTGAAATGTGATTTTCACCTTACGGTTAAGGTAAAAAATCACTTTTTAAGTATAAAATCAGTTGTCATAAGTGAAGAATTGAAATACTTGAAATTTAATTTTGCACCGATGCAATTTTACTTTACGCTGGTGTAAAATTATTTTGAAGGTGCAAGGTGATTTCGAAGTTGATTTGAGTAGTTTGCACCCATACAAAGGTGGTTGTTGTTGGTTTCAACAATAGTAGACCCCACCACATGTAAGCATTTTTCTTGCATAAAAATATGATATGTCAAGTGAAGACCACATCACATCCCTCTACGTCACTTTTTATGTTAACTTTTACATTTTATAACTCACATCCTAATAATAATTTAACTTTTCTTGACACCACTTTCAATCCCTCAAAGTAATCTAACCCTTAATACCCAACGATTCTTAAGACAAAAGAGGCTCCGATGCGCCCCAAGACTTACGACCCAACAAAATGCCAAATACCCAAAGGGTTGAAGTCGTTTTCGACTGCCCCCAACCTTTTGGCCCCAAATTATGCCGATGGCTTTTAATTAGCACACCAAATCATTTACCTGCTAAAAAACTGGATGCTGTCTGTATTTACCTTCTTGTTACTTCCTCCATGGAACGTTGGTACCTATTCTCGAATGGTGGACAACGGAATGTGTGGTAGAAGGTACGAAGCTTCACATGGACAATTTATAGAAAGTGGCAATTGGTCCCAACCAGTGCAAAGAGTGCAACGGCTTCATCTGCAAGCAGACATGTGATGCCACGATATTGCCACATGAGAGAATAGTAGGGGGTTTTACCGGGAAGTATTCCATTTACTACGTGGGAACGTTGTTGGCATTCCCCATTCTTCCCACACTCATATCTAGTCTTAATCAAGATACGTATAAGGCCACCAGTATCTTTCTTGGTACAATTGGTCCTGACAAGCGGCCCCTCCTCACTTTCACGAAAAATTGACAGTCACGACCACCCATGAACAGAATAAATTAAGTAACCCAACTTCTTCACTCACAAGTAATTTTACACGCAAGGATTAATTCTACTTGTTATTTAATTTGGGAACTCTTTGCAAGTCCTAAATTCTAATTCTAATACATCTATATATAATTAAGCCCGTACGTAATAATTAAAGTTAATTGGTGTTATCTTTTTCTTAACACGGTGCTATATAGCTGCGTGTGCGGCATCTGTCGTGAGGGGGACCACCTTGCGGGCCCTCGATCGGTACGGTCCCAACTCCCAAGGCAATATACATGTACAGGTAACCTAAACCTATCATGCCACGCGTGATGCATGGAAAGCAAACCATGTGATCACCATCTACGGCCTCTGCATTAGAACATTTGATCGGACTTGTGGTTGAGGACCATGTCCTTAATTAGGATCATGTTTGGTGGCAGGTTAAATTAAGATTTTATCCTATAAAATTTTTTTAAAAGCTGCAAGGAAAAAGTAAAGAAATCTTATTCTCACTTATCATATTCACTTCTATTAATCTATTTTCATTTATCACGTATGTCACTTGCCAATTACATCTACTTCCATTAACTCACTCCCAACGTGATGGGAAAGTCCCCTTTTCGAAGGTGTTCCTCCCTCACCAAGTGGTGGTGCTTCCGTTCTCCTCATGCCCTTCTCGCCTTAGATCTTCCTATTAAAATTAATTGTGATGCTGTAGTTAATGTTCATGGTTGCTATTTATAGTTTGTTGTCATAGCATATAGCAATTACTATGTATATATGAAGGTCTTGTTGACCTAAACTGTGGTTAGGGTTTGATTTTTTCTGCTTTCTTTTCTTAGATCTTTGTGTAGTAGCTGTGATATATGATAAGTATTGTAGGGTGAGATTAGATTATGTCTTATAGTTATTGGGTTTATATGGAGAGTGCCGAAGTGGACATCATTGAAGGGTTCAGGAAGCTGCTGCGACAGGAAGAAAAAACTCTAGAGATAAAGCTCTCTGATAATGACCTAAAATTAAGATCCCAAAAAATGGAGTAGGTGCATCTACTTCAGCATTATCACAAACAGAAAGATCAGGAATCGAGCAGCGATTGAAGTCTTGACCAAGGCTTGGAACTTCTCTCAGCCATCGGACATAACTGAAGTAAGGGAAAAAAGATGGCTAGTGGAATTTGAAGGCGATTATGATGTCAAGAAGGTGCTGAACAAGAGCCCATGTCATTTCGATGGTGATCTTATTTCCATGGAGACTGGAAGGAAGGGGTCGAGGCCTTTCAATTATTATGTAAATATGGTCTATTTATGGGTTTAGCTCTTTGATCTTCCTCCAGAGTATAGATGCAATTCAGGCCTCATGCGTACGGAAAAGGCCTTCGTGACAGTGAAGGATATTGATCTAAATGAAAGGAGAGGAGGAAAATTTGTGAGAATCAAAGTAGAATTAGATGTTACAAAGCTTTTGGTGAGAGAGTTAATGCTGACGCACTCACTTGAAGGATTGATTATTGTTCCACTGAAATATGAGCGCCTGCCCAGGCTATGCTCCTTTTGTGGTAGAATAGGTCATCTACACCTGTACTGTGATGAACTGATTAAGACCAAAGACAAGATATCAAAGCCTCCCTCTGAATAGATGACAAAGGAATCCTAGAGGAAGAAATGAAGTTCAGATATGATGACAACTCGAAAGCAAAAAAGAGAGGGCCTGTTGTTGCTGGTGAGAATGCAAAGGGGAAAAGTATAGAATATCAGTACAAGTGCTCTCCTTTAGTTGTTGAATTAAGGGAGGAAGATGATGTCGAAGGCTTAGAAATATCCACTCTACATAGAAAAACTAAGAAATTGGCACCAGAAGGGGATGAATTGGAGAAGGAAATGGCAATTGTACCTGTTAGGGAGAGCACGATTCCTATGCCGGAAGAACAAGATGTACAAAACTCAATCTCCTTGCATAAGGGAGTGCTGGAGAGAGGGCACAATGATAGTTACTGAATTAGCAATCCCCTAACGTAGAAGAAGCTATGAGTTCTTCTTTGTATTTATAGGAGAAACAAAACACAGAGAGTGAAGGGAAGGGGATGAAATTAGAGGCTGTTAGACAGGAAGCAAAGGAAAACATGAGAATGACTGGAAAAAAAAGGATGGAAGAGGAAATGGCTGAAAGAAAATTTGCCATGGGTAAGAGTATTGCAAAAAATAAGAAAAGCTTCAAGGAGATTGCTTGAGGTAAAAAGAACAAATTAAAGATGCTATCACCATTGGGAAAAAGGAAAGAATTGCTTAAGGAAGATGAAAGTGGGAACAAAAGGTGCCGAGTGGAGCAAGACCAGCATAATGAGCCTATGGCAGCTGAGCCTTGTTAGCAACCGGAGGAGCCATGAGTATCCTATCTTGGAATTGCAGAGGACTGGGCTCTCCCTCTGCAATTCGCAACCTGAGATCACTAGTGAGAGCCACAAGCCCAGATATTGTATTTGTATCGGAAACACATCTTTCAAGCACATATTTTGAGATGATAGGAAAGAAGTTCCATGGATATGAAGCATGTGGAATAAATGCAATAGGGAAGTCTGGGGGGCTTGGCCTATTATATACTAAGGAGCAAAAAATAGAGTTGTTGTATACTAAATTCTACTATATTGTTTTGAGAATTATGACCAATGATTTCTACTAGTACATAGCTTGTATTTATGGAACTCCTAATCAAAATTGCAAAAGAAAGTTTTGGAATAGAATGGAGAGGTTGCTACATAATTATGCAAATAACTTAGCCTGTATTGGAGATTATAATGCAATACTTTCAGTGGCTGATAAGGAAGGAGAAGGGATACCACCTAGAGAATTAATGCATCTAAAAAATTTTATGAGGAGCTTGGGTCTTATGGATCTAGGGTATGCTAGAAATGCTTATACGTGGGCAAACAAAAAGAAGCCCAATTTTTTGATAAAGGAAAGGTTGGATAGCGTGTTAGTGTCTAGTAACTGGTTTATGAATTTTCAAAGTGCTGGAGTTCTCCATTTGCCTACAATAGGAAGTGATCACAGCCTCATATTGCTAACATTGAATAGAAATAAGAGACACTATTCTCCGATATGGAGAATGGGAACCGAGTGGTGCTTCCAGAAGGATTTTCAGGAGATTGTCAGCAATGGTTGGAGTGGAAATTATCCTATATGGGAAAAATCTAAACAGTTGGCAACAGAGTTATCAAAATGGAAGACCAAACCGGAGATCAGTTGGAAAAAGAGGAAAGAAATATTAGAAAATCGGATTGAGGTGTTAGAAGGAAGGATGGCTAGTGAGGCTGAATGGAATAACGAACAAGAATTGTAGTAGCAGTATAATGAGGTTTTGTTGCAGGAAGAGATTCATTGGGGTCAAAGATCAAGACAAAAATGGGTGCAATGTGGAGACAAGAGTACCAGAAACTATCATCTCTGTGCACAAAATAGGAAAAGGAAAAATATGATAGAATGGATTAAATTGTCAAGTGGTGAAGAAATAAGTGACAGTGAAAAAATAAGAGCATGCTTTGTCAATTTTTACAACAATTTATTCAAGTCTCAGTTGAATGATTTTAATCCAGTTGAGTTATTCACTGTAGAAGATTGGACAACTGGAATAGAAAACAGTTGGTGCACTTTAATCCTAGATGAAGAGGAGATAAAAAATGTGTTCTTCAATATGTCACCTAGTAAGAGTTCAGGACCAGATGGGTTTCCAGCTTTATTTTATCAAGCATCGTGGAATATAGTCAGATTTGAAGTCATTTCCTTTGTGCAGGAATGTTTTCAGACACAGATTATGCCAGTTTCCGATATGCAGAATAGTTCTCACCTTGGCTCCCAAGCTTTGCAATCCTTTGGAACCAAAGGACAACAGACCAATCAATCTAACTAACACATTGTACAAATTGGTAGCGAAATTAGCTGCTAAAAAAATCAAGCCAATTTTAAGAAGAATAGTATCCCCAAATCAGTCAAGCTTTTTGTTTGAGAGGTAGACTGTAGACAACATGGTCCTAACAAAGGAGGTAGTTTATTCAATGAGGAAAAGCAGAAGGAAGCAAGGGACGATGATGCTAAACCTAGATATGGAAAAAGCTTTTGACAAATTATAGTGGGACTTTGTATTTTTTTACTTGAGTCGGTTGCATGTACCTCCCAGTTTAGTCAATCTCATTATGTCTTGTATAAAATCAGCTACATTTCAAGTACTTGTACAATCACCTACAAATAATTATATATCCTTCAAGGGGAGTAAGGCAAGGATATAGAAGGCTTAGGAATACTCTAGATGTGTAGAAAAAAGAGATATGCCCGTTAGAGTAATTAAAGCCATTAGATATTGCAACAATTTTTTGGAAAATTGAGCAGAATAGGCAAACGGTTGTACTTAGTTAATGCTCTACAACTGGGTCCAAGGTTTAAGTGAAGCCTTCATTGGTTGGGTAGTCCTTAGTTATCTGGCCCTATACTAGTTGAACGATGTTCAGTCATCTGGCTACTAAGGTGTTCTTAGGTTGTGAATCCTTGAACTTGGATATTTGAGCTCATACGTCGTCAGTTAAACAATATCAAACGAAGCCCTACAATTGGATTGGATGGTCCTTGGATGATGGTTGGACGTCAGCTAGAATATCTTCTCAGGGTAATTAATCAAGTGATAATTAGCACATTAATTAGGCATAAGTTCCAAGGGTTTTAAAAGCTCACAACATTTACAAGAATGGTTGACTATTGGTCGACGCCCATATAGGCATTGGTCGGTGGGTGAGGGAATCAAACAACTGGCTTTTATATGATTGGTCAGAGCATCAAGAAATTGGACAGTGCCCTACACTTAGATTTGGGTATTTTGGTCCCTATATGAGTTGAGTTTGGTTTCCAAGGTCACCTAACATCTATCTAAGGGTATTTAATCATTATTTTAGGGTCTTTTACAAAGACCTGAGGAAAGAGAAAAGGAAGATAAGATTATATCAATTACATCAACATAAATCTAATCCTATTCTTCTTTCTTCAAGCTTTCATCCACGCTCCTTGATTCTTTCCTTTAAGAGCTTCTTCATCCTTCTAAGAGCTTGATCTTGAGCTTCCATCAAGATTCCTCCAATGCATCCAATGCCAACCTAAAATCTTAATCTCCAAATGCAAATATTAAACAATAACTGTTTTGTCATCATCAAATCAACGATCATGGTGTATGTGCACCAATAGCTCCAGCAATCTCCCCTCGTTCACTTCAATCTAGCCATGCCTTTCCTTCATTAAGACTCCACCTACACTCCTCATTTAACACTTGCTATTTAGGGCTTAAGGATTTCTTGGCTTCAATAAGAAAAGCTCTATGCTCTAATGAGATGTGCCGATTGTTGGTGCAAGGGCACCACAATCGTTGATTTTGAAGATAACAAAACACTTATGTTTTAACATTTGCATTTGAGTTATAGTTTCAGGACAAATGCAAATGAAATCAAGTGTAAAGGAATTCAAGCTCACATCCATGATAGACTGGAGGAGCTTAATAGAGAAGAGAAGATGGAGATTGACAAGAAGAATAGGATAGATGTCTTTTTATCTTGTTCATGTATTTGTATTTTTCTTTTCATTTCTTTAGATGATTGTTAAAGAGCCCCAAAGTAACATACCGTAGTCCTAGGATCACTTACACAACTCCAGGATACTTAGACAATCTTAGACAAACTCAAAAAATCAAAATAGAAATCTGTCAGCCTGATCAGATGTCCAATCTAGACATCAGATGTCTGATCTTGACTTTTAAGACATCTGAGCTTTTGTCCAGACGTCCAAAACACTTAAGCTAATAACCTACTAATGTGCGGTTGTGCGTGTGTGTTAAGAAGTGTCGTTATAGTCGCACTTGCAACGCCGATTTTAAAGTAAATAAACGGAGGTGAGTCCAAGTGTCGGTCTCAGGGAGGCGTGAAAATCGAATTTTTCTTACCACTTGTCACGGAAAGCGAGGAGTTTTGCTTGCGGAGGTGAGGTTTGAAAAGCGAGAGAGAGATTAGGGTTAGAGTGTCTCTTATTTGGTCATGCAACTTAAACAAAAATTAAAGTAACAACTGAACAGAAAATAACTTCATTAATCATGCATTTTTAGTTCATAGCTTACAACATTAAATACATGCTCAAACAAAAGTAATGGAAAGCTTAAAAGAGAGAGAGAGAGGGAGAGAGGAGGGAGAGCGATGAGGCAGCCACGGCGGTGGAGGAGACTCCATCGGTGGCTCGTCGTCTCCGACGATTACAAGAAGGCCTAAAGCTAGCTAAGAGAGGGGTGGAGTAGTTGCAAGGGAAGTGAATGCCTTGAATGAGTGGTTGGAGGGAGTTTAAATAGGGTTAAGGGCTTTCTAAAAGGAGAAGGGGCTTTAGCGACGTCCGGGACGTCGCTAAAACCACTCCAAAAGCGTCGATGAAGCCCTCCAGCCCGCCGGTCAACCGCCCACGCCGTTCTTCTTCACGCTAGATCCGCGGCTGTTGCGTGAGAGCCGTCCGATTGAAGATCGGACGGCTGAGATCTCTCCTTGGCTGTGCTTGGATCGCGCCTTGGGCGCGCATGTGCATGGGCGTCATCGCCCGGCGTGCACGCGCGCGTAGGCACTCGCGATCTGTAGGCGCGCCGCGTGGCGCAATCTCGATCACCCGCTGCTGATCAGGAGGCCCAATTTCACCACGCACTTCCTTCGTCTTCTATTTCATGCTCCGTGCGGCTCGAACCCGCGTCGCGTGCGTGCAGGCGTGCGCGCTAACCGTTGCGCCACACCAGCGCTTTGTCGCGGCGACTGCAGGCTGGCCCACGAGTCTCGACCATCCGATTGAAGATCAACAGCCGAGATTTGATCTCAGCTAATGGTTGAAGCGGCGAGCGGTGGAGCGGGGGTGACATGGCGCAATGAGGGTCGTTGATCTCCAGATCAATGGTCAGAACTTCTTGGGCCCATTGTAGGAGCTTCGGATGTCGGATTTGGCCGATCTTGAGTCCGTTGGACTCCGTTCGTCGTTCTGAATCCATCTGTGTGGTCCGATTGCTCATCTGAGGCCTGCTTTGACAAGTGCTTACACAAATGGCCATTAATACAGTTTTATAAGCAATCTTGGTACATGATGCATGCAATGCTCCCATTCTACTTATGTTGTGCCTTTTATTCTTAAGATGGGCCATATTCAACATAATTATCACCCCCTTATGCAGTGTTATCACCTACTCTTTGTCTGCCAACTTCAGACGTCCAGTCCATAGTCCAGACGTCTTACATGACATCTAAAGACCTTGCCAAACGTCCAACTAGAGGACCATTGGCTTGTCGCACATAATCTTATAACATTAACTCTTAATCTGACTTACATTCACTTTCAGATGTCTGTAAAGAATCTTAGACGTCTGATAAATAGACATTATGGTAAGATCTTATCCAAATCACCTTTTGTCAGACCTAATAGCCATTTAAGCCTCGGGAAATCAATTGTCGCAGAAGATTGTATTTCCAAATGTCCAGAGCCTTTGCCAGATGTCTGACCTATCGCCTGAGCAACTAGTTCCTAGAACCCTATTTAGATCTGGTGAAAATAGGAAGGAACCCGTCTAGAATTAGATGTCTGATTTTTGTCCCAGACCTCTTAAACATGAATCTTAGACGTTTGTCTTGATCAACCCCATCCATAAGATCAACCCTTCTAGATCAGACGACCAAACCTTAGATCAGACAAGACTCAAATGTCTGACCATAAAACCAAACATCTGATAACCCTATCGGAATCATAAATGACCTTGATTTCAGTGAGATTTTGGACCACACTCTTGAGCCTTATTCCCAACGGCTACAAGAGGCATCCAAGGCCTTCTAAAGCCTTCTTAGGACCTCTATAAATAGAGGAGAACTCTTCTTAAGCCAAACACACCTTGATGTATTATTTCCACATCATATTGTGTCCAAGTGATCTTTCTCTCCAAAGCCTTTATCTACATCTTGCGAGCATCATCCTAGCTATGCACCCACTCTCCCACCTACAAATACGAGAGTGCTGTCATGCCATTACGTAGATCACACACTCTGTGTCTCTAGCCAACGCACTTCCATCAAAGGGAAGTTTCCTTTACCTATAGTAGCTAGTTAGATTTATACTTTGTGGCTCTATAAGATATATTGTAATTACCTTTGTTTGGGCATTCACTTTGTGAATTCCCGTCTCCCTTGCAAGATAAAATACTCCTCGTGAAGAGGAGGGGTTGAGGCTACACTACCCTCATACATAGTAGTGTCGATTTGAGGTACGCTACCCTCGTACATAGTAGCGTGGTTGAAAGAGGTTAAGTCACCCTTGTTTAAGTGACTTGGATAGTGGATTTAATCGACTAAGTTGATCAGGAAATCCTAAACCAAGAGGTTAGGTGGTGATTTTTACCTGAGTTTGGTTTTCCACCTAAAAATCTTTGTGTGCTTGTGAGATTACTTATCTGTGTGATTATGATATTTTATACTGCATTAGTTTCGTTTATCACGCTCAATCTCACCCCCCTCCTTAGGCAATCTACATCGATGGTGCATCATTTCTAAGATGGATCACAAGTTCAAGCCTTGGTAGGCACCAACACTACTAGATCTAGTTGGCTGCAATCATCTCAAGGCTTCATTTGGTGGATTATGTGTTTTATGACCAAATTTTGGCCATAAATGGCCTTACACAATGATTAATGGTTCTTCCTTGCAATACCTCCTACCACAACCATAGCTGTTTCATTTCCTTTCACATTCCATTTTTTACTTCTCACTAAAGTCACTTGAGGCCATGTAAGAGTTCAAAATCCCATGATTAGGATTTATTTTCAGGTACACTTCTCAATTTCTCATCATTTATGCAAACTGTCCAACTTCAATTAAAGTGATGAGTATCATCATCTTTAGTGTAGAGTACTGCAAGGAATAAGGTTATTAGACTTGAAAGATTCTACTTTTATTTTGTATTCATGTTCAGTGTTCTTGGAGGGTTGTTTTGATTTTGCATTCTATTATCTAGCCCTTAAAGGTTAGTTTTGTTTAATTCATATGGGATTAGTGACTTCTTGTTTTTGCATGCTATTATCTAGCCCTTGAAGGGTAGCTTTGTTCAACTTATATGGGGTTAGTGACTTCTTGTTTTCCCTTATTATTTATTACTTCCTGTGTAATGAAATAAAAGTTTGATTTTTTTTAGGGGGAGAAAAAGAAGAAAAAAAAATATCAGTAATGGTGAAGCATCACTTGCAAAGGCTAGTAAACATCACACACAAACAAAAAAGAGCAAGCATATGAGAAACACAACAAGCAAATAAAGCATGACTCATAGAAACATTATGAAAAATAAACAAGAAGGCTCTACGTAATTAAAATGCAAGACCGATGCACATAATCAAGCTCATAAGGTTGAATTTATGTAGGGGTAAGATATCATGTGTTTTGTTTGCAACTTGTGTTAATGACAAAGGAATCCACTCGAATCTACCTAGTTTATCCATACATAAATCATTATGCCTTTCTGATGGTAATGCCATCATTCATCATAACTAACTTAATGTAGTCAAAATAAAGAGATAAATGCTCCTAAATGATCGCCTGATGACCATAATTCTACTCTAATCTGATTTGAGAAGACATGAAAATAGGGTTAATTCTAATATTTTAACAGCACATCACAAATGCAAATTAACCACGGGGTTACCTATGGGTTAATTAAAGTTCAAATGAACATAAAAGACCAAGAAGTGGGCTCACACTAACAGAATAAGGGTTTCATGCATTTTGAGGATAAAAACAAGATTGAAAACCATAATTATCAACCCCACTTAAATTGAAAAGGTTCTGGTCAAGATAAAATCAATTTAAACCTCCTAAATTCAGATAAAAATATTACAATAGGTTTGGTGCCTTTTATTTGACCATTTAAACCCAGTTTGACCTAGAATAGAGATTGAGACGGGAATTTGCCTTGATTTGGGCTTCTATGCAATTTACCCCTCAAGCGTGATAAAAAATCAAATCCAAGTTTACCATCAGATTTCTTTGATCTAAATTAGGTTAACACCAAAATATGGACCTAATCAAAGTTCATCTTGACCTAGTTTGCATTTTAGCCCTTAGAAACTCTTTTTCACACATTTTGCTCCCTACGTTTCGAGTTTATTGCATTTAGCCCCCTAACTTTGTCTTTGTCTTCTCAAAAATACCCCTGCCGGTGTGAACAGTGTGAACAGGCTTTAAACCCAAACCGACAAACTTCAATCAAGGAATTCTACTTGATTTATCTATTAAATCCCTTCAAAATTGGAGGGAATGATTTTTAGAAAATTTCCTAGCGATTGAGCTTGGTCATGAGCCCTAACTCGAATTCTAGAATCCTAGCGAGCTCCCGAAAATCAGGGGTCTTGCTTCCTAAAAGGCATGCACGAAATCCTTCAATTACAGCTCAATTCTAAGCTTTATTTAAGCTCGCACACATCCCAGCATCCTCCCCAGCCTGGTTCCGACCATAAAACCTCCTCCTTCCTCCTCCAGCCAACTCCAACCATGGCTCTAATGACTCTCATGCCCTCACTCTTCCGGCCACCCAACTACAAAATTGGGTGGCCCAACACCCTCACCTCCTTCCTCCGCATCTCGCCAATCACAGTAGGAGCATTCTCCCCCTGCATCCTCCCACTTCTCCCCACCAGAGGCTTCGTCTCCCTCACGTTCGAAAAGGCACGCTAACGCGAGACACTACCCCTTTCCTCCAATAAACTTGGGTTGTATCTTCCTCTCCCTCTCTAAATTAGGAATCAGACCCTAGATCCTAGAATCGACCGTAAAATCACTGACTCCCACCTTATCTTCTCCACCTCTATCCATGCCTCTGGCGAGGTCACACGACCACTACACTCACCCAAACCGCACACCACTACCACCAAAATCTTCGCCTCTCCACATAGACCAAAAACCCTCAAGAAATTACGGGTTTTGGTTCACAAATCAATCGGCCGAACACCACACCTTGCTGCCACCCTCACCAACTTCGACTGACCACCGCATGCACACTTTCACCAAATTAAACCCATCACCACATTCGCCATGTCACGGTGAAGCTGTTGAACCTACTGACTAGGCCATAAGGCCTTGTTTTCTATGCAAGCTTCTCCGCCGCAGCCATCATCCTCTCCGATACCTACCACGATCCTCCGGCCATCAAGAAACCCCGCTACCAACCCCAATCAATATGAACTCAAGTCAAGAAGGGGTTCAAGTCTTCAATTTCGCAAACCAATGACAGCAACAGCTCCAATTGATTGGAGCTTTCACAGCAGCAAGCAAAGGAGGGAGCTCAGTGTTAGTCCCTCATCATGGGAAGATAATAATTTTGATACTTATTGGTTTTTGCGTGATACCCGGCTGCCCTAGTCATGAGGGGCTGGGTCCCTCCTCACGAGCATTGCATGTTCGGTCCGCTCGCCCACGCCTATGTGAACCGAATCTGACCCCCTTGCGCTGACTCGAACTGAACCTAAACCGGATCTGAGAGAGAGAAGGGGATATTCTGAGGAGGGTTGAGAGTAGTTTTGCACTATTCATCTTTGGGATGCATGCCATCACGCTCTATACTTAGCAAAATCCTGAGGTGGTTTATGCCGAGGCCTTGGCAACTTTAAGTCTTCGTCCTCACGTACCTGTTGTTTGACTTTGGTTGAAAAGTACTGTAGACATATTGATAACTGGTCTGACATGGATATTATTGGTTAAGTGGTTTGAAATACTGTTGAAACATTGGAATTACTGTTAGTATTGGGATCTGTGCTTAATTTTGGATTTAATTGGTGATTTAAATCACCATTTTTACCTTCATTTATATTCTTTTCATCCCATTGATTATTAAGATACATTATTCTTATTGAATATATTTTTGAGGATTATTCATTGCATATCTTTATCATGAAATATTATGCTCATCATTTATTATTTAGATTAATGGTTTGAATTCCATATTTGCTCCCTACGAACGACCTCGGACTCACATTTTCAAGCTTACAAATTTAAATGTCGTATCGATTTTCATCGCTATACTACGACGCAATATTTTCCTAAATACGACGATTTTCCACGCAACACTTTCCTAATGAAGAGTGACCCAAGTCTTTGCACATTAACCTAATGTATCAAATGGGTCCAAATCGGGCCTCCTAAGTAATCAAAGGGTCGGACTCAACGAATCGCAAGCAAATAATCGCGAAGAAAACAAGGAGATTGGTAACCCAATTTCACCATAAGGGATGTAGGTCTATGGGGAGGCCAATGCTCCCGAATATTCACTAGTGAATAATGGTAATACAATCTCTCTCCCAAATCGCATGAAGAGAAGCCTTGAGAACCTCTCTTTCCTATTTATAGTGCCAAAAGAGGATCTTGTCGTAGGATCTTCAGTCAAGGTGTCTCTATTTCCAGGGCATGTTCATTATCAGGCTATTAATGGTGATGGTAACACCATCGTTACAATCGATGTGAATGTAGTGGACTTTCTCACCGCCCTTTCTGAAACTAGATCTTCTAGCAGGTCAGGTTTGTTCAGACTCACCTAGATGTGGGTGGATGTTGAGTGCTTCTATCGTGTTTTAGAAAACAAATACATTGTAGTTTAGGCGATAAAAGCGTAACAACACTTAAATTTGCAAGTGCTCAAAAAACTATGAGTTTTGAGGTCGTTCACTGGGAGCAAATATAGCATTTCAATCAACAAATCACAACAATCACAAATAATGATGTATGCAATTAATATTCAATCACAAATGTCAGACTAATCAAGTAATGCTCAAAATTGTATCTCAGAATAAAAATAAAGAGAATAAAAATGGTGGTTGGAACCACCAATTATCCCCAACAATTAGACACAATTCCCAATCAGATCTCAAGTACTATCAGTAATCTCAAACCAAGGTCACAATCAGACGTCCTGAGAAGTCCTTAGATGCCCTAAGTGTCAAGCCCCAAAGCCTCTGAATTTTCCTAAGTGTAAGCGTGAATCCCATGGTAGCACAGTGCAAAACCCCCCTCCTTCCCTCAAAAATTCCCTTCTTTCTTTCTCTCTTCAAAACCAGGTTGAGTAATTGGGTAATTGGGACCAGGGAGTAGGCCTGCCCAGGTATGGGTGGTAGGTGAGGAGTGAGTGAGTGTGAGTGAGGGACCTCACCCTGTGTCTTGAGGCACTAAGCCACAACACAAAAAACCTTATATATCAATTTCAAAATTAAACACCCACAATGTGGGACTAAAGTGGATGCTTCTTCGCGCGTTGCTGCAGCAGCTCTTCCTTTCAAATTGGCATTGCTGTTACTGTTGGTTGCTTCAATTGATAGCCTGGATCTATTCCTCGAGTGGTTTCACGTCAAATACAAGAGCCAAGGAAATCCTAACAACAAAATAATTTTGGGTCATTTGAATTTACGAGTTAACTTGTGAATTTTTGAAAGATGCATTGATCCCAATTCATCTAACTTTTGGATCCAAAGACGAATCTCAATGTTTTAACTTTAACAAATCCGATGCATTTCATGTTTTCAATCAACCAAGGTCCCGTAATTTTATTCTCCTCTAAAGTATAAAAATTAGTATTTCCCAAAAATCTATTTTGAGAAATAGTTTTGCTAAGAGACTAGCAAAAGATAAGTATATGAGTGTAATAAACGCCAGTTTATCATCATTCTTTTGCCCTAAAATAGATCTAGCTCTTAGGATTTTAACTCTGCAAACGAGTTTTCGAGCTGCATTTAGGCATTCCAATAGGTTAGGCAAGCATTACATGCGTTCTTTTGTGTTTTTAATATGTTTATTTGAGTGTCAGATCCCACAAACCCTGACACTTTGGAAGGTAAAAGATGAAGAGGAAGCTCAAATTTAATTGGATCCTAGCTGAATCCAACTCATCACAACTGGATTCTAGCTCCACTTAGTTGATACTAGCTCATTTCGGCTCCATTCGCCTCATTTTAGCTGGATGGTACCTCAAGCTAGCTCAACTCAGTAGACTTCAGCTCAATTCTAGCTCAACCTAATTCTGGCTAGCTTAAATTCCAACTCAACCTAGTTGTGGCTAGCTCATCTCAGCTCCATTCAGTTCACCTTAGCGAAATGGGAGCTCAAGCTAGCTTAACTTAGTTGATCCCAGCTCCTCTCAGCTCCATCCAGCTCCTGAAACTACTATCTGACTAGGATTAGCTACTGCCATCAACTAGCTAAGCCTAGTCGACTGAAGAAGCTCTCAACCAGCTTGAGTCAGCTCAACTCCAGCTCCCAAAGACTCAGCTCATCTCAACTTAGTTGAGTTGAGCTACTTGACCTACGCTAGCTATCTCAGCTAGCTAGGTAATCATCGAGAGGGCCAGCTCCAGCTCACTTAAGCTCTAGACTAGAAAAGGCCAGCTCAGATTATCTTAGCTTACCTACTAACAAAGAACTATTAGCTAGCTTCAATTACTATCAGCTCAAAAAAAGCTAGCCTCTGAGTTCTCAGGCATCTCTGCTTCAGTTACTATCAGCTCTAGGAAGATCATGCAGCTCCAACTTCAGCTCCTCATCAAAACCCTAACTACTCCACTACTCTACTAGCTAAGTTAGCTTAGCTTAGCTCAACCTAGCTCCACTTCATGGCCTACTACCCTACTACCTAAGCTCCACCAAAAAGATCACCTACTCGTACTTCATTTTGGTGCCAACTATCCCTTCCATCACCACCCTACATCCACCATCAAAACCCATCTCCACCCTCCATTTTTTCCCTCCAAAATCAACACCTTCTAGAAGGTATTTTTGGATGGAAAACCAAGGCACCTCTTCATTTCCCTCCCATTTTTCCCTCCAAAAATATCCAAGTAGCCCTTTATTTCCCTCCAAAGAACACCATAACCACCCCCTTCCCATCTCATAAATACCCTACCCTACCACCACATAATTCCCATCCTTGGTTAGTTTTTATTCCATCCATATCCACCATAGTCTATGGCCAAGGAAGGAGAAGAAGAGAAGAAGATTAAAGGGGCAACCTACCAGCCCCCTTGGTGCCCTCTTCCTCTTCCTTCTTCTTCCTTGTGCCACACCAAGGAGAAGCATTCATCTAGGAGGAGGATAGCCAAGCATTAAGGAGGAGCAAGGTTGTGGACGTCCACCTTGGAGGAAAGCTTCTAGGAGTATCAACTTAGAGGCAAGGAGGAGATCTTTTCAAGCATAGGAGCTATTGTGCTTGGAGCAAGACCTACCTCCCCCTTCATCATCTTTGGAGGACAATTTTCTTCTCCCTTATTTTCTTTGTATTAGCTAGTGTTGTTTTTAATTTTCTTGTAAGAAGCATTCAGCTACTCACCTTCAACTTTGCTAGTAATACAAAGATTTGCATTGCCTTCCAATTTCATGCTTTCTACTTAGTGTGTTTCTCTTGTTTCTAGTAATTTTATTGCATACACTCTTCTCTTCTAATTACCCTAGGCGCACTTGCCTAGGGTGAGCTTAGAAGAGAGGATTTATTCTTGTCACTTAAGACGTAGTTTCATAGTTGCATAGTTCGCTATCGCATTCTCACACTTCCCATTTATTTTTGAAAATCCTAAAAACAACAAAATCAAAAATACAAAAATAGAAATGCGGATTTGAGAGTCAAGAAAGAGAATCAATTATTTGACTAACAATTTGTCCTCCTTAGATGACCCTAGATACCCCACTATCTAGGTTATAAATTGTAAAAGTTGATTGTGGATTTACACGTTACAATGACACAAATACATCAATTTACAAAACATGTATTTTGTCGCATCAGCCTTCAATTTGTTGAGGGCTTTTGTTTTATGAAGTGAGGCGGAAGTTTTGGTGGTGGTGGAGTGTGATTTCGTGGCGTGTGGCGCCGGTGTGAGCTCGCCAGAGCTCTTGTCGGAGATGGAGATGAAGGTGGTGCAACGATGTGTGAAGTGGCTGAACCTAGAGACTAAGGACTTAGAAAGAGTCTAGAGAGGGAGAGGAGGAGGTTAGCGAACTTAGGGGACCTTGAGAAGGTGAGATGCATCCTACATTGGCCAGTTGGACGCGAAGACGATGATGAATTCTGGTGATGGAATCAGCAAGGAAGAAGAGGTCAGTAGCGCCCTTACTTTGGCTGGCAAGGTGAGCGAGGAAGAGGGGAAGGAGTTGGTGTTGCTTTTTGGCCAAATGCAAGCACAAAAGAGGGAGGCGGAGGGGCTCACCAGAGCTGAAGAAGGAGGTGGCCAAAGAAGGAGGAAGAAGGTGATTTCCAACCAATTCTTGGCTGACTTTGACCGTGGACCATCAAAGGGTTTATATAGAGCTCAATTTCAAGCTCAATTAGGAAGATTAGGTGCCAAGACTCCGATTTTGGAAGTAAGAAAAACCCATGTTTTCTTTGAGTTCACTGGAGCTCCTTGCTCCAAATCAGGGTCTAAGATCTTGTTCAAATGGTGGGGAATCCTCTTGTGATTTCTCCTTCCAAGTTTGGAAGGATTTGGTTGAAGATTAAAGGAGAAATCCATGATTGAAGTAGGATGTAATGGTGACAGGGGCATTTTTGCAAAGATGACCAGAAGTTAGGGGCATGTTTTAAGGAAACTTGAAAGTTAGGGGTCTAAGTGTAAGAAATAAAGTTTCTAGGTGCTAAAATGCAAACTAAGTCAAGATGAACATTGATTGAGCCCAAATTTTGATTTTAACCTAATTTTGACCCAAGGAGTCTAATGGTGAACTTAGAGTTTATTTTTTACCACATTTGATTGCGTAAATTGCACAGAAGCCCAAACCAAGGCAAATTCCCGTCTGAAACTCTATTTTTGATCAAAAAGGGTTCAGATTGTCAAACCAAAGGTACCAAACCTCTTAGAATATTTTTTAATGATTTTTAGGTAGTTTATATTGAATTTATCTTGACCAGAACCCTTTTAATTTAAGTGGGGCTGATAATTAGGGTTTTCAATGATATTTTAATCCTCAAAATATGTGAAACCCTGATTTAATCAATGAGAGCCCACTTTTTAGTCTTTTATGTTCATTTGACCTTGAATTCACCCCTGATCAACCCCTTGGTTAATCTACGTTTGTGGTTGGATGTTAAAATGGCACAATTAACCCTATTTTCTTGTCTTCTACTCACATTCAATTTAGATGGAATTATAGTCCTCAGACGATCATTTAGGAGCAATTATCATTTGAATCTAATTAATTTTGGCTAGTTAAGACTAATGATGGTGTTACCATCATACCCTAATACCTATCTTTTGCTAGTCCCTAGCAAAATCCTATGGACCATACCAGATCTCTAAGCCTGATTTTAACCATCAAGATGCCTTACTAAGCCACATCTCTAGAAATTAGATCAAGATACCAACAATAGGCCTAAAGGTACTCAAGTACCAACCAAAACCCAAACTTGACCAGCCTTAGCCTTGGGTCTACCGCGAAGGTTTCTAAGGCCCGCAAAAACTACCCATAGGTTCGTTGACCCCAATGGTTAAAGCAACCGTGCACATACGTAACAAATCCAAGTTTAGTTTACAAGTGCATTTTTGATAAGAAAGACAGAGAGGGATATTTATTTTGAGAGTTTTCTCTCTTCTTTTTTATATTCCCCTAAATCCAACATCGAATTAGCTCTAAACACAGTCTATATCGTATTCCTCATACCCACCATCAATCTTCGAAGGGTCCCTGGCTTTTGACGCTTTGGGATAACACCGCTCATGGAAACCCCCAGAACCCTGGCTTTCGACACTTCAGGATAGTGCCACCCATGGCATTCTGTAGCTAAATTCAGGCCCCGGCAATCGACATTTCTAGAAAATCCTGCCCATAGCACGTGAACCAGCACACGGTGCTTACATGCCCCCGGTAGGATATTTGGATATCTTAGGAGAAAAGCAATGAGGAAACAATATGTTATTACACATCTTTAAGGGGAGTATTTTTCATTCCACCTCTCCGCGTCGGGAACTCGCCCAATCAACTTATGTCTTCGAGCTGCTCCTAAGCCAGATCTTCGTGAAAACATTTTTCAAAACAAAACACTTTTGGCATTATATTTCATTAAGCGCACTGAACCATACTGGTGTGTGATTTTTGGGTGATTAAGTTACTAAGTCCTGCAAACTAAAGGGCAAACAATGGAGCCAAATAATCCCTAAGCCTTTGACTTAATACATCGACCTCACACTTTCCTCAACCTCTTAAGGATTAATCTGGATCTTAGCAAATACGTGAGTGTTTAAGCCCTAGAATAGGCCCAAGAGGCCTAAGGTCGATATCCGTCACTTATCTCCTAAGATTTAGCCCTACAAGTCTTAATTCATCATCTGAACCAGCTAATAACTTAGGTAAGTTCCATACTCAATTACAGGGACTAACGTCATTTTTTTTTGTTGTTTGCTCCTTTTTCATTTCTTCTTTCTCCTATTCTTCCTCCTGAAGAAAGATTTTTCATTCAATTCACAAAATTTTCCTCACTTTTCTCCATTTTTTTTTTGAATGAAACCCCTCCATGAATCAAATTTCACAGCGTTTTGCACTTTAATACCCCCCCATGCCTAAGATTTGCAATGTCCTCATTGTAAATTAGGTGGGTTCAAGTTCAACTTAGATCATACATGTTGAATGTGCGATAAATCGGTATTTAAGATTGATGCGTTGTAGTATAGACCAAAGTCGCTTGTCAACAAGTACAATTTATTACTCGAATTGAAGTCCGAGGTCGAACACAGGAAACAAATATGAAATTCACGCATTAATCTTTATTAATAATATAAATGAGCATAATTAATTACTCAAAAAGTAATATGCAATGTATAACATGAGTGTATGAGGAGATAAAAAGAATTCTAGACAAAATAATGGTGATTTAGATCACCAATTATTAGCCTAAAACATATATATAGTATTTACTGAATATAACCAAAGGAAGGAATAGATAATCATAAATCTAATTTTACAATCAAATGACTTAAAGTGCGTTGCTACAGTGTTCCTTCTTTCTGCTGATCCTTCTTCTTCCTTGCCTTCTCTTCCTTCTCTTTCTCTTCTTCCACGGTCCTCTTGCTCTGCCTTGCACCTTTTCTTCTTCCTTCTTATTCTTCTTTCCTTCCTTGTGTATGGCTCCTTCTTTCTCTCTTCTCATGACTAAGTGTCGCACAAGTGCCTGTAAGAGCAAAACCCCCTAACCCCACGCTCTCTCTCTCTCTACCCCTTCTCTTCCTTAATGTACAATCAAATGCTTGGGTAGTCGGGTATTCAACGATCTACGCACCCAGGACTAGGGCAGCAGGCGTAGGTCACAGCCGAGGTGTGAGAGCGTAGGTAGGTCGGTGAGTGAGTGTGTGAGACCTCACCCCGTGTTTTGAGGCGATAAGCCCAAAACACTTTTTTAATTTACACAGCTTCAGTTGCTTGCCCACTTCTGAGGTAGGACTAAAGATAGCATCCTTCTTCATGCAGCTGGCAGCAGTAGCTTCGTCCGAATTCGTGGTCAAGCTGTGCGCGATGCTCCAAATTGGAAACTCTGATGCGTTCCTAGGAGTAACCCGCATCACCTGGAGATGGAGCGTGCGTGGCTTCAAACACAAAGAATAGGGCTGGAGATGGCGACGGCGATGGAGGTGCATGGAAAGACCTGAAATTCAAGAGAATAGACTCTCAACCACGTTAAACCAGCTCAGGAGCTTCGCCATAGGGTGTGGAGTGTAACGGTGGTGGTTTTGTGGTGTGGGAGTCGGTGTAGTGGCCGGATGAAGGCGTAGATGGCCTGAGGAAGTGGGTTTGTTCGGAGGGTCATGAGAGCGGGTGGAGTAGGAAGTAAATATGGGGCTTTGATGCGGGTGGATGTGGCGAGGGTGCAGAGGGTTTCGGCGAGGCGGATGGAGGGGTGTAGCGGCAGGGACGCCTCAACAGAGGAGCGGCCGGAGATGGAGAAGACGAGGGTGATTCACGGTGTCGAGGGATTGAAACAAGAGTTAAGACGGGGAGAATTAACCTAACAGTCTAATGGAACTAAACTACTCCTGAACTAACAGACGAAAGGGGGGAGATCGACTTGCTGGGGGTACGTCGGCGTCGGGGAAGAAGATACTCCGGTGGGGGTAGGATGGCGAGGATGTTGGAGGGAGAGACATCGGCTGGTATGGCATGACACAGAAGAGAGAGGGAAGGATAAATTCATCACCAGTATTGCAAACGGATGAAGAATGGAGTCGGGGTAGATCGCCTGATGTCGAGGAGCTATTCGGTCGAAGAGGAGGGAGGAATTGAGGGTGGTTCTAATCGAATTCGAGCATACGGGACCCTTTTATAGGCCTTAAGGAGTCGATTTAAGCTTGAGAATCAAGCTTTGCAAACTTGGAAGGTTCACCAGAGTTGGAAACCCAAGAGATACCCGACTCTCTCATGCGTTCACATGAGAGATTGGGAAGGTTATAGGATTCAAGGTTAGGTGCGTTGGAAAGAGAACTTCTCAAGGAATTTTCCTTCCAATTTTGGAAGGGATTCATTGATTAGAGGAGTTCTCTTCAATCAAAGGTTGTTAGAGAAGGATTCCTCCGTGATAATGAAGGAGGGATCTATTTGCAAAGAGTGACGACAAAGATAGGGGCATGTGTGTGAGAAAAAAGAGTTAGACAAGACTAAATTGCAAACTAGGTCAAGATGATCTCAGATTGGGTCAAAATTTTGGTACAAACCTAATTTGGACCCAAGGAATCCAATGGTGAAATTGGATTTAGGTTTTGACCAAGTTTGACTGGATAATTTATGCAAAATCTAAATTAGGGCAACTGTCTATCTAAGACTTTATTTTTGGTCAAAATGAATTTTGATGGTCAAATTGAAGGTACCAAACCCTAGAAAATATTTTTATATGAATTTTAGAGGGTTTAGATGAATTTTATCCTGACCAGAACCTCAGCAGATTAAGCGGGTCTATTTTTAGGGTTTCAGATGTCATTTAATTCCCGAAATGCACGAAAACTCGTTTCTGTCTGCATGGACCTACTTGTTAGACATTTAAGACCATTTGACATTTGAATAACCCCTGAAAAATCCCATGATTGTTCTGCAATTGAGATGTGCTGTTAAAACTGTATTTTTACCCCTATTTTACTATATTTCTCTCAGAATGATTATGCCATGAATTATGATCCTCTGGAAGTTATGTAGGAGCATTTATTCCTTGATTATGACTAATTAAAGCTAGATATGGCTGATGATAACGTTATCATCAATTCATTAGAACAAGTTTGTGTGGGTAGTGAATGGGTCGAGATGATTGTTGCAAATGATTTGAAGCTCTGATAAGAATATCGGAGGTGGAGTCGGTTGTTCCAATGGCCGAATCCAAAAGTGCAATATGATTTCAATTCAGAGATAGGTCAGAAGGGTGTCAGGTTTTTAAAAATGACTTGTTTCTTCCCGTTAAGCGCTAAGTTTAACCTCATTAGCTGGGAGCAATGTGGCTCAGGGAGAATGGAGATCAAAAGATACTGCAGCCAAATTTGAATCGATGAGTTCAAGGAGAGATTTCAATCTCAAACCGTTCACAACAAATGTTTTGAGTCATAGCTAAGTTCATCGATTTCGACAACTCTATTTCCAAAGATTCTTCAGACAAGAAAGCGTCTGATCCATTCCAATCTTAGCTTTCCTGAGAAGAGCTTGAGCTTAGCATCAAAGAGGAGCACTTTCTGACCAGGATGGAATGATTTTCGCGAGATGTGCCTATCATGGAAGGCTTTAATCTACTCTTTGTAGATACACGAGTTCTCATACGCATCATTACGTAATTCCTCGATCTCACTCATTTGCAACCGGCAATTGTCTCTAGCTTTTATGAGATCTAGATTGCACTTCCATACTACCTAGTAGGCCTTATGCTCCATCTCTATAGGGAAGTGACATGCCTTCCCGTACACAAGCTTGAATGGAGACATCCCTAGTTGGGTCTTATAAGTGGTCCTATAGGCCCACAAGGCTTCCGGAAGTCGAGTGGACCAATCCTTCCTGTCAGGCCGAGTAGTAACCTAAAGGATTTTCTTGACTTATGTAAGATATACTCAATGACGCAGTCAACAGCAAGTAAGATATACTCAAAGTCGTTAGATCCGGGAAAGGGTCCCATAAAATCTATCATGTGATAATCGGATTCAAGGGCATCATATCGTGTGGGCCCATGTTGCAGAGGGTTTGACAACGGGCACATGCCCTACAGTAGGATTGTGTGTCTTTGAACATAGCAGCCCAAGGGAACCCACATTGGAGGATCTTCGCTGCAATTTTATGCCCAGAGTAATGGCCACCGCAGGCATGGTCAAGACAAAAACAGATGGCATCATTGACCTCATCGTCGGGAATGCATCTTCGAATTACTTGGTCATTACCGATGTGAAATAGATAAGGATCTTCCCAGACATAGTACTTGGCATCGGAAATCAGCTTGTCCCACTGGGAGGTTGCCCAATCAGGCATAACTTTCCCTGTAACCAAGTAATTCACAATACCAACGAACCAAGGAAGTACATGAATGGCCAAGAGATGTTCATCTGGAAAATGCTCGGTGATAGGTCTAGACAGATCAATGGTCGAAGAAGGGAGGCGAGACAAATGCTTAGCCACTACATTTTGCTTTCCTACCTTATCGCGAATTTCAAGATCAAATTCTTGCAACAGTAAGATCCATCGGATTAATCTAGGTTTCGCATCCTTCTTCGTAAGCAAGTGCCTCACCGCAGTGTAATCCGAGTAAATGATGACATGGGATCCTATGTGGTTTGATCTGAATTTCTCTAGACCAAATACTATAGCCAGCAACTCCTCCGTAATCGTGTAATTACGCTGAGCCTCGTCCAATGTCTTGCTAGCGTAATATATTACCACCGGTTTCCCATCGATTTTCTACCCCAACACCGCTCCTACTACAAAGTCAAACACATCACACATGATCTCGAAGGGTTAAGACTAGTCTAGGTGATCAGGTTTAAGGCATTCCTATATGGGTATGGACTCGGTGGAGTTACGTTTCATCCTTATGGATCCCAAACCCGCCTATGCTCCGATGCGTCTAAGGACTCATTTCTTATATGTAAATACACCATAGAATACGATCTACAAGTACCATTGAACCCTTTTTTGACTTCCTTCCTTTGCTTCTACCGCCTGGCCCCCCTGCAACTTAACGTCAATTGTTGGCTAGTTTTGAATGCCTTCACTGCTATTTACTTTCATCTATGGATTGTTCCCTATCTGGGTCTGTTCTGCATGCTTTTCGGGCTCATGCCCCTTAAAGTAAAGAAGCGCATGCCCCTGTCAGGTACTTATACATTGTACAGCTGGCATACCAAGTACCGGATAGTTGATCTACCCAACAGTTTGAAGGGACAAGATCACCATTTTTTCTTTATTTCCAATATTAAGGACCACAGAGTCCCTTATACTTGTCACGGTCTGCCTAATAAGGACCTGCTGCCTAGGCCCGAGGAGATTGACCCATCTGCGCAGGCGGACACAGATAGAATTATAAACTTTAGGTCGACCGCCCGCTCGGAACTCAAGCGGGAAGATGTCTGGGAGGCTCTGTCATGGATCATAAATTCCTATCCCATGCCATGTAAGTAGGGGGGAGACAATAGCTTTAGAGCACGTACTATCCTTACCCGTTACTTAACCACCTGGCTTTTTTGTTGCAACCTTTGGCCGATTCTCTCAGCCAGATACCCCCAGGCGATGAGGCAGTGGTTTCTCTTACCACATGTCATCGTGGAGATGAGAGGCCTGTGGAGCAAGGTGAAGGAAGCCAATCCTCCCGCTCTAAGGAACTGAAGAGGAAGGAGGAGGGGAGTGAAGACAAGACGAAGGTAACTCTAAAGCACCTTAAGAGGGGGCTCTTCACTGGGCTTCTCTCAGGGGAGTCAACAGCATCTGCTCCTCTAAGCTTGAGTGAGGCTGAGGAAGAGGAGGCCTGAGTGGATTTGGCTGTCCCTTCTGGCCTGCCTGGACCATCAGAAGGGTTTATCCTCATCGACTCGCCTCCCTAAACCTCGGCAAAGGTGGCTCAGGTCGAGAGCACCAGTGTCCCCACTGTTCCATCTGGCTCTATTGGCACCTTCTCTAAACTAGCATAGGAGGTGGCTGTCACCGATAATTCCTAAGTGGCAGTGTATTTGTGCAGCCATACTACCGGCAGAGCTCGACGGGGGCAAGAGAGCTGGTGAACCCTTCCGACCGGGAAGGTCCTAGGATGATCAGTCAGACAGTCAAATTTGTCAAGGGATCCATTCTAAAGGGGGCTCCTGAAGGCCCCGTTCCCAACCAAGCGGCACCGACTCAAGTGGCTGCTTCGAGGAGCACCCCAACTTGGAAAGGCAAGTGCTTCAACACTTACAAGATGCCGTGTGCTAGGCTACCTCCCAGCCAGGAGGTATGAATTTCAACCACGTGCTCTTCTATTGCCTCCATGAGCTAAGTTTCTCTCACTTGTCCTTTCCCTTCTCTTTTGGCGAGAAACTTTCCCCTCGGACCTTTTTCTATGGTCTTTGACAAGTTGAGCCTCTTGGGACTGCCTTTGTCCTGCACAACATTGCTCCATCGGACATTGCCGTGCCCAGCCGTTCTATTGAGGCAACTTATATGGCCGCCAAATGGGTCGTAATGACTAAGGTGGAGCAAAGGAATTTCAACTACCTTATTGTATAGGCCATCGCCGCCAGAGAGAGGGCGACGAAGGTGGAGGAGGAGGCTAGCCGCAAGCTCCGCTCACAGCAGCAGGCAGCCGATTAAGTGGCCCAGCTACAATAGGAGTTGAAGAAGGCCCACTGTTACAACCCGAACCCGTCTCCTTATGGAATCCGGGAACAACTCGCCTTGACTAATCCCAAGATCTAGTCGTCAATAGAGAAAAAAGCCAAAAAATATAATTACAACATTTCATACATGCAATATAGCTAAGCATTTTAATAAAAGACAGAAAAATAGAGTGGTAGTCTCAAGTAGACATCACGCCATAGGCGAAAAATGAAGTTTACTATCTAGCCATCGCAATAGAAATATAAAGATGGAAAGCAACATTACAGGTATAGCAACATTACAGGTATTGCGCCATAGCAACATTACAGGTTCCAAATACACTAAAATACTCACTAAAGCAGCAAAACAGTGTCTCAAAAGCGGAAACAAAATGGGAACAGACTAGGGCCGGGCTCGACTAGGCCCAGCACCCTTCGTAGCTAATGGTATTGGCTGCTCACCTCCCTGACCTGAACATATGCAACGGTTTTCAACTAACGCTGAGTAGAGTGGCAAACTTAAGAACATTTCATGCATTTAAGTATTAAAAGCAGTAAACTACTTATGCAATTTCAGTTATTCATACAGTTAACGCCTGATTCTATTCAAAATCACTAGTTGTTTAGGAATAGGCATTCTAGTAAAGGTCCATGTCAACACTTGATTCACAAGTTCCCTATGGGAACAATCTTGTTGCAGTTTTCCTTCGATGCAGGATGCACAGTAGTACTCTCCTGGTCGAGAGAGTACTCCGTATTAGTCCTATACCCAGTCTACCACCCCGAGGTCATGGTCGCGACATAGCGCTAACTACAGCATGTACGATAGGCGCACTGGTACCTACCCCGCACTAGCATGTGGTCAGTCCTTTCAGCTAGCGGGTACGCTCTAACGTACAACACAAAATAGAATAGTGGCCATGCCCCTCACCAGTCTACGTACCCTTGCCTGACTATCCCGGTTTGCCCAATGGGCCCAACGGGAGTCGGTGTAAGGAGGCCATTCCTACCCTGGGTCCCAACCCAAGGGGAGGCTAACTCTCTCCCTACACAAAAGTGACAATTGCTCTCCTTGGTACCACATACACGAGGGTTGGCTCACTTTCTATACCCAAGTCTAACCAATCGTCATGCCTATATAAGCGACTTATCATGTCACAGTAATTTAGCTACTTTTCTAGTTCCCCATAGGGTTCATTCACAGTACTCGTCTCACACCAACAAGTTGCATGTATCTCCATTCATATTCAGGTTTCAATCATGGAAATAGGTAGTAAATAATACAACAGTAAAAGCATTTAACTACATCGTTTGAGTTACCATTTTCTCATAACGTGGAAATGATCATCATGCATATTTAAGTTATGTCAAGCAAGGTTCATGTACTGAACGTAAACATACATCATTCTCAATCATAGGGATCATTTCATGACCTACAGTTTAACATTCACTTAATAAAATCAATCAAAAGGAGTAGAGAAAGACCACTCTACCAAAGGGTACGGGCGATATGAGGGCACCGTCGGATCCCAACACCACCGCAGGTCCCGTGCACACTACAAACCTGGGGTTACAACAAATCGTCGGTTAAACCAGCCATTAAGTTTGTTGACTGACATTTTAGCAGGTATAACAGTCCTAAAATAGTTAGAGATGGTTCTAAAACGTAGGAAATTCAGAAAGCTTTCCAACGATACCTTGATGGCGCGATTCCGACTCCGTTTGGGCCCTGGACCAGCCCAAACATTCCTCCCGGTTCACCTAAGTCAGATCAGGCGGGCTGGTCTGGATGGACAAGCCGCCTACCTATAGCAGATGCGCACACCGACTGAGATTAGATGTCTGGGGTGAGTCCCAGACATCTTAAATGCACGCAGGAACTCGCCTAGTGCTCCTGCTTCTCCCATTGTCTGCTACCTCTCACGGCCGTCTAAGGATGCAGCCAAACGTCTGACACCACCTTCAGACGTCCCAAAGCTCCTCGATAGCTGAGTGTGCATGCTTTCCCTGCAGCTTCCTTCCCTGCGCGGTACGCCTCCCCACACGAACTTGAGTCCCAAGCTCGCACACAGTGCAGACACCTCGGGTCCTATGTGTGCTCGGACATTCGAAGCTCTCCGTGGACATCTGTGGACCCCCCCAGCCATCTGTCGGCCTTCGTGGACCTCTGATGGTCCCAGGAGATTCGTCCAATCCACGCACACAGCACCTCCTCGTTACTCACTCCACTTCGTCTACTGCGTAGCAACACCTTGCGCTCCGTGCAGCTGCAGTAACGGCCCTTTGATAAACACAAATGAATTCATGATAAAATGCTTATTTATAATAGTTCCTAGGCTTAGCATTGGACATCATGTAATAAATAATACATAACATCCATCGCATGGAATTTAGGATAGTTGTATATTATGTACGTTAATTCCTCCATTTTACGTGGCTAGGAGGCAGGGCGACATCGTTACAGGCTTCGGATGAAGAATCCAACCAAACGGATGGATTCAGAGGGACGATCGTAGTCTGTCATCGCGAGAATCACCCCAATCGGAGCTCTGTAGTACCCTCCACAAGAAGAAGAAGACGGACGGCCCAGATGGCACCACATGGAGCCATCTAGGCCACCCCACCTGAGCCGGCACGTCCTCAAGCCCACCTTATGGAGGAATCTCAGCCGTTGGATCTCAATCCAACGGCTGAGGGTGGCCTAAACCACACGTCAGCAAGCTATACACTTGACCAAGAGCGCGCCTTGGCCAAACGGAGAGGTGCCCTCTCCGCAGACACAAGACGCGGGTTCGAGACCCGCAGCGCCCCTACTTCGTTAATTGAACGTGTGCGCATGTAGCAGCGACAGCGGCAGTGCAGTGCCAGCATGCACCAGCAACGTGCTCACACGCATACACTAGCTCATGCCAACACGCACACCAGCAAGGCCGTCGTGCAATCCGCGCGCATGAGGCGGGATAGCATAGCTCACTTGGGCGGACGCATGCTCGGTTGGTGCCATCCTTCAACAACAGCTTGGCAGACATACAGCAATGCTTATAGCCGTCACTAATTGTGTGCACGCCAACAAGGCCAGTTGTGAGTGTGAACGAGTGTGAGTTGCCTACAGCGACACTTATAGCAACGACTTGGAAGTCACTAATGGTCCCATGCCTATTCTAACCTCTTTTCATCTACTATAAAAGGACTAACACCCCCTCCCTTCCAAGCCATCTCTACCTACTATACTCCTACCTACTCCCAAGCTCTGGCAATCCTACCAAAGCTCTGTTAGAGTTTGCTCTCAAGCTCCCAAGGCGCTTATTAGTGTAACGAGACTCAACCCCACTAAATACTCCTCCAACTTCCCATCCCCATTCATAGGTCGCCTTGGAGCCGTCCTCCTACCTCCATTCCGGTAGCAGATCATCTCCGCCTTCTAACCTCCATTCCAGAGCTGCGCTGAAGCTTTCCTCTACCTGACGTCCTCCCGCTTCTCACCTCCGTCATCCTGCTTCCCAACTCCTTCATCCGAGCTTCCTCCAGGCACCGTCGTCTCACCAAACAGCCACTTCGGGAGATTTCTTCTCACCTCCCTCTCTTTTTATGTTTTCTAGATTATTGTAATTGGCATTCATGCAATATATCATATTCGATTCTATATCTCTCTTGTGATTGTTTGTCATCTTATTTCAAAAACAAAAAAAAAAACAAAACCCTAGAACACCAAAAAGAAACAAATCGATGTGCGGTTTTCATACAAAGTAAACTTCACCTTCCTGTGTTCGACCCGGGACTCCCTTGGAGTTTCGATATAAATTATATTTAATCACAAGTTTTGCAACTACGATGATGGGTTACTTATAACCTCGATTTAAAACACACGAAACCCGTGCGATCATTTTGGCGTCGTTGCCTAGGAGGCAACGGAATTTACTTTATTGTTTTCTGCACTTCTTTGCATTTACATAGCACTAACCCTGCTTATCTTTGATCTACTGTCTTGCAGGTACCCTAGCATGGAGATCCAAGTGCGGTAGACCAGAGTAGAGTGCAGGTAGAGTTTTTTGTAAGTGTCCCCCACATTCCCCCTCCACTAGTTTCATTTCACCACACCCATAACCAAGACTTAATATACTTAGGTGTTTGCGTAAACCCTAGGATGGAATTGTTTGTCTTGTTTGCCACCTTCATCCACCTCACCCCCGCATTTTATAAAAATAAAAAGATACTTTCTGTGGGATGAATCAATTTACACACTTTATACACCCACATCAGACGCACATAACCTAACTTGATTTTCATCCACTCAACCGAGATTCTAACCTATGGACCCAATACACAAATTCAGCACATAAAAGAGTAGAAATCATAATAGGTTAATCACCATTTTGTGCCTTAATCGGTGGTGCATTTGAGCCGATTGATTGAATTGTTTAGGCCGCACCACCTAATCTAAAAGAGGTTCATTTTGTAGCTGCCCCATAGGATTCAATAACTAAGTCAAGCCAGGCACTCCATATTTTTCTTAATTTCTAAAGGAAAATACTTGAACACGTGCTTTTAAAAACAAACTTAGTTTGCCTCACAAAACTTGGTTGAAAACACCTAACATTTGAATCCTAAAAGCTATTAAGCAATATTCAAACTCTAAAACTCAACTCATCATTAATAATCTTGCTTGAAAACCTACTAGTTGTGCACATTCACACATTCTCAAACAAATCATTAAGGGCACAACCCATTAAGGGCCCATCACATTCCAGAAGCACCATTGTCCCAAGCCTAACTAAAATTGAGTAGACATTGGCCTTAAGGACTAGTTCGCTCTATGAGATCCAGATTAAGATTATTCACGATTAACTTACTTATACTGGTCAATCTGATATCTAACTAGGGAAGTAGCATCAAACGACTGCGGTTGGGGGGTAAACTAGGAACCAGAGGCACAAGCCAAAGGAAGAACCTTCTCCCCAGTCCCTCCTTCTAACTGGTTGGATTGCTTAGACATAAGTAGAGTAAATAATCCATAATCTTAGGATGGGTTTTGAGAGTCTGTAGACCTTTAGGCTACCCAACCTAAGGATAAGCTTGTATTTTTGTGCTGCAGGGCTCCTTCTCTTCCCCATCCTTCCGACTTCCTTCTAGTGTATGCTTGGAAGGAGATCATTGAACCCTAGGTTGGAAGGACCTTTAGACCATTCTAGGAGGCAGAGATTGAGCTTTAGCCAAGCAGATCCCATGGCTGATCAACAACCACCTCCCCCACCCCTGAACCAGCAGGAGCTGATTCAGACGCAGTTGGAAGAAATGCAGTAGATGCAGCAATGGTTCCAACATATGAATGGTCAGGGCACTCGGTCCTTGAAGGATTTTTATGATCCTTCAAACTATGGGGAACATTCTGGCATCATGATTCCTGCCAGGGACATAGAAATCAAGCCCCAAGTCCTAAGCTTGATTAAGCATTTTCATGGGCTTAGCTCGGAGGACCCATTCTAGTACTTGGAGGATCTTACCACTTTGGTTCAGACTACCAAAGCAAGGATGTGAACGAAGAGCAAATGATCATGAGGCTCTTCCCCCATTCTCTCAGGGATAAAGCCGCACATTGATACCGGACCAAAAGAAGGCCGATAGAAACTTAGGCTACTCTTAAGTCGGCTTTCTTGAAGAAATTCTTCCCTATCGGAAAGACCAATGCCTTGTGATGGGCGATTACCACTTTCGCCCAGCGGCCGGGGGAACCATCTCATGGTGCCTGGGAGCGATTCCAGGAACTTTTGAGGAAGTGTCCACACCACAAGGTGCCGAAATGGCAACTCATGAAGATTTTCTATCACGGGTTGGTTGAGCAACTCCGTAATCACGTGGACGCTTCCTGCAGAGGCAAATTCCTCAATAGGGATGCAAATAGCGCATACGACCTATGTGAGGAAATGAGTGAGAACTCAATTAATCACTCCTCCATGGATGCATTCAACCGGTCCCAACAACCCAGGTCAAGTGCTAATGAGATCCAGGATTCTCATTCATTTGACATGGAATTGATTTGTAATAAACTGGATAAAATGGACCTGGTTGCTAAGAGAATGGATGAATGGATGTCTGGGAATTCAGGAAACACTTTTATACCTACTCAATCCCAAAATTCAGGATTCCATTCCTCACGAGCTCCCATGAGGCGGGACTTCGTGAACCAATTTGAATCGACTCAACCTGTGAGCCAAGATTTCTCGGAACCTTATGAGTTCCAAACTGGGGCCTTTGATCCCAGTTTTTCTTATCCTTCCTTCTCTCCATCCTCATCCTATGAGGATGAGTATGCAATGCAGGAGAATGTTAGGTCCAACCCATATTCCAACACTTATAACTTGGGTTGGAGGAACCACCCTAACTTCTCTTGGAAAAGTTAGGGGCAACAAACCCAAACTCGACCCAGCAACTATGCATCTCAAAGACCTATGGGTTAGGGTCAAGTATACACCCAGTTGCCCCCAAGATCGGTTACTCAGCCATCTTGGAATGCCCAACAATTTGTAGGGCAGGCGGAGTTAAACCAGCAGATGTTAGAAATGTAAGGGTCCATGCTTCAGCTTATGCAGCAAATGAAGACATCATTGGATAACTTTCAATCAGAGTTAATTGCTAACACCCGACAACTCGGATCTCTACCATCTCAACCCGTACCCAACCCACGCAATGTACAAAATCAGGGCAATAGAGTCCAAGGGTACGGGAATCAAAGGGACCCACACGCACATGCTCAGGTGGGTGAGCAGGATCCTTCATCTTCTTCTTCTTCTGGTTATATGACCAACCAAGGCCCTCCAATCTTCACTACCCCACCTCAAGACCCGAACCCATATGCCTCTACAAACTCCATCACCTTGAGAAGTGGGAAGCTGACCCAGAACCCTGAATTACCTTCTAGAAGTCAAAACCCTGGGGAGCTTGAGAGAGAGGAGGAGATTGAAGAAGAAAATAAGGCCCAGGGATCGAAAATTGAAAATACCACCCATATCCCACTCCCTGAGGCCCTATTGAAAACCAAGAAGAAGAAAACCATCGATAGCAACGAGGAGCTCCTAAATTTATTCAAGAGCATAGAGATAAATATTCCACTCCTCGATGCTATTAAGCACATCCTGACTTACGCTAAATTCTTGAAAGAACTATGTACCAAAAAGAGTAAGCTGAGAGAACCCACTCCAAGGAAGGTAATTTTCTCTGAGCAGGAAAGTTCTATTATCCTACATCACCTTCCTCAAAAGAAGAAAGATCCAAGTACCCCCTTGATCTCATACGTTATTGGGGAATACACTTTTGATAAGGCACTATTGGACCTAGGTGCATCCATCAACCTAATCCCAACTTCTCTTTATGAGAGGTTTGGGTTAGGTGAACTCAGGCCAACCTCAGTAACGCTACAATTAGCAGACCATTCGGTCAGCACACTGAGAGGCGTTATTAAGGATGTAATTGTCAAAGTCAAGGATTTCTATTTTCCCGTAGATTTCCTCGTCCTTGATATGGATGTACCTAACTATTTGAGAAACACGCTCATCATTCTGGGGCGTCTGTTCCTAGCTACCGCCAAGGCCAACATAAATTGTGAAAGCGGTAGTATGGAGATCGTCTTTGGGGATAAGAAGTTAACTCTGGATATTTTTAAGGCAATAAGAGGATTTGAGGATTGTGGATTCATTGAGGAGCTTGAGGATCAGGATCTTGAGACTTGTATGACAATCAATGCACTCGAGGACTCCATCAGCTTTAGCGAACCCAACCCACAACCCTCCATGGTAGACCTGCCACATACTGAAGAGGTTGTTGATTTTATTCATCTAGCCTCTTCCACTGGATCATCCTAATGAATCTTCATCAACATCCTCCCTACCTTCTATTCTAAACCCACCTCAGCTAGAATTAAAATCATTGCCCAAAAATTTGAAATATGAGTTCTTAGGACCTGAAAACACACTCCCTATAATCATTAGTGCTGATTTGACTAAGGAACAAGAATTGAGGTTAATTAAGGTCCTTAAGAATGACAAGGAGGAAATTGGTTAGAGCATCCACGACCTTAAGGGGATCGAGCCATCTTATTGTAATCATCATATTTTTATGGAAGATGGATCCTGCCCTTCTTGCGAGATGCAAAGGAGACTAACCCCGAATATGCGAGAAGTGGTCAAGAAGGAGATAATCAAGTGGCTCGATGCTAGGATTATTTACCCAATCTCAGATAGTCTATGGGTTAGCCCTGTTCAGATTGTACCCAAGAAGGCAGGAATAACTGTTACGACTAACGAGAAAGGGGAAACCTTCACCACTCGTTCAGCTTCTGCTTGGAGAGTCTGTATTGACTCTAGGAAGCTGAACACAGCCACCAAAAAGGATCACTTTCCCTTACCATTCATCAATCAAATCCTTGAAAGGTTAGTTGGGCAAAAATACTTTTGCTTCCTGGACGGTTATTCGAGATATAACCAAGTCCCTATCCATCCCAAAGACTAGGAAAAGACAACCTTCACATGTCCCTACGAAACCTTTGCATTTCATAGAATGCCATTCGGGCTTTGCAATGCACCTGCGACTTTTCAAAGGTGCATACTGGCCATCTTTTCTGACATGGTGGGAGATTGTCTTGAGGTGTTCATGGATGATTTCTCCATTTTCAGAGATTCTTTTGAGTCTTGCTTAGCTAACTTGGAATTGATCCAAGAGATGCATCAAAACATGGCTGGTCCTTAGCTGGGAAAAGAGCAACTTTATGACTCAGGACGGCATTGTCTTAGGTCATGTGGTCTCTAGTCGGAGTATTGAGGTTGATAAAGCTAAGGTGGATGCTATCTCTAGACTTCCTCCACCCACATCCGTAAAACAAATCTGCTCTTTCCTTAGGCATGTGGGTTTTTACAAAAGATTCATTAAGGACTTCTCAAAGGTTGCTCGACCCTTGAGTAACCTTCTAGCCAAAGGCACACCATTTGAGTTTGATGAATCATGCCATAAGGCATTTGATTTATTAAAAACGGCAGTCACCTGTGCCCCAGAGTTGCAACCACCGGTCTGGACAGCCCCATTTGAGATTATGGCTGACGTATCTGATTATGCCGTAAAGGCTGTCTTGGGTCAGAAGAGTGAGAAAAAGCCCTCTGTGATTTACTACGCTAGCAAGACTCCGAACGAAGCCCAAAGGAACTACACTGTTACTAAAAAAGAATTGCTAGCTGTAGTTTTCGCTTTAGAAAAATTCAGGGCTTATCTTTTAGTTTCTCGTGTCATCATCTATACCAACCACTCAGCCTTGAAACATCTCTTGGCCAAAAAGGATGCCAAACCCTGGCTTATTCGCTGGATTCTGCTGCTTCAAGAATTCGATTTTGAAATCAGGGATAAAGCCGTGGCACAAAATGTAGTGGCGGATCACCTCTCAAGAATCCTAATTGATTATCTTCATCTGGATGTCCTGATCTCTAATACTTTTCTGGATGAAACTATCCTTACAGTCTCGGGTATCCGAATCCCCTAGTTTGTGGATATTGTCAATTATTTGGTCATTGGTCAAATCCCCCAGGATTGGACCAAACAACAATGGGAAAGACTTGTGTCTGAGGCCAAATATTATTTTTGGGACGATCCCGAGCTGTACCACATCGACGTAGACCAGATTATTCGTCGATGCGTCCCGGAAATCGAGTTCCATAGCATACTTGAGTTCTGCCACACATCTGTGTGTGGTGGACATTTTTTCGGGAAAAAGACGGTAGCAAAAATCTTGCAATCCGGATTCTATTGGCCGTCATTATTTAAGGATTCCTAGGAATTCTAAAAGTCATGCACCTAATGCCAGACACTCGGGAACATCGCTAAGAGAGATATGATGCCCATGAACCCAATTCTTTCCATCGAAATTTTTGACATTTGGGGCATCAACATTATGAGACCCTTCCCTCCTTCATTTGGACACCAATATATTCTGGTCTTTGTTGATTACGTGTCCAAATGGATTGAGGCAATTCCCACCCGAACCAATGACCACAAGGTGGTTATCAATTTTGTGAAGAAAAACATCTTCAGTCGGTTCAAGGTTCCTCGGGCAATTATCAGTGATGGTGGCACACATTTCACTAATGACCAATTTCAAAATTTACTGGGGAAATACGGGGTGAATCATTAGATTTCCACACCTTGCCACTCTCAGATGAACGGACAGGCCGAGGTCTCCAATCGGGAGATCAAAAACATTTTGCAGAAAACCGTTAGGCCTGATAGGAAGGATTGGACCCAAAAGCTAGATGATGCTCTTTGGGCTTACCATACGACATACAAAACGCCTATCAATATGTTTCCATTCCATCTGGTGTTTGGTAAGGCGTCACTTACCCGTAGAACTTGAACACCGGCCATTTTGGGCCATCAGGAAATGTAATTTTGACCTTGAGTTGGTCGGGAAAACCAGGAAACTCCAACTATTTGAGTTGGAGGAGCTTCAAAATGATGCTTATGAAAATGCCAGAATCTATAAGGCAAGGACCAAAGCTCTCCATGACCAGATGATTTCACGTAAGAACTTTGAGCTGAACCAGAAGGTCTGGCTTTTCGATTTTCGATTGAAGCTTTTCCCCGAAAAACTCAAGTCTAAGTGGGATGGCCCGTTTGTTATTGAGTGGATTTTCCCTAACGGGGTCGTCGAAATCTCAGACCCAATGACGGGTAATATCTTCAAGGTCAAAGGACAGCGTCTCAAACCCTTTGTTGACCATGTGCTCCCTGAACCCATCTTGGACAAGGTTGCTCTTACCTTGCCTTAACCACTGCGGGCCAATCATCGCCTAGCTAAAGGCACTAAACTCAGCACGTGTAGAGATTGTTCCAAGCTGACCAGAATCCCACGGAAACCAGGTGTTATTCTTCCACTCCTACTCTCCTACTGCAATAAATAAGCATGGGAGGGGTGGATATATCTTATAATCTTTTCTTCAGCTGTAACAGTAATTTCCTGTTATTCGCTTGAAAAAGAAAAAAGAAGACGAGAACTTAGGCATTAAGAGTTGCAAACTTTAGGAATTGATACTTTGAGACCTGAATACTTAGACTCTTCGGGTCTTCGGGCTTAATTAGCCTGGGTGTCCACTCGAATGTGGACTTAGTCTCGAGTCTTCTCCAATTAAAATTCATTTTAATTTATTAATAATTTGAGATGATAAGTATGCGACTTATCAACCCACCCTCTAATTTGGGGGGACTTTAAACCTAAGCATTACACACTTTTTTTGCACTGACTCACTTTTTAGCGATTTCTTTGGAAATTGGGTAGCTAATGAACTATCTATGGTGGTATAGCTGGAAAGTTGTTAGTGGTAACTGCTCGTTGGCTGGTTGTCCAAAGCCCAGTCACATGACCATTTTCATTGTACTGCCTTTAGGTAAATCTTAGATCAAGGAAGCCACCTACTTAAAAAAAAAATAAAGAAAAAAAGAAAAAAAATAGAAAAAGGTGAAAAAAATTAAAAAATAAAAAGAAATCACACTTCACCGCATGAGCATGGCTGGCAAGTTGTTGTGGGTAACAACCCATTGGTCGGTTGTCCGAAACCCAGCTCATAAAAAAATGCACAATAATTCCCAAAACACTTAAGGAAAAAGCGGGGAAGTAGAATAAATCGGGGAGATATACACTGGGTTCGCCCTTGTGTTGACCCCATAAATAAAAGTAGGGAGAAAGCTACCATTCGAAAAGATAAACCTCTAGGCAAGGTCACCTAGGGTCGTAGAAACTCAAAGTCCATTTTAATGGCCACCTAGTGAGTCTTTCACTCTTTTCACTAGATGCTTAGCACTTAGAGTCCTTTTCAAGTTTTAGGTGGGTCAGGTAGCCGTAAAAAATTATCCTAGAACTCTCAAACTCCAAAAGTACAAAAAAAATTAAAAAACAAGAAAAATAAGAAAAAAAAATTTGTATCTTTTCTTCTCAAATAAGGAGAGGGCTTAGACAGCCTGCATTCTGGCAGACACTCGGGCACTGTCAAGTCTTCGTAACTAGGTCTTGGGTTAAAAGTTCCTAAAACAACTAACAAATTATGCCTAAGAGATCGAATCCTAATTCTACTTTTATAAATAGCATTCAGTTTGATTTTGCTAGGGACAGGTAAGCATGGGGGTATGATAAATACACACTAATTCATGATAAAATGCCTATTTATGATAGTTCCTAGGCTTAGCGTTGCATACCATGCTATAAATAATACATAACATCCATCGCATGGCATTTAGGATAGTTGTATATTATGTACATTAATTCCATCATTTTACATGGCCAGGAGGCAGAACGACATCTTTACAGGCTTCAGATGAGGAATTCAACCGTATGAATGGATTCAGAGCGACGATCGCATTCCGTCATCACAAGAATCACCCTGATAGGAGCTCTGTAGTACCATCCATAAGAAGAAGAAGACGGATGGCCCAGATGGCACCACGTGGTGCCATCCAGGCCATCCCACCTGAGACGGCTGATAAACGCCAGTTTATCCTCATTCTTATGCATTAAAACAAACCTAGCTCTTAGGATTTTGCTCTACAAACGGGTTTTTGGACTGCATTTAGGCATTAATTGGGTTAGGCATGCATTGCATTTTTTCTTGTTGTTTTAATGTGTTTTTGTGAGTGTTAGGGATGAACAGATATACAGATCCCAAAAACTCTAGCACTCAGAAAGGCAACTGGTGAAGAAGCTCAGACTAGCTGGAACTCAGCTTGATCCAGCCCACCACAGCTGGAATCTAACTCACTTGGACTAGGGTTAGCTCATCCTAACTCCATTCAGCTCATCTCAACTGAATGGCAGCTCAAGAGAGCTCATCTTAACTCACCCTAGCTTAGGTCAGCTCAAATCCAGCTCAACTTAGCTGAGTCTAGCTCATCTCAACTCCCACTAGTCCACAAGGAGCTTTAGGTAGCTCAGCTGAGTTGACTGGAGTTCACCCCAGCTCAGCTCCAGCTACATCCATCTCCACTCAACTCCAGCCAGCTGAAGATGAATTCATTCCAGCTCAGGAAGCTCAAGTCCAACTCCCAGGGACCTAGCTTAACTCAAGCTAATTGAGCTAAGCTACCTTGGCTGTCTCAACCAGCTCAATTCTCCCCGGGAGCACCAGACCTAGCTCACCTCAGCTCCATTAAATAGAATCCAGCTCACTTTAGCTTGGCTTAGCAGCTAGCAAAGAACTAGCAAGCTAAGCCAGCTAAAGTAGCCCCATGTTGACTTCTTCAGTAGCTGCCAACTCCAATTCAGCTCCAGACTCTGCATATCCAGCTCCTCTCCTCAAACCCTAAGCTCCACATGCATATTCCTCTACTCTATAGCTAGCTAAGCTAGCTTAGCTTAGCTAGCATCCACCTCCATGGCACCAACAACCTAACCCTAACTCCACCTACATAACCTACCACTCCAAGTCCACCTAAGCCTACTAAAGCTAGCTCCATTTCTACTCAAGTTGGCGCCACCTCTTCACCACCTTTCACCCCTCAACTAACCACCAAAAGACACCTAAAGTTGGCACCAAAACTAACCCTAACTACCTCCCTTTTGGCACCAACCTCAACCCCCATATCCACCCTACACATAACCCCTCCAAGCCATCTCCACCATCCACCTCAACCCCCATCTAGAAGCCTAGAAGTTGGTGCCAACCATGTCACCTCTCCATGGTTGGCGCCACTTTTAGGTGTCCCTTGGCCACCCATAACTACCCCCCTTACACCCCTTTGGTGGCGCCAACTCTCCTTAGCCCTAGGATCACCTAACCACCTCCATCTTCCCATCTTAGCCCTCCATCTCAAGAATCACCTTAACCCCTCATCATACCCTATAAAAAGACCACCACCCACCACCTTACAACCCATCCTTGGCTAGCAAATTTCCTCTCATACTCTACCTAAATCCCACACCTAAGAGAGAAGAAGAAGATTAAGGGGATATTCTGTCCCTTTAGTGCCTTCCCCTCTTCCCTTCTCTCTTGTGCCCACACCAGCCAAAGGAGGAGCTAGGAAAGGAAGAACTTTGGAGGAGGTCTTGAAGGTGGTCCACGCCACCTTGGAGGAGAGCTTGAGGGTGGTGCATGACCACCCTAGGAGGAAAGACTTGAGGTGGAGAGCATCCACCTTGGAGGAGCTTTCAAGGAAGGAGAAGAAGGAAACCCTCTTTTCAAGCCAAGGAGCAGCTAGGCTTGGAACAAGAAGACTCCCTTCTTCACCAGATTCTATAAGAGGATTTGTGTTTCTTTTATGGCTTTTATATTTTCCATTTCTAGTAGAAGCATTCCTCTACTTGTCTTTGTAAAAGAACACAAATTCTGCTAAATTAATTTGCCTTCTTTTTAATTTCTTGTTGCAATTGTTATCTTTGTTCTAGCACTTGTTTCACTTCTACTTCCTAATTACTCTAGGCCTCCACTTGCCTAGAGTGAGCTTAGGTAATGGACATATTTATCTCTTAAGTTTTAGCTTAGTAATTTTAGGTGTTAGTACTTTTCCATCACAATTCTCATTTTGCCCTCATTATTTCAAAACTGAAAAAAAAATTATATATTTAAAATACCAAAAAGAAAGTTGAGATTTATTTTCTAAGCAAGAGAGTTGAATTGAAAATTCGCCTCCTTGGACGACCCTAGATACTCCCCTATCTAGGAATATAAATTTAAAAGCATATGCGAATTCACGTGTTACGACATTAAAAACCCTAATTACAAATCACGCGACTTTTCACATCATCGGCACATCCTCAAGCCCACCGCATGGAGAGATCTCAGTCGTTGGATCTTAATCCAATGGCTGAGGGTGTCCTGAACCGTGCGTCAGCAAGCTCTACACTTCACCAAGAGTGCACCTTGGCCAAACGGTGAGGTGCCCTCTCCACAGACGCAAGATGCGGGTTCGAGACCGGTAGTGCCCCCCCTTCGTCAATTTAATGCACGCGCATGCAGCAGTAGCAATGGAAGCACAGCGCCAGCACGCACCAGCAGCGTGTGTGCGCACGTATGCCAGCGCAACCCAGCGCGCACACCAATAGGGTTGCCATGTAATCCACGTGCTTGAGGTGGGACAGCGTAGCTCGCTTAGGCAGGCAAATGCTCGGTTGGCGCCAGCCACTTCGAGAGATTTCTTCTCACCTCCCTCTCTTTTTATGTTTTCTAGATTCTTGTAGTTGACATTCATGCAAGATATCATATTCTATTCTATATCTCTCTTGTGATTGTATGTCATCTTATTTTAAAAACAAAAAAAAATAACAAAACCCTAAAATACCAAAAAGAAACAAATCGAAGAGCGATTTTCATACAAAGTAAACGTCGCTTCCCTGTGTTCGACTCGGGACTCCCTTAGAGTTTCGATATAAATTATATTGGATCACGAGTTTTGCAACTACGATGACGGGTTACTCGCAACTCCGATTTCAAACACGCAAAACCTGTGATCACCCTCCTCTCCTGCTTCCCTCTCCCTCTTCACTCATTACAGGTGGGGACGAAGGTGGCACCGTAAGAGGCAAAATGGGAGGATGGGGTGTGGAAAATGAGGAGGGGGGTTTCTAAAGGGTGGCAGTAGGGTTTTAAGGGTGCGTAGGGTAAGGTAGGCTGGGGCAAATTACACCTGACCCCACAAAACCAAAAATATGGGGTGTAAAAATTTTGAAAACAGTCCTAGCTTCCTTGATTTGTTTATGTGGGGTCAAATAGGTGAGAAGTAGGGGTCTAAAATTTATGATAGGACCCCTATAGTTTACGAAAATGCCTAAATGGCCCTTGAAGAGGGTCATTTCACCTGCCATGGTTTAAGGCAAATAGTGTACCTTGGCGAGAAGATGGAGGAAAGTCTCGTCAAAGCACACAAGATTGAATTCATGGCTCTACGACACTTGTCCGAGTACCTACAGACCTCCTGCACCGACGTTCTTTCATTGAAGGAGGAGGTGCAGGTGTTAAGGGTCAAACACTCCTCAATCGTGGAGTGGTATGAGGCAGTACTCATAGAAGAACGCCTTCGCCTAAGCACAACCATCGACAAGCTTACTGATGATATCATCATCAGCCATAGCTAACTTTAATTAGTCATAATCCATTGATAAACACTCCTCAATAACTGCCAAAAGGCCCTAATTCATTGCATAACCATTCTGAGAGATAAAAATGAAAACAAGGGTAAAATTGAAGTTTTAACAAAATATTTTAAATGCAGAACAATCACGGGGTTTCTCAGAGGTTAAATAAAGGTCAAATGGTTATAAATATGTAATAAGCGGGTTCATGCAGACAGAAACGGGTTTTCACGCATTTTGAAAATTAAATGACATCTGAAACCCTAAAAACATACTTGCTTAATTAACTGAGGTTCTGGTTAGGAGAAAACTCACCTAAACCTTCTAAAAATCATAGAAAAATATTCTCTAAGGTTTGGTATGCTTTCTTTGACCTAAAATAGTCTTAAACAGACAATTGCCCTAATTTGGGTTTCTACACAGTTTACCAAGTAAAACTTGGTCAAAACCTAAATCTGACTTCACCATCAAATCCCTTGGGTCTAAATTAGTTTTTTACCAAAATTTGGGCCCAATCAGAGATCACCTTGACCAAGTTTGCATTTTGGTCCTATCTGACTCTTTTCTCTCGCACACATACCCCTAACTTTTGAAACCTTTGCAAAAACACCCCTAACTTCATCATCTTCTTCACCAACAGGTTCCTACCACCTTCAACTCCTAAACCTACTTTGCTGGCGACCATCAATCTGGGATTACTCCCTGATTTCGTAGCCAAACCCTTCCAAAATTGAAAGAAAGATTCATGAAAGGATCCTCTATGATCTAAACCTATTCTTGGGCTCTAATTCTTTCCCAATCTCCCATGTGAATGCATGGGAGATGTGGGTATCCTACATGTGCGTAAGACCCATTCTTTCAAGCTTGGCTTCCAAGCTTGAGAAGTCCTCCTATGGCTTATAAAAGGACCCCCAATGTAAACCGTACATCCTTAACTTGTTTTTGCCCGAAGAATCTCCTTCTTCCCTCCTCTTGGTCGAATTCTCCATGAACTCTGGCGACCTCCTTCAACCTCCTTCCTCGTTCGCTCTCACAGACCATAGCAAGCAAATTCTTCTTCCTTAACTTCTTCCACGCGTCGCAATACCCGCGGCTACCACCTTTCTCTCCTCATCATCACCGCTCCTATCACCGAAGGTTTCTTCTTCCCCACATCTGGCATAACACCAGCATGGGCATTCCCCCCTTTCATCTATTAGTTTAGGGTTAGATTAAGTTTATTTAGATTCCTAGGTTAAATCCCTCTATCCAAAACCCAAAATGACCCCTCGACCTCCAAGCATGCCATCATCTTCCTCCGCTCTGACCACCACTCTGGCGAGGCCCATATCACACCACAGGCCACCAATCTCCTCGCCGACAACCCCACAACCTCTGTCACATCACACTCACCAAAACCCCTCTCCTATTTCGCCATTCCACCCACTCAAACCCTCCATCGACCAACCCACTATTGTGCCTCCTTCCCTGACTCTGTCCGACCGTTCCATGCACTCCCACACCCCACAGACACAGCCATCATCTTCCACACTGTCCGGTGAACCTTATGAGCTTGTTTAATGTGGCTGAGAGATCATGTTCTTGGTTCTCAGGTACTTGCCGTTCTCCTCCACCGTCGCCATCAACGCCGCCATGCTCTTCGAGCTCCTGGTCACGCAAACCCCAAGTTCAACCTCCAGGTAGTGCGGAGTTGCTCTAGGCTTCATCCCAGGTCGTTGATTGGAGGTTGCACATTCTATTCCACTCTCAATTGGAGACGTCTCTCTGCTGTTGGCGCACGCAAAGGAGTGGCTTTAGCGCCACATCATGACCCAAGTATCTATGTATGCATAAGAAGAATTTCTGCATAGTCTTCTTTGCCCAGTACACGGGGGTCAGGTCCCCAGCACCTTACCCACTTACCAACTCACCTATGTCTACTCACTACTCGGCTACTACCCACTGTCGGTAGCCCTGGACCCAATACTGCTCATACCCGAATACGTGATTGGTTACGCGGTTATCTGATGTAGAGGAGGAAGGAAAGAGAGAAAGAGCAGGGGAGGGGAGGGTTTTGCTCCTCTGTGTAGACGCTCAACATCTAGTCGCTGAAGCCTTGGCTACCCCTGTGCGTGAGAGAAGAAGCTTTGCAAGAGAAGAGAAGAGGAGAAGAGTCAAAGAAGAAGAGAGAGAGAAGTGAGGGAGCTGAAGAAGAAAGCTACTGTAGCTCTGATTTGCTAAACAAACGTCTAATTACTGTAGCATTCAAGCCATTATTGCTTTATTTGATATAATTGATAGTTGGATGCATGCTTAACTTAAGAAGGATATAAGTGGTGATTCAAATCACCATTGTTTTTTATCCTCTTATCTTTTTGTCCTCATATTCTTGAGATACATTGAACTTCATTGAATATTTAATGTGACAGATTAGTATTCATTAAATATCATTATTGTGTTTGATTTCTTGTGCGCATTTACATATTTATCTTTATTAGCGTGTGAATTCCTATTTGCTCTCTGTGTTTGACCTCAAACTTTATTTCTTGATTCTAAGTTATTAATTTTATTTATTTATGAGCGATTTCGACCTATACTACGATGAAGCATTTTAAAATATTAAATTTCGTGCGAGAGAAGGCGAAGGCAACTATGGAGGCCTTGAGAGCTGAGCTTGCCAAGGCTCAACAACTTGCGAAGGGTAAGGGCAAGAAAGCACTTGAGCTGGAGCGTACTACCCAGCAGGAGCTTGATCCTGAGATAGTGATGGTGTTCTTTGCCTCTGACCCGTCTATGGAGGAGAATCAGGAGGCAATCTCGAGGGAGATCAGGAAGCATACCCTAGCGGTGGTGCAGTCCCTTCTTGAGGACAAGCACACTTTAATGGAGGAACTATGCAACTGGTCTATGGACCAGTTTTTGTCTAATTTTGTAGACAAGGCTCCTATAGAGCTGCCTGCGAACCAGCCAGGGCCTGTGGAGCAGTCGAGAAGCTTGGCTCCTAAAGAGGCACCCATGCCAGGTCCTTCAGGAGCTGCGGAACCGCCTGCTCGACCGATCAACCCTTCTCACGCCGTCTCGTCGCCACCTTTGACGCCTAGAGCGAATATCTTTGAAGACTGGGAATGAAGTCCCCAAGTCTTCAAAGATAGTGTTGCTGTTGTTTTTGCATTCCCTTTGTCAACTTTTTTTTTTGTGGACCAGCCGAAAGCAATGGTCCTGGGGAATGTACCAAACAACACTTTGAATGAAATAAAAAAATAGTTTTTATTTTCCTTGCCTTTTCTTTCTATCATGATACAAGCAAAGATTACTCACATGCCAAGTACGAGGGATTGCTTTACCACCTAAGGTTTGTAATTCATAAAAGTCACCTAGACTATTCTTACAAATTTCGTATGGTCCCTCCCATGGGGCATCTAGTTCCCACTCAAATGACTTGGCATGGAGACCTCACTCTTGCGTAAGACTAAGTCTCCTTTTAGGAACTTCCGCTTGTGCACAAGCCCATTGTAAGCGATCGTAGTGTCTTCTTTGTACTTCAACGTCGCTTCAAATGCTTCATCCCTTACCTCATCCACAAGGTCTAGGGTAAGGCGGACTTGGTCATCATTGGAGGCAGGATTATATGGTTGTGCCCAGAAAGTTGGGGGGACCGTCTCTATGGGTAGCTGAGCTTCCATACAGTACACCAAGCTGAATGGTGTGTGACCTGTGGAAGTCCTTTGGCACATTGATCGTACAAATTGTTTATATGTTAAAAATAATGTTTTAAATGTCATTGTTGTTAATTGTCACAATGCAAACAGATGTCACATTATTTTATTTATTTACTTAATTTTTACTGATTTATTCCAAGTCGTTCACTGGGAGGCAGTTATTGAAATACATCACTCTCTATGTACCAAAAATATTCTTTTATTCCAAAAAATTTCAATTTTATTTACAACATGAATCAATGAATTAATTAATGAATGAATTGGTTAATAATGTATAAAAGAATCAATTAATTCTACTGAAATGCCTTAAACATATTTACAACTAAACAAGCATTAAAACTATGTATAACTACTCTATGTTAATTATGTACAACTATCCTAAATAATACCTAAGTATAGGTACAAAATAACTACTAATATACACTAAACTAAATATACTAACATATAATAATAACTTTAATAACATACACTATATATACAGTAACATATAGAAGTGTTACTATAGCCTTAATAAAAGTACGTACAAAACATAAGGCAAAAGAATATGTTTACTAACATTTATACATATCTACAGTGATAGATACATACGTCACTAAAGCCTTAGAATTTATTTATATATACAAGGCTCAAATAATATCTACTATTCTAATTATATGTGTGTATATATATATATATACGTATACATTATTTATGTATATAGTTTAATTATTATACATATACTATTTACATATGTACATATACTCTACACATAAAAAATTATGCATACATACATAACATTGTACACACACCCATGCTTCACAAGTACTCAGGTTTCAAGACTTAGTCGAATCTCACACTCCCCTCCCTTCACTTGGTCAACACTTAGAAATTTTTTTTCTTAGTTCTCTCACTCTCACAACAACACCGGTTTACTGTTCACCTAACCAAAAATTAGGTTTTTCGTAGGCAAACCGGTTTGGTTCGCAGGATACACAGCACCCCATTGGGGTGGGACCAAACAGCTACAATGAACCGACCCTAGTTTAATTAGGATGCATTTCATTCGATTTCATTTCAGGCCCATAACAGGCCTAATATCAATCAGGCCCACTACAGTGCACGACTCCCGGCCCAGCACTATTCCAATACATGCTCATTCATATGCTCAGGAGAGAGAAGGAAAAGGGATATATTCTCAATTTACTCATTTTAGCATGCCTAGCATGGCATGCGATTCATTAAATACGGCTACGAGCACTTGTCTCCACACGATGTGGAACTTTGTTAAGCGCTGAAAGGGCGCTACACAACACATTTTTCCGTGCTTTTTTTTTTTTTTGAAAAGGGAGTAGATCTTATTCATCCCCCACTCCTAAGGGACAAAAAAGAGACAGGGGGGACCAAATCAAAACCTGTCTAGTACAAAATAAAGAGGACCAAGACTCGTGGCCTAGAATAAAACATAGCTAAGAAAACAGAAACCTAAGCTGCAGAGGCGTCAAAAGGAGGAGATGACGCATGGGAATTGGAGACGATTGAGCCTGATGATACCCTTAGCTCTGGCAACCAGCTGCATAGGGTCAGAGATAACATTCCAATCCCTAATGGCCAACTCCACGAAGTAAGTAGCAAGAGCATTGGCAGCGGGAGAGATGTACTTCAAAGAGCTAATCCAATTATTGCTAGCCATAAATAAGTTGAAATCCTACTTGAACGTCCAAGGAAGAGGGAGTTTCCCATCCCACCAACAGTGAAGCAGCGTGGAATCTGATTCTGAACGGAGAGATGCAATCCCGTCCATAGTAGTAAGTGAACGAATAAAGGACTTTATGAGCGCCTTCTCCTTAATCATGGAAGGGATCCTGCAATTAGCACCTTTAATAAAATCACCATTTTGATCACGCATAACCCAACCCAACAACAAAGAAGAGCCGCAACGACGAACAGCGGAGTTAATTTTGAAACCATTAGGAGGGCAAATCCAATTCACCGCAAAGGTAGAAGGGTTCATTTTCCGAAGACATCCCAATCTCAAAACTATTCCACCTATGGGCCAGAATAGAGTTGATTTGAGGAAAAGTAAGCTGGTCATTCCTAAACTTGTTCTTGATAGTCCAAACATTGAACCAAATGAAGCAAATGAGGCCCTTGTAGATGTGAACCTTCCAATGCTTAGTAGGGTTGTTCACGATCAGAAAGAAGAGATTGGGGTAAATAGACTAGATAACAAAGGGCAATGTTACATGCTTATTGCTTGATTTTGGTCCGCAATTTGAGAGCTATAATTAAATCCAAATTATAAATAAATTATATATTTACAAAGCCCTTATATAGGCCTACATGATTGTATAATTTATTTACAAAAATAAGTTATTTGAATATATATTAAAATTAGTTAAAGTTAGGAAATTATGTATGTTAAATTAAGGTTTATTTATTAATTAATGTACAAATTGTTAAATTAATCATGAAATTGACTTTATAAATAGTTAATTTATATAATAAGGTATTTATTATACATTTTTATTCAATTTTAGAGCCTTTATTTTAATTTATTTACATTTAAATGTACATTTTAAATAGTTATATGCATATTTAAGTTATAAATATTGTAATATAATACAAATACAGTATAAATAGGTCAAACATACTTAAAATAATACTATACAAGTATACAGTATAGATTACTACAATATTAGCTTAATTTACTAATTTATTTTAATAATCTACCTAATTAACTTAATAACTTAATTACCTATAATAAATGCATAATTAAATTAATTTACAGGGATGGTATAGAAAATAATAATTAGTTAAATGCATATGTACAATATTAACTATGGTTATAGATAGACACATAAGTTTTTATAATTACTTAGGATTTTACACATTTATTCTAATATAAATTATTATACAATTATACAATAAAGTTATATATACAGTAAATCATTCTAAATACTTAATTAAATATATATAATACAATTATAAGTTATTTATGTATATTATTTACATATTTTACAATATCTACATATAGCCTAGTATTAAATTATATTTACAAGTATAAATACATTATACAAGGTATATTTAGGTATTTTTCGGTGTTTTCTGATTTTTATGATTTTTATATATATAATAGAGATAAGAGATGAGAGAGAGAGTAAGATGAGAGAAGAAGTGATTCTTTTTTGTGATTTTTGATTTGGTTCATTTATTAAATTCCAAAGTAGACCGAACTGTCGACTGATATATTCTACCAAGCCAGGGGTTTGAATTACTTTGAAACTTTGCATGCACCTAGAAAAATACCTGATTTTACTCAAGACAGGTTTATTTTATTTTTTTATGATTTTTTTATTTATTTTATTTATTTACAAAGTTAACCTAAACGAGGCCTAAAAAGGTTTTTCAACAAAGAACCTAATGCCTAAAGTTGAATTCTATGTGATGGAATAGCTACTCAAACACTCATAAATGGTCACCACATAATATGACAAGTGTTAGAGCAATTAAACATGATATTCACTTTTGATTTCAAAAATTTCAAGATTAGATAGTTACATACAATGAAAAATAGCTGACAATGAAATAAATCATGGATTACAAGCTATTCTTTTTTAGTTTAAATACAAATTCTAGTACATGAATGCTTGATCCAAATTCTAACAATACACAACATACCAGCCACATCATTTCTCAAAATCCCAGCTTAAATCCTCTCATTCAAACCAACAAATCAGCTACTACTATATCAGCCAATGTTGCTGCTGCTCAAAATTCAGCAGCTAATAGTTGTTGCAAGATCAGGCCATCAAGGTCTATTTAAGGCTCTAAAACATCATTCTCAGATCTGGTTTCCCAGATTTGAGGGGCATTCAATCTCAAAAATCAGTTTATCAAAAATTCCTTTGAAAATCCATCTAAATAGATAGAGAGAAACTATTGCAATGTTCAACCATCCAAATCCGTGTATTAAATCCAAGATAATTCACTTTAAAACATCACAAATATTCTCCATCAGGTCTGAATTTGCACCAAAACCAGAACAAGGGTCAAAAACCCTAAAAATCCTAATTGATTCTCCTTCATAGCCATAAATAGCATAGAAGAAGAAAGTCAACAAGGAAATTTAAACTCACTCATAGTTGATGTTAAACTATTTCAGATCTCAAGCTAAATGTTGAAATGCGGATTGAAACTCATTGAGATCAAGTTCATATGTTGCCCATCTGGGCATCTTAATTTAGTTCACCAAGATGATTTGATCATCTAGAGATCCTACACACCATTGATTGGTGTTCAGGAACTCTAGGTGATTCTTTAAAACCAATTGGATCACTGTGATGCCTCTAATCAGTGCTGCTGATTTCCTTGGCAGCCACTATCCAGGCAATACCAAAAATCAGAAACTAAGTTGGAATTTGGGCACAAGCTTGGAAAACATAATCAAATTAGAATTGCCCAAACTCAATGCATTTAATCCAATCACACACTATAAACTCAATATGAACAATCAAATCAGATCGAAACCAAATTACTCAAGAAATTTCTCAATCGGCGTATAAAATCAAATCTGACTCAAATGATCAAATTGGTTCAATTCTCAACATGGAAAAGGGCCTTTGCGGCCTCATGATATAAATGGGAGACCCTTTGATGGATGTGGCAATCTATCAGATCTGAATGCTATGGAGCATCAGATCTGATTGATGCTTCAGTGAATGAGGTGATTTGTGAATAAAAATGTCGAGTGAAGAGGTGAACATGATTATGAGATGAAGGAGAAGAGTGAATCGAAATGGAGGTGGAAAAACACCTCTCTGATCTGAATTGATCAAAGAGGGCGAGATCGAATCTAACTACACTAATTCTAATCTCCACTAATCCATCACCAATTTTAACATCTAAACTACACCTACTGATATACAGTACACTAATTACTACTTAAAACTACTCTAGAAAGTAGCAAATACCTAATCTAAGTGGATGAATGGGACCTGTGGTCCTCCACCCGGCGAATGGAGAGGAGGAACAAGGGAGAAGACTCCAATGGAGGGGAAAGCCTACTAGTGAAGCTCTGGGTTACCTTCCGATTTTACGAGATCTGTAGTGACAAGGAGAAACGAAGGAAGATGAAGTTCCACCGCCAAAGTAGTGGAACAGGGGCAGGTCTAAGGAATGGAAACCGGAGTGGATGAAGGATCAACTCGAGAAGGTAGGAGAGGAGCTGATGATGCGTGCGAGGGTCTGGGTAGCTACTTAAATAGGCGAGCCAGTGGATCAAAGCACCATTAGGTGTGATTAAGCTAGATTAGGGCATACGGCAGGAATGAGCTTAGAGGAAGGCGGGAACTTTTAGGAATGAATCCCACCGTAGGATCAGATCTAGGTAAGGTAAGGGTTAATCGTGTAAAGACACAGGATTTTTGAAGGAGGATCCACCATTAGATCAAAGCCACAAGGGAACAATGGCCCAGATGGGCCTTGTTCTTCGCATCTACAGTGTCCATGAGCATCAGGTGTAATTGGACATTTTACATCAAAGGCCCAATTGGGTGAAATGGTGTAAACTTTGTGATTAAACCCATTAATGGTAAGAAATACTACAGCACGGTCCAAAAATCTTTCAAATGGATTCCTACAGTTTTCAAAGAGGTCCTTGAGACTTTAAATGTGAATAGATGTAAATGAAATAAGGACCTATATGTAAAGTCATTAATGCAGGGTCTTAATAATATCCAAATGCCATGAAGCTTTTAGTGAAGCTTAATTGAGAATTTAAGAACATGATTTCACCTTTAATTTGAACTTTTAAACTCAGAGATGTGATCAATTTGCAATTGGATCACCATTTTGCATTTATTAATAGAATATCTCATTTAGTGACCTAATTATACATTTTTAACACAAATTAGATGTTTTAGGTCATTTCCCTTAATTTCCACACTTAACCCATTTCTTGTGTTAATAATGTAGTGTTTAACTTAGTTTCTATCTTAACTTGGGCATTTTAGTTATAACGAACCACACTTTATCACACATCCTGTAGCCCCATAATACATCCGATAGCTCATCCTCCCACCTCCCTTTGGCTGAATCTAGGTGACACTTTTGCACTAAGATGATGGTACGATTGGTTACCTCCACCTGTCTGACTACTTAGGGATGACCCATGAATGTGAAACATGGGCAAATATTTAAGTTGCTGCAAAATTCTTCAAATTTTTTGCAAGTGAATTGGGTGCCATTTTCTGCAACGATGTGTTGAGGTATCTCATACCGAGCTATGACGTTTCTCCAAACGAAGGAGACAACTCTATCGACTGTTGGGCTAGAAATGGCTTCCGTCTTGACCCACCTAGAGAACTAGTCCACTATCACTAGTATGAAACTTTTCTGAGCTAGGGCTGGCGAAAAGGGACCTATGAAGTCCATGCCTCACTTTGCAAAGGGAATAGGTGACATGATAAGTACTAGCTTTCCAGGCGACAAGTGGTGCAAGGTAGCAAACCGCTAGCACTTGTCACACATGCGCACAAAGTCTTTACATTGTTGCTTCATCTAGGGCTAGAAATACCCAACCTGGAATAGCCGGACCAAGAGGGCCTTATACCCTTCATGGTTCCCGCAAATGCTGCCATGGGCTTGTTAGAGAGCTTGTGATACCTCCTCTTTTGTAAGGTAGTGCAACAAGGGGGTGGAAAACCCTCGCTTATACAATTGCCCATCTATCAAGGTGTACCTAAAGGCTTTAAGGAAAAATGCCTTGGGTCGTGGTTGCCTTGCGGCAGCTCGCCAGTGTTCAGGTAGGTGATGATAGGTGCCATCCATGATGGAGATTGCTCTATCGAGAACACCTTGGGAGCAAGCATTGTTGTCTCCTTCAAAGTTTGGAGATAAATATCCTTCTCCTGCTCAAGAGGAATTGCTTTAGCTAGGCAGGCCAATGCATCCACCAGGGGATTGTCAAATCGAGGTACTCGCTTGAGCAAGACTGTCCTAAAGTACAACAGCTCCTCCTTGACCTTGTCGGCATACAAGATCATGTTTGAATCCCTAGCTTGGTACTCACCATTAACTTGATTAGCGACCAACTAGGAATCCGTGTAGACTTCCAGCGAGGAGACGCCTTTTGACTTGGCCACCCGGATGCCAGTTTGCATCTCCTCATACTCCACCTAATTGTTAGATACTGGGAAGACCAGTTTAATGGTATACTTATGAGTAGCGCCATCTGGGACGGTCAAGGCTATGCCAGCCCCAAACTCTGCTATCATAGATGAGCCATCCACATACAGCTTCCAAGGCAGAGTGCGGGAGGTGTCTGGGTCTATGAATTTCGCCACAAAATCTGCCAAGACATGCCCCTTAATTAATCTCCTTGGCTGGTACTGAACATTAAATTCTACCAATTACATAGCCCATTTTATCTGTCGTGCTGACCTCATGGGCTTATGTAACATTCGCCACAAGGGTTAATCGAACATGACCATTATAGTATGAGCTTAGAAATATGGGTGTAGCTTCCTAGTGGCTATCATCAAGGCTAGCCTAAGCTTCTCAATCATCGTATACTTAGCTTCTGCACCTTGATAGGTTTTGCTAATTGATTGCACAGAAATCATATGACCTAATTTACCTGAATTAAGTTATAATCTAGCATAACTTAAGAACAAGGCATACATAAGCATCATAATTTGCATAATAGTTAGATTAATAGCCTTAGAGATAATATTACCATTTTATGATCTAAAAGAGAGATGAAATTGATTGTAGATGATCCAAGGCCGCAAATGATATGTCAAACTATACAGATCATATCAGGACAACGACGGGAGTCCAACGCTTCTGGAAATGTATTGATCAGACATTCGTAGCATCACGTGAAGCCCATAGAAGATCATAAGCCAAGGAGCAAGAAGACAAAAATCCAAACCTCAGATACCAAAATCCGACCACACGGATGGATCTGGATCAACGATCACAATCCAACGGTGCAAACATCATCTCAATCGAAGGCCTACAACACCGTCTACAAAGCAAGAAAGATGGACGGCCACGATGGAACCATCACAACCGCCCCTCGCCATGCCCCCAATCCCTGAAGAACTCTTGTCATGCATTGTGGGTCATTGGATCGTCATCCAACGACCATCATGCGCCCATGTCATTGTTCCCTCGTGCCTTATCAAGGAATATCAAGGCTCAACCGATGGATCTTCATCCAACAGCTGAGGGTAGCCAAGCGAGAAATGGTAAGTGCGATAATCCACACTTGTAGCACAGCAGAGAGCGCGCATGAACCGAAACACAAGACGCATGTTCAAAATCACCTAGGAGGTGAAATCAGAAGGTAGTGAGGCACGAGCGTAAACCAACCATGGGATCTTCAATTGCCGGTGCAGATCCAAACGCGTAGCAAGTGGTGGAGCATTGGATGGCCACGCACGCGATGACACGCAACCAAACGCGTGTGCGTTTGAAATTCCAAAGGTGGTGCAGGCGAAGCACTTAAGCCATCTAATCAACGTGTTTCACATGGTAGAAATCGAGGTTTGGAGGAACCTGTCGCTATAGTTGCAAAACTTGTTATCAAATACAATTTCATCGAAACTCTAAGGGAGTCCCAAGTCGAATACAGGGAAGCGATGTTTACTTTGCTTGAAAACCATGCTTCGTTTTGTTTCCTTTTGGTATTTTGTTATATATATATATATATATATATATATATATATATATATATATATATATATATATATATATATATATATATATATATTGTTATTTTTATAAAGGACGCAAACAAGATGGATCATAATATGGATGGAATCAAATATGATATATTGCACAAATGTCTATTACAATAATCTACGAAAGCATAAAAGAGAGAGGTGAGAAGGAATCTCCCGAATCGACTGTTCGGCCAGACAACGGCGCCTGCTGGAAGCTTGGACGAAGGAGTTGAGGAGAGGGACGATGGAGGTGAGATGCAAGAGGACGCCGGGTAGATGAATGCTTCGTCAAGGATCTTGGAATGGAGGTGAGGAGGTAAAGGTGATCTGCTACCAGAATGGAGCTGGGAGGACGGTTCCAAGGTGACCTATGAAAGTAATGGGATGAGGGATGAATATTTGGTGGGATAAAGGAATGCTACACTAATAGGAGTCCTTTGGAGCTTGAGAGTAAGTGGTCGCATTTTGCACGGGTTGTTAATTTAGGGTTTTAAGTCGTTGCAACTCACAAAAATGGATTCGCTTTTAAATTTCTAACCTAGATAGTGGAGTATCTAGGGTCATCCAAGGAGGCAATGTTTTACAAAAATCAATCTCTTGCTCAAAAATGCAACTCAACTTTCTTTTTGTTCTTTTTAGAATATATAATTTTTAGGATTTTTGATTTAACAAGGCAATACAAATCCGATTTTAGCAACTAGGTGGAAGTAACCACTTCCCAAGCTCACCATAGGCAAGTGAAGGCCAACAATAATTTGAAAGAGGGTGTGAAAGTCCTAAAACAAAACCAAAGTAGAGAATAAAATGCACTAAATTAGGAAAGCAACTTTAAAGGAAAATCAGACTTTGTTCTACACTAGTAGAGGAAAGCTTATAACAACAATGAAAATATAAACAAGCGAAACAAAAGTCCAGGTTGATGGAGATAGTGAAGAAAGTGAAGCCCTTGCTCCAAGCATGGTAGCTCCCAGGCTTGAAAAGAACTTCTCTAACTCCTCCTTGAAAGCTCCTTCAAGTTGAGGTCTCCTCCTTTTGGCAAGCCCTTGGGTGGGAGTGCCTTGGCTCCTTCAAGATGGAAGCTACCACCTTCAAAGATCTCCTTCAAGGGTGGGTGTGTACCACCCTTTCTTCTCCTTGCCTAGCCATCCTCCTAGTGGTGAAGATCCTCCTCCTTAACGTGGCACAAAGGGAAGGAATGGGGAGACAAAGGCACCAAGTGGGCAGGTGATGTGCCCCCTTAATCTTCCTCTCTATCCCTTCTTCTTGGCCATGGGTTTGGTGGAAGTAAGGTCGAAATTATACTGATGAGAGGATTAATTTTTTGGTGGAATATGATAGGTATTTATAGAGGTGGAGAGGGGGGTAGTAGGCATAGGCTAGGTGGATGGCTAGGATAACTTTAGGTGGTTGTTATAGGTAGTTAATTTGATCCTAGGGCTAGGGTTAGTTGGCACAAACCAAGGGGGTGCCATGGGAGGTAGTTATGGTGGTGGTGCCCCTTGAAGTTGGCGCCAAAATAGGTTTTCTAGAAGGGGGTTAGGTGGTGCCCTGTAAGGAAGGGTTGGAATGTATTTGGTTGATGGATGGATGGCCATGATGGGGTCTTAAGTTGGCACCAAAAGAGAGGCTTCGAGAAGGGAAGTTTTGGTGCCAACTTTAGGTGTCTTTTGGGGGAGGTTGAGGGGTGAAGGGATGGCTTGGGTTGGCACCAAAACAAGGGTGGACTAGGTAGAGCTTAGGTGGACTAGGTGGGCTTAGTTAGTGGAAGTAGTTAGGGTTAAGTTGTAGAAGGTGGATGGCAAGGAAGCTGGGGCCTAGCTAAGCTAAGCTAGCTTAGCTAGTAATGGAGTAGAGGAGGTGGCAATGGGAGCTAGGGTATGTGGAGAGGAGCTAGACAGAAGAAGTCTGCAGCTGAAATGGAGTTGGAAGCTGCTGAAGGGGATGGCATGGAGCTACTTTAGCTGGCTTAGCTTGCTAGTTCTTTGCTAGCTACTAAGCCAAGCTAAAGTAAGTTGGCTTTTACCACAGGGAGCTGAGGTGAGCTTGATCTAGTGCTCCCAGGGAGGATTAAGCTAGTTGAGGTAGCTAAGGTAGCTTAGCTCAACTAAGTTGAGCTAAACTGAATCCCCGGGAGCTGGACTTGAGCTTCCTGAGCTGAAATGAAGTCATCCTCAGCTGGTTGGAGTTGAGTGGAGCAAGTTTAAGCTGATTTTGAGCTGAGGTGAACTCCAGACAACTAAGCTGAGCTAGCTAGAGCTCCGTGTGAAGTAATGGGAGCTAAGATGAGCTAGATTTAGCTAAGTTGAGCTGGATCTGAGCTGACCTGAGCTAGGGTGATCTAAGATGAGCTCACTTGAGCTGCCATTCAACTAAGATGAGCTAAATGGAGCTAGGATGAGCTAAATGGAGCTAGGATGAGCTAACCCTAATTTAGGTGAGCTGGATCAAGCTAAGTTCCAGCTGGTTTAAGCTTCTCCTTCACTAGTTGCCTTCCTAATTGCTAGGGTTCTAGGGATCTGGCTTTCTACCTATCCCTAACACTCACAGAAACATATCAAAAACACAATAAGAAATGCAATGCATGCCTAGCCTAATTAATGCCTGAATGCAGCCCAAAAACCTGTTTGTGGAGAAAAATTCTAAGAGCTAGGTTAGTTTTAATGAATAAGAATGATGATAAACTGGCATTTATCACACCCCCATACTTTTCTTTTACTAGTCTCTTAGCAAAACGTTAATTTTTGCAAAACAGAATTTTGGGGAAATCTAATTTTTTCGACTTTTGAGGAGAAAGAGATTCCGGGACCTTGGTTGGTCCAAACACAGGAGGTACAGGATTTGTTACAGATAAACATCAGGATTTATTTGTGGATCCAAAAATTAGACAAAAATGGGATCAATATTTCCTCCAAAAAATTCACAGATTAACCCCATGTTAATTCAAATGACTTGAGATTTTTGTTTTCAGGATTTTTTTCTAGCTCTTGAATCTGATTCGCAACTTGCAATAACCTTTAAAATCTTGTGTCTGTGCTTATGAAAAGCCAACATTTATAAGGGCATGTTAAAGTTTTTTTTTCTCTCCCCCATGCTTATTTTTAGCTTAATCTTACAACAGATGTGTCGGATCATCATTCTCGTTATCGAACCTCAAGAGGGCTCTAGTGCCTGTACTTCGAGATAGCACTGTCCATGACACCACCCAGGAGCTCACAACCCCAAAACACAATGCGGTGCGAAGGGGCACTGTAAGCAAACTCAAGCTCTTGCTCCGACACTATAGGTAGAGCACCGTCCAAGACACTTGAGCTGCAAAAATGAGCTTAAATGCTCCATCTAAAGATATGTAATATCGATCTAGAGTAACGCCAAGGTGGTAACATGTTGACATCGCATCCTCAAAGGAGTCATTTTCCTCCTTGGAGGTGGGAACTCAAACCAATGATCTACTTCAGACTTTTACTAAGGCCAAACAAGGGGGTTTTTTAATTTCTAGTTGTTTTTAGGTGTTGGCTTGTGTGTGAAATTTGACACAAGAAGTTTTGCACGAGATGTAAGTTTTTGAATCAGAAACTAAGCCAGATACTTTCCAAATTACAAAAGAGGATCAAGTCACATGAACTCTCACGAGTTTAGGTGGAATTTTAGAGAAGGATATATAATATAGTCTAAAAAAAAATAGACCCTGAAATTCTAATGATCAGATCCTCATCCCTAGTTTGTTAAAGATTAAATCCCATTGTACCAAAAGTGAGTTTTCAACCTTAGTCCCAATTTCAAAATTTTCCTCAAAAAGTTTTCAACATTTTTTTTTGGGTATGCAAGCAGGAAAATAAAATGACTAAATCAATCCTCAAAATTTTAAAAACACCCCCATGCTTATGATATGCAATGTTCTCATGCATTAGGAGGGAGAAGGGATCACCTTAGTGAAAGGCGGTCAGGTTTAGGATGTCAAAACCTGGAAAAAGAAAGGAAAAAGGAAAGCAAGAAAAAATGATGGGTTACCTCCCATCCAGTGCTATCTTTTACGCGATTCAGCCGGGCGTGAAGGTATACACGAAAGACGGATAATCATGTAAATAGTTGGACACTTAGATGCTCGCATAGAAGGCATCTCCTTCTGGATCCCGAGAAAATTGATTAGAGGAAATATAGGGATCAAAGTTGGATGGAAAATGATAAGTGTAACCCGAGTCTGGCCATGGTTTTAAATCTGGTTGAATGCCAAACTCGGGTAGGTCTGGTGGCAGGTCCAATAAAAAATGCTTGGGGGAAGAATGGTGAAGGGTGGATGAAATTAGAGTAGAAGGGTGGGTTGAGAGAAGAGTGGGTAGGTTAGGGAAAGGATCAGGGGGATCATCCGAAATGGATTGTTGTTGAAGACAAGTCTTCAAATCATAGATTTCACCGACCACTGATTCTGAATCTGATCCTCACAAATATTGTGGTAGGTAAGGCTATCTATCAACATTGTCTCCTCCACCATATTTGAAATTTCAGTATCAGAGTCCTCAAAAAGGTTATCTTCATGGAATCTCTTGAAGGATTTGAAAATATCTAGAGTGATAGTTTGGTCTGCGCAAGTGATATCCATTTTTCCTGTGTGGCAATTGATATTTGCCTTTACAGTGGCCAAAAAGGGTCGTCCAAGGATTATTGGGGCATTTAGTAAAGATTCGGGTACCTCAATGTCAAGGACCAGAAAGTCTGCAGGGAAGACACAATTCTGGACCTTGACCAAATCATCCTCAACAATCCCATGAGGTTTGATTGTAGATCGGTCAGCTAATTGCAGGGTAACCTCGACGGGTTTTAATTCAACGATCTGAACCTCTTCAAATAAAATCGTGGGAATGATATTAACTGAGGCACCAAGATAAAAGAGGGTGCAATCAAAGGTAGTATCATCAATAATCACTAAAATTAATGGTGCCCCGGATCTTTCATCTTAGGAGGCAGCTTGCTTTGTATGACAGAGCTTACTGTCTTCGAAAGATGTACCTGTCCTAGATTTTGGCCTGCCTTTTAGGAGTATAGATCTCCTTCAAAAATTTGGCGTAGGCAAGTATATATTTGATGGCATCTAGGAGAGGAATATTGATTTGAACTTTCCCAATTAGATCCATGAGTTCTTCTGTGGTGGGCTCAAATTTCTTTTTTTTATTGGTGGTGGGGTGGAGAGCTTGTGGAAAAGGGATAGGAGTCATTTTTTGAGATTTTTGTGTTTCTTTTTCTTCTTGATGAGGAGGTGAAGAGTCAATCTGCACAGGGATGGGGATGTCACCAGGTTTTTGTGAAAGCCCAGAATCAGTGGTGGTTTTCCCACTCCTCAACGTAACTACATGTGCAGTCGGATTATTATTTGGAGGAGGTAGAGGGCTTGTGGTTGTGGAAACCTGGGAGGCTGCTAAGGTGGTTGATTAGTAGGAGGCTAATTTGGGTAATGTGGATTTCTACCTGGATATTGGTTCCTTTGGTGATTAGGGTTGGGCATGGGTTGGGAGGGAAAATGTCTTGCAAGTCTTTGAGTGGGAGTAACCCCGATCTGATTATTCAGATTTGTGAAGGCGCGGGTTACATCCATCATCTTTGTCTGCATTTCCTGTAGGGTTCTCATCATCTGAGCATTGATGTCTTGTTGGGATGGCCCAGGATGAAAGGTTGATTAGACCCATACCCATTAAATTGATTTGGTTGGGGAGGAACCTGATTATTTCAGGAGTAGTTCGAGTAATTCTTCCAATTGGAAGAATTTTTAAATGGCTCCTGAATGGCAGAAATATTTTTAGTGGGCTTAAAATCTGGATAGTTGTAATTCCCTAGTGAATCATGGGTAACCTCAAAATATTGGTAATAATCCGCAGAAGTAGTATTGAGATTGTACAAATTTTCTCTTCGTGGAATGTTAGGGTGGGTTAGATGTGGAATGTGTGGAGCTGGGGTTGATGTGGTGAGTTTTTCCTCAATTTTTTTTTTATTCATGTGCATCTGGTAGAGTTTTTGGGCGATCATTTGAAGATCGTCCTAGGTGACAGGGATAGATTGGGTGCCTACTTCATGAACATCGAACTGCGAGTTTGAAGTTCTGCAAAATGTGTTCATGGAAGCTTGATTAAATGAGTTTTCACTCATTTCTTCAAAAAGGTCATAGGCACTGTCAACATCCTTATTCAAGAAGTTTTCGCCACACAAGCCATTGACGAAACGTCACATTTGATCTTCTAATCCATGATAGAAGATCTGCACGAGCTGCCATAAAGGAATCTCGTGGTGCAGGCAACTTCTTAGGAGATCTTGAAATCTTTCCCAAGAATCATGGAAAGTCTCACCAGATTTTTGTTGAATGGTCGTAATAGATCTTCGTAGAGATTTAGTACAACCTATGGGAAAGAATTTCTCAAGGAAGGCGCTCTTGAGCTGAGGCCAATTTGTGATGGGTCAACCAATGGTTCTGAACCAATAAGTGGCCTTATCTTTAAGAGATAATGGAAATAACTACATCAGCCATAGGTCTTCTTGCACATTTCGGGAACGGGTTGTTTGTGTAAGAAGAGTCAGCTCTTCAAGGTGGCTGAACAGGTCTTCCCTAGGAAGGCCATGAAAATGTTTAATCAAGTTCAAAACCACTGGCTTGATCTCGAAGTCCCCTTCTAGTATGACCACCCCTGGTCGTTCCTCATAATAAGATGGATCATAAAAATCTTTTAGAGGAATGACAGGCTGCTGACGGGGTGGTGGGTTTGTCCTTTAATTGGCTAGGTTTTGGATGTTCCTAGTCAATGTTTGTTGATTGGCATTTAGTTGAGCAATCTACTCAGCCATCATTGCCAAGAGATCAGGCGAGGGGGCTTGATGTTGTGATTGAGGCAAATCAGCATTAGAGAGCTCCAAGTGCGGGAAATCAATGGTGGGGGGGTTTTGGGTGGAAGGGTCAGAATTAGGGTTAGTAGTGGGGTTAGAGGTGGGATTAGAGGTGGAAGTGGAAGGGTTAGTGGACCTGTTTTGTTGATTTTCCATTTTTTGAGAAGAATAAGAAGACAGAAAAAGAGATCTTTTTGCGCATGGGGCGAAATCAAATGGTCCCTTCAAGTGCGGATTTTGAGACCGTCGCTGATAGCGAAATACGCGTGATTAGTAAAAGTGGGTTTTTAACGTCGTTGTAACACGCGAATCCACTTTCGCTTTTAAATTTATATCCTAGATAGGGGAGTATCTAGGGTCGTCCAAGGAGGCAAAAATTGCAAAATTAATCCTCTTGCTTACAGATAGATCTCAACTTTCTTTTTGATATTTTTCAATATGTAATTTTTTTTGTATTTTGAAAAGACGAGGGCAAACTGCAGATTGTGGCTAAAAGAATTAACACCTACAAATGATTAACTAAAATCTAAAAGATAAAAATATCTTCTTCCTAAGCTCACTCTAGGCAAGTGGAGGCCTAGGGTAATTAGGAAGAAGAGGTGGAACAAGTGCTAGAACCAAAACAAACAACTACAATAAAAAGCTAAAAGAAGGCAATTTTGATTGAGTAGAATGAGTGTTCTTTTCAAGGACAAGTAGAGGAATGCTTCTACTAGAATTAAACAATCTAAAAGCAAGAAAAGAAACACAAATCCTCTTGTAACAATGGTGAAGAAGGTTGTCTTCTTGCTCCAAGCCTAGCTGCTCCTTGGCTTGAAAAGAGGGCCTCCTTCTCCTCCTTCCTTGAGAGCTCCTCCAAGGTGGAAGCTACCACCTTTAATGCTCTCTCCAAAAGGGTGGGCGTGCACCACCCTCAAAAACTCCTCCAAGGTGGCGTGACCACCTTCAAGATCTCCTCCAAGATCTTTCTTGCCTGGCTTCTCCTTTGGCTGGCGTGACCCAAGAGAGAAGGGAAGAGGGGAAGGCACCAAGGGGATAGAATATCCCCTTAATCTTCTTCTTCTTCTTCTCTCTTGGACGTGGGCTTCTTGGTGGAATATGAGAGTGAAATTGCTAGCCAAGGATGACTTGAATGGTGGTGGGTAGTGGTCTTTTTATAGGGTAGGATGGGGGGTTAAGGTGCCCCTTGAAATGGAGGGCTAGGATGGAAGAATGGAGGTGGTTGGTGATCCTATGGCTAAGGAGAGTTGGCGCCAACCCAAGGGGTGTTAAAGGGGGTAGTTATGGTGGTGTTGGTGTCTTTTGGTGGTGGAGAGACACCACCATGTTGGCGCCAACATGGGGTCTTCTAGAAGGGGGGTTAGGTGGATGGTGGAGATGAATTCAAGGGAAATTGTGTGGTGGAGATGAGGGGGGATTTTGGAGGGAAAAGTGGCTCCATTAAGGGGGTGGTTATGGTAGTTTTTGGCACCACTTTTAGGTGTCTTTTGGAGGTGGTGGGTAGGTTAGGTTGGTGCCAAGTAGGTTAGCTTATGTGGAGCTTAGGTGGAGCTAGTTGGGTGGAGTTGTTAGGTGGTTTTTTGGGGTGGTACAAGCCAAGGAAGTTGGAGCATAGCTAAGATAAGCTAAGCTAGCTTAGCTAATGCAGGAGTAGAGGAGAAGGTGTTGCAGCTAGGGTTTGGAGGGAGGAGCTGAGGAGGAGAAGTCAAGAGCTGAAACTGGAGCTGGCTGCTGCTGAAGAGGCTGGCATGGAGCTACTCTAGCTGGCTTAGCTTGCTAGTTCTTTGCTAGCTGCTAAGCCAAGCTAAAGTGAGCTGGCTTCTTCCACAATGAGCTAAGGTGAGCTGGGTCTGGTGCTCCCGGGGAGGGTCAAGCTGGTTGAGGCAGCTAAGGTAACTTAGCTCAACTAAGTTAAGCTAAGCTAAGTCCCCGGGAGCTGGACTTGAGCTTCCTGTGCTGGGATGAGTTCTTCTTCAGTTGGCTGGAGTTGAGTGGAGCTGGATGTAGCTAGATCTGAGCTGGGGTGAACTCCTATCAACTCAGCTGAGCTAGCTAGAGCTCCCTGTGGACTAATGGGAGCTGAGATGAGCTAGACTCAGCTAGGTTGAGCTGGATCTGAGCTGACTTGAGCTAGGGTGAGCTAAGATGAACTCTCTTGAGCTGCCATTCAGCTGAGATTAGCTGAATGGAGCTGGGATGAGCTAACCCTAGTTCAAGTGAGCTAGGTTCCAGCTGCAGTGAGCTGGATCAAGCTGAGGTGAGCTGGATCAAGCTGAGTTCCAGCTAGTCTGGGCTTCTCCTTCACCATTTGCCTTCTTGAGTGCTAGGGTTTTAGGGATCTATATATCTGTACATCCCTAACACTCACAAAAACATATTAAAAAGACAATAAAAAATGCAATGCATGCCTAACCTATTTTATGCCTAAATGCAGCCCAAAAACCCGTTTGCAGAGTAAAATCCTAAGAGCTAGGTTTGTTTTAATGCATAAGAATGATGATAAACTGGCGTTTATCAGTCGCCCATGGATAAAATGGAAGAACAGGAAGAGAGGAGAAGAGATGGAGATGAGAGAAAGTGTGCAATCAATCAATCAAATTCTAAACTCCCTAAAAATTAACCTAAGACTTGGTCTACCTAGGAAATAAGTAATCAACAGTGAATACCCGCTCTATCAACAAATCTAGCCAAGTTGCTTAAGGGGAGGTTTGGGCCCAAGCATTTCCAAGGAAAATCCCCAGGTGCTTGTACAAACCCATGCTTGGTCGTTTGACACGGCCCCTCAGCCTGAACACCAAATATAGATGACAGAATTGGTATTAACTAGAGAAAACTTAAGACCTATATAGCAAGCCTAAGTTGATGAAACCTTAGGGGTCAAGTTGCTGCGGATTTTAATTAGGTCTAAGATACTATAGTGCACACGGAATGTGGAGGGCGCTCATTAGGTTATTGCCCTGTTATTTCAATTTTTTTATGTGTGTGTGTGGAAATTGGAAGTTGATTCCAATGAAAAGCAAGTTGTCACACAATTTTAAGTATTTCTATCTTTTAGGATTTGCTTTAAATTAATGTGTTTTAGGGTTTCCTTTCTTAAGACTTCAAACAAGTTTTGAGATTCCACAAACAAAAGGAAATCAAGTTGTATGCATTGAGATGAATTTCCTTTTAGTGGTTTGTCTCTAAAAATGAAAAAAAAAACCCTAATCCAATTGATCCTAGGACAGAAATTTAACTATCAATGGATCTTTCTTAAGCTTTCTGTATTAAGTAGTGGTCCAAACAGATTAAACAACACCACTATTGTAAATAAAATCAAACAAGGATTCCAAAAAATATTTTTGTAAGATTTTATAAATTTGTTTGATATTTGTTTTGAATTTTTATTTGTGCTGGTGTCAAAGTCCAGAAATGACACTTATGGATATTTTGGACTTTTTAGTATCACCACCGACCTCAGAAAATTTTGGTGATTTTATATGATGTGTAAAATTTTACAAGAATTCTAGAAAGCTAAATTTCACAAAAATTGTATGAGTATAAAAATTCTAAAAATTAACGGATAGTAGCAAAACAGGAAGATTAGAGAGTGTGACCCCTATGTAGTCCATGAATTTTTAAAAATTAATAACAAATCCAATTACTTTGAAATTTGGAGAAAATGTTCCTTACTTGATTGGAATCATTGGGTGTAATTTTATGATTTTAGGAGGCCTGTGGTGTAAGGAATTGATTTTTTGAATCCGAACAAAAGTCTTAATCAGAAAATCAGACTGCCAACACTTGAAGTGAAGTGGTGCTTAATGAAGCATACAAGCAAACAATGGATTTTAAATTGCACCACTCCACTTAATTAAGATATTTAAGATCCTGAAAGCCAAGTTTAATATTTTTAGTAGTTTTTAAGGATAAATGTGACAAGAAAGGGAGGACCAACCTGAGGGAAGAAAAGGAACTTTTGAGATCTCGCTTCCAAATTCCCACTTCCTTCCTACAATACCTGCACACACAAGAGAAAAGAAAGAGAAGGGGATGAGATCCACTTCAAGTAAGAGAAAAATTGATTAAGCAAAGCCATGCCTCTCCAGCAATGACGTCAAAAAGTGATTGTGTTTTTGCGCAGTTTGTTAATTTAGGGTTTTAGGTCGTTGCAACGCACAAAAATGGATTCTCTTTTAAATTTCTAACTTAGACAGTGGAGTATCTAGGGTCATCCAAGGAGGAGATGTTTTGAAAAAATCAATCTCTTACTCGAAAATGCAACTCAACTTTCTTTTTGTTCTTTTCCGAATATATAATTTTTAGGGTTTTTGATTTAACATGGCAATACAAAGTTGGTGGCAGAAAAGACAAAACGTATTTTAACAACTAGGTGGCAAAGTAACCTCTTCCCAAGCTCACCTTAGGCAAGTGAAAGCCTAGGATAATTGGGAAGAGGGTGTAAAAGTCCTAAAACAAAACCAAAGTAGAGAATAAAATGCACTAAATTAGGAAAGCAACTTTATAAGAAAATCAAACTTTTGTTCTACACTAGTAGAGGAAAGGTTATAACAACAATGAAAATATAAACAAGCGAAACAAAAGTCCTAGTTGATGAAAATAGTGAAAAAGGTGAAGCCCTTGCTCCAAGCATGGTAGCTCTCGGGCTTGAAAAGAACTTCTCTAACTCCTTCTCCTTGAAAGCTCCTTCAAGTTGAGGTCTACTACTTTTGGCAAGCCCTAGGGTGGGCGTGCCTTGGCTCCTCCAAGGTGGAAGCTACCACCTTCAAAGATCTCCTTCAAGGGTGGGTGTGCACCAGCCTTTCTTCTCCTTGCCTAGCTGTCCTCCTGGTGGTGAAGATCCTTCTCCTTCTTGGCGTGGCACAAAGGGAAGGAATGGGGAGAGGAAGGCACCAAGGGGGCGGGTGATGTGCCCCCTTAATCTTCCTCTTTATCCCTTCTTCGTGGTCGTGGGTTTAGGTGGAAGTAAGGTGGAAATTACACTCATGGGAGGATGAATTTTTTGGGGGAATATGATAGGTATTTATAGAGGTGGAGAGGGGGGTAGTAGGTGTGGGTTAGGTGGATGGCTAGGATGAGTTTAGGTGGTTGTTATGGGTAGTTAATTTGATCCTAGGGCTAGGGTTAGTTGGCGCCAACCAAGGGGGTGCCATGGGAGGTAGTTATGGTGATGGTGTCCCTTGAAGTTGGCGCCAAAATAAGTCTTCTAGAAGGGGGTTAGGTGGCACCATGTAAGGAAGGGTTGGGATGTATTTGGTTGATGGATGGCTGGCCATGATGGGGTCTTAAGTTGGCGCCAAAAGAGAGGCTTCCAGAAGGGAGGTTTTGGCACCAACTTTAGGTGTCTTTTGGAGGAGGTTGAGGGGTGAAGGGATGTCTTGGGTTGGCGCCAAAACAAGGGTGGACTAGGTAGAGCTTAGGTGGACTAGGTGGGCTTAGTTAGTGGAACTTGTCAGGGTTAAGTTGTAGGTGGTGGATGGCAAGGGAGCTAAGGCCTAGCTACACTAAGTTAAGCTAAGCTATCTTAGCTGGTAATGGAGTAGAGAAGGAGGCAATGGGAGCTAGGGTTTGTGGAGAGGAGCTAGACAGAAGAAGTCTGGAGCTGAAATGGAGCTAGCAACTGCTGAAGAGAGTGGCATGGAACTACTTTAGTTGGCTTAGCTTGCTATTTCTTTGCCAACTACTAAGCCAAGCTAAAGTAAGCTGGTTTCTGCCACAAGGAGCTGAGGTAAGCTGGGTTTGGTGCTCCCAGGGAGGATTAAGCTAGTTGAGGTAGCTAGGCTGAATCCCCGTGAGCTAGACTTGAGCTTCCTGAGCTGAAATGAAATCATCTTCAGCTGGCTGGAGTTGAGTGGAGCTAGTTCAAGCTGGTCCTGAGCTGAGGTGAACTCCAGTCAACTCAGCTGAGCTAGCTAGAGATCCCTATTTGATCGTGATGAGATCGATTTAAAATAAAGCGTTATAATATAATCGAAATCACTTTGAAAACATATACAATTTTTATTACTCGAAAAAGTTTTGAGGTCGAACATATGGAGCAATATGGTATTTAGAAATCAAGATCACAATTCAAACTAAAAGAATTTGCAATAATATCAGAAGCAATGTGCAAAAAGATGGGAGTAAAATGGTGATTTAGATCACCAAATACTCCTACAATATCACTAAGGAACTCAATGTATATGTATGAAATAAGAGCTAACATCTGTTGTCTTATTCTTCCTTTCGTCTCTGTCTTTTCTCTGATTCTTCTTTTCTTCTTCTTCTTTTTCTCTGCTTCAGCTATGTCCTTCTCTTCCTCTCTTCTTCTTCTCTTCAGGCCTTCACTACTTCTTCTCTTCTTCTTCTTCTTCTACCCTTAGCTGCTTCCTCTTTGACTCTATGACCCTCTTCTTCTTCTTCAGCTTCTGCTCAGGCCTCCTCTTCTTCTATGGCTTTCCTCTGCCTTTAACTTTGCAAGCCTTCTCTTCTTCCTTCTCTGATTTTCCTCTTCAGAATCTGGCTAAGCGTCAGCCAAAGGTCCCTGCAGCAAAACCCTCCCCCTACCCGCGCGACTAATTAGCCCATATTTGTGGGCTATTTAAGTATTTAAGTGTCTAGACATTAAGTTAATTTTAACATTTAGATAGCATACATTAGGATGTAAATAAATTAATTCATATTTTTAGCTTAAGTGCATAATTCATGTGTGATATCCATATCTAAATGCATTTAGAATTAACCTAGGATTGCATACATTTGATTAGTTAATTAATTAGGTGCATTACATACATTATTTTAATTGACATAGAAGTTCAGGAGTTATGTATAAATAATCCTAATTATTTTATTATTCTTTTTTTTCTTCTCCCTTGTGAAGGTAACCGCTCCGTCTCCGCCTCCTCCTGTGCATTCACTCGTCCATCATTGACTCGACGGTGGCCTTTTGAATTTCAAATCTTGGTAGCTATGGCTACAAAGGACGAGGAATGGCTACCGTTTAGGAGGACTCCACCCCAATTCATCACTGTGCAGAGAGTGCATCACTCTCATCTGCTCTAGCACCACTAGCCTCAACCGTGGCGGCAAGCCTCCACCACCCTGGGCGTGTGGTGTGACAGGCTGCACCGCCATTCAAAGCTTGCTCACATCACCCAGCAAGACCGTGCGCTGTGCCTCCAGAACACCCACAGCAGCCCTCCACGCACACGACCTCTACACGCGAGACCAGTGCCCACGCACCCTCGCCACGCCCGCTGCAGCACACAGAGCTACAACCACCACCTCTCCTCCCCACGCCTCAGCCCAGAGGTGGATAAGCACTCTGGAAAGGGCACTCTCGATCTCTGGGTGGAAGGGTTGTCATGTCAAGTAAGGGGTGGAACGGGGGCAACTTCTTCCGGTGAGGTGCTTTCAAGTGGAGAAGATTTGGGCAAGTCTTCTCCGGTGGGGGTGAAAGTCGAGGTGGATGGTTTTTCAGAGGGTGAGACTATAGGAGCATTGGGTTTGGAAATTTCTTTCCCACTCTTCAGAATAGTCACCGCCTGAGCATGCTCCCTAAAGACAATCCCTTTTCCTTTAGGATTCTCCTTAGCGGCACTGGGAAGCTATTGCTTGGAGCATTGCTGACATTAAGGGTATAGACTCTACACTCTGCATGCACCACATTTATACTGATGATTCCATCAAGCCATTTAGGGACATGCAGAGACATCTTAACCCTAATATAAGGGAGGTGGTTAAAAAGGAAATCCTGAAGTGGTTGGATGCTGGGATCACATATCCCATTGCAGATAGTAAATGGGTGAGTCCTATTCATGTGGTGCCAAAGAAGGCAAGCTTTACTATGGAATTTAATGACCAAGGTGAACAAGTTGTCACTAGACCCTCAACTGGATGGAGGGTCTGTATTGATTACCGCAAGCTGAACACCACTACCCAGAAGTATCACTTTCCCTTGCCTTTCATTGATCAAATCCTATATTGAATAAGTACTATTGCTTTCTCAATGGATATTCTGGGTACAACTAGGTTGCAGTCTTCCCTGATGACCAGGAGAAGATGACGTTCACGAGTCCTTATGGTACCTTTGCATTCAGGCGTATGCTGTTTGGATTATGTAATGCCCCTGCAACCTTCCAGCGGTGTATGATGTCCATTTTCTCTGACATGATTGACGAGTGTGTTGAAGTGTTTATGGATGACTTCTCCATTTATGGCTCGCCTTTCGACCAGTGTCTCCTGCACCTGGAGAATGTGTTGAAGCGATGTAAGGAGACTGGTTTAGTCCTCATCTGGGAGAAAAGTCACTTCATGGTACAGAAAGGAATTGTACTTGGGCATGTTGTGTCTGAGCGAGGCTTGGAAGTAGATAAAGCCAAGATTGATTCTATTTCAAAACTCCCATTGCCCACGAATGTCAGATAGATTAGATCCTTTCTGGGCCATGTCGGCTTTTATAGGTGCTTTATTAAAAATTTCAGTAAAATTTCTAGGTCACTTTGTGACTTGTTGGCAAAGGAATCTTCCTTCAATTTTGATTCAAAGTGTGCCGAGGCCTTTCAAACTCTGAAAGAGGCCTTGATCTCTACTCCTATTCTCCGAGCTCCTGATTGGACACTCCCATTTGAGCTGATGTGTGATGCTTCGGATTATGCAGTAGGAGCAGTCCTTGGATAAAGGGTTGAGGGAAGACTTCATGTGCTGCATTATGCCAGCAAGACTTTAACCGAACCGCAACAAAACTACACCGTCACTGAAAAGGAATTACTTGTAGTTTTTGCTCTGGAGAAGTTTAGGTCTTATCTTCTTGGGTCTAAGGTGGTTATTTTCACTGATCATGCGGTAGTGAAACATCTCAATGCTAAGAAAGATTCTAAGCCACGTCTGATTAGGTGGATCCTACTCCTTCAAGAATTTGACTTGGAGCTACGTGAAAAGAAAGGAGTAGAAAATGTTGTGGCTGACCACCTATCCTGCCTTCCACTTAATGACTCTCTATCTAGAGACATCCGCGAGACATTTCACGATGAAACCCTTATGGCGGTAACACAAACTTCACCTTGGTATGCTGATACTGTAAATTACTTAGTCACTGGAGAAACTCCTGGCTCTTGGGATGAGCAGAAAAGAAAGAGATTCATTTCCCAAGCAAGATACTTTCATTGGGAAGATCTTGAATTATTTAGAATTGGACAAGACCAAGTATTGAGACGATGTGTACCTGAAGAGGAACAACAAAGTGTGCTAAGTTTTTGCCATGAACTTCATTGTGGAGGACACTTTGGCACTAAGAAAACTGCCTTTAAGGTTCTCCAGTCTGATTTTTGGTGGCCTTCATTATTTAAGGATTCTCATAATTTTGTTAAGGCCTGCATTAGATGTCAACGGACTGGAACGATTGGGAAGAGGAATGAAATGCCTCAACACCCTATTCAATCTATTGAAATTTTTGATGTATGAGGAATTGACTTTATGGGTCCCTTCCCTTCTTCCCATGGTTATGAATATATCTTGGTGGCAGTTGATTATCACTAAATGGATAGAGGTCATTCCTACGCGCACAAATGACCACTCTGTGATTTTGAAATTTGTGAAGGCTAATATCATATCTCATTTCAGCTGCCCTAAGACCATTATAAGTGATGGGGGACCTCATTTCTGAAACCACCACTTCAATCAGCTAATCAGGAGTCTGGGAGTGACTCACAAGGTCGCTACCCCTCACCATCCTCAGACGAGTGGCCAGGTTGAAGTGTCGAATAGGGTCGAACACAGGGAAGCGATGTTTACTTGAAAACCACGCTTCATTTTGTTTCTTTTTAGTATTTTGGGGTTTTGTTATTTTTTCTTGTATTTTTGAAATAAAAGACAAGTAGAATGAATCACAAGATAGAAATGGAACAAATATGATATATATATCAAGCCAATGTCAATTACAATAAACTATAAAAGCATAAAAAGAGAGGGGGTGAGAGAAAATCTCGCGAATCGGCTGTTCGGTGAGACGACGGCACCTAGCGGAAGCTTGGACGAAGGAGGTGAAGAGCAGGACGACGGAGGTGAGATGCAAGAGGACGTCGAGTTGAGGAAAGCTTCGGTGTGGCTCCAGAATGGAGGTGAGAAGACGGAGGTGATCTGCTACCGAAATGGAGGTGGGAGGATGGCTCTAAGGTGACCTATGAAGGGAGATGGGAAGTTGGAGGAGTATTTGGTGGGGCATAGGTTCGCTACACTAATAGGCACCTTGGGAGCTTGAGAACAAGCTCTAATGGAGAATTGGTAAGCTTGCTAGAGCTTGGGAGTAGGTGGGAGTAGAGTAGATAGAGATGGCTTGGAAGGGAGGGGGTGTAGGTCCTTTTATAGTGGAGAAGAGGCAAAAAATATGTATGGGACCATTAATGACAATCAGGCCATCACTGGAAATGTCGCTATAGGCAGCTCATGCCTGTTGGCGCCCACAGCTAGCTTTACTGGCATGTGATGAATTACCGATGGTTGTAAGCGTCGTTGTAAGTCCAGCTCATGCATCACTGTAGGTCCAGCTCACGCTGTGCTAGCGTCGCGCTCCTGCCTTGCCCTGCACGTGCACGCACCCATGTGCTGGCGCTGCACTGCGCTCCTACGCGCCCATGTGCGCACCCACGCTGCTGCGCGACTGCGGTGCTACGTGCGTGTCCTGGTGGCCTGGGCTGCTCCACGTGGCGCAATCTGGGTCATCCATCTTCTTCTTGTTGTAGGGGCTGCTATAGAGGTCGGATTGAGTCAGTTTTCACGCCGTTAGGCTACGATCGTCGACCCGAATCCATCTGCGTGGTCGGATTTATCATTTGAATCCTTGAATTATGTCTCCCAATCCCTTGGCCGTTGATCTTCCCCGGACTGCATATGGTGCTACGGGACTCCGATCGAGACGATTTCAGAGGCGTTGGACTCTGATCATCTTCTTGATCAGATCCGTACGGTCAAATCATTAATCTGAGGCTCCAAAATAAATATCCATCTCTCCTAACTACAAAAAGGATGCAATTAACCTAAATTATATACAACTACTCTAAATGCAGAATGATGCATGCTATGCAATATTTATAACATGAAATGCAAATCTAAGCCTAGGAATATGAATGAATAGACATTTTACCCTCAATAAATATGTTTACATCATACCCCCATGCCTATCTTTTGCTAGTCCCTAGCAAAATTAAACTATATGCTTTGTATAAAAGTAGAATTAGGATTAGATCACTTAGGCCTATGTCGTTTATTAACAATAGAAAATTTCAACTAAGGTCCTAAACTATGAAAACTCAACAATACCCGGGTGTCTGCCAGAATGCAGACCACCCAAGTTCTCGCCTTATTTGAGAAGGGAAGATATATTTTTTTTATTTTTCTTCTTTTCTAATTTTTTGTACTTTTGGAGTTTGAGAGTTCCGAGATAACTTTTTAGGGCTACCCGACCCACCCAAGACTCGAAAAGGACTCTAAGTACTAAGCATCTTTGTGAAAAAGTGATAGACTCACAAAACGGCCATTAAGACGGACTTCGAGTTTCTACGACCCTAGGTGACCTTGACTAAAGGTTTATCTTTATGATGGGTAGCTTTCTCCCTACTTTTATTTATGGGGTCAACACAAGGGCAAACCTAGTGTATATCTTCCCAGTTTATTCTACTTCCCCGCTTCTTCCCTATGTGTTTTGGGAATTATTGTGCTTTTTTTTTGTAAGCTGGGTTCTAGACAACCGGCCGATGAGTTGTTACCACCGACAACTTGTCAGCCATACTCGTGTGGTGAAGTGTGGTTTTATTTGTTTTTTATTTCCTCCTTTTTCTTTTTCTTTTTTTTTGAGTGTTTCTTTTTTTTTTTCTAAGTAGGTGGCTTCCCTGATCTAAGATTTACCTAAAGGTAGTACAACGAAAATGGTCTTGTGGCTGGCCTCTGGACAACCGGCCGATGAGCTGTTACCACCGATAACTTGCCAGCCATACCACCCAAGTCAGTCCATTAGCTACCCAATTTGCGTAAAATCCGTCGGAAAGTGAGTCAGTGCAAAAAAAAAAATGTGTGCAGATGCTTAGGCTTAAAGTCCCCCCAAATCAGAGGGCGGGTTGATAAGTCTCATACTTATTATCCCAAATTATTTACCAAATTAAAATAAATTTTAATTGGCGAGGACTCGAGACTAAGGCTACATTCAAGTGGACACTTGGGCAAATTAAGCCCGAAGACCTGAAGAGTCTAAGTGTTTAGGTCCTCTCATATCATTTCCTAGAGTTAATAACTTCCAAATGCCTAAGTTCTCTTTTCCTAATTTCTTTCTTTTTGTATCTTTTTCCAAATTTTCAAATTTTTTTTAATTTTATAAGAAACTAAAAGAAATTCTACGGAGTTAACATAATGATTTCAGGAATCGATTATCCACCCCCCCATGCCTAAATGATGCAATGCCCTCATTGTAAAAATAAAGACATAAAAAGGGTGGACTAAACATAACATCACCTGAGTGTCATGAAAATCCGATCAGCTCCGTAGAGAGACGAGTGTATACACACTTGTTAAGTTTAATGCCTTCAGCTAGGCATAACATACATACAAAGAAGAAATTAAGAATTCACAAGTGCGGGTCAGAGTCAAAATCAAAAGGTTGATCCTGAAACCCATACGCAAAAGATGTCCACAGATGTGGATGAGATTATGGTGCAGACCCATGCCCTAGGGTCGAGTGGTTCTCAAGTTCTGGATGAAAATCACCCAAAATCAATGGTTGTTGTGTTTGCGGGGCTGGGCCTACGATTTAGTGGTGTGCAACCCAAGACCAAAGTGTCGGACAATGGGTAAAGATGGTTTAATAGGTGCGGTTGTCCACTTAACATCTAGCTCAGAAAAATAATCAATTATTTCGAGCTTGGGTTGCACATGAAAGATTTCATAAGGGTTCGCAAAGAAGATAGGTGGTTTCAGGTCAATAGGTACCCTTATATCCAAACTTGTTTTTCCCTCAAAATTAACCTCCCGAATTTTTATTTCCAATTTCCTATCCTCTGAAATCAAGGTTTCTAGGACCTCCAGATCATTGTACACCCCATCTAAAGTACCCAAGTCCAACAATTGTGGCTGAATCAGGATTAACTTGGGCACAATGATCTCAAAAGTATGTTCATTCAACTCTTCGGGGTGTGGTTGAGGAATGGGGCTACTAATTGAGTCATCGGGTATCGGATCCTCCAAGTTAGCCCCAACTGAATAAGAATCTTCAGTAGTCGGGCTACCAAATTGGTCGTCATACTCCTCGAGCCCGTATGTCTCACTAAAATCATTCTCCTCAAGCTTAAGTGAGACTTCACTAAGAGATTCCTCACCCTCAAAATCAAAGAATTCATGATCCTCATTTGTATATGTCTCAACATCACAAGTTATTTCATCATCCAAGGAAACATAATTTTCTTCATTTCCTGACTTGGGGATCTCGGGTGAATCAATCGGTTCATCCTCAAAGGGTTGCTCTAGACCAATCTAGTCATCTCTAATCTCTGAATATGCATCCCCCCCGACAGGCGCCTGAGCGGGTTCAGACATTGGCTCTCTTGAAGAGGGTTCATCTTGAGAATCATCCCAAGATTTGACTGGTGCAACCACAAATTTCATCCTCAACATCGACAATTTCCCAAGAAGAAACTCACCCAGGTCCCTGTCCCTAACACTTTGGAGCAAACCCAATAGAGAACTATTAGTTCATCAATCATTTTGATCATAGGCTCCAGTGATTCAGTGCATGGTGTTGGCTGAGCTTCTAAAGATTGTATGGTGTTCCTCAAATTAGCCAACACTCTATCTTGGATCTAGTTCACCTGAACCAACTAGTTCGATTCAGGTTTGGGTGGGTTTGGGTTGAATCTAGGGGAGTCAAGATGTTGACGTTCTCGGGTCCCTCCCTGAAAGTAGGTCATTCTAGGTTTCTCAAAGGATGGTGGCAACCTATATTCAGTGGAATACTGGGGAGGGGAGGTGTTATAAACAAGATATCCTTCCTGATTGTAGATCGGGTTGGTTTGGTCATCAAAGGATGGAGATCCAAAATCATTATTGCTCTGGGAAGGATAATAATCATAGTCTTGTTGTCCAGGGTTAGGCCCTGGACACTAAGGTCCGGATTCATATCCTCAATCAAAGTCATCCCAGCTAGTGGATAGGTAATTACAAGTCAAGTCAGGATAGTAATCATCTTGGGGATAAGTGGTGGTAGGAGGATAGGATGTGAAATGTGTGTAGGATGTGGAAGGGTACATGGTGAAGTAAGGAGGGAAATCAAAAGAGAAAGGAGCCCTGCAATACAAAAATACAAGCCTGTCCTTAGTTTGGATAGCCTAAAGGTCTACAGACTCTTAGAATTTGTCCTAAGATTATAGACGATTTACTCTACTTATGTCCAAGCAATCCAACCGGTTAGAAGGAGGGACTGGGGAGAAGGATCTTCCTTTGGCTTGCACCTCCGATTCCTAGTGTACCCCCCAGCCGCGGTTGTTTGATGCTACTCCCCTAGCTAGACATCAGATTGACTAGTATAAGCAGGTTCATCGTGAACAATCTCAATCTAGATCCCGACGAGCGAACTAGTCCTTAGGGACAACGTCTAATCAATTTTAGTTAGGCTTGGGACAATGGTGCTTCAGGAATGTGATGGGCCCTTTAGATGAGTTGTGCCCTTAATGATCAGTTAAAATGTGTGTATGTGCACAACCAGGGTTTGCAAACAAGGTTATTTGATGATGTGTCTTTTAGAGTTCAACATTGTTTAGTAGCTTTTAGGGTTTAATCTTAGGTATATTCAATCAAGTTTAGGAGAACACTCCTAGTTTTGCAAGCATTGGTGATGATATATTTCTTTAGAAATCAAAGAAAAAAAAATGTGGAGTGCCTGGTTCAACCCTAAGAATCAACCCTAAGTGGCAAGCTACTTGATGAATCGCTTTTATCTTAAGTGGTGCGGCCCAAACAGTTCAATCAATTGGCCTATTGCACCACTTAGTTAAGGCACACAGAAATTTTTTATCTATTTAGATTTTTGCTCACTTATTTGTGTGTTGAATTATGTGTACTGGGTCCACAGCTTAGATCCCGGTTAAGTGGTAGAATCGATGTGATTGTGCGCCTTAGGGTGAGAAGTTGTGGGTGTTAATTGTGTAGCTTTCAGAAAATCCCATAATTAGATAACACTTTTTTTTTTATGTGGATGGCGAGGTAAGTGGAGGTGGAAAAAAAATAGCCAAATCTATCCTAGGGTTTATAGAAAGCACCTAAGTTGATTTGGGTTTGAGTTATTCGGTTATAGAATGAAAACTAAGGTGGGGATGGTGTAAGGGACACTTACAAAACACTCTACCCGCACTTTACTCCGGTCTACCGCACTTGGATCTCCATGCTAGGGTGCCTGCAAGACAGTAGATCAAAAACAAGTAGGGTTAATGCTATGTAAACGCAAAGAAACGCAATAAACAATAAAGTACATTCCGTTGCCTCCCCGGCAACGGCGCCAAAATGGTCGGGTGTGTTTCGCGTGCTGGAAATTGGGGTTACAAGTAACCTGTCGTCGTAATTGCAAAACACGTCGATCATATAAAATTTATATCGAAACTCCAAGGGAGTCCCGGGTCGAACACAGGGAGGCAACATTTACTTTACTTGAAAACTGCGCTTCGTTTTGTTTCTTTTTGGTATTTTGGGGTTTTGTTAATTTTTTTTGCATTTTTGAAATAAAAGACAAGTAGAATGAATCACACGATAGAAATGGAACAAATATGATATATATATCAAGCCAATGTCAATTACAATGAACTCTAAAAGCATAAAAAGAGAGGGGGTGAGAGGAAATCTCCCAAATCGGTTGTTCGATGAGACGACGGCGCCTGGCGGAAGCTTGGATGAAGGAGGTGAGGAGCCAAATGACGAAAGTGAGATGCAGGAGGACGGAAGTGTTGAGGAAAGCTTCGACGTGGCTTTGGAATGGAGGTGAGAAGACGAAGGTGATCTGCTACCGGAATGGAGGTGGGAGGACGACTCCAAGGTGACCTATGAAGGGAGAAGGGAAGTTGGAGGAGTATTTGGTGGGGCAGAGGTTTGCTACACTAATAGGCACCATAGGAGCTTGAGAATAAGCTCTAATGGAGTGTTGGTAGGCTTGCTAGAGCTTGGGAGTAGGTGGGAGTAGAGTAGGTTGAGATGGCTTGGAAGGGAGGGGGTGTAGGTCCTTTTATAGTGGAGCAGAAGAGGCAAAAAATGGGTATGGGACCATTAGTGACATCTAGACCGTCGCTGGAAACGTCGCTGTAGGCAGCTCATGCCTGCTGGTGCCCACAGCTAGCTTTGCTGGCATGCGATGAATTACCGATGGCTAAAAGCATCGCTATAAGTCCAGCTCATGCGTCGCTATAGGTCCAGCTCACGCTGCGCTGGCGCCGCGCTCCTGCCTTGCCCCACGCGCGCGCATGCCCATGCACTGGCACTGCGCTATGTGCCTGCGTGCCCGTGTGCGCACCAGCGCTACTGCATGCGTGCGGTGCTGCGTGCGTGTGCTAGCGGCCTGGGCTGCTCCACGTGGCGCAGTCTGGGCCGTCCATCTTCTTCTTATTGTAGGGGCTGCTACAGAGGTCGGATTGAGTCGATTTTCGCGCCGTTAGGCTACGATCGTCGACCCGAATCCATCTGCGTGGTAGGATTTATCATTTGAATCTCCGAATTATGTCTCCCAGTGATCGAGATGATTTCAGAGGTGTTGGACTCCGATCGTCGTCTTGATCAAATCCGTACGATCAGATTGTCAATCCGAGGCTCTGAAATAAATATCCTTCTCTCGTAACCACAAAAAGGATGCAATTAACCTAAATTATATACAACTACTCTAAATGCAGAATGATGCATGCTATGCAATATTTATAACATGAAATGCAAATCTAAACCTAGGAGCATGCATGAATTGACATTTTACCCTCGATAAATGTGTTTACATCAGCAGGGTAGTACCAGGAATCTTGTTCTACCTTTTTGGTTTACAGGTCCTTGTAACCCAAGCATCCAAATTTCACACACACTTGGTCTTGTGTAAGTGATCACCTTAATTCCTCTCTTAAAAGAAAATTTGGTTCTCTTAGTCTTGACTTAGGAGAAGCTTGAAAACACAATTTGATTGGAAGTGTTCCTGCCGTAGGAGAGGTGCAGTATATACTCACCTTGAGGATGCGATGATAACATGTTACCTCCTCGATGCTTATCTCTTAGGATATCCATCCTACTGGGGGCATGTAAATGCATTGTGCACTTCAGGTACCATGGGCAGCACTATCTCGAAGTGCTGATTGCCACAGGCTTGAATTCACTTAAGAAACCCATGGGCAATACTATCTCGAAGTGTCGATTGCCAGGAGTTCTTGGGGTCGGTATGGGCAGAACTATCCCGAAGCATCGAAAGCCAGGCACCCTTCGAGGTATGATGATGGGGACAATGAATCCAACACAGACCGTGTTGATAGCTGATCCAAGGTTAGACTTAGAGGAATCAAACAAAAATATATATAAAAAAAGTATCCTTTTTCCACTCTAGGTTGGCAATCATACCAACCTCAAATAATTCAGACCAATGCACATGCACGGATGCTCTAATCTCAGGGATCAATAAACCCTAGGGTAGAGTTAGAAATCAGGGAAACCTGTGCCTGCAACTCGTCTTTAGCCGACCTAGTCTGTAACTTAGCAACTACTTGGGAACCTTAGGTCTAAAGTCTTAACATGTTTCTAAAGGAAGACCGATTGGGTTGGCTAGTCTACTTGGAGCGCTAGGTTATTGCACGGATTTGCTAGGGACTAGCAAAAACTAGGCATGGGGGTATTTGATTAGCCCATATTTATGGGCTATTTAAGTATTTAAGTGTCTAGACATTAAGTTAATTTTAACATTTAGATAGCATACATTAGGATGTAAATAAATTAATTCATATTTTTAGCTTAAGTGCATAATTCATGTGTGACATCCATATCTAAATGCATTTAGAATTAACCTAAGATTGCATACATTTGATTAGTTAATTAATTAGGTGCATTACATACATTGTTTTAATTAACAAAGAAGTTAAGGAGTTATGTATAAATAATCCTAATTATTTTATTATTCTTTTTTTTCTTCTCATTTGTGAAGGTAACCGCTCCGTCTCCGCCTCCTCCTGCGCATTCACTCGTCCAGCATTAACTCGACGGTGGCCTTTTGAATTTCAAATCTTGGTAGCTGTGGCTACAAAGGAGGAGGAATGGCTGCCGTTCAGGAGAAGGCCTCCACCCTGATTCATCATTGTGCAAAGAGTGAATCACTCTCATCTGCTCCACCACCACTAGCCTCAACAGTGGCGGCAAGCCTCCACCACCCTGGGCGTGTGGTGTGACAGGCCGCACCGCCATTCGGAGCTTGCTCGCATCACCCAGCAGGACCGTGCGCTGTGCCTCCGGAACACCTGCAGTAGCCCTCCATGCGCAAGACCTCTACGCGCGAGACCAGTGCCCACGCACCCTCGCCACACCCGCTGCAGCACACAGAGTTGCAACCACCGCCTCTCCTCCCCGTGCCTCATCCCTTGCCGCACATGCCACTGCGCATGCCTCCCCTCGACGAGCTTTACCTTCTATAGCAACCCACCCACGTGCACTACACCTCCACCGCAGCAGGCACGCGCGCCCACCAGCAACTCAGCGCACGACCTTCCCCGCCCCTCAGCCCCTGCTTCACACCCTCAGCAACCGCGCTCCTTGCAGCACCACATGCCCCACTCCGCCGTGTACAGCATCCATCCCACACGCGTGCATTCAGCAGCCCCACGCCGCGCATAGAAGCAGCAGGTCGACGCATGACCACCGGCCTCCCTGCCTGAGAGCGTCCACCTCCAGCCACCTTGTGACTCGCCGCCACTACCGTTGCGAAGCCCTCACTCCACTTGACCTCCGATGAGTTCCTCCCTTCCTGCCATCCCTTGCTCCGTGCATACGCCCGAGGGAAAGGTTCTCCCCTATTTTGCTACAAGAAACTTGCAATTAGTTATTACATTTCAATGCCATTACCAAAGTCTCATTTTTTATTTTAATATGTGATATATTGAGTGAAATTGAGACTTCATACTCATGCTTTCTTATAACTGCTTGGCTTTTGTTATTCACATCTTTTGACATTGGTTTTAGATTAAGATGTACACAATTTCTCTCTAATACATGTGCAATTGGAAATTACAAAGATTGATCACATATTCATTGAGTATTTCAGTGAGGAAAAATTACGCATATAACCTTACATTCTCTAGTTATTGTGTGTCTTCTTTTCATTGCATTTCATGTCAGATTTGATTATGGATTTCGTACTCGATTGAACAAATACAAGAGAAAAATATTCGTGAATTTATTGCATCATTGTCTCCTCGTGGACACGACCCGCTCTTCTGTGAGTGGTTTAATTTTTATTTTAATTATTTTCTTAAGCGATTTTCCACCACTTTAATCCTAAAATGACAAATCATCTTAATCACATTATACGAAAGCGAAAATTGTCTTATCAGCGACTCACCTCTCTTTTTCTCGCTTAGGATCCGCTCTCCCATAGCCATGGGTATCTGGGTTACCAGGTCAGGCACGTACCTGGGTCCAGGCTCATCGACGTGCGGTGGTGAGTAAGGAGTGAAGGTCAGGCGGGTAATTGGGTCAACCAGGTCCGCGGGGGCGTGTCGCAGACAAGGTCGAGTGAGCGGGTGAGAGGGACCTCACCCCGTGAACTGAGGCTAATAGCCTCTTTCACAAATTCAACTTATGCAGGTGCACGGCTTCAAAACTTCTCGATGTGGGACTATCCGCGCACCCCTCCTTCGCACGTCTGCAGCAGGGATCTCCTTCGCAATTGCCTCAGCTACTGAGGCTCACATCTTCAATTGAGGACCTAGGTGCGTATGCGAGGCTCTTCCATGCAACCTAAGACAGCGGCACCTGGGGCGAGCCTTAAGGAAGCTCAAAGCTTGCTCGTTAATGGTGGGCAAGGTCGAGTACTTGAAAATAACAAAACAGCCTTTCGACCATGTCAGAGCGCTCAGGGAGTATCACTGGAGCACGGTGAACGCAATGGGGGTGGTGGCGTGGAGAGACAGTGGCTGTGAGTGCGTGGCCAGGTCAAACTGTGTGTGTGTGAGTGGGTGTGCTCGGGGGTGCATGTGAGTGGATGGATGGGTGAATGAAGAGAGGCGAAATGCTCAGTGAGGTGTGGCGAAGGTTTTGTGATGGTCGGCGAGGGTTTTGGTGTGCTGGGGAGGTGGGATGGCCTCGCCAGAGGGGGTGGCTAGAGATGGAGGAGATGGAGGTGCGAAGGGTTGTCAGTGGTCGATTTTGGAAAATAAAGAGCAGGGAAGAAAGTAGAGGGGGTAGGGGACTTAGCTAGGAGGTTGATGGACGAAGTGGGGCAGCGAGGGAGTCGAGTGTGGTGTGGCCGACGCCAGAGACGAAGGCAGCTCCGGTGAGGTAGGAACGGCGAGGATGAAGGGGAAAGGGGCATCTACTGGTACGGTGAGATGCGGACGAGAGCAGGGGGGTTGAATCCACCGCAAGTATGGCAGACGGATGATGAGAAAGGGCAGAGGGGATCGCCGGATGTCGAGGAGCCTTCGGCCATGGGAGAGAGAGGAATTTCAAAGGATTCACAACTGAATTTGAGCGTGAGGAATTCAGGGAGATCTGAGGGTCCTTATAAAGGGCTCTAGGGGGAGGTTAGGGCTTGGGAAGTAAGCTTCCCAAGCTTGGAAGGTCGTTGGACTTGGGAGCTTTTTAGATACCCAAATCGCTCATGTGTTCGCATGAGAGATTGGGAAAGAATCAGAGCACATGGATGGGTTCATACTAGAGAGAATTTCTCAGAGGATCTTCCTTCCAATTTTGGAAGAGATTCTCCATGCAATCAAGGAGAAATCTCCTATCAAGGGTCGTCGGAGTAGGTTTCCTCTACGATAATGGCAAAGTGACCTAATTGTGAAGACGATGAAGAAGTTAGGGGCCTATATGAAAGGGTTTTTGAAAATTGGGGGTATAAATGTAATCAAACAGGACCTTTTTACAAACTAGGTCAAGACAAGTTCATCTTGGGTCTAAATTTTGGTACAAACCTAATTTGGACCTAAGAAATCCAATGGTGAAGTTAGATTTTGGTTTTGACCATGTTTGACTAGGTAATTTATGCAAAAACCTAAATTAGGGAAAATATCTATCTGAGACTCCATTTTAGGTTAAGATGGGTTCTGATGGCCAATTTGAAAGTACTAAACCCTAGAGAATATTTTTCTATAATTTTTAGAGGGTTTATGTGAATTTTATCTTGACCAGAACCTTGGTTAATTAAGTGGGTCTATTTTTAGGGTTTCAAAAGTCATTTAATTCACAGAACACACGGAAACCCTTTTCTGTCTAATCTAACCCACTTATTATCTTATTAAGACCATTTGACTTTATTCAGCTCTTCAGAAAACCTGTGGTTGTACTGCATTCATGATAAGCTGGTAAAATTACAGTTTTACCCCAAATTTCTTTTTTTCTCTCAGAATGGTTATGCAATGAATTATGACCTTCAATTGGTTATGTAGGAGCATTTATTAACTTCATTGGGTCAAAATGAGCTAGTTAGGGCTCATGATGGTGCTCCCATCACTCCCTATGAACTAATGGGAGTTGAGATGAGCTAAATTCAACTAAGTTGAGCTAGATCTAAGCTGACCTGAGCTAGGGTAAGCTAAGATAACCTCTCTTGAGCTACCATCCAGCTGAGATGAGATGAATGGAGCTAGGATGAGCTAACCCTAGTTCAAGTGAGTTGGATTCCAGCTATGGTGAGCTGGATCAAGCTGAGTTCCAGCTAGTTTGAGCTTCTCCTTCACCAATTGCCTTCTTGAGTGCTAGGGTTCTAGGGATCTGGCAATCTGCTTATCCCTAACACTCACGAAAACATATTAAAAACACAAGAAGAAATGCAATGCATGCCTAGCCTAATTAATGCTGAAATGCAGCCCAAAAACCATTTACGGAGCAAAATCCTAAGAGCTAGGTTTATTTTAATGCATAAGAATGATGATAAACTGGCATTTATCAGTAAGCTCTGATGGAGCTTTGGTAGGCTACTAGAGCTTAGGAGTAGGTGGCAGTAGAGTAAGTAGAGATGAAGAGGAATGGAGGGTGTAGGGGTGTTTATATAGTGGTGGAATGGAGGTGGTTTGCGTGCAAGGGACTTTAGTGACATTTAAGACGTCACTAAAGACCCGCTAGAGACGTCACTAAAGCATTCACGTGCCTTGGCTGGCACTTGGAAGCTTGGCCGCAGCTGGCATAGGGTGCGACGATCGTCGGCTATTAGATCAGGTAGGGACAGCTGTGATTGCAAGAGGAGAACATGCACTCGCCCGCATTTAAAATCTGCACCGATGGCACGTCCGATGGCAGCCGTCGGATGATGCATTGCACTGCCGAGGCTCGCTCGCAGATCACACGCGCTTTGATTTGAATCACACACCTCGCGTGATTGCGACGATCAGACAACGGGTGCAGCTCCTGGTCGTCTTAAATGCACATCCCAGAAGGAGCGCGTGCAATCTGGCAAGCGCCTTCACATTGGTGGGCGGTGTTAGATCGCGCGTGGAGAATCTCGACCGCTCGATCAAGATCGAACTGCCCTATTTCAGCTGGCACTGTAGTGGGTGCGGCGAATTGCGGCTCGAGCTCACACTCGCTGTTTGAGAGCGCTCGTCTTCACCGTTGCGCCAAAGCAGTGCTTTGTCGAGTGGAGGGTGATGCAATCACGTGTGCCTTCGCCATTGGATGAAGATCCAACAGTCGAGGTGCATCCTTGCTTGAGGTCGGGCTCGAAGGCTCACGTGGGGGGTGGCCTGGATGGCACCACATGGCACCATCTAGGCCATCCATCTTCATCTTCTTGTAAAGGGTGCTACGGAGCTCTGATCGGAGTGATTTTCACGTTGACGGACTACGATCATCGCTCTGGATTCATCCATATGGTCGAATTCTTCATTCGAAGCCCGAAAAGATGTCGCACTATCTCCTAGCCATGTAAAGTGGAAGAATTAATGTATATAATACACCACTATCCTAAATTCCATGCAATGGATGTTATGCAGTATTTATAAGATGATATGCAATGCTAAGCCTAGGAACTATCATAAATAAGCATTTTATCATGGATTCATGCGTGTTTATCACCATTCGATCTCGCAATTTGACAACTGAGGAGTGATGCGCATGCGATACACAATTTAAGCGCTGTTGCAATTGAAATGAAGAGGCGACGCTAGTGAGGCGCGATGATGACCGCACGATCGAGATCCAAGGATGTTGGGCATGCCACATGTCAACATGAGGGAGATCCTCATGTATCAGATGCATGGAAGGTATTTTTCAAGTGTGATCTGACCCGTCGATCTTCCAATCGACGGATCTGATCAATTTGAGGTTGTTGCACAAGTTGGAGGGCTTAAATGACCTCTTTGCCCTCATTAAAGCTACAAAAAGAGCCCAGGGACCCCCAGTTGAAGGCAACTCCCACCAGATACAACTCCAGCCTCTCTCCCTCTCTGCAACTTCTCTCTGGACTTCATCCCGGTGCTCTAGATCTGAAGTGCTGCCGCACTTCATACAAGAATCCCACAAGCAGCGTCACCCTACATCTGCTTCTGCTCTCTCTCTCTATTTAGCATAGTTATTTCTATTCATAGTTGAAAATTATTTCCAAATAGCAAAAAAATTTTGATTATTTGTATATCTGATGCCTATATATATATACAAATATAAATGTATAAATATTTATTTAAAATGACTTTCTGAAAGGCTTTTGCATAAAAATCGTGTTTTGCCTCCTTATGAACAACTCGTTACTCACCGAAATGTTTATAAATATTATTTATTTCATTGCGATTCACACTACAACAGTAGCTATAATCTCTAACGCATCTCGCGAGTGAAAACTAATAAAGTATACCGGTCATTGAGTTCCTTCTCGTCCGCCTACTATGATGGCGCTGACAGTGGATATGGATGCCTCCAGGTACAAGGAAAGAGCTTCTCTGGGCTTAGGAGCCATCAGAATAGGAGGACTTCAGAGTGCTACCTTGACTTCCTCTAAAACCTTCTAGCAATGAGGAGTCCAGTGGGCAGCAGTGTAGCCCTTGCCCTTTTTGATACACTCAAAGAAGGGAAGGCAGTTGTTAGAAGATCGAGACAAGAATCGACCTAAAGAGGCGATTTTCTTAACTAGTGACTGCATCCCTTTCATAGTACTCGACGATCGCAAGTCCATGATCGCCTGGATTTTATCGAGGTTGGCTTCGATCCCCCTACAAAAGACCAGGAACCCTAGGAATTTCCTAGCTGAGACCCTAAACACACACTTCTCAGGATTCAGGTGAAGGCAGGTGTCCTTCAAAACCTGGAACACCTCTACCAAATACTCAACGTGTTGAGGGAAGTTTGATCCCTTTACCAACATATCATCTATATACACTTCAAATGATTTTCCTATTAGATTAAAAAAGATCATGTTTACAAGGCACTGGTAAGTTGCTCCAGTGCTTTTCAAGCCAAAAGGCATAACTTTATATCGAAGCAGACCCCTATCTGTTATGAATAAGGTATGTTCTCTGTCGACTGGAGCAAGGCTGATCTGGTGATACCCATTGTAGGCATTTAGGAAGGACATGTGAGAATGTCCGTTGTAGGATTCTACCAGAGCATCCACCTGCTGTAAGGGGAATTCGTCTTTCGAGCAGGCTTCATTGAGGTGGGTGAAATCCACGCACATGCACCATTGGCTGTTGGCTTTCTTCACCATCACCACATTCGAGAGTCAGGTGAGTACAGGGATTATTTAATAAAACTGGCTTCAAGGATCTTCTGGACCTCACCCTCAATCACTTGCCATTGCTCGACTGACTTGTGCCGGCGCACTTGTTGGATTGCTCAAGTGACACCTGAATATTGAGGCAGTGCTGGATCAAGGACAAGTCCACCCCCGACAAGTCACTGGCAGACCATGCGAAAATGTCCACATTGGTCCTCAACAATAGTAACATCTCCTGAACCTCAAAGGGATCAAGGTCCACACTGACCTAGATGAGCTTAGTAGCGTCTTCGAGATAAAGTTGTATAGCCATGGCTAAAGAGCCTGGCAGGAGTCCCAAAGTTGTTGGCCGATCAACCAGATCTACTTCTTGCTGAATCGCCTGGACATGGTTTCTTTTCTTCCCCTATTTTTGTGGCTTGAGGGGTCTTGGTGATGGGAACACTATCATGAGCATAACTATTTCATTTTGGTCTAATAAGGTTGATAAAAGCTCCTACTTGTCTATCAGAAGGTCCTAAGGGCACAATATCCTATTTTGAAAAGAATAGAAGATTATAAGGTTATTTCTACAACATTAATAGCACTTCATAAATATAGAATAACCACGAGGTATTTTAGGGTTTTATTAAAGTTCAAATGGTCATTAATATCTAACAAGTGACTCCATGCAGAACAAAATGGGTTTTCATGCATTTCAAGAAGTAATGGAATCTAAAACCCTAAAAACAGATCCGCTTAATTAACTGAGGTTCTGATCTGGATAAAATTCATCTAAACCTTCTAAAAATCATAGAAAAACATTCTCTAAGGCTTGGTATCCTTGATTTGACCATATGAACCCAATTTGACCTAAAATAGAGTCTCAGATAGACAATTACCCTAATTTGGGTTTTTACACAAATTACCCAATCAAACTTGATCAAAACCAAAATTCAACTTCACCATCAGATTTCTTGGGTCCAAGTGAGATTTGTGTCAAAATTTGGCTCAATCTGAGATCATTTCAACCTAGTTTGCATTTTAATCCTTTTTTGACTCTTTCTCTTGCAAAAAGACCCTCAAATTTCGAAAAGCCTTACGAAGACCCCCCTAACTTCATTATCCTCTTCACATTTGGGTCACTGCTGCCATGGCAGGTGTGAACCCATAGGATCCGAGCTTCAATCTTTGATTTTGTCTTGACTGATTGACCAATCCCTTCCAAATTTGGAGGGGATGATCCTGAAGAGTTTCCTGATCGATTAAACCTACTCCCAAGCTCCAAATCTGTCTCAATCGCCAGTGCGAATCCATCTTCCTGAAAAATTGAACCTTTCAAGCTTGTTTCCAAGCTTGAAATCTTATTTGAAGGCCTATAAAGGACCTCCCTCACCTGCCTCACCTCCTTAGCAAGTTTTGGCCTCAGAAAAGCCCTCTTCCTCCGGCCACCTCCGCACCTTGCTCCGATGACCTTCTCCGCTCTCCTCGTCCAACCGTCTAACAGTCAAATTGGATGGCCCATTGCCTCCCTCTCACCATTGCGTGCCTCTCCGGTCAAAGAGAGGGCATCCCCTTGCCTTTTTCCTCGTCGCTGTCTCGCCGCTCTCTTCATCTTCTTCAGCTCCGGTCGACCAACACCGAAGCCTTCCACCCCTTATCATTCCCTTTTAGGCTCTCTATCACCTCCCCTCTCCCTCTATTTTCTTCTTTCTCTCCCACAACTCACTCACGACCCACGCACCGCCCACATCACCTCCATCTTCCTCAGCACCGGCACACCTCCGGCAATGCCTCCAGCTAGCTCCACTACACGAAACTCGCTGCCACCACCTCCGTTAGCTCTGCCTTGACACCCACATCAAAAGCCCTCAACCAATTCCTCTCCATGACCACTCAACCACCCTACCGAACTCCACCCCTTTCGTAGCTCCTCCCTGATCTCGCCCTACGCACATCCACCTCCAAACGCCACAAAATCGCCACCACTACAATTGCTATGTTGCGGCGGACCTTCTGAGCTATTTTGACGAGACTGCAAGGCCGTGTTGTGGTTTTCAGGTACACCACCAGAGCTCCACTACCACCACGACTCCTCCAAATTCATCTTCTATGTTCCGGCCACAAGACCTCTAGGAGTTGTTTCTAGACGTTGCGATTCATCCCCAAGACCCAATCCAGACATCCAACCTGGCCAAAGACCTGTTTCTGTCGCTTTAATTGAACGCATCGATCTTCCGTAGCTACATGAAGAAGGGTGTGGGACATAGTCCCACATCGGAAACTTCAGAAGCCTTCGCGCGAGTGATTGCACAACAAGTTACGCGAATAAATATGCCATCTTATGTTATTTCCTAGCATTACCCATGCATCTTATGTAGCCATACTTGCATTTGTAAATATATACTTGCATGCATTTATAAAGAGGGGAAGAGAGTGATTATAAATGGCCATTCAATCCACTTCAATAACTAACATCTTCATTGTGTGCTGCATTACAATTTCGCCATTCACATTTTTTATTCCTCAGCTGCAGGGCATGGTGCTATGCACGTCTCCTTGCCTCTCCTCATGCCAACAGTATGGGAAGCGGTGTGCACTCCTTCTACAAAAGAGCATGCACCCTCCCCTGCTTCTTGAGCCGGCCTCCACCCTTAGATACATTGTATCCACCCTCAAGCAACGCACACAACACACACAACACCACACACACCCGCCAGCCACTCTCCCTTCCTCTCCCTCTCCATACACAGCACCTCTTCTCACAAGTTGAGAAGAGGTACACTGTGTGCAGGACAGAGTTCATAGTGGTCTCAAATCCCCATTATGAGCTCCACCACCGCTCAGCTCCTTCGTGAGCAGGTGGGCATGGTGGATTCTTGCCTAGTTCTTTTTTATTTGCATATTTTTCTTTTCTGCTTTGTTTTCTTTTCAGTTTCTTCTCCTTCGCCATTGTTGAGCTTCAAGCTCTGAAGCACACCTTCAGCCACCGTGCGCTCATCGTGGCCCTCCACACACCTCAGGGTCTCGCTTCCACGTGCTCTGCATGCATCCTCGCCATGCTTCGCACCACCGCTGATCGAAACCGCCTCAGCCGGTCACCCGCACCCGTGCACATGGTTCACGTGCGATCTTCGCGACACTGTAGGCACCGGAACGTTTCTCACTTATCTAGTGGCAAGTCGCTCTCTCTCCTCTTCACGACCTGCTACTCCCAGTCACCACTGCACCCACCCATGCTCTCGCTCTCAGCAGTGTGCGCTTCACCCCTACAACGCGCGCGTTTCATCCTGCGCGTAGCCCTTGTGCACTGCGTGTTTCCTCGTGCCTGCGTGCGTACGCTCTCCAGCACACAACTCTCACTCTTGCCAGATGATGCCACCACACCGCAGACGTCTTAAACAGCTACCCACACTCACACACACACCCGCTCACACTTAAACGGATACACACTTACACTCACACTCACAGACACTTGCACACTCACACGCATACACACACATATATATATTCACACACTCTCATCCTCACATATATCTATATATACATAAATATATATACATATTTATATATACATATAGATACATATATATATAGATACACATATATACATATATACACATATATATAGTTATAGATACATATATATATACATATATACTTATTTATCCACATATCCACATTCTCCCATACACACATTCACCTCACATCTACTACCCACATACCCGTGCACTCACCCCTTCACCGCGCATCGTATCGCAGGAATATTCTCACCAGTTGCCAATATTTCCCGATACCCGCGCAAAGCAAGCGCTTCCACCCACACTCACACACACCCGCTCCACACTCCACGTGGCACTTAGTCTTGTTAGTTGCGTCTTGCTAGACGTGGACCAACTTGACACCGTGTTACATTCCATCTCCATTTCCACCTCCACCCCTATCTATATAATATATAACTATATATATCTATTCTATATCTACTACATATATATACACATATATATAAATTAAGCTAAGTGTTTCTCTTCAATTCTTTCCTTGCAATTTAGTCTACTTTCATTTTCTTTTATTTCTTGCTATTTGAAAAGACCGAAAAAATTATAAAAGAGAAGATAATTCTTGTCTTGCAAGTACTCGATCTTGTGAGTAACAAGATTGATTTTGGAACCCTAAGTTGGCTTCAAGCCAAGGACCATTTGGCTCAAGGCCAAGGACTTCATTTTTGAGGGTGTGCCTCAAGAACAACATTATCACAAAAAAATCTTAAAAGTCTAAAAGCCAAAAACATAATAACACAAGGAAGAGATACATTTTAGGAAAGGCGTAGAAACTCTTTGATCTCCTAATCCCCGCCTCCCTAAGATCGACCCTAGGCCTAAAAGTGACCAAGAAAAAATCAAGTAGGCCTGGTAAAAAATTTTGTGAAACTGGTGTAGACTCGATTTAGGTTAACTCACTATACTAATTTCAACGATAATACCATATTAATAAGACCTATTCGAGTTCACATCACGCTTTTCTGGTGTCTTTACTGGGGAAGCACTATTTGGAGTAAAGTTTCTACTCTCTCCCTTTGATTTTCTCCTCTCCCACCCTTCTTTTGACAGGTGTTTTGTTTGTTTGTGTGCAGGTGTACCTGTTGCAAGGAGGAGACACGCAGAGGAGGTCGGAGACATGGGCAAATCAAAGGCGGGTGCGTGAGCGTAAAGTCGCTAGCGTCACACTGGAAATTCGCCCACGTTGCTAAGGAGGTAGGTGTCTTCCTCTTAGTAACTTAGGTCATCTTGTCACCTTAAAAAATAAAAAAAAAACAAAAATCTCTAAATTCCAAAAACCTAAAAACACTTCTTGGGAATTTCTTGGGGCAAGTGGACTAAAACCACTTGTTGATTGTTTGCTATCACCCCCACCGCCCCTTGATTTCCCGCAACCTTCGCACAGCGAAAATCCAAGAATCTTGATTCTTGCCTTTTTTGTTGTGTGAAGTCTTCTTAGAGGCAAGATAAAAATTAATTGATTGACATCCTTCCTTGCCTCATTTATTAGCATTTCGGAATCACATTTTTGGTGGGGAGTCTTGGAATTGAATTGATTCCAACCCCACCACGACTTGACATTTGCCTTAGATTCAATCCCGAATATTTCAACCCCAACATTTTCGTTTTCTTTACATCATTTGATGGTTGAGCCTTGTGTGGATTATCATTTTAGTGATTAGAAGCGCTTGAATTGAGTGTGTTGGCTCCCTCTCACATTAAGCTAAAATTGACTCGTGCATCCACACTTAGAAATTTCCATCTAGGGAAGCCCATTACATTTTTAGCATGCATTAACTAATTCACATTGAAGAAGGGTTTGTTGGGCATAGAAAACTTGTATTTTTTGAAAAGCTGGAGATTGGTTGAATTGGTAATCCAGTGGAATCACAAAATCCATACTACTTGAGGTTGAAATTCTAAAAGTCATTCACCATCTAAAACTTCAATTCGGGGAGATTTCCCCGTTGCATGCTTGATTTACACAGTCTTAAAATCGACACACTTAAGCATTACCCGTATACAGTACCCTTCACATTCCTTAAGCACTTAATCCTGAGCCTCTAAATTAAAATTGGTAGCAACTTAACCCCTCTTAAGGATTGGAGGACTAACTACCCACGTGTAGCACCTACGTGCTGGTGTGGGTTCCCACATGCTATCGGGTGTCTAAGACTGGGGCAAACGGCCTTTCAATCTGGCCCGATGGTTCCGCGATACTCTCATTTGGTTCCGTAGGTTGTGTAGTAGGTAACTTAGATCTTTAGGTCTAAGGGCACATTGTAGAGGTTAGGAAATTGATTGCTTTAATTTGTCATCAAGTGTTCCCTTACGGTGTTGTCTCTCTCATCCCCTTTCCCTTCTCATCTCCCCAATTCTTCTTGCAGTAGTACATGTTTAGGAGGAGGTCACAAAACCCTGAATTGTTTGAATTATCTGATAATTCTAGAAGGATAGAAACTGGTGAATCGTCATCCTCCTGCACAAACATGGCTACACACCCACCTCCAAATCCCGAGGGAGGAATCGCCCCCCTCCAATCCCACCAGGTGGTGGTGGAGCCATAGACCCCATAACCTACCTCCAAGCCCAGATGGCACTGTATAATGAACAAATCAAGGCCATAAGAGAAACATTGGAGGAAATGAATCACCCTCCCCTTGAAAGGGAGGAACCTAGGTCTCTTAGTTCCTATCAAAATCCCGCTGCTACAGAGACCATTGGGCAAATTCGGGTCCCAATGGGCGGGGACGATTTTGATTTAAAACCTAATGTCATTGGTCTAAATAACTTCCACTTTCATGGACTTGCAAGTGAAGATCCCTTCCTTCATTTGGAAGACTTAACCCTACTAGTAGAAACAATTAAACCAAGAAACATTGAGTTATCAATAGCCCTCATGAAAATGTTCTCGTTTTCATTGTGGGACAAAGCGTCGCAATGGTTGCGCACCCATGGGAGACCCATCCACTCTTGGGAAGAGATGCGAACAGCGTTTCTCAAGAAATTCTTCCCAATCAAGCGAACTAATGCACTTCGCAGGGCTATAACTTCATTCGTGCAACAAAACGGCGAGCAATTTCATGAGGCTTGGGAAAGGTATAATGACCTCCTAAGGAAGTGCCCACACCATGGTCTTCCAAAGTGTCATATAGCCTAAATCTTCTATTATGGGCTAAATGAGACTTTACGACAGATCGTCAATGCTTCCTGCGGAGGGAACTTTATGAATAAAGACGAGAATAGAGCATTTGAATTATTTGAGAGCATGAGTGAAAACTCAATGAACAATGCCTCCATTGTCGCCTTTAATTGTACTAGCATACCCTGCAATGTTCATGAAGTTGACACGGGATCCTCCCATTCATCCACAGATCTCAACTTAATTGCACAAAAATTGGATGAAGTCTCTATTGGGCACAAAAAGCTGGATGCGCTTCTGGCCAACCCCGCCCACTCTATGGCAAACACCTCCACACCATCACTTCATCATAACCTTAATCCTTCCGATGCTAGGATTATTCCCAAGAATCCAATGAGACCGTCCTTACCGAGTATCGCACCGAGCGATTCGGTAAGCAATGTGAACCTAGCTTCTGCGAGGCAGTATTTTGACACGGAGGACCAAGCCTCCATGTACTTGGATGCATGTACACATACGGACTCGTCTTCTGGCTTAGAAGATGCTTGTGCCCTGTGGAACAACCCGTTCTCTGCTACTTATAACCCAGGGTGGCAAAATCATCCTAACTTCGCATGGTCCAGTAACCCATAGCACCAAAACCCCGTGGGTGGACCAATGCGACTATCTGCACCCTTCATCCCAAGGACCCAGTATAATCCTGTGGCAAATACGCCATCGGGTCCTTACACACCTCAAACAAAACACGCATCAAGTCCTCTTGATGCGTGTTTTGATGCGAATGATGACGGAAATGTCCAAGCACCATAAAGAAAACATGACCTCTCTTCAGCACCAATTAGCGTAGCAGAATGCTGAGATCAATCAACTACGCATGACAACTCGATCTCAGGGGACTCTTCCAGCCCAACCTGTTCCTAACCCGCAAAATTTTGTACCCCGTGGTCTGCAACCACAGGTACGACCTTCTCAGGGGAAGGTTCATCAAATTCTGCAAGCTTCGAGCACTCCACCAGGATTCTAGGCTAATCCCATAGCAACACATCACCCTTATGTCCCTATTGTGAACCCTCCTCCGCCTTATGATCCCACTGGACCTGCGATGTCCAATGCGATTACTACGAGGAGTGGTAAGCAAACCATCGATCTGCCTCGACCTGATCTTGGCCCATCTTCTTCATCGCCCTCTCATTCGGGATGCGCACTAATGAGAACCTCATCATGAACCCTAACTAGCACAATCTAACCTAGATTTACGAGAAAAAGCTCCTACATAACTTATAGAAAGGCTTGACTCAGAGAATTATGAGTTTGTGAAGAAAACAGGTCATAAGGGGTAAAAATGCAATTTCACCAACACAATCAGTAAACAGGGTAACTCAGGGTCCAAACATAGGTTAAACTAACCTCATAAGAAGGAAAGTGGGATGATTTGATCCAACAAGGGCTATAGCAACTCCTAGGGAATTAAATGACATCCTGTAACCCTAAAATAAACCCACTTCAATTCACGAGGTTTGAGGCAAAGTAAAAATCGAATAAACCCTCTAAAATTCATAGAAAAATAATCTCTAAGGTTTAGAACCTTCAATTTGGCCTTGGGAACCCATTTTGACCTACATTGAGAACCATGCCCAATTAATGATTTAATTTGGATTTTTACGTAAATTGACCCGTCAAACAAGGTCTGATCTAGAAATAAAATTCACCATTAGAATCCTTAGGTCCTATTTAGTCATGCATAAAAACTTGAACCTAAGAAGAGACCTTCTTGACCGACTTTACATTGTGGTCCTCATCTATTACTTTTTGACCCTCAACTTTCAAAACCCTCGCATTTTGGACCCTAGGTTCTTCATCGTTCTTTGCATTTAGGTCATCCCTGCAAAACTCTGAGCAGCGCCATGCTCCGGTGACTTTGCGCGGAGCAAGGCACCGCGCAGGGTGAGGGAGGCCCTCTGCCCATTGAACCGGGTGTTCCCTACGACGTCTGCTGTCGCAGGGACACCTCCATGACCTCTGCCATCGCCCACACCTTTCGTGCGAACGCGCGGAAGGTATGGGTTGCTGCTCCGGCCATACTCCGGCGAGGGAGGCACGTCGCCTCCCTGTGCCCACACCTACGCCTTCGCCTTTATAAACACCGCCATCGCCAAAGAAGAGGATAAGCTGTCTCTGACGGAGAATACCCCCCCACTTCCTCCTCTCCAGCTCCGACAAACGGCCTGCAGCTTTCGGCGACCAACTCCTCCTCCTCGTCGTCACTCTGTTGCCTTACCTGCAGCAGGGTTCCCCTAAACCTTTCGTCTGTGTCGCGCTGCACCCACCGACACCCTCTGCCTGCCTCCTCGTCGCCGATTTCCCCTTCCAGGGCCTCTTCTTCCTCAGCTCCAGCAGGCACAAGCTGGTGGCTCCGCCCTTCCCCCTTCGTCCAAAACTTCGGTAAAATCTTCCTCCCCTCCTCCTCTAAATTTCCCCCCTGTCAATTTGTATTTTTGCGCCCCCACACACAACTTCCACCTCCACCTGCTCCGTCTACGACCACCCTCTCCGAAAAGCCCATTCCACCTCCACAGACCCCCTCACTCCTCGCCAATCACCTCAGATGCTTCCCCTCACTCCACTCCACAGCTTCCCCCGTCTCATTTCCTGCCACACGCCACCTAAAGACCCCCCGAACAAACCCATTCCTCCGACCACAGTCCGACCTAGGGCTGCCACCATACGCCGCCTCACGCCTCGCCACCACCCGCACCGGCTTCTCCGCACTCCAGCGAAGCCCCTTGCATCCTCTGACAGGGCCGAGAGGCCGTATGCTTGATTTCAGGTCACGCCCTCTTAGCCACCATTGCTGACCAAGTGAAGCTCCTTCACCTGCAGCTGCAGGTTCGCCCTCGCCCAGGCTCGCACTCCAGGACGCGCGGTTTACCCCTGCGAAGCATCCCAGGACTGCAGCTGGGGTGAAAGCCTCGCACAAGGCCGTAATTGACCGCAGCTCTCTCAGCCGTGGGTGCGAGATTTGGAGGTGGGACTTTAGTCCCACCTCGGAAGAGCGCAGCTCAGCGCCCGCGCATAAATGAAAAAAGTATTGTAGGCTTATCGCCTTCGAACACAGGGGTTAGGTCCCTCACGCACGCCGCGCCCCACGCGCTTTCCCTCGCCCGCGCTCACGCCCCGAGGGTCTGGGCCGGATCCGAATACCCGACCTGCACTCCTCGCCCACCACCGCACGCCGGTGGGCCTGGTCCCAGGTGCGAAACCCATACCCGAATACCTGGCTCTGGGAGAGCGATCCTATGGGTGAAATCTGAGAAGGAGAGAGACGCGGGGGAGGGTAGGGGTAGGTTTTGCTCTGACCAACAGTGTGAGTGTGCAGGCAGAGAAGAAGAAGAAGGAGAAGAAGGAAGAAGGTGGCTGAAGCCTTGGCCGCTCAAAGAGAAGGGAAAGAAGAAGGACTGCGAGAAGAAGAAGAAAGAAGAAGAAGATGGAGCACAAAGGAAGCACTGTAGCAGATGCCACTTAAACCATCTGATTGAGAAATCAGATGATGGAAGAAGCTCTGCAGACAAGGTAAAGGAGAAGAAAACAAGAACAGGCGCCGCAGCTTAAAGCAAAGAGAAGAAGAAAAGAGAAAGAAGATAAAGAAGAAGAAGAACTGAGGAAGATCAAGCAAAGAGAAGAAAGAAGAGAAGAGAAAGAAGAAGAAGACAAGGCAAGAGAGAAAGAAGAGAAGAAGAAAAAGCCAAGAGACCAATCTACCTCTCTCTCTCTCTCTTATTTTTGTAATAAACGCATTGTAATTCTAGAATTCTAGTAGCTCCCTGAGTTCGACCTCGGGAAAAATATTTCCGAGTAAAATTGTAATAGTGGAAATGACTATCTGTACCTCAACGACATTTCTATAACAAACAAAAAAAAAAGAAGAGACCTAGCCGCGGTCGATCACATAAGTCAGACGCCCACTATTTCATTGGCGCCATTGCCGAGGAGCAACGGCTATTCTGGAAGTTATAAAATTTCTATTTGTGAGTTTTTAATAATCTCTTCTCACTTTTGTGCAGGTACAGGAAAAAATTAGGACGCAGCCGCACCACAGCCACTCCAAGGACAGGTAACTTCCTATTAAACCCAAAAATTTTAAAGAGGAAGAAAAAGAAAGAAAAAATAGGTATAACCTGTCTTTCATACGTAGTAATAGCTGCATGTTCTCAAAACTACTATTCCTGCACACAATATTAAAGGTAATTAAGGGCTAACACCTTCTTGCCTGAGCCCTAATTACCCAACAAGGAGTTAACTGGACCAAGTAGAGCCCACATAAGATCAAACATTAGGGTTTCAGAGACACACCCCTTAATCAAGAATTGAGAAATTCCAAAAGGAGCGTGCCCAAGCCATTGATTGAAAATACCTATTCAGAGAAACCCTAAACAATTGGCTCTCTAAACACTTGAACCCTAAAAAGAAACAAGGCATAAATTCTCAATGGAATCACTAGGTGAAGTTGAACCCTAGGGTCAACCAAGCTTCAAATTAGGCCACCTTGTTCACAAAAGTACCTAAGAGTTCAAGTGAAACCTTAAGCACCTTGATCTTAAAGTAAAAGAGGTAGACTTAAGAGGTCAAGATCCCCATTCTAGTCGACCTGGAACCGCAGTGACAAGAGAGGTCGGGTGGGGGAAGCCCTGTAACCCGTGGGGACGCTCTACCGTGTAGGGGTCTTCGCAGGACTCACCCTCTCTGGCTGCCCAGGTAATTCTCAGGTGGACGATCTTTTTGATTAAGGGGTCCATCAACCCTGCACCTCTGTAGTCAGCCAACACATTTTTGGGTGTCTTGATTGGGTCCAGCACCTTCTAAACTCATCTATTCCAACAGTGCATGAACGGTAGGAGATCCTTAAGACCACCCTTAAGATCTCCTTTAGGAATTCACTCTCGTCAAGGCCAAGCCTCGACGCCCGTGTTTGCATAGCAACCCTACCCCATCATTCTCTCATCTGATTCTGAACCAAGCTCTTCTTCTTCCCCCATCATGGCTCAGCCAGTTGAGGAAGAAAACAATCTGGAGCATCAGCTCCAGCGACTCAATGACCTCTTCCAAAACTTTGTGCACCCACCGCAGCGTCCTATGATGCGGGACCATTATAATCCTGCTGCGGTGGCCATTGAGCCTCGAGTCAGAATCCAGACTGGAGGACCTGATTCCGAATTGAAGCCCAATATGATTCATGCTATACCTAAATTCCATGGGCTTAATTCCGAAGATCCCCTCCAGCACATCAAACAGCTTAAACATCTGGCCCAAACTTTTGGGTCAGAAGCGCAAAATCGGGATATTCTTCTCATGAAGATGTTCTCCTTCTCTCTTATGGACAAGGCCGCTCATTGGTATCAAACTCAGACCTGGCCGATCAACACTTGGGAAGAACTTCAGTCTGAGCTTTTGAAAAAGTTCTTTCCCGTTGGTCGGACCAATGCCTTGCACCATCAGATCACTCACTTCACTCAGCAAATAGGGGAACCTCTCCATGAGGCATGGGATCGCTTTCAGGATCTCATGAGGAAATGCCCCCATCACAGAGTTCCTAAATGGGAACAGGTCCAATCTTTTTACCAGGGACTCCGTGAGGACATCCGTCTTTTCGTCAATGCAACCTGCGGAGGAAATATCATGGGTCAACATGAGGACACCGTGTGGGAGATTCTCGAAAACATGTGCGAGAACTCCATCAACAACGACTCCATGAGATTATTCGACAGGACGAATACCCGCGCATCGACGAATCTTAGGGGAGCACATGAGACACAGGGCCTGTCTGCATCAGCCGACCTGGAATTAATGAGCTGACTCAGCACCTGCAGCGAGCCACCACTGCGCATAGCTCCTTTGCACAGCCTCCTTCCACAAGGGAGACTGTGCAAAACATTCTCCATCGATCTTCTCCAGGGATGGATCCATATCCATCATCTAATTCTCGGGCCGGAGGTCCATCCGATCCTTTCTACACCAGCCCAGGGAATTCCATTCCCCCTTTTTCTGATTCTCTAGAGGTTCCTCAAACCTACGAGGACCTCAACGCCATCCAGAACGACCCGTTCTTCAACACCTATAACCCTGGATGGTGAAACCATCCCAACTTTCAGTGGGCGGGAAATTCCCAAACTCAAAGACCACCCTTTCAGCCCCGCCCACAACCCCCTCGTCCTTACCAGCCACCTCAGCCTCGACCCAACCCTACTTATCCATCAGGACCGAATCAGGATCAAATGTCCCTTTTCCTTCAGACTTTGGCTGACATTCAAAGAACGAATGCGGCTATCCAAAAAATACACAAGGACGAGCTTACAGAGGTAAGAAATCAACTGGCCCAGTTGGCAAATTCTCGCCAGCCAGGCACTCTTCCTTCCCAACCTCTTCCTAACCCGAATAACGTGCCAACCCAGCGGCGCGTTATCAACCCAAGCCAAACCCATATGATTTATCGGGCCCCCTCTGTTCCTTCACCCGACGGGATGGAGGCCTCCACTTCTTTTGCAGGTTACCAGCAGCAACCCATCTTACCCAATCCCAACCAAAACCAGGCAGGACTTAATTCCATAACGACCCGTAGTGGTAAGGAAACCCAAGATCCACCTCACCCAAACCACTCCAAGCCTGGTAGTGATCCCAAGCCTAGGATGGTAATCCAGGACGTTCCTACCCCTGTCCCAGATCCAAGACCTGGACCTATCCTAGAAGAACCAACCAAGATTCCGTTTCCCGAGGCCTTGACCAAGGGAAAGAAGACTACCAAGCCCGTGGCACCTGAGGAGGACCTGGTCAAGCTCTTTGAGCAGGTCCACATAAACATCCCCTTGATGGATGCAATCCGCCACGTACCAGCTTACGCACGATTCTTAAAGAATGTGTGTACACCCCAGCGTAAGCCGCGAACCAAGAGTGGGAGTCCAATTGTTCTGTCAGAGCAAGCCAGCTCTGTAATCCTAAGCAGACTCCCACCCAAGGCTAAAGATCCTGGTACTCCCCTGATTTCCTGCAAGATAGGTGATACCCAATTTGATAGAGCTTTGCTAGATTTGGGTGCTTCCATAAATCTGATACCCACATCCTTACTTGACCATCTACAAGAATCTGAGCTAAAACCAACCGAGGTGACATTACAATTAGCAGATAGATCTATAAAGTCACCAAAAGGGACTCTCGAGGATGTTATTGTGAGGGTACGGGATTTCTACTTTCCTGTAGACTTCATAGTCTTAAACATGGACGTACCTGAGAACCCTAGGGATACACCAATCATTTTAGGGAGACCTTTCTGGGCTTCTGCTAGAGCCAACATTAGCTGTGAGGAGGGCCAAATAGAGCTCAAATTTGGAAATCAAACCCTGAAAATTGATATATTTAAGGCCCAACAAGGAATCAATTGCGGTGTCATCGAACAGATTTGTGACATTAGGGCTTTGGCTGATGAAACACACTTCTAGAATGACCGGATTATACCTCATCAACCGCAGAAAGATCTTGACCCGCAAACAGAGGAGTCGAATCCAGATTTGAACAACCCAATAACTCCTACCCCTGAACCTCATGTCTATACTGAACCACCCGCCACTGCTGATAACCCCATCCTCGAGCTGAAGCCCCTTCCTGCTCACTTGAAATACATCTTTTTGGGTTCTAATCAGACCCTTCCTGTGATCATCAATTCCAACCTCAATCCCGAACAGGAATCCCGTCTGATTACTATCCTCCAGCAACATCGCAGAGCCATCGGGTGGACTCTCGATGATCTGACTGGAATAAGTCCCTCTTATTATACTCATCATATCTATTCAGAAGAGGGTGCACGACCTTCTCGTGAAATGCAGAGACGTTTGAACCCTAATCTGCAGGAGGTCATGAAAAAGGAGATCATCAAGTGGTTAGATGCTGGAATCATCTACCCGATCTCCGATAGTCGTTGGGTGAGCCCAATTCAGGTTGTGCCTAAGAAGGCAGGACTCACCACTATAACGACTAAGATTGGAGAAGTCATTCCTACCCGATTAGCCAACGCGTGGAGAGTCTGTATAGATTACCGCCGACTCAATTCCTCCACGAAGAAGGATCATTTCCCACTACCTTTCATTAATCAAATTCTCGAGAAACTAGCAGGAAATAGGTTCTTCTGCTTTCTTGACGGGTACTCCGGTTACAACCAGGTGGCAATCCATCCTGAGGACCAAGAAAAGACCACGTTCACCTGCCCCTTCGGAACATACACTTTCCGAAGGATGCCTTTCAGTCTTTGCAATGCACCTGCTACATTTCAGCTGTGCATGCTTGCCATATTCTCAGATATGGTAGGTGACTATCTGGAAGTCTTCATGGATGACTTTTCAGTTTTTGGAGCATCATTTGACAATTGCCTCCAACACTTGGTTCAAAAACTCAGGCGATGCATCGATGTGAATTTGGTTCTTTCCGGGGAAAAGAGCCATTTCATGGTGCCTGAGGGAATTGTCCTGGGACACTTAATTTCAGAAAGAGGCATCCAAGTGGATCAAGATAAGGTTGATCAGATCTCTCGCCTTCCTATGCCTAGCTCGATCATAGACATCCGTTCTTTTCTGGGGCACGTCGGTTTTTACCGTCGCTTCATTCCAGATTTCTCGAAAATCGCATGCCCCTTGACTTCCCTTCTCTCTAAGGATGTACCCTTTGAAATCTCCAAGGAATGCGCACTAGCCTTTGAAAACCTTCGTGACCGAGTCAACCCTTTGAGATCATGTGCGATGCATCTGATTTCGCTGTAGGAGCAGTCCTGGGGCAGAAAGCTGACAGGAAGCCCGTGGTCATCTACTACGCTAGCAAGACACTTGACGAGGCTCAGCGTAACTATACAGTTACGAAGAAGAGCTGCTAGCCATAGTATTTGCCCTTGAAAAGTTCTGATCGTATCTCCTGGGTTCCCATGTCATCATCTACTCGGATCACATGGCTGTAAGGAATCTCCTTGCCAAGAAGGACACGAAGCCCTGACTAATTTGTTGGGTCTTGCTGTTGCAAGAATTCGACCTTGAGATTCGCGACAAGGCGGGAAGGCAGAATGTGGTAGCCGACCATCTATCCCGTCTTCCTTCTGAGATTATCAACCCTTCCGGACCCATCACAGAACATTTTCCTGATGAGCACCTGCTGACTATTGGTACTAGACTTCCATGGTTTGCTGATATAGTAAACTACTTGGCATCTCATCAGATCCCGTCTGATTGGCCGAAGGCCAGGAAAGATAAATTACGTTCTGATGCCAAGTATTACATCTGGGAAGACCCGTACCTTTTGCGCATAGGTGCTGATCGAGTCATCCGGAGATGTGTCCCGGAAGAGGAAATCAACAATATCCTCTCTTTCTGCCATGACCAGGCATGCGGTGGCCATTTCTCTGGGCATAAAACCGCATCAAAAGTCCTCCAGTGTGGCCTTTACTGGCCCACGCTGTTCAAAGACGCATACAGTCACTGCAAGGCATGCAGTCGCTGCCAGACTTTGTGGGCAACATGAGCCGTCGCGACATGATGCCTTTGCAGCCGATTCTTGTATGCGAAATCTTTGATGTTTGGGGGATTGATTTTATGGGCCCCTTTCCTGCTTCGGGTGGTTTCGAATACATTCTGCTTGCTGTGGACTACATGTCCAAATGGATCGAAGCCATACCGACCCGAACCTGTGATCACAAAATCGTTCTCAAATTCATTCATCAAAACATTTTCTCAAGGTTCGGGATTCCTCGTGCTATAATCTCTGATGGGGGGACCCATTTCACAAACGCTCAATTTAGGTCACTGATGACCAAATACGAGGTGTCTCACCGAATCTCTACTCCTTATCACCCCCAATCTAGTGGTCTAGCTGAGCTATCAAATCGGGAGATCAAGAAAATCCTGCAGGTCACTGTTCAGCCTGATAGGAAGGATTAGTCGTCCTGACTTCCGGAAGCATTGTGGGCCTATAGGATCGCTCACAAAACCCAATTAGGCATGTCTCCCTTTAGAATAGTGTACGGAAAGGCGTGTCACCTTCCCGTAGAACTGGAGCATAAAGCCTATTGGGCAGTACGGAACTGTAATCTAGATCTTTCGAAGGCTGGAATCCACAAAAAACTTCAAATCAGCGAGATCGATGAATTACGCCTAGACACGAATGAGAACTCGCGAATCTACAAGGAGCGGGTTAAAGCCTTCCATGACAAGCATATCTCGAGAAAGATCTTTCATCTTGGTCAGAAGGTCCTACCCTTTGATGCCCGACTCAAACTTTTCCTGGGAAAGTTGCAATCCAAGTGGGTCGGACCATATTTAGTCCGACAGGTTTTTGGAAATGGAGCCATCGAAATCAGTCCGCTCAGCCACGATTCTGAACCTTTCATCGTGAACGGTCAAAGACTCAAGTCGTTCATTGATGTGACTTCTACTGATTTGGCTGAATCATCTTATATCCTCCATTACCCTTGAGCTTATTGCGCCCAGCCGATGGCGTAAAAATCAGCGCTTAACGGGAGGCAGCCCGTCATTTTCTTGAAAATCTAAAACCTTTTTCACGCCTTTATGCACTTAAGGTTCGCCCTTATAGACAGCCGACTCCACCTCAGATGTTTCCATCTGAGATTAGAAATCGTCCGCAAAATTCATCCCGACCCATTCACTCACCAAAGCATCTGTCTTAAGGAATGAACTAAGCAAATAAAAACCCCCTCAGTCACAATGAGGACATTGCAAACCTTAGGCATGGGGGGGGCATAAAAGTGCAAAACTTGTAAGAAAAGGTTTTAAACAAAAAAATTCACATATGCCAAAAAAAAAAAAAGAGGAGAAAGGAAATGTTATGGGAGAAGGAAAAGAAACAAAATGAAAAAGGAGCACAAAAATATAAGAAAAAGTGATAGTCATTAGTAAGAAATTAAGGAAATGACCTAAGTTCTAGACCTCATTCAAGAAAAGAAATGAAAAGTGCAGGGTGAGATTAGTAAAAATTCAAACTTTAGGCATTCTTGGATAGACTCTTAGTACCCATTAAGATCTAGACATTCCTCAAGAGGTTGAGGAAAATGAAAAGCTGAAGTATTAGGTCTACGGCATAGGGAGTATTTGACCTCATTAACTAACTTTTGGTCTACGGGACTCAGTAACCTAAGCACCCTAACCTCACACACAGCCTGGTTCAGTAAGCGTAAAAATCAAAAATCACACAGAAGCGTTAAAAATTCTGAAAAATACACCTAGAGTAGGAGCGGCCGATCAACACAAGTTGATTTGGACAAGTTCCCAGCGTGGAGAGGCGGGAAATCCCCTCGAAGATGCGTAACAAAATATCATCTCCTCAGTGCTTGTCTCTTAGGATATTTACATATCCTACTAGGGGGATGTAAGCACTCTACTGGTTCAGATTCCATGGATGACATTATCACAAAGTGCCAATTGCCAGGGTCTGGATTCGGCCACGGAACACCATGGATGGGATTATCTCGAAATCTCAATAGCCAGGGTTCCGGGGGTTGCCATGGGCGGTGCTATCTCGAAGCATCGATTGCCAGGAACCCTTGAGGATTGATGATGGGAGCAAGGAATCTGATACAGACCGTGTTGAAAAGCCAATCCTAAACTAGAACTAAAAAGAAAAAGAGAGAAAACTCTCCAAACAGAAAAACTTTCTATCTCTCTCTCTTACAAAACGCACAGCAAACTGAACCAGGGCTAAAATCATTTCAAGCACAGGTGCTTTAACCACAAAGTCCAATAGACCTTAGGTTAGTTCTTGTGGGCCTTAAAAACCTTTGCCAAAGACTGAGGCTGAGGCTAGATAGATCTAGATCTTGATTGGTACTAGAGCACCTTTTAGGCCTATGGTCAGCATTCTAACCTAATCTAAGTTCAAATGAAAAAGCACTTATCTGAAGTTATTAAAAACATCATGGTCTAGAACAAAGGTCAAAACCTTAAGTTTTTGCTAAGGGACTAGCAAAAGCTAGGCATGGGGGTATGATGAGAACCTCATCATGAACCCTAACTAGCACAATCTAACCTATATTTACGAGAAAAAGCTCCTAAATAACTTATAGAAAGGCTTGACTCAGAGAATTCTGAGTTTGTGAAGAAAACAGGTCATAAGGGGTAAAAATGCAATTTCACCAACACAATCAGTAAACAGGGTAACTCAAGATCCAAACATAGGTCAAACTAACCTAATAAGAAGGAAAGTGGGATGATTTGATCCAACAAGGGCTACAGCAACTCCCAGGGAATTAAATGACATCCTGTAACCCTAAAACAAACTCACTTCAATTCACGATGTTCGAGGCAAAGTAAAAATTTACTAAACCCTCTAAAATTCATAGAAAAATAATCTCTAGGGCTTAGAACCTTCAATTTTGCCTTGGGAACCCATTTTGACCTACATTGAGAACCATGCCCAATTAATGATTTAATTTGGGTTTTTACGTAAATTGACCCATCAAACAAGGTCTGATCTAGAAATAAAATTCACCATTAGAATCCTTAGGTATTATTTATTCATGCATAAAAACTTGAACCTATGAAGAGACCTTCTTGATCGACTTTACATTGTGGTCCTCATCTATTACTTTTTGACCCTCAACTTTCGAAACCCTCGCATTTTGGCCCCTAGGTTCTTCATCGTTCTTTGCATTTAGGTCATCCCTACAAAACTCTGAGCAACGCCATGCTCCGGTGACTTTGCACGGAGCATAGCGCCGCGCAGGGTGAGGGAGGCCCTCTGCCCATTGAATCGGGTGTTCCCTGCGACGTCTGCTGTCGCAGGGACACCTCCATGACCTCTGTCATTGCCCACACCTTCCGTGCGAACGCGCGGAAGGTATGGGTTGCTGCTCCGGCCATCCTCCGACAAGGGAGGCACGTCGCCTCCCTGCGCTCACCCCTCCGCCTTCGCCTTTATAAACACCGCCGTCGCCAAAGAAGAGGATAAGCTGTCTCTGACGGAGAATACCCCCCCACTTCCTCCTCTCCAACTCCGACAGACGGCCTGCAGCTTCCGACGACCAACTCCTCCACCTCCTCATCGCTCTGTTGCCTTACCTGCAGCAGGGTTCCCCTAACCCTTTCGTCTGCGTCGCGCTGCACCCGCCGACACCCTCTGCCTGCCTCCTCGTCGTCGATTTCCCCTTCCAGGGCCTCTTCTTCCTCAGCTCTGGCAGGCACGAGCCGGTGGCTCCGCCCTTCCCCCTTCGTCCAAAACTTAGGTAAAAGCTTCCTCTCCTCCTCTAAATTTCCCCCTGTCAATTTGTATTTTTGCGCCCCCACACACAACTTCCACCTCCACCTGCTCCGTCTCCGACCACCCTCTCTGGCGAGCCCATTCCACCTCCACAGACCCCCTCACTCCTCGCCAATCACCTCAGATGCTTCCCCTCACTCCACTCCACAGCTTCCCCCGTCTCATTTCCTGCCACACGCCACCTAAAGACCCCCCGAACAAACCCATTCCTCCGACCACAGTCAGACCTAGGGCTGCCACCATATGCCACCTCACGCCTCGCCACCACCCACACCGGCTTCGCCGCACTCCGGCGAAGCCCCCTGCATCCTCTGACTGGGCCGAGAGGCCGTATGCTTGATTTCAGGTCACGCCCTCTTCACCGCCATTGCTGAGCAGGTGAAGCTCCTTCACCTGCAGCTGCAGGTTCGCCCTCGCCCAGGCTCGCACTCCAGGACGTGCTGTTTACCCCTGCGAAGCATCCCAGGCCTGCAGCTGGGGTGAAAGCCTCGCACATGGCCGCAATTGACCGCAGCTCTCTCAGCTGCGGGTGCGTGATTTAGAGGTGGGACTTTAGTCCCACCTCGGAAGAGTGCAACTCAGCGCCCACGCATAAATGAAAAAAGTGTTCTAGGCTTATCGCCTTCGAACACAGGGGTCAAGTCCCTCTCACACGCCACACCCCACGTGCTTTCCCTCGCCCGCGCTCACACCCTGCGAGTCTGGGCCGGATCCGAATACCCGACCTGCACTCCTCGCCCACCACCGCACGCCGGTGGGCCTGGTCCCGGGTGCGAAACCCATACCCGAACCCGGCTCTGGGAGAGCGATCCTATGGGAGAAATCTGAGAAGGAGAGAGACGCGGGGGAGGGTAGGGGTAGGTTTTGCTCTGACCAGCAGTGTGAGTGTGCAGGTAGAGAAGAAGAAGAAGGAAGAAGTTGGTTGAAGCCTTGGCCGCTCAAAGAGAAGGGAAAGAAGAAGAAGGACTGCGAGAAGAAGAAGAAAGAAGAAGAAGAAGGAGCACAAAGGAAGCACTGTAGCAGATGCCACTTAAGCCGTCTGATTGAGAAATCAGACGACGGAAGAAGCTCTGCAGACATAGTAAAGGAGAAGAAGAGAAGAACAGGCGCCGCAACTGAAAGCAAAGAGAAGAAGAAAAGAGAAAGAAGATAAAGAAGAAGAAGAACTGAGGAAGATCAAGCAAAGAGAAGAAAGAAGAGAAGAGAAGGAAGAAGACAAGGCAAGAGAGAAAGAAGAGAAGAAAAAGCCAAGAGACCAATCTACCTCTCTCTCTCTCTTATTTTTGTAATAAACGCATTGTACTTCTAGAATTCTAGTAGCTCCCTAAGTTCGACCTCGGGAAAAATATTTCCGAGTAAAATTGTAATAGTGGCAATGACTATCTGTACCCCAACGACATTTCTATAACAAACAAAAAATAAAAAAGAAGAGACCTAGCCACGGTCGGTCACATAAGTCAGACGCCCACTATTTCACGCACTACATTCTTGTGAGGACGATACGCCCAAACTGGTGCCAAAATCAATCCCATTACCTGAGGCTCTACTGAGGGAGCCAAAAAGGCAAGAAAAAGAATATGCAGGCCATTGATAACCTGCGTAATTTATTCAGGGATGCTGAGGTCAAAGTACCCCTGTTGGAGGCTATCGACTATACATCAACTGTCACCTGATTCTTCAAAGACTACACTACACCCAGGCGACAGTCAAAGTAAATAAAGAATCCAGTGGTCCTCTCGCCTCATGCGAGTTGTGCTATACTGGAAATCTACCACCGAAGTAGAAAGATCCAGGCACACCGCTGATGCAAAATACACGTGATTTGCAAAGGCAGGTGGTAACGGAATTTTCAACCGTGGCTAATCTTTGTTCGTTTTAGTGTTTATTACAGTAATGTCGTTATAGTGTAAAATAAGACAGCTACGGTTGTCGTTACTATCAAAATTTACTCGGAAATAGTTTGGTTTCTATTGAAGCGACTTGCTCGATCGTGTTTTAACAGTTATTACGTCGTAGTATAGGTGATTAAGCGTCGTCAACAAATAAAGAATTTTATTACTCTAAAATCGGAGTATCCAAGGTCGAACATAGGGAGCAATTGGAATTTACTACTAATCTCAAATGTAATTGAACACTCTAATTTACTCAAAACTTTACTTCAAATGTATTTAAAAAGTAATTCGGGCAAAAGAGTAAAATTGGACGTCTGATCCCAAGATCAGACGTCTTAAAAGTATTTTCCCTTCTTTGATTATTCTTCTTCTTCTTATATGCTTTCTTTCTGCTGTAGTCTTCACTTGGCCACTTCTTTCTCTGCAGTCTCTCTTCTCTTTTTCCTTTTGCTTTCTTCTTCGTAGGCTCTTCTTCTTCTCTTCTGATCTACAGGTCTTCTTCTTGCCTTGACCTTCTTCCTGCCTTTGCTTCTCTTCTCTGCCTTGCCTTCTTTCTTCTTGGCTTCTGCAGTCCTTTCTTCCTTCTTTCTCTCTTCTCTTCTTCTTCTCTGCCTTGCTCAGCCTCTTCTACTTCTTCTCTTCTTCTCCCTCGCGGCTAAGTCTTTCTTCCTCAACGTTCAGCCTGCCTACACAGAGAACAAAACCTACCCTTTTCCGGCTACCCGAACGTCTCTCTCTCTCTCTGCAATTCGCTCAAGGACGCTCTCCCAGAGCCACGGGTATACGGGTCGGATCTCGCACCCGGGACCAGGCGCACCTACAGGTGGGTGATGCGCGAGGAGTGCTCAGGATGGGTCGGGTCGGATCCTGCCAGATCCGCGAGGTGAAACCGCGGACGAGGCGAGCGTGGGCCAGGTGAGGGACCTCACCCCTGTGCGTTCGGATGCAACGAGCGTATAACACAAAATCAATTTAAAGCATACCCGCACCTCGTATCTCGCCGATGTGGGACTATCACGCCTGCCCCAATCTCGCGCGCGCCCGCAAACGATTCTTGCAATCGTCACAGCTGTAGCCTCTCTTCCATTGATTACTGGATCAGATGGCTTCGCAGTGCTTGCCCCAATGCGCAGCACCTGAAGCCTGGAGCTGCTAAAGCCTGGAGCTACTCCAAAGCTGCTTCACGTCACCGTCAATGGCGGCAACAGCTGGCATACTGTCATGCACGAAGACGGCCTATTGGCCTAATCAAATCACCTGGGCACCTTCGTCGTGGCACGGCGAAGGTGGTGAGCCATGCAGCAGGCCGCAGGATGGCCTAGGCGTGCGTGCCTAGGTCAACCTGTGGCCGGATGTGTGGGTGTGTTCGGGGGACTGTGGTGGAGGCGTAGAGGGATGGTGGATGGGCGGAGAGTGTTCCTCGTGGCGAGGTGGAGCTTATGAGACGGTTGGCGAGCCGTGTGGAAGGGTGGAACGGTGGGAGCAGCTCGCCGGAGGTCGGTCGGAGGCGAGGAAGATGGAGGTGGTCAGGGACTGTCGAGGGGCAATTAAATGAAATAAAAGGGGGAAAAGAGAGAGGGGAAGATGGAGAACAATTCTAACCTACTTACAGGAACGAAGGGGATGGAGAGGCGGACAGTTGTACCTGCTGTTGCCGGAGAAGAAGCTGCCCAGTGGAGGACGACGGCGGCGACAACGGGGCTGAGGCGGCGTGCGCCGGTGTTGCACGACGCGGAAGGGAATCAGGAAGATAACTCTACTACTGGTTTTGTGGCAGAGCGAAGAGGGGGAGGAGGGGGGCTCGCCGGAGCTCGCTGGGTTCTTGGCCGGAGAAGAAGAGACGAATTGGAGGTGGACGTCCGGCCAAGTCATGCTAAAAATGAGCGGCCGGAGGTGTGGGTTCTTTTATAGGCACTGGGCCGGGCGTTCAAAGCGTGGAGGGAATGCCTTTGCCTTTGATGGCTCGCCGGAGAAGGAAAGAGGTTAGATACCCAAATCCCTCGTGCGTTCGCACGAGAGATTGGGTTCACACCAGAGATTGTGATTGGCCTTAGATGGAAGGAAATTCCTCAGAGAATCTCCCTTCCATTTCTGGGAGGGGATCTCTGAGGAATCAGAGAGTAATCCCTCTCTAAACCTCGCCGGAGGTTGGTTCTGCCCTAACAATGGTGGCAGGACCAGATTGCAAAGGTGGCGATGAAATAGGGGGCTCTCTGCAAGGATTTTCAAAAGATAGGGACCAAATTGTGATTTGGGTGTACTCAATTGGAAAGTAGGTCAAGATGACCTCCACTTAGGTCCAAATTTTGGTATAAACCTAATTTGGACCTAAGGAATCCAATGGTGAAGTTGGATTTTAGGTTTGAACTCGTTTGACTAGCCATTTTACGTAAAAACCCAAATTAAGTTACTTGAAGAGCTAGGACCCTAATCTGGGTCAAAATGGGTTCCAAAGGCCACATTAATGTTCTAACCCTAAGGAGTATTTTTCCATGATTTTTAGAGGGTTTACTTGATTTTTATCCTGACCGGAACCTTGTTAATTTAAGCGGGTCTATTTTAGGGTTACCAAATGTCATTTAATTCCTAAATTGCACATGAACCCATTTCTGATTGACTCAACCCACTTTTTATCTTACTTAGACCTTCTGACCTATGTTTTGCCTATGAGAAATCCCGTTTATATACTGCAATGGTAAAATTGCAGTTTTAACCGTTAATTCATGTTTCTTCTCAGAGCACTTATTCCTTCATTTAGGCCTTCGTCTAGGTTATGTAGGAGCTTTTATCTTCTTTATTGGGTCAAAATGAGCTAGTTATGGCTCATGATGAGGCTCTCATCAGTTTCCCAAGGTCAAACTCAGGGAGCTACTAGAATTCTAGAAGTACAGAGTTTTCTTTATTACAAAAATAAGAGAGAGAGAGAGAGGGAGAGATGGATTTCAGTTTTTTGGCTTCTTCTTCTTCTCTTCTTTCTCTCTTTGCTTGTCTTCTTCTCTTCTTTGGCTTTTCTTCAACTACAGTGTCTCTACGGGTCTTCTTCTTCCTGCTGCCTCCAATTCTTCTTCTGCTTGTCTTCTATTTCTTTTCTTATTCAGTTTTTCTTCTTTCTCTTTTCTTGCGCGAAGTCTTCTTCTGCTTCTTTCTTCCTTTTTCTCTTTTCTTTCTCTTCAGTTGCGGAGCTTCTCTTTTCTTATTCTTCCTCTCTGCTTTATCTCCTCTGAAGCTTCATCTGTCATCTGATACCGCAGTCAGACTACTTAAACGGCGGTCTGCTACAGTGCTTCCTTTTCTTCGTTCACTGCTTCTTCTTCTCTTCTTTGGCGAGCCTTCTTCTTCCTCTGCTTCTTTTCTTCTTTGGTCTCCTGCCTTGCTCAGCTGCAAGGCTTCTTCAGGGTTTCTTCTTCTTCTGCTCCTTCTCTGCCTTGCATTTTCCTCTACTCAGCCTCTCTTCAAATCTTCTTCTCCTTCCTGCGGCTAAGCACTTAGCCGTTCTCCTTCACGCCCTGTTCCTACACACAAGGCACAGCAAAACCTAACCCCTTCCCTCTACCCGCACGTCTCTCTCTCTCTGTAAACCGCTCACAAGAAGCTCTCCCAGAGCCGGGTTAACGGGTCGGATAGCATACCCGTGACCAGGCGCACCGGCGTGGGTGGTGCGCGAGGAGTGCAGGGTAGTGTCGGGTCGGATCCGCCAGGTCCGCGAGGTGAATCCGCGGATGAGGCGGGTGTGATGGGCGAGGGACCTCACCCCATGTAAATTCGGAGGCGATAAGCCGTATGCATAAAATCAATTTAAATCGGTGTGGCGCTTCGAGAACTTACGATGTGGGACTAAACGGTTGCCTCTCCTCGCGCACGCCCGCAGGAAGACCGCAGCCTTGCTTCAGCAGCTGCAACCTCGATTCCCCTCGCTCGCCAGCTGCCTGCCTTCACACGACTCGCCCGCCTTCACAGCAACTAATAGCCTGGAGCTCTGAAGCCTGGAGCACGCTTGGGAGCTTCTCAAGTCGTCACCAATGGCGGCCGGGGCAGCAAACCTGTCTAGCACAAAAAAGGCCTCTCGGCCTAATCAAACCACTGGGGGACCTTCGCCGTGGCACGGCGAAGGTGGTGCAAAGTGCGGCAGGCCGCGGGACGGCCTAGGCGTGCGTGCCTAGGTCATCCTGTGGCCGAAAAAGCGGGTGTGATCGATGGCGTGTTGAGTGAGTGTGGAGGGACTATGGAAGGGCGGAGGGCGTTCAGTGTGATGAGACGGAGCTTGTGGGACGGTCGGCGAGTTGTGTGGAGCTGTGGATCGACGGGGGCAACTCGCCGGAGGGTGGCCGGAGATGGGGAAGGTGATGGTGGTCAGGGTCAGTCGAGGGTCGATTTGAATGAAATAATGTGGGGAAAAGAAAGAGGGGAAGATTGGGAGTAATTGTAACCTACTTGCAGGGACGAAGGGGGTCGGAGAGGCGGACAGCCGTATCAACTGTCGCCGGAGAAGAAATACCCAGAGGGAGAGAGCGGCGGTGAGGAAGAGGGCAGGGAAGCGCACGCTTGGTGCGGTGCGACGCAGGGAGATCAGGAGAAGGTGGCTCTGCTGCTGGTATTGCAGCAGAGCGACGAGAAGGAGGAGGAGGAGCCGCCGGAGCTGGTGGGTTCCTATCGAAGTGGAGAGAGAGGAAGGGTTGAGGGATTCTCCATCAAGACCGAGCTGGGAGAAACGGCTGGCGATGCTGGTCTTTATAAAGGCGGTGGCGGAGGGGCGGACGCAGGGAGGCGACGTGCGTCCCTCGCCAGAGTATGGTCGGAGACGAGACCCATACCTTCCGCGCGTTCTCACGGAAGGTGTGGGCATCGTCAGGTGGCATGGCCGAGTCCCTGCGATAGCAGACATCGTAGGGAACTCCGCGTTCTCTTGGCAGGACGCCCCCCTCACCCTGCGCGGTGCCATGCTCCGCGCAAAGTCGCCGGAGCATGGTGCTGCGCAGAGACTTGCAGGAGGGACCAAAATGCAAAGAACGAAGATGAAATTAGGGGCCAAAATGCAAGGATTTCAAAAGTTGAGGGTCAAAAAGAAAATGATGAGGACCAAATTGCAAAGTCGGTCAAGGAGGTCTCTTCTTAGGCTCAAGTTTTTATACATGACTAAGTTGGACCTAAGGATTTTAATGGTGAATTTTGTTTCTAGGTCAGACCATGTTTGATCAGCCAATTTACTTAAAAACCCAAATTAAATCATTAATTGGGCATGGTTCTCAATGTAGGTCAAAATGGGTTTCTAAGGCCAAATTGAAGGTTCTAAACCCTACAGATTATTTTTATATGAATTTTAGAGGGTTTAGTTGATTTTTACCCTACCTCGAACCACGTGAATTGAAGTGGGTTTGTTTTAGGTTACAGAATGTCATTTAATTCCCTGTAGTTGCTGTAGCCCTTGTTGGATCAGATCATCCCACTTTCCTTCTTATCAGGTTAGTTTGACCTGTGTTTGGACCCTGAGTTACCCTGCTTGCAGATTGTGTTGGTGAAATTGCATTTTTACCCCTTATGACTTGTTTTCTTCTTAAACTCAGAATTCTCTGAGTTAAGCCTTTCTTTGAGTTATGTAGGAGCTTTTTCTTGCATACCTAGGTTATATTGTGCTAGTTAGGGTTCATGATGAGGTTCTCATCAGCAGGTTTTTAATGTCGTTATCACATGCGAATTCGCATACGCTTTTAAATTTAGATAGGGGAGTATCTAAGGTCGTCCAAGGAGGTAAAAATTGCAATTCAATTCACTTGCTAAAGATACATCTCAACTTTCTTTTTGGTATTTTAAATATATATTTTTTTTTTGTATTTTGAAATAATACGGGCAAAGTGTGAATTGTAGCGGAAAGTACTAACACCTATAATTACTTAACTAAAACTTAAGAGATAGATATATCCTCTTCCTAAGCTCACTCTAGGCAAGTGGAGGCCTAGAGTAATTAGGAAGAAGAGGTGAAACAAGTTCTAGAACCAAAATAGCAATTGCCATAGAAAGTAAAAAGAAGGCAATTTGATTAACTAGAATTTGTGTTCTTTTTCCAAGATAGGTAGAGGAATGCTTCTACTAGAAATGAGAAAATCTAAAAGCAATAAAAGAAACACAAATCCTCTTGCAAAAATTGGTGAAGAAGGGAGTCTTCTTGCTCCAAGCCTAGCTGCTCCTTGGCTTGAAAAGAGGGCCTCCTTCTTCTCCTTCCTTAAGAGCTCCTCCAAGGTGGATGCTACCACCTTCAATGCTCTCCTCCAAGGGATGGGCGTGCACCACCCTCAAAAGCTCCTCCAAGGTGGCGTGGACCACCTTCAAGATCTCCTCCAAAGATCTTCCTTGCCTCGCTTCTCCTTTGGCTGGCGTGGCTCAAGAGAGAAGGGAAGAGGGGAAGGCACCAAGGGGACAGAATATCCCCTTAATCTTCTTCTTCACTCTTGGGCGTGGGCTCTAGCTAGAATATGAGAGTGAATTTTCCAGACAAGGATGGTTTGAATGGTGGTGGGTAGTGGTCTTTTTATAGGGTAGGATGAGGGGTTAAGGTGCCTCTTGAAATTGAGGGCTAAGATGGAAGGATGGAGATGGTTAGATGATCCTAGGGGTAAGGGTTGTTGGCGCCACCTAAGGGGTGTAAGGGGGGTAGTTAGGGTTGGTCAAGAGGCACCTAAAAGTGACACCAACCATGGAGAGGTGCCATGGGTTGGCGCCAACTTTGAGGTTTCTAGAAGGTGGGATTATGTGGAGGGTGGAGATGGGTTTAAGGGGAGATGTGTGGTGGAGATGAAGGGGATTTTTGGAGGGAAAAGTTGCACCAACAAGGGGGTAGTTAGGGTGGTTTTGGCACCACTTTTAGGTGTCTTTTGGAGGTGGTGGGTAGGCTAGGTTGGCGCCAAGTAGGTTTAGCTTATGTGGAGCTTAGGTGGAGCTAGTTGGTGGAGTTGTTAGGTAGGGTTTTTGGGTGGTACAAGCCAAGGAAGCTGGAGCATAGCTAGCCTATGCTAAGCTAAGCTAAGCTAGCTTAGCTAATGGAGGAGCAGCGGAGGAGGTGTTGGAGCTAGGGTTTGGAGGGAGCTAGGGTTGCGGAGTAAAATCCTAAGAGCTCTGCTTGATCTAGGATCTTCCATCAATCTTATACCAACCATCATGCTCGAGAAATTTGCCTTAGGAAATCTGAAACCCACCCCTGTCACTTTGTAGTTGGCAGATTGTTCTCTTAAAATTCTGAAGGGTGTGGTGGAAGACGTGATGGTTAGAGTCAACAGTCTCTATTTTCCTGTTGACTTTCTTGTTTTGGATATGGAAGTTCCTAGCTCACTTTTTGATTGTCCAATCATCCTTGGTTGACCTTTCTTGGCCACAGCCGCGCCCATATCGACTGAGTCGGATTGCATTGAGATTGTCGTTGGCTCTGAGAAGCTCAAGTTAAACATTTTCAAGGCCGCCAAGAACTTTGATTGCGATTGCATTGAGGATGACACATCTGACGAGGACATGGCCGTCAGTGCATGTATCGGACTAATAGGGACCTATTCTAACTCATGTGGATTGCCCCTGAACACAAACCATCACCTGACAGACGTACACTGTCACGTTTCCCCACCCCTCTCCTTGCCCATATCTTCTCCTGACCAGACACCTTACGAGGTTTTCTCTGCTTCCCACACCTCGGAATCTGAGTCATATCCCGGCTACTCACCACCAGTCCACCCTCTTAAAGACCAGATTGCCCTTTCTTTCCCGCCAAATCAAGCGAAAATGCGACTCCACACTGGGACTTTGAGCCCAAATGCTGATCACTGGGGCTCCCCTTTCTTGGATCCATCAATCCAAGATGCCCCTCTTCTTGGCCAATTTTAGGGCCAACTTCTTTCCCCTGCCCTTCTTTCTTCTAATCCTTTTGGGACACTCTCGTCCCAAGAAATGCCAGATCTTTCACCATCCACGCCCGAGCTGAAAGCACTGCCTGACACACTTAAATATGCTTTTCTTGGGCCAAATGAAATGCTCACCGTAATTATTAGTTCAAAACTGACCAGGGAGCAAGTGTGCAAGCTAATGAAGGTCCTCATGGAACACAAGGCAGCCATTGGATGGTCCTTATCTAACTTAACTGGCATTAGCCCCTCCTACTGCACTCTCCGTATATATACAGAGGAGGAGGCTCGACCTTCTCGCGAGATGAAGTGACGCTCAACCCTAACATGTGGGAAGTCGTTAAAAAGGAAGTCATTAAGTGGCTAGATGAAGGTATAATCTACCCGATCAGTGACAACCCCTGGGTGAGCCTGATTCATGTCGTGCCCAAAAAGGCGGGACTCACCATCCGTGTCAATGACAGGGGCGAATCCATCCCTACAAGCACTCCTACATCTTGGAGAGTGTGTGTAGATTATAGAAACTGAATGTTGCAACAAAGAAAGACCATTTTCCGCTACCTTTTATTGACCAAATCCTGGAGCGGTTAGTGGGTAATAAATTTTTCTGTTTCTTGGATTGATTCTCTGGATATAACCAGGTGGCTATTGACCCCCGGGACCAAAAGAAAACTACCTTCACCTGCCCCTTTAGCACCTTTACATTTAGAAGGATGCCATTCGGACTTTGTAACATGTCAGCAACTTTCCAAAGATGTATCCTGGCAATATTTCATGATATGGTGGGTGACTTTCTTGTGGTCTTCATGGATGACTTTTCGATCTTCAGACCTTCATTTGATGATTATCTAACCAACCTAACCCCCATCCTTCAAAGATGTATTGATGTGAACCTCATGCCTTCTTGGGAGAAAAGTCATTTTATGGTACACAAGGGGATTATTCTCGATCATGTCATCTTCGATAGGGGTATTGAGGTGGACAGAGCTAAGCTTAATGTGATTGCTGATTTACCTATGCCTAGCTCTGTTCAGCAAATCTGCTCCTTCTTAGGACAAGTCGATTTCTATAGGAGATTCATCAAAGACTTCTCCAAGATCTCTAGACCTTTAACTCATCCCCTATCAACCGACGTACCATTTGATATGGGCCCTGACTATATACGAGCATTCACGCAACTACATGATGCTGTCACCAAGGCCCCTGTTCTCCAGCCACCTGATTGGTCCCTCAACTTTGAACTCATGTGTGATGCTTCCGACCTTATAGTCGGAGCCATCCTATGACAAAGATGCAATAGACACCCCTTCGTGATGTACTACTCCAGTAAGACGCTGGATGAGGCCCAATGTAATTATACGACTACTGAGAAAGAACTACTAACGATCATCTTTGGGCTGGAGAAATTCTGCTCTTACCTTCTAGGCTCGCACGTTACTGTATTCATCGATCACGCGGCCATTCATCATCTCATGCACAAGAAGGATGCCAAGCCTAGACTGATTCGTTGGATCCTTTTGCTCCAAGAATTTGACCTTGAGATCCGTGATAAGGTCGGAGCCCAGAATGTTGTTGCTGATCAACTCTTGAGACTGGACCCTGACCACATTGGACTTCCCCTGCCGATTAATGAGGTTTTCCCCGATGAGCACCTACTGGCAATTAATGTGGCAAGTGGACCTTGGTATGTCAACATTGCCAATTACCTTGCTTCTGGCTCCCTTCCATGTGGCTGGCTTAAAAACTAGTGCGAGTGTCTCATTGCAGAAGCAAAGTATTATTTCTGGGATAATCCACTACTTTTTTGAGTAGGTGCTGATTAGATCATCCGTCACTGTATTCCTAACAGTGGGGCCCCCAATGTGTTATGCTTCTGTCACGATCAGGCCTGCAGAGGCCATTTCTCTGAGAGGAAAACTGCAACCAAGGTGTTGTAGTGTTGTTTCTTTTGGCCCTCCCTTCACCAAGATGCACACAATTATGCTAAATGGTGCACTAGGTGCCAGTCACTAGGGTCAATGTCACGTCGAGACATGATACCCTTGCAACCCATCCTAGCCATTGAAATCTTAGACATATGGGGAATCGATTTCATGGGTCCCTTTCCTCCTTCCAACGGCTTTGAGTACACCCTCATTGTTGTTGACTATGTTTCAAAATGGATCGAGGTTATTCCCACGTGCCATGCTGACCATGTCATATCTACTCGATTTGTCAAAGACCACATTTTTGCATGCTTTAGGATCCCTCGAGCCATTACCTCTGATGGAGGAAGTCATTTTACCCATGCTTCTTTTCAGGCACTTTTGAGGAAATATGGAGTCCACCATCGTATCGCATCTCCGTATCATCCTCAGACGAACGACCAGGCAGAGGTGTCGAACCAGCAAATCAAGCATATTCTCCAGAAAATGGTTCGGCCTGACTGTAAGGATTGGTCCGACAAGCTGATTGACACCCTTTGGGCATATTGGACCACCTTCAAGGCTCCCCTTGGTATGTCTTCTTATAGAATTGTTTACAGGAAGCCTTGTCATTTGCTCGTTGAGCTGGAGCACCGCGCTTATTAGGAGGTTCGCCAATGTAACCTCGACCCAGAACTGTGTGGTTGAGAAAGAAAACTCCAACTCTTGGAGTTGGAAGAGCTCCGCCGTGAGGCCTATGATTCTGCCTTAACTTTTAAACAACGCACTAAGGCCTTTCATGACAGCCACATTCAGCGGAAAGAATTTGAGCCATCTCAGCAAGTTTGGCTTTACAATGTCCGGCTTAAATTCTTTCTAGGGAAATTAAGGTCCAAATGGACTGGTCCCTACTTGGTCTCGAGACCATTTTCCAATGGGGCCATCGAAATTGAAGATCCCAGATCTGGGAATAAATTTACGATCAATAGGTAGCGGTTAAAACCCTTTCTTACTCATGAACCTGCCCCTGTTTGTGAAACTGTTGCCCTGCTGGAGGGTAACTAACTTCGTGCCTCACTCTGAGTCCAGCTGGGGACGTTAAATTTAGCACTCGTTGGGAGGCACCCCAGCAATACTCCTCCACTTTCACCTACACATTCCATTTTAGTTCACTTCACTTCGCACTTCTTCACTTTTCACTTCACCACCCACCATCCACCCGCCCTACCACTCTGTTGTATACCTCACACCTCAACTCTCGTACAAAGACCCTTGGACCTTGCTTAACCCTGCATGCATATGAGGACATAGCATCATTTGGCATGGGGGGATGGATACGCATCCATAGGATCTGGGTATTATATAAGTATCATGTAGCTTTTGCATCCATTATACATATCCATCTATAAATATGTACATAGCCTAATTCAAAAAGAGAGAGAGAGAGAGAGAAAATGTGTGTAAAGTGTTTAGTAATGATCTGGAAGCTGAAACAAAAATATAATAAGTGATTATGGATATTTAACCTCTGATTTGAAGACTTTCCAAGCCACAGAAGCTTGACTTGCTCAGACTTGGCTTAATTCACTCAAGCATTGATAAGATAGACCAGAATCTCTCCTAACTTAGGATGTATTCTTGTACCTGAGTCACTAGTACAGGATTTGTTAATTTGCCTCTACTTGAGAGTCTAAGTAACCTTGGTTCATACTACACATATCGAGAAAGACCAGGTGAACATAAGATCCAACCCTAGTGTTCATTAGGGAAGGTGGAGTCCTTACCTGTGTGCGTAGGTAAACTTTTTATCACAGTCTTTAGTCTTGTGTTTAGGAGAAACTCTTTCCACTAAAGAAGTACTCACCCACCAAATAAGTGTGCTCTTCCAAATAAAGTTGTAGGAGATATACTGACACTTGTTTCAAAAAAAAAAAAATCTTGCGAATAAGTCAGTATATCTTCCAAATGTCTATAAATTCTTCTCCCCAAAAGTTTTTCAGGGCACGTTTCAAATACCCTATTCTACCATATATTCTTTGAGCCACAAAACACATTACTGTTGCTTCAAAAAAAAAAAATCTTCAGCTTAAGATCACTTCTAAACACGATACAAATGTTTTGCCAAGGACTAGCAAAAGATAGGCATGGGGGTAAGATTACACGGCAAGTTACTCCAATAAATATCCCATCTTATGTTATTTCCTAGCATTACCCATGCATCTTATGTAGGCATACTTGCATTTGTAAATATATACTTGCATGCATTTATAAAGAGGGGAAGAGAGTGAGAATAAATGGCCATTCAATCCACTTCAATAATTAACATCTTCATTGTGTGCTGCATTGCAATTTCACCATTCACTTTTTTTATTCCTCAGCTACAGGACATGGTGCTATGCACATCTCCTCGCCTCTCCTCATGCCAGCAGTATGGGGAGCGGTGTGCACTCCTACAAAAGAGCATGCACCCTCCCCTGCTGCCTAAGCCGACCTCCACCCTTAGATACACTATATCCACCCTCAGGCAACGCACACAACACACACAACACCACACACACCTGCCGGCCACTCTCCTTCCCTCTCCCTCTCCATACACAGCACCTCTTCTCACAAGTTGAGAAAAGGTACACTGTGTGCAGGAGAGAATTCACAGTGGTCTCAGATCCCCACTGTGAGCTCCACCACCGCGCAGCTCCTTCATGAGCAGGTGGGCGTGGTGGATTCTAGCTTAGTTTTTTTTATTTGCATATTTTTCTTTTCTGCTTCATTTTTGTTTTCAGTTTCTTCTCCTTCGCCATTGTTGAGCTTCAAGCATTGAAGCTCACCTTCAGCCACTGTGCGCTTGCCATGGCCCTCCGCGTGCCTTTGGGCACCTCAAGGTCTCCCTTCCATGTGCTCCGTGCATGTCCTCACCCTTCTTGACACCCCTGCTGATCAAAACCGCCTCAACCAGTCACCTGCATCTGTGTGCACTGTTCACATGCAGTCTACGCGACACTGTAGCCACCGGAAAGTTTCTCACTTATCCGGTGGCAAGTCGCTCTCTCTCCTCTCCGCGACCTGCTACTCCCAGTCACCACTGCACCCGCCCACACTCTCACTCTCAACAGCGTGCGCTTCACCCCTGCAACGCACGCGTTTCATCCTGCGCATAGCCCTTGTGAGCTGCGTGTTTCCTCGTGCCTACACGCGTACGCTCTCCAGCACACAGCTCTCTCTCTTGCCAGATGACGCCACCACACCGCATACGTCTTAAACAGCTGCCCACACTCATACACACACCTGCTCACACTTAAATGGACGCACACTTACACTCACATTCACAAACACTTACACACTCACATGCATACACGCACACACATATATATATATATTCACACACTCTCATCCTCACATATATCTATATATACATAAATATATATACATATTTATATATATATATATAGATACATATATATATACATATATACACACATATATATATAGTTATAGATACATATATATATACATATATACTTATATATCCACATTCTCCCATACACACATTCACCTCACATCTACTACCCACATACCCATGCACTCACCCCTTCACCACGCATCGTATCACGGGAATATTCGCACCAGTTGCCAATATTTCCCAATACCCGCGCAAAGTAAGCGCTTCCACCCACACTCTCACACACCCGCTCCACACTCCACGTGGCACTTAGTCTTGTTGGTTGCATCTTGCTAGACGTGGATCAACTTGACACTGTGCTACATTCCATCTCCATTTCCACCTCCACCCCTATCTATATAATATATAACTATATATATCTATTCTATATCTACTACATATAAATACACATATATATAAATTTAGCTAAGTATTTCTTTTCAGTTCTTTCCTTGCAATTTAGTCTGCTTTCATTTGTCTTTTATTTCTTTCTATTAAAAAAGACCCAAAAAAGTATAAAAGAGAAAAGATCATTCTTGTCTTCCAGGTACTCGATCTTGTGAGTAACAAGATCGATTTTGGAACCCTAAGTTGGCTTCAAGCCAAGGACTTCATTTTTTAGGGTGTGCCTCAAGAACAACATTATCACAAAAAAAATCTTAAAAGTAGAAAAACCAAAAACATAATAAATGCAAGGAAGAGATACATTTTAGGAAAGGCATAGAAACTCCTTTATCTCCTAATCCCCCCTCCCTGAGATCAACCCTGGGCCTAAAAGTGACCAAGATAAAATCAAGTAGGCTAGGTTAAAAATTTTGTGAAACTGGTGTAGACTCGATTTAGGTTAACTCACTATACTAATTTCAACAATAATATCACCATATTAATAAGACCTATTCGAGTCTGCATCAGCGAGATATATTGATTTCCTTCCCTGACCCCTCACCCAAGACATGAGGGTCGGGACCCCACCCATGCCTCAACATACGCCTCACCCGCAATCACGCTACACAGGTCTGGCCAGAATCAGTTTACCCACCAGTCTACCCTCTTACAGATTTAATTAGGTGGGCGTAAAGAGAAAAGAGAGATAGGAGGAGGGGTTGGTTTGCCTTGCTCTCTTACTCTCTAACACCTAAGGAACTGAAGAGAGGCCTTTGCCTCTATTGTACGTGGCTACCGTGCATCTCCTTGAGGCTTGAAGAAGAGAGGCCTTTGCCTCTGTGAGTGACTTGAAGGCTTAAAGAGAGAGGCCTTTTCCTCTCTTGGTTAAGGAGTCTGAGCACCTGTTCTTTTGTCTGATATTCTGAAGGAAGTTGATATATGTTGTGGTTTGAGCTTTACATTCATTTATTGAGTGCTTGTAAAACTTAAAGAGTAATTTGGTGATTCAAATCACTATTTTACTCTAATCTTTTTGCACTTTTGAACTTGAGTTATCTAATATACCATTTCTTATTATTCTTCATGTTATAATTGCTTATATTTGTGGTGATATTGTGATCTTTGAGATTAATTGCTACTTGCTCCCTGTGTTCAACCTTGGACTTCAAATTCAAGTATAAATTGTATTTGTTTTCGTGTGATTTTGACCTATATTACAATGCATCTTTTATAATGTCAATTTCGTACATTAACATTTTGGCACTGTTGTCGAGGAGCAATGAGCAATTGGATCTCTCTGATTACAATTTCTAATATAATACTAACTTGATCTATCTCTTTTGCTGTGATCTATACAGGGGATTCATTCGAGGAGATCAGTCTCACATCAAACATTCCAGAGGCAGGTAATCTCATCTTCTTTTCCATTAAGCCCCTATTCTGAGAAAAAGCTAAAAAAAGAAGAAATCAATTAGGATCAACTTGCATTTTCTACTTAGAATTAATCATCAAGTTGCCTGATTTGATTAGAAAAATCCCAAACCTGATTTCTGCACCTATTAGGGATTTAAGACACCTAGGGCTACTCACTTTCTTGATTGAGCCCTAAGTGCCAAATTTGGACAAAAACTGATTGGACCACTTAGAGCCAAAATTAGGGTTTCCACTTTATGGTTGAGGATCACACTTGCTTAAAATAGAATCTACTTCCCCAAACTGTGTGTTTCCTAAGCCTTGGTTGAATTTACCTAATCAAGCAAACCCTAAAAGCAAGTCTAAACATCCACTTGAATCATAAAATTGGTACCTAATAATCTCAGGACAAATCAGGTGAAGTTGACCCACCTTGTAGGGTCAACCAATCTACAAATTAGGTCACCACTCATAAATTCACTCTAAAGTTCAAGTGGAATCCTAAGCAATCTAAACTTAAAATTGGTAGACTTAAGAGGTCAAGTTATCCATTCTGGTCTACCTAGATCCGTGGTGACGAGGAAGGTCAGGTGGAGGAAATCCTGTAACCTGTGGGGATGCTCTACCATGTAGGGGTCTTTGCGGGACTCTCCCTTCCTGGCTGCCCAGGTATTTCTCACGTGGATGACTTCGAGATCTAGAGGTGTCATCCACCTCGAACCTCTATAGTCATCCAAAGATATTTGGGTGTCTTGCTTGGGTCCACCACAACTTCTGACCCTCATCTACTCCATCAGTGTATGTTCGGAAGGTGGTCCTTAACACCACCCTTGAGGCCTCCACTAGTTTTTCACTCTCGTCGAGGCCAAGCCTCTACTTCTTTGTTTGTGCAACTACCCGATCACATCAATATCTCTTCAAACTCCACTTCTAAACTTGAATCTCCAGCCACAGCCATGGATCATCAAGAAGAACAACCTAACTTTGAACTACAACAATTCTTTGACCTTTGAGAGATCACTACAATCTATCGTTGTGTCCTCAAATGCGAGATCATTACAATCCTACTGCGGTGGAAATAAAACCTCGAATCGACATTCCTATAAGAGGACCCTAGGTGGAGCTCAAGCCTAGTATGCTTCACATGACCCCAACATTTCTTGGCTTAAACTCTGAGGATCCTTTCCAACACATCAAGAATCTGAAGCATCTGGCCCACACATTCGGGGCAGACATGCAAAATCGAGATGGTCTACTCTTGAAAATATTCTCCTTCTCTCTAGTTGACAAAGCCACCAATTGGTTTCAGACATACCCTCACCAGATCAACACATGGGAAGAACTTCAGAAAGCTTTCTTACAAAAACCCTATCCCATTTCCCAGACTAATTCAATGCGGCATCAAATCAATCACTTCTCCCAAGGAGAGGGAGAATCTCTACACAAGTCATGGGATCATTTTCTGGATCTCATGAGCAAATGCCCCCATCACAGAGTCCCAAAGTAGGAACAAGTCCAATCCTTTTACCACGGGCTCCATGATGACATCAAGCTATTTGTCAATGCAACCTGTTGTAGCAGCGTCATGGGTCAGCATGAAGACATGAATTGGGTGATTCTCGAAAATATGTGTGAGAACTCCCTAAATAATGAGTCAGTGGGTGTGTACGACTGGACAACCACCTGCGCATTGAAAAACAATCAGGGGGTACACGAGACTCGAGGCCTTTCCACATCCATCGATCTGGAGTTGTTAGCCAGTCGCTTGGATCAGGTCTTCATTATTAATAAGAAGGTGGACGACATAGCTCAACATCTACACAAGACCACTGCACCACAAAATCTGTATGTACACCCGTCCTCTGGGAGGGAGGTGACATACAACATCTACCACTCTCAGGGGATGGATGCCTATCCACCCTCGTCTGATTTCAGCCTTGGAGGAAACTCCGAACCAGCTTACCATAGTTGGGGGAACTCTAAACCCTCGTATCCCGATTTTTCTGGAGTTCCTCAGACTTGCAAGGATCTCCACGCCATCTAGAACAATCCTTTCTTAAACACCTAAAACCCTGGATGGCGCAATCATCCCAATTGCTCGTGGTCAGGAAATAACCCAAACCCAAGATCGCAATTCCAACCCCAACCACAATACCCGCGACCCTATCAACCTACTCAACCAAGGGCCAATCAAAATTTCCAATCTGGCCCACCTAAGGAGGGCCAAACCTCCCTAATTCTTCAAACCTTGGTTGACATGCAGAAACAACACAAAGAAAAAATCACTGAGCTCCGCAATTAGTTGACCCAGTTGGCAAACCCGCATCAGCCTGGTGCACTTCCTTCTCAACCTCTTCCTAACCCAAATAACGTGTCGAACAAGAGGCGCGTTATAAACCCAAACCAGGGCCAAGCACATTATGTTTATCAAGCCCCCTCTGCTCCATCACCTAACGGGATGGATGCTTCCACTTCATATTCTGGGTTTCAATAGCACACACCTATTTTGTCTAGCCCAAACCAAAGTCACGCAGGATTGAATTCCATCACCACCCGTAGTGGTAAAGCAACACAGGACCCATCATTTCCTAGCCACAACCAGACTGATACCATAAATCCCAACCCTAAATTGGTAACCCAGGACACTTCTATCCCAAATAAAGAGCCTGAGCCAATCCTAGAGGAACCAACTGAGGTTCCATTTCCTAAGGCCTTGACTAACGGAAAGAGGAAACCCAAAACCATGGCACTAGAGGAAGACCTGGTCAAGCTCTTTGAGTAGGTCCAAATAAACATCCCCTTGATGGATGTGATTCGCCATGTGCCAGCTCACGTGAGATTTCTGAAACATGTATGTAGACCTAAGCATAAGTCGCAAACCAAAGGCAGGAATCAATAGTACTGTCGGAGCAAGCCAGCTCCATCATTTTGAGCAAACTCCCGCCTAAGGTGAAAGACCCTGGTACCCCTCTAATCTCCTGTGCAATCGATGATATACAGTTTGATAGAGCTTTATTGGACTATGGAGCTTCCATAAACTTGGTACCCACATCCCTACTAGACCACCTTGAAGAATCTGAGCTTAGACCGACAGAAATGACTTTGCAATTAGCAGATCGATCCATCAAGTCACCTAAAGGAATTCTTGAGGATGTTATAGTTTAGATCTATGACTTTTATCTTCCCGTGGATTTCATCATGCTAGACATGGATGCTCCTGAGAATTTGAAAGATACACCGATCATATTAGGGAGACCATTTTTTTCCACGACTAAGGTGATGAAAACGTCATCATCAGCCATATCTAGCTTTATTTAGTCATAATCAATTGATAAATGCTCTTACATAACCGCCAGAAGACCATAATTCATTGCACATCCATTCTAAGAGATAAACATGAAAATAGGGGTAAATCTACAGTTTTAATAGTATATCCTAAATGCAAAGAAATCATAGGATTTCTCAGGGGTTAATTAAAGGTCAAATGGTCATAAATGTCTAAAAAGTGGGTTCATACAGACAGAAATGGATTTTCATAGATTTTGAGAATTAAATAACATCTAAAACCTTATAAACAGACCTGCTTAATTAATTGAGGTTCCAATCAGAATAAAATTCACCTAAACCTTCTAAAAATCATAGAAAATTTGATGGCGGCTAGGGTTAGGGAAGAAGACAACAGGTGGAGGGTGTGGAGATCTAGGAAGTGGCGTCAAAGAGAGAGGATGGAGGCCGGCAGGGCTAACACTCGTGCGACCCATGGGGTCAGCGACTCCTGAAGGAGACGGAGAGGTGGGAATGCAGATATAGTGTGCTACTGATGTAGAAGAAGGGGTCACATGGTGGCAGTTTGCATATATCCTACGCTGTGTTTGGCATGTGGAGGCTGGGGTCATAAGAAGGATTCATGCAGGAGCGCGAGGAAGGACTAAAATGAAGGCGAACAACAAAGGGGCCAAGAAGCGAAGGGGGCAGTCCACCACCACCACCGGTGAGTATAGGGCAAGCATACGATGTTGAAGTCCCTCAAACGGAGGAGGTTAGGGTGGCGAAGATGCCAATAAGGGGCACCCTGATTGGAGAGATTATGATCGGCTCTTTCTCCCTTGAGTGATTCAAAACCTGGTAAGATCGCTATCCTTATCATCTCAGGGCTGGAAGGTGGTGCATCTGAGTGGTGCTTATTTTGTGCTGTTCGACTTGGGTATGTCTGATGAGGAAGGTCTTCGTTTTCGCACAACAATATTCAAGGGGACAACTATTTTGTGGAGGTTGGTGTCCCCCTTCGATGGGGCCTTGCAAGACTGACCTCCGCAGAGGGTGAAGAATAGGAGGGGCACTATGGAGATTTGGGGGCTTCCTTTGCATCTCCAAACCAGAGGGGTGGTGGCAGGGGTGATGGAGGGCTTCGCCGCCTTGGTAGAGAATGCAAGGGTGGGCCTTTGCAAAGGGGACGGGAGATCAATCAAGGTGGAGGTGATTGTACTGAGGGGGGCCAATTCCAGATAAAATTATACTCGGGTGTGGGGGAAGCTCGTGGCTCCTTCAGCTGAAGCTAGCTATCCTTCGTGATGAAGAACTACAACAGGGACAGCAAAGGGCACACGAGGAGGAGGTTGGAGCGCACATTACTGACAACACCTGCAGGCCCTTCAAGACAGATTGGCTGGAACCCAAGAAGAGAAAGGAGCTACATTTCTCAGAGATGCGGGAGGAGGAGATGAAGGGGGTGGAACAGCCATCAACAGCGAGCGCCATGATGCAAGAGGCAGAAATTAGTATGGATCTTGTGGTGGTGAATCCAGATCGGCAAGGGCAGGAGGTTACACGGTTCACCTCAACACACAGTTCAAATCCCTTCTCTTTTATGACCCTAAAGGGCCCAAGCTATGATATGGGGTCATCCTCAAAGGGTAAGGCTGTGCACTCCACTTATAAGCTTCGGGGAAGAACTGGTGGAGGTTAGAAATTTAAGGAAGAGAAGATTGCATCCATTCTAGGAGTAGAGAAAAGGGTTGGGAAGCAGCAGGGGGTTAAGGAGCCCAAGGGATGAGGATTATGACTTGGAATGTGCGTGGGTTGTGCGACAAGGTACGGTAAGCTTCTCTGGCTCGCTACCTTTGGGAGAGGGAGGTGGATTGCGCTTTGCTGTAGGAAACCCACATTGAAGAAGGAGTTTCTTTGTGGCAATCACTCCTTCAGGTGGTCAAGCTGATGTCCGGGTAGTGGATTCACAGGGAAGATCTGGAGGTCTGGCCGTGTAGTGGAAGACATCTAAGTTGGTTCTGAAACAAGTTTGGAAAGGTCAGTTCCAGGTGTCTTGAAAATTTCAATTAGTAGGGGATGGTTAAGACTTGGTCATCTCTTGTATCTATGGTCCATGTGCAGATCAATTGAGTAACTTGTGGACTGAACTGTGTTAGATGTCAGGCAATACTGAAGGTATACCGTGGCTCATGGGAGGAGATTTTAATTGTGTGCTATCGGAGAATGATAGAGGGAACGGAAGAGCTAACTGAGCTTCCCTTGGTTTTCAACTGGTGGTCTCTGAGCTTGGCTTGAATGAGCTTGGTTGGGGTTGAGTTTACATGGAGGAATGGGAACGGGCTAGTTTCAAAATTGGATCGGATCTTTGGGAATGCGGATTTACTGGCAAGATTCCAACTCTCTATTGTGACAAGAATGCCTAGACCCTTTTTGGATCATGCTCCCTTGTTGTGGGATAGCAGGGAGGAATCCATCACAGGTACTTATTTTAAATTCAAAAGGTCTTGGCTTAAGGAAGAGGGATTTAAAGAGATGGTGTGTCGGTGGTGGGAGCAAAAGCATGTGGATGGTTCAGCAACCTATCGGCTAGCGAGCAAACTGAAAGACCTGCGGCTAATGTTGAAAGAATATAGGCAGACTATCGAGGTCGTGAGAAATCAGTAGAGGACCGAAGCTTTGGCAATATTGCGTGGCCTGGACGAAAAAGAGAACAAAGGGATCTTGGCTGAAGAGGAGTTGGTGCAAAGGAGGATATGGCAAGGGTTGGTTCATGCTGAAGATCTGACGAGAGAGGTGGACTGGAGGGAGAAGTCACGGCAGCTGTAACTAAAGGAGGGTGATGCGAATACAAAGTTCTTCCACATGGTAGCCAGCTCTAGGAGGAGGGTGAACCTCATCTCCTCCTTGAAGAAGGACGGCCAGATTCTAACCTCTTCTGAAGACATTCGTGGGGAGGTTGTCAGATACTTTATGGAAACCACCAGGGCAGTGGGGAGGGGAGAATGGAGGATGGCAACATCATGCATGCCACGGATAGATGACTCTGCAGCAAAAAAATTTATTGAACCCATTATCGACCAAGAAGTGTTTGATGCTATAGCTGGTCTAAATGTTGAAGGTTCTCCAGGCCCGGATGGTTTTCAAGTGTTTTTTTACAAAGAATTTTGTCAGGTTGTTAAAGGGGATGTCATGGAGGTCATCCAGGAGTTTCAGTGTGGAAATTCAGGTGTGGAGTGACTGAATAAGTCGTATCTCCTTCTCTTGCCAAAGATATGTGGGGCAGAGAAGTTGTCGGATTTTAGACCCATAGCACTTTCGAATTCAATCTATCTAATAATTAGCAAAGTGCTTGCAAACCAGCTGAAAGGGGTACTATCTGATTTGATTAGTTCTGTGTAATTGGCATTCCTCCCTAACAGGTCACTTCAGGAGTCTTTCATTATGGCGCAAGAGATGGTGGAAGGATGGCACAGCAGGAAGAGCAAAGTGTATATGTGGAAAGTTGATTTTAGTAGAGCATATGACTCTGTCTCATGGTCCTATTTGCGGGAGATTTTCAAGCGATGAGGCTTCCCTCTGCTCTGGACCCAATGGATGAAAAGATGCTGTCACTTCATCTTTTTCACCCTTGGTTAATGGGAGACATTGCAGGGTTTGGCTGAAGCCATGATGCGAAGTGCGACAAGGGTGTCCTTTAGCCCCTCTTATCTTTAACTTAGCTGTGGATACACTGGCTCACTTTGCTTGCATGTTGGCCAGTGAGGGTTTGGTGAGGGGGTATTCTATTTCCAACTCCAGGGCTCTGGCAATAATTTTGCAATACACCGATGACACGATTTTCGTTGTTCGAGGAAGGGAAGAGGCGAAGACCCTCTTCACTTTGGTGAGCATTTTTGGAGAGATTTCGAGCCTTAGACTTAATGGAGCGAAGTCGTCGTTGGTTTGCTTTGGTATAGCAGGTCAGGAGAGGGAAGCAATCTCAACCATCCTATAAACTCCTATGACCACACTACCAATTGGATACCTGGGGATGCCGCTAAGAGAAGGTAAATTAAAGAAGAGCGATTGGGCCATATTGTTTGAGAAAGTTTCGGCTAAACTAGAGGGTTGGAGTAGCAGGATTTTATCCAAGGGAGGGAGACTGATTCTCCTTAATTAAGTCATCACATCTATCCCTATTTTTTTCTTCTCTATGTTCAAATCTCCGAAGGTAGTTTGGAACAGGTTATATGTCATGAGGAAATGTTTCTTGTGGAAAGGTGAGAAGGCGAAAGGCAAATTCTTACACCCGGTGAAATGGTAGCATCTTTGCAGACCTCGTTCCAAGGGAGGCATGGGGATCCACTCTCTCAAGGAATTCAATGATGCCCTTTTACTGAAATGGGTAGTGATAAGAACCTCATCATGAACCCTAACTAGCACAATCTAACCTAGATATGAGAGAAAAAGCTCCTACATAACTAAAAGAAAGGCTTGACTCAGAGAATTCTGAGTTTAAGAAGAAAATAAGTCATAAGGGGTAAAAATGAAATTTCACCAACACAATCTGCAAACAGGGTAACTCAGGGTCCAAACATAGGTTAAACTAACCTAATAAGAAGGAAAGTGGGATGATCTGATCCAACAAGGGCTACAGCAACTCCAAGAAATTAAATGACATTCTGTAACCCTAAAACAAATCCACTTCAATTCACGAGGCTCGAGGCAGGGTAAAAATCGAATAAACCCTCTAAAATTTATAGAAAAATAATCTCTAGGGTTTAGAACCTTCAATTTGGCCTTAGAAACCCATTTTGACCTACACTGAGAACCATGCCCAATTAATGATTTAATTTAAGTTTTTACGTAAATTGGCCGATCAAACAAGGTCTGACCTAGAAACAAAATTCACCATTAAAATCCTTAGTTCCAATTTAGTCATGCATAAAAACTTGAGCCTAAGAAGAGACCTTCTTGACCGACTTTGCAATTTGGTCCTCATCTATTACTTTTTGACCCTCAACTTTCGAAACCCTTGCATTTTGGCCCCTAGTTTCCTCGTCGTTCTTTGCATTTAGGTCCTTCCTGCAAGTCTCTGCGCAGCGCCATGCTCCGGCGACTTTGCGCGGAGCATGGCACCGCACAGGGTGAGGGGGATGGCCTGCAAATTGAACCTGGTGTTCCCTGCGACGTCTGCTGTCGCAAGGACACCGCCATGTCACCTGACGACGCCCACACCTTCCGTGCGAACACGCGGAAGGTATGGGTCACACCTCCGGCCATTCTCCGGCGAGGGAGGCACGTCGCATCCCTGCGTCCACCCCTCCGCCACCGCCTTTATAAAGACCACCGTCGCCAGCCGGTTGGGGCAGCTTGGTCTTGATGGAGAAAACCCCAACCCTTCCTCTCTCCCCACTCCGACAGGAACCCACCAGCTCCGGGGGCTCCTCCTCCTCCATCTTGTCGCTCTACCGCAATACCAGCAGCAGAGCCACCTTCACCTGATCTCCCCGTGTCGCGCCGTACCAAGCACATGCCTCCCTGCCCTCTGGGTGTTTCTTCTCCGGCGACAGTCGATATGACTGCCGCCCTGCTCCGGCCCCCCTTCGTCCATGTAGGTAGGTTACTGTTATTTCCCTTCGTCCCCTCTTTCTTTTCCCCACTTCATTTCAGTTGATTACCCCTCGACTGTGCCCGACCACCAAAATCTTCCATCCCTCCGGCAACCCTCCGGCGAGTTGCCCCCGTCAATCCGCCGCTCCACACAACTCATCAGCTGTCCCAAAAGCTCTGCCTCACTCCACCCAACACCCCCCACCCCTCCACTGCCACTCCACACCTCCACAACACTCCCCCGATCAAACCCATTTTTTCGGTTGCAGTCCGACCTAGGGCTGCCGCCAGACATCGCCCCGCGACCTGCTGCACCCCGCACTACCTTCGCCCGGGGCTGAAAATCTGCCTAACACAAAAAGGGCCTCTCGGCCTAACCAGACCATAGGGAAACCTTCGCCATGCCATGGCGAAGGTTTCCCTATGGTCCGGTTAGGCCGAGAGGCCCTTTTTGTGTTAGGCAGATTTTCAGCCCCGGCCGCCATTGGCGACGAAGCAAGGAGCTTCCAAGCGAGCTCTAGGCCTCGAAGCAGCAGGACTCCAGCCGATGCGAATTGGAGAGACCCAGGTGAAGGCAGGCAGCTGGTTTGTGAGGAAAAACGAGGACGCAGCTGCTGAGGCAAGGTTGCGTCCTTCCTGCGAGCGCACGCGCGAAGAAACGATGTTTAGTCCCACATCGTAAGATTTCGAAGCGCCGCACCCATTTAAATTGATTTTGTGTTTTTCTCTTAGTGCCTCAGAACACAGGGTGAGGTCCCCTCGCCCACTCACCCGCCTCGTCCGCGACCCACGCCACGCTGACCTGGCGGATCCGACCAGACACTACCTTGCACTCCTCGCGCACCACCCACACCGGTGTGCCTGGTCCCGATTACGCAGCCTGACCCATTAACCCGGCTCTGGGAGAGCTTCCTATGAGCGGTTTACAAAGAGAGAGAGAGACATGCGGGTAGAGGGAAGGGCTAGGTTTTGCTGTGCCTTGTGCAGGAACAGGGCACGAAGGAAGAAGGTTCACCACTTGGCCGCAGGAAGAAGAAGAGGAGCGGAAGAAGAAACTCTGAAAAGGCTCTGCAGCCGAGCAAGGCAGAAGACCAAGGAAGAAGAAGCGGAAAGAAGAAGAGAAGAAGAAGAAGTACCAAAGGAAGAAAAGAGGGGAAGCACTGTAGCAGACCGCTGTTTAAGTCGTCTGACTGTGATATCAGACGACGGATGAAGCTTCAGAGGAGATAAAGCAAAGAAGAAGAAAAAGAAAAGAAAAGGCTCCGCAGCTAAAGAGAAAGAAAAGAGAAGAAGGAAGAAAGAAGATAACGACAAGAAAAAGAAGAAGAACTGAAGAAGAAAAGAACTAGAAGACAAGCAAAAAAAGAAGAGGAACTGAAGGCAATCAGAGCCAAGGAAGAAGACCCGTAAAGCTAAAGAAAAGAGAAAGAAGAGAAGAAGAAGACAAGCAAAGAGAGAAAGAAGAGAAGAAGAAAAAGCCAAAAGACAAAAATCTATTTCTCCCTATCTCTCTCTCTTATTTTTGTAATAAAGAATCATTGTACTTCTAGAATTCCAGTAGCTCCCTGAGTTCGACCTCGGGAAACTATTTCCGAGTAAATTGTAATGGTAACGACAACCGTAGCTGTCTTATTTTATACCACAACACCGTTACTGTAATAAGCATTAAACCAAACAAAGACTAGCCGCGGTTGGGAAACGTCACCAGGTAGTTAAATTGGCAAATGATGAAGGGAAGATTTGGCCTCAACTGATCTTGGAGGCATATGGTAGTTCGCAGGTTCAGCTGTGGGTGAGCCCCCTCACCGCCCGTCACCTTTTTGGCTTTCTGTCTGGAAAGCAATGCAAGACAACATGGCAGAATTTGACCCAACTGTGGGAGACGGAAGACATTTCAAATTTTGGATAGATCAGTGGTCGAATCTAAGTAGACTGAATGAGTTCCCACAGGCGTATGCTGCAGCACCAGACAGTAACATCCCTATTGCTGATTGTTGGGATTCTACAGGTGGGAGGTGGAACATTGCAGGGGCTGGTTTGCGCGAGGGTGGATGCACTCAGGACGAACAAGAGAGGCTGTTGGCAGACCTGATAGCATTTCACCTGGTGGACAAGGCAAATGGGTTTAGGTGGAAACATGGGGTGTTCACCCCGGCCAAGGCATACAAAAAGTTGATGGCCTCATTGACTGATGATCACTCACAGGAGGAGGTGGATTGTGCCAAGATTAGGTCGTTCAAGATACCCTTAAAATCAAAGTGTTCCTTTGGCTTTGTCGTCGAGATGGTCTTATCACTGAGGAAATGAGGTTGAAAAGGATGGGGACTCCTCCCCAAAACTACCCCCTGTGTACATTTCCTTCAGATGATAGGATGCACCTATTCTCTTCATGCTTAGTGACGGACCATGTATGGAGGGACATCTGTGGGGTTGCTCTACCCACGTGGGACGATTTATGGCAGTCCATCCTGATGAAGGGAGGAGAGAAGGTGAAGACGGTGGGCATAATGTGGTGTGTGTGGCGAGCTCGCAATGACCTTCTGTTTAATGGGGGTGTGTTGAATGTTGGGGGTATCATAAAGGAGTGTGGGAGAATTGTCAGAGAGTGGTGTGACTCCCTGTAACTTTCATGTTTTTCCATGAATAAAATGTTTCCAATCTACTATCGTCGTCGATAGCATTCCTCATCTTTTCAAAAAAAAAAAATCATAGAAAAATATTCTCTAAGGTTTGGTATGCTTTCTTTGACCATTAGAAGCCATTTTGACCTAAAATAGAGTCTCAGACAGACAGTTACCCTAATTTGGATTTATGCATGATTTTTTGAGTCAAACATGATCAAAACCAAAATCCAACTTCACCATCAGATTCTTTGGGTTCAAATTAGGTTTGTACCAAAATTTAGGCTTAATCAGATATCATCTTGACCTAGTTTGCATTTTGATCCAGTCTGACTCTTTTTCTTACATACGCACCCCTAACTTTTTGAATTCCTTACACATGCGTCCCCAACTTTGTCGTCACCTTTACCAAAAGGTCCCTGCCACCATTGGAACCTTCCGTTCATACATGGAAGGTTTCAATCTGAGTTATCTCCCTGAATCTGTGGTGAATCTCTCCCTGAAAAACTCTGAAGTGTGCAGGCGCAGGCGAAGAAGAAGACCCGCGGAAGAAGAAGGAGCTGCACTGTAGCAAATGCATAGTTAACGGGTGACGACGGCTGACGACGCAGGGCACCCCCGGTTTACTTGCCAGGTCCCCCACCTCACCCTGCGCGGCGCCATGCTCCGCGCAAGGTCGCCGGAGCATGGTGCTGGCAGGTTTTTGCAGGAGGGACCTGATTGCAAATAACGAAGGAGAGTTAGGGGCCACAATGCGAGGGTTCAAAAGTTGAGGACCAAAGAGTAAATATATGAGGACCAAAGTGTAAAGTCGGTCAAGGAGGTTTCTTCTTAGGCTCAAGTTTTTATACATGACTAATTAGGACCTAAGGAATCTGATGGTGAATTTCATTTTCATATTAAACCTTGTTTGACCGGTCAATTTGCGCAAAAACCCAAATTAAGTTATTAATTGGGCATGGTTCTCAATGTAGGTCAAAATGGGTTCTAAAGGCCAAATTGAAGGTTCTAAACCCTAGAGATTATTTTTCTATGAATTTTAGAGGGTTTATTCTATTTTTACTTTGCCTCGAACCTTGTGAATTGAAGTGGGTTGTTTTAGGGTTACAGATTTATCATTTAGTTTCTTGGAATTGCTGTAGCCCTTGCTAGATCATCTCATCCCACTTTTATTCTTATTAAGCTGCTTTGACCTATGTTTGGGCCCTGAATTACCCTGTATGCAGATTATACTGGTAAAATTGCACTTTTACCCCTTATGACTTGTTTCCTTCTCAAACTCAGAATTCTCTGAGTTAAGCCTTTCCTTAAGATATGTAGGAGCTTTTATCCTTTGTATTAGGTCAAAATGAGCTAGTTATGGCTCATGATGAGGTTCTCATCAACCACCTTCCCAGTCCATGCTCACAGACAATAGTAGGTGGATTCTTCTTCCCCAACCTCGTCTGCGTCTCGCAATACCCGCAGACGTCTTCTTCCACGTCTTCCTCACCGCTCCATCATCGGAGGCTTCATCCTCTCCATCGTCGACATGCCAAAGCCAACGCGGAGCCTACCCCCTTTCATCCCTTAAAGTAGGTAGTTAGGTCCCTTTAATTCATTAGGTTAGTTTTCCTATTCAAAATTCCCAAAAATGCCCCTCGACACCGTCCACCACCTTCATCTTCCTCCACTCCTGCCGTCCTCCAACGAGAACCTCCACTCGTTACATAACTCCAACCACCTTGCCGACACTCCCACAAGCTCTGCCTCATCCATCCGCATCGAACCCCCATCTGTATTCCCCATTCCATTCACTCACACGACCCCCTAACAAACCCATCACCAACCACATTCTCCATCACCATCCGACCACCATGCACCTCCATCCTCCATGAAACCATTGCCATTACATTCGCCAACGTCTAGCGAATCTTCTGAGGTGTTTTGATGCGGCCAAAAGGCCTTATTCTTGAGTTTCAGGTCTCGCCCGTCTCCATCATCGCCACCGTTGTCGCCGCCTTGTTCTTCATGTTCGAAGGCCACGAAGAGCCCAGGTCTTAGCTAAAGGAGACACGATTTCGCTCTAGGACCCTCTCCAGGCCCTCAATTGGGGACTTCAAGCATAGTCATGATGCCAATTGGGAGATCCTCACAGCAACAAGTGCACGCGAAGAAGGGACATTTAGTCCCACATCATTCATGGAAGGCCACATGCAATGGCATAAATTGTTTTTGTGATGAGGGCTTATCGCCTCAAGCACACCAGGGGTAAGGTCCCCATACACTTCACAAACCCGACGAGACCTAAACCTTCACTCCTCGGCTGCAACCCACGCCTACAACCTTGGACCTGGGTACGCATATCCGAATACCCGATTACCTGGCTATCTGAGAGAAGAGGAAAGGAGGAAAGGAAGAGAGAGGAGGGGGGAGGGTGGGTTTTGCTTCAAAGAAGAAAGCCCAACACTTAGCCGTGAGAACTTGAAAGAAGAGAAGAAAGAGAGGAGATGAGAAGAAAGGAAGAGAGAGAGGCCTTAAGGAAGGCTTGCTGAAGGTTGTCGTGAAGGGAGAAGAGGAAGGAGAGAAGAACAGAAAGAAGTGCTAAGGAAAAGAAGAGAAGAAGGAAGAAGAGCCAATGCAAAAGAGAAGAAAATCAGAGTACTGTAGCAAAGCTTCATTTAAGTCGTCTGATTTCAAAGTCAGACGTCTGATTACTGTTGGATGATTTGGTTTACTTGAGATATTTGTGATGCATATCTAGAGGGCTTAGTTGGTGATTTAAATCACTACTTTTGGCTATTCTATTCTTTTTATCCCAAAATAAATTGAGCTTCATTGAATATCTAATATGACAAAATTAATATTCATTGAATATCTTTATAGTGCTTCATTTCTTGTGCTCATTTATGTTTTAATTAAAGATTAGCGTGTAAATTCCTATTTGCTCCATGTGTTCGACCCCGAACTTTATTTCTAGATACCTGAGTTTATAAATTTTGTTTATTTTCGAGCGATTTCGATCTATACTACAATGCATCTTTTATAACATCGATTTCACGCGTTAAACATAGGGCCAACATCAATTGTGAAGAGGGTCAAATTGAGTGGAAATTTGGGGACAAGACTTTGAAGATTGATATGTTTAAGGCCCAAAAAGGAATCAACTGTGGTGCTTTTTAGCAGATCTGCAATATCGAGTCCGTGGTTGAAGATTCGTTTGTTGAGGAAAACCCTCTTACCCCTGATATTCAACCACAAGAGGAACAAGCCTCATAGTTAGAGGAGCCTAGACCAAACCTAGACACACCTACATCCCCTTGCTTTGCTCCTGAACTGCCTGCTGCTGCTGGCAATCCTGTCATGGAATTGAAGCCCCTCCCTGATCATCTAAAATACGCCTTTTTGGGTTTTAATCACATGTTTCCTATGATCATCAATTCCCAACTAACCTCTAATTAGGAAACACGATTGATTTCTGCCCTCTAGCAGCATCGGAAGGACTCTCAATGATTTGACTCGTATCAGCCCTTTGTATTGCACACACCGCATCTACACTGATGAGGGCTCACAACAATCCCATGAAATGCAGAGACATCTGAATCCGAACCTGCAGGATGTCATGAAAAAGGAGATCATTAAGTGGTTAGATGCTAGGATCATTTACTCGATCTCCGACAATCGTTGGGTGAGTCCGATCCAGGTTGTGCCTAAAAAGGTAGGGCTCACCATGATTATGACTGAAATCAGAGAAACCATTCTGGCCCATATCACAAACTTGTGGAGAGTCTACATTGATTACAGAAGACTGAATGCCTCCACGAAAAAGGATCATTTCCCACTTTCATTTGTTGATCAGATACTCGAGAAATTAGTGGGAAATCAATTCTTCTGCTTCTTGGACGAGTACTCCAGTTATAATCAGGTGGCAATCCATCCTGAGACCAAGAGAAGACTACCTTCACTTACCCCTACGAGACGTACTCATTTCGCGTGATGCCTTTCAGGCTCTGCAATGCACCCGCCACCTTTTCGCGATGCATGCTCGCCATATTCTTGATATCGTAGGTGATTACCTTGAAGTCTTCATGGACAACTTCTCAGTATTTGGGGAATCTTTCGATGATTGCCTCCTGCACTTGGTCCAAATCCTCAGGCAATGCATTGACGTGAATCTGGTTCTTTCTTGGGAAAAGAGCCTGTTTGAGTCGCTAAATCGGGTTTTAAAAAGTATTGCGTTGTAGTATAGCCGAAATAGTGATCAAAATTGATATAATTTTATTACTCGAAAAGAATTCCGAGGTCGAACAGAGGGAGCAAATTGGTATTTAGAAATCAAGATCACAATTTAAACTGAAAGAAATTGCAATAATAGCAATATTAGAATGCAAAAATATGGGAGTAAAAAGGTGATGTAGATCACCAAATACTCTTACAATATCACCAAATGATTCAATATATAAATATGCAATGGAGACTAGAATCTGTCATCTGATTCCTTAATCAGACAAATTAAAGTGTCTGAGTTCTTCTTCTCTTTCTCTTCTCTATCTTCTCTTTCCTTCTTCTTTCTCTGTCATCTGCCTTCGCTTATTCTTCTTTGCTTTGCCTTAAGCCCTGCGGTCCTCCTCTCCTTCTTCTGCTTCCTTCAACTTCTACTATGCCCTCTGAATTCGACTAAGTGTCGAGCCAAACTCTCCAAGGCAAAACCCCCCTTCCCCTGCGTAGCTCTTCTCTCTCTTTCTCTCTTTTCTATTTCAGAACTGCTCTCCCAGAGCCTTAACCGGTCAAGTAATTTGACCTAATGTAGACCCGGGTCCAGGCTCACCAGCGTGTGTGGTGAGCGAGGAGTGATTGGTAATCGGGTAGTCGGGTTTGGCCAGGTCCGCGTATTAGGTGTCACGGATGAGTCCGGTGAGAGGGGGGAGGAGGACCTCACCCTTAGTGTTGGAGGCAAAGAGCCTCCAACACTTTTTTCCTTTATGTGACTTCGAACGACTTTCCACTTCCGAGGTGGGACTAAATGTCCCACCTTCTTCTCACATACACAACAACAGGTGCGTGACCAAATTGGTGAGGCCACAAAGGCTAAGGCCTTTTCTTGATGGCTTGGATGCGTGCGGGCCTCAAGTTCGCATAGCCTAGAGAGATCTGTTGGAGCAGAGCGAGGCCTAGAGCAGCTTGAAGCTTGCTTCAAGCTTGGCAGTAATGGCGGCAGTCGTCCTGAACCTGAAATCAATAGCACGGCCTCGCGGCCATGTCAAATCATTCAGAGAGGGTCGCCGGACCATGGCGGATGTGATGGGGATGTCAGCGTGGCTCGGAGGTGCCTGTGCGTGCATGCCTAGGGCACACTGTGTGCGAATGTGTGGGTGTGTTCGGTGAGGTGCTTGGGTGAGTGGCGCAGTGCGTGGAATGCGGGGAAGTGATCAAGGAGATGAGGCAAAGCTTGTAGGGTGGTTGGCGAGGTGGACGGAAGTACAAAGCGACGGGAGCACCTCACCGGAGGAGTTGTCGGAGGTGGAGAAGGTGATGGTGGTCAGTGGTGTCGGTGGATGATTTTTGGAAATAAAGAGAGGGGAGAAAGTGTGGAGGATAGGGAACTTAAGAAACCTAATCTAAGGAATGAAAGGGAAGGGAATCCCATGCCGGTATGGTTGCCGGTTGTGGGGAAGATGAATACCTCCGTAGATGAGGCTACGGCGAAGATGAGGCAGAGGCGACGTCAGCCGATGTTGCGTGACGCGAAAGACTGTGGTAGAGTTAACTCGACTCTGGTATTGTGGTTGGGTGACGAGAGAGCGAGGAAGAAGCCACCAGAGCTTGTGGAGGATTGTTGCCGGCGAGGAGAGAAGAATAAAGGAGGAACCAACCCAATTTCAAGTTGACGAGTTCGATTTTGATCTGGGGCTTCTTAAATAGGTCTATGGAGAGGGACTTGTGCTTGGAAGCTCGCTGGAGATGGAAGCTTCAAGAGACCCAAATCTCTCATGCGTTCGCATGAGAGATTTGGAAGGAATCAGGGTATCAAACAGGATTCATATTGGAGGGATTTTCTCAAAGAATCTCCCTTCCAATTTTGGAGGAGATCCTCTGAGCAATCAGGGAGAACTCTCCTTTCAAAGCTCACCAGAGTAGGATTCCTCCACTATAATGGCAGGGGGGACCTATTTGTGAAAATGATGAAGAAGATAGGGGGCTCTTTGTAAGGGTTTTTGAATGACAGCGGTATAAATGTAATCAAACTGGACCTTTTTACAAACTAGGTTATGATGAATACCCCTTAGGTCCAAATTTTGGTAAAAACCTAATTTGAACCTAATAAATCTAATGGTGAAGTTCGATTTTGGCTTTGACCACGTTTGACTAGGAAATTTATGCAAAAACCCAATTTAGCACAAATATCTATCTAAGACCCCATTCTAGGTCAAGATGGGTTCCAATGGCCAAATTGAAGGTACTAAATCCTAAAGGATATTTTTCTATGATTTTTAGAGGGTTTAAGTGAATTTTATCCTGACCAGAACCTTGGTTAATCAAGTGGGTCTGTTTTAGGGTTTCAAGAAGTCATTTAATTCATAGAACTCACACAAACCCTTTTCTGTCAAATCCAACCCACTTGTTATCTTTTTAAGACCATTTGACCTTTGTTTAGCCCTTGAGAAAACCCATGGTTGTACTGCATCGGTAAAATTATAGTTTTAACCCTAGTTTCTTATTTTCCTCTCATAATGGTTATGCAGTGAATTATGACCTTCAGTTGGTTATGTAGGAGCATTTATTTTCTTCATTAGGTCAAAATGAGCTAGTTAGGGCTTATGATGGTGTTCCCATCAAATCCATTTCATGGTTCCTGAGGGTATTATCCTGAAACACCTCATTTCTAAAAAGGGCATCCAGGTTGACCAGGCTAAGGTAAATTTGATTTCCAAACTACCTGTACCTAGCTCGGTCAAGGACATTAGATCTTTTCTGGGGCACATCGATTTTTACCGTCGATTCATTCCTGATTTCTCAAAAATTGTGCATCCCCTGACTAATCTCCTATCAAAAGATTTCCCTTTTGAGATCACGAATGAGTGCATTCACGCATTTGAAAGCCTGCATGACTGAGTTACCCAAGCACCTATCCTGTAATCCCCTGATTGGGCTTAACCCTTTAAGATCATGTGTGACGCATCTGACTATGCAATGGGTGCAGTGCTTGGTGACCGAATCGATCTTTCGCTTTTAAGTCGTTTGTAGTTTAATGTGGTGGAAAAATCGACTAATCAATTTTTAACAAGAAATAACCACTCGCAGAGGAGCGGGTCGTTTCCACAGGGAGACAATAACGTATTAAAATTCGCGCCACTTAAAAATGTTTGTTCGGAGTCAATTTGGACAAGAACCAAGCCAAGATTGCCTTTAGATTAAGGTTTAAGCAAGAAATAATGCTGAAATGGCAATTATGAGAAACTACAGGATATTTTCCGCAATGCAGAGTGAATAGAATATGAATAAAATCTGGCAATGGCAGAAAATGTAAATTTTAATCAACGTTTTACTGTAGCAAAACAGGGGAATTGTTCCCCGTTGTCTTGCGCGACGAGGAGCCGATGGCTGGGCGCGGGAAGCTCGGCGGAGGTCCCTTGGATCAAGGGCTTCGAATCGGTGGTGACGGCGAGTCGCGCAGCGGCCGGAGGTGGCCGGACGAGCTCCGGCGGAGGTGCTGCAGGCGGTTGTGCGTGGGCGCGCGGAGGGTCTGCGGAGGGCGCTGGCGCGCGGAGGCGTGGCTGCGGTGGTCTGCAGGCTGGCGCTGGCGTGTGCGGTGGAAGCTGCAGAGGTCGGTTGCTGGCGGTTTGCAGATGGCTGTGCGTGGGCGCGCGGAGGGTCTGCTGAGGGCGCTGGCGCGCGGAGGCGTGGCTGCGGTGGTCTGCAGGCGCGGGGAAGAGGGCGTGTGTAGTGAGGCGTGCGCGGGACTGCTGGCGGGAGGGCGTAGGGGAGTGGTTCTGCAGGTGCTGTTGCAGATGGTGGGGCGCGCAGTGCAGTCGGTGCGGGAAGGTGCTGCGGGTGGACTTCAGATGGGTGCGCCGGTGGTTACGCGTGGAGATGGCGAAGGCTGCAGGCGCAGGGAAGGTGGCGTGAGCGGGCGTGAGGGCTGGAGGTTGTGCACGCCTTGCATGCGGTTGGAGATGAGTGGGCTGCTGCGGCGTGGGTGGTGGAAGTGAAGTGAGAGGACGGAGATTGCTGCTGGAGTGGGGGTGGACTTCAGACGTCCGGGAAATTTCCCGGACGTCTTAAGTGACTGAAAGGGTGATTGCACAGTGGCTCGGCGGTGGTGGTTGGTGACGACGGCGAGGGAGATGCACGCTGATGTGCTCACGGTAATGCGGGCGAGCTCCGGATGGCGGTGTGGCCTGTCACACCACACGCCCACGGTGGTGGAGACTCGCCGCCACGGTAGAGGCCGGCAGTGTGGAGTGGAAGAGAGAGGATCTCTCTGCACAGTGGTGGGTCGGTGGCGGAGGCCTCCCGAGCTCGGCTGCCTCCGTGCTCCTTTTGTAGTGTCTTGAACAATTTTGAAATCAGCCGCCGACCAGATCCACCGTATCCGCTCCCCCTTGAATGGCTTTCACTGCATCACGCGGGCGTTGGAGCGGCAGCCAGCCGTTCTGAAAGAAGACGAATAAAGCAAATATTATTAAAATATTAGGGTTATTTATGTATAGACCCTCAACTTCTATGTTAATAAAAACAATATACCTAATTGGTTATCTAATTAGATGAATGCTATTCTAAGCTAATTCTAAATGCACTTAAGATATGAATGTAATGTATGGATTATGTAATTAGATTAAAACTATGAATTAATCTATTTACATCCTAATTTATACTAAATAAATGTTAGAATTAACCTAATATGTAGGCACTTAAATACTTAAATAGCCCACAACTATGGGCTAATCAAATACCCCCATGCCTAGTTTTTGCTAGTCCCTAGCAAAATTAAGCGAAACCTAGCACTCTAAGTAGACTAGTCAACTCACTTAGTCTTCCTTCAGAAGAATATTAAGTTCAGGTTCTAAACCCAAGGTTCCTAAGTAGTTGCTAAGTTACAGACTAGGTCAGCTAAAGACGAGTTGTAAGCACAAGTTTCCCTGATTTCTGACTCTACCCTAAAGTTTATTGATCCCTGAGATTAAAGCATCCGTGCTTGTGCATTGGTCCGAGTTATTTGAGTTAAAGGAAAATTTTTTTTTTTTATATATATATACCCTTTTTTTTTTTTTTTTTTTTATTCTTCTAAGTCTAACCTCAGATCAGCTATCAACACGGTCTGTGTCGGATTCATTGTCCCCATTACCATACCTCGAAGGGTGCCTGGCTTTCGATGCTTCGAGATAGCACCGCCCATAACGACCCCAAGAACTCCTGGCAATCGACACTTCGAGATAGTATCGCCCATGGATTTCTTAAGCGAATTCAGGCCTATGGCAATCGGCACTTCGAGATAGGGCCGCCCATGGTACCTGAACCGCGCAATGCGCTTACATGCCCCCAGTAGGATGGATATCCTAAGAGACAAGCGCCGAGGAGGTAATATGTTACCATCGCATCCTCAAGGTGAGTATATACTCGACCTCTCCTGCGGCGGGAACTCTTCCAATCAAAATATGTTTTCAAGCCTTTCTTAAGTCAAAACTAAGAGAACCAAATCTCTTTTCAGAAATTAAGTTAATTACCAGACCAAGTGTGAACAATTTGGATGCTTGGGTTACAAGGACCCGTAAACCAAAAGGTAGAATAAGACTCCAGGTACTACCCCACCTTTTAACTCAAACCCTAGCTTCCCTTCCTCAACCTCTAGAAGAATGGTCCGCAACTTAACTCCTACTTAAGTTTTTAAGTCCACAAAGGACCCTAAAGGTCTAAAGCTAGTAGCTTATTTAGCTTCTAAAGTTTGACCCTAGAATTAATTTAGTCTACGCTAGAGTTCTGATTTGCTTAAGAATGTAGGACTTAGCCAGTTAAGCTCAAAACTTTTTTTTTTTATATATGTACAAATGTATGCAATTATGCTATGTATATCCCCAAGTACACCCCCCCATGCCTAAAATCTGCAATGTCCTCATTGCAGAGAAGGATATTACCTGGGTCAAAGCTGGGCTGAATAGCCGAAGAACCTGCAAATCAGGTTCAAGAATTGCAGAAATAGGCCCTAAAAATGAGGAAAGCAAAGTTGGCCTAGAAAATAGGTAACCTAGGATGTTGGCGAGCTGATGATGAATCCCGATAGCAAATGCTCGCCCAACTAAAATGGGAATGAAATCTTCCCAGGTCACCAGAAGAGGTTCTAAAGGATAAACAGTTAAAATAACCTCCAAAGGGGTAGGGGTAGGATGACAAGGATCCTCCAAAAAGAATGGGGAAGGAATGGTATAGAGATAAACCCCCAGGGTAATGGACTGACTAAAGAAATCATCAATCCATACCCGATACTCCATTACAGAAAATATTGGTCTGTTAAGCCCCCTAGTCAGAACAAAAATGAGCAATTCTCTAAGGCAAGGATCGTCTAGGGTGTCCAAGTTACGAGGTTGTGGGATGGCCATAAGATCTAGGTTGGGTTTAATCAGCTTGGTGTCCATCCCAAACACTCTTTCTAAATCCTCAATTTCATCCCTAGCATTCCTTGCACCATCACGTGGATCTTCCTGCTCTTCATCAGGAGTCACAATTTCGCTTTCAGATATAAGAGAATCAGAGGGTGACTTCGAAGTGAATGAAGGCAGGTTGGAAGCAACAGATCTAGGGATTATCCTATCAATGTCATCCCCAGGTTTTTGTTCTTTACTCAAATCTTCCCCGGAGTCTATATGTGAATCCACATAAATCTTAGAAATTGCTTCCAAATTTTCCATCATTTTATCATGAGGAGAAATATCATCAATGGGTGTGCCAAGGAAACCTAATTTGGTCAAATTTGTGACATCCTCAGGGGTTAACTCTTCAAATAATACATAATCACCCTTAGTGTCACTCCAAATCTTGAATGTAGGTTCCTCATATAATTCATCTTCCTCCTCATCACACAATTCATCATGTACCCGAGGTCTAGAATCATTTAATATCTCAGCAGATCCCCTAGGGTGCTCTATCTGAGGTAAATTATTTACATTGGTTACATCAGACTCCTCAGATAGGTCAATTTCTTTAGTGTTAGGTTCCCTAAGGGTGGGTTTGAGTTCCATATCATGATCAGAAGGGAGGGTAGGATTAACAACTTGACTTTGGCCCACTTCATCAAATGTCACGAAAATACTATCATCTGGGTCGAGGTCTTCCAATGGTACCATCATTCCCTTCTTTTGACTTCAATATAATTCAGGTGGATACTCAACCTTATCATCATCTTCCTCGGGTTGCCACCTTTCTTCATCCAATGCATAGCTACTTTCATGTGTATTTTCCTCCCACCTAAAGTGTAGATCTCTCAAGGAAGTGTCATCTAATGGGGAGGTTTCAAAATCGATCCTCGAAAAGTAGCTATTCTCCCCAGAATTTCCCTTCAACTTAAAGTGTAGCTTTCCCACGGGAGATGCATCTATTGTAGAGGGGTGTACGTCATCGTCAATGGGGCAGATTGGGTGGCTAATTTCATCTCTTTCTTGTTGGCCTGCTCTCAAAGATTCTCCTAACAATTCACTCATTTCATTTTGCATTTTCTGTATTTCCATCTTCAAAGAGGAGAGGTCATTTTTATCATAAGAGAAGTCAGGCTCAGGCTTATAGTACCCAGGAGTGTTTGTCCAAACATTATAAGTTTTCAGGGAGGGTGGGTTGGGTATTTCTTTGGTATGTGGGATATTGGGCAAAGCAAATCCCGCTCCTGAGTTCTGCTCACTAATTTGGGGCTTAACTAGGCCAATACTCCTATAATAGGAGTAAAATGGATCCCAATGATTGTCATTATGTCCATCAAGGAATGGACCATCTCGGCGTCTGGGATCGAAGGATGCAGAGTGGGGGTGAGGGTGTGGGCAAGATGTGAAAGGATGAAAATCAATGTGGTCCATTCTAACTCACACTTCAATCAGAATTCCCCAAGCAAGACACAATTCAAAAAGGACCTTTTAGGTCTTTCCCAATTTAGGCTTTTGATTTTAAGTCAGATTGCAGGTGACAATACAATTTGTTCAATCAATTTACGCGCCTATTGTCGACCTACGGCTCGCCTAAAAAGACCTAGTTGGAGCTTAGGTGTTCTTCCCTAAATCTCAAATGGTCAAGTAAATCCAAAGACGGAAGATCGAGGGATGCAAGTAGGCCTAAGCCTTCCTTTGAAGCTGTGCTTTCGCGGTGCTCCTCAACTACCCCCAAAAATCCGTGACAGGGTATCCCCCTCTTTGGATTTACAAAACCTTTGATTTCCAGTTCCGAACACTTCAGAATCCAACGAAAGGAGGGCTCTTGTCCTAGTATTTCCAAACCTAAGGAGTGTCTAGAAGCGTGCTGTGGTGCAAGTGAAATAAGTGTGCATACACCGTCAAAGATTTTGAACTTTGAATCACACGCCAAGTTTGAAAATCAAATCCTTGGTTTTTAAAATGTCCTTCCTTTAATTAGTCCTTTTTCTAAAGAAAATATGTGACCACTTGTTAGATTTATACAGTACAGATTAGGTGGTCTTCGCATTAAATCCCAAATGCAATGCGTGATCAAAAATAGGATGCAAAGTAAGAGAATACGTACCTTGCCTCCAGCGATCTTCAATGCAAAAATGCACGCAATGCAGAAAAGCAAATCTAGAGGCTGCTCATACACACCTAAATGGTTCGTCCTAGGGCAGGCAACTTCTAGCAGGCAGCTCGTTTTTTTTCTTTTTCTATTTTTTTTTAGAACTACTTATGCACAAGCAAATAATAAAAAAAAAATAAATAAATAAATAAATAAATAAATAAACCTAAATCTAAAGAAAAGGGAACAGGCTCCCAAAAATTACCCAACACGGGTCCAAAACAAAATCAGGGAACAAACCCCTCAAAATTTGCCCCAGAACAAGGGTTTCAAACTAACTGTAATGAAAAATTAAGTCTTCAGTCTTAATTCTATTCTAATTAAATTAGAGATTAAATACAATGGTGTCCGTCGCGTCCTCGTCCTTCTCCTCCTTTCAAAATTGCTTGTCCACTTCTCGTCTGGCGACGTCAAGGGTCGCCTCTCACAGTGGCTGATTCTTGCACAAAATTTCTCGCACAGAAAAGAAAATAATAGATGGTCAAATCTCTGTGCAATTGACAAATAATGAAGATAAAATTAGGCGAAATTATTGCGTCTGTTGCCTCCCCGGCAACGGCGCCATTTGACCGAGTCGATCAAATGCTTTTAAGTCGTTTGTAGTTTAATGTGGTGGAAAAATCGACTAATCAATTTTTAACAAGAAATAACCACTCGCAGAGGAGCGGGTCGTTTCCACAGGGAGACAATAACGTATTAAAATTCGCGCCACTTAAAAATGTTTGTTCGGAGTCAATTTGGACAAGAACCAAGCCAAGATTGCCTTTAGATTAAGGTTTAAGCAAGAAATAATGCTGAAATGGCAATTATGAGAAACTACAGGATATTTTCCGCAATGCAGAGTGAATAGAATATGAATAAAATTTGGCAATGGCAGAAAATGTAAATTTTAATCAACGTTTTACTGTAGCAAAACAGGGCAATTGTTCCCTGTTGTCAACGTTTCGTGCGGATTTAAAGCGTATTATGTTGTAGTATAACCGACAAAACGTTCGAACAAATATAAAGTTTTTATTACTCGAAGACCGGAGTATCCGAGGTCGAACACAGGGAGCAAATGGAACTTACCACTAAATCAAAATGTAATTGAACACTCTAATTTACTCAAAATATCAATTCAGGTATGAATGTATGCGATTAAAAGGAGTTAGGGCAAGAAAATATGAAATTGGACGTCTGATCACAAGATCAGACGTCTTAGAAGCATTTCTCCTTTTCTTCTTGATTATTCTTCTTCTTCTGCTGCAGTTTTTGCTCTTTCTTTTCTTCTTCTAATCTCTGCAAAGTCTTCACTTGGCTTCTCTGTGCCTTTGCTTCTGGCTTGCTCTTTCCTTTCTTCTCCTGCGAAGGCTTCTTTCTTGCTTCTTCTTCTCTGCCTTGTTTCTTCCTCTTCTATTCTTCTCTGCCGTTCCTTCTTCTTTCTTTCTTTTCCTTCTCGCGGCCAAGTCCTTCTCCTGCGTTCAGCCTGCCTGCACAGGAGCAAAACCTAACCCTTCTCCCTCTACCCGCGCATCTCTCTCTCTCAAGCAATTCACTCAAACCGCTCTCCCAGAGCCACAGCCATAATCGGGTCGCGGATCGTACCTGCAGGTGTGTGATGCGCGAGGAGTGCGTAGGTCTAGGTCGGGTCGGATCCGCCAGGTCCGCGTGGTCAGGCCGCGGACGAGGCGGGTGGGGTCAGTGAGGGACCTCACCCCTGTGCTTTCGAGGCAGTAAACGTATATCACAAAAAACCTTTATACCATACCTGTGCCTTGAGATTCCACGATGTGGGACTAAACGTTCCGCCCTCCCTTTGCGTGCGCCCGCAGACTCTCGTGTGCAATTGCCCACGCTGAAGGCCCTGCTGCTGATCCTTGCTGAACTCAGTCACCTCGCAACACTTGCGAGAGTCTGCTGCACCTGCCGCCTGGGAAGCCTGACGCCTGCTGCTGCTCCAAGCTTCCTGCTGCTTCGACTGTTAATGGCGGCCGGAGCGTTTACCTGAACTTCCACAGAACGGCCTATTGGCCCAATTAGAATAGTTGGAAACCTTCGCCGTAGCACGGCGAAGGCGGTGGGTGATGCTGCAGGTTGCCGGTCGGCCTAGGCGTGCCCGCCTAGGTTAACCTGTGGCCGGAGATGGTGGGTTGTTCGGGGGGTGGTTATGGAGGTCTGGAGTGGCAGTTGTGGGGTGGAGCGAGTTCCTGGTGGTGAGGCGGAGCTCACGAGGTGGTTGGAGAGCCGTGTGGAGTGGCGGAGTGGTGTGGGCGGCTCGCCGGAGTTCGGTCGGTGATGTGGAAGATGAGGGTGGTCAGCGTCGGTCGAGGGGTAATCAGATGAGATAACAGGGGGAAAAGAGAGAGGATAGGATGGAGAGGAGTTCTAACCTAATTGTAAGGACGAAAGGGGACGGAAGGCGGACAGCAGTACTTGCTGTCGCCGGAGAAGATGACGCCCAGTGGGGGAGAACGGCGGCGACGACGGGGCTGAGGCGGCGTGCGCTGGTACTGCGCGACGCGGAGGGAGGTCAGGAAGCTAACTCTGCCACTGGTTTTGTGGCAGAGCGAAGAGGGAGGGGAGGGGGGCTCGCCGGAGCTAGCTGGGGCATTTGGCCGAGCAGGAGGAGAGGAATTGAAGGGGGAAACTCGGCCAAATCAAGCTCAAGATGAGTGGCCGGGTCCGAGGGGTGTTTTATAGGTGCTGGACTTGGTGTGCAGGGCGTGACGGGCACGTAATTGCCTGAGGTTGGTCGCCGGAGATGGAAAGGAGTTAGGATACCCAAATCTCTCGTGCGTTCGCACGAGAGATTGGGTTCACACCAACGATTGTGATTGACTTTATGAGGAAGGGAATTCCTCAGAGAATCCTCCTTCCATTTCTGGGAGGGAATCTCTGAGGGATTAGAGAGCAATCCCTCTCCGAACCTCGCCGGAGTTCGGTTCTGCCCTAGCAATGGCGGCAGGACCGGTTTGCAAAGAAGGCGGGAACCTAGGGGGCTCTCTGCAAGGATATTCAAAAGATAGGGACCTCTTTGTGATTTGGGTGTACTAACTTGCAAAGTAGGTCAAGATGGCCTCCCCTTAGGTCCAAATTTTGGTACAAACCTAATTTGGCCCTAAAGAATCCAATGGTGAAGTTGGATTTTAGGTTTGACCTCTTTTGACTGGACATTTTGCGTAAAAACCCAAATTAGGTTAATTGAAGAGCTAAGACCCTAATCTAGGTCAAACTAGGTTCCAAAGGCCAAATTAAGTGTTCTAAACCCCAGAGGATGTTTTTCTATGATTTTTAGAGGGTTTGCTTGATTTTTATTCTGACTGGAACCTTGTTAATTTAAGCGGGTCTGTTTTAGGGTTACCAAGTGTCATTTAATTCTTAGATTGCACATAAACCCATTTCTGATTAATTCAACCCACTTTGGACTATTTGACCTATGTTTTGCTTCTGAGAAATCCCGTTTATGTACTGCAATGGTAAAATTGCAGTTTTAACCTTTATTTCATGTTTTCTTCTCAGAGCACTTGTTCCTTTAGTTAAGCCTTCTTCTAGGTTATGTAGGAGCTTTTATCTTCTTTATTAGGTCAAAATGAGCTAGTTATGGCTCATGATGAGGCTCTCATCATACCCCCATGCCTAGCTTTTGCTAGTCCCTTAGCAAAATTTCAAAGTTTTAACTTCCGTTCTAGACCCTGAATGTTGTCAACAATGATAAGTGCTTCTCCTTTTCTTTTGTGATTAGGTGGGAATGCCGACAATAGGCCTAGAGGTACTCAAGTACCAACCAAAATCCGGACCTGTTCCGCTTTAGCCTCAGTCTTCTGCAAAGGTTTCTACGGCCCACAGAACCTAACCTAGGGTTTGTTGGACTCCGCGGTTAAAGCACCCGTGCTTGAGATATTTTTAGCCTAAGTTCAGTTTGCAGTGCGTTTTTTGTAAGAGAGAGATAGAAGATTTATTTGTTTGGAGAGCTTTTCTCTCTCTTTTCTTTTTTATTTCTAGCTTCGGATTAGCTTCTCAACACGGTCTGTATCGGATTCCTCGTCCCCATCATCAATCCTCAAAGGTCCCTGGCTATCGAGATTTCGAGATAATCCCGCCCATGGCAACCCCCGGAACCCTGGCTTTCGAGATTTCGAGATAATCCCGCCCATGGCGTTCCGTGGCCGAATTCAGACCCTGGCGATCGACATTTCGTGATAATGCCACCCATGGTATCTGAACCAGCAGAGTGCTTACATGCCCCCAGTAGGATATTTAAATATCCTAAGAGACAAGCACCGAGGAGACGATATGTTGTTACGCATCTTCGAGGGGAATTTCCCGCCTCTCCGCGCTGGGAACTTGTCCAAATCAACTTGTGTTGATTGGCCGCTCCTAATCTAGGTGACTTTTTCAGAATATTAAACGCTCTTGCGTGTTTTGAATATTTATGCGCACTGAACCAGACTGTGTGTGAATTTGGGTGCTTAGGTTACCGAATCCCGCAAACCGGAGGTCAGTTAACGAGGCCGAATACTTCCTAAGCCTTAGACCTAATACTTAAGCTTCGCATTTTCCTCAACCTCTTGAGGATTGTCCAGATTTTAACGGATACGTGAATTTTTAAGCAAAAAATCTAGCCCAAGAGGCCTAAGACCAGCGTTCCCGCTAATCTCTTGTTATATCTCCGTAGCACTTTTCTTTTCTTTTTCTTGACTCAGTCTAGAACTTCAGTTAACCCCTTAATCTTTTACTAATGACTTTTTCTTTTTCTTTTCCTTTTGTGCTCCTTTCTTCATTTTTGCTCTTTTTCTCCTCCTTATGATTATATGGCTCACAACATTTCCTCCCTCCTATTTTTTTTGTTCTTTTTCGTAATTTTTCAATTTTTTGTTTTTTGACATATGTGAATTTTTTGTGAGAATCCTTCTGATTTTTTTCTTGGTTTTGTATGTATGCACTTTATCACCCCCCCATGCCTAAGTTTTGCAATGTCCTCATTGTAAACAGAGGGTGGGAATTAGTGTTGAGGTCAGGGGCTTAGAACAGGATATATCGGGTGGGTGAATGGGTCGGTAATGAGTGATGCGAATGATTTTAAGCTCTGATACGTGTACCAGAGGTGGGATCAACTGTCTAAGGCTGAACTCAAGGTGCAATAGACGTGGAGTACAGACGGCTAATCAGACGGGTCTCTATTTTTGAGATGACGGGTTGCCTCCCGTTAAGCGCTAAATTTAATGCCTTCAGCCGAGCGAAAAATGGGGTGGAGAGGGAGTGGTCAAATCAATGGAGTTTTGGAAAACAAGCACCTTGATTAAGAGCCTGGTTGGTCCAACCAGGTACTTGTTCAGATCAGTGGGCTGATGATGCAGCCCAAACCCAATAAGTCTGGTGGGTTGATAGATGTAGATTAGCAGATGTGGGACCCACCAAATGCAGTGATGTTCTGATAGATATGGAAGTGAAAACTCGAGTTGGGGCTCAGTCGAATCAGCCTGGTGGGGATAGGGTTCCGAAAAATAATCAATGTAAGATGTGGAATCCCTACAGGGACGGTCAAAGGATGGAGGCTCCTGATTTGTGGTCTGATCAGTGTCCGATACCTGGTATAGATACGGAGTTGAATCATCTACAATCGGCTCATTGAGAGGTGAATCAGAATAGAAATTGAGTCCGGTTGCGGGTCGAGGTGGGGAACGGGTTTTGATTGGTGCTGTATATGTGGAGCAGGTGGCTTCAAAGAAGATTGACATGTTATAATCAGGAGGCAGATTTTCTCCGATGTTATGGTCAGATTCGAGATTGTTGGAGAGTTTGCGAAAATCAAAGTTTGAATGAGATTCTAGATCATGAGTTCCACCATAGAATAAATCATATGTTGTATATTCAGCAGCCTGACTGGGATCTAGCCTAAATGTTAATTCTGAGCTTACAAAGGTGTCCCTATCTGGTAGAGGCTCAGGTTCAAGGTTAGTAGGGCAGAGCCAATCGAAACCCCGCTCGTCCAAGTCCTCGGTTTCTGTATCGTAGATTGGCATGACTTCCGAAAACTCGATTAGTTCTTCTGAGGAGGTTGACGAGGGATATTCATCAAATCGAGGCCCAGAATCATATTCTTCATTAAGAGATTGATTTTCTTCATATGGGGCCTTGAAATCTTCAATGTAGGTTTCAGATCTAGGTTCTAGGCTTAGGATGTGGGTGGAATTACTAGAATCTAGGTCTGAATAACCTTCGCGGGCCACCTTATCAAAATAAGGGACGGAATTTATACCCGCGAGAGGTTCAGTTCTACTCTCATACTTGCAGGAGTCTTGGGATTCTAAAATGGGTTCATCATGGTCTTTTCCTGCATTTGGAGCTTCCCAACCTTCTTCAATATTAGGTGCATTATACTCCATCTGGGTTGGGAATCCACAACCATTTTGTGCCTCAAACCCGAGATCAGATTTATCCTCAATGTTGTCCCAAGATAGTTCATCCTCTGTTGGCAGTATGTACGGGTATTTCTGATCAATCACTTGTTTTATTAATCTCATTATCTCTTCCCGTTTTTCAAGACTATCTTGGTGTTGCTTCCAAAGTCGAGGATTTGTCATACATTGAAGGTATTCACTATTATGCAATTTTTCTATCTCAATGTATGCAGTAATGAGCAAGTCACGGGTTGATCCTTTGTTGGCTTCTGCTAATAGTACTTAGGCACAAGTTATGACAAAGGTTGTGGTTGTCGGGACATCAACCTGAATGTTTCCTACTGTTGTTGAGGTTTCTTCATTTTCATAAAATCTCATGGCATCCTCAATCATTTTATCTCTCATGGATCTCCGGTATTCAGGTTTCTCGACTGGTAGTCCTAGGTGGTTCGGCTGCATATTTGGATCAGGTGGTGGAATCACGATCAGAGTTTGACTCAAGATGTGTTATGAAGCGATCAGATCTGAATAACGAGTCCCACTGAAAATGAGTGTGTGTGCTCTACAGAGAAAAGATGCAGGACTGGAGATGTTCTTGACCCAATCAAGACACCCAAAAGATGTTTGGATGACTATGGAGGTTTGGGGCGGATGGACCCCTGGATCCGAAGATCGTCCACCTGCGAATTACCTGGGCAGCCAGAGAGGGAGAGTCCTGCAAAGACCCCTACACGGTAGAGCGTCCCTACGGGTTACAGGGTTTCCCCCACCCGACCTCTCTTGTCACTGAGATTCCAGGTAAACCAGAATGGGGACCTTGACCTCTTAAGTCTATCACTTTTTATTTCAAAGGTGCTTTTAGGGTTCTCACTTGAACTTTAGATGTTTTTGGTATTGTGACCTAATTTAGAGGTTGGTTGACCCAAGGGGTCAACTTCACCTGACCTGTCCTATAGATGGCAGAATGATTCTAAGCTCGGAGCCTAGAGATCACCCTGATTTGACTCCCAGGTTATTAGGTCAAAAGAAAAATTTTTAAGATTCAAGTGATTTTAGAGCTCAATTTTAGGGTTTGTCTTATTTAACTTTCTTCAATCAAGGGCTTGGGTAGCACACTGATGCGGGATGGTTTATTTCCTTTTACACAGGCATGTGTGACTAGCGCTTCAAGACCCTAATGTGGAAACCCTAATTTGGTTCTATTTCCAATCCTCTTTTTCTTTTTCAAAAGTTCTCTTTGGACTTATAAACAAGAAGTGTGTGGTCCGCCGAGATTAAGCGTTTATTTTCAATTAGGCACAAGAATTTGTGGGATGGAAAAAAAATCACTCCAACTTCAAGAATATTTGCAGAAATTTTTGCAAAATCAAGAAATGTTTTGCCTTAGAGATGGTGATTACTATATAAAGAAGGCAATTGATTCCTAACTTGATTTTCTTCCTTTTGTCTTTCAAAGATTAGGGGATGATTAAGGAAGAAAAGAAATTACCTGCCCTGGAGTGGTTGACTTGCAGGAGAGATTTTCTCATGAAGTAACTGCAAGATCACATCAAAGAAAAGTAGGGCAAGTTAGTGTTCAATATGATAAAAAGAATGTAGAGACTAGTGGTAAATTGTGCAGTGCTCCCCGGCAACGGCGCCAAAATGTTGTCAACGTTTCGTGCGGATTTAAAGCGTATTATGTTGTAGTATAACCGACAAAACGTTCGAACAAATATAAAGTTTTTATTACTCGAAGACCGGAGTATCCGAGGTCGAACACAGGGAGCAAATGGAACTTACCACTAAATCAAAATGTAATTGAACACTCTAATTTACTCAAAATATCAATTCAGGTATGAATGTATGCGATTAAAAGGAGTTAGGGCAAGAAAATATGAAATTGGACGTCTGATCACAAGATCAGACGTCTTAGAAGCATTTCTCCTTTTCTTCTTGATTATTCTTCTTCTTCTGCTGCAGTTTTTGCTCTTTCTTTTCTTCTTCTAATCTCTGCAAAGTCTTCACTTGGCTTCTCTGTGCCTTTGCTTCTGGCTTGCTCTTTCCTTTCTTCTCCTGCGAAGGCTTCTTTCTTGCTTCTTCTTCTCTGCCTTGTTTCTTCCTCTTCTATTCTTCTCTGCCGTTCCTTCTTCTTTCTTTCTTTTCCTTCTCGCGGCCAAGTCCTTCTCCTGCGTTCAGCCTGCCTGCACAGGAGCAAAACCTAACCCTTCTCCCTCTACCCGCGCATCTCTCTCTCTCAAGCAATTCACTCAAACCGCTCTCCCAGAGCCACAGCCATAATCGGGTCGCGGATCGTACCTGCAGGTGTGTGATGCGCGAGGAGTGCGTAGGTCTAGGTCGGGTCGGATCCGCCAGGTCCGCGTGGTCAGGCCGCGGACGAGGCGGGTGGGGTCAGTGAGGGACCTCACCCCTGTGCTTTCGAGGCAGTAAACGTATATCACAAAAAACCTTTATACCATACCTGTGCCTTGAGATTCCACGATGTGGGACTAAACGTTCCGCCCTCCCTTTGCGTGCGCCCGCAGACTCTCGTGTGCAATTGCCCACGCTGAAGGCCCTGCTGCTGATCCTTGCTGAACTCAGTCACCTCGCAACACTTGCGAGAGTCTGCTGCACCTGCCGCCTGGGAAGCCTGACGCCTGCTGCTGCTCCAAGCTTCCTGCTGCTTCGACTGTTAATGGCGGCCGGAGCGTTTACCTGAACTTCCACAGAACGGCCTATTGGCCCAATTAGAATAGTTGGAAACCTTCGCCGTAGCACGGCGAAGGCGGTGGGTGATGCTGCAGGTTGCCGGTCGGCCTAGGCGTGCCCGCCTAGGTTAACCTGTGGCCGGAGATGGTGGGTTGTTCGGGGGGTGGTTATGGAGGTCTGGAGTGGCAGTTGTGGGGTGGAGCGAGTTCCTGGTGGTGAGGCGGAGCTCACGAGGTGGTTGGAGAGCCGTGTGGAGTGGCGGAGTGGTGTGGGCGGCTCGCCGGAGTTCGGTCGGTGATGTGGAAGATGAGGGTGGTCAGCGTCGGTCGAGGGGTAATCAGATGAGATAACAGGGGGAAAAGAGAGAGGATAGGATGGAGAGGAGTTCTAACCTAATTGTAAGGACGAAAGGGGACGGAAGGCGGACAGCAGTACTTGCTGTCGCCGGAGAAGATGACGCCCAGTGGGGGAGAACGGCGGCGACGACGGGGCTGAGGCGGCGTGCGCTGGTACTGCGCGACGCGGAGGGAGGTCAGGAAGCTAACTCTGCCACTGGTTTTGTGGCAGAGCGAAGAGGGAGGGGAGGGGGGCTCGCCGGAGCTAGCTGGGGCATTTGGCCGAGCAGGAGGAGAGGAATTGAAGGGGGAAACTCGGCCAAATCAAGCTCAAGATGAGTGGCCGGGTCCGAGGGGTGTTTTATAGGTGCTGGACTTGGTGTGCAGGGCGTGACGGGCACGTAATTGCCTGAGGTTGGTCGCCGGAGATGGAAAGGAGTTAGGATACCCAAATCTCTCGTGCGTTCGCACGAGAGATTGGGTTCACACCAACGATTGTGATTGACTTTATGAGGAAGGGAATTCCTCAGAGAATCCTCCTTCCATTTCTGGGAGGGAATCTCTGAGGGATTAGAGAGCAATCCCTCTCCGAACCTCGCCGGAGTTCGGTTCTGCCCTAGCAATGGCGGCAGGACCGGTTTGCAAAGAAGGCGGGAACCTAGGGGGCTCTCTGCAAGGATATTCAAAAGATAGGGACCTCTTTGTGATTTGGGTGTACTAACTTGCAAAGTAGGTCAAGATGGCCTCCCCTTAGGTCCAAATTTTGGTACAAACCTAATTTGGCCCTAAAGAATCCAATGGTGAAGTTGGATTTTAGGTTTGACCTCTTTTGACTGGACATTTTGCGTAAAAACCCAAATTAGGTTAATTGAAGAGCTAAGACCCTAATCTAGGTCAAACTAGGTTCCAAAGGCCAAATTAAGTGTTCTAAACCCCAGAGGATGTTTTTCTATGATTTTTAGAGGGTTTGCTTGATTTTTATTCTGACTGGAACCTTGTTAATTTAAGCGGGTCTATTTTAGGGTTACCAAGTGTCATTTAATTCTTAGATTGCACATAAACCCATTTCTGATTAATTCAACCCACTTTGGACTATTTGACCTATGTTTTTCTTCTGAGAAATCCCGTTTATGTACTGCAATGGTAAAATTGCAGTTTTAACCTTTATTTCATGTTTTCTTCTCAGAGCACTTGTTCCTTTAGTTAAGCCTTCTTCTAGGTTATGTAGGAGCTTTTATCTTCTTTATTAGGTCAAAATGAGCTAGTTATGGCTCATGATGAGGCTCTCATCATTCCCCGTTGTCTTGCGCGACGAGGAGCCGATGGCTGGGCGCGAGAAGCTCGGCGGAGGTCCCTTGGATCAAGGGCTTCGAATCGGTGGTGACGGCGAGTCGCGCGGCGGCCGGAGGTGGCCGGACGAGCTCCGGCGGAGGTGCTGCAGGCGGTTGTGCGTGGGCGCGCGGAGGGTCTGCGGAGGGCGCTGGCGCGCGGAGGCGTGGCTGCGGTGGTCTGCAGGCGCGGGGAAGAGGGCGTGTGTAGTGAGGCGTGCGCGGGACTGCTGGGGAGAGGGCGTAGGGGAGTGGTTCTGCAGGTGCTGTTGCAGATGGTGGGGCGCGCAGTGCAGTCGGTGCGGGAAGGTGCTGCGGGTGGACTTCAGATGGGTGCGCCGGTGGTTGCGCGTGGAGATGGCGAAGGCTGCAGGCGCAGGGAAGGTGGCGTGAGCGGGCGTGAGGGCTGGAGGTTGTGCACGCCTTGCATGCGGTTGGAGATGAGCGGGCTGCTGCGGCGTGGGTGGTGGAAGTGAAGTGAGAGGACGGAGATTGCTGCTGGAGTGGGGGTGGACTTCAGACGTCCGGGAAATTTCCCGGACTTCTTAAGTGACTGAAAGGGTGATTGCACAGTGGCTCGGCGGTGGTGGTTGGTGACGACGGCGAGGGAGATGCACGCTGATGTGCTCACGGTAATGCGGGCGAGCTCCGGATGGCGGTGTGGCCTGTCACACCACACGCCCACGGTGGTGGAGACTCGCCGCCACGGTAGAGGCCGGCAGTGTGGAGTGGAAGAGAGAGGATCTCTCTGCACAGTGGTGGGTCGGTGGCGGAGGCCTCCCGAGCTCGGCTGCCTCCGTGCTCCTTTTGTAGTGTCTTGAACAATTTTGAAATCAGCCGCCGACCAGATCCACCGTATCCGCTCCCCCTTGAATGGCTTTCACTGCATCACGCGGGCGTTGGAGCGGCAGCCAGCCGTTCTGAAAGAAGACGAATAAAGCAAATATTATTAAAATATTAGGGTTATTTATGTATAGACCCTCAACTTCTATGTTAATAAAAACAATATACCTAATTGGTTATCTAATTAGATGAATGCTATTCTAAGCTAATTCTAAATGCACTTAAGATATGAATGTAATGTATGGATTATGTAATTAGATTAAAACTATGAATTAATATATTTACATCCTAATTTATACTAAATAAATGTTAGAATTAACCTAATATGTAGGCACTTAAATACTTAAATAGCCCACAACTATGGGCTAATCACTTGGGAAGAAAATTGACAGGAAACCCCAGGTCATCTACTACGCCAGCAAGATGCTTGACGAGGCTCAGTGTAACTACACGGTTACTAAGAAAGAGCTGCTGGCTGTAGTATTTAGCCTGGAAAAATTTAGATCATACCTTCTGGGTTCCCATGTCATCATCTACTCGGATCACACTGCAGTGAGGCACTTACTCGCAAAGAAGGATGCGAAACCTCAACTAATCTGCTGGATCTTGCTGTTGCAAGAATTCGATCTTGAGATTCGAGACAAGGTGGGAAAATAGAATGTGGTAGTTAATCACTTATCCCGCCTTCCTTCTTCTATCATTGACCCATCCGGTCCAATCACAGAGCATTTTCTGGATGAGCATCTATTGGCTATTCACAATCTCCCCTGGTTTGCTGATATGGTAAACTACTTTGTTATGTGGAAAGTCCCACCAGATTGGGTGACTTCCAGGCAGGACAAGCTAATTTCTGAGGCCAAGTACTATATTTGGGAGGAACCTATCTCTTCCACATTGGCAATGATCAAGTAATCCGAAGATGCATTCCTAACAACGAGGTCAACAACATGATTTCATTCTGCCATAACCAGGCTTGCGGTGGCCATTTCTCTGGGCGAAAAACCACAGCAAAAATCCTCCAGTGTGGGTTCTTCTGGCCCACGATGTTCAAAGATACACAAACATATTGTGGGACATGTGCTCGTTGTCAGACCCTTGGCAACATGGACCCACGGGATATGATGCCCTTGAACCCGATCATTGTGTGCGAAATCTTTGACATATGGAGAATTGATTTCATGGGACCCTTTCCAGGATCTAACGACATCGAATACATCTTACCCACTATTGATTACATCTCAAAATGGATCGAAGTCGTCCCCACCAAAACTAGTGATCGCAAAGTTGTTCTCCGATTCATTCAAGAGAACATCTTTTCCAGATTTGGGCTTCCAAAGGCCATCATCAGTGATGGCGGGTCTCATTTCAACAATGTGCACTTCCAGTCCCTAATGAAAAAGTATGGGGTGACGCATTGTATCTCGACTCCTTACCACCCCTAAACTAATGGACTGGCTGAATTGTCAAATCAAGAGATCAAGAAGATCCTTCAAGTCACTGTTCGGTCTGATAGAAAAGACTAGTCTACCCTCCTTCCGGAAGCCTTGTGAGCCTATAGGACCGCCCACAAGACCCAATTAGGCATGTTGTAACGACCCGATTCCCGAGTCCCTACGAGACACGAGAACCGGACCGACTCGACTAATCCCAAGACCTAGTCATCCAACGAGGAAGTAACCAAAAGAGCAGTAAAATAAACCACATTGAACATGAAATATAACTAGCAGTAACAAAATACAGCAGTAAGAAGAAGAACTACTACAGCATGTACCACCACAACAGTAGAACAACATTTATAACATAACAAGAACTACGAGTAAAGAAAAGTACAGAGAGTAACAGAAACTACTCACTACAGCGGAAACAAAAGGGGTACAAAAGAGCAGTGGTAACTCTACTGGACCCTACTCGGCCCAGCGTCCTCTGCAGCCGTTGACCCGGGCTGCTCAACACCTGGTCCTGTAAAGTAACGAGTGTAACACGTCAGCAAAACGCTGAGTAGAGTGGCAGCTAAACTAAAGAAACAGTAAAGTGTACAATAACTATTTTAATTTTCTTTCTTCCTTTATTTGCGTCTTTCTATTGTTTCAAAATTTATCTATTTCTCAGATCCTTCACTTTATCTCGAATGTTCCTCGTGGGAACGATCTTGATTGCAGTCTTTTCCGAACAGTAGAAGTAGCACGTGGTGCTCTCTTGGCCGGGAGAGTCCCCCGTGGTGAACCTACTCTCAGTCAACCACCCCAAGGTCACGAACAGTCGTAACGGTGACTACAGCACGTGCGATAAACGCACAGGTAGCTAACCCGCACTGGCACGCGGTCAGTCGTTTCCGTTAACGGGTGCACCCCAAAGCACAGCACGGAACCAGTACAGGGCAGAGCCCTCTAAGTAACGGGGGTCCAACCCCTCCACAGTAACCAAACAGGGGCCTTGCCCCTCCACAGTCCGCGCACCCTCGCCTGACTACCTTGGTTTGCCCAGTGGGCCTACCAAATTGGTGTAGGTGAGCTAGCAGAACCCCGGGGCCCGTGGGGTAGCTAGTACTCGCCCTACACTAGTAGCTCTCCTCGGTACTGTGTACACGAGGGCCAACAAGTCGGTACAAAGTGGCCAGACCTAACCCCGGGTCCCTGGGGCGGCTGGCTCCGCTCTGCACTAAACAGGGGGACAGTCGCTCTCCTTGGTACTCCGTACTCAAGGGCCAGCTCACTTCCCTAATTCTATTCCATTCACCTTCCAGGAGTTCTACTCCTAATTCCCCGTAGGGTTCCAGCTCTTTTAACTCAGCACATTCAGGTTTCACCTTTCCAGTTTCACGTTCATACATCCCATATTCTCAATCATGCTCATTTATTCATAACAGGCAGCTATTAAACCAATTTACAGGTAGCTATTATTTCCTTTCCACATTTTCCAAGACTACAGTATTCATATATTCCACTAGTTTTTCCCATCCTAGAATTCATACCATACCCTAGGATCTATCATACAATCTAGTTTTCTAGCCCTAGGATTCATGTAACACCCTAGGATCTACCATTCATTCTAGTTTCTCGTTCCTAGGATTCATGCAATGTCCTAGGTTCTATTTATGGTTCCATAATTTAACAGATTATACTAATAAACTTAAAAGCCACTCTACCAGTTACAACAGGAGTACTGGGGGCGTGGTCGGGAATCCCGCGTGCCTCCGCAACCCCCGAGACTGCAATGGAATGGGGTCCTATCACAAGGATCAAACACAAGGAGTTTCTCAAAACAGTATCTAATCACTGTAGACGGGTAGAGGATTTAATTCCGAAAAGAACGCAACTCGAAACGTAGAAAACGGACTCCGAACGGGCCCTAAACGGGTCGAAAACGACGAAACAGTGTAAAATCAGATGTCTGGAACTTCTTCCAGACGTCTTAAAAATGGAGATTAGATGGTACCTTGTCCTGCGCAGTCTCTCAGATGTCCAGAAGCCTGCGGGGGCATCTGGCCTAGTTCCCAGACATCCGATGGTCACCCCGGACGTCTGGAAGTCCCTCCAGTCGTTTGGCACCGCTGCCAGACGTCTGTTTCGTGTTGGATGCGAATCTCAGAACCTGCACGTACCCATTCCTCGCTCTCAGTACGGACGGTCGAAGAGAAGGAGGAAGTACGAAAAAATAACCTACTTACCAGACGTCTGGATAGTCCTCCAGACGTCTTAATCGTCGTCTGGTTGGAAGCCCAGACGTCTGATTCTGGAAAAACTTCCAGAATCAGAGCGCGACTCGCCCTCCACCCACGACGCACAGCCGTGCCGCGCCTCGTCCACCTGCTGCTCGAGCTGCAGCAGGCCTCCCGCGTCACTCCGCGCCCGCTGCGCCCCCGCCGACCGGCTCTCGCTCCCCGGCAGGCTCGAGCCCTCACCGCTGACGCCTCCTCCCTCGCGCAGCACCTCCTCCCGCACCCACCGCGGCTGTCGCTGCCGCCTCTCGCCCACGCTCGCACTCGCGCACCGGCCGGAAGGAGAAGAGGAAGGGAGCGGAGGTGATGAGAGTGAGGGAGAGGACGTGGCTTTTTAAAGCTGCGTGGGGAGAGAGAGAGCGAGACAGAGGGGGCAGCGCCTGTGGAGGAGAGGGAAAAAGGAGCGCATCTGCAGGTCTGCACGCACAGGCGCGTAGACGAAATCCTCCGTGCCGCGAAAATTTAATCCCAGACGTCTGGAAGGTGTCCTAGACGTCTGGTCAGACGTCTGGGCCAGCTCCCAGACATCTTAAATGACGTTTTGAAGCTGCGATCGTAACACATGTCTCCCTTCAGACTTGTCTACGGCAAGGCTTGTCACCTTCCCATAGAGACGGAGTACAAGGCCTATTGGGCAGACGAAAGTGCAATCTGGATCTTATAAAGGATGGAATACACTGCTGGTTGTAAATGAGCGAGATTGAGGAACTACGCAACAATGCATACAAGAACTTGAGAATCTAAAAAGAGTGGGTCAAAGCCTTCCATGACAGGAACATTATGCGAAAATCTTTTCATCCTAGTCAAAAAGTCCTCTTTTATGCCAAACTCAAACTCTTTCTAGGCACACTCAAATCTAAATGGATTGGACCATTCTTAGTAAGACAAGTATTTGGAAATGGAGCTGTTAAAATTAGTGAACTCAGCCATGACTCTGAACCTTTTATCATGAACAGACAGAGACTCAAACCATTCATTGAACTCACTGACCCAAACTTGGTTGTTATCTCTTTTGATCTCCATTCTCCTTGAGCTTATTATGCCCAGGTGATGGCATTAAACTTAGTGCTTAACGGGAGGCAACCCATCATCTTTTAAAAAAAAAAATCCAAAATCCTTTTGACATATCTCCTTGCTGAACTCATATTGCACTTTAGGGTTCATCCATTAGAACAGCCAACTCCACCTCTGATATTTGTACCAGAGCTTGAAATCGTACACAACAGTCATCATGACCCATTCACCCACCCTTTTAACATGTTCTAATGTACGATCTAAGCTGAACTTGAACCCACCTAATTTACAATGAAGACATTGTAAATCGTAGGCATGGGAGAGTATTAAAGCGAAAAACACTGTGAAAATCAAATCAAAAAAAGGGTTTCATAAAAAATACATATAAAAGAAAGGAGAATAGAGGAAGAAATTTTTAAGATATCACATCATTCTTGAGGAGGTGATTTGAGCTAAACGACAGAAAATAAGGCAACAAAAATAAAAGAAAGAAAGGAGAAAAAAGATAAAGAAAAAAATTGAGTCCCTTCAAAATAATATGAAACTCACCTAACTTCTAGGTTGAATCGAACAATGAAATAAGACCTAGAAGGCTAAAACTTAAGGGATTAGTGGCAAATACCGACCTTAGGTCTCTTGGATCTATTCTGAGATTTAAACACTCAAGTACTTGTCAAGATCCGGATTAATCCTCAAGAGGTTGAGGAAAATGCAAAGCTTGTGGATTAGATCTAAGGTTTAGAGATTATTCGGCCCCGTTAACTAACCTCTAGTTTACGAGGCTCGGTAACCTAAACACCCTAAATCACACACAGTCTGGTTCAATGCGCTTAAATATGAAATCTTACCAAAAAGCATTTATGCTATTCTAAAAATGGTCCTAAGATCTAGATTAGTAGTGGCTCGAAAACATAAGTTGATTTGGACGAGTTTCCAGCACGGAGAGGTGTGAAATTCCCCTCGAAGATAAGCAATAACACATCATCTCCTCGATGCTTGTCTCCTAGGATATCTAAATATCCTACCGGAGGCACGTAAGCACCTTGTGCTGGTTGATGTAAACACATTTCTTGAGGGTAAAATACCTATTCATGCATGTTCCTAAGCTTAGATTTGCATTTCACGTTATAAATATTGCATAGCATGCATCATTATACATTTAGAGTAGTTGTATATAATTTAGGTTAATTGAGTCCTTTTTGTGGTCAGAAGAGAAGGGTACTTATTTCAGAGCCTCGGATTGATGATCCGACCGTACAGATCTGATCAAGACGACGATCGGAGTCCAACGCCTACGAAATCGCCTCAATCGGAGTCTCGTAGCACCATATCCAGTCTGAGGAAGATCAACGGCCAAGGGACTAGGTGACATAATTTGGAGCTTCAAATGATAAATTCGACCGCGCGGATGGATTCGGGTCGACGATCGCAGCCCAACGGCATGAAAATCGAGAAGATAGACAACCCAGATTACGTCACGTGGCGCAGTCCAGGCCTCCCATGCGCACACACGCGCCACCGCTCGCATGCGGCAATGTGGGTGCACGCGCGCGTAGAGGCACGCATGCACACAGCACAGCACCAACGAGTGAGCACGCGTGTGACACGGCGCGCGGAGTGCACGCCAGCGCAGCGGCAGCGTGGGCACATGCTCAGTTGGCGCCAGCCTACAGCAACGCATGAGCTAGACCTACAGCAACTCTTACAATCGTCGCTAATTCTTCACGTGCCAGCAAAGCCAACTGTGGGTGTGAGCAGGCATGAGCTGCCTATAGCGACACATCCAGCGACAGCCTAGAGGTCACTAATGGTCCCATACCTATTTTTACCTCTTCTCCTCCACTATAAAAGGACCTACACCCCCTCCCTTCCAAGCCATCTCTACCTACTCTACTCTCACCTACTCCTAAGCTATAGCAAGCTACCAACACTCCATTAGAGCTTACTCTCAAGCTCCCAAGGCTCCTATTAGTGTAGCGAACCTCTGCTGCACCAAATATTCATCCATCTTCCCATCCCCGTTCATTAGTTGCCTTGGAGCTATCCTCCCACCTCCATTCCAATAGTAGATCATCTCCGCCTCCTCACCTCCATTCCGGAGCTACGCTGAAGCTTTCCTCTACCCGACGTCCTCCTGCATCTCACCTCCGTCCTCCCGCTCCTCACCTCCTTCATCCGAGCTTCCTCCAGGCATCGTTGTCTCACCGAACAGCCGCTTTGGGAGATTTCTTCTCACCTCCATCTTTTTTTATGCTTTCGTAGATTATTGTAATAGATATTCATGATATATGTCATATTTGTTTCATATCTCTTGTGATTTATTTTGCTAGTCTTCTTCTTTCAAAAACACAAAAAAAAATAACAAAACCCAAAAACACCAAAAAAAAATAAATCAAAGCACGATTTTCAATTAAAGTAAACATCGCCTTCCTGTGTTCGACCCGGGACTCCCTTGGAGTTTCGGTATAAATTTTATTCGATCACAGGTTTTGCAACTACGATGACAGGTTACTTGTAACCCTGATTTCAAACTTGCGAAACACATGTGATCACTGGTTCAGATGCCATGGGCGGCATTATCACAAAATGTCGATTGCCAAGGTCTAGATTTAGCTACAGAATGCTATAGACGGCACTATCCTGAAGTGTTGAAAGTCAGGGTTATGGGGGTTGCCATGGGCGGTGCTATCTCAAAGCATCGATTGCCAGGGACCCTATGAGGATTGATGGTGGGAGCAAGGAATCTGATACAAAACATGTTTAGGGCCAATCTGAGGTTGGATCTGAGGAAACATATAATGAAAAGGAAAAGAGAGATAAAGCTCTCCACAAATGAAAATCTTCTTCTATCCCTATCTCTCTTACAAAAATGCGCTGGCAAACTGAACCTGGGCTAACCATGTTACAAGTACGGTCGCTTTAATCGCTGGATCTAACGAACCTTAGGATAGTTCCTGCGGGCCCTATAAACCTTTGCGGCAGACTGAGGCGAAAGCTAGTCAGGTCTGGATCTGGGCTGGTACTTAAGTACCTCTAGGCCTATTGTTGGTATTAAGATCCAATTCCTAGAGTTGTGGCTTAGTAGGGCATCCTGACTGTTACATCCGACCTAGATAACCGGTTTACTCCATAGGGCTTTGCTAAGGGACTAGAAAAAGCTAGGCATAAGGGTATGATGGGAACACTATCATGAGCCATAACTAGCTCAATTTTGTCTAATAAGGTTGATAAAAGCTCCTACATATCTATCCAAACGTCCTAAAGGCACAATATCCTATTTTGAAAAGAAGAGAAGATTACAAGGTTATTTATGCAAAATTAACAGCACTTCATGTTAAGACCAAGACATCAAACACTTTTAAGATGTCTAGGATTTGGTCCAGACGTCTGGTCAGACGTCTGGACGCCTTCCTAGGCATCTGGAAATAAATTTTTGTGACGTACGATTGCGAGTCTGTGCGCATGCGCGCGCAAACTGAGCCACCGACATGCAGGCATTTATCTTTTCTCTCTCCCCCAACGCCTTCAAATACCCTCTCCCCCCTTCCCTCTCCGCCACCCACCACTCCACCATCTCCTCCTTCTTCCAAAGTTAGCGTGAGAGTGAGAGAGTGAGGGCAGCAGCTGCTACCTGGTGTGTGCGGAGAGGAGGACCTACAGCGAGAGGGAGAAGAGGCAGAGCACGTGAGGAAGAGAGAGAGAGCTCGCCGGAGAAGCCCAGGGCCAACCGACGGGCGCGCAGCGGGAGCGTGGTGCTGGGGAGGTTACCCCGGTACTGCTGCAGCTCAGGCAGCAGGCGGGCGAGCGCGGTGCGACTGTGCGCAACAGGAAGAAGGCGAGGAGGTCCTGATTCTGGGAAATTTTCCCAAAATCAAACGTCTAGACCTACATCCAGACGACGCGGGTGACGTCTGGAGAGAGATCCAGACGTCTGAAAGGTAAGATATTTCTCTTCTTCCTCCTTTTTGCAGATACGGCCATGCAGGCCGATCCGCCGAAGGCTGAGACGTGTCGTGATGAGGAGGTTTTGGTCATGCGTGCAGGTTTCGTTTCGAGAAGGTGCAAGGACACGCCCACCCACATAGATCAGACGTCTGTGCATAGCACCAGATGGCGGAGAGAGTCTCCAGACGTCCAGAGTGAGTCTCCAAACGTCCGAAGTGATAGTCGGATGTCTGGAACTAGGTCCAGACGGTTCAGCGGAATCCTGAACGTCTAAAGAATAGCTCAGAGTGAGGTATGACCTGGACCACCTTCTAAGACGTCTGGAAGGTGTTCCAGATGTCTGATTTGAGGCAGAGTTGTCATTTTTGACCCGTTTAGGGTCCGATCGAACTCTGATTTCCGCGTTTGAGATTTCATTCTTCTCAGAATTTGTTCCTCTATTTGTTTAAAATATTTTTATCCTGTTCTGAGTGGTTCCTTGTGATTAATCCTTGTGTTAGGACCTAGTCCCGTTGCGGCTTTGGGGGTTGCGGAGGCACGCGAACCTACCGATCATGCCCCCATTACTCCCGGTTTTGCGGGTAGAGTGGCTCCCCTTGGTTATTTACCAACATTAATGCATCTTTGAGATAAATAATAGATTCTAGGGTATGGCATGAATCCTAGGGTCTAAAAATTAGATTGAATGATAGATCCTAGGGTATGGCATGAATCCTAGGACTGGAAAACTAGATTGAATGATAGATCCTAGGGTGTGGCATGAATCCTAGGAACAGAAACACTGAAACGAATGTCGTGAATACATGAATTGAAGTCTTGGAAAAGTAGATAGAATAATGATAATTGCCTGTAATTGGATAACAGCTGCCTGTGAAATATAGAGTACTATTGCTAGAAATTGCTACATATGATTCCAGTTGTTGAAAACTAAAATTGAGCTGCTTGTATATAAATTGATATTAAATGTTGGAAACACGGGCTATATGAGAATAAAACTGAAATAATGAAACCTAAAATGGCTTGGCTAGAGAAATATGAGCATGAACCCTACAGGGAATTAGGAGTAGAGCTCCTGAAAGGTAAATAGAATGGAATTGGGGAAGTGAGCTGGCCCTTGAGTACTGAAACGTCGGGTTTTTCACCGGGTTTGTGAGTTTTGTTATAACGTTGTAGTAAAGCCGGTTATTACCAACATTTCAAATATAAATTTTTTTACTCGGAAAATGAAAGAGTTCCCGAGGTCGAACTCAGGGAGCAAGTCGTATTCTAGAGATATACATGTTTCTTTTACAAAATAAAGAGAAAGGGAGAGAATTTGTTGTGATGTTCTTCTTTCTTTCTCTTTCTTCAGATCTCCTTCTTCTTCTTCCTTGGTTTCTGTTATGGTGATAATCTTCTTCTGCAATGGTGATGCTCTTCTTCTTCCTGCTGTTCCTGCGTTGGTGATGTTTTTCTTTCTTCAGAGCTCCTTGTTCTTCTTCTTTGGTTTTCTGCCTTGACCTCTCTTCTTCTTCTTTTGCAATCGTGGTGCTTCTGCCTTCGGCTACTAAGTCTCCCTTCCTTCTTCTTCAGCCTGCCTTCTGTGTTGCTCTGGCTGCTGACTTTCCGTCGTCTGGCCCGGTGCTTCGACGACTTAACTGAGCATTTGCTACAGTGCAGCTCCTTCTTCTTCGCCTGCACTTCTTCTTCCGCGGGTCTTCTTCTTCTTCTTTGGCCTGCACACTTCAGAATTTTTCGTCAAGAGGCAAAACCTACTCTACCCTCCCCCCCCCCGCGTCTCTCTTTCTCTCTGAAACCACTCTAGGGACAGCTCTCCCAGAGCTACCGGGTAATCGGGTTCGGGTCAGGCCCGGGTCCAGGCCCACCGGCGTGCGGTGGTGGGCGAGGAGTGCAGGTCGGTCTAATCGGGTCGGGCCAGGTCCGCGGAGCGTGGTCACGGACGAGGCCGGGTCGGGTGAGAGGGACCTCACCCCGTGGTCAGGAGGCAGACAGCATAAGGCACTTTTTGCCTTTATGCGTCCGCTCGCCTCCGAGAAGTTCCGAGGTGGGACTAAATGTCCCACCCCAATTGAGCGCGCATCGCGGATGGAGCAGTGGGCGATCGTGGCTTTCCGCGTGGCCTTCGCTCCATCTGTGAACCAGGGACGTTTCGCGGAGAGTCCCTGCGCAACCTGGGAGTCAAACCTGGGCGAAGGCGTGCCTGCACCTGCAGGTGAAGCAGCTCTGCCTGCGCAGTAATGGCGACGGCGGGCGAGTCACCTGGTCACAGAAGAACGGCCTCTCGGCCAAATCAGACAGGCGGGGGACCTTCGCCGTGGCACGGCGAAGGTGGTCAGGGGGTCTGCAGGGGGCGTGATGGAGCCAACAGGTCGTCCTAGGTCAAACTGTGAGCGAAGAAGTGGGTGTGTTCGGTGGATCTGCAGAGGGTGTTTGGTGGGAAGTGGAGGGGCGGAAGAGGATCAGGGTGAGGAGGCGGAGGTTCTGCGGTGGTCGGCGAGCCGTGTGGGTCGCTGAGGTGATGGGAGAGGCTCGCCGGAGGGTGGTCGGAGGCGAAGAGGGTGAGGGTGAACAGGGTCGGTAGAGGGCTTAATTGACTAAATTGAAAGCGGGAAAAGAAAGATGAGGAGAAGGGGAGTAACTCTAGCTTACTTGCAGGGACGAAGGGGGAGGAACAGGGCGACAGTCGTATCGACTGTCGCCGGAGAAGACGATGCTCAGGGAGAGGGGCGGCGGCGAGCAGAGAGCCGGAGAGGCGCCAGCTGGGTGCGGCGTGGCGCGGGAAGAGCAGGGGAGGAAGTCTCTGCTGCTGGTATTGCGGCAGAGCGAAGAGGTGGAGGGGGAGGAAGCCGCCGGAGCTGGTGAGCGTCTGTCGGAGAGAGAAGAGGAGGAAGTTGGGGATTTCTCCGTCAGATCCAAGCTGCCCTCGTCGGTGGAGCGGCGGGGGGTATTTATAGGGATGAAGCAGGGAGGAAGGCGGAGGGAGACGACGTGTCTCCCTCGCCGGAGAATGGTCGGAACATGAACCCATACCGTCCGTGCGTTCGCACGGCCGGTATGGTGGCCTACAATGACCAGGGGGGTGCTCCTGCGACGGCTGACGACGCAGGGCACCCCCGGTTTACTTGCCAGGTCCCTTACCTCACCCTGCGCGGCGCCATGCTCCGCGCAAGGTCGCCGGAGCATGGTGCTGGCAGGGTTTTGCAGGAGGGACCTGATTGCAAAGAACGAAGGAGAGTTAGGGGCCAAAATGCGAGGGTTCAAAAGTTGAGGGCCAAAGAGTAAATATATGAGGACCAAAGTGTGAAGTCGGTCAAGGAGGTTTCTTCTTAGGCTCAAGTTTTTATACATGACTAATTAGGACCTAAGGAATCTGATGGTGAATTTTATTTTCATATTAAACCTTGTTTGACCGGTCAATTTGCGCAAAAACCCAAATTAAGTTATTAATTGGGCATGGTTCTCAATGTAGGTCAAAATGGGTTCTAAAGGCCAAATTGAAGGTTCTAAACCCTAGAGATTATTTTTCTATGAATTTTAGAGGGTTTATTCTATTTTTACTTTGCCTCGAACCTTGTGAATTGAAGTGGGTTGTTTTAGGGTTACAGATTATCATTTGGTTCCTTGGAAGTGCTGTAGCCCTTGCTAGATCATTTCATCCCACTTTTATTCTTATTAAGCTGTTTTGACCTATGTTTGGGCCCTGAATTACCCTGTATGCAGATTATACTGGTAAAATTGCACTTTTACCCCTTATGACTTGTTTTCTTCTCAAACTCAGAATTCTCTGAGTTACGCCTTTCCTTGAGATATGTAGGAGCTTTTATCCTTTGTATTGGGTCAAAATGAGCTAGTTATGGCTCATGATGAGGTTCTCATCATACCCCCATGCCTAGCTTTTGCTAGTCCCTTAGCAAAAAAAACTTAAGGTTTCAACCCTTGTTCTAGACCATGAAGTTTTCAATAGTTTTAGATAAGTGCCTTCATAGATTAGGTTAGAATGCTGATCATAGGCCTAAAAGGTATTCTAGTACCAATCAAGTTCCAAATCTGTCTAGCCTTAGCCTCAGTCTTTTAGCAAAGGTTTTTAAGGCCCACAAGAACTAACCTAAGGTTTATTGGACTTCGTGGTTAAAGCACCCGTGCTTAAAATGATTTTAGCCCTGGCTCGGTTCGCAGTGCGTTTTGTAAGAGAGAGATAGAAAGTTTTTCTGTTTGGAGAGTTTTCTCTCTCTTTTTCTTTTTAGTTCTAGCCTAGGATTGGCTTTTCAACACGGTCTGTATCAGATTCCTTGCTCCCATCATCAATCCTCAAGGGTTCCTGGCGATCGATGCTTCGAGATAGCACCGCCCATGGCAACCCCCGGAACCCTGGCTATTGAGATTTCGAGATAATCCCATCCATGGTATTCCGTGGCCGAATCCAGACCCTGGCAATTGACACTTCGAGATAATGCCATCCATGGAATCTGAACCAGCAGAGTGCTTACATGCCCCCCGTAGGATATGTAAATATCCTAAGAGACAAGCACCGAGGAGATGATATTTTGTTACGCGTCTTCGAGGGGATTTCCCGCCTCTCTGCGCTGGGAACTCATCCAAATCAACTTGTGTTGATCGGCCGCTCCTATTCTAGGTGTTCTTTTCAGATTTTTGCGACGCTTCTGCGTGATTCTGATTTTTACGCTTACTGAACCAGGCTGTGTGTGAGATTAGGGTGCTTAGGTTACTGAGTCCCGTAAACCAAAAATTAGTTAACGAGGCCGAATACTTCCTAAGCCTTGGACCTAATACTTCAGCTTTTCATTTTCCTCAACCTCTTGAGGAGTGTCCAGATCTTAATGGGTACTAAGAGTCTATTCAAGAATGCCTAAGGTTTGCATTCTTACTAATCTCATTGTGCACTTTTCAGTTATTTTCTCGAATGAGGTCTAGAACTTAGGTTAATTCCTTAGTTCCTTACTAATGACTATCACTTTTTCTCATAATTTTGTGCTCCTTTTTCATTTTGTTTCTTTTCTCCTTCACAAAATTTTCCTTCTCCTCTTTTCCTCTTATTCTTTTTCAAAAAATTTTTTAATTTTTATGGTATTTTTGGCATATGTGAATTTTTTGTTTGAAACCTTTTCTTACAAGTTTTTGCACTTTCCTTCCCCCCATGCCTAAGATTTGCAATGTCCTCATTGTAACCTAGGGGGTCTTAGTTCATTCCTTAAGACAGAAATTTGGGTGAGTGGATGGGTCGGGTTGAATTTTTGCGGACGATTTCAAATCCCAGATGCAAACATCTGAGTTGGGGTCGGCTGTCTACAAGGGTGAACTTCGAGTGCTGAAAGGTGTCAGAACAAGTTTCAGGTTTTCAAAGAGAATGACGGGCTGCCTCCCGTTAAGCGCTGAGTTTTACGCCATCGGCTGGGCGCAATAAGCTCAAGGGGAAAGGAGGATATAAGATGCCTCAGCCAAATCAGTAGAAGTTACATCAATGAACGGCTTGAGTCTTTGACCATTCACGATGAAAGGTTCAGAATCGTGGCTGAGTGGACTGATTTCGATTGCTCCATTTCCAAAAACCTGTCGGACCAAATATGGTCCGACCCACTTAGATCTCAGTTTTCCTGGGAAGAGTTTGAGTCGGGCATCAAAGAGTAGGACCTTTTGACCAGGATGAAAGATCTTTCTCGAGATGTGTTTGTCGTGGAAGGCTTTAACCCGCTCCTTGTAGATTTGCGAGTTCTCGTACGCGTCTATGCGTAATTCATCGATCTCGCTGATTTGGAGTTTTCTGTGGGTACCAGCCTTAGAAAGATCCAGATTACAGTTCCGTACTGCCCAATAGGCTTTATGCTCCAGTTCGACGGGAAGGTGGCATGCCTTTCCGTACACCAGTCTAAAGGGAGACATGCCTAATTGGGTCTTGTGGGCGGTCCTATGGGCCCACAATGCTTCCGGAAGTCGGGACGACCAGTCCTTCCTGTCAGGTCGAACAGTGACTTGCAGGATTTTCTTGATCTCCCGATTAGACAGCTCAGCTAGACCATTAGTTTGGGGGTGGTAAGGAGTAGAGATTCGGTGAGACACCCCGTATTTGGTCATCAGTGACCTAAACTGAGCATTTGTGAAATGGGTCCCCCCATCAGAGATTATTGCACGAGGAATCCCGAACCTTGAGAAAATGTGTTGATGAATAAATTTGAGAACGATTTTGTGATCACAGGTTCGGGTCGGTATGGCTTCGATCCATTTGGACACGTAGTCCACAGCCAACAGAATGTATTCGAAACCATCCGAAACAGGAAAGGGGCCCATAAAATCAATCCCCCAAACATCAAAGATTTCGCATACTAGAATCGGTTGCATAGGCATCATGTCACGACGGCTCATGTTGCCCAAAGTCTGGCAACGACTGCATGCCTTGCAATGACTGTATGCGTCTTTGAACAGTGTGGGCCAGTAAAAGCCGCACTGGAGGACTTTTGATGCGGTTTTATGCCCGGCAAAATGGCCACCGCATGCCTGGTCATGGCAGAGAGGATATTGTTGACTTCCCCTTCCGGGACACATCTCCGGATGATCTGATCGGCACCTATGCGGAAGAGGTACGGGTCTTCCCAAATGTAATACTTGGCATCGGAGCGTAATTTGTCTTTCTTGGCCTTCGGCCAATCGGACGGGGTCTGATAAGATGCCAAGTAATTTACAATATTAGCAAACCATGGAAGGCTAGTACCAATAGTCAGCAGGTGCTCATCGGGAAAATGCTCAGTGATGGGTCCGGAAGGGTCTATCATTTCAGAAGGAAGACGGGACAAGTGATCAGCTACCACGTTTTGTTTTCCCGCTTTATCGCGAATCTCGAGGTCAAATTCTTGCAACAGCAAGATCCATCGGATCAATCGAGGCTTCGCGTCCTTCTTTGCAAGGAGATGCCTCACAGCCGTGTGATCCGAGTATATGATGACATGGGAACCCAGAAGGTACGATCTGAACTTCTCTAGGGCAAATACTACAGCTAGCAGCTCTTTCTCAGTAACTGTATAGTTACGCTGAGCCTCATCGAGTGTTTTGCTGGCGTAGTAAATGACCACAGGTTTCTTGTCATTTTTCTGCCCCAAAACCGCTCCTACAGCGAAGTCGGATGCATCACACATGATCTCAAAGGGTTGAGACCAATCAGGGGACTGTAGGATCGGGGCTTGGGTGACTCGGTCACGCAGGATTTCAAATGCTTGAGTGCATTCCTTGGAGATTTCGAAGGGAACATCCTTGGAGAGAAGAGTGGTCAGGGGGCGTGCGATTTTTGAAAAATCAGGGATAAATCGTCGATAAAAATCGACATGCCCTAAAAAGGATCGGATGTCCCTGATCGAGCTAGGCATAGGAAGGTGAGAAATCAGATTAACCTTAGCTCGATCCACTTGGATACCTTTCTCCGAAATTGAGTGTCCCAGGACAATTCCCTCAGGCACCATGAAATGGCTCTTTTCCCAGGAAAGAACCAAATTCACGTCGATGCACCGCCTGAGTATCTGGACCAAGTGTTGGAGGCAATCGTCGAATGATGCTCCGAAAACTGAAAAGTCATCCATGAAGACTTCCAGATAATCACCTACCATATCTGAGAATATGGCAAGCATGCATCGCTGAAAAGTAGCGGGTGCATTGCAAAGACCGAAAGGCATCCTTCGGAAAGCGTATGTTCCGAAGGGGCAGGTGAACGTGGTCTTTTCTTGGTCCTCAGGATGGATTGCCACCTGGTTATAACCGGAGTACCCGTCAAGAAAGCAGAAGAACCTATTTCCCGCTAGTTTTTCGAGAATTTGATCAATGAAGGGAAGTGGGAAATGATCCTTCTTCGTGGAGGAATTGAGTCGACGGTAATCTATACAGACTCTCCACGAGTTGGCTAATCGGGTAGGAATGATTTCTCCGGTCGCAGTCGTTATAGTGGTGAGTCCTGCCTTCTTAGGCACGACCTGAATTGGGCTCACCCAACGACTATCGGAGATCGGGTAGATGATCCCGGCATCTAACCACTTGATGATCTCCTTTTTCACGACCTCCTGCAGATTGGGGTTTAAGCGTCTCTGCATTTCACGAGAAGGTCGTGTGCCCTCTTCTGAATAGATATGATGAGTACAATAAGAGGGACTTATTCCAGTCAAATCATCGAGAGTCCATCCGATGGCTCTGCGATGTTGCTGGAGGACAACAATCAGACGGGATTCCTGTTCAGGACTGAGGTTGGAATTGATGATCACAGGAAGGGTCTGATTAGAACCCAAAAAGATGTATTTCAAATGAGCAGGAAGGGGTTTCAGTTCAAGGATGGGGTTTTCAGCAGCAGCGGGTGGTTCAGTATAGATGTGAGGTTCAAGGGTGGGAGTTACTGGGTTGTTCACATCTGGATTTGACTCCTCTGTTTGCGGGTCAAGATCCTTCTGTGGTTGATGAGGAATACTCAAGTCATTCTGGAGGTGTGATTCATCAACCAAAGTCTTGATGTCACAAATTTGCTCGATGACGCCGCAATTAATTCCTTGTTGGGCCTTAAATATATCAATTTTCAGTGTTTGATCTCCAAACTTAAGCTCTATTTGGCCCTCCTCACAGCTGATGTTGGCTCTAGCAGTAGCCAAGAAAGGTCTCCCTAGGATGATTGGTGTATCCCTAGGGTTCTCAGGTGCATCCATGTCTAAGACTATAAAGTCCACTGGAAAATAGAAATCCCGCACTCTCACGATAACATCCTCGAGAATCCCTTTTGGTGATTTTATAGATCGATCTGCTAATTGTAATGTCACCTCGGTTGGTTTCAGCTCAGATTCTTCCAGATGGTCAAGTAAGGATGTGGGTATCAGATTTATAGATGCACCTAAGTCTAACAATGCTCTATCAAATTGGGTACCACCTATCTTACAGGAGATCAGGGGAGTTCCAGGATCTTTTGCCTTGGGTGGGAGTCTACTAAGGATTACAGAGCTGGCTTGCTCTGACAGAACAATTGGGCTCCCTCCCTTGGTTCGCGGCTTACGCTGGGGTGTACATATATTCTTTAGAAATCGTGCGTAAGCTGGTACGTGGCGGATTGCATCCATCAAGGGGATGTTTATGTGGACCTGCTCAAAGAGCTTGACCAGGTCCTCCTCAGGGGCCACGGGTTTGGTGGTCTTCTTTCCCTTGGTCAGGGCCTCGGGAAACGGGATCTTGGTTGGTTCCTCTAGGATAGGTCCAGGTTGTGGGTCTGGAACAGCGGTACCTTGGCTAACTATCCTAGGGTCATGGTTATCAGGCTGGGAGTGGTTTGGATAATGCGGGTCCTGAGTTGTCTTACCACTACGTGTTGTTACAGAATTTAATCCGGCCTGATTTTGGTTTGGGTTTGGTAGGAGGGGTGGCTGCTGCTGAAATCCCGTACGAGAAGTAGAGGCTTCCATCTCGTCTGGAGATGGAGCAGTGGGGGCCTGATAAATCCATTGAGCGTGGCCTAAATTTGGATTCATAACGCGCTTCTGGGTTGGCACGTTATTTGGGTTAGGAAGAGGTTGGGAAGGGAGTGTGCCTGGCTGGCGAGAATTTGCCAACTGGGCCAGCTGAGTTTTAACTTCAGTAAGCTCGTCCTTGTGCTGTTTTTGAATGGCCGCATTCGATTTTTGAATGTCAGCCAGAGTCTGAAGGATTAAGGACATTTGATCTTGATTTGGCCCTGATGGATAAGTAAGGTTGGGCCGAGGCTGAGGCGGCTGGTAGTGATGAGAGGGCTGTGGGCGGGACTGAAAAGGTGGTCTTTGGGTTTGGGCATTTCCCGCCCACTGAAAATTGGGATGGTTTCGCCATCCAGGGTTGTAAGTGTTGGAGAATGGGTCGTTCTGGATGGCGTTGAGGTCCTCGCAGGTCTGAGGAACCTCCTGAGAATCAGGGAAAGGAGGAATGGAGTTCCCCTGGCTGGTGAAGAAAGGATCGGGTGTTCCTGATCTTCCAGTCCAAGAATCAGATGGGGATGGATATGGATCCATCCCAGGGGAGGATCGGGGTAGGATGTTTTGCACAGTCTCCTGTGTGGAAGGAGGTTGTGCAAAGGAGTTACGCGCAGAGGTGGCTCGCTGCAAGTGCTGAGTCAGCTCATCCACCTTCTTTTCAATGATTGAGACCTTGTCCAATCGACTGGCCATTAATTCCAGGTCGACTGATGCGGACAGGCCCTGCGTCTCATGTGCTCCCTTAAGATTCGTCGCTGCGCGGGTATTCGTCCTGTCGAATAATCCCATGGAGTCATTGTTGATGGAGTTCTCGCACATGTTTTCGAGAATCTCCCATACGGTGTCTTCATGTTGACCCACGATGTTTCCTCCGCAGGTTGCATTGACGAAAAGGCGGATGTCCTCACGGAGTCCCTGGTAAAAAGATTGGACTTGTTCCCATTTAGGAACTCCGTGATGGGGGCACTTCCTCATGAGATCCTGAAAACGATCCCATGCCTCATGGAGAGGTTCTCCTGATTGTTGAGTGAAGTGTGTAATCTGATGGCGCAAGGCGTTGGTTCGACCAACGGGAAAGAACTTTTTCAAAAACTCGGATTGAAGTTCTTCCCAAGTGTTGATCGGCCGGGTCTGAGTTTGATACCAATGGGCGGCCTTGTCCATAAGAGAAAAGGAGAACATCTTCATGAGAAGAATATCCCGGTTTTGCGCATCTGATCCAAAAGTGTGGGCCAGATGCTTAAGCTGTTTGATGTGCTGGAAGGGATCTTCAGAATTAAGCCCATGGAATTTAGGTATAGCATGAATCATGTTGGGCTTTAGTTCGGAATCAGGACCTCCAATCGGGATTCTGACTCGAGGCTCAATGGCCACCGCAGCAGGATTGTAGTGGTCCCGCATCATAGGACGCTGCGGTGGGTGCACGAAGTTTTGGAAGAGGTCATTGAGTCGCTGGAGCTGGTGTTCCAGATTATTTTCTTCCTCAACTGGCTGAGCCATGATGGGGGAAGAAGAAGAACTTGGTTCTGAATCAGAAGAGAGAATAATGTGAGGGTGTTGCTGCACGAATACGGGCGTCGAGGTGTGGCCTTGACGAGAGCGAATTTCTAATGGAGGTCTTAAGGGTGGTCTTAGAGACCTCCTTCCGTACATGCACAGTTGGGAGAGGTAAGTTTAGAAGGTGCTGGACCCAATCAAGACACCCAAAAATGTGTTGGGTGACTATAGAGGTGCGGGGCAGATGGACCCCTTGATCAGAAAGATCGTCCACCTGAGAATTACCTGGGCAGCCAGAGAGGGAGAGTCCCGCGAAGACCCCTACACGGTAGAGCGTCCCCACGGGTTACAGGGTTTCCCCCACCCGACCTCTCTTGTCACTGCGGTTCCAGGTAGACCAGAATGGGGATCTTGACCTCTTAAGTCTACCAATTTTAAGATCAGGGTGCTTAAGGTTTCACTTGAACTTTAGTCTTTTTAAGTGTAAAGAGTGACCTAATTTAAGGTTGGTTAACCCAAAGGGGTCAACTTTACCTATTGTTTTCTTTAAGAGCTTTTAGGTCCTGTCTTTTAGGGTTCAAGTGTTTAGAGAGAGCCAATTGTTTAGGATTTTTAATTATTTTCAATCAATGGCTTGGGCACACCTCTTTTGGATTTCCTCAATTCTTGATTAAGGGGTGTGTCTCTACTGAAATCCTAATGTTTGACCTTATGTTGGCTCTACTTGGTCCATTTAACTCTTTGTTGGGCAATTAGGGCTCAAGCAAGAATGTGTTAGCCCTTAAATACCCTTAATAGTGTGCAGGAGTGATGAGTTGAAAACATGCAACTTTTTATGGTTACTAAGTATGGAAGACAGGTTAGCCCTATATTGCTTTGTTCTTTTCTTTTCTTCCTCTTTAGAGTGTAGGGGTTAATAGTGAGAGAAAAGATTTACCTGTCTTCGGAGTGGTTGTGTGGTTGCTTGTCTAGTTCCTGTAGCTGCACAAAAGAAAGGAGATTATCAGAAATTAAAAGATACAGGAATGTTTACCTCTAGAATGGCCGTTGCTCCCCGGCAGCGGCGCCAAATTGAAACGTCGGGTTTTTCACCGGGTTTGTGAGTTTTGTTATAACGTTGTAGTAAAGCCGGTTATTACCAACATTTCAAATATAAATTTTTTTACTCGGAAAATGAAAGAGTTCCCGAGGTCGAACTCAGGGAGCAAGTCGTATTCTAGAGATATACATGTTTCTTTTACAAAATAAAGAGAAAGGGAAAGAATTTGTTGTGATGTTCTTCTTTCTTTCTCTTTCTTCAGATCTCCTTCTTCTTCTTCCTTGGTTTCTGCTATGGTGATAATCTTCTTCTGCAATGGTGATGCTCTTCTTCTTCCTGCTGTTCCTACGTTGGTGATGTTTTTCTTTCTTCAGAGCTCCTTGTTCTTCTTCTTTGGTTTTCTGCCTTGACCTCTCTTCTTCTTCTTTTGCAATCGTGGTGCTTCTGCCTTCGGCTACTAAGTCTCCCTTCCTTCTTCTTCAGCCTGCCTTCTGTGTTGCTCTGGCTGCTGACTTTCCGTCGTCTGGCCCGGTGCTTCGACGACTTAACTGAGCATTTGCTACAGTGCAGCTCCTTCTTCTTCGCCTGCACTTCTTCTTCCGCGGGTCTTCTTCTTCTTCTTTGGCCTGCACACTTCAGAATTTTTCGTCAAGAGGCAAAACCTACTCTACCCTCCCCCCCCCCCGCGTCTCTCTTTCTCTCTGAAACCACTCTAGGGACAGCTCTCCCAGAGCTACCGGGTAATCGGGTTCGGGTCAGGCCCGGGTCCAGGCCCACCGGCGTGCGGTGGTGGGCGAGGAGTGCAGGTCGGTCTAATCGGGTCGGGCCAGGTCCGCGGAGCGTGGTCACGGACGAGGCCGGGTCGGGTGAGAGGGACCTCACCCCGTGGTCAGGAGGCAGACAGCATAAGGCACTTTTTGCCTTTATGCGTCCGCTCGCCTCCGAGAAGTTCCGAGGTGGGACTAAATGTCCCACCCCAATTGAGCGCGCATCGCGGATGGAGCAGTGGGCGATCGTGGCTTTCCGCGTGGCCTTCGCTCCATCTGTGAACCAGGGACGTTTCGCGGAGAGTCCCTGCGCAACCTGGGAGTCAAACCTGGGCGAAGGCGTGCCTGCACCTGCAGGTGAAGCAGCTCTGCCTGCGCAGTAATGGCGACGGCGGGCGAGTCACCTGGTCACAGAAGAACGGCCTCTCGGCCAAATCAGACAGGCGGGGGACCTTCGCCGTGGCACGGCGAAGGTGGTCAGGGGGTCTGCAGGGGGCGTGATGGAGCCAACAGGTCGTCCTAGGTCAAACTGTGAGCGAAGAAGTGGGTGTGTTCGGTGGATCTGCAGAGGGTGTTTGGTGGGAAGTGGAGGGGCGGAAGAGGATCAGGGTGAGGAGGCGGAGGTTCTGCGGTGGTCGGCGAGCCGTGTGGGTCGCTGAGGTGATGGGAGAGGCTCGCCGGAGGGTGGTCGGAGGCGAAGAGGGTGAGGGTGAACAGGGTCGGTAGAGGGCTTAATTGACTAAATTGAAAGCGGGAAAAGAAAGATGAGGAGAAGGGGAGTAACTCTAGCTTACTTGCAGGGACGAAGGGGGAGGAACAGGGCGACAGTCGTATCGACTGTCGCCGGAGAAGACGATGCTCAGGGAGAGGGGCGGCGGCGAGCAGAGAGCCGGAGAGGCGCCAGCTGGGTGCGGCGTGGCGCGGGAAGAGCAGGGGAGGAAGTCTCTGCTGCTGGTATTGCGGCAGAGCGAAGAGGTGGAGGGGGAGGAAGCCGCCGGAGCTGGTGAGCGTCTGTCGGAGAGAGAAGAGGAGGAAGTTGGGGATTTCTCCGTCAGATCCAAGCTGCCCTCGTCGGTGGAGCGGCGGGGGGTATTTATAGGGATGAAGCAGGGAGGAAGGCGGAGGGAGACGACGTGTCTCCCTCGCCGGAGAATGGTCGGAACATGAACCCATACCGTCCGTGCGTTCGCACGGCCGGTATGGTGGCCTACAATGACCAGGGGGGTGCTCCTGCGACGGCTGACGACGCAGGGCACCCCCGGTTTACTTGCCAGGTCCCTTACCTCACCCTGCGCGGCGCCATGCTCCGCGCAAGGTCGCCGGAGCATGGTGCTGGCAGGGTTTTGCAGGAGGGACCTGATTGCAAAGAACGAAGGAGAGTTAGGGGCCAAAATGCGAGGGTTCAAAAGTTGAGGGCCAAAGAGTAAATATATGAGGACCAAAGTGTGAAGTCGGTCAAGGAGGTTTCTTCTTAGGCTCAAGTTTTTATACATGACTAATTAGGACCTAAGGAATCTGATGGTGAATTTTATTTTCATATTAAACCTTGTTTGACCGGTCAATTTGCGCAAAAACCCAAATTAAGTTATTAATTGGGCATGGTTCTCAATGTAGGTCAAAATGGGTTCTAAAGGCCAAATTGAAGGTTCTAAACCCTAGAGATTATTTTTCTATGAATTTTAGAGGGTTTATTCTATTTTTACTTTGCCTCGAACCTTGTGAATTGAAGTGGGTTGTTTTAGGGTTACAGATTATCATTTGGTTCCTTGGAAGTGCTGTAGCCCTTGCTAGATCATTTCATCCCACTTTTATTCTTATTAAGCTGTTTTGACCTATGTTTGGGCCCTGAATTACCCTGTATGCAGATTATACTGGTAAAATTGCACTTTTACCCCTTATGACTTGTTTTCTTCTCAAACTCAGAATTCTCTGAGTTACGCCTTTCCTTGAGATATGTAGGAGCTTTTATCCTTTGTATTGGGTCAAAATGAGCTAGTTATGGCTCATGATGAGGTTCTCATCAAGTACAGAGTACCAAGGAGAGCGACCGTCCCCCTGTTTAGTGTAGAGCGGAGCTAGCCACCCCAAGGACCCGGGGTTAGGTCTGGCCACTTTGTACCGACTTTTGGCCCTCGCGTACACAGTACTGTGGAGAGCTACTAGTGTCGGGAGAGCGCTAGCCAGCTCACGGGCCCCGGGGTTCTGCTAGCCATCCTACACCGACTTGTTAGGCCCACTGAGCAAACCAGGGTAGTCAGGCAAGGGTGCGCAGAATGTGGAGGGGCAAGACCCCTGTTTGGTTGCTGTGGAGGGCTGGACCCCTGTTACAGAGAAGGATCTTCCCTATACTGATTTCGTGCTGTGCTTTGGGGCACACCCGTTAACGGAAATGACTAACCACGTGCCAGTGTGGGGTAGCTACCCGTGCATTTATCACGCATGCCGTAGTCACCGTTACATCTGTCAGTGACCTTAGGGTGGTTGACTGAGGGTAGGACCACCACGGGGGACTCTCCCGGCCAGGAGAACACCATGTGCTACTTCTACTTTTCGAAAAAGACTGCAATCAAGATCGTTCCCATGAGGAACATTTGAGATCAAGAGAAAGATCTGAGAAATAATTCAAGAAAGAGTAAATAGAGAAATAAAAAAAGAAATTAAAAATAACAGCCACTTGTCCACCTTTACTGTTTTCTTAGCTAGCTAGTTGCCACTCTACTCAGCGTTTCGCTGACGTGTCACTTTTGTCACCTTTTAAGGACCAGGTGTTGGGCAGCCAGAGCCTGCGGCTGCGGAGGGTGCTGGGCCTAGTAGAGCCGAGTAGTTGTACTTTTGTTGTACCATATTTCTGTAGTATTGAGTATTTCTGTTTCACCTTGTACTCTTTATTGTAAACATCGTATTTCTGTACCTTTTTTTTTTATTCTTTATTGTTGTGGTGGTATATACTGTAGTAGTTCTTTTCTTTACTGTTGTACTTTTGTCACTGTTAGTTACATGCATGATGAATGTGGTTTATTTTACTGTTCTTTTCGTTACTTTCTCGTTGGACGACTGGATCTTGGGATCAGTCGAGTCGGTCCGATTCTCGTGTCCTGTAGGGATTCGGGAACCGGGTCGTAACAAGATGGTATCAGAGCAAGGTTGTCCTGAGAAGTGAACCAACTAGCTGGAAAATAACCAATTCACGAGCCTGTAACTAGAGTAGCCACCACAACGTACCTTTTGACATATGTTTTTTAGACTTCTTCGTTAAATATCGATTCGTATTGACATCTTTTCTGTTCCGTGTTCGCGTCTCCTTGCAAGAGATGCCTCGACGAGGACGTAGCGAGGTAGGCCATGGATGCGGCTGAGGACGAGGTTGGAGGGGCGGGCACGTTGAGCCTGATGCCTCAGTGGATTAGCCATTGCTTCCGGGCATTCAGGCCCAGGACCTCGCCCAGCTAATACCGGACATGGTGCGAGAGGAGCTTCACCCACCGCCACGAGCACCTCTCCCTGGGGTTGCAGAGGGGGAGTCCTATGTAGGACCACAAGACAGACACGGCGTTGGACGTGGGGGAGAGGGTGGGCCTCCACCACCCCCACCTTCCTCCAGCACTTCTGAGCACGAGGCTTCTTTATCTGGAGGCGCACCATCATCTCCACTTCAGCGCCACTTTGAGCTTTTCGGACAGTTCCGGAAGCTGAAGCCCCCTCCTTCAAGGGGGATGAGGATCCGATCGAGGCGGAGGACTGGCTTAAGCAGATCGAGAAGGTTTTTGACACCCTTCGCCCCTTGTGGAGTGCCGCGTGGCCTTTGCCACGTACCAGCTGGAGAGTGCGGCACACAGGTGGTGGAGGGCAGTCAGGGGTCAGGAGAGGGACGAGCCGACTTGGGATCGGTTCATCACCCTCTTCTGCGAGCAGTACTTTCCCCAGACGTGGCAGGACCAGAGGAGGCGGGAGTTCCACACTCTCCGCCAGGGGACAATGACCGTGAGCGAGTACCATACGCGTTTCCTAGAGCTGTTTCTCTTCGCAGCGACAGCCGTGGCTACTGAGGAGGAGCGCCTTTGGAGGTTCACCGAGGGGCTCCGGCCTGTGATTCGAGGGTATGTCAAACCCCTGAAGCTACCTACATTCTCGAGGGTGGTGGAGGCAGCTATGACGTATGAAGAGACCAACCTATCCGCACGCGACATTGACAACGGGCGGAAGCGGCCCTACCAACCAGACTTCTCACAGGGTCAACGAGAGAGGAGACATGTGGCACCTGCAGGAGAGCCGTCATGTTTTGCGGGGCCATCAGTGGCCTTTGGGGGCCCCCGACAGGGGCGAGCTACTAGCACCGAACCCTCGCCCAGCCATCAGCAGGGACCCACTGAGGGCGGGAGTCGAGTCCCCCTTTGCTACCAGTGTGACCAGCCGGGCCACATCAGGAGGGACTGCCCGTCTAGGGCTGGAGGTCAGCAGATGCTTCCCACGCCGAGCATTGGAGGGCGAGCAGGAGGCCGCAGTTTCCAAGCGTGAGAAGGAGGATAGCAGTTGCAGGGAGGGTACCGGCTAGCGGCTACCCGTTCGACGCAGAGTGTGGCTACTTCGTCTGCACCTAGGGCTGAGGGGCGTATCAACGCCCTAACACACAGGGATGCCAGAGCTTCGGGATCAGTGGTGGCAGGTATGGTTTCAGTTTCTGGAAAACTTGTTTACACACTTTTCGACTCCGGCACTATGCACTCGTTTGTCGCTACCAGTTTTGCGGCTAGCTTGGGGCAGGACTGTATGTTGTTAAAGGATCCATTCGTGATCAGGGGTCCGAGTGGTTAGCTGTTTGTAGCTGAGGAGGTGTACACAGGTTGTGAGGTCAGTGTTGGGGGACACAGCCTTCCCACTAACCTGATTATGTTACAGATGGAGGACTTTGGCGTAATTCTGGGGATGGACTGGCTGTCCGCTTACCATGCCTTGGTGGACTGCTTTGAGAGGAGGATCGTCTTCTCCATACCGAAGTTACCTTCTTTCGAGTTCCACGGGCAGCCAGTGGACGGAGGCTTCAGGTGCATTTCTGCACTTCGGGCGGTGAGACTTTTGAGCTAGGGGTGTGAGGGCTTCCTAGCTTGTGTGGTGGCAGAGCCCAGCCCTGTGGCAGACTTCTAGAGTATCCTAGTGGTCAGAAAGTACCCCGACGTGTTCCCAGATGAGTTGCCAGGACTACCGCCCGAGCGTGAGATCGAGTTTGAGATCTCACTGGTACCGGGGACCAGCCCCATCTCCACAGCACCGTACAGGATGGCATCACTTGCGCTGCGAGAGCTCAAGTCTCAGTTGCAGGACCTTCTGGAGAAGGGCCTTGTGAGGCCCAGTGCATCTCCATGGGGAGCCCCGATTTTGTTCGTAAAGAAGAAGGATAGTACCCTATGCCTTTGTGTGGACTACAGATAGCTAAATAGGGTTACCATCAAGAACAGGTATCCATTGCTGAGGATTGATGACTTGTTTGACCAGCTGCGAGGTGACATGGTATTCTCCAAGATCGACTTGAGGTCTGGATACCACCAGTTGAGGATCAAGGAGGCAGACATCTCCAAGACAACTTTCCGCACCCGGTACGGACACTACAAGTTTCTGGTCATACCGTTTGAGTTGACCAATGCCCCCGTTGCCTTCATGGATTTGATGAACCGGGTGTTTAGACCGTACTTGGACCAGTTCGTAGTGGTATTCATTGATGATGTGCTCATCTATTCCCGAGACCAGGCGCAGCACGGACAGCACTTGCAGATGGTTTTGGACACGCTGAGATGACGTAGGCTGTATGCCAAATACAGCAAGTGCGAGTTCTGGTTGAGGGAGGTGACCTTCTTGGGTCATGTGATCTCCGGGGATGGCTTGGCTGTGGACCCAGCCAAGGTTGAGGCAATGCTCAGGTGGGAGAGACTGCGTATAGTTACTAAGATCCGCAGTTTCTTGGAACCGGCAGGCTACTACAGGCGGTTTATCAAGGGCTTCTCGCAGATTGCATGTCCTATGACACAGCTGACCCAGAAGGACATGCCCTTTACTAGGACAGACACCTGTGAGGCGTGTTTTCAGGAGCTAAAGGAGAGGCTGACTTCGACTCCGGTGCGCACCATCCCAGACAGTAGTGGCGGGTTCGTTGTGTACACGGATGCCTCTTTGCAGGGGTTAGGAGGTGTGCTCATGCAGAGGGGTCACATTGTCGCTTACGCTTCGCAGCAACTGAAGCCCCATGAGCATAGCTACCCTACCCAAAACTTGGAGCTGGAAGCTGTCGTCTTCGCGTTGAAGACTTGGAGGCACTACTGTACGGTGAGACTTTTGAGATTTTCACAGATCATAAGAGCCTCAGGTACTTGTTTGATCAGAAGGAGCTCAACATGAGACAGAGACGTTGGTTGGAGCTCCTGAAGGACTATGACTGCAGCATTTCCTACTACCCGAGAAAGGCCAACGTGGTGGCTGACGCCTTGAGCTGGAAGGCGCCCGCCCACTTGGGCAGTTTACAGGTGCAAAATTGGAGCCTCATGGAGGAGATGGGCAGTTGGCGTCCCCTAGAGTTACTGGGGCACTGTGGGGCAGTGACTGTGACACGACAGACGAGGCCAGAGCTGATAGAGCGCATCATCACAGGGCAGATGGCTGACCCGTACTTACAGTCATTGCGTGACAGAGTGCTGTCAGGAGACCCTGGAGACTTCTCTCTTACAGACCAGGTACTACACATGAGGGGACGTTTGTGCGTTCCCAAGGACGAGGGGCTGTTGAGAGAGCTCCTGACTGAGGCACACAGTTCTAGGTTCACCATACATCCTGGAAACACAAAGATGTACCATGATTTGAGATGTGACTTTTGGTGGAAGGGGATGAAGCGAGATGTGGGTGAATTCGTACAGTAGTGTTTAGTGTGCCAGCAAGTGAAGGTCGAGCATCAGAGGCCTACAGGGCCGTTACAGCCACTTCCAGTGCCAGAGTGGAAGTGGGAGAGCATCACCATGGACTTGGTGGTGGGCTTGCCCGTTACCCAGCGAGGACACGATGCAATCTGGGTAATCGTTGACAGATTGACGAAGACGGCACGTTTCTTGTCGATCCAAGTCACCTTAGGACCAGCGTAGTTGGCAGAGAAGTATATCCACGACGTGGTACGTCTACACGGAGTTTCGTAGGAAATCGTATCCGACCGGGATACCCGTTTTACGTCCCAGTTTTGGGCTGAGTTTCAGCAGGAATTGGGGATACGGTTGAGGTTCAGTACAGCTTACCACCCCCAGACGGACGGACAGTCTCAGCGAACGATACAGACACTTGAGGACCTTTTGCGTTCTTGTGTACTGGATTGGAGGGGCTCTTGGGAGGAGCACTTGCCCCTAGCGGAGTTCGCATATAATAACAGTTATCACTCGAGCATCGGCATGGCACCCTACGAGGCTCTGTACGGATGGAGGTGTACGGCACCCTTGAGTTGGGTTGATGTGGGGACCAAGTGGGAGGTTGGCCCCAGGCTGATCTAGCAGAGTCAGGAGGTGATCGAGCAGATTTACAGGCGACTCAGCACTGTCAGGAGCAAACAGAAGAGCTACGCAGATCGGAAACGCAAAGAGGTACAGTTTAAGGTTGAGGACCACGTCTTCCTTCGCGTTTCACCATGAAGGGCCTGCAGCAATTTGGGGTGAGAAGGAAGCTCGCGCCAAGGTTTGTGGGACCCTTTGAGGTCCTAGAGCGGGTTGGACCCATTGCTTATAGGCTTGCCCTTACTCCCCAACTTTCTGGTGTTTACGACGTGTTCAACGTGTCCAACCTCAGGAAGTACGTCGCCGATCCCAATCACGTCCTGAGCCACGAGAGCGTCGAGGTGGGTGACGACCTGCCCTACCCCGAGCGGCCAGTGCAGATTCTTGATAGAGTCGTCCGGAGTCTGAGACGGAAGCAAGTACCCCTGGTGAAGATTTTGTGGAGGAGCCAGCGGTACGAGGAGGTTACCTGGGAGCCTGAGGCGACGATGCGGGAGCGGTACCTGGAGCTCTTTGAAGGTACGTGATGAGAACCTCATCATGAGCCATAACTAGCTCATTTTGACCCAATACAAAGGATAAAAGCTCCTACATAACTCAAGGAAAGGCTTAACTCAGAGAATTCTGAGTTTAAGGAGAAAACAAGTCATAAGGGGTAAAAATGCAATTTTACCAGTATAACCTGCATACAGGGTAATTCAGGGTCCAAACACAGGTCAAACAAACCAAATAAGAAGGAAAGTGGGATGATCTGATAAGGGCTACAGCAATTCCAAGGAACTAAATGATGATCTGTAACCCTAAAGCAAACCCACTTCAATTCATGAGGTTCGAGGCAAATTAAAAATAGAATAAACCCTCTAAAATTCATAGAAAAATAATCTCTAGGGTTTAGAACCTTCAATTTGGCCTTCAGAACCCATTTTGACCTACATTAAGAACCATACCCAATTAATAACTTAATTTGGGTTTTTGCGTAAATTGACCAGTCAAACAAGGTTTAATATAGAAATAAAATTCACCATCAGATTCCTTAGGTCCTAGTTAGTCATGTATAAAAACTTGAGCCTAAGAAGAAACCTTCTTGACCAACTTTACACTTTGGTCCTCATATATTTACTTTTTGACCCTCAACTTTTGAACCCTCGCATTTCTACCCCTAACTCTCCTTCGTTCTTTGCATTCAGGTCCCTCCTGCCAAAACCTGACCAGCACCATGCTCCGGCGACCTTGCGCGGAGCATGGCGCCGCGCAGGGTAAGGGGGAGGGTCTGGCAAGACAACCGGGGGTGCCCTGCGTCGTCAGCCGTCGCAGGAACACCCCCCTGGTCGCTGCAACCCACCATACCGGCCGTGCGAACGCACGGACGGTATGGGTTTCCATCTCCGGCGTCCTCCGGCGAGGGAGACACGTCGTCTCCCTTCGCCTTCCTCTCTGATTCGGCCTCTATAAATACCCCCGTCGCTCCGTCGTTCTGAGTAGCTTGGATCTGACGGAGAAAACCCCCAACTTTCCTCTCTTCTCACTCCGGCAGATGCCCACCAGCTCCGGCAGTTCTTCCTCATCCTCTTCGCTCTGCCGCAATACCAGCAGCAGAGACTTCTTTCCCTCGCTCTTCCCGCGCCACGCCGCACCCAGCTGGCGCCTCTCCGGCCCTCTGCTCGCCGCCGCCCCTTCCCCCGGGCATCTTCTTCTCCGGCGAGAGTCGATACGACTGTCGCCCGCTCCGGCCCCCCCTCGTCCCGCTAAGTAGGTAGAACTCCTCCTCTTCCTCCCCTCTTCCTCTTCCCCACTTTAAACATTTACTGTCGCCCTCGATTCCGACCAATCACCCTCACCTTCTCCGCCTCCGGCTATCCTCCGGCGAGCCGCTCCCATCACTCCAGCAACCCACACGGCTCGCCGACCACCGCAGAACCTCCGCCTCCTCACCCTGATCAACCTCCGCCCTTCCACTTCCCCCACATCACCCTCTGCTACTCCACCGAACAAACCATCTTCCGACCCACAGTCCGACCTAGGGCAGCTCTTGGGCTGCGCCCCGCCGCCTGCACACCCCCCGACCACCTTCGCCGTGCCACGACGAAGGTCCTCCGCGTTTCTGATTGGGCCGAGAGGCCGTTTTTCTGTGGACAGGTACCTGCGCTCGTCGCCGCCATTGTTGAAGCGAAGCAGCTTCTTCACCTGCTGCCCCAGGTGCGAAGTGCCCAGGTCACCCTCCCAGGCTGTGCAGGGGCACTTCGGCAAAGCGTTAGGCTGCAGCTGAGGCGAAGCTCTCGCGCGAAGCCCCCGCGTTTCGCCTCGACGGCCGCTGCTTCCTCCGCGCAGACACCCAAATTGGGGTGGGACATTTAGTCCCACCTCGTAACCTTTCAGAGGAGAGCGCCCGCATAAAGGCAAAAAGCGCCTTATGCTCATTGCCTCCTGAGCACGGGGTGAGGTCCCTCTCACTCACTCGCTCGCTCGACCCGGTCTCGTCCGCGCTCACGCCTCGCGGACCTGGCCCGACCCGACTTAGACTGACCTGCACTCCTCGCCCACCACTCACGCCGGTGGGCCTGGACCCGGGCGCGACCCGTACCCGGCAACCCGGCAGCTCTGGGAGAGCTTTCCCAAGAGTGGCTTCTGTGAGAGAGAGACGCGGGGGAGGGTAGAGTTAGGTTTTGCCCCTGATCAAGCTGTGTAAGTGTGCAGGCACAGGTGAAGAAGAACCGTGGAAGAAGACGAAGGTTGAACGAGGAGCACCGAGCGGCACTGTAGCAGCGGCGGTTTAAGTCGTCTGATTGGAAAATCAGACGACGTCCTGAAGGCAACGAAGGAGAAGGAAGGCAAGGCAGAGGAGGAACACAGAGAGGCCAAGGACCGCTCTGCAGAAAAAGACAGAGACAAAGCAGAAACAAGAGCTGAAAGATGAAGAAGAACATCACCCACTGCTGCAGATAAAGAAGACAGAAAGAAGAGGAAGACCACAAGGAGATAAAGGAACCAAAAGCCAAAGAGAAGAGAAAAGAAAGAAGAAGACAGACGAGAAAGAAGAAGCCAACAAATTTTCATCTCTCTCTATCTATCTATATTTTTGTAAAAGAAACTTTGTACCCCTAGAATACAACTTGCTCCCTGAGTTCGACCTCGGGAACTCTTTTATTTTCCGAGTAACAAATTGTATTAAATTGGTAATCACCTCTCTCTATACTATACTACGACGAAATAATAAAACTACAGAGGAAGGTCGACACCAGTACGTCTTTTTGGACCGGCTTCGGTCTACTTTGAGTTTGTTATGCATATATTGTTCTTTTTCTGCACCCTAGTTAGCGTAAGTTTCGGAGACGAAACTTCCTTTGAGTTTGTTATGTTGTTAAGACCGAGACATCAAACACTTTTAAGATGTCTAGGAGTTGGTCCAGACGTCTAGTCAGACGTTTGGAAATAAATTTTTGTGGTGTACGATTGCGAGTCTGCGAGCATGCACGCGTAGACTGAGCCCACCGACCTACAGGCGTTTTGTCTTTTCTCTCTCCCCCGATGCCTTCAAATTCCCTCTCCCCCCTTCCCTCTCCCTCACCCACCACTCCACCGTCTCCTCCTTCTTCCAATGTTAGCATGAGAGTGAGAGAGCGAGGGCAGCAACTGCTGCCGGGTGCGTGTGGGGAGGAGGAGGTGCAGCGAGAGGGAGAAGAGGCAGAGCGTGCGAGGAGGAGAGAACGAGCTCGCCGGAGAAGCCCAGGGCCGACCGACGGGCGTGCAGCGGGAGCGTGGTGCTGGGGAGGTTGCCCTAGTATTGCTGCAGCTCAAGCAGCAGGCGGACGAGCGCAACACAGTCGTGAGTAGTAGGAAGAAGGCGAGGAGGTCCTGATTCTGGGAAATTTTCCCAGAATCACACATCTGGACCTAAGTCCAGACGACGCGAGTGACGTCTGGAGAGAGATCCAGACGTCTGAAAGGTACGATATTTCTCTTCTTCCTCCTTTTTGCGGATACAGCCATGCAGGCCAATCCGCCGAAGGCTGAGACGTGTCGTGATGAGGAGGTTTTGGATGCACGTGCAGGTTTCGTTTCAGGAAGGTGCAAGGACATGCCCTCCCACACAGATCAGACGTCCGGGCATAGCACCAGATGGCGGAGAGAGTCTCCAAACGTCCGAAGTGAGTCTCCAGACGTCCGGAGTGATAGTCGGACGTCTGGAACTAGGTCCAGACGGTTCAGCAGGATCCTGGATATCTGAAGAATAGCTCAGAGTGAGGTATGACCTGGACCACCTTTTAAGAAGTCTGGAAGGTGTTCCAGACGTCTGATTTGAAGCAGAGTTGTCGTTTTTGACCCGTTTAGGGCCCGTTCGAAGTCCGATTTCTACGTTTGAGATTTCGTTCTTCTCAGAATTTGTTCCTCTATTTGTTTAAAATATTTTTATCCTGTTCTGAGTGGTTTCTTGTGATTGATCCTTGTGTTAGGACATCGTCTCATTGCGGCTCTGGGGGTTGCGGAGGCACGCGGACCTACCGATCACGCCCCCATTACTACCGATTTTGCAGGTAGAGTGGCTCTCCTTGGTTATTAACCAAAATTAATGCATCTTTGAGATAAATAATAGATTCTAGGGTATGGCATGAATCCTAGGGTCTGAAAATTAGATTGAATGATAGATCCTAGTGTATGGCATGAATCCTAGGACTTGAAAACTAGATTGAATGATAGATCCTAGGGTATGGCATGAATCCTAGGACTGGAAAACTAGATTGAATGATAGATCCTAGGGTGTGTCATGAATCCTTGGAACAGAAACACTGAAACGAATGTCGTGAATACATGAATTGCAGTCTTGGAAAAGTAGATAGAATAATGATAATTGCCTATAATTGGATAACAGCTGCCTGTGAAATATAGAGTACTGTTGCTAGAAATTGCTACATGTGATTCCAGTTGTTGAAAACTAAAATTGAGCTGCTTGTATATAAATTGATATTAAATGTTGGAAACACGGGCTATATGAGAATAAAACTGAAATGATGAAACCTAAAATGGCTTGGCTAGAGAAATATGAGCATGAACCCTACGGGGAATTAGGAGTAGAGCTCCTGAAAGGTAAATAGAATGGAATTGGGGAAGTGAGCTGGCCCTTGAGTACGGAATACCAAGGAGAGCGACTATCCCCCTGTTAGGTGCAGAGCGAAGCTAGCCGCCCTAGGGACCCGAGGTTAGGTCTGGCCACTTTGTACAGACTTTTGGCCCTCGCGTACACAGTACCGGGGAGAGCTACTAGTGTAGGGAGAGCGCTAGCCACCTCACGGGCCCCGGGGTTCTGTTAGCCGTCCTACACCGACTTGTTAGGCCCACTTGGCAAACCAGGGTAGTCAGGCGAGGGTGCGCGGACTATGGAGGGGCAAGACCCCTGTTTGGTTACTATGGAGGGGCTGGACCCCTGTAACTGAGAGGGCTCTGCCCTATACTGGTTCCGTGCTGTGCTTTGGGGCGCACCCGTTAAGGGAAACGACTGACCGCGTGCCAGTGCGGGGTAGCTACCCGTGCGTTTATCGCGCGTGCCGTAGTCACCGTTACGTCTGTCAGTGACCTTGGGGTGGTTCACTGAGGGTAGGACCACCACGGGGGACTCTCCCAATCAGGAGAGCACCCTGTGTTACTTCTACTTTTCAGAAAAGACTGCAATCAAGATCGTTCCCACGAGGAACATTTGAGATCAAGAGAAATATCTAAGAAATAATTCAAGAAAGAGTAAATAGAGAAATAAAGAAAGAAATTAAAAATAACAGCCACTTGTCCACCTTTACTGTTTTCTTAGCTAGCTAGTTGCCACTCTACTCAGCGTTTCGCTGACGTGTCACTTTTGTCACCTTTTCAGGACCAGGTGTTGGGTAACCAAAGCCTACGGCTGCGGAAGGTGCTGGGCCTAGTAGAGCCCAGTAGTTGTACTTTTGTTGTACCGTATTTCTGTAGTAGTGAGTATTTCTATTTTACCTTGTACTCTTTATTGTAAACATCGTATTTCTGTACCTTTTTTTTCTATTATTCTTTACTATTGTGGTGGTATGTACTGTAGTAGTTCTTTTCTTTACTGCTGTACTTTTGTTACTGTTAGTTACATGCATGATGAATGTGGTTTATTTTACTGTTCTTTTGGCTACTTTCTTGTTGGACGACTGGGTCTTGGTATCAGTCGAGTCGGTCCGATTCTCGTGTCCTATAGGGATTCGGGAAATGGGTCGTAACACTTCATAAATATAAAATAACCACGAGATATTTTAGGGGTTTATTAAAGGTCAAATGGTCATTAATATCTAACAAGTGATTCCATGTAAAACAAAATGGTTTTCACGCATTTCAAGAAGTAATAGACATCTGAAACCCTAAAAACAGATCCGCTTCGTTAAATGAGGTTCTGGTCAAGATAAAATTCATCTAAACTTTCTACAAATCATATAAAAATATTCTCTAAGGTTTGGTATCCTTGATTTAACCATCTGAACCCAATTTGACCTAAAATAGAGTCTCAGATAGATAATTGCCCTAATTTAGGTTTTTGCATAAATTAACTAGCGAACTTGGTCAAAACTAAAATCCAACTTCACCATCAAATTTCTTGGGTCAAAATGAGATTTGTATCAAAATTTAGGCCCAATCTGAGATCATTTCAACCTAGTTTACATTTTAATCCTGTTCTGACTCTTTCTTTTGCAAAAAGACCCTCAACTTTTGAAAAGCCTTACAAAGACCCCCCTAACTTCATTATATTCTTCACATTTGGATCCCTGCTGCCATGGCAAGTGTGAACCCATAAGATCCGAGCTTCACTCTTTGATCTTGCCTTGATTGATTGACCAATCCCTTCCAAATTTAGAGGAGAAGATCCTAGAGAGTTTCCTTGTCAATTAAACCTACTCCCAAGCTCCAAATTTGTCTCAACCGCCGGTGTGAATCCAAGGATTTCAAGAATCCTTCTTCCTGAAAAATTGAACCTTTCAAGCTTATTTCCAAGCTTAGAAGCTTATTTGAAGGCCTATAAAGGACCTCCCTTGCTTGCCTCACCTCCTTAGCAAGTTTTGGCCTCAGAAAAACCCTCTTCCTCCTCCAGCCACCTCCGCACCTTGCTCCAGAGACCTCCGCTCTCCTCGTCCAGACATCCAACAGTCAAATTGGAAGGCCCATTGCCTCCCTCTCATCATCGCGTGCCTCTCCGGCCAAAGAGAGGGTGTCTCCCTACCTTTTTCCTCGTCGCAATCTCGTCGCCCTCTTCATCTTCTTCGGCTCCGGTCGACCAACACCGAAGCCTTCCGCCCCTTATCTTCCACTTTTAGGCTCTCTATCATTCCCCTCTCCCTCTATTTTCTTTTTACTCTCCCACAACTCACTCACGACCCACGCATTGCCCACATCACCTCCATCTTCCTCAACGTCGGCACACCTCTAGCAATGCCTCCAGCTCGCTCCACTGCACAAACTCGCTGCCACCACCTCCGTTAGCTCCTCCTCGACTCCCACATCAAAATCCCTCAACCAATTCCTCTCCACAACCACTCAATCACCCTACCGAACTCCACCCCCTTCGCAGCTCTACCCTGATCTCGCCCTACGGACATCCACCTTCAAACGGCACGAAATCGCCACCACTACATTCACCGTGCTGCGGCTGACCTTCTGAACTATTTTGACGAGGCCACGAGGTCGTGTTGTGGTTTTCAGGTACACCACCGGAGCTCCACTACCACAGTGACTCTCCAACTTCATCTTCAGTGTTCTAGCCACAAGACCTCCAGGAGTTGTTCCCAGACACTTCGGTTGATGCCCAGGACCAGATCTAGACATCTAATTTGGCCAAAGACCCGCTGCTATGGCTTCAATTGAATGCATTGATCTTCCGCAGCTGCACAATGAAGGGTGTGGGACATACTCCCACATCAGAAACTTCAGAAGCCTCCACGCGAGATATATTGATTTCCTTCCCCTGACCCCTCGCCTAAGACACAGGGGTTGGGTCCCCACGCACGCCTCAACCACGCGTCGCCCGTGGTCACACTACGCAGGCCTGGCCATGATCCGTTTACCCACCTGTCTACCCACTTACTGATCCAATTAGGCAGGCGTAAAGAGAAAAGAGAGATAGGGGGTTTTCCTTGCTCTCTAACTCTCTAACACCTAAGGAATTGCACAGAGGCCTTTGCCTCTATTGTGCGTGGCTGTTGTGCTTCTCCTTGAGGCTTGAAGAAGAGAGGCCTTTGCCTCTGTGTGTGACTTGAAGGCTTAAAGAGAGAGGCCTTTGCCTCTGTTGGTTAAGGAGTCTGAGCACCTGTTCTTTTGTCTGATATTCTGAAGGAAGTTGATATATATTATGGTTTGAGCTTTACATTCATATATTGAGTGCTTGTAAAACTTAAAGAGTAATTTGGTGATTCAAATCACCATTTTACTCTAATCTTTTTGCACTTTCAAACTTAAGTTATCTAATATACCATTTCTAATTATTCTTCTTGTTATAATTGCTTATATTTGTGGTGATATTGTGATCTTTGAGATTAATTGCTACTTACTCCCTGTGTTCAACCTCAGACTTCAAATTCAAGTATAAATTGTATTTGTTTTCGTGTGATTTTGACCTATACTACAACGCATCTTTTATAATGTCAATTTTGCATGTTAACACTTGGCTCCATGGATTGTTCTAGCTCAATCCTCAAGAACTCGCATCTAGCTATTTGATCCCCATGCACTATTCCCACCCCGCAAAGGGATCAGAAAAGCACAAATTGGAAGAATGAGGAAGAGATCAAGTAGAAGGTGTGGGTTGTTGGGCAACCAATGATGCCGTCAAATGCCGCTGTCAACCCGGCCACTATGAATGTAGGCATCTTGTTGAGGTGCCTATCCCCGTCACAGACGAACAAGGGATGGCTGATCTCTCCCTTTGGCATCACTTTATGATTGCCAAACCCTACGACTAGATGGGTCGAGAGGGAGAGGTGCTCCTCTCTGAAGCCTAGCTTATGCAATGTCTTTGAAAATAGAACATCCACAATGCTGCCTTCATCCACTAAGAGCCTGGGCTGTAACTGCCCCTCCTGCAGGAGTGCCACCAAGAGCGGGCCCATATGCTTTGCCAGATTGGGCAGGGAAGCAAACGGCCTGGAGGCCGCCTACTTGACTATACTCCTCTCACCCCACTAAAGAGTGGGGAAAGCACAAGGAACCATTTACTCGGAGGGAGCGGCTTGCTAGCTTGGGTAGCGTTGACCCTGAAGATCACCTCGACCTCTGTGCCTATGGGCTCAGGCAGTGAAAGGTGAGCATTCTGGGGTAACATTGGCATTGCCGCCAAGACCTGGCGATGGTACTTCACCAGGAAGAGCCATGGTGACACCGCCTGCTCAACCTAATGGGCCACGGAACTCCCTGTTTCCTAGTCTGTCACGAAGACCATGTTGATCCCCCAGAGCTGTTGGAGCTTTTCTTTATGGTAATCCTCCAGGCCCTCCATGGGTCTCTTCTGCTTATCTTGGCCCTCATTTTTCTTGACAAAATGGGCCAAGTTTCCATGCCAAATTTGGGACTCAATCTGGTCACAGAGATCTCGGCAGTCCTCAATGGTGTGACCTCGAGCGCTGTGGTACTTGCAGTAGGGCCCAAAGGCAACCTTCTTCTTTATGGGTTTTGGCAGGGGTAACAAGTCCTTATCTGTGGACCAGACCTCCACCAACACATCTGCTTGGTTCACAGCCAAGGGAGTGTATTCTTCGAAGAACTCCTGCCTAGGCTGGCAGGGTCCATTTTTTCTACCCTTAGTGGGTCGATCACTCCTTTGGTTGTGGAAGGTAGCCTTTCGCTTGCTGAAGCGGCTACTTCCGCAAATGGATACAGCAGTGGGCTCTCCTAAGATCCTTCTTTCCTCTTTGGGACTAGCGTCGTCACCATATCCTTTTGCCAGCCAGCTATGGGAGCGGAAGGAATCATCCTACTCCGCAAACCTCGTAACCATGTCCCATAACTCCGCCATGTCTCTAGGCGAGAAGTCATCGATGTCATACTAGAACCTCTGGGTCAAGAGACCCAACTTGAAGTACTAGATGGCTACGGCATCGTGAGGCCTTGTTACGATCATGGGCGTCAAAAGCAGTTTAAGACGTCTGGGAAGTGTCCCAGACGTCTGGTAATAAATTTTTTCAGCATACGGCTCCGCATCTGCGTGCGCGCGCGCACAGACTGAACTCGCAGCCTTCGTTTTCTCTCCCTGCAAGCGCCGCTTTCCTTCTCTCTCTTCCCGTGGCTGCCCTATAAGAGCACTCCCCCTCTCCCTCACCCCTACTCCACCGTCTTCTCTTCTCCTTCCCCCTGCGAGCAAGCGAGGGCGCAGCAGTGGCTGCAGCGGGCGTGCGGGAGGGAGTGTTGCGAGAGGAAGAAGAAGCTCGACCACGGAGGTGTGAGCTTACCGGGGAAGCTAGAGCCAGCCGACGGGGGAGCGGCAGGCGTGGGGTGTCGCGGAGGGGCTGCTGCAGCTCGGACAGCAGGCAGACGGAGCGCGGCGCGGCCGTGCATCGCAAGCGGAGAGCGAATCGGGCCCTGGTTCTGGAAACTTTTCCAGAATCAGACATCTGGACTTACGTCCAGACGACGTCAGAGACGTCTGGAGGACTGTCCAGACATCTGACAGGTAAGATATTTCATATCTTCTCCTTTTTGCGCGTGTACGGCCATGCAGCCGTCCGCCGCGACTTCTTCTGCGTTCCGTCGTGCTGAGAGCCGGTGTTTGTGTGCGCAAGTCCTGCTCAGGAGGGCGCGAGGGTCGCCATCCCACATGAATCATACGTCTGGCCACAGTGCCAGACGACTGAGAGAACCTCCAGACGTCCGGGGTGACAATCGGACATCAGGAAACCAAGGCCAAACGTTCCAGCAGGCTTCTAGACGTCTGAAGGACTGCGCAGAACTGAGGTACGACCTGACCCACCTTTTAAGACGTCTGGAAGAGGTTCCAGACGTCTGATTTTGGACAGTTTCATCATTTTTGACCTGTTTAGGGCCCGTTCGGAGTCCGTTTTCCACGTTTCGAGTTTCGTTCTTCCAGAATAAATTCCTCTACCCGTTTACAGTGATTGTATACCGTTCTGAGAAACTCCTTGTGATTGATCCTTGTGTTAGGACCCCGTTCCGTTGCAGTCTTTGGGGTTGCGGAGGCGTGCGGGATTGCTGACCACGCCCCCAGTACTCCCGGTTTCGCTGGTAGAGTGGCTTTTAATTTATTTAACATAATTTGTTACAATTGTGGAACAATTAATAGAGTATAGGGCATTGCATGAACCCTAGGACTGAGAAACTAGATTGAATGATAGATCCTAAGGTATTTCATGAATCCTAGGACTGGAAAACTAGATTGAATGATAGATCCTAGGGTATGGCATGAATCCTAGGACTGGAAAACTAGTAGAATATATAAATATTGCAGTCTTGGAAAAGTGGAAAGGAAATAATAGCTGCCTATAAATTGATTTAACAGCTGCCTGTTATGAATGAATAAATATGATTAAGAATATGGGTTGTATGAACGTAAAACTGGAACGGTGAAACCTAAAATGGCCAAACAAAAAGAACACGAACCCTACGGGGAATTAGGAGAACTCCTGGAAAAGAGAATAGAAGGGAACTGAGAAAGTGAAACGTGGAAGTGTGTTGTCTCTCGGGTACGTGGTACCAAAGAGAGCACACATTACCTCTTAGTGTAGAGGGGAGCTTGCCACCCTCAGGTTGAGACCGGGGTGGGTTTGGCCACTGTACACCAACTTGCTGGCCTTCGCGTACGCAGTACGAGGAGAGCTACTAGTGTAGGGAGAGCACTAGCTACCCCACGGGCCCCGAGGTTCTGCTAGCCTCCTACACCGACTTGTTAGGCCCACTGGGCAAACCAGGGTAGTCAGGCAAGGGTGCACGGACTGTGGAGGGGTTGGACCCCTATTACTGAGAGGGCTCTGCCCTATACTAGTTCCGTGCTGTGTTTTGAGCACACCCGTTAACGGAAACGACTGACCGCGTGTCAGTGCAGGGTAACTACCCATGCGCTTATCGCGCGTGACGTAGTCACCGTTACATCTGTCAGCGACCTTGGGGTGGTTGACTGAGGGTAGGACCACCACGGGGGACTCTCCTAGCCAGGAGAGCACCACGTGTTACTTCTACTTTTCGGAAAAGACTGCAATCAAGATCGTTCCCACGAGGAACATTCGAGATCAAGTGAAGGATCTAAGAAATAAATCAATCATGAAATAATAGAAAGACGTAAATGAAGAAAGTAAAAATATAACAGCTAATGTACACTCTACTGCTTCTTTAGCTTTTAGTTGCCACTCTACTCAGTGTTTCGCTGACGTGTTACCCTCGTTACTTTTCAGGACCAGGTGTTGAGCAGCCAGAGTCAGTGGCTGCAGAGGACGCTGGGCCTAGTAGGGTCCAGTAGGGTTACCTGTTGTGCTTTCTGTACTTTTCTTCCACTATAGTGAGTAGTTTTCTTTGTTACTCCCTGTACTTTATTTATCGAAACTTTATGTTATGTACATGTTTATTCCCCTTCTGTTGTGGTGGTGTATACTGTAGTATTTCCTTTTCTTACTGCTATATTTTGTTACTGCTAGTTATATTCATGCTGAATGTGATTTATTTTACTGCTCTTTTGGTTACTTTCTCGTTGGACGACTAGGTCTTGGAATTAGTCGAGTCGGTCCGATTCTCGTGTCTCGTAGGGATTCGGGAATCGGGTCATTACAGGCCTCTTGCACTGTAAGTACTAGGCCTTGAATCAATCTAGGTAGGATCGGAAGTACTCCTTCCACTGTCAGACTTCCGACAGCCTTTCTGGGTTATCCCTAACTCTTTGCTGGCCGGCAAAATACTAACAGAACTTATCCGCCAACTCTTGGAAGTAAGTGACCTGTCTGGCTGGCAGTTCATCGAACCACTCGTGGGCCATGCTGGATAGATATGACGAAAATACTCGACAAAGCACTCCATCTGGGCCGCTGTACACCAACATCATCTGGTGATAACTCCCAATGAAACTGTTGGGGTCAGTCGTCCCGTCATATTGAACCATGACAAGCTGCTTGAATTTTTCTGGCAGAGGAGCCGCCATCACCTCCTCAATAAATGGGTAGGTGGTGACGTATGACGTAGGCGTATGCCCTTTATTATCCGGGTAACCTGGAGGATGATCTCTGGTATAAAGCCTCCTCCACTAGTGGACAAAGGGTGAGCCCCTGACTACTCCCCTGACGAAGACAGGCGTGGAGCTTTTGGGGGCCTGGAAGGAACTTTCCCTTTCTGGCTACAAAGCTCGCATTTTAGTTTTTTGAGTTGTTCGTGCAGACGAACATTCTCCTCTTCCACCAAGCGACACCACTTTAGTTGCTCGTTCTGAGGCTCGAACTTTGGAGCTCCTCTAGCTAAGGCTTGCAGAACTCCCTGATCTATTGATCTTGTGGAGTTTGTCGACGATGAATTGATGCTCCACCATCAAAACCGTCAACCTAGCCTCATACTCCTCCCCCCTCGCCTGCATCTCGAGGAGGAGATCCTATCCAAGGTCCTCAAGTAGCTGGAGAGGTCAAGCCGACTTCTTACTGGGACCAGCATGCTGAGGGTGTCCCTTAGACACTAAGGTGCTGGACCCCGCATGCGCTGGGGCTTTTTCAGGATTAGCATGAGAGAAGTTGCAAGTTGTAGAGGCCATCGAAAAGATTTAAAATAAGAAAACGTTATCGAATGATAATCGTTCCTACAAACGACGCCAATTGATCAAACCTACTAAGTAATCGGAGGTTTCAACTCAACGAATCACAAGCAAGCAATTGCAAGGAAAACAAGGAGATTGGTGACCCAGTTTCACCACAAGGGATGTACATCTGGGAGGAGGGCAATGCTATCGAATATTCACTAGTGAATAATAGTAATATAATCTCTCTTTCTCCCAAATCGCATGAAGAGAAGCCTTGAGGACTTCTCTTTGTTATTTATAGTGCCGGAAAAGGATCTTGTCATAGGATCTTCTGTCAGGGCTTGTCCGTTGTTAGGGCACGTTCGTTGTCAGGTTATTAATGGCAATAGTAACGCCATCGTTACTACCAACGTGGGCGTCGTGTACTCTCACCGCCTTTTTGAAACTGGATCTTCTGGAGGATCAAGTTTATTCAAACTCGCCTAGATGTGGATGGATCCAGATCCACCTAAGCATAAACAGGTTGAGCAAGGCCAGATTCATCTGTTTGCTTCATATCCAAGTAATTAAATCCTTTTTCAAACTTGGTACAAAATTTTAAATACAAGAATACCTTTTATCCCTCGATAGATACTAAAGGATATCGCATCTAAAAATCATTGGTCGTATGCAACTTATTAAATGTGTATCATAATTGTTTCTGCTTGAAAACGCGGAATTAGTGTAGAAAACGGTTACCTACAGCAAAAGGTTGTGCGTTTACTTTTATAAGACTACATGTACTACCTGCAGAAATCCGTACCTTGCTCCCTACCATGCAATGTTAGACGTAGACGTAGATCTAGAGTTGCTATGAGAGAGAAAAAAAGGAATGAAGAATTTTGTGCTAACCAAAAAGGGGAAGGAATTAATGAAGAAGTGGTTGTCGAGATGCGTGAAAGTGCTGACAATAACAGTGACAGTGCAATAGTGATGGGCTGCAAGCGGCCGATCCGAGGGCGTCGACCAGTAAAGAACAAAAAGAGAATAAAACGGCATTATTGGTACTACAGGACAGGCAGGATCTCATCTCAACTAATTAATCAATCAAGCATACTGAGCTTAATTACCCTCTGCATCTTTAAGTTTGAAAGATAAATACGTAAATATAATGCAGAGGTATACATTTCTGTCATCTCTTTCACCTTTTATAATCCGGACCTGACGGGTCTGCGAGGTTGCCCGTCGGGAATCACTAAACGTCGTCGAAATTGTTATACATAGGAAGTAGGATATAAATCGGTCAAATTTGAATTAGATTTGGCAAAATATATGTCTATGTTTATTTTAAAAAATTATATCTATATCTATTTATTTATTTATTAAATATAAAAATTTAAATTTTTACTTATATCCATTTATTCATCAAATATTCATTTACTTTATTAAATAGTCATTTATAAATTAATCTTACAATCAAATCATATTTAAATTAAAGTTAAAGAAGAAAAAAATATATAGTACAATTCATTAATTATTTACTTTTAATAAATTTGAAATATAGAGTTTTAGGTTATTCCAATTTTCTTGGTTCCTATTAAAATTATTACAAAAAAAACCCTTAAAGAGAATATAAAAAAATAAAAAATATAAAGAAAGATAAAATATAAATATATTTCAAATAAAAGATTTACATCTCCCTAACAAATGTTCAATGGAAACTTAAAAAGCACTTAAACCTTCAAAATCATAGAGGAAATCATGATGGAGATTAAGGCTATGAAAATGAGGGACATAAAGTGGGACTTGTACATCTCCGGTAAATTTAGATTTTATTCAAATATTTAAATTCGATCAGATTTTTTAGATAAAATCCATATTCAAAATCAGTCGAATTCAAGTTCAATTTTAACATTCTTTTTTAGTTAGGTTCGAATTAAATTTACCGAAACTTAACTCCCTAACAAAGAGAAATACAAGCATAAGCATCTATTTAAAAATAGATATTTGATAACCTAATTTTACTCGAGGAGTGAACATTTGCTGAGGAAATATCTAACCTTTAATGTCCGCTGGATATCCAAAAATATAATAAAATAATAATTTGTATCTCCTTTAGTTAAGTTGCTACACTTGGGGACGTCTCCTACCATGTGCACGAGGATTCATTTTATACAGAACAAAAATGAGTAGATACACTTTTTGAGATATTTCAACTGATAGTGAAACTTCCCTTGCGTGATCACGGAGGAAGTGATCACAACCAGAATAGGCATAGTTTAAAGAAAAAGAAAAGAATAAAAAAAAAACTAATGGGGGGTACAGGAACCGACCTGCATCGGTATGTATTTTACTTATATTTGTTGCAAGTATGTCTAGCTATGTGTGTATGCCGATGTTGATGTGTAGCATTTGGTTGTGGAATAACTCAACAGGTTATTTCAGAGGGGTTATTCCAAGAGTAACATGCATGAGAGGGGTAAAATTAAATACACGGATTCCAGTATGATATTCTCTACTACAAGTATTTCTAAATTTCTATATATAAAAATTATTTATATGTATATTGATTATAATCTTTTCTATTGCCATAATTGTCACATCTAAAGCACCGCTAATGAAACCGTGCAGCAGCTCAAGTCTACTCTCAACGACCAACTTAATTATATCGTTGCTACTTATCTTGCCATACCTTAAAGTTGCATTCATGATAGGAGTAACTCTCTGATTTATCCTCGGTACGCAGTTATTTTAATGCAATTTACAAAGATCTACCACGCCGATGAATGGGTTGTCGTCATTTCTTATGCACTAGAATTTTCAATGTTAAAGAACCAACAAATATAGCCAATATCAAATGTGAAAAAAATAAACTACAACTCATTTTTTTCCTACTTTTGGCTTAAGAATTTGGCAAAGTGAATAGAGCCACATTTACTTAAGACCTTGGCAGGAGCTTGAGGTTCAATTGCAATTTACGGGTGATATCATTTCCTAGTTCATCCACTAAGTGATGCAAGTTGAGTTTCAGGGAGGTCCAATTTAGAATATTACAATCCATTTCGATTTGTAATGCCCCAAAAATAATTTCATTTCGAAAACTAATTAAATTGAGTAGTGGATGATAAATGATTGAGAACTATTAATTAATAACATTGACTTAAGCAATTGTGTGGTTGACATAGGTCTACTCAACAACTTATCAACATTTAATTTTTCTCAATGAGAAAGGAAATATCTAATGCATCCTCCACGGAGAGGTAAACCAAAATGAAGCTTTCTTGCATTCGAAAAAACACATGATAAGAGATAGCCCTAAAGTGCTTTGTGTCCCAAACACTGACAATGAGATGCAAGAAAGATAACCTATTCTAGTCCAATGGAAGTTAGATTTTATAAGAAGATATGCCACATTAAAATCTTTAATTTAAGGGCATTTACAACTTCCACAAGTACTTGCATCATTACATATATAGATCATGTGACATCTATGTATAGGATGGTAGGCCGAAGCCACAATGAAAGCAGCCTTAGAAGAATTGGTCCACCAAGGGATGCCAAAGGTGCCTTATGCAAGTTGGGCACTGTCAATATCCCAAACCTTCCTCCAAAGTGATACTTAGGCAATGGAAGGACGTAGGAATGAAGTGAGTTAGAGGTCACTATAAATCATGTCAGAAAGATATTTCCTATGACCAACTTTCCACTTTATAGGGTTTCTATTTGAGGCCAAATGTGCTGAAGAGGAACAAACGAGTAGGAGAAGATCTCGGCTTGCTACTTGCCTAAACTAAGAGATATCCAAGCCTAACAAAAGGGAGCTACTATCTATGGATTTTCTTCCATGTACATGATAATTTTGATGCTTTTATGAGGAACTTGGTTTTTATGGAGAATCCTCTAATCTAAACTCCAACCATTTGCCCATGGGGACTAGTATGGCTTCGCCTAATGAGACATTTATAACAAATGACACTATTGATGGTTATGACAAGAATGATGGTGATCCTCTAGAGGAGGCCACTTCTACTAATGGTGTGAGTTACTATTACGACCCGGTTCCCGAATCCCTACAGGACACGAGACTGGCCCGACTCGACTAATTCCAAGACCCAGTCATCCAACAAGAAATAACCAAAAAGTAAGAAAGTGAACCACATTCACTATGTGTAACGAGCGCGTACCCCAGACGTCTTTTAAGACGTCTGGGAGGTGGCCCAGACGTCTGGGATCACATCCAGACGTCTGACCAGACGTCCGGGATAGTTTACAGACGTCTGACGAACAGTTATACTCGCACGGGATATTCGTCTGCGCGCCTGTGCGCGCAGACCTGCGATCCGCATCTTCTCTGCGGCTGCAGGCGACTGCGGCCGTCTCTCTCTCTCCTCTCCGCGCGGCGTTAAAAGGGGGAGGGGGCGCGCCTCCCCTCCCGTCTCCACCATCTTCCTCCTCTCCTGCTGCGGGCGGAGCGAGCGGACACGAGGGCGCAGCGGCAGCGGCGCAGCCGAAGGCGCGGAGGAGCTGCGGCGTGCGAGGGCAGGGCTCTGCCGTGAGGGCGAGCTCGCCGGGAGCGGCTTGGCCGACCGGCGGAGGGCGCAGGGGGCGCAGAGCGTCGCGAAGAGGGACCTGCTGCGGGCGGAGCAGCGGACGCGCGAGGTGCGACGCGGGCGGCGTCGCGAGCGGAGGCCGAGCGAGGTTCTGATTCTGGAAAAATCTCCAGAATCAGACGTCTGGACTGATATCCAGACGGCAAGGTCGACGTCTGTGTGATCATACAGACGTCTGAAAGGTGAGTTCCGCTTTCTCCTTCTTCTTTTGTCGACTGGCCGTACTGAAGGAGGAGGGTTGGCTGTGCGCAGGTGTTCGGATTCGTCATCCTTTGCGAATCCGACGTCTGGAAGTTGTACCAGACGGCGGGAGTGACCTCCAGACGTCCTGAGAGACCATCGGACGTCTGGGATCTAGGAGAGACGTCGCCACAGACTTCTGGACGTCCGGGGAACCACGCCGAACAGGTAATTCTCTGATCCACCGTTTAAGACGTCTGGAAGGAGTTCCAGACGTCTGATTTTGCACAGTATTGTCTTTCTCGACCCGTCTAGGGCCCGTTTGGGCTCCGTCTTCCACGATTCGAGTTGCGTTCGATTCAGAATTTATTCCTCTACCCGCCTACAGTAGCTATACACTGTTTTGAGACACTCCTTGTGTTTGATCCCTGTGATAGGACCTCGTTCGGTTGCCGTCTTGAGAGTCACGGAGGCGCGCGGGATTCCCGACCACGCCCCCATTACTTCCGTTGTACCTGGTAGAGTGGTTTTATGTATTAATAAAATCTGTTAAAGTATGGAACCATAACTAGAACCTAGGGCATTGCATGAATCCTAGGAATGAGAAATATATGGAATGATAGCTCCTAGGTGTTGCATGAATCCTAGGGCCGGAAAACTAGATTGTATGATAGATCCTAGGATATGGCATGAATCCTAGGATGGAAAAACTAGTGGAATGTACATTACTGCAGTCTTGGAAAAATGGAAAGGAATATATAAAGCTGCCTGTAAATTTAATTAACAGCTGCCTGTTATGCATAGAGAATCATGTTGAGATCATGGAATGTGAGAACGTGAATCTGGAAAGTGAAACATATGATGTTCTGAGATAAAGAGCTGGAACCCTACGGGGAATTAGGAGTGGAACTCCTGGAAAGAAAAGGAGTGGAACTGAGATGTAGTTTGTACTGTCTCTTGGGTACGCAGTACCAAGGGAAGTACCTGTACCTGTTTTAGTGCAGAGTGGGGCCAGCCGCCCCAGGGACCCGGGGTTAGGCTTGGCCGCTCTGTACCGACTTGTTGGCCCTCGTGTACGTAGTACCGAGGAGAGCTAGTAGTGTTAGGAGAGTACTAGCTACCCCACGGGCCCCGGGGTTCTGCTAGCCTCCTTCACCGACTTGTTAGGCCCACTAGGGCAAACCAGGGTAGTCAGACGAGGGTGCGCGGACTGTGGAGGGGCAAGGCCCCGGTTTGGTTACTGTGGAGGGGCTGGACCCCTGTTACTGAGAGGGCTCTGCCCTGGTTCCGTGCTGTGCTTTGGGCGCACCCGTTAACGGAAACGACTGACCGCGTGCCAGTACGGGCTAGCTACCTGTGCGTTTATCGCGCGTGCCGTAGTCACCGTTACGTCTGTCAGTGACCTTGGGGTGGTTGACTGAGGGTAGGATCACCACGGGGGACTCTCCCGGCCAGGAGAGCACCACGTGCTACTTCTACTGTTGGAAAAGACTGCAATCAATATCGTCCCACGAGGACATTCGAGATCAAGTAAAGGATCTGAGAAGTAAATGAAATAGTGAGAAAAATTGAAAGATGTAAATAAAGGAAGTAATAGAACATAACAGCTACTGTACACTCTACTGTTGCCTTTAGTTAGTTTGCCACTCTACTCAGCGTTTTGCTGACGTGTTACACTCGTTACCTTTTTCAGGACCAGGTGTTGAGCAGCCAGGGTCGGCGGCTGCAGAGGACGCTGGGCCGAGTAGGGTCCAGTAGAGTTGCCACAGCTTTGTACCTTCTTTTGTTTCTGTTCTAGTGAGTAGTTTTGTTTCCGCTGTACCTTCCTTACCTGCAGTTTTTGTTATATGATAAATGTTGTTTTACTGTTGTGGTGGTGCCTACTGTAGTAGTTTCTTTCCTTACTGCTGTACTTTTTACTGTTAGTTATATTCATGCTGAATGTGGTTTATTTTACTGTCTTTTGGTTACTTCCTCGTTGGACGACTGGGTCTTGGGATTAGTCGAGTCGGTCCGGTTCTCGTGTCTCGTAGGGACTCGGGAACCGGGTCGTTACAAGATGGTATCAGAGCAAGGTCGTCCCGAGAAGTGAATCAACTGACTGGAAAGTAACCAATTCACATGTTTATAGCTAGAGTAGCCACCACAACATATCTCTTGACATGAGCTCTTAGAAGTGTTGTTAGGTACCGTCTGTTTTGACGTTTCCGTTTTGTTTCGCGTCTCCTTGCAGGAGATGCCTCGTCGTGGGACTGGCGAGACTGGCCGCGGGCGCGGCCGAGGGCGAGGTCGGCGAGGTGGACGTGCTGTCGTTGACGTCTCGGTGGACCAGCCACCACTCCCTGGCATCCAGGCCCAGGACCTCGCCAGACTGATACGGGATATTGTGCGAGAGGAGCTCCACCCACCGCCCCGAGCACCTCCTCCTGGGGTTGCAGAGGGGGAGTCCTCTGTGGGACCACGCGACGGACGCGGCGCCGGACACGAGGGAGGGGATGGGCCCCTGCCGCCCCCACCTTCCTCCGACACTTCTGTACACGAGACACCTTCGCCTGGAGGTGCACCAGCACCTCCCCTACAGCACCACTTCGAGCTTTTCGGACAGTTCCGGAAGCTGAAGCCCCCCTCCTTCAAGGGGGATGAGGACCCGACCGAGGCAGAGGACTGGCTTGAGCAGCTGGAGAAGATCTTCGACACCCTTCGCCCCCCGGTGGAGTGCCGCGTGGCCTTTGCCACGTACCAGCTGGAGAGTGCGGCACACCGGTGGTGGAGGGCGGTCCGGGGACAGGAGAGGGACGAGCCGACGTGGGACCAGTTCGTCACCCTCTTCTGCGAGCAGTACTTTCCCCAGACGTGGCAGGACCAGAGGAGGCGGGAGTTCCACACTCTCCGCCAAGGGACGATGACCGTGAGCGCGTACCGCACGCGTTTCTTGGAGCTGTCCCGCTTTGCAGCGACAGCGGTAGCCACTGAGGAGGAGCGCCTTTGGAGGTTCACCGAGGGGCTCCGGCCTGCGATCCGGGGGTATGTCAAACCCCTGAAGCTGCCGACGTTTTCGAGAGTGGTAGAGGCAGCCATGACTTACGAGGAGACCAACCCGTCCGCGCGAGAGACCGACGGCGGGCGGAAGAGGCCCTTTCAGCCAGACTTCTCACAGGGCCGGCGAGAACGGAGACACGTGGCGTCCGCAGGAGAGCCGTCACGTTGTGCAGGGCCATCAGTGGCCTTTGGGGGCCCTCGACAGGGGCCAGTCGCCAGCACCGGACCCCCGCCTAGCCGACAGCAGGGACTCACTGAGGGCGGGAGTCGGGTTCCCCTCTGCTACCAGTGTGGCCAGCCGGGCCACGTCAGGAGGGACTGCCCATCTAGGGCAGGAGGTCAGCAGATACTTCCCGCGCAGAGCACTGGAGGGCGCGCAGGAGGCCGCGGTTTCCAGGCGCGAGGAGGAGGACCGCAGTCGCGAGGAGGGTACCGGCCAGCACCTACCCGTCCGACGCAGAGTGTGGCTGCTTCGTCCGCACCTAGAGCTGAGGGGCGTATCAACGCCCTAACACACAGGGACGCCAGAGCTTCGGGATCCGTGGTAGCAGGTATGGTTTCAGTTTCTAGCAGACTCGTTTACACGCTTTTCGATTCCGGCGCTACGCACTCGTTTGTCGCAGACAGTTTCGCAGTTAGTTTGGACCAGGATTATACATTGTTAGAGAACCCGTTCGTAATCAGAGGTCCGAGTGGTCAGCTGTTTGTAGCTGAGGAGGTGTACACGGGTTGCGGGGTCAGCATCGGGGGACACAGCCTGCCAGCTGACCTGATTATGATACAGATGGAGGACTTTGGGGTGATCCTGGGGATGGATTGGCTGTCCGCTTACCACGCATTGGTGGACTGCTTTGAGAGGAAGATTGTCTTCTCCATTCCGGAGTTGCCTTCCTTCGAGTTTCACGGGCAGCCAGTGGACGGAGGTTTCAGGTGCATTTCGGCACTTCGGGCGGCGAGACTTTTGAGCCAGGGGTGTGAGGGCTTCTTAGCTTGTGTGGTGGCAGAGCACAGCCCCGTGGCAGACTTCCAGAGCATCCCGGTGGTCAGAGAGTACCCCGACGTGTTTCCAGACGAGTTACCAGGACTACCGCCCGAGCGTGAGATCGAGTTTGAGATCTCACTAGTACCAGGGACCAACCCCATCTCCACCGCGCCATACAGGATGGCACCGCTTGAGCTGCGAGAGCTCAAGTCTCAGTTGCAGGACCTTTTGGAGAAGGGTTTCGTGAGGCCCAGTGCGTCTCCCTGGGGAGCCCCGGTACTGTTTGTGAAGAAGAAGGATGGGACCCTACGCCTTTGTGTGGACTACCGACAGCTGAATAGGGTCACCATCAAGAACAGATATCCGCTGCCGAGGATTGACGATTTGTTTGACCAGTTGCGGGGTGCCACGGTGTTTTCCAAGATCGACTTGAGGTCTGGATACCACCAGTTGAGGATCAGGGAGACCGACGTCTCCAAGACAGCTTTCCGCACCCGGTACGGACACTACGAGTTTTTGGTCATGCCGTTTGGGCTGACCAATGCCCCCGCTGCTTTCATGGACCTGATGAACCGGGTGTTCAGACCGTACTTGGACCAGTTTGTGGTGGTTTTCATAGATGATGTACTCATCTATTCTAGAGATCGGACGCAGCACGGACAGCACTTGCGGATGGTTCTGGACACTCTGAGACGACGCAGGCTGTACGCCAAATACAGCAAGTGCGAGTTCTGGTTGAGGGAGGTGACCTTTTTGGGTCATGTGATCTCTGGAGACGGCCTGGCGGTGGATCCCGCCAAGGTCGAGGCAGTGCTCAGGTGGGAGAGACCGCGTTCAGTCACTGAGATTCGCAGTTTCCTGGGACTGGCAGGTTACTACAGACGGTTCATCAGAGGGTTTTCGCAGATTGCACGTCCTATGACACAGTTGACTCGGAAGGATGTGCCTTTCACTTGGACAGACGCCTGTGAGGCGTGTTTTCTGGAGCTGAAGGAGAGGTTGACCTCGGCTCCTGTGCTCACCATTCCTGACAGTAGTGGCGGGTTCGTTGTGTACACGGACGCTTCCTTGCAGGGATTAGGAGGTGTGCTCATGCAGAGGGGTCACGTGGTCGCTTACGCTTCGCGGCAACTGAAGCCCCATGAGCATACCTACCCTACCCACGACCTAGAGTTGGCAGCTGTTGTCTTCGCGCTGAAGACATGGAGGCATTACTTGTACGGTGAGACCTTCGAGATTTTTACAGATCACAAGAGCCTCAGATATCTTTTTGACCAGAAGGAGCTCAACATGAGACAGAGACGTTGGCTGGAGCTCCTGAAGGACTACGACTGCAGCATCTCCTACCACCCGGGAAAGGCCAATGTGGTGGCTGACGCCTTGAGCCGTAAGGCGCCCGCACGCTTGGCCAGTCTACAGTTACAGAGTTGGAGCCTTTTGGAGGAGGTGGGTAGTTGGCGACCTCTAGAGTTACGAGGGTACTGTGGGGCAGTGACGGTGACACGGCAGACCAGACCAGAGTTGATAGACCGCATCATCACGGGACAGATGGCCGATCCGTACTTGCAGTCTTTGCACGACAGAGTACTGTCAGGGGACCCAGGGGACTTCTCTTTCACAGACCAGGTGTTACGCTTGAGGGGACGGCTGTGCGTCCCCAGAGACGAGGAGCTGTTGAGAGAGCTCCTGACTGAGGCACACGGTTCCAGATTCACCATACATCCCGGAAACACGAAAATGTACCATGACTTGAGACGCGAGTTCTGGTGGAGAGGGATGAAGCGGGATGTGGGTGAGTTCGTGCAGCAGTGCTTAGTGTGCCAGCAGGTGAAAGCCGAGCATCAGAGGCCTGCAGGGCCGCTTCAGCCGCTTCCAGTGCCAGAGTGGAAGTGGGAGAGCATCACCATGGACTTGGTGGTGGGTTTACCTGTTACCCAGCGAGGACACGACGCGGTCTGGGTAATAGTGGATAGGTTGACGAAGACGGCACGATTCTTGCCGATCCGAGTCACTTTGGGACCAGCACAGTTGGCAGAGAGGTACATCCGTGATGTGGTGCGACTACACGGAGTTCCGCGGGAGATCGTATCCGACCGGGATACCCGCTTTACGTCCCAGTTTTGGGCTGAGTTTCAGCAGGCTTTGGGGACGAGGTTGAGGTTTAGCACGGCTTACCACCCCCAGACGGACGGACAGTCGGAACGCACGATACAGACACTTAAGGATCTTTTGCGTGCCTGTGTACTAGACTGGAGGGGCTCTTGGGAGGAACACCTGCCCCTGGCAGAGTTTGCATACAACAACAGTTATCACTCGAGCATCGGCATGGCTCCCTACGAGGCTCTGTACGGACGAAAATGCACGGCACCCTTGAGTTGGGTTGAGGTGGGGACCAAGTGGGAGGTTGGCCCCAGGTTGATCCGGCAGAGTCAGGAGGTAGTTGAACAGATCCACAGACGACTCCGCACTGTCAGGAGCAGACAGAAGAGCTACGCAGATCGCAGACGCAGAGAGGTGCAGTTCGAGGTTGGGGACCACGTCTTTCTTCGTGTTTCGCCCATGAAGGGCTTACAGCGGTTTGGGGTGAGAGGGAAGCTCGCGCCGAGGTTCGTGGGGCCCTTCGAGGTCCTGGAGCGGGTTGGACCCGTTGCTTACAGACTTGCCCTTCCCCCGCAGCTTTATGGTGTGCACGACGTGTTCCACGTGTCCAACCTCAGGAAGTACGTAGCCGATCCCAGCCACGTACTGAGTCACGAGAGCGTCGAGGTGAGCGACGACCTGACCTACCCCGAGCGGCCAGTGCAGATCCTAGACCGAGCCGTCCGCAGGTTGAGACGAAAGCAAGTACCCCTGGTAAAGGTTTTGTGGAGGAGCCAGCGGTACGAGGAGGCTACCTGGGAGCCTGAGGCGGCAGTGCGGGAGCGGTACCCAGAGCTTTTCGCGGGTACGTCCTTTCGGACCGGCTTCGGTCCTCTTTGAGTTTGTTATGGTTATTTGGACATCCTTTTTCCGCACCCTAGTTGGCGCAAGTTTCGGGGACGAAACTTCCTTTGAGTTTGTTATATTGTAACGAGCGCGTACCCCAGACGTCTTTTAAGACGTCTGGGAGGTGGCCCAGACGTCTGTAAAGACGTCTGGGATCACATCCAGACGTCTGACCAGACGTCCGGGATAGTTTACAGACGTCTGACGAACAGTTATACTCGCACGGGATATTCGTCTGCGCGCCTGTGCGCGCAGACCTGCGATCCGCATCTTCTCTGCGGCTGCAGGCGACTGCGGCCGTCTCTCTCTCTCCTCTCCGCGCGGCGTTAAAAGGGGGAGGGGGCGCGCCTCCCCTCCCGTCTCCACCATCTTCCTCCTCTCCTGCTGCGGGCGGAGCGAGCGGACGCGAGGGCGCAGCGGCAGCGGCGCAGCCGAAGGCGCGGAGGAGCTGCGGCGTGCGAGGGCAGGGCTCTGCCGTGAGGGCGAGCTCGCCGGGAGCGGCTTGGCCGACCGGCGGAGGGCGCAGGGGGCGCAGAGCGTCGCGAAGAGGGACCTGCTGCGGGCGGAGCAGCGGACGCGCGAGGTGCGACGCGGGCGGCGTCGCGAGCGGAGGCCGAGCGAGGTTCTGATTCTGGAAAAATCTCCAGAATCAGACGTCTGGACTGATATCCAGACGGCAAGGTCGACGTCTGTGTGATCATACAGACGTCTGAAAGGTGAGTTCCGCTTTCTCCTTCTTCTTTTGTCGACTGGCCGTACTGAAGGAGGAGGGTTGGCTGTGCGCAGGTGTTCGGATTCGTCATCCTTTGCGAATCCGACGTCTGGAAGTTGTACCAGACGGCGGGAGTGACCTCCAAACGTCCTGAGAGACCATCGGACGTCTGGGATCTAGGAGAGACGTCGCCACAGACTTCTGGACGTCCGGGGAACCACGCCGAACAGGTAATTCTCTGATCCACCGTTTAAGACGTCTGGAAGGAGTTCCAGACGTCTGATTTTGCACAGTATTGTCTTTCTCGACCCGTCTAGGGCCCATTTGGGCTCCATCTTCCACGATTCGAGTTGCGTTCGATTCAGAATTTATTCCTCTACCCGCCTACAGTAGCTATACACTGTTTTGAGACACTCCTTGTGTTTGATCCCTGTGATAGGACCTCGTTCGGTTGCCGTCTTGAGAGTCACGGAGGCGCGCGGGATTCCCGACCACGCCCCCATTACTTCCGTTGTACCTGGTAGAGTGGTTTTATGTATTAATAAAATCTGTTAAAGTATGGAACCATAACTAGAACCTAGGGCATTGCATGAATCCTAGGAATGAGAAATATATGGAATGATAGCTCCTAGGTGTTGCATGAATCCTAGGGCCGGAAAACTAGATTGTATGATAGATCCTAGGATATGGCATGAATCCTAGGATGGAAAAACTAGTGGAATGTACATTACTGCAGTCTTGGAAAAATGGAAAGGAATATATAAAGCTGCCTGTAAATTTAATTAACAGCTGCCTGTTATGCATAGAGAATCATGTTGAGATCATGGAATGTGAGAACGTGAATCTGGAAAGTGAAACATATGATGTTCTGAGATAAAGAGCTGGAACCCTACGGGGAATTAGGAGTGGAACTCCTGGAAAGAAAAGGAGTGGAACTGAGATGTAGTTTGTACTGTCTCTTGGGTACGCAGTACCAAGGGAAGTACCTGTACCTGTTTTAGTGCAGAGTGGGGCCAGCCGCCCCAGGGACCCGGGGTTAGGCTTGGCCGCTCTGTACCGACTTGTTGGCCCTCGTGTACGTAGTACCGAGGAGAGCTAGTAGTGTTAGGAGAGTACTAGCTACCCCACGGGCCCCGGGGTTCTGCTAGCCTCCTTCACCGACTTGTTAGGCCCACTAGGGCAAACCAGGGTAGTCAGACGAGGGTGCGCGGACTGTGGAGGGGCAAGGCCCCGGTTTGGTTACTGTGGAGGGGCTGGACCCCTGTTACTGAGAGGGCTCTGCCCTGGTTCCGTGCTGTGCTTTGGGCGCACCCGTTAACGGAAACGACTGACCGCGTGCCAGTACGGGCTAGCTACCTGTGCGTTTATCGCGCGTGCCGTAGTCACCGTTACGTCTGTCAGTGACCTTGGGGTGGTTGACTGAGGGTAGGATCACCACGGGGGACTCTCCCGGCCAGGAGAGCACCACGTGCTACTTCTACTGTTGGAAAAGACTGCAATCAATATCGTCCCACGAGGACATTCGAGATCAAGTAAAGGATCTGAGAAGTAAATGAAATAGTGAGAAAAATTGAAAGATGTAAATAAAGGAAGTAATAGAACATAACAGCTACTGTACACTCTACTGTTGCCTTTAGTTAGTTTGCCACTCTACTCAGCGTTTTGCTGACGTGTTACACTCGTTACCTTTTTCAGGACCAGGTGTTGAGCAGCCAGGGTCAGCGGCTGCAGAGGACGCTGGGCCGAGTAGGGTCCAGTAGAGTTGCCACAGCTTTGTACCTTCTTTTGTTTCTGTTCTAGTGAGTAGTTTTGTTTCCTCTGTACCTTCCTTACCTGCAGTTTTTGTTATATGATAAATGTTGTTTTACTGTTGTGGTGGTGCCTACTGTAGTAGTTTCTTTCCTTACTGCTGTACTTTTTACTGTTAGTTATATTCATGCTGAATGTGGTTTATTTTACTGTCTTTTGGTTACTTCCTCGTTGGACGACTGGGTCTTGGGATTAGTCGAGTCGGTCCGGTTCTCGTGTCTCGTAGGGACTCGGGAACCGGGTCGTTACACTATGCTATGTAACTAACAGTAAAAAAAAGTACAAGCAGTAAGGAAAGAAAAGCTGCTAACAGTACATATCACCACCACAACAGTAAAGCTAAACAAGTACAGAACATAAACAGTAGCAAGGGTCTGAACTCACTAACAAAAGAAGGTACAACAAAAGAAAGACTACTGCTACTAGGCTCTACTGGGCCCAGCACCCTCGACAACTGGTGACTCAGGCTGCTCAACACCTGGACCTGAAAAGGGTTATGAGTAAACAAAGTCAGCGAACGCTGAGTAGAATGGCAACCAACTAACTAAAGTAGTAAAAGCTAATAGGTAATTTATCTTTTCCAATTACTTTATTTCACAAGTTATTCCTTTTCACCCATTGGTTTATATGTTCGGATCTCTCTCTTGATCTCAAATGTTCCTCGTGGGAACGATCTTGATTGCAGTCTTTTCCGAAGAGTAAAAGGCGCACGTGGTGCTCTCCTGGTCGGAAGAGTCCCCCATGGTGATCCTACACCCAGTCAACCACCCCAAGGTCACGGACAGACGTAGCAGTGACTACGGCGCGTGCGATAGATGCACAGGTAACTACCCCGCACTGACACGCGGTCAATCGTTTCCGCTAACGAGTACGCTCAAAGTACAGCACGGAACAGTATAGGGCCTAGCCCTCTCAATAACAAGGGTCTAGCCCCTCAGAACCAAACAGGGGTCTCGCCCCTCCACAGTCCACGCACCCTCGTCTAACTACTCTGGTTTGCCCAGTGGGCCTAACAAGTCGATGTAGGGTGGCTAGCTGAACCCCAGGTCCCGTGGGGTGGCTAGCTCTCTCCCTACACTAGTAGCTCTCCCCGGTACAGTGTACGCGAGGGCCAAGAAGTCGGTGTAGAGTGGCCAATCCTAAACCCGGGTCCCAACCCAAGGGCGGCTAGCTCCGCTCTACACTAAACAGGGGACAGTCGCTCTCCTTGGTACCACGTACTCAAGGGCCAGCACACTTCCCACTCACATTTCCAGATCCATTCCATTTATTTCTAGGAGCTCTACTCTTAATTCCCCGTAGGGTTCATGCTCGTATTTCTCATGTCATTCGATACCAGGTTTCATCATTTACATTTCCATTCTCAGGTTATACACATGCAGCTCGTATTTCTGTCATTCTATACCAGGTTTCATCATTCATATTTCCATTCTCAGGTTATACACATGCAGCTCGTATTTCTATCATTTAACATATACAACAGGTAATGTCACATGTAATTGTTTAACTAGCACAGGTAATTCATATTTCACAGGCAGCTCTTGTTCATTAACTGACAATTGTTAACATTTCTATTCATTCATTCAAAACTGCAATTCCAAACACGCATACAAACATTTCAAGTACTTCTCGTTCTAGGATTCATGCCATATCCTAGGTTCTAGTCATTCAATCCATATATGCATTCAGGTTTTATAATTAAATTAGAAGAAGACCACTCTCAGAGAACCCGGGAGTATTGGAGGCTCGAACGGTAGGCTCTTGTGCCTCAGCAAGCCCCGAACCCGCAACTGATCGAAATCCTATAACAAGGAACATACCATAATGGAACATTCAGAATAGTATAAAAGGCCTTATAACAAGTAGAGGAACTCATAAGGAAAACACCGATATCTTATTTGCGTAAAACGGACCCTAAATGGGTCAAAAACAAGGCTACAGACCCAAATCAGACGTCTGGCACAAGGTCCAGACGTCTTAAAAGTAACCAGAAACGCACCTCAGGTTCTGCGTCGACCTCAAACGTCCAGAACCTCTTCTAAACCGTCTGGACCCAGCTCCAGACGTCCGACCTCTCCTTCGAACGTCTGGTAAGCTGTCCAGACGTCCGAAACACGTGGGAGGGCATGCCCTATGCCTTCCCGAAGCAATCCCTGCACACGACAGCCAAATCGCCTACATTTAGCCACGCAAATCGTAGCTGCAGAGCGACCTGCATGGCAGCATCCGCAAAAGGAACGTACCTTCATGAAGATCTGCTTTCAAACATCCGGTGCAGTCACCAGACGTCCGCCCCGTCGTTTGGACGTCACGCCAGACGTCTAATTCTGGGAAAATTCCAGAACCAAAACCACTCCCTGCTCTCCCTCGCCGCGCGCCTCCTCGCCTGCAGCTCCGGCTGCAGCAGTATCGGGGACAGCTCCCCCAACGCACTCCTCCCGCACGCACCGCTCCGACCGTGCGCCCTCCAGCGAGCTCCCACGAGCTCGCGAGCTCAAGCTCTTCCTCCTCTCCTCACGCCGCCTCTCCTCCTCGTCGCCGCTCTTGCGCTCGCTCCTCTTGCTGTGGTGGAGAGGAAGAGAAGAAGGTGGCTGGGGTGAAGTGGGGAGGAGAGGGAGGGGGAGAGGGGTTTTATAGAGGTGCATTAAGGTTCAGATGGGGGGAAAGAGAGAGAAGAAGGGTATTGTCTGCGTGCAGCCCACGTGCAAACGCAAAGGCTCATACCAAAATTTTGATTTCCAGACGTCTGACAGACAGTCCAGACATCTTAAAAGGCTCAAGACAGAATGAATCTTTACAGTCACTTAATTAGGTATAGTTCTTAATGAGGCTTCCTCAAACGTTCTTGAGGACGTACAGTCTCAATTGCACCTAAACTTAGCGTTGTAAGGAGAAAATAACATAGGAATAAGGGATTCGAAAGGAGGGAAAGGATCCTATGGTGGTAAGTTATGTAGGGGATGGGAGAGGACTACTCAAAGTAGGTCAAGGTCTCAACCTCCTACTAATTGATTCTGTTCTTATTTCTCACTATTGTTGTTAATGTGCTTTCTTATTTGGAACTATAGGGGTTGATGAACCTCCCCCGTAGAGAATATTGAGAAGCATCGTTTTGATGAACATCTTGAGGTTATTTTCATTATTGAACCATTATTTTATGATTCTTGCAATTCCACTTCACATCTTGGTTTTGTTTCATTTTGATCTGATTGTCGAATTTATCGAATTCGATGCGTGTGGAAGTCTCATGTTAACATATATATCTATTAATATGGTCCTACAAACAATTGCAATACGTGGCTAGTTCAATAGTCATTTTGTGTTCATTATTGTGATTTTTCTAGCTTATGATTTTCAACTAATGCAAGAACCCTAGTCATGGCTTTTAGAGATTGGCCTTACCTTCGTTTAGACCTTTGCTTTGAACTTTCATGTCCTTTAGCTCTTTTGGAGTCTCCTCTAAGGAAACCAACTATCCTAGTCTAATGGTCATCAGAGAAACCACCACATCTATCAAAAATTAGATCATTGCCTTGTGACTATAGGTTGGCTAAACCTCTATTCCTCTAAAAAAGAAGTCTTTGAGAGAAATTTTTGATCATGTGCCCATGATAAATTGTCAATCTAACACCCCTCCATTAACACATTATCCATTTAAAATTGTATTTTACATAGCTTTGGCATGATAATTTTGATGCTTTGGTATGAAAAACTTGGACAAATATTGATAATGACTAAACCACAAGTTCTAGGATTGAAACATTCTCCAAAATTATTCATGACTAATTAGTTTGTGACACTGAACTAAAACATGATGCCTTGATGCTATCTTCAACATGGTTAGAATGAGTTTAATTATACTAGCCTTCAAGACATATAATTACTTTGACAATTCATTAGCATGACTGAATGATTTTTAACACAATCAACAATTCCCAAGCTTTCCTTGTTAGCACATAGGCATTAATACTCTTATGATCACAAGAGTATCTATTGTAGTTTGCTATGGACTAAAATTTTATGAAGAGAATCTAAAAAGCAATGAAATCAAAACAACAAAGGCAATGAAATCCAATCCTAGTGCATGGAATGCTTTAAGGCTTGGAAACAGAACATGACAACAAACTTGGCAGAAGAACCAAGCTTGACATGGAAGAAGAAAGCATCTTGAGTTTTTATTGTATTTTTAGATATAGTAATTTTTAGACCAAAATAAAGAGCCAATATATCATTTCATAAAGCATATAGGTGATTGAACACTTAGGATGTTTGAGATCTTAAACTAAACTTAATCTCTATTTAAGTAAATCAAAACTCTTTTCCAATTGGATGACATGCAAAAACAATAGTGTTAATTTTTTTTTGCCAAATGACTCAAATAAATTAAGGTTGTCATATAATTTGATGATCAAGCAACCATAGAATTTCATCAATCAACCATGTTCATTATATTTTGAATGAACCTTTGTTTCTTTCAATCCTAGTCCAAAAAACAACCTTATGATTAATGTTTTAAATTTTGACCTAAATAGGATTATTGTGTGATTAACTCCATTTCATTACATATCACTTGAAGGATGGTGTAGCACTAAGTGTTTTGCAAGGATTAGCTTCCCATGATGACTTGCTAGTTCATTGGATGACATTTGCTTCTTACAAAAGACAACTTATAACATACACATCATCTCTTTTCCCTTTCATTTGATTCCAATAAAACTAAAGTTTATTGTTCCCTTAATAAGATGTCATATGATTTTGTAAGATGATATGTCCTTACATTAGCCAACAAACACTTGATTAAAGTTGATGGATGGTTATCGACTACTGGTTTTCAAGTTGTTTTGTTTATCTCGAACTTTGTTCTAACCATTCAAGAAACTCTTCAATCCTCTCTAGAATGTTTCAAACTCATCTATACTAGGATACTCTTTTGTTTTTGTACAATACTTTAACATGAAAAGACACCACAATGCTCTGTTCTATTAACATTGTAGTTCATCCTCAGCACTTTGATTCCATGATGTTGTATTCTTGCATCCTGAGAAGGGAAGTCTCTTGAGCCATGTTTCCCAACTTTTTATTTAAAAGACCCATGTGGCCAGTAAGATATAATTGTGTACATTACACATTTGTTTCTCTTTCGTTTAGTACTTTGGCATGTTCAAATCATTATTCTCTCAAAAAAAGAAGGTAAAATCTCTTCGATAGAGGAACCAAAGATAAATTGAGAGTACTTGTAAGAACTAAAAATCTATACTAGAAGGGGGTGAATAGTATATAATATAAAAATCTAAGAAACCACAAAATAATACAAGTATACCTAATTTATAGTAAAAATCATTTCGGGTAAAAATTACTACTTAAGTGTCTCAGCTTATGATTTTTCTGATTAAATAAAGACTAGTCAATCCACTATCACACCACTTGAACGAGAGTAACGCAACCTCTTACAATCCACTTCTCTTATACCTACTAAAATAAGTTAAACACTCAAAAATCCTAACACACTGGATCGCAATCAAATAAAATAATACAGAATGTCATCCAATGGAACCTTAAAAGTAAAATTTCCAAATCAAGTTTTCCAGAGACGTGGAAAATAACATGCTTTGAATGATGAACATTAAATAGAGTGCAAAGTCACGAAACTTTTGAAAGAATAAAAGAGAGAGCAAGAGCTCTTTTTCTAATAGAGATTACTTTGAATGTTATGTTGGAAAATGACTGGCTTTAAAACCTATTTATAAGTGAAACATAGTTAAAATAAGAAACTTAGTAAATATCTTTTGAGTAAAATTAGTTGATCAATTTAAGTGATTGATCTATCAATTTATCTTTTAATCGATTAAAAGAATATTTTAATCAATCAATTTACGTAATAAGTAAAATTACCTTTTAAGTCATTTGATCAACCAAGATCAATATGTTAATTTAATCGATCAATTATATTTAAATGTTTACCATAGAGTGATTAAAACAAACTTTTGTTACTTAAGTTTTACAAAATATTACTTTGATGTTCTTTACAAACATTTCTAAACTCCTAAGTAACTAAATACAAGTTACATTAGCTTTAGACACAAGAAATCTTTTACTTCAATCCTTACAAGTGAGCAATTTGCTTTATCATTTGAAATTAAATCCTGTACTTCTTTAATAATTGCAATTGAATCCTAAAATGTTAGTCCATGAATAAAATATAATTTTATTTCATCAAACTAAAGGTCACATCACAAAAAGGGTTCAAGCAAATCCCTTCAGAGGTTGCTTCCAAGGGAAGGGCACTTAGACTACAGATGTTCGCTCAAGCTTGCGGTAAGTGATCAACCCCCAGTGAACCACAAGCGTGAGCACACACACCAGGGGTCGACATCCCTTCTGAGGCAACTCCCATGGGCAAAAGTAAGGCCATCAAGTCTGCAGCCCAGTAGGTGTCTTGCTGAGGATATCCTGACAAAAGGATAGATCAACCTCGCAATGCACTCAGAAAAAGGATCAAGGTGAATTTTTGACAATCGGATATCCAAGGAAGTGGATTTTACATGTCGATCACGTCAACGTCGTCATTTTCGCACAGCTTTTACAGACTCATGTTGCATCAGGCAGAAGAGCGGGATTTTCGTCCCTCATGGGTGCTGGCCTACATGCCAACGGATCTAGGTATCGACACCAACTTGGACATTTGGGTTCTAATTTTAAAAATACAAAGAGACCTCGCCATAAGCATCACTCGAGTAGGGAGACATCCGCAACTCAATGATGAAGTGGAGGTTGTCGACACCCTCTCACTGCAATCATCGGTTGTAGTGGTCAAGGAGGGAGACGACGCTTTGGACGGCTCAAACTTTGAATGGCATGTCGTCTTATGCTTTTGATTTGATATCCGTCACTGGGTAGATACGAAGATTCCACCAACTCAACCTGGCGAAGATTTACATGAATGCAGCTAACAAGTGACCTCAAAATTAGTGGAGGGCTATATTTGTAAGTAGAGTAACTCTGGAGGGGCATGTGTGCAAATATTTAACACGGCATTTCATCATTATCTGTTTGTAGGGACGTTTACATAAAACTACCTTTAGACAATACTTAAAAAGGTTTACAAAATCAAATTGCAACCTTTGCCAAATGTCCTGTTTGTCGAGTTTGATTTACTGCCGACACAACTTCTTCTTGATGATTCCTCAAATACATCGTTTGATAATCGGTAATCACGGAAACTACTACCCTCGATCACTGCAAACGGCAGTAGCCCAAGTAGCAAACTGTGGAAATACAAAGTCAAGCAAGCTGCTACTAAACAGAACCATGCACAGCGAGCCCTAACAGCTGCAAGAGGCAACTGAAAATGATAAAGCAAGCCTTTAGAACGAAACATGAGAAACCAAAGACGATGAACAGCAAAAATTTAAAAGGGCGTACCGTCGTCCAGGGGTAACTTTCTGCAATCTTTCATGTTTCTTTCAAGTGTACCACAGAGTCTACCCGACGTGCACGGCAAATAAGAGCACATCAAAATGATTCAGAAGGTTTTTGTTCCGGTATTTACAAGGTCAATAGGCCACCTGTTCATTCTTGCAAAAAACCACCATGTACCACCAATCACCAAACTACATCCTCTTCTCTCACATGTTCCCAATCAGATGAATTGCTTCCCTGCTTGCCACCCTGAAATTTGTTTGCATGCCACCCATTCTCGGGTATATAGGAGTCAATCACCACCCTTTCACCCAGCTTCTCGTGGAATCCTGCAAACCTTCCACCCCCTTCAACACCTTCGGATAAGGGGGTCTGTCTCTGAGAACAGCCCATAAGCTGGGAATTGTATGATCCAGATGCTGCTTCCACATGCCATAGTTCAGGCACACGTGCACTCACCAAATTGTTTCCTCCAGGGGAATTGTATGATCCAGATGCTGCTTCCAGATGCCATTGCTCAGGCACGCGTGCACTCACCGAAGGGTTTCCTCCAGTATCCAGTCTGAGAGGCCTTGGCTGGAGGCATGTCCCAGCATCCAATTTTCTTTGAGAAAATGTCCCACTACCCAATTCACCATCAGAACAAGAGGGATTGGAGGGACTTGGCTTTCCTTCAAGATCTGGATTGACAGTAATACAATCATGTAATTTATCAGGTGAGCCCATGTTAGAAGAATCAACCTTGTTGGCTCGAGCAATCAACACTCTGAATCGATCCATAACAGCTGAAACATCTTCAGTAGCGCTACGTACACCTGATGTGCTAACTTGCTCAAGTTTCGGACTACTTGCATCATTGTCCAGGTTGAGACCAACAGCCTGAGATTCCCTGGTCACTGAGATCAAATCATTGTCTATGTTCAAATCAGGTTGAGACGCAATAAAAGATGCAATTCTTATTTGCTCAGCCAATTCCTCAGCACCAGATGAATCCTGCATAGCTACTCCAACAAAAAAAATTCAATGATCAAAAGGACATATGGATGAAAAATGGATCTTTATTAAATATTTTACCTTTGGGAGTTTTCTGTTGATGGTGTTGTGGCTCCATCTTTGCTCTCGCAAAATGAAGCTCATATTTCATCCGACACAATGCAGCTTCTGCCTCAATCCACAGCTTCTTATACAAATTCAATTCTGTGTCCTCTTCCCCACCATTAAATGTCTTGCTCACTGACTTCACAAAATTCTACGATTGGATAAAATTAGAGACCTTAGCAAACAAGGACAATAAAATGTGTGTTTGCCAGGTTGTACCTTGGCTATATCTTCCGTCCAAGCCAAACAACCATCAGGAAGCAGATGTCCACCATACGTGTCACAATCAATATCGGAATGTAGAGGCTGCATTTTTGGCATCTCAGGCATTCCTCTGTCCTTGCACTTTGATAAGCAGATATTTCCCTCTATTTGTGGAACTTCAACCTGAAATGAAGTTCAAATTAACAAGAATCTGCAACGAGGATTTGATGATAGTTGCTTTCCAAGAAAAGGCATGCACAAAAGAGCAATAATTGTCAGTAGCCTCATTAAAGTATTAAACAATGTTAACATGTGCTTTGTTTTGTCATGGAAACTGTAAAGAAGTGATTTGCCAAGCCCTTCTTCTTCTAGATGTGACATGTGGAGAGGAGGAAAAGAGAGAGAAGCCGGTGGCATGGAAGAGAGAGATAGAGAGAGAGAGAGAGGGGGAAGTCCTTAGGGTTAGAAAATAATTTGTTGCAACTCAAGAGAAAATGAGATTTAGCCTCTATTTAAAAAAATCAAATCCAATCATAAACTTAATTGTTGCAAATCCTAAATAAACTCAATCAACTATTCCTAAAATTACTCGATCCTAATTTGGACTTATCAATCACTAAAAATGAATTACCACATGTGGCACAAAACTAACGAACCCTAAACCTATTCCAATTCACGCACGTAATTCCACGCACCCACATGGGCCCACCAACTCTACCACATGGCACTGCCATGTGACTTATTTGCCACATGCTAGCACGCCTCATGGCACTGCCATGTGGCTTATTTGCCATATGCTAGCATGCCCCCTCAAGTCGAGGTTGAAGAGGGTGAAGACTTGCATGAACTTTGTGAGGCTAGATGCCCCACCACTCTTCTTCATCATCCACATCTCTGTGCGCTCCCAAACCTTCACTAGACTTTGTCTTCTGATGCAACTGCAAGTCCTTTTGCAACATCAACAGTCGTTGCTTCTTTGGCAAGATCGAAAGTCGTTACTATGGCTACAATTGTCTTCTCTTCTTCTTTGAGTAACTCCCAGAGCTTCTTTAAATCAATAGATGTAAACGAAGGCTCTCGTAGAGAAGTAGACATATATCAATGTAGAGACCTTCCATACTTGTCCCAGCATCTCTCATAAGGATGATTGGTTCGGCCATAATGTTAGCAAGGAGGGTAAACCTTACCAAAGCCACAGCTCTACCTCTTCCACGACCAAAGCCACCCTCAGTAGTGGCTGGTGTTGTCATATCAAGCACGACTGAGGTAGAACTTCTTGGATCTACAACCTCGAGTTTCTCGAGACAACTATAGATAGTTTCGAGGTAGAGATTCTCTTCAACAGCAAGTATTTAATCACATGCTGCTTCATATCATCGAGGATGGAGACCGCTAAGAAACTTGCACGCCTACCAACATGCAAGAGACCCAGTCTATTTATCACAAGCCAATTCATAGATGTTAAGTTCTTCAAAAAGACTCCATCTTTGAAAAGTACTTGTCAAAAGGGAGATCCTCTTGACTCAAGCTCCAGAAGTGCCAATAGATGTTAGCAAGTTTAGCACAACTTGTCTTCTTAGAGAATCTCTTCTCAAGCATGTCCCATAAGCCTTTGGTTGTATTCTCATATAACATATTAGCTACAATAGATGGATCAATAGAATTCATAAGCCAATTCATTACTTGATAATTCTCCTCCCACTTCTTTGCCTTAGTCCCATTAGGACTTTCAATTGTGCTCTCCAGGATAACATGGAGTTCATCTTTTCCACCAACGAAGATCTTGAAGGCTCTCGCCCACAACACATAGTTAGACGCAACCATCAACTTAATGGTCGTGACCTGAACAAGTACCTTTCTCTCCGTAATGACCGAAGTCTTTGTGTCAACCATCACTATAACATGGGGAGTCTTTGTGCCTCTTCTTATACGTCTAGGAGTCAAGTGTTATAGCTTGGCATTCCTTGGTATGTGAAAGATTCACGCACCACATGAACTTCAACTTAAAGGTCTCTATGCCTCTTCTTAAATGCCCCAAAGCCAATGTCCTCACCTTGGCTTTTCCTGATGCACGAGAGGTTCTTGCACCTCAGACATGAACTTTGGCTTGGTGCTCGACCTTCAACTTGGCTCCACGCAAAAACACATGAAGAGAGATTGCTCTCTTCCACACATGCAAAATCAATAGGCTCGAACGACTAGCTCAAATATCATGTGAAGAATTGATTTGGCATGGAGGAGCCCTTCTCCTTCTAGATGTTGGCACGTGGAGAGAGGAGAAAGAGGGAAGCCAACAACATGGAAGAGAGAGAGGATGGAGATCTCAAGAATGGAAAATAATTTATTGCAGATCTCTATTTAAAGAGAATCAAATCCACTCACAGACCTAATTGCAATCTTAACAAATCTAGGAATTGCAAAAACTAAACAAACTCAATCAACTATTCCTAAAATTACTCAATCCTAATTTGGACTCAATCAATCACGAAAAATAAATTGCCACACGTGACACAAAAGCAACAAACTCTAAACATATTCCAACTCACACACATGCAACTCCATGCACCCACATGGGCACACTGACTCTGCCACGTGGCATTGCCAAGTGATTTATTTGCCACACACTAACAAAAACAAGTCGGAAAAAATGATAAGTCATATTTCTCAAATGAAATCCTAAACCTCTTTATATAGAGGTGTTGGGAAAATTACAACATAAGTCCAAGAGGATAAAATAAATGATTTAACAATCCAAATCAGTAAACAAATAAATAACTAGAGTGCTCTATCAACACTCCCCCTCAAGCTGGAGCATATATATCAATGATGCTCAGCTTGGAACATCTATCAAATGCGGATCTAAGAAGAGGCTTCATGAATATATCTGTAATCTGGTCTTCAGAAGGCACCGATATAGTGTAGATAATCCCACGCTGATCAGGTCTCTGGTATAATGGCAATCAACCTCAACATGCTTCGTACGTTCATGGAACATCGGGTTATTTGCAATGTATGTAGCAGCGCGATTATCACAACTCATCTCCATTGATCCCTCCACCTGGACATGGAGATCCTATAGCACTGATCTAACCCAGACCATCTCTGTAGTTGTTTGAGCTATAGCCCGGTACTCGGACTCTGCATTAGTCCTGGATACCACCTGCTGCTTCTTACTTTTCCAGGTCACTAGATTTCCTATCACATAAGTGCAAAATCCAGTTGTTGACTTCCTATCTGCCATGCACCCTGCATAGTCGACATTAGAATAGCCAACAATAGTCATATGTGTGCCCTTCTGAAATAGGATACCTTTGCCATGTGCTTTCTTCACGCATCTAAGCACCCGCATAGCAGCATCCCAATGCTGCTTGGTTGGTTTGCCCATAAACTAGCTGAGTTTCCCCTCTACAAGGGAGAGGTCAGGACATGTAATAGTAAGATATAACAGCTTACCAACCAACTGCCTATAAGATCTACTATCTATAGGCGGAAACTCTATGTCATAGAGGTGTCCTTTAAGATCCATATGTATATTAACAGGTTTGGACCCCATCATTCCTGTGTCTTGCAAGACATCAAGAACATATTTGCGCTAACTGAGAACAATGCCCTCTTTATTGCATGCCATTTCAATGCCAAGAAAGTATCTAAGCTCACCCAGATCCTTCATCACAAAAGATTCAGCCAGCTTCCTTTTCACCTCCACTATCCCATCAATGTCATCTCCGATAAGAATTAAGTCATCCACATAAACTAGGAGTACAACCACTCCCCCTTTGCTTCTAACAAATAGTGAATGAACAGCAGAAGACCTTACAAGCCCCATGATCTGTACTTCCTCTGACGATCTCCAGAACCAAACTCTTAAACTCTACTTCAAGCCATAGATGATTTTCTTCAATCTACATACACACTACCCCTAAGTCTTAAATCCAAGGGGTTATTGCATATAGACCTCCTGAAGATCTCCATACAAAAAGGTATTCTTCACATTTAATTGATGGAGTGGCCATTCGTAGTAAGCAGCAACGAACATTAGAATCTGAACAGTAAGCAATCGAGCGACAAGAGAAAAGGTATCAAAGAAATCTACCCCGTAAATTTAAATAAATCCATTTGCCACCAATCTCGCCTTATAACGAGATCATGCCATCTAGGTTGTACTTGAGAGCAAAGACCCAGCAGTACCCCACCGTTCTGGAGTGAGGAGGCAAGGTGGTCATGTCCTCTGCTTTGTGATGAGGCTGGAGCCCCCAACACTCTTCTTCTTCTTCAAGCTCCACATCTTAAATCTTCCCTTTGGTAGGGAGTGACGATGTAGCCTCTTGCGAACTAAAAAGTCATTGCCTCTGGAGCAACCTCAATAGTCATCGCAACGGCATATGTCTTCTTCTCCTCCTCATCTTAGAACATGACCTTGATCTTCTCTAAATCCGCAAGAGTAAGAGACTCTACGCGTGATGTGTTAGTAGCCCCACAAGTGGGTCTTCCAAGCTTGTCCCAACAACGATCTTGCTTGGTACATCCACAATGTTGACATGATGGATAGACTCAACCTGAGCCTCTTCCACGTCTTGTGCCTCCATCAAAAGTAGCCATAGCAGTATTTTCAAACACCACAACTCTACCAGAACCTACATCTGGTTCTCCAAGCTTCTCGAGATGGACTATAAATCGTCTCAAGATCCAACTCCTCATCCAATGCTAGGATCTGATCAAGTGCAGGCTGATATCAGGGATTCAACCTTGCCAAGAATCTTGCAACTTGCCATCTTTCTCATACAATGGTGTACTTGTCGTAGCAGACAGACTCGTAGATATCCAGTTCTTCAAAGGGCGCCTCCATCTTTGAGTGATACTTGTCAAGGGGAAGATCCCCTTAATTAGTTGTCCAAATATGGGTGTAGATGTCAATGATACGAGCATTATTGGATTCTTGGAGTATCTCTTCTCCAAGGAATCCCACATCTCGTACGTTGACTTCTTGTATAACATGTTAAAGGCTATAGATGAATCGATTAACTTCATCAACCAATTCATCACCATGTAATTCTCTTTCTCCCATTTCTTCATTGAATTCTTGGACTCGGACTCCTAGAGGACATGCAACTTGTCTTGTCCTCCAACGAAGATCATGAATGCTCGAGCCCATAGGATATAGTTCGAGGCACCCTAAAGTTTAATTGTGATGCCTTAAACTATAACATTTCCTTCCCCAATATTAATCTGATTCTCGCTCTCGGCCATCTCCGTCCTCGAGAAACAAGCCTCCCTCTACTTGTACGCACCACGTAAGGCGCTGGATGCATGAGGGAAACCACTCACCGAAGTCCCCTACGTGCCTCCTTAGGCCTTACGTAAGGCGCCAAGGTTCTTGAAGGAGTTCTTTGAGAGAACTCACAAGTTGACAAAGATGCCTCAACACACAAGGCTTAGATGCACATAGGAATCACGCACAAGATAAGGCCTTATGCGTGATCTCTCGCCTTCACTCCTACATGGAAGAAGGCTATCTAGCAAGAGAAAAGGCCACACGCACATAGCTGCAATCCACCAGAAAACTCACGCACCAGCCTTGTGTGTGACTTTTCTCCTGTTCTTCATTCCACGTGCATAGAAAATCTCCGAGGAGCCCAAATCGAAGGCTCTAATACCATGTGAAGATTTAGGTGCTAGCGTGGCATGGAGGCTCTTCCACGTGGACAGGAAACACAGCTGAAAGTTGCTGCAATTGACGTTGGCACACACAAACAAAAAGAGAGGAGAGGTGCAGTCAACGTTGAAGAGAAGAAGAAAGGGAAAGGGAGGGAGTTGATGTAATTGAAATTAATATTACATTAACTCAAGGGGAAAACAATTACATAGAGTTTCTTTTATAAAGAGAACTAATCCTATTATCCAAAATAGGACATAAACTCAATCACAATCAATCAGATCTCCTAAAATCAAGGAATATCAAATTCCTCTGATTACTCAACTAATTGACACCTAACTTACTAAAAATAAGAGACTTGGACTTAAAAACACCCTCACAAAATTCCCTAGAGCCAACACCCAAGGGTGCACGTTAGGACCTGTCATGTGGCCTAATAGACATGTCATGTGGCACTTTATTCTCCACAGATATTTTACATGTATCATGTACTCCTTTATGTTACAGTATATTTAACCAATGTTACATTTAAATATTGGCTGAGTTCCATTCATAATGGCTTTTGAAAACTTAAACTGGTAACAGAAGCAAATTTTTTAATTTGGCCCTGAACCAAATCATTAAATAGCTTTTCCAATTTAATTCAGTTTATAGTCTTTTATAATGGAATCATTTTTTAAAATATCCTACTAGTTTTGCATTGGCCATCAGCCACCTGAGGCAACCATCCTCCTTTATATAGGCTTGACTAGCAATGAAAAAGGCAAAAACCTCAATATAGGGAATGATGCTCATAGCCAGAGCAGTTGGAAATTTATTTTCACGAGCCTTTTAGCAAAATAAGTGTATCGATGTCAACTTGGGATAGTTAACAAATTCAAAAGTTTAGCTAAATCGTGCAAGCTATTGGAAAATACAAAGGGATGAGTATTAGATGCTTTAAAGATAATAAAATCTGATGTGGTTATTGGACATGAAGATATTCCTGCAGACACTTGGAAAGTGATAGGGAAGGAAGAGCTAACTTTGTTCACAAAATTATTTGGTAAAGAAAAAGATGTCAAAACAATGGCAAAAAAAATTTGTTACATCCCTTATGTAGGAACAGAAGAGGCATGCAATCTGTAAATCCAAGAAGGATTTTACATGTGATTTTTATTGATCTACATAAGGTTTATAATTCTGTTCCAAGGAATATACAACGATGATGACGACAATCATGACAAAGCCTTTACCTATGCTAAGTGGGGTTGGTTACATGGATTTTTGGAGCCTAATGTCACTTCTCTATATTAACCTAATGAAGGATTTGTATGATAGGGTCTCAACTTTGTGTAAGGACCCGGCTATGTTGCAAGCTACTTTGATATCACCATCATTTTGCATCAGCCATCAAGCAATAGCTTTAAGCCATTATCTTTTTACCTGAGTCATGAATTAATTGACAAAGCACATTCAAGATGAAATGCCATGGTGTATTCATTTTGTTGATGGCATTGTGTTCCTGGAGATAAGATGGAATAAACAAAAAAAACTTGAGCAATAGAGAGAACTCTAAGAAGTGAGGACTTCCAACTAAATAACTACATAATGGAATGTAAATTACCAGTAAAGGAGATAAATGTGAAAATTTGAGCAGCTTGCATTCTAAAGGAAGATATTTTTATATAGAGGATTTTAGATAAATGACAAATTTTAAATATTACATAAATGCCATTACGTATGTCATTATAAACATGCCCCTTTCTGTAAGAGTGAAACTACATTAATGAAAGGTTACAAATTAGCAACATTTAACTAGCTAAGGTAAAAAGGTAATGGAAAATAAAAAGATATTGAAGAGTCTTCTTTGAGAGTGTCAGATGGGTTTATCAAGGTACTTCGGTTCCATGATGCCAAGTTGAAGAAACAATAATGGGGACAAGTGGCAGAGTTAAACAAATGTAACAAGAAGCAAGGATACAGAAGCAATGCAATGGCTTTTTTATTCCAGGTTTATGATACAATCTAGAGGCAACAGCAACCAGTTCGTAATGTTTTTAGTTGAAAATTCTAATCATGTTGATGTGACTTAAGTGGCATTTTTGTAAAGCTTACAACTTATACTCGATTTTGTGTAAGTACAAAAATTATGATGGCAATTATATAATTCAAAAGCTATAATGGCACTTATGTGAAAATCCCTTTTATATAATTGGAATCTTTTGTTTCACAAGGAGGAGAAATTGATGGAGATATTATACATATGGAGCATCTGATGTTCTATATGACAAGAAGATTCCGTACAAAATTAAACAGATATCAGTATAAAGCAGCCGTAAGACCTATCCTCTGTATAAATCTAAGTACTGGTCTATCAATTATAGGAATGTGTACAAAATGACCGGCAAAAATGATGTCAAAGTAGATGTGTGGCTATACAAGGAAGAATCAAATTTGCAGTGAGATCGTCAAGAAGATTAAGGTGGCACCTATAGAGGAAAATGAGAAAAGACACATTAAAAATGGTTTGGATATCTGGAAACAAGTTATCAGGAAGAGTGAGAGAAAGTCAAAGAAGTGTTGAAAAGAAACGTACTTTAATTCAATCCCCTAAATGCCTTAAGATACATCTTAGTGGAGGCAAAAAAAAATCCATGTAGTTGGCCCTGCTTTTTTTTCCTTTTGAAAAGCATAGCCAACCCTACTTTGTGGAAAATGACTCTCTTGTTGTCATGTTTCTACCACAAGTTCTTCCTCGTAAAGATAAAATGGAATAGAATTACCATCCATCAATATTAGATACACGATCAACATCTGAATATAAGCAAGAATCAATGTGCCACCAACATGTTGACAAAGTGCCAAACAAAAGTTGGTTTTCCCTGCAAGAACCATTTCAGTTTTAGATTGTAAAACAATGATTCTATCTAATTGATAAAAGATGGTTTTCTTTCATCGAAAGAGAGGATAATTTTTAGTTGTTGTGAAAGAAATTCGAGTGCATTTACTCCAATCCGCTATGAAAGAAAGAACAAATTGAGCACTAAGAGGCTTCAGGAGCTTTTGTTCATTTATTATAACATGCAAAGGGCTTACATGTTACGAACAGGGCATCAGACGTCGTTTAAGACATCTGCGAAGTGGCCCAGACGTCTGGAAGCCTTCCCAGACGTCTGGTATTAAATTTTTCGGCGTACAAGTTCGCGTCTGCGTGCATGCACGCACAGACTGAACCCGCCTCCTTCCTTCTTCTCTTTCCTCTCCCTCCCTGCAGACGCAGCCTTCCTCTTTCTCTCTCTCTCCGCACTGCCTTCAAATAGCGCTTCTCCCTCTCCCTCACCCTCACTCCACCGCCTTCTCCTTCTCCCTGTCAGCGAGAGAGCGAGCGAGCGAGAGCGACAGCAGCAACTGCTGCGGGCGTGTGGGGAGAAGCTGTTGCAAGAAGAAGAAGAAGCTCGACCGCGAGGGTGCGAGCTTGCCGGGGGCAGCTAGAGCCGACCGGCGGGAGAGCAGCAAGCGTGTGGAGCCGTGGAGGAGCTGCTGCAGCTCAGGCAGCAGGCGGACGCAGCGCGACACAGCCGTGCGTTGCAGGTTGAGAGCGAAAAGGGTCCTAATTCTAAGAAAATTTCCCAGAATCAGACGTTTGGACTTACGTCTAGACGACACAGAAGACGTCTGACATAAGGTCCAGACGTCTGACAGGTACAATATTTCTTATCTTCTCCTTTTTCCGCATGTACGGCCACGCAGCCGTTTCCGCCGAGTTCTTCTGCACCTCTTCGTGATGAGAGCGAGCATGTGTGTGCAGGATTTGTTCGGGAGGGCGCGAGGGCTCGCCATCCCACACAAATCAGACGTCAGGGCCCAGCACCAGACGACGAAGAGGGCCTCCAGACGTCCGGGGTGATAATCGGACATCTGGAAACCAAGTGCAGACGTTCCAGCGGGCTTCTGGACGTCTGAGGGGACTGCGCAGGCCAAGGTATGACCTAAGCTACCTTTTAAGACGTCTGGAAGAAGTTCCAGACGTCTGATTTTGGACAGATTGGTTGTTTTTGACCCGTTTAGGATCCGTTCGGAGTCCGTTTTCCACGTTTCAAGTATCGTTCTTCCCAGATTTAATTCCTCTACCTATTTACAGTAATTGTATATTGTTCTGAGTAACTCCTTGTGTTGATCCTTGTGTTAGGACCCCGTTTCTTTGCGACTCTGGGGGTTGCGGAGGCACGCGAAATTACCGACGACGCCCCCAGTACTCCCGATTTTACGGGTAGAGTGGCCCTTTAATTTATCTATCAAAAATTGTACATTTATGAAACAATTAATAGAGTTTAGGGCATTGCATGAACCCTAGGACAAACTAGATTGAATGATAGATCCTAGGGTATGGCATGAATCCTAGGATTGGAAAACTGGTTGAATATATATACCTTGAAGTCTTGGAAAAAGTAGAAAGGAAACAATAACTGCCTGTAAATTGGTTAATAGCTGCCTGTTTAAAAATGAATAATCACTATTGAAAACATGGGTTATATGGATATAAAACTGGAACAGTGAAACCTAAATTGGTTGAGTTAAAAGAGCATGAACCCTACGGGGAATTATGAGTAGAACTTCTGGAAAATGAATGGAATAGAATTGGGGAAGCGAGCTGGCCCTTGAGTACGGAGTACCAAGGAGAGCAACTGTCCCCCTATTTAGTGCAAAGCGGAGCTAGCCGCCCCAGGGACCCGGGGTTAGGTCTGGTCACTTTGTACCGACTTTTGGCCCTCATGTACACAGTACTGAGGAGAGCTACTAGTGTAGGGAGAGCACTAGCTACCCCACAGGCCCCGGGGTTCTGCTAGCTCTCCTACACCGACTTGCTAGGCCCACTGCGCAAACTAAGGTAGTCAGGCGAGGGTACGCGGACTGTAGAGAGGCAAGACCCCTGTTTGGTTACTGTGGAGGGGCTGGGCCCCTGTGACTGAGAGGGCTCTGCCCTATACTGATTCTGTGCTATGCTTTGGGCGCACCCGTTAACGGAAACGACTGACCGCGTGCCAGTGCAGGGTAGCTACCCGTGCGTTTATCGCGCGTGCCGTAGTCACCGTTACGTCTGTCAGCGACCTTGGGGTGGTTGACTGAGGGTAGGACCACCACAAGGGACTCTCCCGGCCAGGAGAGCACCCTGTGTTACTTCTACTTTTCGGAAAAGACTGCAATCAAGATCGTTCCCACGAGGAACATTCGAGATCAAGAGAAAGATCTGAGAAATAATTCAATAATGAATAAATGGGAAGAATATAAAGAAAGAAAATTAAAAAATATAACAGCTATTGTCCACCTTACTACTTCTTAGCTTTTAGTTGCCACTCTACTCAGCGTTTCGCTGACGTGTCACCTCTGTTACCCCTTTCAGGACCAGGTGTTGAGTAGCCAGAGTCGGCGGCTACAGAGGACGATGGGCCTAGTAGAACCCAGTAGTGTTATTTGTAGTACCCACTGTACTTTTCTTTCCGTTGTAGTAAGTAGTTTCTGTTACCCCATGTACTCTTTTTATTGTAAGCTTCATGTTTATGTACATGTTTATTTCTCTACTGTTGTGGTGGTGTATACTGTAGTATATCTTTTCTTTACTGCTGCATTTTGTTACTGCTAATTATATACATGTTGAATGTGGTTTATTTTACTGCTCTTTTGGTTACTTTCTCGTTGGACGACTGAGTCTTGAGATCAGTCGAGTCGATCCGATTCTCGTGTCTCGTAGGGATTCGGGAATCGGGTCGTTACATTACATAAGGATAAATCCAATTAATTAAACCTCTATCTTCCAAATGCCAAATAAAGATGACTATACACTCCAAAATCCAAGGACAATAATGAAGAGCCTACGATGAACTGGGGAATACTAAACCCATTCCAAGCAAGAACAATAGGTGTTGATGATGGTACTTATATGGCTAGATCATACCATTATACCGACCATATTAGAGTACTACCGGAAAGGGCAAATCGTATTCATAGAAAGGAAAGAGAAAATGATGATTACATTCATCTAGATTAAAGGATAATTCAGGTAACGATTATGATGACGCAATTGACATGATGATGGTAGCAGAATCAGGATATAAGAAATCAGATGGTGCACACCCACATGGTTGTCGTCAAAAGAAGTCTAAGCATCAAAGAAGATTAATAACAAGAGGCCAATATGTATGGTAAGCGAATACCGAGAGGCAGCAACATGGATTATGAAAGATATAGATGTCCCAATAGTTGCATGAACCCCTCCCCCAACCCCTATGAGTGAGCACAAAAAGGAAGAAAGAGGCACTGACAAACTATCAAAAGAAGTGAACAAGCGTAAATTTTGCTGCCCAACAGTATAAAGTACTGACTACAACAAGAAACAGGCCTTGACGCGAAGGACAGGAATGAGTGGAATCTATGTCTTCCAATTTTTGGTCTCACAGAAAGGAGATGAAGGGCGATGAAGAGAGCAAAAAGGGGAGTGGATGGCAATGGTTTCTCAGATAAAGCAACCGCACAATAATGATCATCCTCTCCTCTCAAGGGCATCTCCACTATGCTCCAACTGCCAGTCTCAAAGGCATATGGCTGCTATGTGCAGGGACCCACCCTAATGCATCCAATGTTGAGGACTTCAACACTGGCAGTTCACGTGTCAGACTCTAACAAGGACAAAGATTGCAAAGTCTAATCTGCCATGGATCACCACCAGCTGATCCTTTACCATCTTCTATAGCCCTCCCTCTATTGATGGTTCTTGTAAGAGTAATGAACACATCCTTCAAGGTTACCTGGTTGGGTCTTCACGCCTGGTTACGTCCCTAGTGGAACTTGAGGACTTAGTTTGGTGCCAACTGGGAGGCTCAGTGTAGGTGGCTACCTCTTCATATCACTAAAGCTGGTGCTATTTCGCTTCCAAGAGAAAAGGTTTTGTGACTTATTCCACTCAAAGGTCCTCAAGCTCCCTCACTGGGATTTCCTACCTCTTCATAGGCGTTAGCAAGAAAATGGAGAGATTTGGTCATGGTCAACCTAATCCAATGTGACTTGTCCAAGGTAGATGCAAAGGTTGAGGTAGCACCAAGGATGACCATATCCAAGTCCATTGGTCTTCACAATGACGAAGATCTCTCTCTCTGTTGTCTCGTCACCTATTCCTCAGCAAGCTGAATAGTGGTCGGAGGTGGTGGCTGGAGACACACCAGTGACTGAAGAGATGGCGATTGTTATGTGGTTGTTACCAAGTCAGGCTCCTTCCTGTAAATCCTGCCTTTGGATGTAACTTCTCTGCTTTTTGTGCGAGTGGTTGATGCTAGGAACCACTACGGGGGTTCTTTGCCCTTTTATTCTTCCAACGGTTTCTTTGCACAACTTTCGCACCATAAAATTCTATCTCTCATGGTGGATCCCCATAAGGATTCCTCGACCATCCTCTCTGGGAACACCAACTCTTCCTTGCCAGAACAAGATGTTGTTGCATGTTTGAAGCCTACATCATATGGTGCTATAAGGATGGGTCCGAGGTGTCTTCTTGAACAAACTTTGGTTCCTGTCCTATAGCACAAGTGGAGGTCAATCTCCGGTGCATTTCCTACCTCAAACCACAATCCTCCACCAACATGACTATACCAACAACATACTATGACAGCAGAATCACCAAGCCTGAATTTTGATGAGCATAAACCCCAAGAACAATCTTGTCGAGCACACTACATATGAAATAGGTGCCAAGGCATTAGCCACAAGAACAAACAACGAAGATGCCAGTGGACATCCTTGATAGACCCCTCACCTTGGATGCACCTAGCCTCCAAGAGGGTTACCATTTACGAGGACTGAGGACATGGTAGTAATGCACCTCTTCATTCACTGGATCTAAATTTCTGGAAAAAACCCTTGGCCAATAAGGCCCACAGAAAGCTCCAATCTACAGAACCATACATTTTAGCAAAATCAACTTTCCACAACAAAACCTTCTTCCCCATCCTTTGCCAAGAAAAGAACACCTCCAAGGCTAAAACAAAGAAATCAGTCATGCATCTGCCATGTATAAAGGCTGACTAAACTGGATGAATTAGGAAGTCAAGCACCACTAGCAACATGTTTGCTATCACCTTAGCCGCTATAAAGTAGATGGCATTAGATAGCACAAGAGGCCTAAGGTCATCAAGTGTCTCAAAGACTCAACTACATTCTTCTTTAGCAACATAAACAACAGGAATCTATTCAATCTATCAAAGTCATGATTGCCAATCATAAACTCTCTGACCACCGCAGAGACATCATCACCCACCACATCCCATAAGAACTTACAGAAGAACATTGGAAAGCCAATCCAGACCTAAAGAACCCTCCGCATTTAGTCCACCAATAGCTACTTTCACAATTTCTCCTCGTCCTCTACGACCTCTGCAACCAACGTACATTGTTGATCCACAGACAACCTGGCAATGTATCACCCCCCTGAATTCCAAGCACCAGTCACTGGCCTAATAAAAAAGGAAATGTTGAAAAAGCAATCGCATTAAGAAGCACTCAAAACTAATATCCCAACCTAGATCTTGGAGAACCAAGATCAAATTCCTTACTTATAGCTTACCAAAAGGATAAGATAACAACAGAAATACATGAGGAAAAAAATACTGCCTACAAGTGCAAAGAGCCATGGATGCTCTCATAAGAAGCACCATGAGCTGTCCTTCTCAGGACCTCAAGCAAATAAGATATCAGCAACCAAATTCTTCATTTCACCCAAAATTATACACACACAACTACACCTTTGAAAAAAAAATACACACACAACTACCAACAAGCACAGACGTGCACATACACACACACATACGTATGTTTGTAAGTGCAGGTAGGTAGGTAGGTGGTGCATATGTTTTGTATGTATATCTATTGTCCAGGAAAGGGACATTGCCAGAACATCTATAAGCACAAGGCATCCTTATGTTTAATAAAGACCATCAAATAAGGATTTGATCATTCAACAAATGGAAGGTTAAGGGAAATGCTTTCACAAACTCCTTCTTGGATTATTTAAGAGTAACATGACTACCAATAACCTAAACCCTAGACACGGAGCTCAAGTTTTGTTGGTCAAGTGCCTTTAGCAAATGCTTTGACTTGTTGCTAATCAGCAAGTTGAACATTTATTGCCACTTTTTATGGTTTTTAATGAGCTTGATGTCAGATGTTGGGAAAAGAAAGATGATAGCTGCATTCCCTTATTGCAGTGGATTCCCAATTTATGAATAAACAAGCAGGATAATACGTAAGCTAGATGGATCTTCACACCTGGGAAGGACCATATTGACATTTCCGTTTTTCTCCAGCAACGCTCCTTTTTGATAGGCATGCCTCTACATTGTGCCTGGTCATTGACAACAACTCATATTCATTCTCATTCAGCACATTTCCATTGCTGGAGTAACTAAGACAAAAAGCAGATAGGTCACACAAACTCCTGAAAAGAAAGTGGCCATCCCAAAATTTGGTCGAGGTAGCACTTAAATCACTGGATTTGGGTGGTGCAATAGGTCTACCAATGTGAGAAACACCGCTTAGAGATGTACCCCAAGTTTGGCAGGAAGAATACGAGGAACCATCCAATGGCTTAGAAACTGGCTCAAAGGCCATTTCATTTTGAAACAGGCTATGTGTAGTGGAAGAGCTAATCACTCTTCTGTTGAGCAAAGAATCATCACATCCTTTTGCTTGGAAACCAACTGTGAAATCATCTGAATATGAAACTTCTTTCTTTCTTTCAAGTGGATCTAGTAGACTATCTAAGACTGAATCCTTAGGAGTTGCCCCTTCCACAGTTTTGCCATTGCAATCATCAAATTTTTTGTCCACCGTTGAAGAATCACCAGTTGACGTATTAACAATGTGAAATGGAGATTGCCGAGAAACTATAGCAGCACCTTTCCAACATGGGGAATCTTCGGCAAGGTTAAGTTGGTCAACCATCTCCGTCGTTTGGTCAAAATTGCCAGTCTCAACAGAACTACTAGCAGCAAAACTTGTAATTGTTAGATCAGACTTAGCATGTAATTTAGTTTGGGGATCTTCAGCGCACAAATCATGAGCAGACGCTGGATTTTCCTTTTCCAAATGCAGAGGAATGGCATCAGTTTTCTTAATATTATCACTCATCCCATTTGATTGTACACAGTTATCAGCAATGTCAACATTTGATTTCATATCTGGCTCTCTGATACTAACTGAAACACGACGCCTACTATGGGCATACTTCTCAAATAGATCTACTTTTCCAACGCAGTATCTTTCCACCTTAGGATCTTTTTCCACCAAAGAGTTACTTTCACTGAAAGACTGAGAGAAATGAGCTTGTGGACAGTATGTGGTAGCAGAACGGAAACCAACTTCCTTGCCTCTGTAAGATCCATTTTGCATGGTTGAACCAAAATAATAATGAGATGCAGAACTTGGGGTATCACATAGACCTTTGGAAAAAGCCTCAGAAGGAAAGTAATTAAATGAAGCATCCGCCAACTCAAGTGGGGAAAAAACGGATCCTGATGAACAAACTGGATTTGAAACTGAACCCCTTGTCTGTACAGAAGGCTTATCTTGTTGCCACCCTTGGTGATCAGATTCAAAATATTTTCTACCATATGTATCAGCTTGGTTTGAGCACCAGATACTTTCCACAGCAAAAACATCAGAGAGACCACCTATAAGACGCACAAAATGACAAACTGTGAGGCAAAAGACATTTTTCAGAATAGAATATTCCTATGACATTTATGAAGCAGAACCTCCAATGCATCTGAGTCAAAAAGTTCACAGTTAACAAGCAAACAGTAGATGTGAAAACTAAAAAAGAAAAGCCAACAACGATGAAAAACAATATAGACAGATCTGAATGCAGTGACATATTATAATTATTCCTGGAAAGTGGTAGATGTAGATCACAAGAAATGTTACAAATGAATATTCTCAAGCCATTTCTCCTAGTCCGTTGAACTTCTCCAAATCAACAGCAGCAAGACTACCTTTCAAATGAAAACTAGTTGGTAGCCCACAATTTGTTGCGATGTATTTCATCCCGTGCTTTGATAGCCCTTCATATCCACCATCTCTTTCAGCATCATCAAATAGAAGAAAAAGAAAAAAGAAACGATCAATAATCTCCACTGACCTCCCCTAAATTTCCACATAGAACTCCACACCAATGAAGAAAAGAAAAACTGTAAAAGAGAAAAAATAAAAAGATGCAATATCAACTTCCTCTTCTAACTTGTTGGGAATAAAGATGGGCCACATGACAATGTCACGTGGCAACCATCCAAGAAATAAAGGGCCCACAAGGGCTGACAATCTTGTGATCCAAAGGATCAAATTTAAGTCTTTACTCAATTATTAAGTTTACTATTTTTAGTAAACAGATTTTAGGAAACAATATTTGAGATTTATTTTCTTATTTAGGGATAAGACATTTCCTTAAAAGAAGATCTTTTGTTTTCAAATGTTGGGATATATTCTCTCTATATAAAAAAAGTCTTCCCTTGTATTTATTTTTGAGCAATAATAATATTTCCAACTCAAGGCTCCTCTCCTCTCTCTCTCTTCTACCACAACCGCCAACACCCACAGGGGCTACCGAGAGCCACCGCCGGCCACCCAACCAACCGGTTGGGCTCCTCCTTGCTCCCTGTTCACACACGTCGACTATTTTGCCCACGCAAAGAAGAGCCTCCATGCTCCACGATGTGTCAATCTTGACACATCATCTCCATTCTATTTACAAGAGGATAACAAAATGGGTAAACAAAAGAAAGTAATTTCCAAAATTTCTCACAAAGAAAAAAAGGGAAGAAAATAATAGAATTTTTAATCAGTGGCTCAACACACCCCAATTAATGAGATAAACCACGCATTTGTTGACTTGCCTTTCTATAGAATATATATAAGCAATAAAGATAAATATAATATCTCCATAAAATTTAAACAGAAACCACAACTATTTTCCATTACTTATATACTTGTATTAATACAAAGAAAAAACCATGAGATACAATTATTTACGTAAGTGAATACAATACCATGTGGAAAGACAAAGGGAAGTATAGGGTATATGAACATTGACAAAACTCGCAATTGAGCTAAACAAAATAGAAGCAAGGAAAAAGGACAAGGTTGGAATAGTGTTTGGTGGTTTAAGGCACATTCACCATCAGTGTTTGACGTGATTTTTTTTTAAAGACCTAGGCATATTAGTGTAAACATCAAAAGACTTTGATATGTAGTAATTAAAAGAAAAACTTTGAGTATACGAAAGTATACATAGAAATGAACATGCCGAGCCTACTCCTCCCTTCTAAAAAGGTGAGGCTCATCCCTAGACTTACTCATGAGTTGCATTTTATATGTTCATTTCAATGTCAGAATATAGAACGGTGTTTTCATGACACTGGATGGGCACAACTCATGACAGCCGTTGGATGGGCAGAGGAGGACAACAGAAGTGGATCCAAAGATGGATCACACTTTTTTAGGAGTGGGCATGAGACGTTCATTTTTGTGTAATTTTTGTGTACCTCTAAAGTTTTCCATATATGGGGAAACTTTTAGGGGACATCCCCCCACTTGTTAGTGTTAGGACTAAAATGAATTATTTATTATTGGAGGCCCTACGTGCCTTTATATAGAGAGGCACCAGGGAAAAATATACAAACACCCTTAAAAAGATAAAAACAAATAACACTATAAATGAACAATATAGCACTTAACGCTCCCCCTCAAGCTAGAACATAAACATCTAACATGCTCAGGTTGAGACATAAACATTCCAGCCGTTTCTTGGAGAGCACTTTAGTAAATATGTCTGCAATCTGCTCCTCGGTGGTAAGGTAGGGAGTCAAAATCTCCCCCCCCAATATAGCATCCCTTATAAAGTGACAATCTACCTCAATATGCTTAGTCCTTTTATGAAATGCAGGATTATTGGCAATGAAGGTAGGAGCTTTATTATCACAATACAGAAGCATATCACCAGACACAGTAATACCAAAATCCTGCATAATAGAACGCACCCACAATAGCTCACAAGTGGTGTGTGCCATCTCTCTATACTCAAGCCTCTACCGACGACCATGAGACCACATTATGCTTCTTACTATGCCGAGTAACTTGGTTACCACCAACATACACACAATATCTAGTGGTGGAGCATTTATCTTCATGCGTCCCAGCATAATCTGCATCAGAATATCTCCATATGTTAAGATGTCCATGCTTTTGAATTGATAGGCCTTTCCTAGGTGACTTCTTTAAGTATCTCAACACCTGGCAAACTCCATCTCAGTGTATCTCTCTAGGAGACCGCATAAACTGGCTCAAGTAGCCTACAGCAAAGGCAATATCAGGTTTACTAACCATTAAGTAGAGTAGCTTCCCTACCATAGCACAGTAGCTAGTTACATCAAACAAAAGTGAACTGTTTGAATCGGCCAATGGTAAAGAAGGATCCAGAGGAATTGAAGCAGGCTTACAACTAAGCATCCCTGCATCCTTAAGCATGTCAACCACATATTTCCTTTTAAACAAAACAAGCCCATTACCTTAATACCCAGAAGATTAACTAATAAGTCCTAGATCCTTAGTAACAAATTGTGCGTGAAGAAAAGTTTTGGCCTTCCGTATAGCTTCTTTATCACTTCCAGTTAACAAAATATCATCTACATAAACAATAAGAATAATTGACCCATATTCACCATACATAGTAAAAACAGAATGATCAGCAGTGGACCTCTGGAAGCTATACTCCTAAACCACCCCACTAAACCTCTCAAACCAAGCATGTGGACTCTATTTCAACCAATAAATTGATTTTCTCAACCTACAAACTTTCTGACACTCCTGAGTAACAAATCCTGAAGGCTGCAGCATATACACCTCCTTATGCAAATCACAGTAGAGGAAGGCATTTTTAATGTCAACCTAGAAATCAGGCCATCCACTATTGATAGCCAATGAAAGAAGTACCCTAACTAAGTTCAAGCATGCCACAGGTGAGAATGTCTCAAAATAATCTACTCCAAGGATTTGTGTATGCCCTTTGGCTACTAGCCTTGCCTTATACCACTCAACAAACCCATCAGAATGACATTTCAACGTAAACACCTACCTACACCCCACATTTGTTGCACCTGGGGGTAGGTCAGTAAGCTCCCAAGTATAACAAGACTGAAGAGCTTCCACTTCCTCCTCCATAGCCAAAGTCCAGGATGGGTCCTGAAAGGCCTCTATATGATTCTGTCGTATAGAGTAACTGTCCACAGCATAAGATAGATGCTTTCCTAGAATAGGCAAATGATCTAGTGACATAAAGTTGGAAATAGAATACTTAGCACAAGATCTCTGGCCCTTCCTATGAGCAATAGGAGTATCCAACTGCGTTACCTCAAGTACCTCAGTGGAAGGTGGAGAGAGATGTACAGCAGAGTCTGCAGCATCAGTAGGAGACTAAGCAGGAATGGTAGCCAACAATTACTCAGGTTAAGGATCAATACTCCTACGTTGATAAGTACCAGGATAAAAAATGGTGTATCAGAAGTAGTATCATGGGTTGGCCCAGAGGGTTATGGTGGCGGAGAAGAGGGAACAAGTAAAGGCACACCAGTGGTAGAAGAGGAGTTACCACTAGGAGTAAAGTAGGTAATATCAACATAAAATCGATGTGCCTTAGGATCATAACACCTGTACCCTTTCTGGGTTCTAGCATAGCATAAGAAAATACACCGAACCGACTGTGGAGCAAGCTTATCCACCTTAAAGGAATGAACAAAACAGACACATCCAAACACTTTAAGCAACAAAAAGAAAAGTTCACGGTCCGAAAACAAACAGGAGTAGGGACTCTTTCCAACCAGAACACAGGAAAGAACCCTATTTATCAAAAAAGTTGCAGTAAGAACTACATCAAACAAGTCTTGGGATGGAACATGCATATGAAACATTAAAGTACGAGCAATATCCATCAAATGTCTCAATTTGCATTCAACCACCCTATTCTATTGGGATGTATGAACACAAAAAGTTTGATGAACAATATCAAGAAAAGCAAAAAATCAAGAAAACTCATCATTATTTCTTTTAACATAAACACCCAAGATACTCTGGTATAGTCATCAACAAGAACGAGAAAAAAATGAAATCCCCTAATACTCTAAACCCAACATGGGCCCCATAAATCAGCATGAATAAAGCAAATGGAGACGCATATCTTTTCTTGGAACTAGGAAAGGAAACTCTATAATGTTTGCCCAGTTGCCAAGCCTCGAACCGAAACAAATCAAGAAACTGTAAGTCAGGAAAGAGACGACAAAGGGCAGGAATGCTAAGATGACCCAGGCGAATGTACCACTAAAGAGATGATGTAGCACAAGCAATAGCAGCATGATAGGAAGGATGTGAAGGTGGTAGAGACCATCCTGCTCAAGTCTGCCACCAATCTACTTCCTCGTCTGAAGGTCCTACAAATAGAAGAATGAATCATGAAAAACTACTCGCCAGTTCAATGCCTTTGTAATCGAACTAATTAACATAAGATTGAATGCGAATTTATGAGCATGCATAACATCATATAACTGTAAATGAGAGGAAGGGAAATGTCACCGAGCCCAGTCACAGGTGACAGGACACCATCAGCAATTCTGACATGTAGAGGATTATCGAGAGATTTCATAGAATAAAACAGCATATTATCTCCAATAATATGCTAAGAAGCACCTGAATTTGCCAACCAACTGGGAGGATAGGCCCCACGAACAAAAGCAGCAATAGCTGTTGCTGGCTAGTGGAAGCCCCAGTTCCAGTAGTAGAGTGAGCTCCCACCAGTCTGTCATACTCCTCCCTATAAATCATAACCTATGAGCTCTGTTGATCATCTTCTGCTCCCTATCAATAGTATCATAGGACACTTGATTTGCCTGATGGCCAGGAGATAGCCGTGCTTCAACCAACATTGATCGATGGTATGATTGGTTTTGTGACAGTGCTCACAAAACAATCTTGAACATCCTCATCCACGACCACCTCCTCTGGGTCCACGTCCTCTCCCCCTGCCACCGGAGTTGCCTCTACCACGGCCAAAGGCAGCCATGGCAGAAGACTCTACAGAAGGAACAAGCTCAGTAGCTCCAGGTGAGATAGCCTAGCGTAGATTTGCGCTGGAGTAGAAAGGATCTCTAGTGTCATAAAATGATCCTTGATAACCTTATACCCTAGCCCAAGTGCAACAAGCATCTAAACAAATCATCTATCCTCACGTTGCTTAGTCATACAGCCACATCATAAGAGACAGATTGAAGTAAATCATGTTCATCCCAGAGATTCTTCATGGATCCATAAAAATCAAGCAGTGATAGTTCCCTTCTTAAAAGTATGTAAATCCTCCAAAACTCGGTATAAACGTCCAATATTGCTCACATGAGAATATATCTCATGTAAGACCTCCCACATTTTATTTACTGAGTATGACTAGACATGTTTGGTTATATTCTCTTTCATGCTATTTAGCATGCATGTTGCAACTCAATCATTTTATCCACCTCCCAGTCTGTGGATTTCACCACAGGTACATCCGTTGTCAATATGTACCACTTCCGATATAAACCCACAAATCGAGCAAAAGATGTTGACCATAACATAGAGTTGGTACCATCCAACTTGATCGATGTACCTTGCATACCAGAGTGCACGCCAGTGGTAATCACTCACCCCACCAGGTTAGTAGACTCAGTCTTTGGGTCTTCCATAGAACTCGATATGCAGGTTCAATCACCAAGAACAAGAGGAGATAATCAACCATACATTAATCTGAAATCAAATCATCAACCAATCAATAGCAAAAGAGTCAAACCATTAAACCCCCTGTTGAACATGGCCTTGAGAGAAACTACCACCGGCAATAGGCAGCGTTGAGGTAAAACATCGGTGGGAGGCGGCACTTGGGAGACTACATCGGCGAGAGGTGGTGTTGAAGAGGTTGCGCACGACCGGAGGAAGTGCTAGGAGGCAATTCGCACTGTCCTGGGGTGGTGCAGGGTCCCGCTAAGGTGAGGAGGAGGCGGCGGCGGCCCTCAGATGGGTCTGCAGTAGCCTCTGCGTGGCCCCAACAACCTCCAACAGCATTAGAGAGGTGCTACAAGAGCAGATTGGTTGAAGTAGATGGTTGTTGCGACACTAATGCCTGACCAGTGGCAATGGCAAGTGAGTGAAGCCACCAACGAGCAAAGAGGAGATTGGAAAAGGTTTCGGTGGTGTGCTTTTAGGGGCTAGGGTTTTGGGTGGTGGTACAAGGCACCGGTCTAGGATCGCTACTCTGACAAAATGCTAGGATTGAAATGAACTGTTTATTATTGGAGGCCATACGTGTCTTTATATAGAGAGGCACTAGGGTAAAATATACAAACACCCTTAAAAAGATAAAAACAAATAAAAACACCATATATGAACAATATTACACTTAACCGTTAGTATTTTTGTGTCCCTCCTAAGTTTTCCATTTATGGAAATCTTTTGGGAGACCCCCCCTCCACTTGTTAGTAGAGAGTGGGGTTCAGTGTCCACTTTAGTGTACAAAATGATACCAAGAATCACCATCATTTATATATCCTCAACACCAAATTTACAACCTTGCAACTACCATCGATTCCCACTTCTTTTTCACATTGTAAACACATTCCCAACTTCGATCAAACATCTCCCAATCCTTGCCACAATAAATACAAACCTCACAAATGATTGTCCATTTTTTTTTAAATAAATGAATGTTGTGCAGTGGGATGAATGAGAGAAAGATGATCAGAAAAATAAATGAATGCCCATGTACACTGGCAGCTACCATGCCTGCTCCACGAGCATACATTATATATATAAATGCATATGGCATAGATACCACTGATGCAGCACATGGACATATGACTCCTGAACAATGTTGAAAGAACCAGGTTTACACAAATAATGAAAGTGGCAGAGGGATGAAAAGCATTTTTATCATAGGGCTCCATTCAACTAGCTTCATTGCACTCCTCTTTCACAAATTGTTAGTAGAATTCACTTGTCTCCCAACCACTTCTTTCTTTTCATTCCTACATCCTCCATTTCACCTCAAGAGATCAGAATGAATCATGCCGTAGCTGTTCCTCCTCTAGCCATCTTTCCTTTTTTTTCCTGATAGATCTCCTCTAGTCAACCAACCGCAATTCCTAAGAGATTCCTCACCTCAGTCACACCTTGCCTATGTTGGTTATCATTTATTAGCAAAAAAAATCATGCCCTTTACTTTGGGATAATTGAGTGAAGAAAAAGAGTAAACTAGAGCTGAAAGGACACAAAATTAGAAGGTCATTATAAAGGGAAAGAACTAGAGATATGAAGGGGAAGGTAGACTAAAAACAAGGGGCAAAAATGGCACCATAATGAGTGTGTGGAAACAGGGAAAAACGATGAGTGGAAAGGATACTGATAGCAAAAATGAAGTATAAAAATAAAAAATAAACATCTCAGGAAAACTAAAGATAAGTGGTTTGATCCGAACGGTGGGCACCTTAAACAAAAGGTAAAATAAACATCTCAGGATCAAAGTAGATAGCAAATCTCAAAATAACACTTGTAGAAATAGGTCCTCATCCTCAAAGAAATACAATTTCAATTATTTATGCATCTTCACATCAGAAATATTCATGTTCCAATCCCTAGCCCACTCCTTCAATACCACCATAATCAAACATTATGGTGTCAGTCTCAAGCACTTTTGCAATCATTACCTTCCATTACTGCCTCACATAAAATGTGGACATTCAAAATTTCCTGCCAAAGCTTTCACCCAAGAATCAATCAACCAAACTACAAGAAGTGAAACATCTGCTTCAACAAATCACTTTCATCAGTTTAGCCTTTGATGGCACACATTTTTTAATGGTTGGTAGTTCCTATACAACAACCTTTACTGATAATGTAGTTATTTCCATCTCACTTGAATCTTCAAATGAGGAGAGGTATCACTATGGCTCAGAAGGGTGTCCTCAACAACCGTTTAGATTTTTCAATCAGCTTCTTTAGTATTGAAGTACATAAGCAAAATAGTAGCAAACGTCCTCCTTGACCTGTCCATGTCTTGATCAACATCTCTAGGGCTTTAATTTCACCAAAAGATTTTCTCTAATGGATATGCATCAAACATGATACAATTGCTTCTCTATGCACCTGCTAAAACCTAAAAAGGGTTCTGAGGTTCAAACTGCAGCAAAGAAATGAACAGCCACACCTTGACAAATTTGAATCCACCTCTGCCCACTGCATGCAGCCACATGCACTAAGACTCACTCTCAATAAAAGAGGCATATGAGATTTGTTCAGTTACCAATTTCAAATCATTACTGAAAAGTTTCCAATGCAAAAAAGAAGACCCAAATTTCTGTTAGGACAAAAGCCTGCCAACATAAGTTCATATGTAATAAGTTTATAATATGTCGCAGTCACAAATCTAAAAGTCCAGCTGATAGTATGTATTATGTGGCAGTCCCAACTTAAACATTCAGGAAAAAGTATCATAAAATATGTAAATAACAAAAGACCAATTGTGACCAACATTAATCTCATGGGCATGGGTTTGGCAAGTCTCCAAATGGACAAATTTAGGTTCAGACGATCTACCTTATAACCATGGTTTAAAAAAACGCACCTCGAGGGTATAGAAGCGTACGCCTCGAGGTGAGGTAGGCCAAAATAGCCTCGAGGCGGTAGCCTTGGGCTGCTAACAAGAGGCGTGCACCTCACTTTGGTCGAGGTGCTCAAGGTAGTCTGAGTCGTTGAGGCACATCTAAGGCACCGCCTCAGGTGCAGCAGCATCGTCAAAGGAGGAGCATCACTGGTGGTGCAGTAGCTTGTATGGTGGCCCAACAATGCCGCACTTTGGTCCATGTTGGTTTGAGATGATAGTTGTGTTGGTTTTGCTTCATCTATTTAGGTCATAAGGAAAGCAAGGTTGACAACCATTTGATCTAACAAGCTTTTACTGTTGCCACTTGCAAGTTTGCAACCAAAATTTGCCAACAGCAACTTTGGCAGTTTTGCAAGATGGTGTTTAACACATTCTGTCATAAAACCTTAATGTACTTTGTCATTTCTTTTTATGAAAGAATGCGATTTAAAAAGAAACTTGCTTCATCTAATTTCCCAGCAGCTTCGACAACCATTTGGATGATCCTACAATTGCAAGGTTTAGCGACAGTAGCTAAACCCATTAACAAATGGCAACTTGCCTTAAGTAGAGGCTCCCTATTTAAGTCATATGATTTTGTTAGTTTTATTTATTTCTCAGGTTTAAGTCATTTAGGTTATTTATTTAATTACTAATCTCTTTTAGATTACATTTCATTACATCATTTACATGTTTGTAGTAATGTTATATTTTTTAATTGAATCTTGTGGTCCAATTGTTGTGTTTTTAAATGTCATCTCTTGTTTAGTTTCGCTCTTTCACTGTTGTGATAGAGAAAAAATGTTATGAAAGTATGTTATTTACATTATTATTTCCTTATTAGCACTTAATAAGTATATATCATATCATTTTTCTATATTTTTTATGCAAATCCTAAGGCTTACGCCTCGACCGCCTCGAGGCTTACGCCTCACCACGATGAAGGCAAACTGCCTCGGTTCCACCTCGCATTTTTTAAAACTTTGCTCATACTTAATCCCCTTTCTTTTTTAGGTGTGCAAATTTCTTTCCAAGATACCAATTTTGCAAACCAACCCTCGTGGTCCGTTCCCTTCCAAAAGAACCTCTTTCTAATCAAATCCAACTGGGTGATAATCTTCTTTGGTGGTTTGAATATTGCCAGGAAGAACACCGGGATAGATGACAAGACAAATTTTAGCAAAATAAGTTGTCCACCTCTTGAAAGCAATATGTCACTCCAAGTTGAAAGTCGCTTCCACACCCTCTCCACAACACATCTCCAGTCCAATGACATCAATCTTTTCCCCTTCAACGGCAGCCCAAGATACCTGATTGGTAAATGGCCCACAGGTGCCTCCAAAGCATTTGCAACGTCAATAACCTCCTAACCCAGTAAGGAGAAAGGAACAAGAATCAATTTAGCCCTATTTATCTTAAGGCCCGAAAGAGAGGCAAAAATTCTCACTAGAGAGGAGATATGCACAACTGCTGAGGTGCCACCTTGAATGAAGAAAGTCATGTCATCCACATATTGCAAAAGAGGTGTAAGTAGGGAACCATCATCGTTACGGGTAAAACCTTGAAATAAGTGACCATAAGCCTTAAAGGCCAAAGCAACAAGTGTATCAACCACAATATCAAATAGAAGCAGTGCCAAAGGACACCCTTGACACACCCCCCATTGTGGTTGAATCCAAGAACCATTCAATCTGCCATTCACCAAGATGGAAAAAGATGATGTAGTGACACACCGCTTCATTAATTGCACCCATCTCTCGAGGAAACCCTTCTTCCTAAGAACGTCCCATAAGTATCTCCATGAAATGAGTCGTAGGCCTTAGAAAAATTCACTTTCCAAAAGAAATCACAAGTCCCCCTTCTCTTCCAAGAAGCCACCATTTCCTTAGCCAAAACGAAAGAGTCCTAGAGAGAGTGTCCCTTTATAAACTCTGACTGGACCGGAGATATAATATCAGGCATAACCAGGCATAATATGTTTGCAAGCACCTTGGACACCAGTAAATAAATAGCATTTGACAAGGCAATCGACCTAAACTCATCACCAGATTCAGCACCGAGCTCTTTGGGCAATAGAAACAAGTAACAGCGATTCAATCTGTTAAAACCCCCATTACCCTCCATGAACTCTCTCACAAGAGCAACCAAATCAGATCCCACCACCTCCCAAAATTCCTTAAAAAAAAGAACCTGCAAGCCATCAGGTCCCAGGGATCCCTCCATCTTCAAGCCTCTAAGCACAACCAATACCTCCTCTTCATGTACCTCCTTCAACGGCTCCACCTTCATTTCCTCTTTCACCTAATCAAACTCCCGAGTCCCCAGCTACCAATCCCCACATGGTTGTCTCCAAGTGAATTCCTAGAAATGCGACCTGAAGGCATCACAAATTTGCTCCCTCTGTCGTAAAGTAAAGCCACCCACATCAAGGGAACTAATCATATTGTGTCTCCTATTGCTGGCTGCCAAATGGAAGAACTTTGTATTAGCATCGCCCTCTTTAAGCCATAACTGGCACGATTTCTGCCTCCAATCCATCTCCTTCTTGTGGTCCTCAACAATTTTCTGCATTTGCCCGTGCTCATTGCAATCATATTCAAACAAAGGAGAAACCTCTTCATGCCTATCCAAATCAATGATCTTCTTTAAAGCTTTAATTCTCCTTTCTTCTCCACACCTCCATAGGTCTCGTTTGAACTCAATCATTGCCTGCCTTATTGCCCGAATCCTGCACACCACCATTCTTGCAGCCAATGAAGACTCAGGTGTTACAGACCAAGTATCTTGAATCATCTCCCTAAATCTAGGCTCATTAAACCATGATTTACAAAATTTAAAATATGTGGAAAAGTTTATTGCCTCATTACCGGACCACAGAATTGGCATATGATCAGAGAAAGGCCTATCACATGCAGTTGCTTGGGCCCCATGAAAAGATTCTGTCAAGGAGACATTACACAGGAATCTATCTATGCAAGAAATCGCCCCACTTCCATTTCTCCACGTATATCTTGCACCATTAGTTGGCAAATCAATCAACTCCAAATCTTGAATCACACAATGAAAATCAACAGAAGCTCCATCTCTTATACCATCTGGCCTACCTTCTAAATGCTGAGTTGCATTAAAATCCCCCCTAGCAGCCATTGTCTACCATCAGCATACTGTGAGACCTGCTCCACCTCCTCCCAAAAGTGGTGCCTCGCCGAATCTTCATACGGACCATACACACCAGACACTGCAAAAGAAAAGCCATCCATATTCTTATTGAGCACTGTCATGGCCACTCTTTCTGCCATCAATGAAGACTCTAAAGCAAAGGTGTCTCCATGCCACAAAATAAGAATGCCACCTAACCTCCCTTCTGCCTACACCTCCAGAAAGTCCATGTATCTATCACCACATAAACTATTCCTGATTTGCGCAGTTAGACCCTCAAGATTAGTCTCTTGTAATACCACAATATCCACCTTCCACTCCGCCAAGTATCTCCACAAAGTTACCCTTTGACCTTTATCCCTGAGGCCACGCACATTCCATGAAAGGACCCTAATCATGGGGAACACATGTAGCCCCCCCTCCCCATGTACCTTCTTCACACCAATCACCTTAGCTACCTGGGCATCAACATCCCTGCTTTCCTCTTGCTTATCACCACAATTTCCCTTGGTAGATGGCTTTTTCATCGACCTCTTCCGCTTATAGCAAGCCCTCAAAACCAGCATGTGCTTCCATGAAATTACTTTAGGATGAGAAGATGACTTGCTTGAAGTTGACCACACCAGTATGGAATGCTCTGACACTCCCCCGCCCCACATCTGATGCAGCATCCTCAGCTGGAGCAGCACACCCCACCTGATGCTCTAGCAGTTCCTCCACTACTCGCCTTCTTGACTCATGAAGAAAACCCTCCTCCATCCGATGGGTGCCAAAAATGGACCCAAACGCTATAGGTATCCCACGGTGCTCCTGATCAAAAGAAGAAATGACAGCAACCACCTCCATTCCTTGGGATATATTATAAGCAGCGATCTCTGAGAAAAGTGCGTCAAGATTGAACTCACCACGTCCGAACCCAACTATGGGTCTGAAGTCCACCTGTGGAGCGCGTGATCCATCCTATTAAGAACCGCTTGATCTTCAATGACCACATCCTCTTACACTTGCTTTCCTCTCCAATGCCTTCACATGCGTCATCGTGTTGAGATCATCCTGCACAAGATAACACGCAGCAAACGACAACCCACCCACCTCGAAATTCAATCCATCAAGAGGAAGTTGGCCCAACCCACCACACCCGGATTCGTATACTGATCCAGAGGCAACCTGCACGTGTTGAGAAAATTCATCATTCCCCACACCTTCCAAAAATGGACAAGTGTCCAAATCTGGAAAGTGGTCAGCGTTCTTTCCAAGCGCAGGTCCTGCATTCAAGATTTGAGTTGCCAATGACGTCCTCGTGATCTAGCGCTTCACTGGACTCCTAACTACCCTCCAAATTTGGAGCGTACGTTGTTGACCACCCCTGCCCATCACGCACAATCCCTGCGCATCCTGACCACCACCACTGCACGCAACCGCCATGTGCCCACCGCCGCTACGGTTGCCAACCTTGACAGTACAACCTATCGCCACCACCTCCGCATAAGACAAATGACGATCAGCACTCACTAGCATCGAATTCCCTACCAACGTATTCACCTCTTCATGGATTTCATTGAAAGAAACCACGCACGCACAGCTCCCGAATCGCATAACCTCCTTGGCAGGCAGGGATTTTCCTATCAACGATTCTCCTTCAACAGTCACGCTTGAAACATCTCCCTCATGGAGGCCAAGACCACTACACCTTCATATTCGTGCAAAAGACACGCAGAGAGATGAAACCATGGCCACCATCCACCTCAAAGGAACAGCAAAAATACAAAAGACAACAATAGGGCGCAAAGGCACCCTCTCATCAGACGCACCCTCATAAACACTCGGAGAGGACCACCGAATACTGACCTGATCAGTGGACATCACCTCATATTTCAGACAAGTGATATCTGAATCCTCCAATCCGAAAACCAACACCTTCGCAACATAGATCGCCACCTTCCAATCACGAGATATCAACTCAATGCCATGCAGCATTGATGTAACCACCTCTAATGTTGGGGAACCAACAAGGAAAGTCCCCACCAACGATGTCTCCAACATCGAATCGATCACCTTCACCTCATCTGACCATGGGGTCTTAACCTCCACTGATGGAGATTCACACGATGGTAGAGGAAGAGGTCGTGCCACAAGATGCACTCGGACCTTCTTTCCAACCATCTTACACGATCCTTGGCGGTGACCAATACCCTTACACTTGAGGCAAACCACACCATTTTTGCAATCTCTCGCCCAATGACCCTTCTCCCTACAATTGAAACAAACCTCCTACCAGAGACAACAGGAAAGGAAGTCCCTCCCACCATCCCCTTATTGTTAAGTCACACAAACAACAGCAGATGGTTGTTGCTACTGTTGCCTACCACTTTACTTAATGTTTTGAGTCATGTTTTTATTTTAAATGTCACCACTCATTTAGTTTCACTCTTTCAATGTTGATCGAGAAAAAAATGGTATGAAAATGTATTCTTTACATTATTATTTCATTATTAGCACTTAAGAAGTATATATCATATCATTTTTCCATATTTTCCATGCAAAGCCTGAGGCTTACACCTCGCCTCAATGAAGGCAAACAACCTCGGTACCGCCTCACGTTTTTTAAAATCTTGTTGACAACATTATCTACCCATGCCAATTCCCCTTTGAAAACAATAACATTACGTTGCAACCAAATACACCACAAGGCAACGAACACCCAAACCCAACCAATTATATTAGCATGAATCGTCCTCTGGAAAGAAGCCCAAAGACCATCAAAAGAAGTACACTCGACCCCCTAAATCTGCAACTCCCTCCAGACCACCTTAAAGAAGTGGCAAGAAAAGAATAGGTGCTATATGTCCTCCTTTACTACCCTACATATGGAGCAACTTACATCTGGATCCTTCGACCACCTGGCTCTAAATGATTTAGTGACCAACTTCTACCTTCTCAACAACCATACAAAGATTTTAATCTTCTAAGGAAGCAACAGCTTCCAAGTGTAGGAGCAATCCGTAAAAAGATCATAAGGTTGTTCCTCCACTGCAAAGAGCCTCACATAAACCTTACCCACTGAGAACATTCCCTCCGTCCAGACAAAATTATCAAACATGGCAGGATCAGACCTCACCCCATCCCACAACACCTCATGCTCTGGAACTCTTCCATGGTAGCCTCAAACAGGCCAGCTTTCAAAATAGGGGACCAAGAATTGGATACACCATCCCAGACCTCCACTGAGAATATACCAAACCTTCCAAAAAAATATTGGGCTCATAGCCCAAGTCTTCTAGCATTAACAAAGGGCTTACAATAGGAGTGGACCCTACAAAAACTGAAATTGTGGGACATGCCTTAGTAGGTCGCATAAATCTCTCCCTCACCACCTCAACTTCCCAAAAACAACTCTTCACCATCTCCCCCATCTATGCCACAAATTGAGGAGCAAGATCATCACCCTTCAACTTCCCTAAAATGCTCCTTCCACTAGCAACGACCAACAACAGGCTCACCGACCAGTGACCAAAGCTCCCAATTCCTCAAGGCCAATCTTAGCCTCCCCATCCCCACCTCCACGAAAGAACACCAAATCAATTGGAATCGAGCAATTGGAGATGATGTCAATCCCAGAAGCTACCACTCCTTCAATCACCACCCTTCGCAACCAATTAAAGCAGGCTGTCAAGGCCTCGAGCGTAACCCACCTTCATTCTTGGACTTGTAGGCCATGAAGTTTCACCAAAGGCATCATTCCCCCTGCAATAGTACATCTTGCATCCCCTAACATGCAACCAAGTGAGAAAGCCTCTATGTCTCAATTCAAATAAAAGATCCTCTTCGAGGCCACCAACAAGCCCCTTTCAGATGCCTGCATCTCGACCTCGCATGGTTCCCTCCTCCAACATAGGGTAAACCCATCCAGCATGGTGGTAGGCATTATGAAGAAAATCCCATGTAGAGACGAGAAACCTCTGTACGCATATCTTCCAATCAACCCCTTGCACCACAACTTCCCCTTCTCAATCCATCTAGGGCATGCGTACCACTTATGGCCCACTCCCCAACACTCCACATACACTGCAAGGTCGCGACAATCTCTAGTGTGGTGCCCAACACCCCAACAATAGAAGCACCAAGACAATGAAGTCACTTGATGACACGCCTGCAATTGGAGTGACCAGGAAACACCTCCCTCGTCACTCTCCTCCATCGAACCACCATCCATACACCCTGATGATCCTCCCTACCCTCACTCTCATTCGTGCCTTCACTCTCCATCCCTAATATCCTCACTTGTCCTATAGAATCAATCCAAATGGCAAAGAAAATGCAGACTTCTCCCACATATAAAGGCCATGGCAAACCTTGCACACGACTGTCCATGCCAAATAAGAGGCATCGTAAGCATCTCGCCATGGCTGCCCAAGATGATGCACCCCCTTCGGTGGCAACAGATGCCATAGGGCATCAACATGATCTCCACCAACGTATCAGGATCCCAAGGCCCCTGTCACCAGACCCTCTTCCACACTCTAAATCATCTTCCCCCCTCCTAGTTGTCAACCTATTTCCATTCTAAACAAGATGTAACCTAATCTCACAATCTATCAAATTAAAATATTAATAATATATACTCTTTCTAAAGGAAAAGAATGGTTATCAAAGATTGAAAACCATTCGCTGTATTACCTCATAAGGAATAATATCTACATATAATACTAATCGTTAATTTGGCACCCTACCCAATCCAATAACAAAAAATCTCCCCATCTTCCTCCTTGACCCTAGCTCCAATTTCCTTCACCCTTCTACACATCCAACATTTCTACAAGCTACAACATCAAGCATCCCTACAATGACTCCTTCCAACAGCAGCTTGCAAGTTTGTCTATCTGTTACCATGACAACTCTTGTCAAGGCTTTGCAATGCTAAATCAAAAGATGATTACCAGTTGTGGCCAGACATCCAGCCCTTTGACAAGAAAGAACCTACACATGCATGAATTATCGGACTACAAATCTCCAAGATTGAACAACAGAAAATATTAGCAAGCACCAAAGCCCCACAAAATCTCATAACAATTTTGTCAGGTACCCAAAGACAGCTTCTGGGCATGCCATGTCGGAGTCCAAATCCAAAGCATTCCTTCTGTTTCCCTTGAACCAAGCAGATACACTTTACACAAGCATTCACAACAATCCCACACCTAAAGTTCAACCAAAACAGCATCCCTCTGCCACATCCAATCCTCTAACCTTCCAGAGAAATATCCACGCAGCAAATTCATTGGGAACACTGCGTATAGAATACCAACAAAAGGAAGCAGCTTTCATCAAAACTCACGATCGACCGGCCACCTCTTTCATCAAAAACTCCCTCATACCCTCACACGAGTTCGAAACGAAACATAGCAACACCAAAAAAAAGAGCACGTTTCCGATGTTAAGTGATGTCAGGTATACGAATTCTTAAAGGAAACACAAGGAAAGAGGAACTAAAAGGAGGATACCTTGTGGGGAGGCAGCGGAAGACCCCGCACCGATCCACGCCGAGGAGGAGGAGGAGGAAAGGGATGGAGATGAGGAGAACGAATCCCTTACAGGCGCCTCTCCCACGCCCTCGTCGAAGGGACCGTTCCAGAGGCCGCCTCCCCTCCGGTCGTAGTGGGGGTAGAAGGGCTCAGCGAGGACGAGATCGCTGGACACCACCGCCGGGGTAGTGAAGTAGGATGGGTAGTCGTGGGCGTGGAGGGTGCGACGGTCGACGGTGAACGGAGGGGCGAGAGGGGAGAGGGTAGAGGAGGACGATGTGGCGGTGGCGGCCGGTGGAGGCCGGTGGCGGCCGGTGGAGGCCATCGGTCGAGAGGAGGGAGGGAGGAAGGAAGAGGGGAAGGGGTGGGGGAAGAGGAGGGGACGGACCGAAGGGATGGGAGTGGGGGATGGCGTCGAAAGATTTTGATTGCGTGCTGTTGGGATCCTTTTCCTTTTTTTAGTTTTTTTTTAAATTAGAAAGATATTTGTTTTGGGTCATGTAATGATTTAAAATTTAAATCGATTATTGAATTGATTAGGTGTTCAGTAGTTTAATTGATGATTTATATCAATTAAATCAATGATAATGTAAATATGATGTTAACATGTGAAAAAATAAAAAATAAATAAATTTTAAGATCTTTAAATTAATTTGTATTGATTTAATCAAGTCTAACCGGTTTAAACTAATATTCAATAAAAAATTATTGAAGATATATAGTAAGAAAAGTTATTTTACAGCTTTAATTATACTAAAATTGACATATTTTTATTAATATCAAAGAAAACTTAAAGGTATAATCTAAATTGAGAGCCTGACTTAGAAGAATATATATATCTTTGAATTTTTATTTCAAGTTCTAAAGTTACATGTATTTTCCTTTTTTTTATTTTTTAGCTTTTAAAAGAATGGTCAAACTGAATCATCACTTTAACCAAACCGGTCAATCTAATCCAATTTTGACCTGTTTACACCGATTTTAACTTTTATTACCCAAATCGACAGGTCGATCGGTAAAGCATCGGTTTTCAATTGAACTGGCCAATTTGATTAGATTTTTAAAACATCTTTGTTTGAAGTTTTCTTATTTCTAATCCGATCTTCTTATTTTTCCCTTTTTTTTAGGTGTTTTTATATTGGAAAATCATTAAAATTAATTTTTCCCATTAGATTATAAATATTACCATTAACATTATTGTAAAACTTATGGTATTAACGTAAATACCTTTTAATTATCTTTCCCTTAATCTACTAATCAGGGTTAAGGAAAAGGCAACTCAAGTTAAGTTAAAAATGTTAATCTCGAAAAGAAATGGACAACAGTGACTTAATTTATCTTTAAGGATGTATCGGATAGATGGGATTATTAGGAATGCGAGCCTCCTGCTCCTTCCCCTTTCATCCTTTATCTCAACCTTTCCATCACCGATGATGTCTAGGTCAATGGCTGCTTCTCTTTCATCTTCCTCTAGCCTCCTCCTCCGACCTCCCCCCCTGGCCCTCCCCCCTTCCAACTCCTTCAACTCCTACCTATGCACCCTCACCACCTCAAGCTCCTCCTCCCGCTTGCTCACCCTTACCTTCACCTCCTTCGTCTCCTCCACCCATTTGCACCCTCCCCTCCACCTCCTTTGGCTCCTCCTCAGTTGCTTCTTAATCTTCTTCTCCATGGATGCAATCATGTTGAAGTTGATAAACCCTAACTCATTTGCCTACACGACGCGAACACACCCCTAGGTGCTTGCGAATATAGGCAAATCCGTGTAGGGTTGATGGTAGAGGTTAGGCACATGGACAGCGAGGCAAGGAGCAACCTAGAGCATTCTTTGCATGGTGGCAGGCACGAAGAGGCGGAGGCATCATGCAAAGGCGAGGGGAGGGGGAGGAAATAAGACGTGGAGGAGCGGATGAGGGAGGCAAAGGCATGCATCGACCACATCCTTGCTATTTGGGGGTGTCCCTTGTTGTTGTTGCTGTTGTTATCATTGATGGTGATGATGTTGTTGTTGTTGCTATTGGTGGTGTTGCTGTTCATGTTGCGTTGCTATTACTTGTGTTGTTGTCATTACTGTTGTTGTTGCTTTGGCAATGGTGTTAGTCATGATGTCAAGAGAAGGGGGGAAGGAAGGAGAGGGGGATTGTTCATCCGTGAAATGCATTAAAAGATTTTGTATGGTTGTAGTATGAATCACGATGAGAAAAATAACATTTATAGAGTTTCAGTGAGTACCGAGTCGTTCGCAAAGAGGAAAAACACGATTCTCAAAAGTTTTTCTTACTAACTACTAATGTGAAATAGAAATCAGATATCTAGAGAATCAAAATTTTATTATTACTTGTAAACAGTTTTCAAACTAAAAATAACTATGCTAAGGAGTAGAGAGAGAGAAAGTAGATGAAGGATGACGCCACTTGTGGGATGCTTGTGCGAAGTGCAGCAACACTTCAGATTCAGAGCGTCGAAGGAAGATTGAAAAGAAGTTGCAAAGAGAGAGAGATGAGAGATCTGTCTGGTGGGAGTTGTTCTTCAACTAGAGGCCCTGGGGCTCTTTTTATAACTTTATTGAGAGGCAAAGTAGGCATTTAAGCCCTCCAACTCGTGCACAAGGCTTGGATTTATTAAATCCGTTGATCAGGAGATCAATGACTCTTATTTCACTTCAAAAGGCCTTCCTAAACGCTTCAATCACTTGGAGCTCTCCTCTGGCTGACACATGGCACGCTCCACCCTCAAATCTCCATCGCTCGGTTGTGCGTGCTCCTCACCCACACCACCAACGTTTCTTCAACCGCGAATGCTGAAATCGCACGCTCGATCCTCAGTTGTCCGATCTCGCGATTGGATGGTTTAAATTCATCGCGCCCACCGCCTTTGAATTCCTTCCACGTGCACGCGCGTTCAGTTGCACGTGATCACACGCGTGGCCATCTGACACACATCAGCACGCCACGCGTTCGCATCCCCACCGCTGATTAATGATCCAACGGCTGGATTTTTCTTGCACTCGCTGCCGCCTTGATTTTCTACTCCATGGCGCTTCGAACGTGCGTCGCGCCCTTCAGTTTGAGCGGGCTAACCAACATGCTACAAGTGCAGATTGTCATGTCTTCCACTTCACACATGGTTGCTCTTAGTTGTTAGATGGAGATCCAACTGCTGAGCTTGATCTTCCTTTGATGAGGCGCGGGTGAGGAGCGGCGTGGTCGCTTCGTGGCCGTTGGATGACGATCCAATGGCCCACAATGCGCAGGGGCATTTCCTTCAGAGATTGGGGCATGCGGCCTTGGGCTACTGGGATGGTGCCACGTGGCACTATCCTAGTCGTTCATCTTCCCACCTTTGTAGTTGGTGCTACAAAGCTTCAATTAGGTTGATCTTCGCATCGTTGGACTACGATCATTGATCTGAATCCATCTGTGCAATCAAATTTGACATATGAGGTTTGGATCTCTGCTATCTTGCTCCTTGGCCTCTGTTCTTCTACGGGTTGTATGTGATGCTACGGATGTCCGATCAAGATGATTCTGGAAGCATTGGACTTCTGTCGTCATCCTGATCAGATCTATACGGTCTGATCTATCACCTACAGCCCCAAATCATCTACAATTAATATCGTCTCTTTTTTAGAGCATAAAATGGCAATATTATTTATAAAGTTACCAAACTAACTACTATGCAAATTGTGATACTTATGTATGCATTGTTCATAAGTTATGCTAGAATCTAACTTAATTCAGGTAGATTAGGTCGTATGATTGCTATGCAATCAGAGACTTAACATTTGTTAACCTAAATTAGGTGGACATTAACCCAAGTGGCATTTTTACAAGAGGGTCATGCCCTTCAATGGCGTTGATATCAATATTTGCATCCTAGTAGGAAAAAAATAATTATTTCAATGGTTTTCAATGTCATCTATATACAAACCCCTTTTTCCAATGGAATTAGGCATACATGGAAATTAGGTTTGCTTTTAAGGTTGGAAGATTTATTATTTCCTTTTATTTGGGTAGTGGTGGTTGGGAAGCGCATTCCCAAATGATTTCCCTTGGTAGCTATATCTTGGTATGAGTTATATTGCAACTCTATGAATTTTAGACAAGAAAATTGCTTCTCCATGTCAATCCTCCTCTCTTACTATTAAAAGTAATGATCCAAAAAATAAGTGATTGGATCCCTTCTTTCCAAGTCCCACTGGGTTTGTAGATAGAAAAAAGATTCATCCATGTAAAATGTTGAATAAACAATCACACAAGGAGATAAAAGTTTGATAATCTAGTTTTACCTTATAAAAGTTGTACGTCTGGAGTAGTGAAGACCCTCAAAACGTACTAAGTATGGAGAATTGGATAATACAAGAATGCTCTCTCTCATTATCTTTTCCTTACTTGCCCCCCCCCCTACTGGAGCCTTTGTCTCTTTTTATATATGCAATCACCATACTCTGTGACCTTTGGAATTCTACAATGATTGGGTGAGTTATCATCATGTTGCACATGTTTAGGTGCATGTTACCCACATTCGTCAGGGCCATGATGGTAAGGTAATAAATTGCACAACCGCTATTTAGTAGGCATCTGTCCGATACAGTCATCGATCAGTTTGCTTGACTTTATAGTAGGCTTGAATGTCAGACTATCTGTCTATTTTTCTAAGTGATTTTAGGTGTCTATCTATCCTCTTTTGTCGGACTTGCCAGGCTGGAGCACAGGTAAATTAAATTGGGCATCCTTTATGGAAAATTAGAGAAGAATAGAGATTTGAAGGTCATAAATAGAATATTTTGATTTCATCAATTTTCCAAAGAGAGGAATGTTATTTTTTAGCATGATCCTAAATGATCATTTCGCACAATTTTTAAAAATTTCGATAGGAAATAAAGTGTTGTGATTTAAAATTCCCTTCTTCATGTACCTAAATGTGCACACCCCATCACTCACTAAACATGGGAGTAGAGGCACCAAGGACGAGCTATTGAAGAGGAGGAATTGAGCATCTCTTTTTTTTTCTTTAGCTTCTACATCTCTTTAGAAAAGTCCTTGTTCCTTTTTGCAGCAAAATTGGATTTTTGTTAGGAGATGAGCATTACACGTTGGAACAATGAAGGCAATGAAGATCATTAAGTGGAGGAGCTAAAGAGATGGCAAAGGGATAAAAGACAAGGCATAGAAGAGGAGGAAGAGCTAGAGATGGGAGATGTTGGTTTCCTCATAATCACTTGCATGTATGGCATGGAGGAAGAAGATGAAAGTTACAACAAGCCACCAACTAATGCTATTATGTTTCTTCCTACCACCAATGATGTCAAACTTAATGCACTCGTGAACATTATGCTACAAAGGCAATATAGTATCATAACACTGAAGTGAATGCATAAATATCATAATATCAATACTATGTAATCCCAAAGCATTAATACCATATGTTACTTTGTTTCTTTTTAAGGATTAAACGTCACCCAAAATGGGGAGAAAGAAGAAGGGGAAACACTTCTCCCTCCAAAGGGGGAACTCACCTCCCTTGAAAGGGATGACTCTACACTTAAAAAAATGGAAACAAAACTTACAAATAATATGAAAACAAGAAACAAAATAATCAATGAAAGCATCTACTCTAGAATGCTTTCTAGCCATGCGTCATGCTTAGATGACGATTCACAATTAAGACTGGCAAGGAACCTAACATGTTGTGCTCGAGTTCTAGTGTGGCCCTAACGACCTTAGGGATTGGTCATCATTGTGGAAAATGAAACCTAAGACCAACCAAAGAACCTTCACCACTTGGCTTGAGCATGACCAAGGCAGTAGAGCAAGTGTTGGGCAATAGAAGAATCCACCACAAAGCTTCACCCTATTTGAATCAATCTCATTACACAGGCAAGTCTCCTAGCCTAGGAAGACTTGCTTCGAACACCACTTGTGCCTAAACACATCAAACGCATTGCACAAGGTGGGAAGAAGCTTAAATAGTGGCATAGGCTATGCCTATTGAGAAGGGAATAGAAATGATGGGCAACATAAGGTCTCCACTAACTCATCAACCACACAACAAAGTCAGATCCATCTTAAGCAAATGGCCAATGCATTGTGGTTGCATTACAGAAGCTAGAATCTTGGGTCTTAAAGAAGAGGAGATGTTGAGCTAAAGGAGAAGGTAAGGAACAAGTTCAGCCAGAGGTCCCCTCATGGTCTCATTAGACTAGTTGGCAACTAAGCACAACCTATAGCTGCAATTCATTATACTTCGAGTCTTTAGGCAAGCGAAGGTGCTACAACTGTAAACAACGGGTGAAGAAAGATGACGAGGGGTCCGACTCACTAGGAGAAGGTGGAGATGAGTGGTGAGCCTCTCAATCGAGAGAGAGAGAGAGGGGGCTGGAGATCTCAATGCAGGAAGGCCTTGTATCAAGCTCATTCAGTACTATATGGATTCGCATACAATACCTTCTTAGCCTACTGTTACGAACGCGTGACCCAGACGTCTTTTAAGACCTCTGGGAGGTGGCCCAGATGTCTGACAAGACGTCTGGGAGCACATCCAGACGTCTGACAAGACGTCTGGGATCGTTTACAGACGTCTGTAAGACAGTTTTTTTTCGCACGAGAGATTCGTCTGCGCGCCTGTGTGCGCAGACCCGTGATTCCTCTCTCTCTGCAGCTGCAGACCTGCCGCGCTCTCTCTCCCTCCTCGCGTGGCCTTAAAAGGCCACGCCTCCCCTCCTGTCGTCTCCACCGTCCCCTTCCTCTTCTCCTTCCTGTGCGCGAGAGCGAGCGAGCGCGAGGGCGGCAGCGGCGGCCGCAGTGAGCGCGGAGGAGGTGCGGCGTGCGAGGGCGGAGCTCTGCCGTGAGGGCGAGCTCGCCAGAGCGGCTTGGCCGGCCGGCGGAGGGCGCAGGAGGCGCGGAACGACGCGGAGAGGGACCTGCTGCGGTCTGAGCAGCAGACGCGCGAGGTGCGACGCGGGCGGCGTCGCGAGCGGAGGCCGAGCGGTGCCCTGTTCTGGAAAAATTTCCAGAATCAGACGTCTGGGTTGATAGCCAGACGGCGAGGGAGACGTCTGGAAGATCATACAGACGTCTGAAAGGTGAGTATTCCGCTTTCTTCTTCCTTCCTGTCGACTGACCGTAGTGAGGGAGGGAGTTGGCTGTGCGCAAGCTCGCTGATTCGCCATCCTTTGCGAATCAGACGTCTGGAAGTTGTACCAGACGGCGGGAGTGACCTCCAGACGTCCGGGGTGACCATCGGACGTCTGTGAGCTAGGCCAGACGTCCCCGCAGACTTCTGGACATCTGGGAAACCACGCTGAGCAGGTAATTCTCTGATCCACTTTTTAAGACGTCTGGAAGAAGTTCCAGACGTCAGATTTTACACAGTGTCGTCGTTTTCAACCCGTTTAGGGTCCGTTCGGGTTCCGTTTTCCGCGATTCGAGTTGCGTTCTTTTCAGAATTAATTCCTCTACCCATCTACAGTAGCTATACACTGTTTTGAGACTTTCCTTGTGTTTGATCCTTGTGATAGGACCTCGTTCAGTTGCAGTCTTGGGAATCGCGAAGGCACGCGGGGTTCCCGATCACGCCCCCATTACTCCCGTTGTACCTGGTAGAGTGGCTTTAAGTTATTAAAATCTGTTAAATTATGAAACCATAAATAGAACCTAGGACATTGCATGAACCCTAGGAATGAGAAATAGATGGAATGATAGCTCCTAGGTGTTGCATGAATCCTAGGACTGGAAAACTAGATTGTATTATAGATCCTAGGATATGGCATGAATCCTAGGATGGGAAAACTAGTGGAATGTATAATACTGCAGTCTTGGAAAATGGAAAGAGATATAAAGCTGCATGTAATTTGAATTAACAGCTGCCTGTTGTGAATAGATAACGTGGTTGAGAACATGGATTGTAAGAATGTGAAACTGGAAAGTGAAACCTAGATGTTTGAGTAAAAAGGATGGAACCCTACGGGGAAGTAGGAGTAGAACTCCTGGAAAGTGAATGGAATAGTATTGGGGAAGTGAGCTGGCCCTTGAGTACGGAGTACCAAGGAGAGCGACTGTTCCCCTGTTTAGTGCAGAGCGGAGCTAGCTGCCCCAGGGACCCGGGGTTAGGACTGGCCACTCTGTACCGACTTGCTGGCCCTCGCGTACGTAGTACCGAGGAGAGCTACTAGTGTAGGGAGGTACTAGCTACCCCACGGGCCCCGGGGTTCTGCTAGCCTCCCACACCGACTTGTTAGGCCCGCTGGGGCAAACCAGGGTAGTCAGGCGAGGGTGAGCGGACTGTGGAGGGGCAAGGCCCCGGTTTGGTTACTGTGGAGGGGTTGGACCCCTGTTACTGAGAGGGCTCTGCCCTGGACTGGTTCCGTGCTATGCTTTGGGCACACCCGTTAATGGAAACGACTGACCGCGTGCTAGTACGGGTTAGCTACCTATGCGTTTATCGCGCGTGCCGCAGTCACCGTTACGTCTGTCAGTGACCTTGGGGTGGTTGACTGAGGGTAGGATCACCACGGGGGACTCTCCCGGCCAGGAGAGCACCACGTGCTACTTCTACTTTTTGCAAAAGACTGCAATCAAGATCGTTCCCACGAGGAACATTCGAGATCAAGTAAAAGATCTGAGAAATAAATGAAATAGTGAGACAATTGAAAGATGTAAATAAAGAAAGTAATAGGACATAACAGCTACTGTACACTCTACTGTTGTCTTTAGTTTTAGTTGCCACTCTACTCAGCATTTTGCTGACGTGTTACACTCGTTACCTTTTTCAGGCAGGGTCAGCGGCTGCAGAGGACGCTGGGCCGAGTAGGGTCCAGTAGAGTTACCACTGTCTTTTGTACCTCTTTGTTTCCGTTATAGTGAGTAGTTCTTATTTCCGCTGTACTTTTCTTTACCTGCAGTTCATGTTATATGATAAATGTTGTTCTACTGTTGTGGGCTGTACCTTCTTACTGTTAATTATATTCATGCTGAATGAGGTTTATTTTACTGCTCTTTTGGTTACTTCCTCGTTGGACGACTAAGTCTTGGGATTAGTCGAGTCGGTCCGGTTCTCGTGTCTCGTAGGAACTCGGGAACCGGGTCGTTACAAGCTACTATCACTCATTGGGAACCTCTCTTACCTACGAACGATTAGACTCTTCACAGTCGTATAATTCTTCTCATTCATTAGTGTAAATAGGAAGAACATTGAGGAAATGTATATAGCTAGTCAAACTATCAACTGTTGCCCAAATCTAGCATTGATGAGGAGGGAGCCGAGAGGGCAATGATGGCATCGTCATCATCCTCTATATTTAACTTAATTTGATTAAATTCCAGAGCTAAATTCACCTAATTAATACATTAAAAGGGTATAATACAATTGGAGAGGAATAAGGAAGAATCAATGCAAAAGGGGTTAATTCTGTTGATTTAACATGCAATTACAATTGAGGATTAACTAAAGAGAGAATCTACATTGAATAAAAGGTCAAACAAACGTAAAAGTCAAACTCGTGACACTACAAAATAAATGACCTACACCAACGACTTACCTACACTGATAGTTAATTTATGCCACTAATTGGTCATTTTATATGTCGTTTATGCTTGTCTATGGCAAACTCCATTAGAATAAAAAAAAATCAAATGCCACCCTTAACCCTCAGAGCTACCCTAACCGTCTCTCTCGACTCATGCTTGTTGCTGCCTCTCCCTTTCCAACTCGCCCTCCTTCTCAGCCGACATCTTTGCCGAGCTCTGCCTCCTCTCCCTCCCCCTCCATCACCATCACCTTTCCCTTCCCCCACGATGGTGACATCCCCCTCGACGCCTTTTGCCCCACTATCCGCCTCAATGCCAACTTGCTAGACGGTAATGGCAAAAGAGATCCCATGCTTGCACGACAACATGGATGGTGGTGGGAGGGCGTCAATGCTCAACGGAGGGATCCTTGGTGGCTATGTTTCTTCAATCTCATGGGGTTCCATCAATCGAGATCTCTATAATAGCACACAAATAAGTCTCAAGTGAGAACTATGATAAAGATCCATTCCCATTCCCTCGTTCCCTTCCCCTCCTGATTGCACAAGGGGCTCACTCACCCTTTTCGTTTTGCAATAGATTGATCTTATCTCGTAAGGTTCTCTCTGTTGATCACATGATCTCAATCATTCTCATAATCAATCTCTCCTTAGGCGCTCTAGATCTCTCTCCCTAGGCAATTTTATGTTGGTGGCGAGGTTTAACCATGCCTGGGATCGAGGAGGAAGAGGGATCGTTGCTCTTTATGGGAGGTTCCTCCTGTTGTGCACGTAAGGTGTTTGATGGAATGCCTCAGTTGATGGTTCGGGAAATCATGATGCAAGTAAGGTTCGATGAAATGTCTGTGGCGTGAGGTGGTGGTGAATAGAAGGTGTCCATTGGAATTCCTTGGTTGTAGCTCTCATCATTAGTGCTTCCTCCACCTCATCGATGCTTGAATTAGAAAAGATTTTGTATTCAACTAATTGATCATGTGACAAGTAGTTGACAAAAGGGGAGAGATGGATAGAAGAAATAAAGCTATAAATAACTGCCATTGCGATGGCATCCATCCGATGGTCGTGATTGCCGCACTGGCAACGCTCCTCTTCTCCGCCACCCTCTTTCCCATGTTTTCGCCTGAACCCAAACTGATCTTAGAGCTGCAATAGCTGGCTTCACCCGATGAGATTTTTGTCGAAGCAAAGGAAGCTTGACCACATCCCTAGTGTTTCCGTAGAGCTCGCCGGTGAGCCCTCTCTTCCCCTATGTTCCCCTCTTCCTCCATCTATATTGCTTCCCCCTCGGGTTGTTGGATGAATAGATTATGCGTTGAATGATACCCATCCAACGCGTTGCCTTCATACCATCCCTGATTTTTTTTTTTCTATGGAGTGTATGTTTCAAATGTTTGGGATTTTCGATCGATTTTCGCTCCATGAATATGAGTGGGTTTTCTTTTTTAACCGCTGTGATTGAATTCAGAGTTTCAGATTTATGAGATGGATTTTCTAATCGAGAAGCGTGTGGCATTCTTGTTAAGGGGTTCCTAGTCAATGGAATGGATTGACGAGATCCCCTCTGGTGGAGTTTGGATTTGGCACCATTCTTAAGAAGCGAGAACTAAAGTGCTATCGTAGTTCTAATTGTTGTCGTAGCGGAGCATTTACCGAAGATGGCTCCTAGTTTCTTTTTTTTTATTAATTTATTTAGATCTTGTTTTGCTTTCCCTCTTGAGATGAAATGGAAATGTGATGAAATCATGTTTTGGTAGGATAAGTAGTGCATTCGTCATGATAGTTCTCAATGGGTCATAAGTTGGGAGAGTAGAGTTGAAAGGTCGATTGCTCTTTTGCATGAGATCATGAAGATTGATAGACTTGAAAGCTTTTTGTCTAATTGAGGGGGAAGTTGTGCAATAGAGGCAGCAATAGTTGTTGGTAAAATGGAGACCAATAGTCATGATTAATGTGGTCAAGACAAGGGGACAATCAACTTTCATATGGTGCAGATGGTAGGCATTTTACTAGATGATAGGTTATAGTAGAGTGCAATTCGTGGTCCAAGGACGTAGATGCTACTTTGATGGGTGGTAAGAGTGCTTTAGCCTTCTTTCCGAGTTTCAGGATATTTAGGAGGCCTCTTTGAATCATGTCACCCATTTTCCTTGGAGGTAGATGCTTGCTTTTATATGGGTGGTGATTTTATGTTATCCCAAAGGTTTCCTTTGTTAAGGGGATAAGTTGTGTAATGAGAATAGCATGTGGGATAAATTGGATCAAGATGTTTGATTGTGTGTGGGTTGGGGGCGGGGGGGTGGGGTGGGAAGGAGATGTCAATGGATATTATTCTTATTATATGTGTGAGATATTTTGGATGGTATGGTTGCTTTGGTAGGAGAGTGACTATTAACTTAGGTATGTGTATTATACATATTGGTGGGTATGGATATGTATTTTTAGCATGTATTGGTTCGGGGTGTACAATTAAAATGTGTGGCTGAAATATGTATGAAGGTGTATATTTATGTAGGCATATGTATTATATGGGGGTATATGTGTATGCATGCATTTGTGAGCAAAGTTCACATTACGTTGGAGTGTATACTTGCACAAGTTATTCTTTAAGCAAAATTGCAGCATTCTTTTCCTTTGTCTAACAGTGAGCAACCTATAATTTGGAAGCAAAGTTTGACTTGTTCGTGTCATGGCTAAGTAATATGACTGCTTTTACATTGACTCTATTTCTAATTAAGGAAAAAGGATTTCTACTTCATTTTGGTCATTGCTATGTAAGGATAGCCTACAGTGGCTTTGACCTTTGAAGTTTCAAGTGCTAAGGTTGAATTAGGGAAACACATTCTAAGAGAAATCACCCTTGTTGGGATGCTTTCTATGATTGTGTAAGTGGTTCCACATAAAAGGCTAACTACAACAATGGCACTTCATCATTCATTCTTTCAAGTGCTTGTTTCTAAGTGTAATTTATTGAATTCAATTTCTTTTTTATAGAGTAAAATGTTGGATCAATTTTTTTTCAAGGGTTTAGTTTGCATACCCTATGAAACTTATCATTTGTTGGTTTTTGATATACCAATCATGTTATTACATTCCTTCATCTCTACATGTGAAAGAATCCTTACTATTGAAAACTTCACTTTCAGGCATGTTTCAATGTTGATGACTTTGTTTTTAATGAAAAGTCACCAGAATTGGCTATTAGTTGGATCTTTATTTAATTGGATTTTTAGAACGGCATCAAGTTATTGTTTTTTTGTCCAATTCTTGATGGAGTATTGCATAATGGAATGTGTGCTTATTGTTTAGCGTATGGCTGTGCACGCTAACCATGAAAAAGAAAAGAAAAAAGGATGCATTGTTCCTTTCAAAGAAAAAAAGGCTACATTTCATGAATCCTAATATATCTATGAAAATGAGGTGATGAATACCATGGAGAATAATACCTCTTTTCTGACTGTTGTTCTTTGTCTATTTCTTTTCTCAACGTTAAGTTCCTTCTGTTCCTCATGGTTATGGTTCTCATTCTGTTTTAGGTGTACAACAGAGGCTAGGAATGGAGAGTCAAGTGAATTTTTGTTTCTCGGAGCTGATACTTTTGATCGAGAACCTTTACGAGCTGCTCAAGATCTCATAGTTGAAGTACCTGGCAACCAATGAACTGTTAGAACATTTGGAGGAAGATTTAAGGAGTGCTTATATTTTGATGAACAACTTTTAGGATAGGAGCTACTAGTACCTTCTAGCCTTAGATTGGAATGTTGCCTACTAGTTTAAGAGTGTATAGAGAGAGATTGATGGATAATTGTAGCTCATGCCACTTATAGACAAATTTCTTTTAGAATCACATGGAAAAATTGTTCCATTGGATGTACATGTATGCTCTTATGAATAATTCAATTTATTATTTCAAAAGTGTTATATCTTGTATATTTTCTTTTAATCTGACTTGAATGAAGGTAAACATTGTTGTTGATGATAAGGTTAAATTTTAATTCTATTAAGATATTGCTTTGATATCTATATTGACAGATTTAGTGACAGATGGTTGTGTTGGTATTATGCTAAAAAGATAATTAGAGTTATTACATGTAGTGATGGTTTTAGCAACATTTCTTACCCTACAATGATGGATAAAATCATTGTTCTTGCTGCTATCACAAAAAATGTCCAGCTTCTAGGATGTGACCGTCGCTGCAGGTTTAGGTGCAACACCGACAGTAAAAAACCGTTGGTGTTGCCTACAGTGACGCCTCTTAAGAGAACACCTTCAATGACCATCGGAATAGCTATTTGGAGCTACAGGGATGATCCTTTTGACCTATACCGATGGTTACTGACCATCGGTGTAGGTGCAGACTATTGCGTAAGCTTAAACTGATCAATCTAGGGTTTCATTGAATTAACAAATCAATTAATGATTAATTAACCCTAATCTTTTGCCTCACTTAAATTAACAAGGTTCCAGTGAAAATAAATATAATCTAAATCCTCTAAAAATTATCTAAAAAATTTTATGAGGATTAGAACAGTTAATTTGACAATCGGAACCCATTTTGACCTAAAATAAAGATCTAGGTGGGTTTTTAATACATTTTGGCTCAAATCATAAATTATCCATGTAAACATCATCAAAACCAAAAAATTGAAGTCACCATTAAATTTCTTATGTCCAAATTAGGTTACCATCAAAATTTAGGCTCATGTCGACCTCATCTTGTCCAAGTTTGCAATTTGACCCTTAAAAACCCAATCACTTGCAAAGAGCCCCCTAACTTCTTCATCTTCACAAAATGACCCTACTAGCAGCAGTAAAAACAGCTCATCACCGCGACTTCGGGTGCAGATTGCAATCAATCCATGCGGCGAAATCTCGCCAAATTTGGCAGGATGGTTCACCAACCATTCATGTAGCCCTTCACGGTGTTCCAACTCGAGATGCCATCTATGGAGGCCACAAATTGTGGCCGAAATCATCTACGAAGCTCACGTTGACTTCGCCATTCAAACCATTAAAAGGTTGCATATCGCTTGTGAACCTTTGCGCCTAGCACTTATAAAACTCGGTCGTCCTCCTCTAATCTTCCTCGTTAAGTTTTGGGCACGTCTCCACTTCTCTCTTCTTCCCGACGTCGCTGTCAAAGCCGACCTTGGAGCTCCTCTGTTCTTCCTCATCGCCAGTCCTAGCCATCAAACGAGGGCACAGTTGCCCTCGCCTCTTCATCGCCGTGCTTCCTGCCAACGAAGGCGATTCTCCTACCCTCCTCATTGCTCCAACTTCAGCGCCATCCTCTTCTTCTTCAAGTCTGGTGAGCAACATCGACGACCTCCTCCCTTATGCTCCGGCGTCCTCTCCTCTTAGGTAGTTCCCTTTCTTCTCCTCCCCCCATAGAGTAGCTTAGACCTCCTTAGAGTTAGATTCGACCCCAACTCCTCACTCCTTCCCGTTGTCTTCTCTACGGCTGGCCACGTGCTGTGCCAACTCCGGCAATCTCCACCACGTTGCTCCGTGCACCTCCACCTCCGTCAACCACCCCTCCACCTTTACGAGGTTAAGGCGAGCGAAAGCCCTCAATCAATTTGAGGTTTAGCTTGCTTGAGACATCCCCCAGACACAACCCATCGTCGGCACCTTTGTTGAGTTTGCCGGAGCTCCTCCGACCTCCTTGCAACAAATCGATGCCACCATCACCTTTAGCAAGGTCTGGCGACACCTCACAACTTTTTGGTCGAGGCCAAGATCCAACCCAGTTCTGCGACCACCTCCGTTGCTGCCACCTCCTTCAATGACACCAGCAACGTTCGTCGGCCCTCCTCGTGTGCCTAAAGCTTCGTGAGGGCACGACGAGCCTATTACGGTCCCCATCAGGGAATTCCATCTGCCAAACCTCTTCACCGACCTCACCGAAGCTCCCCTGCAACAGAGTTGACATGGACAAGGAGCTCAAGCTCTTGATGAAGGCAAGGGCTTAGTTGCGAAGAGAACGAAACCAGAAGGACCCATTTGCAGAGGTTCGAGACCAAAACATGATATTTTAGGGACTAATTTGCAATTTTTGATGATTGACACATATTTTGGTTCTAAATAAGTTTTATTGGTATAAAATGTTCAAACATTATTGCTAATGTTTATTTAGTGCTTAATCTCATTAAGACTTGATTATTCTATTTTATTGAGCATTAAATAATTATTTATCCCATGCACTTGAGTTTGTAATTAATTTCTTCGTTCATAGAACCAAATGCGATTTTGAACTTGTTCGTTTTAGAAACTCACATTTAACACAAGTTCAACTGTAATTAATTTGGATAGTGGTATTCACGTAATGAATTGCTCATAGCGAACAACCTCGGATTACTCCAATAATTCAAGAAACTATAAATTTTAAATGTTAAATTCGCTTTAATCAACTGTACTACGACGCACAATTTTCATAAAATGATTGAAGCGAGCTAACTGGAAACACAAGGGTTTCGAGCAAGGGGAAGGGGAGCCTGATGCTAGATCTGGGCCATAGTTAGTTTGAGGTGAGGTTAAATATAGTGGGTAAGTGAGAGATAGATGGGATAGATGATTAATAAAGGTTGGACAATGTCCTGACATGGGAGGAAGGGGGTTAGGATAATATTTGTCACGGTAACACTTATGTCTATCATGTAGATTAATTATGGTGCAAATACACGTTCAAACAAGGCCTTATGATGTAACGGGGGATGCTAAAAAGCTTTCTAACGTAAATGTACATTAACGTAAAAATTTATGCAAAAGTTTACGTCTCCACTAAACTAAATTATAGTGGTTATATTTAGTGTAAATTAAACATCATCGATGGTATCTATTTTTTGAAGGGTGCGTGAAATTTTGTGTGTTCTTTTACATTAAAGAAGAGTTTGAAAATTACCTCAATGTATCTTTTAGGAAGATATTTGAATATTATTGACATTGTTTCTACTAAATACTTAAAAGAAAAATATATAATCTTGACTTTGAAAAGGTGGCATATAATTAAGTATAATTGTTTCCTCCTCTCAAACTTTTTTTCTTTGCGAGTGAAATATACTTTATTTGCAGCCATCAATATGACAAGGAAAGCTAGTATAATCCCAACACCCTTGTAAGCTACAGCGAAGATAGTGTCTAGCTAAAAGATGAGTTGGCTGGACAACAACCCTATCAACTTTAGCCAAAGGATAAGAATCATGAGCTTCTAGAATGGAAGAACAATATTGAATGACACTTCTAATTTTCCAAGAAGGCTGTTGAAGGGCAAGGATTTGACTTATTAGATTGACGGTGTCAAATTGAATAGCCACTTTCAGTAAACCAGTTTCTAAGAACAAATTAAGACCTTGAAAGATCGCCCTTGTTTCGACATCCTCACTGCATTTAGTATCCCAAATGTAGGCACAGCCGTAGACAAAATGACCTAAAGCTTCAACCAAAACAACTACTGCCATCAATTGAGATCCTCCAATTGCAACATCAACCAGAATCCGAGGTTGATTTTGAGGGAAAGTACAATAAGTAGGTCGTCTTAGAGTATCTTGAGAACGTTGGGGATCAAGAGTCGGTTGATAGTGATTTCCAGTATCCTCAACATCTTATAAGAGATAGAAGTTAGACATCCTGAAAGCCTCCTCAATCACCACAAACAGATCAAGAGTGTCCCCATCCATTACCACCTTGCATCTATGTAATTATAGGGAATGCATCAAATAAAATACTAAATTTTTTGGATACATGGCTAAATCAAAAAAATTGTTCATACTATGTGCAAATTCCCACCAAGAATCATCAGAGTTAACCACCCTCACTCCCCTAAAAAACCAAACGACTCGCATAAATGTACAACTTTGAAGAAGGTGCCCCTAATCCTCCATTTCCAAATCACAAAAAGGACAAAAAGAATACAATATCTGCATTCTTTTTGCAAGAAGGGCCTTGAGTAGTAAAGCCCTAACAATTGCCTTCCATAGGAATATCTTGGTTCTTGGAGCAAGCCCATGGATAACCCATAATTTCCTACAAAATAGTAACTCCCTCTCTCCCACTACCCTATATATCAAGTCCATGTTCATTAAGAAGAGCTAGGTACGTTGACTTGGAAAAGAAATTACCTTTTAGGTGCGGCTTCCATATCAACTTGTTAAGGCCAAATGAATGGGAGTTGAACTTATAATGTAGGCTAATTCTGGTTGAAAATTATTGGCAAGAATTCTTCATTCTAGCAATTTCCTTCCTTATCCATCAAATTAGCTACCATAGATAATCGGAGAGCTGAGTACTCCTCTAGTATGAGAAAACCATCCCAATGTTTTACCCACTAATCACTCCAAATATTGACCTTTTCTCCATTTCCTATCAGCCACAACATGTGCTTAAAGAAAGAATATTTTATTTTCCCTAAAGCTTTCATGAAATTTGAATTTGATGCCTTAAACAGAAAGAGCCGTCAAGGAAATACTTAGGTTTCAATTGTCTTTGCCATAAAGCACCTTGTCCTCTACACAACAACCATCCCATCTTCATGAGAGATGCAAGATTAGTAAGCCTTGTAATTCTAAAGCCAAACCCAATTAATTATTTTGGAACACAAATAAATCTCCAAGGTCTCATATAAGTATGCTTCTTGTCATCAGAAAGCCCCCACCAAAAATCTCTAACCATCTTGTCTAGTTGTGAATAGAGCATTTTAATATAAGTATGCTTCTTGTCATCAGAAAGCCCCCACCAAAAATCTCTAACCATCTTGTCTAGTTGTGAATAGAGCATTTTAGAAAATAGATTTGTTGACATAAGATAATTGAGGATGGAGCTAAATGAAGATTCCCCTACCTATGATAATGTGTTTGCCTTCCAACCAGCTAGCTTTTTGGCATATTTAGTGATGACCAATTCTTTCAATATTTTTGTCTAGTTTGCATAATCCAGAATTGGACACTCAAGATAGAGTTCATCCCTAGTCATGGGTGCCGCATTAATAATTCTCATAATCTGATCCTGTTCTTCATGACACATAGCATAGCTAAAATATATTCTAGACTTTCCATAATTTACCTTCTACCCAGAACAACTTTCGTATTCTATCAATATCCCTAGTAGTTCGAAAGTCACCCTAGGAGTATCTTTTGTGAATAAAATAGTGTCATTGGCAAACATCAGATGATTTATAAGACTGGCATTTCTATGCAATTTACAACTTAATATAGCATTGCTGCGAAGAGCAATAGGCAAGCTTCTAGACAGATATTCAAGACAAAGGATGAATATATAGGGAGAAAGGAGACATCCCTACCTAATACCACAGGCTGAAGTATGGTATTAGAGGGAATACCATTCACAGTCACTTGGATTGTAGCAGAAATAATACATGACATTACCAAATTAACTAAGGGAAAAGGTTACAAAGTTCCATTCAATCCCATCAAAAGCCTTTTCCATGTCCAGCTTGATCACCATTGATCCTTGTTTCCTCTAATTAGTTTTTGTCATAGCATGCACCAGTTCCTTAGCAACAAGCATTTTATTAGTAATTTGTCTTCCAGATAGAAACCCCGACTAATTGTAGGAAACAACTAGCTTCAAAATGGGCTTCAATCTCCTTGCCACTAACTTGGCCACCAGTTTGTACAACGTGTTTGTCAGTTATATAAGGCGATAGTCCTTAGGCTCTTTAGGGGAGTAAAGCTTTAAAGAGAGAGCAAGAAACATTCGACTCATAGGAATAAGCATAATCTGATTTTTGAAGCAATCCTACACAAAAGAGATGACCTCCATTATGACTGTATACCAACTCTTATGGTAAAATAAGTCTGGAAGACCATTAGAGCCAAGACTCTTACAATTAGGCATAGAAAAAATAACATTGTGAATTTCCTCCTCATCAGGGAATTAGGAACACCTTCCTTCAACCCTAGATGGCCAATCCTGTGTAGTGAATAATTCCTTTGGATTAAACTCATTTAATTGAGAAGTGTGCAACTTCGAATAAAAATTGAAGAAACAACTTATCTTTCCATCGTCACCTGTTTCTTCCCCATTAGGAAGAGTAATCCAATGAAGAGTATTTCCCATCTTCTATTCTGTGTATAAAGATGATAGAACTTTATATTTCTATATTCGCTCTATATCTAGTGTTACGAACGTAGGCAGCAGACGTAGTTTAAGACGTCTGGGAAGTGGCCCAGACATCTGGCCAGATGTCTGGAACCCTTCCCAGACGTCTGGTAATAAATTTTTTCGGCGTACGGGTTCGCGTCTGCGCACCTGCGCGCGCAGACTGAACCCGCCGCCTTCGTCTTCGCTTTCTCTCCCTGCAGGCGCCGCATTTCCCTCTCTCTCTCCCCGCGGCCGCCTTATAAAACGCCGCCCTCTCCCTCACCCTCACTCCACCGCCTTCTCCTTCTCCTTCTCTCTACCAACGCGAGCGAGCGAGTGAGCGGGTGCGGCAGCAGCGGCTGCAGCGAGCGTGTGGGAGGGAGGAGTGTCGCGGGAGGAAGAACAAGGCTCGACCGTGAGGTGCGAGCTTGCCGGGGTAGCTAGAGCCGGCCGGCGGAGGAGCAGTGGGCGTGGGTTGTCGCGAAGGGGCTGCTGCAGCGGGCAGACACGGCGCGGCACGACCGTGCGTCGCGGAGACGACGCCGAAGACGTCTGGAGGACGGTCCAGACGTTTGACAGGTACAATATTTTCCCTACTTCTTTTTACGCGGGTACGGGCATGCAGCCGTACGCCGCATTCCTCTGCGCCTTTTCGTGATGAGAGCGGATGCGTGTGTGCGCAGGTGTTGTTCGGGAGGGCTCGAGGGCTCGCCTTTCCACACGAATCAGACGTCTGGCCACAGTACCAGACGACGGATAGAACCTCCAGACGTCTGTGGTGACAATCGAACATCTGGAAACTAAGGCCAAACGATTCAGCGGGCTTCTGGACGTCTGAAGGACTGCGTAGACTAAGGTACGACATGATCAACCTTTTAAGACGTCTGGAAGAGGTTCCAAACGTCTGATTTTGGATAGATTCGTCGTTTTTGACCCGTTTAGGGTCCGTTCGGAGTCCGTTTTCCACGTTTCGAGTTGCGTTCTTTCCAGATTTATTTTCTCTACCTGTTTACAGTAATTGTGCACTGTTCTGAGAAACTACTTGTGTTGATCCTTGTGTTAGGTCCCCGTTCCGTTGCGGCTCTGGGGGTTGCAGAGGCGCGCGGGATTGCCGACCACGCCCCCAATACTTCCGGCTTCGCGGGTAGAGTGGCCCTTTAATTTATTTAACAAAATTTATACAATTATGAAACAATTAATAAAGTCTACGACATTGCATGAACCCTAGGACTGAGAAATTAGATTGAATGATAGATCCTAGGGCATTGCATGAATCCTAGGACTGGAAAACTAGATTGAATGATAGATCCTAGGGTACGGTATGAATCATAGGACTGGAAAACTAGTTGAATATACAAACATTGCAGTCTTGGAAAAGTAGAAAGGAAATGATAACTACTTGTAAATTGGTTAACAACTGTCTGTTATGAATGAATAAATATGCTTGAAAACATGGGTTGCTTGAACGTAAAGCCGGAACGGTGAAACCTAAATTGGCTTGGTTAAAAGAACTTGAACCCTATGGGGAATTAGGAGTAGAACTCCTGGAAAGGAAATGGAATAGAATTGGGGAAGTGAGTTGGCCCTTGAGTACGGAGTACCAAGGAGAGCGACTGTCCCCATGTTTAGTGCAAAGCGGAGCTAGCCGCCCCAGGGACCCGGGGTTAGGTCTGGCCACTTTGTACCGACTTTTGGCCCTCGCGTACACAGTACCGAGGAGAGCTACTAGTGTAGGGAGAGTACTAGCTACCCCATGGGCCCCGGGGTTTTGCTAGCTCACCTACACCAACTTGTTAGGCCCACTGGGCAAACCAGGGTAGTCAGGCGAGGGTGCGCGGACTGTGGAGGGGCAAGACCCCTGTTTGGCTACTGTGGAGGGGTTGGGCCCCTGTTACTGAGAGGGCTCTGCCCTATACTGGTTCCGTGCTGTGCTTTGGGTGCACCCGTTAACGGAAACTATTGACCGCGTGCCAGTGCGGGGTAGCTACCCGTGCGTTTATCGCGCGTGCCGTAGTCATCGTTACGTCTGTCAGCGACCTTGGGGTGGTTGACTGAGGGTAGGACCACCATGGGGGACTCTCCCAGCCAGGAAAGCACCACGTGTTACTTCTACCTTTCGGGAAAGACTGCAATCAAGATCGTTCCTACGAGGAACATCCGAGATCAAGAGAAGGATCTGAGAAATAATCAACAGTGAATAAATGGAAAATATAAGGAAAGAAAGTAAAAATATAACAACTACTATACACTCTGCTGTTTCTGTTAGCTTTTAGTTGCCACTCTACTCAGCGTTTCGCTGACGTGTCACCCTTGTTGCCTTTTCAGGACCAGGTGTTGAGCAGCCAGAGTCAGCGGCTGCAGAGGGCGCTAGGCCTAGTAGGGTTCACTAGGATTACCTGTAGTACTTATTGCACTTTTCTTTCCGCTATAGTGAATAGTTTCTATTGCTCCTTGTACTCTCTTTAATGTAAGCTTCATGTTATGTACATGTTTATTTCTCTACTGTTGTGGTGGTGTATGCTGTAGTATTTTCTTTCTTTACTGCTGTATTTTGTTACTGTTAGTTATATACATGGTGAATGTGGTTTATTTTACCGCTCTTTTGGTTACTTTCTCGTTGGACGACTGGGTCTTGGGATTAGTCGAGTCGGTCCGATTCTCGTGTCTCGTAGGGATTCGGGAATCGGGTCGTTACACCTAGTTCTATCTTGATCTTTGACACCAATGCACTTCTCCTTGAACAAGGAGCTTATCATATTGTCTCTGTAGTTGCTTTTCTCTGGTCCAATCACATTCCTCAGGCAATTTTCCCTATAGTTTAGCTAATTTAGGCTCAATTTCAGACTTCCTTTTTGGTGAAATAAATGCATATAGGAAGTAAATAAATAAAAACATATGCATTTCCAACATTTTCGCATAAATAAAAAATATTAAATCAAGCAAGTCAAATATGATTTGGCAAGATCTAGAATAAAATAAAGAACAAATAATATGCAATAGCACAAATAAATAAAATTAAGAAAGGTTAGAGATTACTTCGATAGAAGCATCCATTAGAGACTTTCTTTAGAGAAGGTATCAACTCCAACAATACCGGTGCGGCGGGGTCTGACAAACTCCTCTCAGGATACGACAATTCACCTCCAAGATTTAGCGCACTTCGATCTTGGTCGTTCTTGAAAACCACCTCAGGAAAACGAAGTCGAGACAATTTGGTTTCCAACCAAATTCCCAATTGATCTATCAATTTAATGGTTTGATCAACCAAAAGCTTCTTGTGGATCTCTCAATCTCTTTGTGCAAGATCGACAAAAGTGATTGGAGATTTTTCTACTAATCTTATGTCGAACGAATGAATCAAGAAAGAGAGATAAGAATGAGAGAGAGGGGGAGAGAGTGGAGAGAGCTTTTCTGCTCTTGTTGTGTGTCAAATAAGAGGCCCCTCGTGGCTCTTATATAAAGCTACGATCAGACGCTTAGGGAAATTTCCGTTTTGTGGAAATACGACAATTGATTGACCAAAACCAATTAGTCGATCAAACTTCACTATTTGGTCAATCAAACCAATTGGTCGACCAAACTAAATTCATTGATCGACCAAGGTCGACTAATTTTACATTTTAATCGACCAATCCAGGTCAAAATCGTAAGATTAAAATCCGTAGCAAAAGAGTCAAAGTTCCAAATTGATTCTCACCCGCGCCCGAGTCGGAACAGGGGTAGGGCGAGGCATGCGTGGTCCCCAGCCCCACCTCTCACTCTTTGCTACATAAGCAATGTGAGACAGAAGTTTTTTACACCTACCAAGAAGTTTGTCCACTTTCAATATGAGACTAAAAACATCTCTCAAGTCTCATTGATTTCAAGATAAATTCAACGTCACAATATAACAATTGCATCCCGATTGATACAATTAGCCTATCAAATCCAACATTTTTTTCCCAATTAACATCTACACTCGAATGCCATTTCTTGAGTTCCCCAACCAAATGTTCGCCCTTGTCCCAAATTGGCAAACTAGTACTAATGACATCCCCATTCCATCCTTTTTTAACGAATGATTGATCTTCTTTGATACACCACTCAGCGCCCATCCTCCAAACACACTTAGACCACCTCATGTTCCATTGTAATCTCAATAATATTGGACTATGATCATTACCCAACGCTAGAAGATGTAACACCCCAGTATTTGAAAATTGCATGATCCAATTTCTCGATGCAAAAACCTTGATAAGTCATTCCCTAATCAAAAACTAGAGCCGACACTTGTTAGTCCATGTATAAACCTGACCTGAAAATCCCAAATCCATTAACCCCAACCATATGGTGAACGTAACCTTCCCATTCAATTCCAAAATTTTCTTCTACAATTTTATTTTCATATACCATATATACAAGCCAAATGCCAGAAAAAATCATCTGATATAATTTTCAAAAAGTTGAAGTAGAATTTAAAATATATGATATCTACGTTTATGGTGTCACAAAAAAGAAGACCAAACTCACCGGACTCCTCTCGAACATACGCAAATGTCGTCGTTGTTGCCTCTGTTCAAGAGAAACGAATTAAAAGTTCTTTCTCTGAGTTTAGGGAACTCTGAATAATGACCAATAATATATGAGAATCACTTTGCACAAAGTCATATTTGTATCTTTCATTGTAGACTAAAATTAATTTATTTCCTTTGTCAAGAGTAGATTTTTTTTTTTCTTAAATGGAAATCCACACAAGGAATACATTATTTCATGAGCAAAAGAAACATTTAGCTTATACTACAGTACATTAGTGTCCACACTTTGCCACTAAAGGAAAAAGGCCAGTTTTTTTATTGCATGCTTAAACACATGTTAAATCAAATCGAAATTGGAATGCATATAGGAAATCAAATTTAAGTACTTTGGATAATATTCATTGAATAAAAAATTCAAACACTGATTTGGAAAGGTTTGGTGATATCTGGGAAGCACATGCACTATTCTCTTCCCAGTTAAAGGTAGTTCAAGGTTGAAACAACTTCTAAATAATCCCTTTTCTTCTTTAAGAAAATCACACATGTTGCTTTCTGCTTCAAGATTCTAAAGTTTCTAGTACATGGCAATCGAGAAATCATTTCATTAAAATAGAATGCTCATCTGCAGAAGGATATATACATATATAGTGGTACAACTTATAATTACTTCAATCTAATCAAGTTACGGATAGTAGATACCATCAAGCTATTATATGGAAGTCACTTAATTTTGAACCTGTTGCCTTGGACATTCATTACCACTGAGCAAAACATGAGCACTTCGAAAGCAACTAAAAGCTAGTGGTGACAAATTAATAGGAGCATCATCAATCCCACGTACGAGTTCAATCACTTGCATTGGCAATGCGATAATCAGGTCCAATGACCATTAGCTACTCATGAAATGGTGTTTATTAACATAAACATGTTTTCATGACATTTATGTCAATACTGTCAATACTAAAAAGACGATGGCAAATTCATAGCTGTATCTAGGTAAAAATCATATTTTCATAGATTATGTTATATGAGTTTTAGAACGAATCTTTACCTAGTTATATCACTGGTAGCTAAGGGCAAATGTGTATATATTGTTTACCTTTTGAAAGCATCTACCATGCATGCTGATAGATACATAGTATCTCAATGGTCTGGTCTTGCACGGTCACATCTTTTTTCTTTTTTTGTTAATAATATATACTTGCCATTGTCATGTTAATTACTACTCTGATCTATTTTTCTACATCCACTACTTTGTAGAGTTGATTTCTCCAAGTGTTTTTAACTTTTTTGTTTTATGAGGGACCAATTTCATTACGGAGAAGAATATTACCCGAACTATAGGGAATTCGTTGGCTCCTCTTGCATTGACTCAACAAGCCAAAGGCCTAAACACAAGAAACCAAAACAGTAAAAGCAAAAATAACAAAAGACAAATGACCTCTTGAGTAGCAAACAGAACAATATCCTCCAATCGAACACTCCACGCAATAGATGATGAATGACAAGCAAAAACAATAAAGTTTCACGATCAAATGATCAACACTTTGCAAGAATCAAGCAAGTACCCGAAGTAACTTTGGGTTGTCTTGGGGATGGACTGATATATCTAGTAAAAGAAAAGCAATCTGTGGTTGTGGAAGATAAATTTTGATCAAGCTGAAACCCCAAGTAACTTTGGGTTTTACTTAATTCATATAGCAACCACCACCAGTCCTTAACTGGACCCTTTACCTAGCAAGTCTGATCACAAAGCCAATGTATGGCTAAATCAACTCTCCATCATCTAATCCAAGTGGTTTATTTAGGAAAAAAAGATGTAGACTATAGAAACTCAACACGCTCTGGTAAAGCCAAAGTTGAGTCAGAATAAGATCTACATCTAAAAATGCCCTTTCTTGGTGAATAGCCTTTGGCCATCCATGCCAACTCTAATACTATATGTGTTGCACTGGATGGAAGTAGGCAAATAAGGCTTAACTTGAATGGAACTGGTAGGTGTGTAATTGAGGCAAGTCCCCCATGTCTAAAATTACACCCTTACACTTAGATCTAGAGGATCTAAGCCAAGGGAAAGGAGAGAATAGACCTAATTCTCTGTGCCTTCTCTCCCCCTTCCAAGATTGGGTTGATCACCAAATGCATGCTTAGGTAAGAAGTGGCCATAACAAGAAACTAAAATGAGGAACGAGAAAGAATACACCGTGGAAAAGAAGAATGGAGGGGGTTGCTTGAGATGACAAGGGAATCACATGGCTGCACGAGATATGGGAACTTTCCCCAAATGAGTAAGAGGTGGAATACGAGAAACATTAAGCAAGAGGTGGGAGAAGGGACCCTAGTTGAGACAAGGGCCACCCCCTAGGCTCGATGGTGAATTGGTTATAGGAGTCCCTAGGTGATGGGAGAAAAATCTCCAAGTGATGAGAGGAGGACACACATCCTCAAGGGAGGCTCAAAGTAATGGACCTCATATTTATATGAACACCAAGATTGGCCAAAAGATTTACACCCAATAGAGTTATGACTAAAGTGTCTCATAAGGATGAGGCAAAAAGGCAACTGAATATGCCCGGAAACCAACCCAAATGCAACCCCACACAATGAGACATGGGTTGGATGATTATGGAATGAAAATAAACAATGGTACGACTTGCTTGCAAATAAGGTAATGAAAGGTTAGAGATGATTTTGTATTCCTATTAAAGATCATTGTATTTGTTTAGCATTTGATTGAGGTGACAGATTCACTGGCAATCCTTTGAACAACTCAATGAGGAAAGAAAGAGAGAGACGAGCAACAAGATATGGCAAGTCATTGTAGCACAAATTGAAGGGATAAATCCCTAACAAGATTGATCCCAAAGATTGCAGATTGGAATCCTCATGTGCAACAAACTCGCAATTGGAAATGACCTTCAACCTATAAAAGGTGAGGGGAAGGGTCGAAGCAAGGGTGTGTAATCGTGAATCTCAAGAGATATTGAGAGAACTCTTCGTAACTTGAAAGAGAGAGTACTTACTCCTTGTAATACTTCTTTCCAGGGTTATACTCCCCCAACATACAACCAATTACTAGGGTTTCTCTCTGGGAGGACGGGGGGGGGGGGGGATCTTAAAGATTTAAAGCAACCACTATAGCTTATAATGCTTTAAACAATCAAGGCTCTAAACTCTCAGAGGATAGTTTAGTAGGTTCAAACTAGAAGATTCTATGCAGGTCAATCACAGATAAAAGCAATCCCATGAAAGCATAAAGTTTTTACTACATTCCACCTTTAATGATGTACAACAAGGGAAATGGTAGTTTTTAATTCAATATGTATAATGGTAGAGTTTTTGAGTGATTGTGAGCCTTAGGATGGTAGGTCAACCTCCTTATATAATGAGAGGTCAAACCATCCGTTACAAGTTATAATGTCAGGTCTACATTAAGTACACCATGTTCATGTGACTATTTCAAGAAAAGATAAATATAATTGCACTACGTTAGTGTCATAATCATGAGTTAAAGTCTTCTTGTAATGATCACGGAATGATGATGAATGTCACTAATGTGGCTTCCTTAGGTGGGCACGTCTTCATCTCCTGAACTTCCTCACCTAGATTTGTAGCTTCCTGATTAAGTTTGCCAGAAGTTAGGTAGTTAAGACGTCCGTTGGCACGTGCCTCATGGATGTTCTTCTACCAGGAGAGCATTGGGCAACAACCTAGGTTAGGCAATACTACCTAATGAGCCTCTGGAGGCTTCCTTCGACCATCAAAAGATTTATAAGTGAAGGGAACATCGCGTAGCCAAAAGACATCCATTGTTGGGGAGGATACAGTAGAGCCTTCTTCGTGATGGTAGGGGTCGACCTTACAAATCTCAAACAATCTCAAGGGAGGCACAAAAGATTTGGTGACCTAGTTCCACCGCAAGGGGTGTACATCTGGGGGTGGATGATACTCTTAACTATGCACTAGAGCTTGAGAGGTTATAAGATTTCTCTCCCTCACGGCCCCCTTTACTTGGGGGTCTCTCTCTCTATTTATAACATGGAAAGATTCTTAACATAGTAGCTAGTACACTTTTTGGCATACTGTTGTTGGATTGTCGATAGTCATTTCTGTCCTATCGCATCTTCGGCCTTGGCTACGCCGAATCCTTTGGTAGGTAGGGCGGGCCCTGGTTTGGGTCCAGCCGGTCGTAGGCGGGACGGGTGGTACCGGTCCTGCCTGCTTACCCTGTAGTCGAGTAGCTGGATCCTCTGATGGGTCATGTGTGAAGTTTTGGATCTGAGAGCAATTTTTGCCCCTTATCATATGCCCCCACTCTCTAGCTAACGTGAGTTGTTGAGAGGGTAGGGAGAGTATTCAAAACTCTATGGTGGATGATGCCCCCAGATGTTCTGCCGACTATGATGAAGTGGGGAGAACAATTGTTACGGAGGAGTTGGGTGGCTTCCCCTATTTCCTATCGCTTCAAAGAGGTCCGTGTTTATGTACAGTAGGGGCGCATGGGCCCGTGTTTGTGCTGGCTTTAAGAGGCAGCGCTCTACTGAGCTTGAGTGTTGGGCTTATAAGCCCGAGTTCACACCAGACTTAAGAGGCGGCACCTCACCGAGGCTGAATGTTGGGCGTATGAGCCCAAGTTTATGCCAACCTTAAGAGGCGTCTCCTCACCGAGGCTGAACGTTGGGTGTTTGAGTCTGAGTTCTTGCTGGCCTGAAGAGGCGGCTCTTTGTGGAACTTGAACTTTGGGCGTAGGAGCCTAAGTCCGTGCCATCTTGAAGCGGCAGCACTTCATGGAACTTGAACTTTGGGCATAGGAGCCCAAGTTCGTGTTGGCCTAAAGAGGCGTCGCTTTGTTGAATTTGAATGTTGGGCGTATGAGCCCAAGTTTGTGTCGGCCTAAAGAGGTGTCACTTTGTGGAACTTGAACTTTGGGCATAGGAGTCCAAGTTCATGCTAGCCTGAAGAGGCAGCACTTCGTTGAATTTGAACCGGCTTGAAGAGGCAGTACTTCGTGAAACTTAAACTTTAGGTGTAGGAGCCCAAGTTCGTGCTGGCCTGAAGAGGCAGCACTTCGTTGAACTTGAACGTTAGGCACATAAGGCCAAATTCATGCTGGCCTGAAGAGGCGGCACTTCATAGAACTTGAACATCGCCATAGGAGCCCACGTTCATGCTGGCTTGAAGAGGCTTTTTCAAGGCGGGCACAAATTTCTGTTGCCATGAAAGGTCATGGCTTCGAACGTTGTGCCTACTCAAAAAGGCGACCGATTCTTTTACAGTGTTGGTATGAGTGTCCAACGTATTATAACATGTGGAGTCCTTGATCGACGATTTTGTTAATGCGGTCAGGCTGTCACGTAATTCGCACCGTATCTTGGGGGATTTTATTCCTCGAGAACCCGCAATTTGCTGGGTTGGGGAGGTGGAATGATAAACACACATGAATTCATGATAAAATGATTATTTATGATAGTTCCTAGGCTTAGCATTACATATCGTGTTATAGATACCACATAACATCCATTGCATGGCATTTAGGATAGTTGTATATTATGTACATTAATTCTTCCATTTTATATGGCCAGGAGGTAGTGCGACATCTTTATGGGCTTCGGATAAAGAATCCAACCGTATGGATGAATCTGAAGCGATGATTGCAGTCCGTCAACGTGAATATCACCCCGATCAGAGCTCCGTAGCACCCTCGACAAGAAGAAGATGGATGATCCAGATAGTGCCATGTGGCGCCATCTAGACCACCCGACATGAACCATGGCCACCCCAGCCTCATGCATGGAGAGATCTCAGCCGTTAGATCTCAATCCAACGGCTGAGGGGTGCTCTACATCACGTCACCTTCACTAGAGAAGAGCTCAAGATTATATTGTGACCGTTGGATGAGAATCCAATGGCCACAATCACACGATCAGCTAATGCCACCTTACCCTCCACTCGACCATCCACCGCCTTGGCGCAACGGTAAGGCACCTGCTCCTCAAAGGAGGGCCGTGGGTTCAAAACCTGCTAAGCCCCCCCAATTGCTCAATTGAGGCAGCACCAGCGCACTGACCAACACACGTGCGCGGACGCGAGCGCACCAGCCCGCACACCAGCACCAGCATAGCAGTGCAACGCTAGCGCACATGCGCGCGACACGGTGCGTGATGGGTGCGCAAGCACAATAACAGCGGGCGTGGGTTAGTGCAGACTTTCAACGACAGCTTGGGCGGACCTTTAGTGACGCTTACAGTCGTCACTAATTGCTTGTAGGTGCAAGGCCAGCTACGGCCATGAGCAATGGGGGCGCGATCTTCAGTGACAGCTGCATGAGGTCTTTAGTGACGTTTGCAGTTGTCACTACAACCCTCTACACGAGTTCTTTCTTCTTCCCTCCACTATATAAACACCTCTACACCCCCCATTCCTCTTCATCTCTACGTACTCTCCTCCCACCTACTCCTAAGCTCTAGTAGCCTACCAAAGCTCCATTAGAGCTTACTCTAAAGCTTTAAAAGCCTCCTATTAGTGTAGCATTCCTTTATCCTACCAAATATTCGTCCCTCATCCCATCACCTTCATAGGTCGCCTTGGAGTCGTCCTCCCACCTCCATTCCGATAGCAGATGACCTCCGCCTTTTCACCTCCATTCCAGAGCCTTGGTGAAGCATTCCTCTACTCGGCGTCCACCTACATCTCACCTCCGTCGTCCTGCATCTCAACTCCTTCATCCAAGCTTCCACCAAGCACTGTCGTCTTGCCAAACAGCCGATTCGGGAGATTTCCTCTCACCCATATCTCTTTTATGCTTTCATAGGTCATTGTAATTAACATTGGAGTGATATATATCATATTTGTTCCATCTCTCTTGTGAATTTATTCTACTTTTCATTTTATTTCAAAAACAGAAAAAATAACAAAACCTCAAAATACCAAAAAGAAACAAAATGGAGCACGGTTTTCAAGCAAAGTAAACTTTGCCTCCCTGTGTTCGACCCGGGACTCCCTTGGAGTTTTGGTAAAGTTGTATTTCATAACAAGTTTCCTTTTGTGAGCTACGCCGATGGGTTCTCATAACCTTAAGTTTAATTCGCGAAACACGCCTCAATCATTTTGGCACCGTTGTTGGGGAGGCAATGGAATTTACTTTCTTATTTTCTACACTTCTTTGCATTTACATATTACTAACCGCACTTATCTCTGATCTGTTGTCTTACAGGTACCCTAGCATGGAGATCCAAGTGAGGTAGACTGGAGTAAAGTGCGGGTAGAGTACTTTGTAAGTGTCCCCCACATCCCCCCCACTAGTTTCATTTCGCCACACCCATACCCAAGACCAAATCTACTTAAGTGCTTACATAAACCCTAGGATAGACTTTGGTTGACTTGTTTGCCACCTCCACTCATCTCACCCCCGCATTTTATAAAAAAAAAAAACAAAAAGATACTTTCTGTGGGATGAATCAATATACATACTTTATACACCCACATTTGAGGCACAACCTGACTTAATTTTCATCTACTCAACTAGGATTCCGACCTGTGGAATTGGTACACCAATTCAGCACATAAAAGAGTAGAAACCATATTAGGTTAATCATCTTTCTGTGTATCTTAATCGGTGGTGCATTTGGGCTGATTGATTGAATTGTTTAGGCTGCACAACCTAATTTAAAAGAGATTCATTTTGTAGCTACCCCATAGGATTCAATACTTAGGTCAAGCCAGGCACCCCATATTTTCTTGATTTATAAAGGAAAAACACTTGAACTCGTGCTTTCAAAACTTGGTTTGCCTCACAAAATTTGGTGAATATACCTAATACTTGCATCCTAAAAGCTACTAAGCAAGATTCGAACCTTAAAATTCACCTCATCCTCAATAATCTTTCTTGAAAACATTTTGGTTGTGCACATACACACATTCTCAAACAAATAATTAAGGGCATAACTCATTAAGGACCCATTACATTCCAAAAGCACTAAATATCCCAAGCCTAACTAAAATTGATTGGACGTTGGCCATAAGGACTGATTCACTCTTCGGGGCCCAGATTGAGTTTGTTCACGATTAACCTACTTATACTAATCAATCTAATGTCTAGTTAGGGGAGTAGTGTCAAACGACCCTGGCTAGGGGGTACACTAGGAACTAGAGGTGCAAGCTAAAGGAAGAACCTTCTTCCCAGTCCTTTCTTCTAATTGGTTGGATTGCCTAGATATAAGTAGAGTAAATCGTTCATAATCTTAGGACGGATTTTGAGAGTCTGCAGACTTTTAGGCTACCTAACCTAAGGACAGGTTTGTATTTTTGTGCTGCAGAGCCCCTTCTCTTCCCCGTCCTTCCAACTTCCTTCCAGTGTATGCTTAGAAGGAGGTCATTGAACCCTCGTTTGGAAGGACCTATTGACCATTCCCAGAGGCGGAGGTTGAGTTTTAGCCAAGTAGATCCCATGGTTGATCAACAACCACCTCCCCTGCCCTCGAACTAGTAGGAGCTGATTCAGAGGCAGTTGGAAGAATTGCAGCAGATGCAGCAATGGTTCCAACGAATGAATGGTCAGAGTGCTCGGCCCTTGAAGGATTTTTATGATCCTTCAAATTATGAGGATCGTCCCGGCATTGTGATCCCTGCCGGTGATGTTGAGATCAAGCCCCAGGTTTTGAGTCTAATTAAACACTTTCACAGGCTTGGCTCAGAGGACCCATTCCAACATTTGGAGGACCTGATCACTCTGGTTTAGACCACTAAATCGCGAAATGTGGATGAAGAACAGATGCTCATGAGGCTTTTCCCCATTCACTTAGGGATAAGGCCGCACATTGGTATCGTACCATGGGAAGACCGATTGCTACCTGGATGTTAGCAAGGCGATATCGTCATTTTAAACTAAGTGTTGTAATATAGTTAAAATTGCTTTGAAAACAAATAGATTTTATTACTCGAAAAAAATTCCGATGTTGAACACAGGGAGCAATATGGGAATTTAAATCTCAAGAATTGCAATATAAGACAAGAAAGCTATAGAATTGAAATCAAGAATTATTTCAAAATAATGTAGCACTAGAATTAAGTATCAATTTGCAAAAATAATGGAGTAAAATGGTGGTTTAAACCACCATATACTCCTTATAATAATAGCTAAGGAACTCAAATATCATTATATGAAATAATGCTCAAATGTGTCGTTAGATGGTTGGATCAGACGTCTTAAATGTCTGATTCTACGGTGCTTGGATTTCTTCTTCGTTCTCTGTTCCTTCCTTCTTCTGCTGGGATTCCTCTCCTTCATCTTCTTCTTTGCTCTTGTGGCTCTCGTTCTTCTCTTCTTTCTCTCTGCTTCTGCTTCCTTCTTCTTCTCACATAGGAGGGGGACTTCTCAAATTGGCTAAGTGTCAGCCAATATCCTTCAGCAGCAAAACCCTCCCCTACCCTGCGTAGTTATCCTCTCCTTCTCTCTTTAGGATCCGCTCTCCCAGAGCCACGGGTAATCGGGTTATTGGATTTAGCATACCTGGGTCCAGGCTCACATGTGTGCGGTAGTGAGAGAGGAGTGCAGGTTAGTCTGGGCGGGTAAACAGATCAGCCAGATCCGTGAGGGATAGAGTCGCAGACGAGATGCAGGTGTGCGTGGGTGAGTGGGACCTTACCCCATGTTATGAGGCGAATAGCCTCTAACACTTTTGCAATTTATTCGTGCACAGGGACTCTGCCGCTTCCGAGGTGGGACTATCCTACCCTCCTTTCTTCGTGCAGTCGCAGCAACAGCTCCTTCTTCAAATTCGTGCAATGGGGAGGTAGACTCCTCCAATTGTTAGCTAGAAGGAAGGCCTGGAGGCTTTCCGCATCGCCTGGAGGTGAAATTTTGGAGCGAAGGCACCTGGAGCAGCTTCAAAGCTTGCTCGAATCTTGTGTTAATGGCGAGCTCCACCTGAAGACTTGAAATCAGCAATAGGGCCTTTTAGCCGCGTTAAAATGTTCAGGAATGATCGTCGAAGCACAGCGAACGTGATGGGGGTGGTGGCGTGGAGCAAGAGTAGCTGTGGTGGCCGGACGGTGATGGGAACGGTCGGAGAGGATGGTTTGTTCGGGTGTGAGTTGGAGTGAGCGAGAGGATGAATAAGGAGGTGGGTTTTGTGTGGGAAGGTGTGGTGAAGCTTATAAGGTGGTCAGTGAAGGGGATGGTTGCATGTAGTGGGCAGAATCCTTCGCTGGAGTGGTCATCGGAGATGGAGGAGATGAAGTTGGGGAGGGTCGTCGGTGGTCGATTTAAAGTGGGGTGAGTGTGAGAATGAAGAACAAAAGGTAAGGGACTTAGCTAGGAGGTTGTTGGACGAAGCAAGGCGGAGATGGTGTCATTTGAGGTATTGCTGATGCCGGAGACGAAGGTGGTTCCGGTGAGGAAGAAACGGCAAGGATGAAGGAGAAGGAGGCATCTGCTGGTACGGCAAGACGCGGAAGGAAGTGAGGGAGATGAATTCGCCGTTGGTAAGGCGGACGGACGACGAGGAGAAGCAGAGGGAATCGCCAGACATCGAGGAACCTTTGGCCGTGAAAGAGAGAGAGGGATTATGGGGAATCTCAGCCGATTTCGAGGGTAGGAAGTTTGGGGGGATTTGGGCTCTCTTATATAAGGATCTAAAGGCGGTTTGAGCTTGGGAAACAAGCTTTCCAAGCATGGAAAACCTCGTCGGATTTGGGATGTTCTTGAGACCCAATTCTCTCATGCATTCGCATAAGAGATTAGGTAAGTTCTAGGGCTTAGGATTGGGTCCAATAGGATGGGAATTTCTTGATGAACTTCCTTTCAATTTTGAAAGGGATTCGTCAAGAAATTAGGGCATTCTTTCCATTTTAAGGTCGTTGGAGCAAGTAGGAATATGATTAATGGCGGTAGGGACCTTTTTGTGAGAATGATGATAAAGTTAGGGGCCTATTTGAAAGGATTTTGAAAGTTAAGGGTAGAAATGAAATTAGACAGGACCAATTTGCAAACTAGGTCAAGACAAATTCATCTTGGGTCCAAATTTTGATACAAACCTAATTTGAACCTAAGGAATCCAATGGTGAAGTTGGATTTTGGTTTTGACTATGTTTGACTGGATAATTTATGCAAAAACTTAAATTAAGGCAAATGTCTGTCTGTGGTTTTGTTTTAGGTCAAAACGGGTTCTGATGGTCAAATTGAAAGTTCTAAACCCTATAGAATATTTTTCTATGAATTTTAGAGGGTTTAGGTGAATTTTATCCTAATCAGAACCTCAGTTAATTAAGCGAGTCTGTTTTTAGGGTTTCAAAAGTCATTTAATTCTCAGAACATGTGCAAACTCTTTTCTGTCTGTCTTATCTCACTTGTTATCTTTTTAAGACCAATTGACCTTCATTCAACCCCTGAGAAAGCCCGTGGTGAAACTGCATTCATGATGAGCTGGTAAAATTACAGTTTTAGCCTTAGTTTCTTATTTTTCTTTCAAAATGAATATGCAATGACTTGTGACTCTCTGGCAGTTATGTAAGAGCATTTATTGACTTAATTGGGTCAAAATGAGCAGTTATGGCTCATGATTGTATTCCCATCATTGGACAACTTTGAAATCGACCTTCCTGAGGAAATTCTTCCTAATTGGGCAAATCAATGTATTGTGACGGGCCATTACCACTTTTGCCCAGCAGCACGGGGAACCGTTTCATGGGGCCTGGGAGAAATTCCAGGATCTATTGTGGAGGTGTCCACACCACGAGGTGCCTAAATGGCAACTTGTGCATATTTTTTATCACGGGTTGAATGATCAACTTCGCAATCATGTGGATGCTTCTTACAGAGGCAATTTCCTCAACAAAGACGCAGATAGTGCATATGATTTGTTTGAGGAAATGAGTGAAAACTCTTTAAACCACTCCTCCATGGAAACCTTCAACCGATCCAAACAAACTTGATCAAATGCCAATGAGGTCTAAGATTCTCATACATTTGATATGGAACTGATCTGCAATAAATTAGATAAGATGGAAATGGTTGCTAAACGAATGGAAGAGTGGATGTCCAAAAACTCTAATTTTTCTAAATCCACTCAATCCCAGGGATCGGGATTCCATTCTTCGCAAGCTCCTATAGGACGGGAGTTTGTGAACCGGCTGGAGTCGGCCCAACCTTCAAGCCAGCTCTTCTCGAAACCTTATGGGTTCAAAATTGGAGCCTTTGATCCCAGTTTTTCAGATCCTTCTTCATCCTCATCTTATGAGGATGTTCATGTTGTGCAGGAGAATGATAAGATCAACCCTTACTCAAATTCCTACAATTCTGGTTGGAAAAATCACCTTAACGTCTCTTGGAAATATTAAGGGCAGCAGATCGAATATCGACCTAACAACTATGATCCGTAAAAACCAATGGATCAGGGTCATGTATATAGTCAGTTGCCCTTGAATCAGGTTAATCAGTCCATGTGGAATGCTCAACAACCCGCCGAGCAGGCTGATTTAAACCTGAAGATGGTAGAAATGCAAGTGTCAATGCTCCAGCTCATGCAACAAATGAAAACTTTGCTGGACACCTTGCAATCCGAACTTGGTGTAAACAACCGACAGCCCGGATCTCTACCATCACAACCTATACCAAACCCAAGGAATATACAGAACCAAGGCGTTGGGCCTCAAGGGTTTGGTAATGATGGGGAGTCGCATACTCAAGCTCATGCTATCTATCAGGCTACCTCAGCCCATCCTGGAGCGAACCAAGTTCCGACCATAATCAACCGGGAGCCTCCTGTTTTGCCCAACCCTCCCCAAAGCACTAACGAACAACATTTTGCCATGACAAATACCATCACCTTGAGGAGTGGTAGTAGACACAAGGGACCTACCCAACCCCATGGAAATACCATTAGGCCTCATAGTAAGAATTCTAGACTCCCAACTAAGAATGTGATCAACAAAACATTAGAGTCTGATTTGGGAGTATGTTGTTGTTGTATGGGCAAACAGAAAAAGTGAGAGGAGAAATTGGAAGAAAGGATGTCCTTACTTCAGGTTTTCAAGTTGACAATCATTTTACTCCTTGCGGCTATCAGATCAATCCCTGCCTACGCCATAGGTTTACTGAATTCATATAAAGCAAAGCGTAGAGCGGAATCTGAAAACATTAGGAGAGTAGTCTTGTCTGATAACACAAGCACACTGATCTTAAACAAGCTACCTCCTAAGAAGTTGGACCTGGGAGCCCCGTTGATTTCCTGCATAATAGGAAACATCACTTCTGATCAGGCCCTTCTCGACTTGGGCGCTTCCATTAATGTGATCCCCACCTCACTGCACATGGAATTGGGTCTAGGCTACCTGAAACACACTGACATAACTTTGCAGTTAGCCGATATATCAATTACAAAACCAAGGGGTATTTTGGAGGATGTTTTAGTCATGGTTAATGATTTGCATTACCTTGCTACTTTTATGGTCCTGGACATGGAAGCACCAAAACAGCTCAACCACACCCCGATTATTTTGAGAAGACCTTTCTTGGCTACCGCCAAGGCAAGGATTGATTGTGAATCAGGAAATATAGAAATGGCCTCTGGGAATAAAATGAATCAATTTAATTTTTTGAGGTCTCAAAGAAGGATAAAATTAAGTGTGGTTTGATGGAGGAGCTTGGCAGAATAGTGGAGGTAATGGTCATACATACCTTAGACAACCTTTTAAGGACCAACTCAACCCAAACTCAGGAAGAAAATCACACGATTGCAGGGATAATTGAGGACAATCAGGACATACAACAAACTGTGGCAACCCGGGATGAGGAAGATATTTATGAATTTGGAAATTTGTTGGATGATTCACATGATCAAGTTAAAACCCAACAGTGTCCCCATCTTGAATTTTTAGAGTTTGAGGTTCAACATTTAGGTGGGAATCATGAAGATCTGGATGGTTGGATTAAGCACCCAAATTGTAAGGATGAAATTGAACTTTCGAGAGAAACTCTTGAAATGTTAGATATTCTAGAGTACCCATAAACCCCCAACTCATCACCAAACCCTCATCATCCTTTTTCACCCAACCATTGCACAAATTCTATATCCACCCACACCTCCTCTATGCTAAATCAACAAAACTCCTATTGGAAACCATTTGGGCTCTGCCTGCACCACCAGCTTGTCACTTTCATTGATCATCTCTTTGGCAAGCCCATTTTTACTCTCCGAGACCCAAATCTAGGGGCCCAGAAACTGTGTTATTGCAGCCTCAATGTTAGTTATTTTTGATTAGGGACCTCACCTAGCTGAAGGCACTAAACTCAGCATGTGTAAAGACCGTTCCGAGTTGACCAGAATCTTACAAGAACCAGGTGCTATTCTTCCACTTCTACTCTCCTGCATGCTTTCATTTTTAACAATGAGAACATTGCATTAGCTAAGCATGGGAGGGTAGATATTTCTTATGAATCTTTTTGTTAGTCGTAACAGTAATTTCCTATTTTTCTTCTTAAAAAAACAACAGAGGGAGAGAATTAGGAGACGAGAACTTAGGCATTAGGAGTTGTAAACCTTAGGAATTGATACTTTGGTTCCTGAATACTTAGACTCTTCAGGTCTTCGGGCTTAATTAGCCTGGGTGTTTACTTGAATATAGACTTAGTCTCGAGTCCTTGCCAATTCAAATTCATCTTTAATCTAGTAAATAAATTGGGATGATAAGTACACAACTTATCAACTCGCCCTCTGATTTGAGGGGATTTTAAGTCTAAGCATCTACACACTATTTGCACTGATTCACTTTCTGGCAGTTAATGAACTATCTAGGGTGGTATGGCTGGCAAGTTATCGTGGGTAACTGCCTATTGGCTGGTTGTCTAGAGCCCAGCCACAAGACCATTTTCTTTACACTACCTTTAGGTAAATCTTAGATTAGGGAAACCACCTACTTAAAAAAAAAGAGAGAAAAATAGAAAAAGCAGAAAAAAAAAAAGCCACACTTCAACGCACGAGTATGGCTAGCAAGTTACTGTGGGTAACAGTCCATTGGCCGGTTGTCCAAAGCCCAGCTCATAGAAATGCACAATAATTCCCAAAACACTTAGGGAAGACGCGGGGAAATAGAATAAACCGGGGAGATATACGTTGGGTTTGCCCTTGTGTTGACCCCATAAATAAAAGTAGGGAGAAAGCTACCGTTTGAAAAGATAAACCTCTAGGCAAGGTCACCTAGTGTCGTAGAAACCCGAAGTCCATTTTAACGGCCGCTTAGAGAGTCTTTCACTCTTTTCACTAGATGCTTAACACTTAGAATCATTTTCAAGTCTTGGGTGGGTCGGGTAGCCGTAAATAGTTATCCCGGAACTCTCAAACTCCAAAAGTCCAAAGAAATTTAAAAAGAAGAAAAACAAAAAAATTGTGTATCTTCTCTTTTCAAATAAGGCGGGGGCTTGGGCGATCTACATTCTGGTAGACACCTGGGCACTATTGAGTTTTCATAATTAGGTCTTGGGGTTGAGATTTTCTACAGCAATCGACAAATTTTGCCTAAGTAATCGAATCCTAATTCTACTTTTATACATAGCATATAGTTTAATTTTGCTAGGGACAAGCAAAAAGTAAGCATGGAGGTATGATAAACACACATGAATTCATGACAAAATGCTTATTTAGAATAGTTCCTAGGCTTAGCATTGCATATCATAATATAAATACCGCATAACATCCATTGCATGACATTTAGGATAGTTGTATATTATATACATTAATTCTTCCATTTTATATGGCCAGGAGGTAGTACGACATCTTTACGGGCTTCGGATAAATAATCCAACCGTATGGATGAATCCGAAGCGACAATTGCAGTTCGACAATGCAAAAATCACCCCGATCAGAGCTCCGTAGCACCCTCTACAAGAAGAAGAAGATGGACGATTCAGATGGTGCCACATGGTGCCTTCCAAACCACCCGACTTGAATCATGGCCGCCCCAGCCTCACGCATGGAGAGATCTCAGCCATTGGATCCCAATCCAACGGCTTAGGGGCACTCTACATCACCTCACCTTCATAAGAGAAGAGCTCAAGATTATATCATGACCATTGGATGAGAATGAACAGCCACGATCGCACGATCAGCGGACGCCACCTCACCCTCCACTCGACCATCCACCGCCTTGGCGCAACGGTGACGTGCTCGCTCCTCAAAAGAGGGGCGCGAGTTCGAAACCCTCCAAGCCCCCCAATTGATCAATTGAGGCAGCGTGATGAGAACCTCATCATGAACCCTAACTAGCACAATCTAACCCAGATATGTGAGAAAAAGCTCCTACATGACCCAAAGAAAGGCTTAACTCAGAGAATTCTGAGTTTAAGAATAAAATAAATCATAAGGGGTAAAATTGTAATTTCACCAATGAAATTTGCAAATAGGATAATTAAGGATCCAAACACAGGTCAAATAAGCTTAACAAGAAAGAAAGGGGGATGATCTGATCTAAATAAGGGTTATTGCAACTTCGAGGAATTAAATGACATTCTGTAACCCTAAAACAAATCCACTTCAATTCACGAGGTTCGAGGTAGGATAAAAATTAAATAAACCCTTTAAAATTCATAGAAAAATATTCTCTATGGTTTAGAACCTTCAATTTGGCCTTAGAAACCTATTTTGACCTAAAAGGAGAACCATGCCTAATTAATAACTTAATTTGGGTTTTTATGCAAATTAGCAGGTCAAACATGGTCCAACCTATAATTAAAATTCACCATTAAAATCCTTAGGTTCAAATTGGTCTTGTATAAAAACTTGAGCATAAGAAGAGACCTCCTTGATCGACTTTTCAATTTGGTCCTCTTCATTTACTTTTTGACCCTTATCTTTTGAAACCCTTGCATTTAGGCTCCCAACTTTTCATCGTTCTTTGCAGAACAGTCCTCCCTGCAAACTCTGCGCAGCACCATGCTCCGGCGACCTTCCGCGGAGCATGGCGCTGCGCAGAGAAGGGTTACCGCCCTGCAAAGCAGAAGCGGGGTTCCCTGCACGTCCTTTGTCGCAAGGACCCGCCCATGCCCACTACAGACCACCATACCTTCCGTGCGAACGTGCAGAAGGTATGGGTGTCATCTCTGGCCTCACTCCGGCGAGGCTGGCACGTCGCCAACCCGCTTCTCCCTCTACGCCAACCCCTTTATAAGGGCCGGCACCCCCTGCCGGCTCCTTCAAGCTTTTCTTTGACGGAGAACCCTCCTCCCTTTCATCCCTTCCTCCTCCGTCAAAAGGCCCGAAGCTTCCGGAGACTTCCTCCTCTTCCTCCTCGTCGCTCTGCTGCCCTACCTGCAGCAGGGTTTGCCTTACTCCCTCGTCCGCGCCGGGCTGTACCCACCGACGTTCTCTGCCTGCTTCCTCGTCTCCGCACTCCTCTTCCAGGGCTCCTTCTTCTCCAGCTCCGGTAGGTACGAGCCGGCTGCTCCGTCCTCCCCCTTCGTCTAATACTTAGGTAAATAGCTTCCTCTCCCCCTCCCTTACATTTTTCCTCTCTTAATTTACCTTTTTACTCCACTGCATGTGACTTCCACCTTCGCCTGCTCCGTCTCCGACCACCTTCTCCGGCGAGTCCATTCCACCTCCACAAACCTCCTCACCCCTCGCCGACTACCCCAGAAGCTTCCCCTCACTCCACTCAACCGAACCCCTCTCCCCATTCATTGCCAACCATCGCCCGACCACCCCTGAACAAACCCATCATCTCGCACACAGTCCGACCTAGGGCTACCTCCACATGAGCCCCTACGGCTAGCCAACCTCCGCCTCACCTTCGCCATGATACGGCGAAGGTTTTCTGATGTTTTGACAGAACCGCGAGGCAGTTTTCGTGCTTTCAAGTTCAGAGCCAGCTCTGCCATTACTGCCGAGCTTGGAGCAAGCTTGCTCGCAGCTCCAGGCCTCTGCAGCCCCAGGTGGTAGTCCCAAGCCGTGCGGAAAGAACTCACGCATGGTCCCAGGTCCCCAATTGAAGGCGCGACCTCCCGTATCACGGCAATCGCGAGGATTCTTGCTGCGAGTGTTCGTGAAATTTAGGTGGGACATTTAGTCCCACCTCAGAAGTCCTGAAAGTGCCACAGCCGAATAAATGGAAAAAGTGTATTAGGCTTATCGCCTTCGAACACAGGGGTCAGGTCCCTCTCACGCACGCTGCGCGCCACGCACTTGCTCGCCCTCGCCTGCGCTCATGCCACGCAGGTCTGGGTAGGATCCGATTACCCAAACCGCGCACTCCTCGCCCACCACCGCACGCCGGTGGGCCTGGTCCCGGGCACGATACCCGCACCCGATTACCCGACTCTGGGAGAGCGGTCCTAAGAGAGAAATCTGAGAAAGAGAGAGACGCGAGGAAGGGTAGGGGTAGGTTTTGCTCTAACACTTGTGTGAGCGTGCAGGAACAGAAGGAGAAGAAGGAAGGATGGAAAAGAAGAAGGGAAGCGGCCGAAGCCTCAGCCGCTCAGGGTAGCTGAAGAAGAAGAAAAGAAGGAGAGAAACAGAAGAAGAGAAGAAAGGCACTGTAGCAAACCTATAGTTAAGTCGTCTGACCACTGCATCAGACGACGGAAGGGCAGTGGCCAGAACAAAAAGAAGAGAAAGGAAGAGGAGCTGTAAGGGAAGAAAAGAAAGAAGGAAGCAGAGAAGAAAAAGAAGAAGAAAAGAAGAAAGAAGACTGAAGCCGCAAGCAAGAAAAGAAAGAAAGAGAAGAACAAAAGAAAAGAAGCAGAAAGAACAAGGCTGAAGAAGAAGAAGAAGTCAGAGAAGAAGAAGAAGATTACCACAGTCGCAGAAGAAAAGAAAAGAAAGAAGAAGAAATGAAGACTCTGCAGGAAAAAGAAGAGAAGGAGATCAGCTGAAAGAAAAAGAAGGACAGAAAGAAAAGGAGGAGAGAAGAAGAAGATGCCAAGAGAAACTCTCTCTCTCTTATTTTGTAACATAATAGAGAACTTAATTAGACTTCTAGAAGCATAGTTGCTCCCTGAGTTCGACCTCGGGAAAATCTTGTTATTCCGAGTAAAAAATCTTATATTAAACTGGTAACTGTTCTGTCATATACTACAACGAATATAAATAGAGACAGAAGACATGCAACCACAGCGCCAGTGCACCAACCAATGCACCCACGCGGACGCACGCGCACCAGCCTATGCACCCGCACCGTAGCGCAACGACAGTGCGCACGCGCATGACACAACGCATGATGGGTGCGCAAACACAGCAGCAGTGAGTGTGGGTTGGCGCGAACTTTCAGCGACAGGCTAGGTGGACCTTTAGTGACGCTTACAGCAGTCATTGATTGCTTGTAGGTGCAAGGCCAGCTACGGACGTGAGTGGTGGGGGCAGGATCTTCAGCGACAGCTGCATGGGGTGTTTAGTAACGCTTGCAGCTATCACTACAACCCTCTACACGAGTTTCTTCTTCTTCCCTCCACTATATAAACACCTCTAATTCTCCTTCATCTCTACCTACTCTACTCCTACCTACTCCTAAGCTCTAGTAGCCAACTAAAGCTCCATTAGAGCTTGCTCTCAAGCTCCAAAGGCCTCCTATTAGTGTAGCATTCCTTTATCCCATCAAATATTCGTCCCTCATCCCATCACCGTTATAGGTCGCCTTGGAGTTGTCCTCCCACCTCCATTCCAATAGCAGATCACCTCCACCTCCTCACCTCCATTCTAGAGCCTTGATGAAGCATTCCTCTACCCAGCGTCCTCCTGCATCTCACCTTCATTGTTGTAACGACCCGATTCCCGAGTCCCTACGAGACACGAGAATCGGACCGACTCGACTAATCTTAAGACCTAGTCGTCCAATGAGGAAGTAACCAAAAGAGCAGTAAAATAAACCACATTCAGCATGAATATAACTAATAGTAAGAAAATACAGCAGTAAGGAAAGAAACCACTACAGTATATACCACCACAACAGTAGAACAACATTCATAACATAATATGAAACTGCAGGTAAAGAAAAGTACAGCGGTAACAAGAACTACTCACTACAGTGGAACCAAAAAGAGGTACAAGAGAACAGTGGTAACTCTACTGGCCCCTACTCGGCCCAGCGTCCTCTGCAGCCGCTGACCCTGGCTGCTCAACACCTGGTCCTGAAAGGTAACAAGTGTAACACGTCAGCAAAACGCTGAGTAGAGTGGCAGCTAAACTAAAGAAACAGTAAAGTGTATAGTAGCTGTTTTAATTTTCTTTCTTCCTTTATTTACGTCTTTCTATTGTTTCAAAATTTATCTATTTCTCAGATCCTTCACTTGATCTCGAATGTTCCTCGTGGGAACGATCTTGATTGCAGTCTTTTCCAAAAAGTAGAAGTAGCACGTGGTGCTCTCCTGGCCGGGACAGTCCCCCGTGGTGATCCTACTCTCAATCAACCACCCCAAGGTCACGGACAGGCGTAACGGTGACTACGGCACGCGCGATAAACGCATAGATAGCTAACCCGCACTGGCACGCGGTCAGTCGTTTCCGTTAACGGGTGTGCCCAAAGCACAGCACGGAACCAGTACAGGGTAGAGCCCTCTCAGTAACAGGGGTCCAACCCCTCCACAGTAACCAAATAGGGGCCTTGCCCCTCCACAGTCCGCGCACTCTCGCCTGACTACCCTGGTTTGCCCAGTGGGCCTAACAAGTCGGTGTAGGAGGCTAGTAGAACCCCGGGACCCGTGCGGTAGCTAGTACCTCCCTAGACTAGTAGCTCTCCTCGGTACTACGTACACGAGGGCCAGCAAGTCGGTACAAAGTGGCCAGACCTAACCCCTGGTCCCTGGGGCGGCTGGCTCCGCTCTGCACTAAACAGGGGGACAGTCACTCTCCTTGGTACTTCGTACTCAAGGGCCAGCTCACTTCCCCAATTCTATTCCATTCACCTTCTAGGAGTTCTACTCCTAATTCCCCGTAGGGTTCCAACCCTTTTAACTCAGCACATTCAGGTTTCACCTTTCCAGTTTCACGTTCATATAATCCATGTTCTCAATCACGTGTATTTATTTATAACAGGCAGCTGTTAAACCAATTTACAGGTAGCGATTATTTCCTTTCCACATTTTCCAAGACTGCAGTATTCATATATGCCACTAGTTTTCCCATCCTAGGATTCAGGCCATATCCAAGGATCTATCATACAATCTAGTTTTCCCAGCCCTAGGATTCATGCAACACCCTAGGTTCTATTTATGGTCCCATAATTTAACAGATTATACTAATAAACTTAAAAGCCACTCTACCGGTTACAACAGGCGTACTGGGGGCGTGGTCGGGAATCTCGCGTACCTCCGCAACCCCCGAGACTGCAACGGAATGGGGTCCTATCACAAGGATCAAACAGAAGGAGTTTCTCAAAACAGTATACAACTACTGTAGATGGGTAGAGGATTTAATTCCGAAAAGCACGTAACTCGAAACGCGGAAAAAGGACTCCGAACGGGTCCTAAACGGGTCGAAAACGACGAAACAGTGCAAAATCAGACGTCTGGAACCTCTTCCAGACATGTTAAAAAGTGGATCAGAGGTTACCTTTGCTCTGTGTGGTCTCTCAGACGTCCAGAAGCCTGCGGGGGCATCTGGCCTAGTTCCCAGACGTTCGATGGTCATCCCGAATGTTTGGAAGTCGCACCCGTCGTCTGGCACCACTGCCAGACGTCTGATTCGCGTTGGATGCGAATCTCAGAACCTGCACGTACCCATTCCTCGTGCTCAGTACGGACTGTTGAAGGAAAGAAGAAGGTACGAAAATAACTTACTTACCAGACGTCTGGACAGTCCTCCAGACGTCTTCCTCGTCATCTGGTTGGAAGCCCAGACGTCTGATTCTGGAAAAATTTCCAGAACCAGGCCGCGACTCGCCCTCCGCTCGCGACGCTCGGCCGCGCCGCGTCTCGTTCGCCTGCTGCTCGAGCTGCAGCAGGCCTCCTGCGTCACTCCGTGCCCGCTGCGCCCCCACCGACCGGCTCCCGCTGCCCCGGCAGGCTCGAGCCATCACGACCAATGCCTCCTCCCTCGCGCATCACCTCCTCCCACACTCACCGCGGCTGTCGCCGCCGCCGCTCGCTCACGCTCGCACTCGCGCACCAGCTGGAAGGAGAAGAGGAAGGGAGCGAAGGTGATGAGAGAGGGAGAGGGCGTGGCTTTTTAAGGCCGCGCGGGGAGAGAGAGAGAGAGCGAGACGGAGGGGGAAGCGCCTGCGAAGGAGAGGGAAAAAGAGCATCTGCAGGTCTACGTGCACAGGCGCGTGACGAAACCGCGCGTGCCGTCGAAACCGAATCCCAGACATTTGGAAGGGGTTCCAGACGTCTGGTCCGACGTCTGGGTCACCTCCCAGAAGTCTTAAAAGACGTCTGAAGCCACGCGTTTGTAACAATATAACAAACTCAAAGGAAGTTTCGTCCCCGAAACTTGCGCTAACTAGGGTGGGGGAAGAACGTCATAGTAACCATAACAAACTCAAAGAGGACCGAAGTTGGTCCGAAAAGACTTACCCGCGAAGAGCTCCGAGTACCGCTCCTGCATTGCCGCCTCAGGCTCCCAGGTAGCCTCCTCGTACCGCTGGCTCCTCCACAAAACCTTTACCAGGGGTACTTGCTTTCGTCTCAAACTGCGGATGGCTCGGTCTAGAATCTGCACTGGCCGCTCGGGGTAGGTTAGGTTGTCGTCCACCTCGACGCTCTCGTGACTCAGTACGTGACTGGGATCGGCTACGTACTTCCTGAGGTTGGACACGTGGAACACGTCGTGCACACTAGAAAGCTGGGGAGGGAGGGCAAGCCTGTAAGCAACGGGTCCAACCTGCTCCAGGACCTCAAAGGGCCCCACAAACCTCGGTGCAAGCTTCCCTCTCACTCCAAACCGCTGCAGGCCCTTCATGGGTGAAACATGGAGAAAGACGTGGTCCCCAACCTCAAACTGCACCTCTCTGCGTCTCCGATCTGCGTAGCTCTTCTGTCTGCTCCTGATAAAGATGCAGATAGTGCACATGATTTATTTGAGGAAATGAGTGAAAATTCAATTAATCTTGCCTCCATGGATACTTTTAACCGGTCCCAGCAGCCCAGATCAAATGTCAATGAAGTCCATGACTCTCATTCATTTAATATGGAATTGATTTGTAATAAACTTGATAAGGTGGACTTGGTTGCTAAAAGAATTTAAGAGTGGATGGCTGGCAATTTTGTGAACAACTCTCAATCCACTCAATCCCAAAATTCGGGATTCCATTCCTCACGAGCTCCTTCTGGACGGGAGTTTGTTAATCAACTCGATGCGACTCAACCTATGAGTCAGCATTTTTCGGAACCCCATGGGTTCCCAACTGGGGCCTTTGATCCCAGTTTTTCTGATCCTTCCCTTTCTTTCTCTCCATCCTCACCCTATGAGGATGTCTGTGCTATACAAGAGAATGTTAGATCCAACCTTTACTTGAATGCCTATAATCCAGGTTGGAGAAACCACCCTAACTTCTCTTGAAAAAATCCGGGGCAACAGACCCAATTCCGACCCGGCAACTATGCTCCGCAATGACCAATGGGTCAGGGTCAAGTATATACTCAGTTGCCTCCAAATCAGGTTAATCAGCCAGCTTGGAATGCTCGTCAACCCGCAGGGCAGGCTGATTTGAACCATCAAATGGTAGAGATGCAAGGATCTATGCTCCAGCTCATGCAGCAAATGAAAAACTTGCTGGACAACTTGCAATCCGGGCTCATTGCTAACTCTCGTCAACCCGGATCTCTACCATCCCAACCCGTACCCAACCCGCGAAACATTATGAATTCGGGCAATCAAGCCCAAGGGTACGGAAATCGGAGGGACCCGCACGCACATGCTCAGGTGGTTGAGCAGGGTTCCTCGTCTTCTTCTGCAAATCAACAATTCATGGTCAATCAAGCCCCTCCAATCTTTCCTAATCCCCCCCAAGACCCAAATTCTTACGCTTCTGCAAATTCTGTAACTTTAAGGAGTGGTAAGAAGACTCAGGATCCACAACCACACTATTCTGATCTTTTGAATCCTGAAGAATCTGAGGAGAGAGAGGAGAATTCTAGAGGAGAAATCAAGGCTCAGGAACCTGATTCCAAAGATCTGACTCATGTTCCTTTTCCTGAAGCCTTAACCAAAGCAAAGAAGAAGAAGTCTGTTGATAGTAATGAGGAGCTTCTGAATTTATTTAAGAATGTTGAGATCAATATCCCGCTCCTTGATGCTATCAAGCACATACCGGCTTACACAAGATTTTTAAAGGAATTATGTACACAAAAGCGTAAGTCGAAAGAATCTGTTCCGAGGAAGGTGGTACTCTCCGAGCAGGCTAGTTTTGTTATCCTGCACTACCTCCCTCAGAAAAAGAGAGATCCTGGTGCTCCTTTGATTTCTTGCGTTATCGGAGATTACACATTTGATAGAGCACTTTTGGATCTCGGTGCATCCATCAACTTAATTCTGACTTCTCTTTATGAGAAGTTTGGGTTAGGTGAACTTCGGCCAACTTCAGTAACTCTACAGTTAGCAGACCGTTTGGTCACAAACCCACGAGGCGTTATTGAAGATGTTATAGTTAAGGTCAAGGATTTCTATTTTCCTGTAGATTTCCTTGTCCTTGACATGGATGTACCAGATAATCTGAGGAACACGCCCATCATTCTGGGGCTTTCGTTCCTGGCTATCGCAAAGGCCAACATTAATTGTGAAAGCGGTAGCATGGAAATCACCTTTGGGGACCAACGAATGAAATTAGATATTTTTAAGGCGATCAACAAATTTGAGGATTGTGGATTTATTGAGGAACTTGATGAGGATAATGTTAATATTGAAACTTATTTGACAGTTTCTTCAATTTAAAGTTCCTCTTTGGTTGATGAAATTGACCCGCAACCCTCTGACTTGACATCTTCGGAAGAGGTTACTGATTTTGTTCACTCAAAACCTCTTCTTCTTGTTGAATCTTCAGCATCTACCCTACCATCAATCATCACCCCACCCCAGCTTGAATTGAAACCATTGCCCGAGAATTTAAAATATCAATTTTTAGGACCTCAGAATACGCTCCCTGTGATTATTAGTGCTAAATTGACAAAGGAGCAAGAAATTAAATTGATTAAGGTCCTAAAGGAATATAAGGAGGCAATTGGTTGGATCATTCATGACCTCAGGGGGATCGAGCCATCTTACTGTAATCATAGAATATTTTTGGAAGATGGATCCCGCCCTTCTCGCCAGATGCAGAGGAGATTGAATCCAAATATGCGAGAAGTGGTCAAAAAGGAAATCATCAATTGGCTCGATGCAGGAATTATTTATCCAATCTCTGACAGTCCTTGGGTAAGTCCCGTTCAGATTGTTCCAAAGAAAGCCGGGATTACTGTTGTGACTAATGAGAGAGGTGAATCTGTCACAACTCGTTCAGCCTCCTCTTGGAGAGTTTGTATTGATTACAGGAAGCTGAATACAACCACTAAAAAGGATCATTTTCCCCTACCCTTCATTGATCAAATCTTGGAAAAATTAGCCGGGTAGAAGTACTTCTGTTTTCTTGATGGCTACTCGGGATACAACCAAGTTCCTATCCATCCCGAGGATCAGGAAAAAACTACTTTCACCTGTCCCTACGGAACCTTTGCTTTTCGTAGGATGCCTTTTGGGTTATGCAATGCACCTGCGACTTTTCAAAGGTGTATGCTAGCCATATTTTCCGACATGGTGGGAGAGTTTATGGAAGTTTTCATGGATGATTTCTCTATTTTCGGAGAATCATTTGACTCTTGTTTGGCTAATTTGGAAATGATTCTTAAGTGATGTATCATGACATGACTGGTCTTTAGCTGGGAAAAGAGTCATTTCATGACCCAAGAGGGCATCGTTTTGGGTCATGTAATATCTGAACGGGGAATTGAAGTAGACAAAGCTAAGGTTGATGCTATCGCTAAACTTCCTCCTCCCACATCTGTTAAACAAATCAGATCATTTCTTGGCCATGTGGGATTTTATCGAAGATTCATTAAGGATTTCTCGAAGGTTGCCCGCCCTTTGAGCAATCTTCTTGCCAAAGAAACGCCGTTTGTTTTTGACGAATCATGCCAAAAGGCATTTGATTTCCTAAAAACGGCAGTCACCTGTGCTCCAATTTTGCAACCACCAATTTGGATAGCCCCATTTGAGATCATGACCGACGCTTCTGATTACGCGGTCGGGGCTGTCCTGAGTCAGAAAATTGACCGAAAGCCCTCTGTCATTTACTACGCTAGTAAAACTCTGGATGAAGCCCAGAGGAATTACACTGTTACTGAAAAGGAATTACTAGCTATAGTATTTGCATTGGAAAAATTCAGGGCTTTTCTCTTGGGGTCTCATGTTATTGTTTATACCGACCACTCGGCCTTGAGACATCTCTTGGCTAAAAACGATGCTAAACCCCGGCTTATTCGTTGGATTCTTCTTCTTCAAGAATTTGATCTTGAAATCAAGGATAAAGCCGTTGTACAAAATGTGGTAGCGGATCATTTGTCGAGACTCCTAGGTGATTCTTCTTGTCCGGACATTCCGATTGCTGACACTTTTCCGGACGAAGCCATTCTTACAGTTTTAGGTGTCCACACCCCATGGTTTGCTGACATTGTTAACTATTTGGCCGTTGGTCAAATCCCCCAGGATTGGACCAAGCAACAACGGGATAGACTCAAATCTGAGGCCAAATACTACTTTTGGGAGGACCCTGAACTGTATCGCATTGGCTCTGATCAGATTATTCGTTGATGCATACCGTAGAATGAATTCAACAGTATACTCAAGTTCTGCCATGCATCTGGGTGTGGTGGACATTTCTCCGGGAGAAAGACGGCTGCAAAAATCTTGCAATCTGGCTTCTATTGGCCGTCTTTATTCAAGGATGCCCAGGACTTCTCAAGGTCATGTTCTCGATGTCAGTCACTCGGGAACATAACTAAGAGAGACATGATGCCCCAAAACCCTATTCTTCATGTAGAAAGTTTCGATGTTTGGGGCATCGATTTCATGGGACCCTTTATCCCTTCATTTGGACATCAGTACATTCTTGTTGCTGTTGATTATGTGTCCAAATGGATTGAGGCGATTCCTACCCGAACCAATGACCACAAGGTGGTCATTAATTTTGTCAAGAACAATATCTTCAGTAGGTTCGGGATTCCGAGGGCTATCATCAGTGATGGTGGCACTCATTTTACTAATGCCCAATTCCAGAATTTATTGGCCAAATACAGGGTTAATCATCATATTTCCACACCTTACCATCCGCAGACGAATGGACAAGCTGAGATCTCCAATCGAGAGATCAAGAACATTCTGCAAAAAACGGTTAGGCCTGATCGCAAGGATTGGACTCAAAAGCTTGAGGACGCTCTTTGGGCCTACCGTACGATGTATAAAATGCCCATCGGCATGTCTCCATTCCGTTTGGTGTATGGAAAGGCGTGCCATCTACCTATAGAGATTGAACACAGGGCATTCTGGGCAATCAAACAATGCAATTTAGATTTGAATCTAGCTGGGAAGACCAGGAAACTCCAACTATCTGAGTTGGAGGAGCTTAGAAATGATGCTTATGAGAATGCCAAGATCTACAAGGCTCGGACCAAAGCTCTACATGATCAATTAATTTCCCGCAAGAGCTTTAAGCGAAACCAAAAGGTCTGGTTATTCGATTCTAAACTTAAACTCTTTCCTGGCAAACTTAGATCTAAATGGAATGGCCCATTCATAATTGATCAGATTTTTTCAAATGGTGCCGTTCAGATCTCTGACCCAAAGACGGGTAACACCTTTAAAGTCAACGGTCAACATTTGAAGCCTGTTGTTGACCGTAATCTTCCAGAACCCGTCTCAGACTCTGTTGCTCTAGCCATTCTGTGACTTCTTTGGCTAGACTTCGCCTAGCTGATAGCATTAAACTCAGCAGTTGTACATATGACAAAAGGCTGATACGAGCTTCATTTCCAGGTGACATCTTTCATATTCTACCCTTTCTTTCATGTCTCTTTTTCAATGAGGACATTGCATTAGCTAGGCATGGGGGGTGGATTCATTTTTGAATTATTTGGTCAGCTTTGTGAAATCTATACAAATTGTTTTTCTCTTCTTATAAAAAAAAAAATTAGGAAGGATTAGTTGGACATTAGGACTTTTCAATCCTAAGAAATTTTACATTAGGATCTGAACACAAAGACCCTTCAGGTCTTTGGACCTAATTAGCCTGTGTATCCACTAAAATATGGATTTGTCTTTGAGTCCTCGCCATCTTAATTCTATTATAATTGGAATAAATAAGTTTGGGTGATAAGTACACGACTTATCAACCCGCCCTCTGATTTGAGGGAATTTTGAGTTTTAAGCATCTACACACTTTCTTTACACTGACTCGTTGTTCGGCGATTCTAACGGAATTTGGGTAGCTAATGAACCTTCTAGGGTGATATGGTTGGCAAGTTATCGTGGGTAACAGCCCATAGGTAGGTTGTCCAGAGCCCAGTCACTGGACCTTTCTCTTTTTGCTGCCTTTAGGTAAATCTTAGACCAGGGAAGCTACCTACTTAAAAAAAAAAAGAAAAAAAATCAAAAATAAAAAAAAAATAAAAAGGAGAAAAGAACAAAAAGAAATAAGCCACACTTCGCCGCACGAGTATGGTTGGCAAGTTGTCGGTGGTAATAGCTCATCGATCGGTTGTCCAGAACCCAGCTCAGAAAATGCACTAAAAATTTCCAAAACACTTAGGAAGAAGCAGAGAAGTAGAATAAATCGGGGAGATATACACTGGATTCACCCTTGTGTTGACCCCGTAAAAAATAAAAGTAGGGAGAAAGCTACCCGTTGTAAAGATACACCTTTAGGCAGAATTCTTTTTGAGGTCACCTAGAGGCGTAGAAATCCGAAGTCTATTTTAATTGCCGGTCAACGAGTCTATCACAATCACAATAAGATGCTTAAAACTTAGGGTTCTCATAATATCTTAGGTGAGTTGAATGGCCGTAGAAAGCCACTCTTAAACCCTAAAATTTGAAAATCCAAAAAAATTAGAAAAGAGTGAAAAGAGAAAAAGAAAATTTTCTTTGAATAAGGCGAGGGCTTGAGGCGGTCTGCATTTTGGCTGATACCCGGGCGCTGTTGTGTCTTTGAAAGTTCAGTTCCTAAGTAAACAATTGCTTAATGATTGAAAATAACTCAGGTCCAAATAATCCAACCTAATTCTTTTATAAATAGCATATAGTTTTTGCTGGGGACTAGCAAAAGATAGGCATGGGGGTATGATGTAAACACATTTACACTACTTAAAATGTCTATTTATGCATGTTCTTAAGCATAGGATTGCATTTCATGATATAAATATTGCATGACATGCATCATCTTGCATTTAGAGTAGTTTGAATAAAATGGAGGTTAATTGTCTCCTTTTATGTGCTTGGACAGGGCAAACATTTTATCGGGGCCTCGGGTCAAAGATCCAACCATATGGATGTGATCAGGGCGACGATTGGAGTTCAACGACTCCAAGATCGCCCTATTCAGGCATCCATAGCATCAGATAGTGACCGGGGAATCCTATAAGATCAAGGGCCAGGATGGTGAAGATCCGCACTTCAGATGACAAATCCGACCGCACGGATGAATTCGGATCAACGATCGCAGCCCAACGACACAAAAATCAAGTCAATCCGACATCCGTGGCACCATCTACAACTTCCAGAAGATGAATGGCCAAGATGGTGCCACGTGGTGCCATCTCGGCCGCCCAAACGGCCGCACCCATTCTACGAAGGCCCCGCACCTGCTCGCTCTCCGCCGTTGGATCTTGATCCAACGGCTGTGGTCTGCCGCGCTTAAAAGCGTCCGCTCGACCATCCGCGCCCCGTAGCGCAGCGATCGAGCACACTTACGCGACCGGCGGGCGTGGGTTCGAGCCACAGCAGAGGGTTGGAGGTGTGGGTGATTGGGCGTGGCTGGGCGTTCGATCGCGATCGAACGGCCGTGCGTGCCCAATAGCGTTCACGCGCGATGGAACGCGCGGCGTCATGCACGATCGCACGCGCTAGGCGGGCGCAGCGCAGCGCAGCGGGCGGAGATGCGTCTTAAGCCATCCGATCTCACGATCGGACGACTGAGAATCATAGTGCGTGTGATGGCATTGAGCGCGCGAGCAGCTGAAGCGACGCACGTGGGCGCGGAAGGTATGCCCACGTTGGGGGCTTTAGTAACGGATTTATCCGTCACTAAAGACCCGTCATTTATTATTTTGAAGTTGTAATGTCCATTTTGCCCCCACTCTTTGCAACTATAAAAGGAGACCCCCTCCATACGAAATTCTCATCCCTTCTCCTCTCTACCCCACCAAAGCTCAAGAGAAGCTTGTCCCACACCGGGGATGCTTCTCGCGAGATAAAGTCTAATTTTCGTTCCCTTTCAGAAGTGGATCCCGCGACGATGATGGCGTGCTGCTTCATTCTCGTTCTTCTGCTTCATCCTGCTTCGTTCTACTTCGTCCAGGCGTCGTCCCGTCCGGTTTGTCCTCCAAGCAATCGTCGAGGAGGATAACTTCTCTCTCCCATTCTTATTTACAGCTTTTCTAGTGTAGAATTTTCCTACTTTATAGTGTAATTGATTTTCCGCTTTCTAGTGTAACTTTTATTTAGTTTGATTATATAAATAGTTGAAATATTGAATGCATGTTCTCTTTCTCTCTCTCTCTCTTTTAGTCTGATAGCTCCATTGTAATTATATCGCCTTGCTTATCGAAAATCCTAAAAAAATGTAATTGCGAATATAGATCAACGTAGCCTCCCTGTGTTCGACCCGGAATTCTTTTCAGTATAAATTTTATTTGTTGAACACGAATTCTTCACTTTTGAACTACAACGACAGGTTTTCCAAAACCAAACACGTTAGCGTAGCGTTCGTAGCGTCCAACAACGACCTTTCACCCACTTTGCCGTGTTCGAGGGACTTATTAGTTGTGTGGACAAACATTTTGTTCTGTTTGTTCCTTTGATAAAGCTACACCTTCGAACTTCTGCGTGTTTGGCTGAGTAGCCGAAGGACGATCATGTGTGGTTCTTCGGATGGGAGTAAGCCCCTCTTGGTGCCCCGCTCAAGACATGGGTTGAGGTGAGGGCTCCCTATCTTTTTTGTAGTTTGAGGTGCCTATTGTGGTGTTGATCGGTTTGAGACTCTGGTTGTTTTCTGTGGCGAAGGGGTGTTGGTAGGTCCGCTTTCCTCCTTTCGTGCATGTTCACTTTGTTTCATTTCTTGGCGCAGGCTCTCGGGGCTTTTCTCCACCGGACGATTCTAGACGCCACGGTGCCTTCTCTCGATATAGGGCGCATCCTGTGTGGGGAGGAGCGTGGGCTGGGGTAAGAAGATCTCCTCTTATGTGTAGGGAGTTCAAGAGGAAGCAGGTCGGTAGTGAAGAGGAGGTGGAACGAGCTTCCTCAGGGTGTCCGCGAGGGGAGCTCAGTGGGACATTCATTGGGAGGGAGCCAACTGTATCCATCTCTCTAGACCCGGGCGGGGTTGAGGCGGAGGCTGTTCCACTGGGGGTGTCGTCCCCTTTTGTTCTGCGTGAACCCATCAGATGTTGGGTCGTGGAGGAGTTGCTTAGGACCTGGGTGAATGTCGCTCCTTTGTGGAGGCTCGACACTTCTACTGCTTTGCTCGGCCCCCTTGGTGACTCAACAAGGGTGAAATAAGAGCTGCTGCTGTTAGTAGCTCCTCTTGTAGGAGTGTATTTTCCCAGCCAGATGTAGGGTAGAGCTTAACGGGGGTGCTGGCAGGAGCGGGTGCTTTTGGTCAAAAGGTGTCCGCAACACCCGCCTAAGTAGTTGAGCTCAATTGGTTATCCCTCGTGGAATGGCCTGCTGGGGGCCTTATGGTGTTGACTAGGTGGGGTACCTCACTGATATATTGGAGGGTACTCCTCACCTTCGAGTTGCTTCGCTCGCCTCGGGTAACCGTCATGGCTCGTTAAGACTTGCCCGTCCTCCAGCGGTTTCCTTGTTCAGCTTGTTCAACCATTCTTCCTCTACAGAAGGGGCTGGGGAGGTCGTGCCATCGATACCTGGGGGTTCGCTGGGGACATGGGCAAGAGGTGCTAGATGGGAAGAGACTGGTCTTCACCGAGGATTCGTCTAAGGCAGGTCCATCAGAGGCTGTGGGGTCTATTAGTCTTGACGCTGCACTATCACCCGCGTAGCTCAGGGTGGGCAAGCTCAAAGACTTGGGGCGAGACCGCTAAGTCCTGATGAACAATGTCGCCGTTATCTTTGTACTAATTTGCCTCCTTTTTATTGTAAATTAGTCGAAGATGATGATCCCAGGGAATGTAGCAGTTGCTATTTTGTATAAAAGGGAGAGGCTTTTTGTTTCTTCTTTTTTCCTCTTTCCTTTTTGTGCTGTTGTGATAAATTGCTCTTATGCCAAGTATGAGGAATTAGTTTGCCTCCTAGGGTTTATCACTCGCAAGGGTTATGCGAATCGCTTTCAGGAGTTTTTGCTTGCTCCCTATTGTGGGGCATCCCGATTATTCGCTCAAATGACTTGGCATAGAGGCATATCCCGTTACTTCATCCCGGCTTTTTTTTGCTAGGGTCGAATGGAATGCCCAAGGCAGCGGGCAGGTGCCTATGTTCTACGCCTGGGTAGACATGGGCGTGTGATCCATAGGGATCCTCTGACATACTCCGTAGTCCGACTACTTGTCTGGCGCCTTGCCCGCCCGTTTTTGTCTGACACCTAGTACCACTGTGTCTGCTGTGGGGGGGGGGGGGGGGTTGACGAGAGAATGACAGGTTTGGCACTAATTCTCCAGGTGGAAGGTGGTGTCAGGGCTACTCGGTACTTAGTGCTTTTGCACACACTTAGAACTTATCTTTGGTGGAATAGTTTGGCTAGGACTGGTTGCTCCACGTGCCTTGATTTCTTGATTAGGTAGCAAAAGGAGGGGGCAGAGGGCTAACTCTGCCCCTTTGTATGGGAATAGTTTGTCTGAGATTTAGGGATGCCCCTTTGTATGGGAATTGTTCGGTGGAATCTCATAGGAAATTCGCTATTTAGGGTAGGGCTAACTCTAGTAGCACTCTCTGTGGGTTCCGCATGGGAATTCTTCAGTGCCTCTCCTTGATAAGGGAGGCTTGGGGTAGGCTTTACCAATGGAGCTCGTGTGCGTGCCCTGCTTAGGGTTGCCAGCCCCCTTTGAGACAAAGGCGTACTCGACGTGGGGGTTTGATAGAATTGCCTTGAGGTTTCCTTGCCTCAGCCTTAGCCTTTCATTGTGGCTTGGTTGAGTTATAGTTGCCTGAATGGGTGAATCCTTTACATGGAGGAGCTAGGTAGCGTCATCCGGGTTGGATTGAGCAGCCACGGCTGAAGAGCATGGCTGAATTCCTGTGAGGACTAACTTGGATCCGATTGTTCAATCGTGATCCATTACCTCAGCTTTTTGCAGAGATAGGGGCCTGGGAGTTAGTTGCCAGGTGGTCAATTACGTCTGCAAAGGTGGTTATTGGCCCGACCATTTTTGGAAGCGGCTATTCTATTGTTGGGCCCGTCCTTATCATATGTAGAGAGGAGGTGATTTTTCCAATGTGTCTGTGGGGTGTAACACTGCCATGTATTATCTAATTGCGCAACAATCATAGGTCCTAATCTACCTGAATCAAGTTAGATCCTAGCTTAACCTAAGAATAATGCATGCTTAAGCATCATATTTTACATCATAGTTGATTTGTTAGCTTTATGAACAATAATGCTATATTGTGTTCTAATTGAAAGGTAATAATAATTGTAGGTAATTCGGGGCTGTGGATGATGAATCCAACCATACGGATCTGTTCAGAATGACGACAGGAGTCCAATGCTTCCAAGATCCCTTGATCGAACTTTTGTAGCATCCAATGCAGATTGCGGAATAACAATGGCAAAGAAGCAAGGTGATGAAAACATGAACCTTAGACACCAAATCCGACCACACGGATCGATTCGGATCAACAATCGTAGTCCAACGGCGTAAAAATCAACTCGATCAGACCTCTGCAACACCATCTACAAAGAAAAGAAGATGGACGGCTATGATGGTGCCACGTGGTGCCATCATAACCACCCAGGGCCACCTCTCCCATCCACCAAAGGAACTCCACGTGCTTTGTGGTCCAACGGCCACAAGAGCACCATGTCACCACTTCACCCGCACCTCATCAAGGAAGAATCACTCACAGTCGTTGGATCGTCACCCAACAACTGAGAGCAGTGGTGCACAGAATCGGATCGACGACAATCCGCGTGCTTAGCATGTTGGTTAGTGCACTCAAAATAGAGTTGGCGGTGAGCATTCGAGGCATAATCAGCACAAATTCGAGGCAGTTGCAAGTGCGAGCGAAATCGCGCCGTGCGATCATGATCTTGCGGTGAAGCACAAGCCACGTGGCACATGGATGAGCGCTGGATGTGGTGGTGCGGCATATGCATAGATGCACATGCGTGTTCACGCATTGTTGCATGCACAATTGAAAAGGTGGTGCGGGCACGCTTTTACGATCGGACGACTGGATTTAAACGTGCGCGCATGCATGAAAATGGTGAAGGCGGTGGAGTATGCGGGGCCACAGCCGTGCTATTGAGATTGAGCAAAGTAGAGCGCACTACATGGTGAAATCTGAGGTAGTGTGTGTGTTGAAGGCGTTATGGAGGCTATTTTGAAGCGAAATCTGAGCCGATGATCGCCCGATCAACGGATCTGGTTAATCCAAGGCCATTGCACGAATTGGAGGGCCAAATAGTAGCCTTGCCTTCATTTTGGCTATAAAAGGGACCCAGAGCCCCCATCTGAAGGCATCTCCTCCTCTCCTAGACATCTCCAGACACCTCCAAGCTTCATCTTCCACTGAAGCATCCATCAAGACCACCTTGGTGCACTGCTACTACTCTCCCCAACCTCTTCAAAGGCCACCAAGGAACACCCTTGGTGCCCTTGTTCTAGTAGCTTAGATGGTTATTGTTAATTCGAGTTCTAGTAATGCATGTTCTAGTTGTTTAGTTATAGTTGCAACTCATGATAAAACAATTGCCTCATTCGCTTTATATCTATTGTGATTAATATTTAGTTATAGTTAGTTCTGAATTGGTATTATAATAAAGTCATTTCTACCTCCCTGGGTTCGACCGAGACTCGCCATCTCGTTATATTTATTTGTTTCAACGTATTTTCGTGCTATACTATAACGTACTATCTTAAACGTAATTTTACACTCGAACAAATTGGCGCAATTGTTGGGGAGGTATGGTGATTCTTGATTTAATAACTAATTTAGTGTACTTCACTTTGGTGCGCAGGTATGAAACGAGGATCCGCGCACGCATTGAGTGTAGGTGAAGACAATCAGGTGCACACGATTATCTCAGTAGGATTTTAGATTAGAGTTTGATTAGGATAGGAGTTATTTGAAAAAGAAAAAAAATTAGGAGTTATTTGTTAGGTGGTTAGGATTTGCTTTGCCTTGAAAAAGAAAAAAAAGATTGAAAAAAAAAATTGCTGCTACTATTTTTAGACACTTGGCTAGAAATTGAATATGAATTTGAAAATTCATTTGTCATGTTTCCAGTGGCTTAAAAATTTTGAAATTCGAGCAAAAATTAGATGTTCAAACTATCTTTCCAGCGCCACCGTTCCCAAGAAAAGATCACTTTATGAATTTTTGAAAAATTCGTGGAGTACACAAAGTTCAGATAGACTGAAATCCAAATTTTTCTGAACTTCAAAAATCGATTTTAATCAACACACAAATCTGATTGATAAAAAATGGCGAGGTTTGAAAGATAATCAAGTTAGCTTTCATTCTCATATTTTTTCCAAATTTTTGGATCACATTTGATACTGTTTCAAAAAGAAAAACCAACACGGGGTCAAAATCTCAAATCTGACTCCTTGTTAGTTAAAAATTTATATATATTCATTTGAGATAGTAAAAATTATGAAAAAAGATTCTCTAAAAAGCTTATTAAAAAAGGAATCTTCTTGGTAATTTTAAAATCATTTAGATTCCAATTGTATTGGCGAGAGTACTTCTTTGATTTGTAGTTTGCTGCTTGGAAAAAAAAAACTTAGAAATGCATGAACCCTAGGACCACATTGGACTACTCTGGACTCAATCGAGCCCAGTGGTAGTTAGTGAGTTGAGTCACTTGGTGGACCACTCGCCACACCCACATTGAAGAAAAGGTTAAAAAAATCATAAAGAATATCTTAATAACTTACATTCATCTTTTGACTACTGGGTGATCTCAATCTCTTTAGCCAAACCTGGTGACCAAGTCGACGGAGTAATGTCAAACAACCACATCTAAGGGGTACAAAGGAAGGGGAAAGTTGAAGGAAGAGCCTTCTTTTTAGTCCCCTCGTGAATAGACTGTTCGGGTTAACTTAAGAGGTGGGTGATTGCACAACAATCATGCAACCTAAATCACCTAAATTAAGCTAGAACCTAGCATAACTTAGGATCAATGCATTCATAGGCATCATAATTTGCACAATAGCTAGTTTATTAGTCATATAGATAATATCGTCATTTTATGACCTAAAAGAGAGATGATTTTAATTGTAGATGATTTGAAGCCATGGATGTCAGATCAGATCGAACAGATCTGATCAGAACGACAATGGGAGTCCAACACTTCCGAAATTGTCTCGATCAGACAATCAGGGCACCTTGTGCAGTCCATAAAAGAATGGAGATCATAAAACCAAAGGACAAAGATCTAGGCCTCAGATGAAGAATCTAACTGCACAGATGAATCCTGATCGACGATCGCAGTCCAACGGTGCAAAAAATAAACTCGATCGGAGGTCTACATCACCAGATATAAGGAAAAGAAGATGAACGGCCATGATGGTGCCACGTGACACCATCACAGCCACTCCCTCACCACCACCCCATCTAAGAAGGCCGCACCGCATGTTATGGGCCATTGGATCTTCATCTAATGGCCACGAGCGCGCCACGTCGCCCGCCTAAACTGGATAAGCATAAATAGAAACAAAGTATATATAACAGAACATTAGTGCAGCGCGTTGGCTCGCGCACATGCGCAGAAGTGTGTGAGGTGCGTTCAAGCTGTATACTGTGAGAAATTGAAGCGGCGTTGGGTGTGCAAGTGCAGTCGGGCGAATTGCGCGATCAGAGGGCGGAGGCGCGGCCACGTGGTGCGATCAGAACATGCCATGGGCAGACACGCGATCGGACGCATTTTGCGAGATTAGGAAGGCGAGGCAAGCGTGCTCGGGCTATCTAATCTCGCGATAGAACAGCTAAGGATCAGGTGCTGAAAAGGGCCTTGCGGGTGCACGCGCGAAGAGAGGATGTTGCAGCGGGCACGCGAGGAGGAAGCGGGGCCGTGCTATCATGATCCAAGGGTGCAGCAGGTGCCACGTGTTAGCCAGGGATTAAATCTGCACGATGGAGGCAAATTTGAAGGTTTTTTGAGGCCAGATCTCCCGACCAACGGATCTGATCAAATAGGAGTTGTTACACATGATTAAGGGCTAAAATACCCTTTTTGCCCTCCACAAAAGCTATAAAAGAAGGCCTGAAACGGTTGTTTTCGACGAGATAACCGGGTTTTAGTTTGTTATAACGTTGTAGTATAGCCGGTTATTACCAACATTTCAAATATATAATTTTTTTACTCGGAAAATAAAAGAGTTCCCGAGGTCGAACTCAGGGAGCAAGTTGTATTCTAGAGATATACATGTTTCTTTTACAAAATAAAGAAAGAGAGAGGGAAAGAATTTGTTGTTCTCTTTGTTTTCTCCTCGTGATGTTCTTCTTTCTTTCTTTCTTCAGATCTCCTTCTTCTTCTTTGTTCTGCAGAGGTGATGCTCCTCTTTCTTTCTTCAGATCTCCTTCTTCTTCTTCCTTGGTTTCTGTCTTGGTCTCTCTTCTTCTTTTTCTGCAGTCTCTTCTGTGAAGGTTTCTTCTTGTTTCTCCTCCCTGCGGCTAAGTGTCAGCTTCTTCTTTTCTTTTTCAGCCAGGGACGTCACCCCTCCTTCCTTCTTTTCCCTTCAGGCCGTCGTCTGATTTCCAAATCAGACGACTTAACTACCTGTTGCTACAGTCAGCTTCCTTCTTCTTCCGCGGGTCTTCTTCGCCTGTGCCTGCACACTTCAGAGTTTTTCGTCAGAGGCAAAACCTACTCTACCCAACCCCCCGCGTCTCTCTCTCTCTCTGAAACCACTCTTGGGAAAGCTCTCCCAGAGCTGCCGGGTAACCGGGTTCGGGTCAGGCCCGGGTCCAGGCCCACCGGCGTGCGTGGTGGGCGAGGAGTGCAGGTCAGTCTTAAGTCGGGTCGGGTCGGGTCAGGTCCGCGGGGCGTGAGCGCGGACGAGACCGGGTAACCGGGCGGGTGAAGGGGACCTCACCCCGTGTGCTGAGGCAGTAAGCCTTCAGCACTTTTGCATCTTATGTCGCTGCGACTCTTCAGGCGTTTCCGAGGTGGGACTAAATGTCCCACCTCAATTGCGTGCCCGCAGCGGGGAAATCAGCGGGAGATTGCAGCGTCACGTGAAGCTTCCTGCCTTGGCTGCGAGCCTGGTGTTTTGCCAAAACGCCTCGCAAGGCCTGGGAGTTGAATCTGGGCGTGGCGCTGAGCGTGGCGCGCCTGTAGCTGCCGGTGGAAGCAGTTCCTCCCGCGCGGCAATGGCGGCGGAGGTCGGGTGGTCTGTTCACAAGAAAACGGCCTCTCGGCCTAATCAGAAGGTGCCAGGAGCTTCGCCAGGGTGCGGCGAAGCTCGTGTGGGTGGTGGCGAGGCGCGGGGCGGCGTGCGAGGGCTGCCCTAGGTCGGACTGTGGGTCGGAGGATGGGTCTGTTCGGTGGGGTTTCAGAGGGTGATGTGGGGGAAGTGGCAGGGCGGAGGTTGATCAGGGTGAGGAGGCGGAGGTCCTGCGGTGGTCGGCGAGCCGTGTGGGTTGCTGAGGTGATGGGAGCGGCTCGCCGGAGGATGGCCGGAGGCGGAGAAGGTGAGGGTGAACAGGAGCGGTCGAGGGTTTAATCAAATAAAAGACAGTGAGGAAAAGAAAGAGGGGGAGATGGGGAGGAGTTCTGACCTAGCTACGGAGACGAAAGGGGCCGGGGCAGGGCGACAGTCGTATCGACTGTCGCCGGAGAAGAAGATGCCCAGGGGAAGGGGCGGCGGCGAGCAGAGGGCTGGAGAGGCGCCAGCTGGGTACGGCGTGGCGCAGGAAGAGCAGGGGAGGAGGTCTCTGCTGCTGGTATTGCGGCAGAGCGAAGAGGAGGAGGAGGAGGAACCGCCGGAGCTGGTGGGCGTCTGCCGGAGGGAGAGGAGAAGAAAGTTGGGGGTTTTCTCCGTCAGACCCGAGCTGCCCTGGTCGGTGGAGCAACGGGGGGTATTTATAGGGATCAAACAGGGAGGAAGGCGGAGGGAGACGACGTGTCTCCCTCGCCGGAGGATGGTCGGAAACAAGAACCCATACCGTCCGTGCGTTCGCACGGCCGGTATGGTGGGTTACAACGACCAGGGGGGTGTCCCTGCGACGACTGACGACGCAGGGCACCCCCGGTTTACTTGCCAGGTCCCCCACCTCACCCTGCGCGGCGCCATGCTCCGCGCAAGGTCGCCGGAGCATGGTGCTGGCAGGTTTTGCAGGAGGGACCTGATTGCAAAGAACGAAGGAGAGTTAGGGGCCAAAATGCGAGGGTTCAAAAGTTGAGGGCCAAAGAGTAAATATATGAGGACCAAAGTGTAAAGTCGGTCAAGGAGGTTTCTTCTTAGGCTCAAGTTTTTATACATGACTAATTAGGACCTAAGGAATCTGATGGTGAATTTCATTTTCATATTAAACCTTGTTTGACCGGTCAATTTGCGCAAAAACCCAAATTAAGTTATTAATTGGGCATGGTTCTCAATGTAGGTCAAAAAGGGTTCTGAAGGTCAAATTGAAGGTTCTAAACCCTGGAGATTATTTTTCTATGAATTTTAGAGGGTTTATTCTATTTTTACTTTGCCTCGAACCTTGTGAATTGAAGTGGGTTGTTTTAGGGTTACAGATTATCATTTAGTTTCTTGGAATTGCTGTAGCCCTTGCTAGATCATTTCATCCCACTCTTATTCTTATTAAGCTGCTTTGACCTATGTTTGGGCCCTGAATTACCCTGTATGCAGATTATACTGGTAAAATTGCATTTTTACCCCTTATGACTTGTTTTCTTCTCAAACTCAGGATTCTCTGAGTTAAGCCTTTCCTTGAGATATGTAGGAGCTTTTATCCTTTGTATTAGGTCAAAATGAGCTAGTTATGGCTCATGATGAGGTTCTCATCCAAGGCCCACCAATTGAAGCATCTCTCTCTCTTCCATCAACTCCAGACATATTCCACCTTTTCTACAACTCCACTCCGACCTTCATCCTGGTTGAAATGACCCGGTGCCTATTTGTGGTATTTAAGACGTCTGTACTAACCGTCAAACGTCTATCTGGACGTCTGGATGAAGGGCCAGACGTCTGAAAGTGGGAAAATATCGTACGTTCCTTGCGCTCTGCGCACGGGCGACATGCAGAGCTTCTCTCTCTCCTCCACACCCCTCACCCTAAACCTTAATCCCCTTCTATTTAAATGCCTTCTTCTTCTCACTCATACCACTCTCCACCAGCCACCACCACCTCCAGCCGTCCTCCCTGTGCAACTGCGGTGAGGATTAAGAGGGAGAGCGAGAGAGAGAGAGAGGGTGAGCGTGGGAGAATGAGTGGGAGAGAGAGAGGAAGGAAGAACGTGAAGGGAGGTTCGAGGTCGTGGGAGCTCGAGGAGGAGTTCGTGGGAGGGAGGAGGATGCTGGCGGGGAGCTTCTCAAGCTCTTGCAGCTGCTGGAGCTGCCGCTACATCGACTGAGAGTGGAGGCACGAGCGGGGTGAGCTACGCAGAGGAGTCCTAATACTGGAAGTCTTCTCGTATCAGACGTCTGGAGGGTCAACTAGACGTCTGTAGAGGCAACAGGACGTCCGGAGCTGAAGCTGGACATCTGAAAGCATATTATCGCGTGGAGGTATGTGTTTCCTGCGCTACTTTCTGCCATGCAAATCGTAGCGCAAGAATGTCTGGTTGAAAATAGGTCTGCATTTTGTATACGCAGATGTAGAACGTTGGAAAGGCGCACGGTACGCCTTTCCAAGCACTTTTGGACGTTTGATAACATTGTCAGACGTCCGATAGCACTTTTAGACGACCAGAGGCATCGTTTAACGGCACTTTCAGACAACTGGAGGCATAGTCCGACGTCTAGAACTTCCTTCAGATGGTTGTGGAGAGATCTGGACGTTTAAGGAACCTGCAGGAGACATAAGGTAAGATCTGACGTCTTTTAAGATGTCTGGGACTAGTCCCATACGTCTGATTTTGGACAGTAAGCATGTTTTTTGCTCGTTCAGGGCCCAAACGGAATCAGATTTCCGCAAACGAAGTACCGCTATTTTCCACTCGAGTTTCTCTACGTGTTAGTGTTGAGTACCTACTGGTTTGAGCTGGTCTGATGTAAATTAGTCGCTGGTACAGGTTACCAACCGGTGGTGTTTTCGGGGCCCACGGAGACGACGAGATCTGCGGTGCAAGCCCCCATTCCTCCCGTGATACCTGGTAGAGTGGTTTAATTCAGTTGTTAATATTTAAATAAGAATGTGCTTGTTTGGAATAATTGGATTGAACTCTAGGATGTGGAATGAACCCTAGGGTAGAAATGTATGAGCCTGTTTTGAGCTATACTGTTTACTTGAGTGCATGTTTTAAATAAATTGCTAGAAATGGTATTAGTGTAATTATAAGATACTATTTTAGATATGAAAACACGAGCTGCTTGTATGTGATGGAAAATTGAGAATTGGATAGTGTGATCCGAATATTGACAATGAGATGAAAATGAGCATGAACCCTACGGGGAATTAGGAGTACAACTCTTGTGTATGAAAGGAATCTGGTATGTAGACGGGAAGTGAGATGGCCCTTGTGTACACGGTACCAAGGAGAGCAACTGTCCCTTTTAGTGTAGAGGGGGAACTAGCCGCCCCTTGGATTGAGACCCGGGGTAGGACTGGTCACTCTACACCGACTCCTTTTGGCCCTCGCATACGTGGTACCGAGGTGAGCTACTAGTGCAGGGAGGGAGCTAGCCACCCCACGGGGCTTGGGGTTAGGACTAGCCAACCTACACCGACTTTTAGGCCCTCTGGGCAAACCAGGGTAGTAGATGAGGATACGTGGACTGTGGAGGGGTGAGACCCTTGTTTCATTCTGAGGGGCGAGACCCCTGTTCTGAGAGGGCAAGGCTCTATATAGTTCCGTTCTGTACTTTAGGCGTACCTGCTAGTGGAAACGATTGACCGCGTGTCAGTGCGGGGTAGCTACTCGTGCGCTTATCACGTGTGTCGTAGTCACCGCTACGTCGCGACAGTGACCCCAAGGTGGTTGACTGGGTGTAGGATTACCGTGGGGGACTCTCCCGGCTAGGAGAGCACCACGTGTACCTTCTACTCTACGGAAAAGACTACAATCAAGATCGTTCCCACGAGGAACAAGCAAGATCAAGAAATACTTGGATCCTTTGTGAAATAAATGAACCAGAAATACATAAATGAGATAAACAGAAATGAGAATAAAACATGATTACTTGTTTTACCTTACTTGCACATAATTAATGTAAACACCACTCTACTCAGCGTTCGCTGATTGTGTCTTTTTGTAACCCTGTTCAGGACGAGGAGTTGAGCAGCTAGAGTTTCCTGCTACAGAGGATGCTGGGCCCAGCCGAGCCCAGCTTTAGTCATTTCTTTCTAGCTTTTTCATTTTTCTGCGATTGTAGTGAGTAAAAGACATCTATTTTACTGTTCCTATTACTTTCTGTTTTCTTTCCGCTGTTATTGTTGTGGTGGCATGTACTATTTTGAGACAGTTTGCTTTACTTTCCTTTATCATTTCGCTTTTCCTTCTGCTTAGTTATAATGTATGTGTGGATGTGGTATTATTTCCTGCTTTTGGTTATTTCTCGTTGGACGACTAGGTCTTGGGATTAGTCGAGGCGATCTGGTCTCGAGTTCTGTAGGGATCTGGGAACCAGGTCATAACACCAGTGCTCTGGATCTGAGGTGCTACCACATCTCGCACAACCATCCCATAAGCGGCGTCATTTCTCTGCCACTTTCTTCTCTCTCTCTCCCTCCCTCCCTCTTTCTATCTATATGCTATCTATCTATCTCTATTAGATTTTCTATTATGAAAAACTTTATCTAATTACAATAAAATTCTAATTCTCTAGATATCTATTTTATACATATATACATATATATATCTAGTTAGAATTAGTTTTATTGAAACGCTTCTACATAAATTACGATTGCCTCCCTGCGAATGACTCGGTACTCACCGAAGTTTTATAAATTTATTAGTTGATGTGTTTTTGCACTATACTACAACTAAATAATATTTTAAAACGTGAATTACGCACCAAACAGTGGGGATCATTTTCAGTCGGTTTCCCGATAAATTTTCTTCAACAATTTAAACATGAATGAAAAATCTGGTCATCTGATTCTAAAGGACCAATTTGATTAACAAGGCCTTAGTCCTATTTGGCTTGGCTACACCAACCCTTGTTGTTGCATGCAAGGAAGAAGGTCTTTAAGACCTAAACTAGTTGGACCTTGGGAACAAATCCCAAGGTGGCAAAGGTGACTTTTGCCCGACCCTTTTCCTAACCCTCATCCTCCTCTCGATTTGCTGAAATGGCTAATCCTGGTCCTAGACCTAGTTAGGGCCCTAAAAATCTAGACCCAATGGCTCGTCTGGAAGCCAGGGTCGAGGAATCAGAACAGAGATATGAGCAGAGCATTAACAGGATTCTCACCACGTTGGACAAGTTGCAGCATCCACCTCACGGAGAACAACTGTGAGACTTTTATGATCTGACGGCCATGATCGTGGCGCCTAAAATCCGAATTCCCGCAAGCGGAGATGCATTCGAGTTGAAGCCGAACATAATAAGTCTAATCCAGACTCATTTTCATGGAAACTCGAATGAGGATCACTTCCAGCACATTGAGGATCTGAGTCGAATCACATAATCAGTTCCACCCAGAAATATTGATGTAGAGATTGTTCTCATGAAGCTTTTTCCATTCTCTCTTAAGGATAAAGCTTCTTATTGGTTCAAGACCATCGGGAGGCCAATTGGAACCTGGGTGGAATTACATTATGAATTCCTCCAAAAGTTCTTCCTGATTGGTTGAACAAATGTGATGAGGCATGCAATTACAACTTTCTCCCAAGGATAAGGGGAGAAATTGTATGATACCTGGGACAGATTTCATGACCTTCTCAAGAAATGCCCGCACCATGGTGTATCCAAATGTCACCAAGCACAAGTCTTTTACCATGGGCTGAATGATACACATTGGTACTTAGCCAATGCATCTAGTAGTGAGAATTTCCTCACAAAGGACAAGAATAATGTATTCGAACTGTTCGAGTTCTTAGCAGAGAACTCAATGAATGTTGCATCGATGAACCAATTCCAGCGACCTGGATAGTAACGAGTTAGTGTTCATGAAGCTCACATCGAATTTGCCTGAGCTGATATGGACACTATCACCAAGAAGCTGGATAAGGTCGATTTGCTTGACAAGAGGCTCGATGAATATATTCGAGCTAGACCTAGATTTCCAAGCAATTTAGCTGCATCCCACTCTTCGATTGCATCCCGAGTCCCTCCTACTCAGGTACATCTACTCACGCTAGATGCATCTTCTCCATCTTCACGGGATCCTGCATATCAGGAACCCATGAATAATCTAGATCTGGCACCATATAATCAAGGTTACACACCCCATGATGATTCTAGTATGTATTCCTTTAATGAAAATGCTTCTCAGACATCTTCAGCCATGAGAATGTCAGCACTATCCAAGCTTATAAGCGTAATAACCCGTATTCTGAGACATATAATCCTGGTTGGTGCCAGCATCCTAACTTTTCCTAGTCTAGAAACCCACAAAGACCAAATCAAGATCCACACTACCAGACCAGACAATACAGGAATGCGCAAAACACATAGCTGAGGCAGCAGCCATTCCCGTCTCAGCAGCAATCACGCTCTATTTATCAGCCGTTGCACCAAGCTGCCAATTACCCTCCAAAGCAAGCCGACCCTTTGGAGTTGTTAAAAGAGGAATTGCAAGAGTCAATACGAAAATCATCTCATGATAATTTGTAGATTATGAAGGCCATGGCTGATCTGATGCAAAGCATATAGAATACGCAGAATCAGTTGCTACAGGAGCATAGATCACAGGGAGCCTTGCCTTCCCAACCTGTCCCTAACCCAAGATATGTGTAGAACTAGGGTGCCCTACCTAGGTTCTAGGCACCACAAGGATAGGCACATGCTATTTTACAAGCACCTTCTGCACCACCTGGTTATGGACGAAATCAGCCACCTCTACTGCAAAATCCCACCTATTCTGCCCCTTCCGCTCCTCTACCACCTCATGGACAATACATCGATGCAAAGGCTGTCACTTTGAGGAGTGGAAATACTACTCAAGACCCACCACTTAGGTAGGCAGGTCATGATTTTTCATGCCCTCTACCGCAGGATGGCTCGCCACCTTTTTCCTCTCAGGACCCACCTACTGCAGACAAGGGAAAAAGACCAATAAACCCTGAGATTCCTGTTCCCTTTCCCAGGGCTCTGACGCAAGATTTTAGTCGGAGAAAGGATACATGGAATTTTGAGGACCTAAAAACTATGTTCAAAGAGGTTTACATTCAGGTCCCTCTCCTCGATGGAATAGATCACATCTCCGCTGTCAGTAGGTTCTTTAAGGACTATTGTACCTCGAAGTGACAACAAAAAATCGGATGACAGGCGGTGTCACAACCCGATCCCAGATCCCTACAGGACCCGAGACTAGCTCGCTTCGACTAATCCCAAGACCCAATCGTCCAACAAGAAATAATCAAATAACATTCAACAAACTACAATCACACAAGTACAGTAGCTAAGTAGGAGAAATTTGCAACAGAAGGGGAAATACAATAGTAAAACTACACTATTACTTGTTATCAAGAACATAATACAGCCATCACAACGAAAACGAAAACATATAACGGAAACAAGGCTATAGATACTCACTACAAACAATAGAAACTATAGCTGGGCTCGACTAGGCCCAGCGTCCTCAATAGCCGGTAGCTCGGGTTGCTCAAATTCCTAACCTGTACAAAGATATACATCTAGAGTTAGCTAATGCTGAGTATAGTGGTGGCCAAGAAGTAACATGCATTTAAGTAGTTTAACATATAATTTTCTGTTTCCAACTATCTTACACATGTTGGTGCGTAGAGATCTTTAATCAGGATTCATCACATTAATTAATCTTCTTATTCCCTACAGGAATGATTTTGCTTGCAGCTTCCCGTGATGTAGGATGCCGACGAGGCACTCTCCTGGCTGGGAGAGTCCCTCCGTGGTAGTCCTACACTCGGTCTACCACCTTGAGGTCACGGTCGTGACGTAGCGGTGACTACGGCACACATGATAAGTGAACGGGTAGCTACCCCGCACTGGCATGCGGTCAGTCGTTTCCACTAATGGGTACGCCTCAACGTACACCGTGGAACAGTATAGGGCCTTACCCTCTCAGAACAGAATAGAATAGGGGTCTCACCCATCCTCAGTCCACGTACCCTCATCCGACTATCCCGATTTGCCCAACGGGTTAACAAGAGTCGATGTAGGGTGGCCATACCTAGCCCCGGGCCCCCTAAGGCGACTAGCTCCCCCCTATACTAAGTAGCTCACCTCGGTACCACGTACACGAGGGCCAGCAAGAGTCAACATAGAGTGGCCAAACCCACCTCGGGTCTCAACCTAAGGGCGGCAAGCTCCCCTCTACACTACAAGGGATAGTTGCTCTCTTCGGTACCATGTACACGAAGGTCAGCTCACTTCCTCTAACAGTTGCCCATGGGCGGCAATTTCTAGAACCATCCGGTTCTCCGTATTACGGTATTCTTGTCTACATTCCTCGTAGGGTTCATACATGAGTTTTTCCATATCCAGGTTGGAATATACGGAATAAGTAGTTCAATTTCCTTTTTTATCACAGTATGTAGTCCATACCAGATAATACAGGCAGCTTTTTGCTACTCAATCGTTCACATGCATTTTCCTTTAGTCCTAGTGTTCATGCCATAACCTAGGGTTCAAGAATTTACTCTAGAGTTATTACTCAATCATTCACATGTATTTTCCTCTAGCCCTAGTGTTCATGCCATAACCTAGGGTTCAAGAATTCACTCTAGAGTATGTGTTTATTCCTTCCTAGGGTTCATCTTAAGTCCTAGGATTAACTACTTGCATGTATTAATTTAGAGATTTATGGTGATAACACTCTACCAGGGTAACTGGGTGGAATGGGGGCACGTATAGTAGCTCCCGACGTCTCTGCAAGTCCCATACACCCGATGGACTGGAGACCTAAAACATGGATCGATAAGCCAAAAAGGTTCAGAATGATACAAACAAAGTGTCATTACATAGAGAACTCGTATGAAAAATAGAGGTGTTTTGTTTGTGGAAATTCGATAACATTAGGGCCTTGCACGGGCCCAAAAACACGTGGTCAGACAGAAATCAGATGTCTGGAAAAGGTCCCAGACGTCTTAAAATAGTTCTCAAGGGTACCTCTCTCGGTGTTCCTCTATCAGACGTCTGGAACTCAATGCCGACGTCCAAGGGTTCTGTCAGACGTCTGGAGGTGCTTCCGGACGTCTGAAACTTCCTCGGTCCGCCTTCTAACTTCTGACACATATACGTACACTGTCAGGACTTTGGCAGAGAGGAAATACAAAAAGTAGATCTCTACCAAACGTCTCATTTTACCTCTGGACGTCCGGTAAGACATCTGGATGTCGCTTGGGACGTCTGATTCCTTGGAAAAATGACTTCCGCTGAACTGCTCTAGCTTCCCTCACCTGTAGGTGTTGTAGTAGAATAGCGCAGCACCCTCTGCTCTCGCGCTCAAACTCACGATCAGCTCTTCACTTTCCATTCGCTCTCACTTTGGCTCCTCTCTCTCTCTCTTTCGCCCGGCTGTGGATGTGAGGCGAAGAAGGGGAGGAGGGTTTATAAAGAGACAAAAGGAGAGGGGAAGGGTATGGGCGAGGTGTGGCGCGGAGCGACGTCGTAGGGGAAGGTGTGGTGAGGTGCGGGTGAGGGAGAAAGCATGGCATACGTACGGTACGCGCTGAAGAGAAAAAATATTTTCAAACGTCCGTTGATCTTTCCAGACGTCTAGACAGACGTCTGGTGAACTTCTCAGACGTCTTAAATGACAAAAGGTGACAGGTCATTTCAGGTGGTATTGTCAAAAGAGTCTCGCGTCGTGATTCTAGCTGACTTACCACCTAAAAAGAATGACCCTAGCACCCTACTCATGTCCTACTTTTTGCAGGATTCTCCATTTGATCAGGCCCTTTTTGATCTGGGTTCGCCCATCAACCTAACTCCCACCGCTGTATATGATCATTTTCGATTCGGGGAGTTGAAACCCACTACAGCTACCATTTAGTTGGTTGATCGATCAATAAAAACATCGAGGAGGGTGGTTGAGAACGTGATCGTTAAGGTCCATGGATTCTGCTTTTCCACGAACTTTTTCGTTCTCGATATGGAGGTTCCTCCTAATCTCCTTAATGCACCGATCATTCTGGGTCGACCATTTCTGGCAACGGCCCGTGCGAACATTGACTGTGCATCGAGTGTATGAAGATAGACCTAGGAAATGAAAAACATAAACTATACTGATGTAAACACATTTACACTACTTAAAATGTCTATTTATGCATGTTCTTAAGCATAGGATTGCATTTCATGATATAAATATTGCATAACATGCATCATCTTGCATTTAGAGTAGTTTGAATAAAATGGAGGTTAATTATCTCCTTGTATGTGCTTGGACATGATAAACATTTTATCGGGGCCTTGGATCAAAGATCCAACCGTATGGATGTGATCAGGGTGACGATTGGAGTTCAACGACTCCAAGATCGCCCTAATCAGGCATCCGTAGCATCAGATAGTGATCGGGGAACCCTAGAAGATCAAGGGCCAGGATGGTGTAAATCCGCACTTCAGATGACAAATCCGACCGCACGGATGAATTCGGATCAACGATCGCAGCTCAACGACGCAAAAATCGAGTCAATCCGACATCCGTGGCACCATCTACAACTTCCAGAAGATGGACAGCCAAGATGGCGCCACGTGGCACCATCTCGGCCGCCCAAACGGCTGCTTACATTCTATGAAGACCGCGGACACGCCCCCTCTCTGCCGTTGGATCTCGATCCAACGGTTGTGGATGCGGCTCTTTAAAACCATCCGCGCGACCTTTTGGGCGAGGCAGTGCAGCGGTCCAGCACCTTATCGCAAGGCGCTGGCACGCGTTCGAGCCTCGCCAAGCGATTTCTGAGGAGAGCGGGCACGTTTTGATCAACCGTCAGATCGCAATCCAACGGCCGTGCGCGCCCGATAGCGTTCACGTACTATTGCACGCGTAGCGTCACGCAGCATCGTACGCGTCAGGCGGGAGCGGCAGCGGGCGAAGATGCGTCTTAAGCCGTCTGATTTCGCGATCGGATGGCTGAGACTCAGCGGACGTGCGCAGACATTGCGCGTGCGAGTAGGCAAGCAGGCACGCGCGAGCCACCACAACGCCCACGAAGGAGGCTTTAGCGACGATTTTATCCGTCACTAAAGGCCCCTCATTTATTATTTTAAAGTTGTAATGACCATTTCGTCCCCACTCCTTGTAACTATAAAAGGAGACCCCTCCATACGAAATTCTCATCCCTTCCTTCTCCTCTCTACCCCTCCAAAGCTCAAGAGAAGCTTGTCCCACACCCGGGATGCTTCTCGCGAGATAAAGTCTAAATTTTCGTCCCCCTTCGGAAGTGGATCTCGCGACGACGACGGCGTGCTGCTCCGTTCCCGTTCTTCTTCTTCGTCCTGCTTCGTTCTCCTTCGTCCAGGCATCGTCCCATCCGGCTTGTCCTCCAAGATACCGTCGAGGAGGATTTCTCTCTCCCTATTCTTTTTATTGCTTTCTAGTATAGATTTACTGCTTTCTAGTGTAGTTTTGCTCGTCCTCCAAGTAATCGTCGAGGAGGACATTTCTCCCTCCATTCTTTTAATGCTTTCTAGAGTAAATTATCGCTTTCTAGAGTAATTATTTTATGCTTTGTAGTTGTAAGTGTGAAATGAACAACCTCCTTAATGATAAATTCCTTGTTTATTCTACATCTTATTTTGATTTCTCTGTGTAATATTCTCTCTCTCTTACTCTCTCTCTCTTCTATTTATTGTAAATAATTAGATAGTTTTAAATTGAATTATTCCGAGACAAATAAAAAGGAACGCGTAGTTTTTAAATCAAACGTCCACCTCCCTATGTTCGACCTGGAATTTTAATTTCGGTATAAATTTTATTTGTTGAACACGAATTCTTCGCTTTCAAGCTACAACGACAGGTTTTCCAAAATCGAACACGTTAGCGCAGCGGTTCGTGCGTCTCATCATTTTGGCGCCGTTGCCGGGGAGCCAATGATCTTTGATTTCTCTTCGCGTTTTGTAACTTACAAATCATTTACCTCACTTTTCTCCTTTCTTATTGTAATTGCAGGTACTCTTTTGAGACGAGCAAAAGCGGTAGATTGGAGTAAAGTGCTGTGGAAGGTTTTGTAAGTTATCCCCCATTCTTTCCCCTTCCATAGATTTCATTCGCCACATTGAATCCAAATTCCAATTAACCTAAGTGTTTGCATAAATCCTAGGAATAGTTTGGTTGTTTGGGTTCTCACATTCATTCCACCTTCATTTATATATATATATAAAAAAGGATAATTTTGTGGGGCAATTTTCAACAAACTCACAACGTACACCCACATTCAAAGGCACTTAACCAAATTGATTTGTTTCTACTCAACCGGGTTCTGATCTGTGGATCCGGTACACATAAAGCAACACATAAAAGAGTAGAAATCATTCTAGGTTAACCATCTTTGTGTGTCTAACTTAGTGGTGCATTTGTGCCAGTTGTTTGAGTTGTTTGTGCCGCACCACTTCAATTAAAATCAACTCATCAAGTAGCTGCCAATTAGGTTCAACTCTTAGGGATTTACCAGGCACTCTACATTCTTTTTAAACTTTAAAGGAAAACATCTTCACCTGTGCTTGTAAAACTTGGTGTGCCAACGAAACTTGATTGAAAACACCTAAAGTTGAATCCTAAAAGCTACTAAGCAAGATTTGAACCTTAAAATTCACCACATCAAAAACAATCTTGCTTGAAAATCACTAGTTGTGCACGCACACCTAAATCAATCAATCATTAAGGGCACAACCCATTCAAAGGGCCCATCACATTCCAAAGCATATTCAAACCTAGCCCTAAATAAAACAGAGTAGACGTTGGCCTTACGGATTGAACTCGCTCTTCAGAACTCAGAACGAGATTATTTTCGTTTAGTTTGTTTCTACTGTTTAATCTGATGTCTAGCTAGGGGAGCAGAGTCAAACGATTGCGGCTGGAGGGTACACTAAGAACCGGAGGCGCAAGCCGAAGGAAGAACCTTCTCCCCAGTCCCTTCTTCCAACTGGTTGGATTGAACAGACGGAAGTAGATCAAATCATTCCTTTATCTCAAGACGGGTTTTGAGAGTCTGTAGGTCTTTAGGCTAACCCATTTAAGGATAGGTTTAATTGTTTGTATTGCAGGGTGCCTTTCTTCCTCCCGTGTCCATGAAGCCTTCCACATATTTCACGCATTCCCACTCTTTCCCTCCTGTTGTGAATTATCCTCAACATGACGATTATCCCAACTCGTATTGTAATCAACCATCAGTCAGTTGGGATAATTTGGATTGGGGATACAATTCCGGACCCCCGTGCTTAGGGTTTAACCCTGAACACTTTGATTCTGATTTCTATCCTTCTCAGAGCTACATCGATTATAGATCGTCTTCCTTTCATGCACAACCTAATACGATCTACAATCAAGAAGGATACACCGATCCTTACCCATCGTCTGATTTCACTGCCTTTAGGTCATCACCATCTTTTCAACAATCTGAAATGACCTATTATCAGGAAGGGTATAACGAATCTCAATTCGTTAATTCCCCTGCATTGAGCCCAAACCCACCCAACCCTGAACCAACTCATTTGGTTCAGGTTAACCAGGTTCAAGATAAGGTTCTGGCTAACTTGAGGAATATCATTCAATCTTTAGAAGTTCAGTCAATACCTTGCATTGAGAGATTGGAGCCCCTGATTGAAATGATTGATGATTTGAATAAGTCTTTGTTGGATTGGCTTCAGGACGTTAAGGATAAGAACCCGGGTGAGTTTCTACTTGGGAAATTAGCGAAATTGAGGATGAGATTCGTGGTTGCTTTGATTCAATCTTAGGATGATTCCCAGGATGAACCCTCTTCAGGAAAGCCAATGACAGAACCCGTTAAGGCACCTGTTGGGGGGGACACGTGTTACGAGGCTGACCAAATTGAATTAAAGCAACCAATTAAGGATGATCTGATTTCTTCACCTAAGATCCCTGAGCCGGGTTACGAGGAAACGTATGTCTCCTTGGAACAGAAAGTAACAAATGATTTTGGGACATACATTGATACGGATCCTGATTTCTTTGATGGTGAAGATTCAAGTTGAGAAGTCTCACGTGAGTTTTCTGAACACGATTTTTTTGAGACGATTGGGCCTGATCAATCTGATAGATCATTTGATAGCCCAATAACTGAGGAAACTAATCTTAGGGCACTCATTACAAATTCAGGATTACATTTTCTGGATGAATCAATTCAATGCCCTGATTATCAGTTACACCCCGTTGAGCTTATCGATAATTATGTTTCTGAGATAATTAGACCCAAGTCAATTTTGATTCTGCCACATCATTTAGACTTGGAGATTTCAGACGGGGTGATTAACATGCAAGAGGTCTCGGAATTTAACATTCGGAATGAGGAGGTTAGGAGCTGGGAAGTTTTGATTTGGGAAGTTAATTTTGGAGGAGATGGAAGATTGAGTAGAAGGGTTCCTTTTAAGCTGAAACCATCAAATCAGAACCCTTACGACATTTGTTTTGAGGATGTCAAACTCAAGCAAACATTCAACGATTATCCTTTTGAGCTTCAATTCTCTGTAACCCGACTTTTTGGTCTTGGGTTGCATCCTCATAAATCGTAGGCCCGACCCCACTTACATTCTGATTTTAGGTTTTGGGTAATTTTTATCCAGAACCTAAGATATTCTCGATTATGGGGAATGGGTCTGCACCACAATCTGGTCCACATCTGTGGACCGCTGTTGTTAGGTCAGAAGATTCTTCTGTTTATTCTAATTCTGACCTGCACTTGTGAATTCTTCATTTCTTTTCTTTGTATAGTGTGCCTAGCTAAAGGCACTAAACTCAACACATATATAGTTTTTCTTAGTTTTCATCTCGGAGCGGACTTGACATTCACACAATTCAGGTGCTTTCTACGCTTGTCCACTTTGTTTTATGTCTTTTTAATACAATGAGGACATTGCATTAGATAGGCATGGGGGGGTGGATATTTATCTTTGAATTCATTCGTCAGCTCCGTAGATTTGTTTTATTTTCTTTTATATGAAAAAAAAGTTCGAAATTAGGAAAGAGAATTTGGCTTTAAGAAAATTTTCAATCTTAGGAAATACTACATTATAATTTGAACACAAAGACCCTTCAGGTCTTTGGACTTAATCAGCCCGTGTATCCACTAAAATGTGGATTTGTCTTTCAAGTCCTCGCCATCTTAATTCTATCGTAATTGGAGTAAATAAGTTTGGGTGATAAGTACACGACTTATCAACCCGCCCTTTGATTTGAGGGAATTTTGAGTCTTAAGCATCTACACACTTTCTTTGCACTGACTCGTTGTTCGGCGATTTTAACGGAAATTGGGTAGCTAATGAACCTTCTAGGGTGATATGGCTGGCAAGTTATTGTGGGTAACAGCCCATAGGTAGGTTGTCAGAGCCCAGTCACTGGACCTTTCTCTTTTTCCTACCCTTAGGTAAATCTTAGACCAGGGAAGCCACCTACTTAAAAAAAAAAACTCAAAAAGAAAAAGGAGAAAAGAACAAAAAGAAATAAGCCACACTTCGCCGCACGAGTATGGCTGGTAAGTTGTCGGTGGTAACAGCTCATCAACCGATTGTCCAGAACCCAGCTCAGTAAATGCAGTAAAAATTTCCAAAACACTTAGGAAGAAGCAGAGAAGTAGAATAAACCGGGGAGGTATACACTGGATTCACCCTTGTGTTGACCTCGTAAAAAAATAAAAGTAAGGAGAGAGCTACCGGTTGTAAAGATACACCTTTAGGCAGAAGTCTTTTTGAGGTCACCTAGAGGTGTAGAAATCCGAAGTCCGTTTTAATTACCGGTCAACGAGTCTATCACAATCACAATAAGATGCTTAAAACTTAGGGTTCTCATCAAATCTTGCGTGAGTTGAATGGTCATATAAAGCCACTCTTAAACCCTAAAATTTGAAATTTCAAAAAAAATTAGAAAAGAGTAAAAAGAGAAAAAGAATTTTTCTTTGAATAAGGTGAGGCTTAAGGCGGTTTGCATTTTGGCTGATACTTGGGCACTGTTGTGTCTTTGAAAGTTCAGTTCCTAAGTAGATAATTTCTTAATGATTGAAAATAACTCAGGTCCAAATAACCCAACCTAATTCTTTTATAAATAGCATATAGCTTTTGCTAGGGACTAGCAAAAGATAGGCATGGGGGTATAATGTAAACACATTTACACTACTTAAAATGTCTATTTATGCATGTTCTTAAGCATAGGATTGCATTTCATGATATAAATGTTGCATAACATGCATCATCTTGCATTTAAAGTAGTTTGAATAAAATGGAGGTTAATTGTCTCCTTTTATGTACTTGGATAGGGAAAATATTTTATCGGGGCCTCGGATCAAAGATCCAACCGTATGGATGTGATCAGGCCGACGATTGGAGTTCAACGACTCCAAGATCACCCTAATCAGGCATCTGTAGCATCAGATAGTGACGGGGGAACCCTAGAAGATTAAGGGCCAGGATGGTGTAAATCTGTACTTCAGATGACAAATCCAACCGCACGGATGAATTCGGATCAACGATCGCATCTCAACAACGCAAAAATCGAGTCAATCCGACATCCATGGCACCATCTACAACTTCCAGAAGATGGACAGCCAAGATGGCGCCACGTGGCACCATCCCGGCCGCCCAAACGGCCGCTTACATTCTATGAAGACCGCACACCCGCCCCCTCTCCGCTGTTGGATCTCGATCCAACTGCTGTGGACGCGGCTCTTTGAAACCATCCACGCGACCTTTTGGGCGAGGCAGCGCAGCGGTCCAGCGCCTTATCGCGAGGCGTTGGCGCGCGTTTGAGCCTCGCCAAGCGGTTTCTGAGGTGAGCGGGCGCGTTTTGATCAACCGTTAGATCGCAATCCAACGATTGCGCACGCCTGATAGCGTTCACGTGCTATTGCACGCGTGGCGTCACGCAGCATCGTACGCGTCAGGCGGGAGCGGCAGCAGGCGAAGATGCGTCTTAAGCCGTCCGATCTCGCGATCGGACGACTGAGACTCAGCGGACGTGCGTGGGTGTTGCGCGCATGAGTAGGCGAGCAGGCGCACGCGAGCCGCCCACGACGCCCACGAAGGAGACTTTAGCGACGGTTTTATCCGTCACTAAAAGCCCCTCATTTATTATTTTAAAGTTGTAATGACCATTTCGCCCCCACTCCTTGCAACTATAAAAGGAGACCCCCTCCATACGAAATTCTCATCCCTTCCTTCTCTTCTCTACCCCTCCAAAGCTCAAGAGAAGCCTGTCCCACACCTGGAATGCTTCTCGCGAGATAAAGTCTAAATTTTCTTCCCCCTTCGGAAGTGGATCTCGCGACGACGACGGCGTGCTGCTCCGTTCCCGTTCTTCTGCTTCATCCTCCTTCGTCCTGCTTCATTCTCCTTCATTCAGGCGTCGTCCCATCCGGCTCGTCCTCCAAGCAACTGTCGAGGAGGATTTCTCTCTCCCTATTCTTTTTACTGCTTTCTAGTGTAGTTTTGCTCATCCTCCAAGCAATCGTCGAGGCGGACATTTCTCCCTCCATTCTTTTAATGCTTTCTAGAGTAAATTTATCTCTTTCTAGAGTAATTGTTTTATGCTTTCTAGTTGTAAGAGTGAAATGAACAATCTCCTTAATGATAAATTCCGTGTTTATTCTACATCTCATTTTGATTTCTCTGTGTAATATTCTCTTTCTCTCTTACTCTCTCTCTCTCTCTTCTATTTATTGTAAATAATTAGATAGTTTTAAATTGAATTATTCCGTGACAAATAAAAAGGAACGCGTAGTTTTTAAATCAAATATCTGCCTCCCTGTGTTCGACCCGGAATTTTAATTTCGGTATAAATTTTATTTGTTGAACACGAATTCTTCGCTTTCAAGCTACAACGACAGGTTTTCCAAAATCGAACACGTTAGCGTAGCAGTTCGTGCGTCTCATCATAGACATATTTAGGGCATCTTGGAACTTCGATTGTGATCTAATAGAGGAAGATGGTGAAGATGAGGACTTAGCTTTTTGTGTAAACATTGGGCTCCTCTACAATGACCTAATGTCACATTCATCTTCACTATCAGGGTTTTTTGATCTTGATACACATGGGATTGAGGTTAATGACATGCACCTTTCATCCCGCGAATCTAATTGTCTGGGGTGTTCATCTGATCATAACACCCCAAATCCTGATTATCCTGCCCTGCCAAGTACTGATTTGCCCCTGTTGAGGCATGATGGCGTGACCATGACAAGTAGATTTCCCGTCAATGCTTACAAAAATCAAGATCATCTGATTTCCGTTATTGATTCTTCTCCTCCCATGTACGAATCTGCTACCCACCCACCCATAATTGGGTTGAAGCATGTTGTAATCGTATATCGCATTTTTGGTTAAAACAACATCGTAGTATAGTTGCGAAATCTGACTCAACAAAAATTAATATAACGAGACGGTGAGTCCCGATCAATCTCAGGGAGGCGTCAAGATACGAGATTAATTTCTGATTCTTTTTACTTGCTTAAAATTGTACGTCGGTTTCTAAAGTGCAAGTTAAAGATGCGCCAGTTGTATTGTTTACACGAAAAACATGTGCATGCGTCAAATATATTACGAATGCAAAAGTGTGTGTTGGTGTGCACACAATCTCAACAATGCGATGACGAGTAGCGGAAAATGAATTTATCGCTAATTCATTAATGTCTTTAGGAACTGACATTTTGTTGCATTAAAATAATACAGTAGATATTAGGCAACAGGAGATTGCAATATATAGAATAGATACCATGCAACGATTGATTTTATTTTCTCAAAAGTTGTTAGCATTTCAATAGAATCTAGAGGAATGCTTATACATGAAAGCTTAAACAAGAACTCTAGCTAACCAAAAATTGATGCACGCATGGATCTAAGGAAGATTATGCATGCAATATTCAGGCAGAGGATCGCTACACTACTAAGTAGAAAAAGAATGCAAACATTAAAGTATGAAGAACTTCTATCTAGCTAACAGAACTTCGGGCATTGGAGGTGGTAGGAGGAAGAGAGGGACGGCCAAGGTGGTTGGTCGGCCTCTTGAGAAGGTGGTGGAGAGGTGCTCTAGCCTTGGACATGTAGGTGGAAGTGATGGAGCTCGTGAGATGTAGAGCACATGAATGGAAGCTAAGGCTAGATTGCTAGATAGGTCCCATGGCCGTCCAAGGGGGCCTTAAATAGAATGAGAAGGAGACCCTCTAAAGAACTATAGAATTCTCTAGAGAATCCTCCATCTTCGCGTCAAGATGAGTGGGAATGAGTCTCCTTAGATCCACAAATTGTGGATCTAAGAATGGACCAACTTGGTTGCTATTTTTGACAACCAAAGTGGTGCCATCTACTGAAGACTTTAGAGGACTCTAGAGTGGGCGGCTATGTGTGTGTATGGGGGTGTGTGTGCATGAATATGTGGGTGTGGTTAGGTGGTCTAGGTCGAGTCCTATAGATCTAGGTGATTGGGTTTAGGTAGGCTCCTAGAATTAGGGTTATAAACCCTACTACTAATGTGAAAGTGCAATTAAACTTAGTGCAAGTTTAATTGAGTGGATGTGTGTCTAATTGGGAGAGAAAATACCCAATTAGGTCAGGCTTGAGTCAATTGGACTCTCCTTGAGTCAAATTAGACTTGTACTGGTTGAGATCTAAGCTCAATTAGACTCTATGAGTCCAATTGACTAGGTAAAGTGTGATTGACTTAGATCAAAGTCAATTGGGTTTAGTGAGAACCTGATTAGGTTATTAGGAGGGTCTTAGGATAGTGTACTAGGCTTAGTACACCTTAATTTAGGTTCCCTAGGGTGTAGAATTGGGTTTAGGGGCTTAGGAAATCAAGATCCAAGCTTGATTTCAAAAGTAGGGATTGGAGAAGGGTTCTAGATGTCTAATTTATCAATCAAACAACTTATACTTCAAAATTAGAAGTTCAAAACTCTGGTTTGGATGTCCAATGTTGAGTCAGGGAGGAGTTTCGGTTCTGTCTTGGAATTCTACAGAAATTAGACGTTTGACACATTGTCTGGACGTCTAATATTCTAGCAAAATTGGGTTCTAGGTCTACAGGTGGTGTCTAAGGGTTCTGGACATCCAACAACCTACCTGGATGTCCAAATATGGGATGGAATGAGGGTTTTGAGGTATCCTAGGCTAAGGTGACCTAATCTGAGGGTGGTTAGGGTTTAGGAGGGTCTCTAGGGCTATCCTAAGGCTTGGAAAGGTCTTATGTTCTTCATAATTTAACTCCTACACTAAAACCCTACTTAGTAGAGTAATATACCTCTCCCTACATTATTTCTTTCTCTTTATTCCCGGGCTTCTGCTCTAGCTCCAGCTTTGCTGCAGCTCTAGCTTCCTCCTTGCTTCAAATCCAGCTTCAGGCCATCTCTTAAGCTTCTTATTGTCTACAATCCAAATAATGCACTAATTAGTACATTATAACATTATTTCATCCATATCTAAATAAAGTAGGAAAAGATGTAATGTATGCTATTCATGCATGAATTATACTACAATTATGCTAAGTTCTAACTTAATTTAGGTCATTTAAATCATATGATTGCTGCGCAATCAAAGCCCTTACCTGATTCACTCAAATTGGTGTTTCTGGGTGATAATGAGATATATCCGGTGATTATCAGTGCTCACTTGACCCTAGAACAAGAGTATCAATTGATCTCTGTATTACAAGCACATAGGTGTTAACACAGGCGAAATCGATTTTAAAAAGATGCGCGTTGTAGTATAACGAAATCGCCTTGATAACAAATAAGAATTTTTATTACTCGAAAACGTAAGTATCCGAGGTCGAACACAGGGAGCAAATGGAATCTATTCATTAATCTCAATCAATGTAATTGAACACTTAAAGTTACTCAAAACCTAATTCAGAATATAGTGCAAGAGTTTATGAATTAAAATGTAGCAAAAATAGAAGAGATTGAGAAGAATTGGATAAAAAGGTTGATTCTTGGCTTGGCTTTCTCTTCAGTTTCTTCTTTCCTTTCTTCTTCTTTAGCCTTCTCTTTCCTTTCTTCTTCTTTTCCTCTGCGGCTACTCTTCTTTTTCTTTTCTGTCTTTGGTCTTCTTCCTTGATTCTTCTCTTTCTTCTTTCTCTTCGTTTCTTAGCCTTGCTTTTCTCTGTGTGCTTTGGCCTTGGCTCTTCTTCTTTTCCTTGCCTTGATAACTCTCTGCCTTTCTTCTCCTTCTTCTGTTCTTCCTTCTTCTTCCTTTTCCTTCCTTGCTTTGCTTTGGCTCTTTCTCTTCTTGGCTGCGAGTCCTTCTTCTTCCTTCCTTAGCCTCTCTTCTTTTGCTTTTTCTTCCTTATTCTTCCTTTCCTCTGCCTTATGCTTCTACCTTTGCCTTCAGCCGCTGTAGTGCTTCTCCTTGGCTTTCTTCTTTAGCTGCTCCTCTTCTTCCTTCAACCCCTGAGCTTTGGCCTTTGCTTTTTCTCCTTGGCTTCCTTAGCTTCCCTGCGGCTGCACCTTCAGCCTCCTCTTCCTTCTTCCCTACACATGCACACAAGAGCAAAACCTATCCCCTACCCTCCACGTGTCACTCTCTCTCTATTTCTCTCCTCGGTTCGCTCTCCCAGAGCTAGGTAATCGGGTCGGGTTTCGCATGCCCGGGTCCAGGCACACCGGTGTGGTGTAGTGCGCGAGGAATGCGAGGCTAATCGGGTCGGTCATGCCAAGTCTGCGTGGGTGTGCGTCGTGGACGAGGCGAGGGCATGAGCAAGGGACCTCACCCCGTGTCACTTGAGGCGACCAACAGAAAACACAAAAACAATATAAATCACACACCTTACTCCTGAGTTCACGAGGTTAGACTAAAAGTCCCACCCGCTTCGCTTGTGCACCCGCAGGAGGCTTCTGCCTAATTGCCACTGCTGCAGTCCTCGCAAGGCCAATTGCCTGCCTGGGTGTATGCACGAGTCCAACTCGCACGTCATCTGGAACTCTTATGCCTGGAGCGCGCGACTTGGAGCGACCTTACATGCTCCGTGCTTCTGCGTCAATGGCGGAAGGAGGATTGACCTGCATTTCACTCAATACGGCCTGTCGGCCCCATTAAAACACATGAGGAGCTTCGTTGTGTCTTAGCGAAGGTGACACGGTGGGTGGCTGGCCGCGGGCGGCCTAAGCGTGCGTGCCTAGGTCGCTCTGTGGCCGTGTTTATGGGTGTGTTCGGTGGACGTTTAGGGAGGTGATGGCGGTCAGTGGATGGGTGGATGGCGATCAGTGCGTGATGGAGGACGTGATGCGGGGTCTGGCAAGGCGTGTGGAAGTGCGAAGCGGTGGATGCGCCTTGTCGGTGGTCGGTCGGAGATGGAGAAGGTGGAGGTGGTCTGTGGCTGCGAGGGGTTGAAAGTGGAAATAGAAAGAGGAGAAATGAAGAGGGGAGAGAGGGGAATAATTCTAACCTAGTTAAGTGGACGAAGGGGGAGAGGAGGCGGCTGGCCGTACTTGCCGCCGCCGGAGAAGAAGACGTCCAGTAGAGGGGTGACGGCGACGACGACGGGGCTGGAGGCGCGTGCGCGGGTATTGCACGACGTGAAGGAAGGTGGTGAAGGCGGCTCTGCCATTGGTATTGTGGCAGAGTGACAAGAAAGAGGAGGAGGGCTCGCCGGAGCTTGCTGGACACTTGGCCGGAGGAGAGGAGACGAAATTGGGGGTAGTTCTCCAACCAAGTCAAGCTAAATAGGTGCAGTCAAAGGTGGTGGACCTTTTATAGGCACTGGCAGGGACTCTTATGCTTGGAAGACAAGCTTCCAAGCACAAGAGACCTTGCTGAGATGGAAACAGTTGGAGGCCCAAATCTCTCGTGCGTTCGCACGAGAGATTGAGTGCGAATCAGAGATTGGGACCATGCTCAGATGGAAGGGAATCCCTCAGAGAATCTCCCTTCCAAATCTAGGGGGAGATCTCTGAGGAATCAGAGAGTAATCCCCCTCCATTCCTCGTCGAAGTAGGATTCCTCCGCTTTAATGGCGGAGGGATCTAATTGTAAGAGTGGCGAGGAAGTTAGGGGGCTCTGTGCAATGGTTTTCAAAAGTTAGAGATCAAAATGTAATTGGGTGAACTATTTCGCAAAGTAGGTCAAGATGACCTCCCCTTAGGTCCAAATTTTGGTACAAACCTAATTTGGACCTAAAGAATTCAATGGTGAAGTTGGATTTTAGGTTTGACCACGTTTGATTGGACATTTTACATAAAAACCTAAATTAGGTCAAATAATGAGCTAGGACCCCAATCTAGGTCAAAATAGGTTCCAAAGGCCAAATTGAATGTTCTAAACCCTAGGGGATATTTTTCCATGAATTTTAGAGGGTTTAGTTGATTTTTATCCTGACCAGAACCTTGTTGAATTAAGCGGGTTTGTTTTAAGGTTACAAGATGTCATTTAATTCTTAGCTCTCACATGAACCCATTTCTGATTGAACCAACCCACTTTTCATCTTCTTAAGACCATTTGACCTATGTTTTGCCTGTGAGAAATACCATTTATGTACTATAATGGTAAAATTGTAGTTTTATCTTTTATTTCATGTTTTCTTCTCAGAACATTAATTCCTTGAATTAGGTCCTTCTCCAGGTTATGTAGGAGCTCTTATTCTCTTTCTTAGGTCAAAATGAGCTAGTTAGGGCTCATGATGAGGTTCTCATCAATAGGGTTGCTATTGGGTGGAGCATTGCTGATCTCCGTGGGATTCACCCCTCGTATTGCACTATCATATCTACACAGATGAGGGGGTAAAACCTTCTAAACAACCTCAAAGGCGATTGAACCCAAATATGCTGGAGGTTGTCAAGAAAGAGATCATTAAATGGTTGGACACGGACATTATTTATCCTATTTCCAACAACCAGTGGATGAGTCCTATTCAAATTGTGCCCAAGAAAGCAGTACTCACTGTAATCAAGAATGATGAGGGTGAATCCACCCCGACCCATAGCACAACTTCGTGGCGGGTTTGCATCGATTATAGGAAACTGAACACGACTACCAAAAATGATCATTTTCCTTTACCTTTTATTGATCAGATCTTAGAAAGGTTAGCTGGGCACAGTTTCTTTTCTTTTTTGAATGGATACTCCGGGTATAATTGTTAAAGCGATCTAGAGAGGATTAAGATTAAGTTATCATCGTTGTAGTGAAAAATCCTCAATTGATCTCTCAACAAATATAATTTATAACTCGAATATCTAGAAATGAAGTCCGAGGTCGAACACAGGGAGCAAATAATAATTCACGTGCTAATCAAAATATAACTATATAAATGAGCACAGGAATAAGCCAAGAATAATGATATTCAATGAATGCTAATCTGTCACATTAGATGTTCAATGAATAACAATGTATCTAGAGACAAAAAGATACCTAGAACAAAATAATGGGTATTTAGATCACCAATTATTAGCCTAAGCACATATATATATCAATTACTCAATCATATTAAATAAATGAACAGTACTCAGACGTCAGATCTGAGAATCAGATGACTTAACCAAGCCTTGCTACAGTGCTCTTCTTCTTTCTTTCTCTTCTGGCATAGCCCTTCTCTTTCTTCTCTTCCTTGGCTCTTCTACTCTTCTCTTCTTTCCTTCACAAAGCCTCCTCTTCTTTCTTCAGAGAGCACAAGGGTCTTCTCTCATGACTAAGTGTTGGCCAACGCACAGAGGAGCAAAACCCCCCTACCCCTCTCTTTCTTTCTTTCCTTTCCTTCTCTTGTCTCTTAGAGGTTCAGGTAATTGGGTATTTGGGTATGCGTATCCGGGTCCAGGGCTGTGGGCGTGGGTCGCATTTGAGGGGTGAGAGGGCTTAGGTGGGTCAGGTCGAGTGCCTGGGTGAGCGGGGACCTCACCCCTGGTGTCTGAGGCGATAAGCCCAAAGCACAAATCACTTTATGCAGCTTCAACCAATCCTCAGCTCACGATGTGAGACTTTACTCCTTCTCGTGTGCGCTTGCAGGTGAAGACTCCTTCAATTGGAGTGGTTGCTAAGGTTGGCATCCCCAATCAAGGACATGGGAAGGTTCCTGAGGCTATTCCGTGATTCCTGGAGGTAGTGTCTAGAGTTCGCTTGGCTTAGAACATGAAGAATGATGTCGAAGGGGTGACGTGGCGGCGGAGCTCCGATGAAGGTGCTTGCAACAAAAATATGGGCTATAAGCCCTAATTAAAATGCTCAGGAGAATCACAATGGTGTGGCGAAGATGTTGGAGGCGGTGGCGTGCTGCGAGAGTGGTCGGAGATGACTGGCGAAGGCGGAGGAGGTCGTGTGAAGTGGGTTTGTTTGTGGGTGATTTGGGTGGATGGAATGGCCAATAAATAGAGGGGTTTTGATGAGCGTGATGTGGCGGAGGTTGAGGAGTAGGTGGAGTGGTGTTTGGAGCGGCAGAGCGTGCAGAAGACCTCGCTAGAGGGCAGCTGGAGATGGGAATGATGAAGTGCGAACGTCAGCGTCGAGGGATGTTTTTGGATTTTGAGTATGGGGAATTAACCTAAGGATCTAAATAAACCTAAGTAACCTACTTTAACGGTTGAAGCGGGTAGGATCTGCACCAGCTTTGGCACGCCGATGACGGAGAAGATGAAGCCTTCGGTGATGGAGCGACGAGGAAGACATGGAAGAAGACGTCTGCTGGTATTGCAAGACGCAGACGAAGTTGGGAAGAAGGAATCCTCTTGCCATGGTCTGTGAGAGCACACGAGGAAGGTAGATGGAGGGGCTCATCGGAGTTGGTGGAGATGGAGGTCGGGGAGAAGGGAAGAGGGGGTGTCCGGCCTTCAAACCAAGCTAAGGAGGTAAGGTTTGCTTCAGGGGGTCTTTTATAGGCCATAGAAGGTCCTTCCAAGCTTGGAAATCAAGCTTGAAAGCTTGCAAGCTCCATGGTTTTAGGAGACCCGAACCTTCAAAAGGTTCACATGAGCTTTGGAGTAGGATTCAGAGCTTCGTACATGGCTCAAATGGAAGGCAACTTCCTTAGGAATCCCCCTTTCTATTTTGGGAGAGATTCGTCAATCAATCAGGAAGAACTCTTCAATCAAAGGTTGTTAGAGTAGGATTTAGGAGTCTGAAGGTGGCGCAGACCTATTTGTGAAGAATATGAAGAATTTGGGGGGGTCCTTGGAAAGAATTCAAAAGCTGAGGGGTTCTTTATAAGAAAAAGAGTTAGAACAGGATTAAAATGCAAACTATGTCAAGATGATCTCTGATTGGGCCCAAATTTTGGTACAAACCTAATTTGGACCTAAGGAATCTGATGGTGAAGTTGGATTTATGTTTTAACAAATTTTGACTAGGTAAATTGTGTAGAAATCTAAATTAGGGCAACTATCTGTCTGAGACTTTGTTTTAGGTTAAATTAGGTTCCAATGGTCAAATCAAAGGTATTAAACCTTAGGAAATATTTTTATATAATTTTTAGAAGATTTAGGTGAATTTTATCCTGACCAGAACCTCATTTAATTAAGCAGGTCTATTTTTAAGGTTTTAGATGTCATTTAATTCTCAAAACTCATGAAAACCTATTTTTGTCTGCATGAACCCACTTATTAGACATCTATAACTATTTGACCTTTAATTAACCCCTGAGAAATCCTATGATTGTTCTGCAATTAGGATATTCTGTTAAAACTACAGTTTTACCCCTATTTTAAAGTTTCTCTCAGAAAGGATGTACAATGAATTACGGTCTTCTGAAGGCTATGTAGGAGCATTTATCAATGAATTCTGACTAATTAAAGCTAGATATGGTTGATGATGACGTTATCATCAATAATCAAGTTGCAATCAACCCCGAAGATCGGGACAAGACAACTTTTACATGTCCCTTTGAAACATTCGCTTTTAAGCGAATGCCCTTCGGCCTATGTAATGCACCTACAACATTTCAGCGTTGTCTGATGGCCATTTTCTTTGATATGATTGGGGATTATCTGAAAGTATTTATGGATGACTTCTCCATTTTCAGAGAAGATTTCTTGTCTTGTCTTGATAACCTCATAAAGATCCTGAGGAGGTGCATAAAAGTTAACCTAGTACTTTCATGGGAGAAAAGCCATTTTATGGTGAGGGATGGCATTGTACTAGGCCACAAGATCTCTTTTAACTGAATCGACGTTGACTGAGCTAAATCCGAAATCATTTCTCGATTACCTCCACCTAGCTTGGTTAAGCAGATCAGATCATTCTTAGGGCACGTTGGATTTTACAGAACATTCATTTGAGATTTCTCGAAAATTGACTGTCCTTTGATGTATCTTCTGGTAGTCGATGTCCCCTTTAACTTTGATTCCTTGTGTCTCAGTGCTTTCGAGACCTTACGAAGCGCTATATCTAACTCACCTATTCTCCAACCACCCAATTGGTCTCTTGACTTCAAGATGATGTGTGACGCCTCCGATTTCGCTGTCGAAGCCATTTTAAGCCAATGTCGGTAGCGCCATTCATTTGTAATTTACTACGTTAGCAAGACACTGAATGAGGCTAAGCACAATTATACGGTTACTAAAAAAGAAATGTTAACAGTAGTATCCGGGTTGGAAAAGTTTAGATCTTACTTAGGTCAAAAGTGATTATTTTCACTGACCATTCTGCCCTCCGACATTTGTTGACAAAGGACGCCAATCCCTGGCTTATCAGATGGATCCTTCTTTTGCAGGAATTTGATGTCGAGATCCGTGACAAAGTCAGAGCTCATAATGTTGTGGTGGATCACCTCTTTCGGTTAGACCCAGAACACATCCCATATTCCCCGCCTATCTGAAATCAAATCCCAGATGAGTCTCTTTCGGCTGTAAATTCTGTTGAGTTTGTTGGTGCAAGGGCACCATGATCGTTAATTGTGATAATAACAAAGCACTTGTTATTTAACATTTGCTTTGAGTATAAGTTTTTAGGATAATTGCAAATGGATATAAGTGTGAAGGAGCTATGCTCTCATCCATGGTGGATTGGAGGAGCTTGATGGAGGAGAAGAAGCTTCGCGTGGAGTGAGAGCTTGAAGACAAGAAGAATAGGATAGACATTTTGTTCTATGTATTTTTATTTTTGTCATTTTGTATCGGTGTTATTTGCTCTCTTCTTACTTAGAATATTTGTTAAAGAGCCTCAAAGTATCAAAACAATAGTCCTAGGAACACTTACGCAACCCTAGGATACTTAGACTTTTGGTAGAGAACTTAGAAAATCGATGTAGGCATCAGACGGCCTGATCAGACGTCCAATGTGAACATCAAACGTCTAATCTTAGACTTTAAGACGTCTGACTGTTTGTTCAAATGCCCAAAACACTTAGGTTGGAAGCATACTCTCTATCTACCAGTTTCAGATGTCAAGCCCTTAGTTCAAACGTCTTAGAAGACGACTGATGACCTTGCCAGATATCCAACTAAAGGACCGTTGGCTTGACAGATTTAATTGTTGAGGATTAACCCTTAATATAATTGATATCTACTCTCAGGCGTTCGTAGCGTATCCCAGATGTTTGATAAATAATTATTAGGCTAAGATCTGACCTTAATTACAACTTATCAAATCTTGTAGCCGTTTGTGCCTTGGGAAATCCATTCCCGCATTGATTTGTGTTCCCAGACGTTTAGACCTATTGCTTGACGTTCGATCTGTAGTCTGTGCAACTTTACAGTAGAACACTATTTTGATATTGACAAAATAAGAAGGAAACTCGTTTAGTATTAGACATCTGATTAGATTCCCAGATGTCTTAAAATATTTCTTTAGACGTCCGTCTTGATCTAACCCAGTCCAGATCTTCCACCCTTCTAGATCAGACGGCCGATCCCTAGATCAAACGATGACCCAGACATCTGATATCATTAATGACCCTGATTTTGGCCTGATTTGCCTTGGGATTATTCCCAATGGCTATAGAAGCCTTCCAATGGTTTAAAGAGGCTTTTAAACCTTTCCTAGGGCCTCTATAAATCGAGGAGGACCATTCCTTTGCAACACACGCCTAAGAATACTACTTCCACTCATATTATGTCCAAGAGAATAATGAAATCACTTAGAAGTGCTGTTGCTCTCCAAAATCCTCTGGCCCACACAAGAGAGCATCATATTCGCTATGCACTCGCTATCCCCGTTGCATAAAACAACGTCGTCGTGCCTTGCGTGGATCACGCACCTGTGTTGCTAAGCCAACATACTTCCATGAAAGGGAAGTCTTCTTTGCCTATAGTAGCTAGTTTTACCTACATTTACTTTGAGGCCCTATAGCATATTGTTGTATTGTCTTTGTTGGGTATTCGCCATGCGAATTTTCATCTCCCTCGCGAGAAAAAATACTCCTCATGAAGAGGAAGGGTTTGAGGTGCGCTAGCCTCGTTCAAAGTAGCGTGGTTGTAAGAGGTTGTACTACGCCCGTTTAAGTAGTACGTTAGTAGATTTGATGGACTAGGTCAATCAAGAAATCCTAAGTCGAGAGTCTTAAGTGGTGGTTTTTACCCGAATTTAGGTTTCCACCTAAAAATTCTTGTGTTCTTGTGATTGTTGATTGTGTGAGATTGTTTATTATTCTTCCGCTCTATTTTATTTATCATGCAAATCTCACCCTCCTTCGTTAGAATCTACAAAGTTTCCTTGGTACGCTAATATTGTAAACTATCTTGTCGTAAGCAAGATTCCCGCAAGGTTATCCAACGACCGGAAACTCAAATTCATTTCAGATGCCAAGTTTTACTTCTAGGATGACCCCTTGCTCTTTCGCATTAGAGCTAATCAAATCATCAAAAGATGCATCCCGACTCTGAGATTTCGAGTGTGTTATCTTTTTGCCACAACAATGCTTGTGGTGGTCATTTTTCAGGCCAAAAAATCGCTGCGAAGATTTTGCTATTGGGTTTTTTCTGACCAACCACTTTCAAAGATACACACAAGTTTTCCAAATGTTGCAAGCGATGTCAGTCGATCGGTTCTATGACCCAGAGAGACATGATGCCTCTCCAACCCATTCTAGTTGTAGAAGTGTTCGATGTGTGGGGCATCGACTTTATGGGCCATTTTTTGAACTCGCATGGCTTTGAATACATACTTCTTGCAGTTGATTATGTCTTGAAGTAGGTTGAAGCTATCCCAGCAAGACGAGCTGATCATAAGACTGTTATATCCTCTGTTCGGGAGTTTATTTTTGTGAGATTCGGAGTTCCCCGTGATCTGATTAGTGATGGGGGTGGTCACTTCATCCATGCTCATTTTAGATCGCTACTGAAGAAATATGAGGTACATCAGCGCATTGTCACCCAGTATCATCCACAGACCAATGGGCAGGTCGAAGTTTCTAACAGTCAAATCAAGCTGATTCTTCAAAAGATTGTTAAACCCGATAGGAAGGATTGGTCTGATTGATTGATTGATGCACTTTGGGCATATCGGACCCCGTACAAGGCTCCTCTCGGAATGTCACCATACCGCATGGTGTATGGAAAGGCTTGTCACCTTCCTGTCAAGCTGGAACACTGCGCCTTTTGGGCGATATAGAAGTGTAATTTTAACCTTGATGTAGGAGGTTATGAGAGGAGGCTCCAGCTCAGTAAATTAGAAGAAATTTGGCGAGAATCCTATGAGAATGCAAAGATATACAAAGATAAGACTAAGGCTTTTCATGACCACCACATCCGGAGGAAAGAATTCAAGCCTAACCAGGAGGTCTGGTTATTTGATTCTCGACTCAAGTTCTTTGTGGGAAAGCTCAAGTCCAAATGGATTGACCCGTACCTGGTGATCCACCCATGTTCTAATGGGGTAGTCCAAATTATTGACCCAAAATCTAGGCATGTTTCTATGGTAAATGACTAGTGCCTCAAGCCATTTATAGCCCAGGAACCTCCTCCTGCTGATGAAGTTATTAATCTTATCGAGGACGTGTAATTGAAATTTTGCCCAGTTTGAGGTGTTAAACTCAGCACTTATACATATATAGATATCTTCTATACATAGCATATTTCATTTTAGCATATAAGTTGCATATTGTGATTGTCATTGTAGTGTTGGCATTCATTGAATGATGAATCAGAAGTAATTCCAGGTGATTTCTATCCACTTACGCTCTACCTTACTTTATTTTTTCTCTTATTCATGCATGTGGACATGCAATAACTTAGGCATGGGGGGGGGTACTACATATAAACTAAAAATTTTTCTGCCAACACCTTAGGAAATAGATCTTTTTATCAAGAGGTTTTATTAGGAATTTATTTTTTAGTTGATTCCTGAACTTAGAATCCAGTACAATTTCACACTTGCACGTAGAATTTGTAATGGATCCACTATAAAGACCGATAGACATCTTTAGTTTGTCCAGAAGAAGCATTGCTTCTTTTCCTAAACCTTTGAACAATAATTAGAGAGTCAGGCGAACCATCTTCTAGTAGATCCACCAAACAATTGTGAGGTGAAAGTAAAGAGTCTACTGGATGGTTGTTCCTTACCTCAACTCAGTTAATTAAGTTAATTTTTACTTAATTATGAGTAGAGAAAAGTCACTTAGGTTAACTCGAAATTGTGTCATTTAGTAGTATAGGGTCGAATTAACCTAACATTTTAGAAATTATTTACTAGTTGAGTCCAGGTCGTTCACTAGGAGGTATAATTTATTCTAAATTTACTAGTTATCTTTTATTTTTCTTTATAAGTATAGGAGGTATATTTAAGTTAATTTAGAAGCATGAATCTTGCAAAAATTGATTTTATTTGAAATAACATGCAAAATCCCATATGAACTCTCATTTTCAATATTAAACCATATAAATTCTTTATTTATTTCAAATGATTTAAGGCAAAGAAGAATTTATTTAGTCAATACATGCCTTAATACAACAATTAAGAGCAAAAAGAAATTAAAATATAATAAGAAAAATCAATTTCTTTTCCTTTTATCTTCTTCAGCCTCTCTTTCTTTTCTCTTCTACTCCTGCCTTCTTCTTCTCCCTTATTCTTCTTAAGTATTTCCTTAGCACTTGTTCTTCTCTCTTTTCTTTTCCTTAGCTTCCTTTAGTCCTTAGCTTTCTTCCCTTTTCGAGTTCTTCTGCTCCCTTTCTTCTTTCTTTCTCCCTTAACCTTTCTTTCCCTTATTCCCTTAGCTATTTTTCCTTCAGCACTTAGCCTTTAGCTCTTTCTGCTCCCTAGCTTCAGCTGAACCGGGTTAATTTTCCTCTCAACCAAAAATTTGTTTTTGATTTGTGATGAGGTCCTTTCGAGGATACACAGCAACTTGAGATCAGGGTGGGACCAGATCCTACTCGATCCTTGCCTAATTTCATTATGGTTCATTTTTGGTTTTTTTCTTTCTTAAGCCAAACCGACCCTCTCTCGAGCCGAACTGGCTCAACTGCCTCCCAGGCCTCGCCTTCCTAGGGCCACCGCACACATACGCCCACTCGGCCGCACACCCGCAGGCACTCGCCCGCACACACACACGCAATATGCTCAGATTGGTCGGGTTTCCTTTTCGCGCTGAGCACTGACGACTGAATCAACTACTTAACAAATTAGTTTTATACTAAGGCACGTGCTCGACAGTTTCCGATGTGGGGCTAAGTATTCCTCGTCCAGACCCGACTTCAAGTGAAGGTTTCTCCCTACACAGAGCTCCAAATCAAGCGAAATAAAGCTTGATGGGAAGCTCTAAGATGGCTCTACATGATTCCAGGGTCAATTTGAGGTTCAAAGGATGATTTCCTCTTCGATTTGAAAGGTGAAATTAGGGGGTTCCTACGGGTAAATTACTACCTGGAAATGAAATTAAGGTTACTGTGTCTTCAGGGTAGATTTTTTAGCTTATCTAAGGGTTCGAATAGATCCTATAGGTAATTTCGTAGCTGCTTGTGTCGGTTTTAAGCTCTCAAAAGCTTCAGGAAGCACTCAGAAACTCAAAGCTTCTCTGAAAGCTTAGAGAACGAAATTTCTAACTCTAATATGTGCAACAGACAGCTGACATTTCTAATCTATTGGAATAGCTTCTAAGGATTGTTATAAGCTTGTCTAGGTAGGATTCATGATCAAAACTCATCCAAATGACACTGCCATCAGTTTGGGTTCGAAAACAACCCAAACTGACAGGTTTGCAATTCCAAACAAATTAACTCCCAAATCTCAACCAATTCTTTCTAGAATCATTCAAATGAATCTCAGAAACTCTTCAGACTTCTTAATTCAACAGATTGAATCCAAAATCAGAGAATCAAACTCAATTTTGACTTCGAAGCTTAAAATTTGACTTTCTGATTAAAGCCTTTTAATAAGAAATTAAACCCTCAAACAACATCTTCTTAATCCCAGGAATATGCTCAGACCCTAAAATAGATGTTTTGACCTTGGATTTTAGGGTTTTAGGCTCATCACTTGAGCTTCAAAGGTAGTTTGATCGTCAGAGCAATCCAAAGGTTGTTACACTGGTCTAAGGTTAGGAATGACTTCGGTGCATTGCACTGAAGCTTCTAGATCTATTAATTGTGACTTAAAGCTTACTGACAGACTTCTCCAACTCTATCGGAGTTGGAGAAGACAAAGACCTATCTCAAGCTCCAAACTCTTAAACCTCGAATAAACACTCTCAGAACAATCAGTGATCCTTAATTCGTCAATCTGGAGCTTCACACAAAGTTCAACAGGCTAAAGACTATATTTGACTCGTTGGAGCTCGCCGGAGCTCCGGTGAGTCCAAAAAACGAGAATTTTGTGTACAGAATGGAGAATTGCACCATTTTCGATTTAAAATTGTTTCTGAGGTTGCAAGGAACCTCAAGATCACATTTAATTCCTCATTATCTCATTAGATGTAAGTTTTAACAGTAAATTCATTTCGAATGAAAATTGAGTTGGTTAAGGCACGGGACTTAGTCTCCCACTCAAATAAGTGGTTGAGACTAGTCTAAAGAAGATTGTGATGATAACTATTTAGTTAATTTAAGGTTTTAACTACTCTTGAGCCGCCAATGACAGTGAGCTCAGGAGCTTAAATAGAATTAGGTTTTAAGTTATGTGTGATGTTTATTCAAATTAAAATGATAATTAGGATCCTTAGATGATGAGTAAGTGATGAAGGATCCATGAATGTGAATCTAAACTCAGTTATTGTCGCCATGAACAGCGATAGTAGCTATTGAAGGTGGAGGTGAATTAGGCGAATCAGTGATAGCATTAGTATTTTAATGGATCAGAAGTGATCATGAGTGATAGAGGAAGGTGGACAGTGGCTTAAAAAGACGAAATTAGATCTCCAGCAAGCTCAAAGAACTCACCGGAGTCAAAGAAGATGAAGTTGAAAATTATGAAATTACGCTAATCTAACTAACTAACTAACTACCTAAACTATCCCTACTCCTACTCCTACTCCTACCTACTGTTACCTGGACAAAGGGGTCAAAGGGACTCCATTGATGGCTCATGACGGAGGACGAAATCAGAGGGAATGAGAAGAATCTTCGGCGGGCGAATTTGGATGGAGCAAAGGATCTCCTTGGTTGTCGCCTTTGTCCAGAGATGTGACTGATCTCGGCAAAGCTCCTCAACTGATCAAGATGGACAGAGGAAGTCGGAGAATGGTGTGGAAGATCGCCGAAGTTATAGACAAATAGCCTATTGGGTCGGCTCAGTGTTAAAAGAGGGAAGGGAGCCAACTTACAGAAATTGAGGGGGTGGGGGTCTATTTATAGTTGACGGTGATGAAGAGGGCGGCGGAGTCTGGACAAAGAAGAAGCTTGGGGAGATTAACTTTTGGCATCGTCTCCGACGACGGTGAGGTTAACTCCCACCTAAAATTAGGATTTCAAAGTAATCCAAACCGATAGATGAAGATGGGATGGTGAGCGTAAGCTCTAGGAGCTTGGAGAAGGAAGAATGATGTCGGCAAGGCGGTGATCAAGCGGTGGAATCACCCTTTGTCGTCAGCTGTTCAACAGCTGAAAGAAGAAGAAGAAGAAGACGATGGGGACCTATGTGCGATGAAACCTAAGGACCTATATGAAAATTAAGGACCCGATTGCAGTGAATAGTAAGGACCTAAATGTAAACCCAGATTTTAAAGGTTTATTTTACCTTAGATCTTTTTCGACTTTTTATATATGATTATAAATAAGGTAATTATTATGTTTTAACCTTGAATTTACATTTTTGACCTTTTTAGGTTAATTTATTAAATTAAGTAAAGTTACTTAAGTTATTATATACTTATGTATACATTATGTTTAAGTTACTTAACTTATTAATTAAGGGAATGACTAATAAGATCTCAAGTCCGATTATTAATTAGATTGTTAATAATATTAATTGAATGATAAAATATCATTTTAAACTTATTTTAAGGTCATTTACTATATATCCCTTATTTTATAATTAACCCTTATATATTCATATCCTTAGATAATTAACTAGGAAGACTAGTTAATTAGGGGTAATTAGAGATTATGATGAGTCTCTCATCAGTGCTCTAAGCCAAGGTTTTGCTAGTCCCTAGCAAAATTAACTAAAGATATGATGATTTAAAGCACTTGGGTTTAAAATTAATATAAATAGTAACTATGTAGAGGAAAGCTTAGGTCAGAGAAAAAAAATTTAAGTTTAATATAAATGATTAATATATAAAGCACTTGTGAAAATTTTCTTACTTAGACTTATACTTATAACATTTTCAAAACACTTAAAACAATGTTGTTAACAAGAATTTTATTAAGAATTAGAATTCTTCAAAAATCTCTTATTCCTTGTAACTATTCTTAACTCAAATTAGAATACAAAGTGTTTTAAGGAAACAAAACCTAAGAATTGGGAATTAAATTTTAACTCGAAAACTCAATAGATTTAAGTCAATCCTTTGTTATGATATTTGACTTTTATCAATATAAGTTTAAGCAAATTAACCAGATACTCATTATTAATCAAACTTAGAGTAGTAAAACTATAATTTACTAGCCTACAGTACTAAAAACAACTTCTAGATCTAGTGTTACGACTTGGTTCCCGAATCCCTACACGACCCGAGACCGACTCGACTCGACTAATCCCAAGACCCAGTCGTCTAACAAGAAATAACCAAAAAGCAGGAAAGTAAACCACATTCACTATGCTAAGTAACTAACAGTAAAAGAGTACAAGCAGTAAAGGAAGTAAAAACTACTAATAGTACATATCACCACCACAACAATAAAGCGAAAACAAAGTACAGAAACAGAAACAGTAATAACAGTTTGAACTCACAACAAAAGGAAGTACAACAAGAGGAAACTACGGCTGTGCTCGATTGGGCCCAGCACCCTCTGCAACCAGTGACTCGGGCTGCTCAACACCTGGACTTGAAAAGGGTTATGAGTAAACAGAGTCAGCGAACACTGAGTAGAGTGGTAACTAACTAATTAAAGCAGTAAAAGCTAACAGGTAATTTATCTTTTCCAATTATTTTAATTCACAAGTTATTCCTTTTCACCCATTGGTTTACTTTTCAGATCTCTTTCCTGATCTCGAGTGTTCCTCATGGGAACGATCTTGATTGCAGTCTTTTCTGAAGAGTAGAACGCACATGTGGTGCTCTCCTGGCCGGGAGAGTCCCCCGTGGTGATCATACACTCAGTCAACCACCCCAAGGTCACGGACAAACTAGTGGTGACTATGGCACACGTGATAAGAGCATGGGTAGCTACCCCGCACTGGCACGCGGTAAGTCGTTTCCGCTAGCGGGTACGCCCAAAGTACAACATGAAACAGTATAGGGCCTAACCCTCTCAGTAACAAGGGTCTAGCCCCTCAGAACCAAATAGGGGTCTCGCCCCTCCATAGTCCGCACACCCTCGTCTGACTATCCCGGTTTGCCCAGTGGGCCTAACAAGTCGGTGTAGGGTGGCTAGCTGAACCCCAGACCCCGTGGGGTGGCTAGCTCTCTCCCTACACTAGTAGCTCTCCCCGGTACAATGTATGTGAGAGCTAAAGAAGTCGGTGTCGAGTGACCAATTCTAACCCTGGGTCCCAACCCAAGGGCGGCTAGCTCCGCTCTACACTAAATAGGGGACAGTTGCTCTCCTTGGTACCACGTACTCAAGGGCCAGCACACTTCCCACTCACATTTTCAGATCCATTCCATTTCTCCACAAGAGCTCTACTCCTAATTCCCCGTAGGGTTCATGCTTGTATTCCCCATGTCATTCCATACCAGGTTTTATCATTCACATTTCCATTCTCAGATTATACACATGCAGTTCGTATTTCCATCATTTCACATATACAACAAGTAATGTCACAAGTAACTATTTAACTAGCACAGACATTTCATATTTCACAGGCAGCTCTTGTTTATTAACAGGCAGTTGTTCACATTTCTATTCATTCATTTAAGACTACAATTTCAAACATGCATACAAACAGTGCAAGTACTTCTTGTCCTAGGATTCATGCCACATCCTAGGTTTCTAGTTATCCAAATTCACATTTGCATTCAGGTTTTATAATTAAAATAGGGGAAAACCACTCTACCAGATGACCTAGGAGTATTGGGGGCTCGAACGGTAGGCTCACGTGCCTCAGCAAGCCCCAAACCCACAACTGATCGAAGTCCTATACCAAGGAACATACCACAATGGAACATTCATAATAGTATAAAAGACCTTCTAACAAGTAGAGGAACTCACAAGGAAAACACCGATATCTTGTTTGCATAAAACAGACCTTAAACGGACCCTAAATGAGTCAAAAACAGGGCTGCAGACCTAAATCAGACGTCTGGCACAAGGTCCAAACGTCTTAAAAGTAACCAGAGTCTTACCTCAGGTTCCTATGTCAACTTTAGACATCCAAAAGCCCTTCTTGACCATCTGGACCCAGCTCCAGTCGTCTGAGAGTGCTTCTGGTCGTCTAGTAAGCTATCCAGATGTCCGAGACACGTGGGAGGGCGTGCCCCGCACCTTCCCGAAGCAATCCCTACACGCGACAGGCGAATCACTTATATTTAGCCATGCAAATCGTAGCTGCGGTGTGGCCTACATGGCTGTAACCGCAAGAGGAACGTACCTTCACGAAGTTCTGCTTTCAAACGTCCAACCCATCGTCTGGACAACACATTAAACGTCTGATTCTGGGAAAATCCCAAAACTAGAACTACCTTTTTCTCCTTGTCGCGTACAGCCGCGGCCTCTCCTCCTCGCCTGCAGCTCTGACTGCAGCAAGTGTCAGGGATGTCTCCCTCGACGCACTCCTCCTTTTGCATGTGCCGCTCCGGCCGTGCGTCTTCCGGTGAGCTCCCGCGAGCTCGCGGGCTCAAGCTCTTCCTCCTCTCCTCCTCATCGCTCATTCTTGCACCCTCTCTCGTGCTCGCCCCTTTCGCTGCAGTGGAGAGGAAGGAAGGAAGGTGGCTGTGGTGAAGTGGGGAAGAGAGGAAGGGAGAGAGGGGTTTTATAAGGGTGTGCTAGGGTTCGGGTGGAGAGAAGAGGGAAAGAGAAGGGAGCGGTATTGTCTGCGCACAGCCCGTGCGCAGACGCGAAGTTACATACCAAGTTTTCAATTTCCAGATGTATGGAAGGGGTCCAGACATCTGACAGACAGTCCAGGCGTCTTAAAGGGCTCATAACAGAACGGGTCTTTACACCTAGGATTCTGTCAATTCTTCTCCTTTAGGTCAACTTAAAATCTTCAAAACCCGATTTCTTAGGCTTCACTGCCCAATACCAAGGTTCAGTAACTATGATTTTAAAACATTTGTGCTTAGTGAAGAGAATTGTCCTAAAGGCATCCAAAGTTGCAAAAATCCAGATCTTAAGACATCAATTTCCAATCCCAATTATTCCAATTCAAGCCTTTAGCTTGGCCTTACTCAGGTTTGGTTGCTTTCTCCTGACCAGTTTTCTATCCTGAGGTCAACACTTTTTGTGTATATCTCCCCGGTGGACCACTGGGTCTCTTATTCCTAATATTTTTATCTCCATATTTTTTTTCACTTTTTCTATAAGTTAGAACACCCATTTATAGCAAGGTGTTCTTTTTATTTGATGGAAGGAAGGGTAGCATCCATTTGTATTGAGATGCTTTATTTATTATGGAAATCTACATAAGCATCCATTTATAATGAGGCACTTAACGATAGCATGCGTCGATGTGTGTTTTTAAGAAATAAAGAGAGAAAAATGATTAGAAAGAAGAGAGGACTTAGCTGTGCGTAGATAGATGAAGGGGGAGGCAGAGATGGTGACTGGCTCGTATTGCCGTCGCCGAAGACGAAACACTCAGTGGGGGGAGGACGGTGATGATGAAGGGGCTACAGAGGCATCGGCTGGTGCGACACGATTCGGACGAAGAGGAGGAAGAGAACCCTGCCACTGGTATTGTGGCTAAGCAACAAGGGAAGGGGAGGGAGGTCGCCGGAGCTTGCTGAGCCACTGGCCGGAGGGGGAAGAGATGAAATAGAGGGATTCTCAGGCCAATTTCAAGCGTAGAGGATGCGGGGTGATCTGGGCGTTCTTTTATAGGCCCTGGCAGAAGGATTTGTGCTTGGAGGCCAAGCTTCCAAGCACGACAGGCTCGCTGGAGATGGAAGGTTGCAGGAGACCCAAATCTCTCATGCATTCGCATGAGAGATTGGGTGCCAAATAGGGCCTCTGATTGTTACAACCCGGTTCCCAAATCCCTACAGGACACGAGACCGTCCCGACTCGACCGATCCCAAGACTCAGTCTTCCAACAAGAAATAACCAAAAAGCAGGAAAGTAAACCACATTCACTATGCTAAGCAACTAACAGTAAAAGAGTACAGCAGTAAAGAAGTAAAAGCTACTACAGTACATGTCACGACCACAACCATAAACAGTAGTAAGGTAGAGGAACGTAAAGGTATAGAAAAGTAAAGGTACAAGAGTCTGAATTCACTACTACAAAAGAAGCTACTACTACTGGGCTCTACTAGGCCCAGCACCCTCTGCAGCTGTAGACTCGGGCTGCTCAACACCTGGACCTAAAAAGGGTTATGAGTACACAAAGTCAGTGAACGCTGAGTAGAGTGGCAACCAACTAACGCGAGGGCCAAGAAGTCAGTGCAAAGTGGCCAATCCTAACCTCGAGTCCTGATCCAAGAGCGGCTATCTCTGCTCTACACTAAACAGGGGTCAGTCGCTCTCCTTGGTACTATGTACTCAAGGGCCAGCACACTTCCCCACTCACATTTCCAGATCCATTCCATTTATTCTCAGGAGCTCTACTCCTAACTCCCCGTAGGTTCATGCTCATGTTTCTCATGCCATTCCAATACCAGGTTTCATCATTTCCATTTCCGTGTTCAGGTTATTCACGTGCAGCTCGTATTTCTATCATTCATATTTCTAATCTCAGGTTTTACACATGTAGCTCGTGTTTCTATCATTTACATTTCTAATTTGAGGTTGTACACATGCAGCTCGTGTTTCTATCATTTAACGGATACAACAGGTAATTCATATTTCACAGACAGCTCTTGTTTATTAACAGGCAGTTGTTTTCTATCTACTCATACAGACATTTCAAGTGTTTCTCATCCTAGGGTTCATACCACATCCTAGGTTTTACTCATTCATTCCACACATGCATTAGGTTTATAATTAAATTAGGGGAAGCCACTCTACCAGACAACCCAAGAGTAGTGGGGGCTCGAACGACAGGCTCACGTGCCTCAGCAAGCCCCAAACCCGCAATGGAACGAAGTCCTATAACAAGGAACCACCGTAGAGGAACATTCAGAATAGTATAGAAAGCCTTCTAACAAGTAGAGGAACTCACAAGGAAAACAACGGTATCTTATTTACGTAAAACGGACCTTAAACGGATCCTAAACGGGTCAAAAATAAGGTTACTGACTCAAATCAGACGTCTGGAACAACTTCCAAACGTCTTAAAAGTGTTCAGAAACGCACCTCAAGCTCTACGTCGACCTCAGACGTTCAGGAACTCTTCTGGATTGTCTGGACCCAGCTCCAGATGTCCGACCTCCTCTCCAGATGTCTGGAAGTGCTTCCAGCCGTTTGGTAAGCCGCCCAAACATTTGAAATGAGTGGGAGGGCGTGCCCCACGCCTTCTCGAAGCAAATCCTACACGCCACCAGCAAAATCTTCTCAAAATGGCCACGCGAAGCATAGCTGCAGAGCGGTCTACATGGCCGTATCCGCAAAGGGAACGTACCTTCGCAAAGACCTCTCTTCAGACGTCTGGAACCGCCTCCAGACGTCCTCTCCATCATCTGAACGTCACTCCAGACGTCTGATCCTGGGAAAAACCCAGAACTAGAACCTGCTCCCACTCGCTCTCGCCGCGTGCGGCTGCGGCTCGCCTCCTCTCCTGCAGCTCCGACTGCAGCAGTGTCGGGGATGACTCCCCCGATTCACTCCTCCTCCTCCTGCATGCGCCGCTTCGGTGGTGCGCCCTACAGTGAGCTCCCACACGAGCATGCTAGCTCAACTCCTTCTCTTCTCCTCACACCGCTCCTCCTCATCGCCGCCCTCGCACTCACTCGCTCACGCTAGCTCTCTCGCTGGGGTGGAGAGGAAGAGAGGAAGGTGGCTGGAGTGGGGAGAATGAGGGGGAATGGGGTTTATAAGGTTGGTGGGTTAGGGTTTGCTGGAGGCAGGGAGAGAGAGAGAGAGAGGAAGGGAAGGAAAAAGAGTGTACTATCTACGCGCTGCCCGCACGCAGACGTGAAGGCTTTATACAAAAATTTCAATTTCCAGACATCTGGGAAGCTGTCCAGATGTCTGACTAGACGTCTAACCGATAGTTCAGACGTCTTAAAAGGCTCAGGACAGAACGAGTCTTTACACTGATTGTGTTCAGACTGAAGGAGATTTCTCAGAGAATTGAAGGGGATTCTCTAAGAAATCAGAGAGATCTTTCCCTCGAAACCTTGTCAGAGTAGGATTCCCTCCGCTATAATGGCAGAGGGACCTAATTGTAAAGAACGAAGACAAAGGTAGGGGGTCTCTGCAGAGGTTTTCAAAAGTTAGGGGTAGAAATGTAATTGGTCTTGGCCTATTTGCAAAGTAGGTCAAGATGAATTCCCCTTAGGTCCAAATTTTGGTAAAAACCTAATTTGGACCTAAGGAATCCAATGGTGAAGTTGGATTTTAGGTTTGACCATGTTTGATTGGGTAATTTACGTAACAACCCAATTTAGGGCAAATATTTGACTAAGATCCCAATTTAGGTCAAAATAGGTCTTAAGGGCCAAATTGAAGGTTCTAAACCCTAAATAATATTTTTATATGATTTTTAGAGGATTTATGTGAATTTTATCCTAACCATAACCTTGTCAAATCAAGTGGGTCTGTTTTAAGGTTATAAGAAGTTATTTAATTCCTGGAATCCACATGAATCCTTTTCTGTTTGAACCAACCCACTTTTTATCTTGTTAATACCATTTGACCTATGCTTAGCCCATGAGAAATTACGTTGTACTATAATGGTAAAATTACAGTTTTACCCCTTATTTCTTACTTTTCTCTCAGAGTGATTATTCATGGAATTAGGACCTCCAGTTGGTTATGTAGGAGCTTTTGTTCTCTTTCCTGGGCCAAAATGAGCTAGTTAGGGCTCATGATGGTGTTTCCATCAAAAATCTAGATTCTAAAGTACTAGTCTCTATGTAGTACTAGAAGAATGTAAGCCACTAAGTATAAACCCACTTGACTCATACATCTTCTACCTAAGCCAAAAGCCAGGGCTAAATTGGAGATTATTTTTTATCCCCGAGGGAAGAAGTTTTCCAAACCCAATAGAGTTTTACTAAGGGTTAAGTACGAGCTTTAGATGTCAATCAACTTTTTGCTTGGATCCGCTGCATAGGCTACAACACTATACTTTCACGATTATCTAGATTTCTAAATTTTTGGATGAAAACAAAAGAAAGAGATCTTTAGCCAAACTCTTAATAGAATGCATTTAATCTTACATTTGCTAGGGACTTGCAAGATTTAGGCATAAGGGTATGATTGCGCAGCAATCATGGGTCCTAATTTACTTGAATTAAGTTAGATCCTAGCTTAACCTAGGAATAATGCATGCATAACCATCATATTTTACATCATAGTTGATTTGTTAGCTTTAGGAATAATAATGCTATATTATGTTCTAATTGAGAGGTAATAAAAATTACAGGTAATTCGGGGCCACGGATGATGAATCCGAATGTATGGATCTGTTCAGAACGACGACAGGAGTCCAATGCTTCCGAAATCACCTTGATCGGACTTCTGTAACATCTTATGCAGACCGTAGAAGAGCAAAGGCCAAGAAGCAAGGTAATGAAAATCCGAACCTTAAACGCCAAATTTGACTACAGGATGGATCCGAATCAATGATCGCAATCCAATGGCGCAAAAATCAACTCAATCGGACCTCTGCAACACCATCTACAAAGAAAAGAAGATGGACGACTATAATGGCACCACGTGGTGCCATCATAACCGCCCAGGGCCATCGCCCCCATCCACTAAAGGAACTCCATGTGCTTTGTGGGTCGTTGGATCATCATCCAATGGCCACAAGAGCACCATGTCGCCACTGCACCCACACCTCATCAAGGAAGAATCACTCACAGCCATTCGATCGTCATCCAATGGCTGAGAGCAGCGGTGCACGGAATCAGATCGACGACAATCCGTGCATTTAGAGCATTATTTAGCACGCTCGAAATAGAGTTCGCGGCGAGTGTTCGAGGTGCAATCAACATAAATCTGGGGCGGTCGCGAGCGCAAGCGAAATCAAGCTATGCGATCGTGATCTAGCGGTGACACGCAAGCCACGTGGCACACGAATGAGCGCTGGATGTGGCGGTGCAACTTGTAGGTAGATGCATGTGCGTGTTCACATGTCATTGCACGCACGATCAAAAAGGTGGTGCGGGCGCGCTTTTTACGATCGGATGACTGTATTTAGACGTGCGCGCATGCGTGTGAAAGTGGTGAAAATGGTGGAGCGCGGGGGGCCACAGCCGTGCGATCGAGATCGAGCGGACCAGAGTGTGCTATGTGGCGCAATCTGAGGTAGTGCGTATGTTGAAATCATAATGGAGGCTATTTTGAGGTTAAATCAAAGCAGTTGATCTCCCGACCCGCGAATCTGATTAATCCAAGGCCATTGCACGAATTGGAGGGCCAAATACAAGCCTTGCCCCTCATTTTGGCTATAAAAAGGACCTAGAGCCCCCATCTGAAGGCATCTCCTCCTCCATCTCTCCTTCTAGACACCTCCAAGCTCCATCTTCCTCTGAAGCATCCATCAAGACCACCTTAGTGCACCGCTGTTGCTCTCTTCAACCTCTCCAAAGGCCACCAAGGATCACCCTTGGTGCCCTTGTTCTAGTACCTTGGATAGTTATTTTTAATTCTAGTTCTAGTAATGCATGTTCTAGTTGTTTAGTTCTAGTTGCAACTCATGATAAAATAATTGCCTGATTCGCTTTATATCTATTGTGATTAATATTTAATTATAGTTAGTTCTGAATCAGTATTATAATCAAGTCATTTTTTGCCTCCTTGAGTTCGACCGAGACTCATCTCATTATATTTATTTGTTTTGACATATTTTCGCGCTATACAACGACGTACTATCTTAAACGTGATTTTACGCCTGAACATTATCCTGCCTGGTTGATGAGAGCCTCATCATGAGCCATAACTATCTCATTTTGACCCAATAAAGAAGATAAAAGCTCCTACATAACCTAGAAGAAGGCCTAAATGAAGGAATAAGTGCTCTGAGAAGAAAATATGAATTAAAGGTTAAAACTGCAATTTTACCATTGCAGTGCATAAACGGGATTTCTTAAAGGCAAAACATAGGTCAAATGGTCTAAATAAGATAAAAAATGGGTTGAGTCAATCAGAAATGGGTTCTTGTGCAATTTAGGAATTAAATGACATTTGGTAACCCTAAAACAGACCCGCTTAAATTAATAAGGTTTCGGTTAGAATAAAAATTAAGTAAACCCTCTAAAGATCATGAAAAAATATCCTCTAGGGTTTAGAACACTTAATTTGGCCTTTGGAACCTAGTTTGACCTAGAATAGGGTCCTAGCTCATTAATTGACCTAATTTGGGTTTTTACGTAATATGTCTAGTCAAACGTGATCAAACCTAAAATCCAACTTCACCATTGGATTTCTTAGGTCCAAATTAGGTTTGTACCAAAATTTGGACCTAAGGGGAGGTCATCTTGACCTACTTTACAATTTAGTACACCTAAATCATAATTTGGTCCCTATCTTTTGAAAATCCTTGCAGAGAGCCCCCTAATTTCCTCGCCACCTTTGCAATCAGGTCCTGCCTCCATTGTTAGGGTAGAGTCGACCTCCGGCGAGGTTTAGAGAGGGATTACTCTCTGATTCCTCAGAGATTCTCCCCCAGAAATGGAAGGGAGATTCTCTAAGGAATTCCCTTCCATCTAAAGCCAATCACGATCTCTGGTGTGAACCCAATCTCTCGTGCGAACGCACGAGGGATTTGGGTATCCACCCTCTTTCCTTCTCCGTCGAGCCGGTAGAGGTGATTGCATGCCCTCCACGCATTAGAAAGTTCGGCCCACACCTACAAAAGGATCCCCAGACCCGGCCGCAGATCTTCAGACTTGTTTTGGTGGAGATTCCCCCAAATTTTCCTCTCTTCCATCTCCAGCCAAGAAACCCGCAAGCTCCGGCGACCTCCTCCCCTCCTTCTCGTCGCTCTGCTGCCATACCAGCAGCAGAGTCCACTTCGCCTCTTCCTCCCGCGTCGCGCAGTACCAGGCGCGCGTTCTCCTGACCTCGTCCTCGTCCCCACTCCCTCCCTCAGGGTTCTTCTTCTCCGACGACGGCAGCTACGCGCCGTCCACTCCCCTGCCTCCCTCCCTTCCAGGACACTCCAGATATCTTCTCCATCTTCCCCTCTCTCTTTTCCCCCTTTTATTTCATTTAATTGCCCCCCGACATTGCCTGACCACCCTCATCTTCCACGTCACCGACCGACCTCCGGCGAGCCACTCCCACCATTCTGCCCCTCCACACGGCTCTCCAACCGTCTCATAAGCTCCTCCTCACCACAAGGAACAATCTCCGCCCATCCACCATCCCTCTACGACTCCACCACAGCCCCCCGAATAACCCCACACTTCCGATCACAGGTCGACCTAGGCACACACGCCTTGGCTGTCCCACGACCTGCAGTACCGTGCACCACCTTCGTCGTGCCACGGCGAAGGTCCCCAGCTGGTCTGATTGAGTCGAGAGGCTTGTTTTGTGTGTGACAGTATTGAAGCCCCTGCCGCCATTGACGACGGTTAAAGAATCTTCAAAGCAGCTCCAGGCGTCAGCAGCTCCAAGCTTCAGGTGCAGTGGACTCGGGCGAGTGGTGCGAAGTGATCTGGTCCAACAAAGAGCGTTACGAAGCTGCGGCCTTGGCAATTGCACGAAGAATATTCTGCGGGTGCGCACGGGAGCGGGGCAGAACCAATAGTCCCACATCGGTGAAATGCAAAGCCCAGGTATACTTTAAATTATTTTTGTGATATTACCTCGTTGTCTCCGAACGCACAGGGGTGAGGTCCCTCACCTTATCCCACGCTCGCCTCGTCTGCGGTTTCACCTCGCGGATCTGGTGGGCTCCGACCCGACCCAACCTGAGCACTCCTCTCGCATCACCCACCTGCCGGTGAGCCTGGTCCCGGGTGCGAAATCCGACCCGATTACCCGTGGCTCTCGGAGAGCGTCCTTGAGTGAATTTCAGAGAGAGAGAGAGACGCGCGGGTAGAGGGACAGGGTAGGTTTTGCTCTCCTGTGCAGGCAGGCCGGGCGTTGAAGAAAAGAGACTTAGCCGCAAGAAGAGGCTGCGCAGAGAAGAGAAGGAAGAAAAGAGGGACTGCAGACAAAAAGAAGAAGAGGACAGAGGAGAAAAGAAGCAAAGGCAGGAAGAAGACCAAGGAAGAAGAAGCCTTTGCAGGAAAGAGAGATTCAAGGAAGAAGAAGCCTTGTAGATCAGAGGAAAAGAAGAAGAAGAACCTACGAAGAAGAAGAAGAAGGCAGAAGAGAGAAGTAAGGAGGAAGACTGCAGAGAAAGCAAAGACCAAGAAAGAAGGCCAAATAGGAAGACTACACTACATTTAAGACATCTAATAAAGAAATCAGACGTCCAATTCTGTTCTCCCTCAACAACTATTTTTTTTTAAATCTCTCTGTGAATCAATTATCTTTCATTTAAAAGTTGTATTCTTTGATTTTTAAAAGTACTCAGAATGCTCCCTGTGTTCGACCTCGGATACTCTAGTTTTTCGAGGAATAAAATTCTCTATTTGTTTGAACGCTTTGTCAGCTATATTACAACGTATTATCTTTTAAAATCCAATCAAGCGTGATAAACACTGGTGTTAACGCAAAATCGTTAATGTATAAGAAATGCGTTATATTATAAGACAAAATCGCATTAAAACACTTAAATTTATAACTCAGAAAAGTTTGAGGTCGAACGTAGGGAGCAATCAGTAATTCAATCACAAGATCACAATTCTAAGTAAAAGATATAAGCAATTGCAACCAGAACTGATTCAAAATGGTATATCAATAATTTCAAATAACAATATGCAAAAATGATGGGTTAAAATGGTGATTTGAATCTCCAATTAACCCCTTTTAATTAAGCTCAAGTATCTCAAGTAAATGAACGGTGAATCCAACCAAATATTCCACGTCAACTTAAGTATCTCAATAATGCAACAGTGGCTTAGAACCAACAATAGAGGCAAAGGCCTCTCTTTTCCTTCAGGCCTCAGGGAGAGTCACAGGCACAACACAGCAGCACAGAGGCAAAGGCCTCTTAATTTTGCTAAGTGTAGAGAGTAGCAGAGGGCAAAACCCCCCCTCCTCTCTCTCTTTCTTTTTCTTCTCTCTCTTAGAATCAGGTGAACCAAACCAGACCCGAGTAGCCGAGTAATCGGACCAAGGCCCAGACCTGCGAGGTGTGAGCGCAAGCGAGGGCATGCGTATGTGCGTGCGTGAGGGGACCTTACCCCCTGTGCGTGCTGAGGCAACTAAGCAAAGCCACAAAATTAACTTAAGTGCCGTGGCAGCCTCTTCTCTTCACAAGGTGGGACTAAGTCCCACCCTCTTCTTCGCGTATTTGCTGCAAAGGAGTCTTCCTCAATTGGGGAAGTAGTAGGTATGGACTCCTTCAATTGATCACCTGGAGACCTGCTTGGAGCTACTCCGCGCAACCTAGGTGAAGCACCTAGGACGTGCGTGGCTTTGAACACGATGAACAGGGAGGCGAAAATGGCAGTGGTGGCGGAGCTCCAGTAGATACCTAAACCACGAATACCAGCTTCAAAACCCTCGTCAGATGGTTCGAAAGTATCACCGAAGAACGAGGAAGATGATAGCAGTGTCTGTGGGGTGTGGGAGTGTGTGAAGTGCTCGGACGAAGTCAGGGAAGGTGAACAGTGGAGGGTGAGTTCGGTGGGGTGATTCAATGGGCGGATCGGTGAAATAGGAGAGGGGTTTTGATAGCGATGGAACGGCAGAGCTTTTGGGAGTTGTGGCCAGGTGGATGGTGGTCTGTGGAGTGTGGGCGAACTCGCTGGAATTCTGCGAGAGGCGGAGAAGATGGAGGGGGGAGATAAGTGATTGGCAGTCATGCATGTGTTGTGAGTGTAGGAAAGAGAAGAAGAGGGAAAGAGAAAGATGTAGAGAGGCTTAGGATAGAGAGTTGAGGCCAATAGGCTCCGGTTGTGGCTGACTAGAGTCGGAGAAGATGATGGAGCGGGAGGACGGCAACGACGAATAGGGAAAGGAGACATCCTCCCTTTGATCGGAGAGGTGCGTGAGGAAGAGAGGAAGATGGTGGCACCTCCAATTTGATGGTTGGAGGTGCGGAGGAGCAGGGCGGAGAGAGGTCATCGGAGTAGAGGTGTTTGGTGGCTGGAGAGGGTAGATTAGGATATTTTGACTCACCAAAACTTGCTAAGGAGATCGGCCTTACGACCTGGGTTCTTAAATAGGGCTTAGAACGGCATTCCAAGCTTGGAAGCACGTGGTTCTTCTGCGACAAGGAGACCCACATCTCCCATGCATTTGCATGAGAGATTGGAAAAGAATTTGAGTCCAAGGATGGGCTTGATTGAAAGAGAATTCCTCAAGGAATCTCTGGCTCAAATCTGGGACTAATTGATTGAGAAATGAGTGAGAAAATCTCGCTCGAATCTCACTGGAGATGCTACAGCTATTCCTAATGGCGGCAAGGACCTGGATGTGAAGAAGATGAGGAAGTTAGGGGGGTCCCAGCAAGGTTTTCAAATGCTGAGGGGTTCTTTGTAAGAAAAAGAGTCAAAACAGGATTAAAATGCAAACAAGGTCAAGATGATCTATGATTGGGCCCAAATTTTGGTACAAACCTAATTTAGACTCAAGGAATCTGATGGTGGAGTTGGATTTATGTTTTGATTATGTTTGACTGGGTAAATTGCATAGAAATCCTAATCAGGGCAACTGTCTGTCTAAGATTCTGTTTTAGGTCAAAATGAGCTTCAATGGTCAAATCAAGGATGCCAAATCCTAGAGACTACTTTTATATGATTTTTAGAGGGTTTAGATGAATTTTATCCTGACCATAACCCCATTTAATTAATTAGGTATATATTTAGGGTTTTAGATGTCCATTAATTCTTAAAATGCGTGAAAACTCGTTTCTGTCTGTATGGATCCACTTGTTAAACATTAATGGCTATATGAACTTTAATAAACCCCTGACATATCCCGTGGTTATTCTGTATTTGTGATAAGATGGTAAAATTATAGAAATATCCCTATTTTTCATCTTTTCTTCTCAAAATAGAATGTTAAGAACTTAGGACCCTCCGATGGTTATGTAGGAGCTTTTATTAACTTTATCAGACCAAATTGAGCTAATTATGGCTCGTGATGGTGTTCCCATCACCTGGCTGTGCCCCTGGACAGGGAAAGCACTGGAGGAGATTTGTGGGAGTCAACCCTTGGAGGTGACTACAAATGAGTGCATACCTTAGAATGTAGCAATGGAGAGAGGCTGACCTTAGGAGGTGGCAACGAAACCAAGTGCCGACGCTCAGATTCTCTTTGCCAGAAATTCGAGTGAGCGTTAGGCGAAGCTTAGGCCACAGGAGCTAAAGCTCGTGTTGTTGCTTGTTGGGATCATAGAGCACGTATTTGATCAGAAATGCGTCGTAGTACAGTTGCGAAATACGATCAACAAAAATAATTTCTAAGATAACGAGACTTGAGTCTTGGTCGTTTGTCTCTAGGAGGCATTTTGTATATGCAAATTCAAATTCTATCTCTCTCGCTCTATTCGTTCAAAATCGCATCTAAATAAGTATTGATACACGACATGCTGTTGCCAGAATATCAGAAATTGAAAGCATGCAACTTTAATCACATCAAAAAATGATAATCAGGCACATGTTGATTTTAAACATATAAATATATATAAATATTTTCATTGAGGCATGATGGTGGTTATAGCACAGGTAGCGGAATGCTTGTACAAGGAAATTTAAATTTAGCTAGCAGAAAAGGACTGCATACATGAATCTCTGAAGGGATTATGTATGCATCATTGGTGGAGAATATGGAGCTACACTACTAAGTAGTAAATAAAGCATTAAATCTATGAAGAACTATGATCTAGTCTAGTCAAACTAAGGACATTTAGAGGTGGGCTCCGATGGCCTTTGAATGGGTGAGAAGAGAAAGAGGGGCGGCCAATGGTGCTTAGGCTGACCCTTGGAGAGAGGTTGGAGAAGTTGATCTTGGTCTAGGCTTGGCGTGGAGGTGGTGGCATCATGGTCATGAACATGGAGGTGGAGGTGGTGATGGCTTATGGAAGGTGGAGCTATGCTAAAAGACCAAGATGGACCAAATGGTCACCCCTTAGGTCTTTTTATAGACCTAAGGGAAGCTCTCTAGAGAATTATGGAATTCTCTAGAGAGGCCTATGGTGGGAGCTCGTGGGAGAGTGAGAGAGAGGATGGATGGTGGTTTTTAGATCCACCAAATGTAGATCTAAAAATTGAATGGCTCTTGGTTGCTAATTTTAGCAACCAAGGCAACAACACATGGTAGAAAGTTCTAGAGAACTCTAGGCTAGGTATTTTCGTGTGGATGGTGCGTGTGGGTGTGTGTGGGTCGAGACTTAGGTGGCTAGGTTGATTAGGTTAGGTTCTAGTGGGTTTAGGTCAAGATAGGTCTCAAATTAGGGTTGTAAACCCTAATTCACTAAGGTAAAGTGTAATTAAACTTAATACAAGTTTAATTGGGTGTTTGGAAACCTAATTGAGATTAAAATAACTCAATTAAGTCAGGTCTAGGTCAATTGGACTCTCACTGAGTCCAATTGGACAGTGTATGCTGAGATCAGGGCTCAATTGGACTCAATGAGTCCAATTGAATAGACTGAAGAGATTGACCATGATCCAAGTCAATTAGGTTTAGTGAGGACCTAATTAGGTCCTTAGGGAGGTCTAGAGGTGATGTACTAGGGTTAGGGCACCTTAATTTAAGTTTCTAGGGGGTTAGAATTGGGTTTAGGGAGCTAGAGATCCAAGATCAAGGCTTGAATCTCAAAACAAGGTCTGGAGGGAAGTTCTGGACGTCCAATAAAGTTATCAAACATCATATAGTGAAAAATAAATCATAGTTGGGAGGGATTCTAGGTTCTGTCTTGGGTATTCTGCAGAAATTGAACGTTTGACCAAGTGTCTGGACGTCCAATAACACTGTAGAAATGGGTTTAAGGTGTGCGAGAGTTGGCTAAGGGTTCTGGATGTCCTATAACTCATCTGGATGTCCAGATAAAGACTGGAATTAGAGTTTTAAGGTTTCCTGGGGTGTGGTGACCTAATCTAAGGGTGGCTAAGGCTTGGGGAAGCTTCTAGGCAGTCCTAGGGCTAGGATGGACCTAAGTTCTTCACAATTTATTGCTTTATTCCTACTTAATAGAATATCATATCTTAACTCCCTTACATTATTATCTACTACATCTAATCTAGGTTTTCCGCTCCAGCTCTGCTGCAACACCAGTTATTCTTTATTATTTAGATCCAGCTTCAGATTTAGCTTCTGATCAGCTTATTACCTGCAATTGACATAATGCACATAATTAGTACATTATAGCATTATTTTATGCATAGCTAAAAGAAAGCAGTAAAGGTGCTAGTAATGTTTATGCATGCATGAATTACCCTAACTTATGCTAAGTCCTAGCCTAATTTAGGTCAATTATGACCTATGATTGCTATGCAATCATTGCTGTAATGCGACATCGTGTCGTCCGGAATGTGAGGCGCTAGGGTCTTAGTTCCTATCGGCCTTGGTGACTAGTACTATAATCGTTGGGCGAGGTGGCCCGATCCCCTACCATTCGCTCTCGTGGGCATATGCCATTGGGAGTGGAGTGACTAAAGTTTCGCTAGTAGGTGGACGTGCAGTAGTCGTGCGAAACCTCAGGAAGCGTAGGCCTGAGTTCCTAGCAGCCTTGAGAGGCGATATTATATCCATTAGAACGTGGGGTGTGGGAGCCCCAGTTCCTGCCAGCCTTACATTTATCGGTGCGTAGGACATAAGCGCCTTTGTTTGAATTCATGCCAGCCTTCAGAGGTGGTTTCGCCTGCCCAAAGAGGAGCAATATGAGGGAACATCGGGTGCATCCATATAAGTTCGGGCCGACCTTGAGAGGTGGTAATATAAGGGAACATCGGGCTCATCTGTCCAAGTTCGAGTTGACCTTGAGAGGTGGTGTGCTGGCCTTAAGAGGTGGCAATATAAGGGAACGTTAGGCGCGTCCGCTAGAGTTCCGGCCGACCTTGAGAGGTGGAGTGCCTGCCTTAAGAGGTGGCAATGTGAGGGAACGTCGGGTCAATGCCTGGTCCCTGCTGTCCTCACGAGGCAGCATGCCGGGTAATGGTGCAATGCCAGCGTCACCTTCTGCGAGTGACGACTGGCCATTACAGGAAATAAGTCTTTGTCTTTGCTAGGATAAGATTGGCCATCAGCTGCCGTTATGATGAGGTGAATGCCTTAGATGCCGAGGTTGGCGTCAATGGGGTTGCCCTTTCTACGGTGGGGAATACGTGCATAGGGGGTATTCAGCGCTTGCCACCCATAAGGGGTGGGTTTGTAGTTGTAAGGACGTGGGGGAACACCCTAGTTCCTTCCGGCCTTAAGAGGCAATTTTTTGGTGCGTTGGCCTCTTCTGGGGGGGGGAGGGGGGGGGTTACTCCTAGACCTCAAAGGGACTAAGGTTCCTTCTAACCTCGATGAGCTTGCCAGCATCATGAGGAAAAAGGAAGAAAAAAGGGGGATCGCCATGTCTGAAAAGTTTGGCTATTATCCTGTAGTTGCTCGGAAGATCAACCGAGTTTGCCCCTAGCTGGATTGCGCGGGCTTGGTTTCTTCCCCCCTTTTTTGTGTAGGCTTCCTGGGTTGCTCTAGCTCAAGCCTAAGGGTTTACGCCAGATTGTTGTGCTCCTGTGCGCTGTTCTCACCCTTTGAGGAACTCGGGCACTCATTCGAAGGATTTGGTGGTGGGCATATATTGGCAGTCAGCCTGCTGGGTTGCCTAGTACTACCGTCGAGTTGGCCACCTTAAGTGTGGCCTCCTGGTTGAGGTGCCCGTCCTGGTCGTAGTTGGATGGAGGAGGGCTACTCTCTCCCTTTACGGCCTTTCTTCTCGATTGCTAATGGTCCGTGACCAGGATGGCCGATGGGAGAAGAGCAAGGGACTGTTACCAGAGTGGTGAAGGAGCTACGAGCATGCCAACCCAAAAGGGGTGGTTTGTTGGCTTCGAAGGCTGGCCGAACCTTTGTATCTGGAGGTGAGCGTCTTGGAGTAATGCAAGCACTGCCATTGGAGGTTAATTATGAGGTTGTCGACCTGTCTGGGGTGACGTCGCCCCCAGAGGTTGCCTTGGCCTTTGTGCTAACGCACCCAAGTGATTAGAGGTGAGGACCTTGGGTAATGCGGGAGTCACGGCCAAGACTTCCGCCTAGTCCATGGACAGGGGAATGTACTCCCTAAAGAATTTGGATCAGAGTTACCCCGATGGGGGGAGCTTTGTCGAAGCTAGCCCAGGCGCTCTGCCAGATCAATCGGGGAGGCTATTAACTAGAACGCCGCTTGCCTAATTATGCCCTTCTCGCCCTACCGAAGATTAAGGGGAGGTACCTGGGAGAGCCAATTCAGAAGGAGTGGCTCATTTGCCTAGGGCAACACCGATCTCGATGTTACCTTAACTTCCGCGCTGATACGCTCAGGCTCCAAGAGGAGAGGACCTCGGGTAATGCAAGTGTCACAGCCAGGATTTGGTGGCGATGTCCGCCGGACAAGGGGCCAAGGTGGCACCGCTTATGTACTTGGGCAGGGCGTCAACTAGCCTGGCTCTCAGTGCACGAGGAAGACCGTATCAATTACATGCATTCGCTAGAGCTCCTTCTTAGGGTGGCCTTCCAAGCCCCTCCATGGGCCTTTTATCCTTTCGCTTGGTGGGTCCTAGGGATAGTGGGTCCTTGCTTGTGGATTGACTCCCTTCAAGCACATTCGCCTGGTTCACAGCCAGGGGAGTGCATTTGCAAAGGGACTTCCTCCTCGAGGTCTGTAATTGCGACCTTCAGTGGGTAGGTTCCCCTCAAGCATGTCCACTTGGGTCATGGCCAAGGGAGTGCATTTTCTTGAGGAACTCCTTTAACCAATGAGACCCATGATAGCAACCCTCAGTGGGTCGGCTGCTGTCTCGGGGATAGCAGTTCTTCACCTATGGAAGGAGCCATTCTCACGGATGAGCACTGGGGTACGCCTACCTAAGGTTCCCCTTGCCTTCTATGAGGTTGGTGTTGCTACTGCATCCCTTGGCCAATCTATTGCAAAAACTGGAGGAGTTGCCTCACTCCGTGATCCTTACGGCTTTGCCTAAAGACCCACTAGGTGCTTTGGTGCACAACCAATGGAGTCGCGCCCAAGCTTTTGAGCCAGAAGGTTCAACTCAGGGTGCTGGGAATCGTCGCCTCACGAAGCCTTCTACCCATGAAGTGTCAGGCCTTAGACTAATCTGGGTAGAACCGGAAGGGCTCAGTCTTCTGTCGCCCGACTTCTGAAAACCTCTCAAGGTTGTCTTTAGCCCTTCGACACTTGATGAAGTGCTATTAGGGCTTACCCGCCATGCCTTGGGAAGCCAATGACCTATCCGGTTGGCTAGTCAACGGACCATAGGCGGGCCTGTGCCGGGCAGGCGCAATCGAAAGTGCCTAGCGGGATCTCCTAACAGGATGTCTGCGTGCCAACCTCACTGGGGGGTGACTCCCAAGGGCACGGTTGGGGTTCGCTGTCCCTCCGCGTTGGGCCTCGACTGGCTCCTCGAACGCTTCTAGCGAGCGATTGCCTTTACTCCCTCCTCGAGTAGGCAGGTGGTATGCATAGGGGCGTATACCCAAGGCTATCGACCTCAACTCCATATTTCCCTTCCCTGGTCTGTGCCTCAAGGAGGGGAGTTCGCTTCAAGACCTTGAGCCTTCGGTCGGGGCATACTTGCTTCCATCAGCATGCTGAGAGTGTCGTCGAGGTGTGGAGACGTCGAATTTCAACTGGGCCCCTCTGAGGAGGGAGGAGCCGCAAGTAGTTAAGATCACTGCGGAAGTTCTCACTCAGGGAGGTCGAGGTAGGGTGCTGGAGAGGCCCCTCCTCCCAGCAACTGGATGCTTAGAAGAACGATGGTGTTTTTGTTGACACTTCCCACAAACGGTGTCATTTGATGAGCCTCTAGAGGCTTCCTTCGGCCATCAAAAGATTTATAAGTGGAGGGAACGTCGCGTAGCCATAAGGCATCCATTGTTTGGAGGGATACGATCGAGCCTCCTTCATGATGGGAGGGCTTGACCCTACAAATCTCAAACAATCGCAAGGGAGGCACAAGAGATTTGGTAACTCAATTTCACTATAAGGGGTGTACATTTGAAGAGAGAATGATATTCCCAACTATGCACTAGAACTTAAGAGGTTATAGGATTTCTCTCCCTCGTGGCCCCCTTTACTTGGAGTCCTCCTCTCTATTTATGACATGAAAAGATTCTTAACATAGTAGCTGGTACACTTTTTGTCATACTGCTATCGAATTGTCGATAGTCATTTCTGTCCTATCATATCTTTGGCCTTCGTCGTGCAGAATCTTGTGATAGGTAGGCAGGTCCTGGTTTGCGTCTAGGTAATTGTAAGCAAGACGGGTGGTACCGATCCCACCTACTTACCCTGTAGTCGGATAACTGGATCCTCTACTAAGTTATGTGTGAAATTTTAGATCAAAAAATAATTTTTATCCCTCATCACTACCTAGTCATTATCATTCGTGATCCTCCACCAGTAAAAGTCAATTATCCTGTAACAATCTCCTACCAAGTTGTCGAATGACCGATCTAGATGGTAGTCTCACTTGGCAATTGTTTTTGCAAATTCATAAATCTTAGCGGATCCCAGGACTTTTCATTTGAATTGGAAGATTTTTAACCTCTTAAGTCTCACGTCATGTGCCTCACGGGAGAATTGAATCCTCCCTCATCACATTATCCTGTATCTATTTTTATCTTTTGTAATCCCTTGACATGACATATTTCTTATCCAAACACTCGCTGCATCCCTTTACCTCGAAAAAAAGAAAAGAAATCATTATTTTTCTCCTAATTTCATTTTTTTTCTACTTTGTAATTTCTTTTTATTATCATGTTTTAAATTCTAGACACCATTCAGAGGCCTTCTGTTCCTCCGACAACTACCTTATCAATTCAAATAACTCACGGCTCTATGATAAGCAATTTCCTTTCACTTCCATTAATTGACTAACGTGGAAACAAACCAATTCAGGACCCTCCTATTTCCATCTATCTGCATCACATCACCTTTATCCTCTTCTTTTTCGTTTTTTTTCCTCCCGTTAACTAATTCCTCCTCTTCACAAATAAGGAATTAAATCGCCAAACGGGCGCTAATTAATTTTTGTTTGTGTCAAATGACTCACACTTGATTTTTTTTTTTTAAATTCTTTTTCGCAATCTTGCTGTGATTGTACGTCACTATTTTAATGTCACAGATCTCCTCGTAGGACTTTTCAAAATCTGAAACACTGGTACGTAGTTCTAGTTTCGTATTTATTATCTACAGTTATGGATACGTGTTCCTGCCATTTTACTTCCAGAGTCTCATCTATCAAAATTTATACGTACAGGATCATTGGCATCCTACACGAACTGGATTCGATTATTAAAAATATCTAAAAGAAGCAATGAAATGTTAGACAAGAACGCTGGAGCTTATCATACCATCTTGTGGACCGAAATGAAATGTGACCTTGGCGTACATCCTCACCTTTTGTGGACCCGAATGGGTAAAGAAGACCGTGGCAATGAATGACCATGACATTCGTGCATGTGGTGGTTTAGTCAGCTTCCAGCGGCATTTAATTCGGCGAGAAAACAACAGGCTGCCCCCGCGGTGGCAGCTGCCCTCACTCGGTGAGGTCATCCCTGTTTTGTAAACGGGGAAATGAATAAAAAATTATATAGATGTAAAATAATTTTATATCAATAAAAAGTAATTTAAAATAAATTTATATTGATATAAAATAATTATATTTGTATCGATTTATAACTATATATAATAAGTCAATTTTTATAACTTTTATCTATATTCTTTCGTAAGTAATTTTTTTTTTACATGACTTGCCTCTTCTTATTTGTATTTAAGTTTCTTGGATGTGACCACAAGAATTGTCCACCATGGACATCTGGGTGCAACCAGATAAGGCTAAGAGTTCAACTATGGTTCCATGACTCGAACCCGAGATCCTTGGATCACACGGTGAGAACTTTTATCGGGATATTAAAGTTCTTCAACCCTCCACTCAATATTCCCTCGTGAATAGGAGTACGGAAACTGTGTTATAATATATTTATAACATAATTGAAAATAAAAATCTACTGATACGAAATTAAATAGATAACTTAAAATAAAAATATATTATTTGAAAATAATTTTCTATCAATTAAAAATTAAAATATATCAGTTAAAAATAAATATATATTAATATATTTTATATATTTTTTTATAATAAATAAATTTTTAGTTGAAATATAATTTTCATCTATAGAAAGTAATTTTTTATCTATAAAAAATAATTTTATCATTAAAAAATTAAAATATATCAATTAAAATTATCATTTTTATTTTGTACATTGAAAAATATATTAGAATATACATTTATTTATTTACTTATTTATTTATTTATTTAACTTTTCGTAGCTAACAAATATTGATATTCAATTCGAAAGTTATTTGAAAGAAAGAAATGGAAGAAATTATTTTTTGCATGACCTTTCGGAAATTACTGGATCCTAGCAATACTTTGTTTTGCAAAAATCTTTGCTTGGTAAAAGACGATCCAATGATGAAAATATTTAGTACTATTTAACTCTTAAAAAGAAATTATGTAATGTAAAAGGCGTTCTTTTTGGTAGATTCGTCGCAAAATAAACAAACAGGACACGCTGGTGGTATCACAAATGTGGATATAAGGGTACACGGTGTCGGTGGGAGATTAAATAAAGCTAACAACCTGGAAAAGAAAACTGTGGAATAAACTCAATAAATATAAGGATGGGAGATGATCGGTCCGAGTTGGTTTGAACAGAGGCCAAATTTTCGCATAAATAATAAAGCCAACTTCAAATATATAAATCGAGGCAGTCTAAAAGACAACGTGAAGTTATCTATCACATATAGCCATGCAAGATGAAATAATAAAGAGCATAATGATTCGTGGTATTAACTTTTTGCCCTACTTACTTACATGGGTAGGTAATGTAGAAAATAAGGTTGTATTTAGTTAATGGATTACTAATTTAATCTATTACTTAATTTAATTTTTAGTTATGTCCGATCAAGTAGATTTAATTCGGGTTAAAATTATTCCACCTTGTTTATGAAATAATTTTAACCTATTCAAATATTCAAAATTAACTTTCTTATTCCACCCTTTATTTTATTTTTTTAATTTATTTCACAAATTTATTTCGCTTACCAAATAAAATCTAAATAAATAAACATATATTTTCATACAAAAGAAATATATTCATATATTAATTCATTACCATTCATCACATCTTTGAAAACAAAAATATCATTAGTATTGTTAAATATTAGCCATATAATTGTAGTGTTGGGGGAGTTCTTTTGGTACAATGTAAATTATTTCAATTTATGCCAAAATTTTGTATATATTTTTTAATTTAGTTATATTTAGTATAATACTCAACTGATACAAATATCATTTTAGTAGTTAAAATATACAAAAATATATCATATGATGTATTTTTCAACATGTTCATATGACGCATTATCTATATAAAGGTAAAGTAATTTAAGGTGATTTTACATTAATTTAAAGTGATTTATGGTACATCAGTGTAAAGTGATTCATCGTGATTTTATACCAATATAAAATAATAATAAAGTAATTTTATACTAATATATAATAATTTTAGATGATTTTGTATCTGTATAAAATAATTAATAATAATTTTATGTCGATGTATCACCATAGTACGTTACAAATATGTCAATTTTTATATTTTCATATCCACTTCCATTTTAATATATGTCATACTATCATATGATTATGTAGGTCATCCTATTATTTGATGGACTCTTTAAATAAAATAGACATTATTTTTGAAATGTTGTTTTATAATTATAGTATTCGACAAACTCTATAAATAAAAGGTATATTATTTTACTCGCTAGTATATTATTATAGAATTACACATATAGCTCCGATGTTTAGCAAGCTCTTTTGGTAAAAGTCATATTATTTCACTTTATGGTACATTCTTATGTTATGTTGCATATGGTTGTAACACTCAAAAATTTGTTAAACTAAGATGGTTATTATTTTATTTTATTAAATATTGTTGTATAATGTTACATCCTGTTAACAAATTGTTCAAGTACAATACACATTCTTTTATTTTACAAGACTTAGCCATATACATAGCTGTAGTTATTCATATAATGTATGTTTCACTTAAATAATTTGCCAGGTACGACAATTAATATTCATTATAAATAACTAAAAATAGAAAAGAATAGGAAAATGTAGGTTTTGAGTTAAGAAGTAATGTGAGATATTATTTTCGCATTTTACATATCGTTAAAAATGTAAGTCTATTTAATAATTGATATTTATATAAAAAATAAAAGAATATAAAATTTATTACGTGGTAGTTTCCACCATATTTAAAAAAACAACCACACCACTTTAACCTAAAACACATATGTAATAAAAATTTTACACCGGTGATAAATTATTCTAAGGTATCTTTGCACTGTTACAATTTAATTTTGTATCGATATAAAATTATTCCAATTGTAGTTTAACCTGTCCAAAGTGATTTTGCACTTGTGCAAAGTGATTTTGGTCTATGAGTTTAAGATTTAGGTTTATGGAAAGTGATTTCACATATGAGAAGTGATTTTTTACTTGAAATGAGATTTTTCACCTTAGGACTTAAGGTTTAGGATTTATGAGCTAAACCCTAAATATTAAAGACTAAACCCTAAGGTGAAAAATCACCTTTCAAATGTAAAATCACTTGTCATACGTGAAGAAACATATAGAATTTAATTTTGCACCGATATAATTTTACTTTACATTAGTGCAAAGTAAGATTGCACCTGAGCAATTTTTATGCAAAATCACTTTACACAGGTGTAATCATATTTTGTATTTATACAAAATCACTTTGCACCTTCAAAATAATTTTACACGGGTGTAAAGTAAGATTGCACACGATTGCACCCGTATAATCTTACTTTGAATTACTTTGCATCGATGTAATATTATTTTACACCCGTGCAAAATAATATTACATCGGTGCAAAGTAATTCAAAGTAAGATTATACCGGTGCAATCATGTGCAATCTTACTTTACACCCGTGTAAAATTATTTTGAAGGTGCAAAGTGATTTTGTATAAATACAAAATATGATTACACCTGTGTAAAGTGATTTTGCATCAATGTAAAGTGATTCTAAAGATAATTTAAGTAGTTTACATTTATATGGAAGTAATTTATTATTTTCAACAGTAGTAAATTTCACCACATATCAATAATTTTTTTACATTAAAAGAAAAAGTAAATTGAGATCACATTTACGATAACACATCAATTTTTACATTTCCTCATCCCGTCCAAACTAAAATAACATGCCTTGTACTAAGATTATTTGCAGAGTAGTGAAACCATGTTCCGAATTGTACCAGTATAAGTTATTAACTAAAATAATTTGTCCTTGGCGCTTTACACAGTAAAAAAAATTATCTGCCTAGTGACCAAACAATATCCTTTTAGCTAAAAATAATGTGTGCTCTATTTAAAAATAATAAAACTATATGCACAAAATCACAATTATAAAATAATATACTAGTAAATTACAAGAATATTGGATAGCCACGGGGCATGGAAAAGAAAAATACATGGGCTCGTGGAGGATGCAGGAGAGGTTTTGGAGGGAATCGGGGCTGAGAATTTTTAAGAGATCATGAAAGATATCTGGGAGAATATATGCGAAGGATTTTGGGGAAAGGTTTGGTAACTCTGAATGACCTGCTTTTTTAATTTTGTTATTTTTTCTTTGTTTCTGTTACTTTATGGTATCAAGTGCAGTATCAGTTCCTTTTGCTAAAAGGGTATTTTATAATATTTGTTGTATTTTACTTTATAATATATGTCTCTCAAGTAATAAAATATATTGATGTATTTTAATTTTTAATTGATATATTTTGATTATCGATTGAAACATATAGTAAAAATTAAAATACATTGATTAAAAATAAATATATCGGTAAATAAAAATATATTAGTTAAAAATTAAAATATATCAATATATTTTCATTTTCAATAGTTGAAAAGTAGATTTTCACTTAAAAAGTGAAAAATAATTTTCACTTGTTGATTTTGAATTTACAATTTAGATTTACAATGTAAAGTTAAAATTTATGGAAATTATTTTTTTACTTAAAAAATAATTTTTTAACTTATATATTAGGATTGCTTTTCAAGTGTAAAATTATTTTTTATATGTAAAAAATTACTTGAAATAGGTAAAAATTAGTTAAAAATCAAAATTCACTTAAATATTTTTATTTTTAACTTGATGTAGTTTGATTTTTAATTAATAAAAAATCAAAACATATTAATTAAATATCAAAATATATCAATATATTTTATTAAATAAAAATATAAGTTGCAAAGTGCATTACACCGTATGTTTCCTACTCACATCCTTTATTTTTATTGGCAAAACCTTGGGAGACAGCGGCCATGCATAGATTTTGTAAAGTTATCTTATGAGTGGTCTTGGCGACCCATCTACTCACCCAAAGACAACGAATTAAAAAATTTGCTGAGTTATGGGTTATCCTCGTTGGACGAGGTTAGCAGAGATGGCAAAGCTGGTGGAGGAGGGATGGTGAGTCAAGGAACAGGGCCAACGGGAAAAATTGGAAGGGGAAGGGAAGGAAGGAAGGAGAGGTGACTTTAGATACAACCTAAAAATACAACTTAGGCAGGATGTGTTCACTTCCATGGGACTTTTCTACAAAATGAATTTTAACATGGGGTGTTTCACTAGTTTCTCTCAAAAAGTAGGCATGTTAACACCACTTCATAAAATTAAAGGGTTAAGAAATTACCGTTAGAAAATACCAAATTAGTGTTAACTCATTTTTATCTAGTTGTAGAATGATGCTACATTAACTTTTATTTACTTGATTTACTATTTAGTTCTGGTGTTAATTTTTATTGTATTATTTGGTAGTGTTAAGAATATGAAAATAACTTTTTTACCCGTGAAAGGTAATTAAGTTTTTTTAAATATGAAGGTGATTGTGGTAGTTATATTTAATGTTGGTGATTATTTATGTAATTAATGTTATTTGGGTGATTTTAAATACATAATTAAATGTAATTGGTTAGAATAATATGTTATTAAATTTATTTGTGTATATATTGGTGTTTGTTTATGTAAATAATGTTAATTATGTGATTATTAATATATAATTAATTGTAATTAGTTTAGATATTATATCATTAATTTAATTAAGGTATTATAAAATGGTGATTAATTATGTAAGTAATGTTATTCAGGTGAAATTAAATATATAAGTAATTGTAATTAATTGAAATACTTTTATACTAATTTAGTTTGGATTATTAATATAGATGATAACATTATCTACATGATTTTTTATCGAATTGTGATCATCGAAGTGTATATCTTGGTACTAAAGTAACATAATCCATTGCTGAACAAGTGACTTGATTATAATTGAAACTGCATAAGTAAACTAATTGGAATTAATTTATTCATTATAATAACAAGACTTACAAGTATAATTACATTACACAATGGCCAACATCCTTGATTTAAATGTTAAAATAAGTATGATTTCAATTATAAAATACATAAGAATCTTATTCCTTTTGTCATCCTTATTCTGCAACTTTCTTCTTAACTCTACATTTTTGTCGTGCAAGATTAGTATGATCTCCTTCAAGTACTGACATGTTGGTAGATTGGATGATTTAAAGTAATTTCATCCACCACTTGAAAATCTACAACGTTTGAAAGACCATCGTTCAAGATTATCTCACATTCACGATGTCTGTACTTACACTTTCAACCTATAGTTGTAGATCCACACTTAGCAAGTCATTTTTTACATATCATGCCACATCCACACTTGGATCCAATTAAGTAGGATTGGGATTGCCAATTTGGAGATTGGGTGTTCCCAATAGGATCAGGCCCATTTTATGTATTGATAGGATAGCATAGATGGTTGTCAATTAAATTACAAAATGTAAATTTTGATCGACATTTTTTGTTTTCCTGTGACTTTGTTTGTTTTAGACGATGAAACAATAATGATGGAAAGGGGCAAAACTAAGGGAGCTATCAAATTGCATTTAACCTAAAAATCTATTTAAACTATGTCTAACTTCAACAAATTTGTCACACAAATTAATCAACATCCTAACTATATCTAACATCCCACTCCATGACAAGGTTGGAGGAAAAGGGCATGAGGATAGAGAGTATTTGTGCCTGGATGAAGCATTGAGCCTGTTGTCGTCCATGACAACTGCGATTTGAGTGTCAGGGGCAAGGAGGGGCAATTGCAGGGGGCCATGTTAGATGTCAAAGATGTGGAAATGGGAGATGATATTAATCTGAGCTTGCTTAACATTTGTGCAAACCAATGTTGACAAAACACAAGTTTTCACACCCCAAACATAGGTTTTGCAAATAGGGGCTAAACTGAGAAGTAAACATAAAAGTAAACTAGCCCTAAGACTCCCTTATACTTGAGTTTTGCAAAAACCTTAGTTTTTACCCTATTTCACAAGTTTGTGCAACAAGAATCAACAACTTAAGTAATTATCTCCTAGGATCAAATGTGTAACCTTTTCCATTTCTCATATTTTTTACATTGTGACTATTAAGAGATAGGTTTTCAATGTAGAAAGAAAAGAGAAAATCATGTAACATGTACCTATGGGAACTATACCCTAATGAACCATGTGGTCAACAAATACTAAATTAGGCTTGGCAACATAGAAAATGAGAAACACACAACTAAAAAAAAAGCAAGAGAGTAGGAAAATGGGACAGCATGGAAGATGGTAGTACATATGGGATTTGAGAAGGTAAATAAATTGGGTATAAGATTTGATACAATAACCTCTAGGAGCTCAATGGAGTACTCTATTATTGAGTCAACCCCTTGGCAGTGGTTACTACAAACTTTTCATTCTTTGTGGAGAAACAACTCCCCTTTGACATTGTTCAAAACCTCTTTTCAAAGGAAAAAGTGAAATATAAACATTTCAATTTCCATATGGGCAAATGCTCTCTTTTGCCATTCGATCAAATCCTCATGACCAATATACTTTCCAATATGGAGGTAGATATGATGTCCTTAATACTTGTTTTGGGATTGTGTGTATGGGCTGTCTAAAGATTGTCTAAATTACTTCTGTAAAATTGTGGATCACAGTGAAACCAATAACCTAGCAATTCAAGGTTTCAATTTATATGATCATTACAAGGAAATTCGTTGAGAATGCGTCTTTCCCTCTGTGGGAAGCACAAATGGACCTCTTGTGTGTACCCGAGTTGGGGGTGGAGCTAGGGAAGGGCAGGCAGGGGTAGTTGACTCCCTTCATTTTTTAATTTCTTAATGATTTGTATGCTACATCATTTAATTTAAGACATTTTTCTCACATTTCTCCCTCCCTTAACAATTAGATTCGAATTGGTAAACCTATCCATCCTTGACATCGTCTCCCCTAACGTCAATTCTTAGCTCCACCTAGGGACCATATCAATGCTCCTAGATAATGAGAAAATAAGCGTTATCGTTGCTCCCGCTTCAATCCTTTATATTAATAAATAACTACTGGCAAGGTACTGCGTATGTTAGTGTTAGTCTCGATTCATTTATTTTTTTAACACAACAAAGTTCTGATTTTCACATTATGGTACTGTAGTTGTCATTGGCTTTTCAATTTTTCTGCTCCTAACAATGCTCCCCATACTTCATCAACCCTTCCTCTCTCTTCCCCCTTCCCTTATTTTGGACGTGTGTAATTTAATTTTGAATTATTTTATATTTGTATAATTTGATTTTATATTAATGTAAAATTTTTTACACTAGTAAAAAATAATTCAGAATCAAATTTTATAAATAAAATTTGATATTTTGTATCTGTGCAATTGGGATTTTCGTTGATACAAAATGATTTAAAATCAAATTATAACTATGTAAAATTATTTTATATCAGTATAAAAATATTCAAAATGAAATTATAGTGTAAAATAGTTTGAAATAAGCATTTTGGTTCAAAATAAAAAATTATCTAAAAATTTATTAAAAATAAATATCAGTGTAAAATAAAAAATTATCAATATATTTAGAATTATTTTTATCTCGAATAGTTATAAGAGAAAAGAAACATAAAAGATTTTATATGAAAAAAAAATATTAGTATTTTAATTTTATAGAGTTTTAAAACAACATGTAATACATTAAAATGCTCGTTGTGTAGAGTACGAGCAGAGTTACACTAATAATTATATTTCACGGAAAGTAAGTAAACTAAGTAATGTGATTTAGTAAGTTAAAAAGTAAATAAATGCATGTTGTAACATGTTTTTGTAACGTATGGATGAGATTTATGGTTTCAATCGGTGTATTTTAGTTTTCTACCAGTAGAAATCACTTTTCACCAATGAAAAATCACTTTCTAAGTAAAATCATTTCACATAGGTGAAAAATCATATTCCAAGTTGAAAAATCACTTTCCACCAATGAAAAGTAATACACATCGATGTATTTTCATTTTCAACCGATGTGTTTTGATTTTTAACTGGTTGAAAATAATTTCCAATCGATGTGTTTTTGGTATGCTTGATCTTCAACCGGTTGCGAAACCATTTCCAATCGATATATTTTTTGTCTTCTTGATTTTCAACTGGTTGATTTTACCTTTCAATTGGTGGAAAATGGATTTTTAAAATGACCCGTCACTCCCTTGATCATTTAAGACGTCTGGGAAGTTCACTAGATGTCTGTCCAAACGTCTGGAAAGATCAACGGACGTCTGAAAATACCTTTTCTCTTCAGCGCGTACCGTACGTACACCATGCCTTCTCCCTCATCTGAGCCTCACCGCACCTTCCCCTGCGATGTCGCTCCGCACCACACCTCGTCCATACCCTTCCCCTCTCCTCTCCCTTTATAAACCCTCCTCCTCCTCTTCTTTGTCCCACGTCCATAGCCGAGCGAGAGAGAGAGAAGGGAGCCAGAGCGAGAGCGAGCGGAGAGCGAAGAGCTAATCGCGAGTTCGAGCTCAAGAGTGGAGAGTACTGCGTTGTTCTGTTGCAACACCTGCGGCGAGGGAAGCCAGAGTAATTCCGCGGAAGTCATTTTTCCGTGAAATCAGACATCCGGAGCGACATCCAAACATCTTACCAGACATTTGAAGGTAGAGTGAGACGTCTGGTAGAGATCTACTTTCCGTATTTCTTCTCTGCCAGAGTCCTGACAGTGTACACATATGTGTTAGAAGTTGGAAGGCAGACCGAAGCAGTTTTAGATGTCCGGGAGCACCTCCAGACGTCTGACGGAACTCTTGGACATCGGCACTAAGTTCCAAATGTCAGATATAGGAACACCGAAAGAGGTATCCCTGAGAACTATTTTAAGATGTCTAGGACCTTTCCCAGCGGTCTAATTTCTGTTTGACCGCATGTTTTGAACCCGTACAAGGCCCTAGTGTTGTCGATTTTCTGCAAACAAAATGTCTCTGTTTTCCATACGAGTTTCTCTACGTAATGACACCTTCTCTGTATCATTTTGAACCTTTTTGGCCTATTAATCTATGTTTTAGGTCTCCAATCCGTCTGGTGTATGGGACCTGCAGAGACGTTGGGAGCTACTATACGAGTCTCCATTCCACCCGGTTACCCTGGTAGAGTGGTTCTAAGTACAAATCTTCAATTTTAATAAAATGCATGTAACTAATTAAACCTAGGATGTAAGATGAACTCTAGGAAGAAATGAAAACATATACTCTAGAATACATCTACTCAATTGAACCCTAGGTTGTGGCATGAATAGTAGGGCTAGAAAAGAATGTATGTGGATGATTGAGAAAATCATGAGTTGTTAAATGGAATGGATCACATCATGAACAAATCGATACCTGCCTTTATACTTGAAATCGAATATAGAGAAATTCACGTGCAAACCCTATGGGGAATGTGAAATGAAATGAAAATACCGTAACACAGAATCGAATGGTTCTGGGATTTGCCGCCGATGAGCAGCTGTTAGGGGAAGTGAGCTGACCTTCGTGTACATGGTACCGAAGAGAGCAACTATCCCTTGTAGTGTAGAGGGGAGCTTGCCACCCTTGGGTTGAGACCCGAGGTGGGTTTGGCCACTCTACGTCAACTCTTGTTGGCCCTCGTGTACGTGGTACCGAGGTGAGCTACTTAGTGTAGGGGGGAGCTAGCTGCCTTAGGGGGCCCGGGGCTAGGTATGGCCACCCTACATCAACTCTTGTTAGCCCATTGGGCAAAGCGGGATAGTCGGACGAGGGTACGCGGACTGAGGAGGGGTGAGACTCTTGAGGGGCGAGACCCCTGTTTTGTTCTGAGAGGGTAAGGCCCTATACTGTTCCGCACTGTACATTGAGACGTACCTGCTAGCGGAAATGACTAACCGCGTGCCAGTGCAGGGTAGCTACCCGCATGCTTATCACGTGTGCTGTAGTCACTGCTACGTCACGACCGTGACCTCAGGGTGGTAGACCGGGTGTAGGAGTACCATGGAGGGACTCTTCAAGCCAAGAGGGTGCCACGTGTGCATCCTACATCATGAGAAGCTGCAAGCAAAATCGTTCCTTTAGGGAACAAGAAGATTTAAGTAATGAGATGAGCCCTGATTAGAGATCTCTACATAAAGAAAAACGTTATAAGATAAATTGGATCGGAGAGTAATATGTTAAATTACCTGATAAATGTATTTTTATATTTAGTTACCACTCTACTCAGCGTTAGCTGACTCCAGTTATATGAATTTTATACAGGTCAGGGATTTGAGCAGCCTGAGCTATCGGTTGCTGAGGACGTTGGGCCTAATCGAGCCCAGTTGTTGCTTCTACTGTTTGTAGTGAGTATCTATAGCCTTGTTTCCGTTATATGTATTCGTTTTCATTGTGATAGCTGTATTATGTCTTGACAACATGTAATAGTGTAGTTTTACTGTTCTAATTCCCCTTCTGTTGGAAATTTCTCCTGCTTAGCTACTGTACTTGTGTGATTATGGTTTGTTGAATGTTATTTGGTTATTTCTTGTTGGACAATTGGATCTTGGGATTAGTCGAAGTGAGCTGATCTCGGGTCCTGTAAGGATCTTGAATCGGGTCGTGACAATTTTCAACCGATTTGTTTTGATTTGGTTGATTTTCAACTGGTTGGTTTTCTTTTTCAACATGTGGAAAATAGGTTTTAACTTAAAAAGTGAAAAGTAATTTCACTTATGGATTTGATTTAGGGTTTAGATTTATGAAAAGTGATTCTTTACTTGTGTAAGGTGATTTTTCACTTGAAAAGTCATTTTTTACCTTAAAAGTTAAAATTTATCCTAAATTCTAAACCTTAACATGAAAAATTAATTTACATAAATGAAGAATCACATGTTGCAAAATATGTTACAACCTACGATTCCTAATCTACATCCATTTAGTTAATGGCTGAATCCAACTTTAGTCGCATCGATTGCCAAACCGTCGCACATTAACCCATTAAAAGAAGCATTTCTTTTTTTTATCTTACTAAGGCGGATAATAATATTAGCCGGTTATTTCTTCATCTCCGTCGATCGTTGATTTAACCAAACCGCAAGAGGCTTAAATGTAAAATACACATATCACGCCGGAGGAAAAAAAAAAAAAATCGAGTAGTAAAAAGTAGGAAACATCAACGCCAGATTTCGCTTTTCATGCCACTGTTACGCCGGTCCCCACAACGAAGATGTTAAAGCGAAAGCCAAGATTAGCTGATAAACCCCGCACACCGACAGAGTCCCCCACTGGCCAAACCATCACCCGCCCCTTACCGGATAAGACCGCCTCCAACCCAATCCTCTTCGCTCGCCGCCAACGGCCCCCACCACCTCAATAGGCGTGCCCCCCCGCACACCGTATCAAATCCAACGGCACAACACAACCCCCAACCCCCCCCCAACACATACACAAATATCTCAACGGAACCGCCCCTCATATTTATACGCCCCCCAACACCTCCTTTCACCTCCGCAACGAAGAGATAAAAAGCCCCTCAGTCAACCAACACTTCCCAATCCCACACCTCTGAATACCATAAAAACACCGCCACCATCCGCCGGATCCTTCCCATCATCGATCAATTAATCCCAACCATCTCCACCTAAGGAAGCAGAGAGTAAGAAGCGATGATACTGGTGGCCGTCGTGGCGGAGCTGCTGGAGGAGTACACGGTGCTGGTGGCGCGGGTGCTGGAGCAGCTCCTGCGGGACGCCCCGTTCCCGCGAAGGATGCGGTTCCTTATGCTAAGGAGCCTCCCCTTCGCCTCCCCCCCGCCCTCGTCGCTGCACCCCCCTCCTCCCCCCTCCGCCCTCCACGTCATCCCCGCCACCGCCGTGGGGGCCTGAATTCGGCTGGAGGTCTTGTAGATATCTCCGTCCTCTTCCTTTTTCTTCTTTCCTCTGGCGAGAGTGAATCATGGAGTCTTTTTTCAGTTTCGATGAGTTTGTTCTGTTGACCCCAAAAAAGGGTAACTTGCACTGCAGATATGGATGAGTCGCGAGAGTCTCCTCGGTGTGCTTTTGGTAGTTCTGTAGTTGATTAATCCTTCCACACCCCCTTCTCTTTTTTGGATGATTTATTTCACGGCAGACAGTGTGTTTTGAAAACTGGATCTACCCGGCCGGTTGGACCGATCAGATTGGAAACCGACAAGAAATCATCATGGAGATCGAAACTGGCGTGGATAAAAAAAAATTCGATTCAACAGGCTGAATCAGTTAAATTGGCCCACCAGTTATAAACCTCCTTATTATTTTTATTTTTTTAAAAAAGTCCTCCGTAACCTCTTGACTTAAATATCTCTATGCCTAATTCCATCCTCCTCCGCCTCTGTGCTTAATCACATCTTGACTCTCGTCACAAGTGGTCTCCGTCGTCGAGTCCTCTCATACTTCCCCCTTTCCACTGCCACTTCCTCTATGCATATTTCTCCAACGGATCGATAAGTCTTTCCAAGCTCTTATATATATTTATTAAGTTTGTGATTTATTCTATAATTAAACTTCAAAAAAAAAATTTTTCTGAGAGATATGCATGATATTTTATCCATCCTACTCTGTTCGAGTTAGTTAGACTAACGGAAACGAAATCGAAGTACACTGAAATGATGACGTCATTCATTGATTTGATTGGTTCAAATTACTTATTGAATTATTAGAAATCAAAATCGGAGCAAAATTAATTTAATGGTTGATTCAAAGTTTAAAACATTGATACATGGAGATGGTATCTGAATAAGGCAAGTTGTAAAGAAACTTTGTAACGTGTTTTGTAATATAAAAATGGATATCACACATTCATCTCCCTTGTAAGGATTGGAATACCTTGCAGGCACGTCATCCACCTATTGGGATCCAGTAGTGGAGTGTCTCATTGGTGATATTTTTCGTTATCATGTAAAATGTTATATGAACCTTATAATGAATATGGTGGGATTTACTATTTATCAAAGGTTAAGAAATTATATTTACTTAAGTTGAGAATCACTAATGATATATTTGGTTTAAAAATAAAAATTATCGGTAATATTTTAAAAATTAAGGGTGATATTTTGTTTGGATGTGAAAATCATTGATGTTATATTTAATTTAAAATTTAAAATTATTGATGATATTTAATCTTAATATAAAAATTATTAATGATGTCAAATTTAAAATTAATAATTATCCATGGTATTTAATTTAGATATAAAAATTATTGTTGATATTTAATTTATATAAATAAAATTATTAATGATATTTTATTCCATATAAAAAGTGGGGGACCATGTATCTTTTTATGATATATAGAACTTGTTACAAAATGTATTCTTCTATCATCATCTTTTGAGTTAAGTGGGTGATTTACTCGATATTATCAAGTAGAAGCCATGCGTAACGTTAGATACATTAATGTTGGAGGCATCCTATCTTCTCAATGTGCAAGGGATGTAGGGAAGGAGCGGCAATGGTGCAATTTTTTGGCAGGTTGGGACTTAAGTGTAGGGAAGAGGTTTATTGATGGACTAAGGAATCTGCTTCTGTCGGTTTGTGGCGATGATTTTGATCGTTCTCTACCGATCTTCCTAAATGATTGTGCTCAATGTACTTACCCTGTTTCAAAATCAAATAATCAATTGTTCAAGAGACACAAGATTGATAATTTAATTTCACTTGTATGATGTACTTTAGGGAGGAAATTTAACCCTTAAGGTCTTGTTGTTATGCATGATATAATTTATCTTATGTTTAACGAATTTAATCTTAGGATAAAGTTATTCTGAGAGAGAGTTTCGAGAGGTGAGATAAATTTATTCCTTCTCTTGTGAGATATCAACCTGGTTTATCTTCCAAAGCATCTCTATTTATCCTTTGATTTGATCTATATCTCTTTCAAAATACAAAAATCAATTTATTTTAGATTTATCCCTCAATTTCATCATCTACAAAATTTATCTCTTAAAATTTATCCCATGAGATAAATAGATGCTAAGGGTATATTAGATTTTTTTTTTCGTATAATATAGATTATTACCCTTTTGTTGCATGCAAATGATCTCTTTTGATAAGGGCCTAGAGTTCTAATTATTACATATAGTTATTTATTTTTGGAGGAACGTAATCATTTTCTCTCCTTCCTTGGATCTTGCTTGGCTTCTACGTCATTTTGCCTTATAGGACAACTTTGCCTGGACTTGGCTGGCATAATGGCCATGCAACGTGCCTTGCTCAAATATCAAGCTAATTAAATTTGCAACTTTGGCAAGCTCTTCCTCCAAAGGATCCAACTGAGTGCCTATGCCAGAAGGATGAGTTGGGTTGTTAGGAATGGTGGTAGTGTTGTGGCACGGACTTGAGTACCTGGTCGCCTACTTCTATTAGCGAGTTGAGCGATGAATCTTGAGGACTCAACCAACCAAAACCAACCACTTCAAATGGCAGACAAGTTGGGTTGCCTGGAGTGATGATGATGACGTGGCCCTAGGCCAACTCATTTTTGGATTTCTTGAATTTGTTGATTTAGTTTATTTGGGCTTGAATTTTCTTTACCCATCAAATTTAAAAATGAGATTGGCATGGAATCAGCCAAACTTTGATTTCAACTTTTAGTGGTTGAACTGACAATTCAAATTAGTTTAATTAGTGATGCTGTCATTATTTGAGTTACATTGAAAAAAAATCAAATTGACTAAGTTTTAATTTAATTTGTATTGATATAATCGAGTTGAATTGGATTGAATTAGAATTTAGTTTATAAAAAGTTTGAACTCTTTATATCTCTTTGTAAAGAGTTTACAGAATTGGGATGAGAGGTTGAGGGAATAGTGGAGATGAGCTCAATAGAAATAGGAAATCTACCACATATGTGTACGTGGGACTCATTTAATTAGTAAGTCCAGAAAGTTCGAGTAGCATCCATGCATAACGAAATAATAGGGTAATTTACAATTATTTTGTCCACTTAATTGAAAATTATCAAAATCTAACGTGTCAAGGAACCACCTTCGTTTATCATAATCCTTTATGTTATCCATATAAGATATACTAATTTTCAATCCGTCCATCCGTCCGAGTGCACAAAAGTCAGCAAAAAAAAAAAAATTACCTCGCCACTTTGGAACACATTAGCAAACGAAAGATAGAAAAAAAAAAAAAATCTATCAATGTCGTGTCATTTTTTTACAAAGTAAAAAAATAAATAAATACTTAGTATATTTAATTTTTCATATATTTTAATTTTACGTAAGAAATTAAAACATTTAATTAAAAATATTCATATAATATGTCTTGATTTCTCACTTTCCCATAATAAACGAAAGTTAAAAATTTGATTGAAAAAAAATAAAATAATGATTGAAAATCAGAATATACCATATATTGTAAAATAATTACTTGATATATTTTGATTTTTAATTGATATCTTAGATTGTATTTACAGTATTTTATTTTACATATGTATTATTTTATATTATCGTAGAAACATACTCAAATTGATCTCTAATGTAAGAGTACAAGACAATGATGCTGATGGTGGAGATAGAATTTGGATTGAACGAGAAAAAAAGAGATGAAATGAGAGAGAGAGGAACAGCCATTCGATTTTTTAGGAAATTTTGAATACACTTGCATTTCTATCTAGAATCTAGTTACAACAATTCCACATGTAAATGATAGGTCAAGGACACAAGTAGAGAAATGCATGTTATAATGTATTTTGTAACTTGTCCCCCGTTGAACAAAATATACCGATTTATTTTGATTTTTAATTAGTGTGTTTTGATTTTCTATAAGTTAAAAATCAAAATACACTGGTTGATGATGAAAACACACAGGTATATGTTGATTTTCAATTGGTTTTCACCTATGTAATGTGATTATTCACTTATGAAAAGTGATTTTTCAGTTGGAAAGTGAATTTTTACCTTTGGGTTTAAGGTTTAGTATTTATTCTTAAATCCTAAATGCAAAGGTGAAAAATCACTCTCTAAGTGAATAATCATTTTTTATAGATAAAACCACTTAATTTCTATAAATCCTAAACCTTAAATCTAAACTTATAGGTGAAAACTACTTTTTACTTTTTAAATGAAAATTCATTTTTTATTGGTTGAAAGCTAAAATATATCGGTGTATTTTCATTTTCAATCAGTATATTTTGAATTTCAACCGGTGTATTATGTTGAAGAATCAACCTATATCGGTTAAAAATTAAAATACATTAATGTATTTTATTGAGCGAGAGATACAAATTGCAAAGCACATTGTAACATCTATTTATTTAATTTTTGACATAGGTTAATGGATATTTTCTTACACAAATAATTAATCGTACCATGCATTTTATCGTCGTTGATAAATGAATTTGAAAACAAGTAAAAAAAGTGATTGATGATAGATTGCAAGGAATGATGATTGGGGTCGGAGGTGGAGCTAAAGATGGATTGTTGGGTAGTTGATGGTTGGGGATGGCATCATGGTAAAGCTTGAGGTGAGTGGAGGGGGTGGCTAGTGGTCGAGGAGAGGGTGGTGGGGTGACTAGGGCTATTAGGTTGAGGAGGAGTTGGCTTGTTGGTGCTGCTAGGTGGAAGGGAGGAGGAAGGAGGTGGGTGGTGGTTAGGGAGTGATGCAATGAAAGTTCAGTGGACAAGTGGCGGAGGACAGCAGATGAGGAGGAGGAGGAAAGGATCAATTATGAAGAGGAGGTAAGGGAGGAGATGACCTGAAGAACGGTCGTTCCAACATTATTATGGGGAGGGAAGGAGTGACGAACATCGTTATCCATAATAATGAGAGAGGTTGTAGCGAGGAGTTTAGGATTAAAGTCTCTCACTCGAGAGAGAAGCCGGTTGCGGGGATTGTGAGGGTACGAAATATCAAAGGGTGGAGGTAATTTTTTTTTTATCATTGTGATTAGTGGGGAGTGGTTCAACAGATGGTTTGATTCAATTGAATCGGGTTTGTGCCGATTTGCGTGCGTTCAAATATCTGTTCTGAAAAACGGCCGGTTCGGTCATTGTGTCGCTCGTTTCCGATTTTATTGGTTCAATCAGCCGATTCTTTTAGAACATTGCCTTGTGAGGTTGCGTAGGAGATTTATTATCTGTCCTTTTTTAATTTTTCATTTGGAAGATCCTATCCTTTTTCTAATTTAAAAAATGGAAAAGAATAAAGGTCCACGTTCGCCTGTCCTGATAGGGACGCTAACGGTTGAATCGGAGGGCAAACCCACTGATCTGAGTAGTTCGGATCTGTCTGAGTGGGCGTCATTTTCTGATTTAACATATCAAACTGCTTGCTTTCGTTTGGGTTACGGAAAAAAGGTTACCGGATGCCACCCTGTAAACCTGCATTTTGTATCTGAGTGATGGGGCTCCTTCACGAAGGAAAATTGCAGGGGTCTCCTTGCAAATGCTCATCAATGACAGATAGAGACGATCCTTTCGTTGAGTTATTGGACTCTTTTAATTTGGATGAAGGACGGAACTTTCATGGCGGTCGCATCTTACATTGACCACCTTCACTAATTAATGTGGCGATGTATCTATAGCACTATAGAAGTAGGGTGCAGCAGCTACTGTAGTTGCCTCAAAGTGATATATATATATATATATATTTTTTTTTTTTCTTAATTGCTACAGTATATCCGTCTCTTTTTTTCTTCACTTATGACGTCATCACTCTATCTAATTTTTATTTATTTATTTATTTTTTTTATTTTATCTTTTGTGTATGCTATTTAGTATGTATATTTATTTTAACTTTTATTTTTATCATGGACCTTTTCATTTTATATTTTTTATTATAAGAATATTTTTTACGAAAATATCAAATAATATATATAGAAAATCATACTGTATAAATTTAAGTTAAAGATACAAATTAAAAATCAAAATATATCGAATAATATATTTTATAATATACAATATATTTTAATTTTTTATCGATATTTATTTTCAACCAATTAAAAATAAAGATACACTAAATATAAATTCAATCTAAGATACAAATTAAAAATCAAAATACATCGAATAATATATTTTATAATATACAATGTATTTTAATTTATGATTGATATTTTTTTCAATCAATTAAAAATTAAGATATATTAAATAATATATTTTTCATGATATGATGTATTAATTTTTTATTAATTAAAAGTCAAGATATATTAATTAAAAATTATATTAAAATTTGGCTAATTAAATTTTACACTGTCACGTCAATACGTGAATTAAAAGTTAATTTTATCTTAAATAACTTCACTGATTAAAGTGAGGATGCATTTTGTGTTACAGCAATATTGGAAGATCGGGACAGCGATCGTCTACTTTGCACGCACTTCCATGGTATGACCAATATTAGAGTTTGGAAGGGACATGCATCTGTCCTCTTTCACGGTTGATTCGGAGTTATGACCACGAGGGATATTGCTCATTCTGACGTTAGATTGTTGGTGTTGCTATTTTACAGTTTGCGGCAACTACTAAACAAACTGTCTTATAATCGTGGCTGTTACCCAACTCTATATATATGTTTTTTTGAAATATTCCATTCACTAGAATGGGGAAGAAGATCGGGTAAAATGCCACCCGAGAAGGATGAGAGAAAGGGAAAGAGCACCATGTTCAAAGGGGGAATTCAAAATTGAGTCAAAACCAAAAATAGAGAAAAAGGGTAAAAACAAAACAATTAAGGTGTCTGATCCATCGGATGCATGTCTGAGCAAGCTCTGCACTTTGATAATGGTTTGTGGCATTACAACAACGTTGCCAATTCTTGCAAAACGAGAAAACCAACACAGGAAGGTCCTCAAAGCTCTCTATACGTGTTGCATATGATTCTAGCATGTGACGAAGTAGATGAATGACGGAAGAAGATGGTCGTAATTGTGGTGGCAAATCTTGAGCTAAGCAAGTTGATATTCTTGTTTGACCCAGTTGATTTGTACTAGCTTGAAGATATCCCTTTATTTACCAGCCACTACGTCTATCCTACCTTATCTAAAATTGGGAAATCTAGAATGTTAATGATTTGGTTGATATTAAGGACACGACCAAAACCAGATCCGCAAAGGGTCCTAAATCTTCAATGTGATATATCTGGAAAGAATGGCCTGTCAGTTCATTGAGATCAGACTTAGTGGTGGTGCTGCTGGAGGAATTGGGCCCCAAGGTTCAATAAGTTCTTGCACAAGCGGACTTAACTCTTGCAACCAAGAAAGACCCAGCTAGAAGGAGAAACGGAGTTGCACTGAGTTCCATGGCATGAACTAGCCATCTTGGGATGCGTAGAGAGAATGAAACGATGTCATTCAAGTTGATCAGGTCTGGTCAGGGAAAATAGGCATTGGCCCTTCTAAGGTTGGAACTACCCTCTCAGATTGGATCTGAGTAAGGAAAATAGGGTAGGTCCGTCAGGAGATGTTGCCTAAGGATAGCGGTGGTGGCTTTATCTTGTGGTATACTCTTTAATTATCCCAAGGATAGCCATTTCCTTATATTAGAGAGAGTTTTGCTTTGATACTTGATTGAGACTACTGAGCTCGACAAGGAGTGGGAGCGAAGGAAACGCTAGTACTGCATAGATGGGGAGAATGAACTTGGGAATTTGGTTACCTAGTTCCATTGCATGTGTACGTTTGTTGAATGGATTTAACCCTCAACTATCCACTAGTGATTGATTTTAATATAGTGGGAAAGTCTCCCTTTTTTCTGGTTACATGATCCCTTTTTATAGGGGATTACTGGTTGTGGCTGAGGCCGATTATTACCTCTCATTAAATGTAATGGACTTGAGAGTCGCTTTGCCTTCTATTCCGTTGCCTTGCTCCTCATGTTACTGCCATGATCCTTGTGCCACAATGCTGAACCTCGTGATGTCATCTTCGTCCTTGAATCATCGGTGCCCCTTTCGCTTGGCGCCTTTAGGGTTGGCACAACAGTAGGTCGAGAGGGCCTTGGTCTCTCAGGTGGTTGGGCTAGGCGACCACTTTGGGGTGCTTTTGGCAAATGAATAACCAGTCGAACTTGGGTGATTTACCTACATTGGGGGCTCCCTGTCTGACCCATATGGGGCTCTATGCTTTTGGGCTGGGTTAGCTAGCTTTTTTAGACCTCTCTTGGACTTGTTCGCTTTATGGGTCTGCTTCTGATAGGCTTTGATTTTCTCTCCCCCTTTAATATCATTTGTAACGACTTGAGTCTAAATCAAAGTCTCATCGAGAAAAATTTACTTTAATAATATGTTGGGTATAGATCCAATAGACCTAAGCCAATCACCCATAATACTTAAGGCTAAGTTGTTAAATAGTAATTCTCAATCATTGTATTTTGCTACTCATTTTCATGAATGTTGAAATGACCCGTTGCCTTTTTAGTCAGATAAGACATCTGAAGTTTCAGTCAGACGTCTGTTCAAACGTCTGGACACATGCTCGGATGTCTGAAAGTGAGATTTTCGTACGTCCCTTTTGCACTCTGTGCATGGGCGGCGCGCAGAGGCTTCTCTCTCCTCCGCACCCCCACCCCTAAACCCTAAGCTCACTCTTTTTAAACCCCGCCTTCTCTTCTTCTCGCCACCACTCTCTAGCCACCACCACCTCCAACATCCTCCCTGTGCGGTAGTGGCAAGGTAGAGTGAGAGTGACGAGAGGGAGGGCGAGCGAGGGAGGATGAGAGGGTAAGCGAGGGAAAGAGGAAGGAAGAGAGCGTGGAGGTTGGAGGACCTTCGAGAGCTCGATGGAGCTCGCACGGCCGGCGGTGGGTGCATGCTTGAGGAGGAAGGGCTCGGGGAGGTGGCTTCCCGACCCTCTGCAACTGCTGAAGCTGCTGTGGCGCATTGCAGGCGGCGTTGTGAGGAGAAGAGCACCGCGGAGCAGGTTCTGGTACTGGAAGTTTTCCAGTATCAGACATCTGGAGTATCCTCTAGATGGCTAGCGAGGCACCAGGACGTCCGGAGCTGAAGCTGGACGTCTGAAAGCACGATATTGCGCGAGGTACGTATCTTCCTACGCTACTTTTCGCCATGCAGCATGTAGCGCAAGAGATGTCGGGCTGATTTTATGCCTGCGTTGTTTATACGCAGGGAAGGCTTTGGGAAGGCACACAGGTGTGCTTTTCCAAGTACTTTTGGACGTTTGATCATGTCGCCAGACGTCTGGAGGTACTTCCAGACGACCGGAGGCCTTGTCCGACGTCTAGAGCTGCCCTAGACGGCCGCAGAGAGAGTCTGGATGTCTAAAGCAGTCGTAGGAAGTGCAAGGTGAGATCTAACATCTTTTAAGATGTCTGGGACTAGTCCCAGACGTCTGATTTTGGTTTGTAACTGCATTTTTAGTCAGTTTGGGGCCCAAACGGAATCAGATTTCCCCAAACGAAGTATCGCTGTGTTCCACTCGAGTTTCTCTATGTGTTCGTGTTGAGTATCCACTGTTTTGAACTCACCTGATGTAAATTAGTTGCTGGTACAGGTTATCAGCCGGTGGCATGTTCGGAGCCCGCAGAGACGATGAGATCTGCGGCACAGACCCCCATTCCTCCCGTGATACTTGGTAGAGTGGTTTAATTCAGTTGTTAATATTTAAATAAGAATGTACTTGTTTGGAATAATTGGATCAAACTTTATGATGTGGAATGAACTCTAGGATAGAATGTATGAGCCTGTCTCGAGCTGTACTGTTTACATGATGCATGCTTAAAATAAATTACTAGTAAATGGTATTAGTGTAATTATGAGATGCATGTTAGAATACGAGTTGCCTGTATGTGAATGAATTATGAGATGCATGTTAGAATACAAGTTGGTTGTATGTGAATGAGAAAGTGAACGGTGAAACCATAAGTTGCATGTAAATGATTGAGAATTAAATTGTAAAAACATGAGCTTCCTGTATATGAATGAAGAACGAGTTATGAAACTTGAGAGCTGAATGTGGATAAATGAGATGAATAATGAGCTTGAATCCTATGGGGAATTAGGAGTAGAACTCCTGTGTATGAAAGGAATATGGAATGTAGATGGGAAGTGTGCTGACCCTTGTGTACGCGGTACCAAGGAGAGCTACTGTCCATTTTTAGTGTAGAGCGGAGCTAGTTGCCCTTGGGTTGAGACCTGGGGTTAGGATTGGCCATTCTACACTGACTCTTGTTGGCCCTCGCGTATGTGGTACTGAGGCATGCTACTAGTGTAGGGAGGGAGCTAGCCACCCCACGGGGCCCGGGGTTAAGCTAGCCACCGTACACCAACTTTGTTTGGCCCGCTGGGTAAACTGGGGTAGTCGGACGAGGGTACATGGATTGTGGAGGGGCGAGACCCCTATTTGGTTTTGAGGTTCGAGACCCCTGTTCTGAGAGGGCAAGGCCTTATACTATTCCATGCTGTACTTTAGGCGTATCCGCTAGCGGAAACGACTAACTGAGTGTCAGTGTGGGGTAGCTACCCGTGTGCTTATCACGTGTGCCGTAGTCACCGCTACGTCTCGACAGTGACCTTGGGTGGTTGATTGGGTGTAGGATTATCGCGGGAGACTCTCCTGGCTAGGAGAGCACCACGTGTACCTTCTACTCCATGGAAAAGACTGCAATCAAGATTGTTCCCATGAGGAACAAGCAAGATCAAGAAATACTTGGATACTTTGTGAAATAGATGAATCAGAAATACATAAATGAGATAAATAGAAACGAGAATAAAATCTGCTTGTTGTTTTTACTTTACTTGTACATAAATAATGTAAACATCACTCTATTCAGCGTTCGCTGACTCTGTCTTTTTCTAACACTGTTTAGGACCAGGAGTTGAGCAGCTCGAGTTTCCGGCTGTAAAGGGAGTTGGGCCCAGCCAAGCCCAGCTGTAGTAGTTGTAAGTACTGGACCTTTGAGCTATTGTTCCTGTTACTTTCTGTTTTCTTTCCGCTATTGTTATTGTGGTGGCATGTACTATTTTGAGACAGTTATTCTACTTTTCTTTACTACTTCGTTCTTTCCTTCTGCTTAGTTATATTGCATGTGTGAATGTGGTTTATTTTCCTGCTTTTGGTTATTTCTCGTTGGATGACTAGGTTTTGGGATTAGTCGAGGCGAGTCGATGTCGGATCCTATAGGGATCTGGGAACCGGGTTGTAACAAATGTATTATGTGGAACTAATTTTAGAGGTGTTACAGGATGAGGCTGATTGCAGACCTAGCAGTGGCGTAGAAAGAAATGACTGTTAAGGTTTCAAAGGGGAGGGGTGCTTTTGTTCGAAGGGATGTGTAGCTATTATTCAATTGTATAACTTTTCCTAAAGTTGAACAATTTATTGAGCATTGATTATGCTCAATGGTGATATAAGCCACCCCTGCAGGGACAACAAAGTGAATTTATCTTTACTTGATTTCATTAGTTCTTTAGACTCATGAGAGACTAGGAACCAATTTATAATACGAGTTAGTTACCTTAAGCTTGTAAAGTTAGAAGAGGGATATTCTGTATTGGTGTTCACTTGAAAAGAGATCATATCCCTACTAATCTTTACATGAAGAAGGGTTAAAGGAGGGGATGTCTTGGTTGACTCCAAACCCCTCATCAATCATGGGTTTGAGCAAACTTGGTTTACATTCAAATACAAGTTCGGTTATGATCGGATCCCTCATTTCTATGTCCTACTTGGTTCGTAAGTAGAGAAATGACTTTCCTAAATTAATGTTTAATCAAGCAATCTCCTAAGAATAAGATATAAGAATTGATAACTTAGTTTCACTTAAGTGAAGGGTATGTCCAGGAAGAAGTGGGAACCTTAAAAAAAAATGCACTAAATAATCAACGTGGATCAAATATAGAGTATAAAAAATATTATTCTCCCCTTGCCTCTTGTAATTCCGTGCACCCAAGTGGGAGTTGTGAATCCCTTGTTATAGATGACTGTATAGATGATCGAGTAATTGTAATAATCGTCGGTCAATCCACGAATCTTGGGATCTTCAAGATTCTACTTTTTTTTGTAATGGGCAGGAGCATTATACACATGTTGTGCACGCTACCCACAGCTCTTGGCTTCACCAGTAATCATGGGTAGTAGTCTACAGATGAGCCCAATTGTTTATCAGAGGATAGTTGCCAATATAGATTGCTAACCACTTTGGCTGCCAATTGATTTTGGGGACCAATTGATTTTTAGCTGGGCAACGAGTTTGTTTACTTGAGTTATGTAGGAGGATCAATGGTAGTTGGACGTCTATTCACTTAGCATTCTATTTTAGAGCTTGCTCTTTACAATGTTTCAAAATTCAGACTAATTATTGAATTGGCTAGGTCATGGTTTAGTTTTTTAATGGTTCAATGAGAGGTTTGTATTGGTTGAATTGGAGATGATGTTACCATGTGAAAAAACTAGAAAAGTTCGAACCATGAAATCTTTGGTTTAATTTATATTAGTTTAAACGAGTCACTGACGTGAACCAATGTTCAATAAAAAAATAAATGAAGATGTGCAGTGGGTAAAGTTATTTTATAACTTTAATTATATTAAAATTAACATATTTTTAGTAAATATTAAAAAAAATAAAATTTATAAATGAAATTGATAATCTAATATTAAAGAAGACATAGATCTTAATTTGAATCTTTGTTACAAATTCGAAAGTCACATGAATTTTATTTAGTTGGTTGATTTAATCTGATTTTGATCATTTATATTAATTTTAATTTTTATTGTCCGATTGAGAAGTCACCAATTTTCAATTGAATCTGATTTGTTTTTTAAAATGTTGATTCTTTGTACCTCCGCGAGCCTTTACAAAGTAAGTCCCAAAGGATATTTTTCCAGCCTCTTCGGATTATCTCGGAGGAGGGGATCCCGGTCCGCCAAAGACCCTTCGAATAAACGATTTATTAGTAAACGCATGTCGGCAAAGGGAGGAATGCACATCCCAGAGGGCATGTTCGATAAATATGACTTTTGAGAAATTAAATGCTGATGGAAGATTTGGTGACGTATATGATTTTAAGAAATTGATTATTCGGTGAAAAATGTAATATCTTCCTAAAATTTTGCGGAAAATTTCCAAGGATCCATGGACAGCTATAATTTTTAGAAATGAAATTGTTTTTGAAAGACCCTTAAGTAAGATTTTAAGGATGTAATTATTTTATGATTTTCAAAGGTAGACTCGTAATTTTCTATGACTTCTCCAAAACCTGCATCCTCCAATGGCTAGGTTCCAGAATGCAGAAGTAATGGGCCCCATAAGAAAAGCTTTCTTTGTTGAGAACAACGCCAAACTACGATCCATATCCCTACTTGGAATGGTTGGCTTACTTTAGCCCGAATTGTAACTTACGATTCTATGCCTTCCCCAAACATCCAACGGAACCGACTCTTGGAGGCACAATATGGCTATAAGTCACTGTCGAGGATTCTCATTCGCACCAATATCAATTAATTGTCAGAGAGTTCATTCTACTCCATAAGCAAACCTCTTCGTGTCATCTTCCTTCCACTCTCTTGAAAAATTGCTTTTCAATAGCCATATATTGTGTCTTATTTGATAAATTTCGTCAGCATGTTTAAGAGAGTTGATACAAGTCCTTCCTTTCGCTTGAAGGGAGAAATTGTTCCTCCACCGTGGGGGTTCTTCTCACAGGCTCAATCTTCTCCATCAATAGAATCTGAGCTTAGAGGAGGGAGCTTCTGTTGAGGATGCCTCCAAAAAATTTCATGATGGGTTAGTTGAGGACTTAGTTGGATGTTTTCTTTCGGTCCTTGATGTAAATAGTAGGGTTGTGTGATCGGTTTTTAATGCTTGTGGGTTTTGGACCTTTATTGTAAATATTGGTGTTCTGGGTGGTTGGGAGAAAGTACTTTTTCCTTTTGCGGCGTTCTTTTATTGCACCATAGTGTGGGGATGGAAAATAGGGAGGATATGGATATTATTGAAGGCATAAGGAAACTACTGCATCAGCCAGAAGAAGTGACAGAGATTCTAGCCACTGCGGAAGACTTGCAGCACCCAAAGAAGTGGACGAGGTGCATTATCTTCACTATTGTAACAAATAGGAGGAGTAAGGCAGTTATTGAAATCTTTTCTAAAGCTTAGAAGTTTAGCAAAGCACCTGTGATATCTGAAGGGGATGTAAGATCAGTGATGAGCAAAAGCCTATGACACTTTGAAGGGGACTTAGTTGCAATGGAAATGGCACAAGCAGGGATGAGACCGTTTGAGTATAAGCTTAATGCTATACCCTTGTGGATTCAACTTTTTGATATACCACCAGAATATCATTATCGGTCGGTGCTGATGAGGGCAGAGAGAGCTTTTATGGTGATTAAAGACCTAGACTTGGATGAAAAGAGGAGGGAAATTTGTCAGGATGAAAGTGATGATGGATATAAACAAGCTGTTGATTAGAGAAGTCAGATTGGGGTTGCTGCAAGGTGAAGCTATTACAATACCATTGAGGTATGAAAGATTACCCAGATTATGTGCATTTTGTGGAAGGGTTGGACCTGTAGAGAAAGATTGCAAAATCTTATTAGAAGCACAATGTGAGATGGAGAAATTAAAGACCGTGGAAGCAAAAAAAGTCTTGGAGGTTGAAATCAAATTTAAGTTTGATGATTCTTTAAGGGTAGAAAAAAGAACTGACAGAAAAAAGATGGGGAGGGAAGAATGGGTTCCTAATGATAATATCATAATTTCTAGTAGGGAAGCCATGGTTGACAAAGAAGTATGTAAGGAGGAGTAGGAGGAAGTGCCACTCTTGAGGAAAAATGCAAAATACGAAGCCTATATGTAGCAGCTGACGCATTTAGACCCAAAAAATTCAGGTGGTTCTGGAAATGAAGGAAAAGAAGTTGACCTGGCATTTTTGCAGGCCAATGGAAATGAAGAAAAGAAAGATGAGCCGAAGATGCACCTAAAGTCGATCACATATGGTCAAGAACAGGGAGTTGATGATCTATATAATCTGGTGATGGTGGAGCCAATTGCGATAAAGAACATTGGTGGTGATGGAAGGCAGAGGAAAAGTTTTAAGAAAAAGGCAAGAGAGATCAGAATGAAAGACTGCAGTCAGCCAAAGTAGATAAAGAGGAAGTTGATGCTAGAAGAAGAAAATGTACCTACTGGGGATAAAAGGCCTAGGACAGCTGAGCCTAATTAGCTACCTTCAGGGAAATGAATGCTTTATCTTGGAATTGTAGAGGTTTGGAGTCATTCTCTACAATTCAAAATCTAAAATCCCTTTTGAAGGAAACAAAAGATGATATTATGTTTGTGTCTGAAACTCATGTTAGAAAGCATAATTTTGGAAGAATTGGAAAAGGTATGAAAGATTACCAATCTTTTGTTGTTTCTGCAGAGGGCAAGTTGGGAGGTTTGGGCATTTTGTATGTAAATAGGCTGTTTGTTAATGTAATACACTCCAAAGCCCATTGTATGTTAATGAATGTAATGAATAAAGAAGGCACTTGGTATTTGGCATGTCTTTATGGAACTCCAAGCAAAATTCAAAAAAAAGATTTTGGTGTAGAATGGGAAGATTATTGGGAAAATATGCAGACAATCTGGTGTGTATTGGCAACTTTAATGCAATCATTTTAGTGGCTGATAAGTGTGGTGGTAATCTCATTCCATCAAGTTAGTTTCAGTATTTAAGAACCTTTACCACCGCCCTTGGTTTGTTGGGCCTAGGCTTCTTCGAAAAAGCTTTTACATGGTCAAACAAAAGAATACCAAAATACTTGATAAAAGAGAGGTTGGATAGAGCATTTGTTGCTCTTGATTGGTTGTTAAAATTCCCACACGCAGGAGTTTTACATTTGCCTGCAACTTGTAGTGATCATAGTCCCATTTTGCTTTGTTTAAATAGGAAGCAAAGGTCTTCAAACAATGTTGGGAGATTGAGGGTGGAATGGAGCATGAGGGAGGATTATGCAAGCATTATAGAAAAGGGATGGAATTAATCCAGAATTGAAATGAATATATGGGAAAGTGGGGAAAGGTTAGCAGAGGAACTCAATTCTTGGAATGCCAAGTCTGACGTTAATTGGAAAAAAAAGGAAAACAGAGATGGAAAAGCAACTAGTTGATATACAAGGAAGTACGCCAGATGATGCTAATTTTGAGAAAGAGCAGATGTTGTCTAGGCAATATGAGGAAATATTACTTCAGGAGGAAGTCCACTGGTTTCAAAGATCAAGGAAAAATTGGATTTAGAGTAGGGATAGGAATATGAGATATTATCACATATATGAGCATAATAGAGAAAGGAAGAATTCTATTGATTGGATTGTTGGTCCTGATGGAGTGGAAATGGGTAACCAAAATGAGATTATGAAGATTTTTTATAATTTCTATACGAGCCTGTTTATCTCGCAATCACATGGAATTAGAGCACAAAATCTATTCTCCAATTAAGAAGGGGAAATTGATATTTATAAGAGCTAGTTGATGGGAACACCATCATGGGTCCTAACTAGCCACGTTTAGTCAGGTTTGATTGATTAAAGTTCCTACATAATCATCTGAGGGTCGTAATTTCGCATTATTATGATTTGAGAGAAGAATAGGAAATCATGGTTAATTCTGTAATTTTAACATTACATCATGAACACAGATTAACCACGGAATCACTCAGGGGTTAAATAAAGTTCAAATGAGCTCAAAAGTTCAAAAAGTGGGTCCGCACTAACAGAAACAGGGTTTTACGCTTTTCGAGAACCAAAACAACACACCAAAACCCTAATTTCAGAATCGCTTAAATTGAAGAGGTTATGGTCAGGGTAAAATTCATTTAAACCTCCTAAAATTCATAAAAAAATATTCTAAGAGGTTTGAAACCCTTGATCTAGCCACCTAAACCCATTTTGACCTAGAATAGAGTTTCAGATGGGATTTTACCCTAATTTGGGCTTCTGTGCAAATTGCCCAGTCAAACATGGTCAAAACTCAAATCCGATTTCACCATTAGATTCCTTGGGTCCAAATAATGCTAAGCCCAGAATTTGAGCCCAATCATAGTCCATATTGACCTAAGTTGTAATTTAGTCATTTAAAACTCTATTTTTTACATTTAACCCCTCAACTTTCGAATTTATTACAAAAAGGTCCTTAACTTTTCATCATCTTATTCATTTTGGTTCCTACCACCATTGGTGTGAATGTAATTCCTGCAGCAAGATTCAAGGGAGGTTTTTTCCCTCGAATCAGAGCCCAACTCTTCCAAACTTGGAGTGATTGACCACAAGGACTTCCCTAATCTATTGAACCATCTTTTGAGACTCGATTGGGCCCCCAAAGATCAAGCGAACACAAGAAATTTTGGGGATCTTTTTCTCCAAATTTCGAGCAATCAAACCTCCTTCCGAGCTTAGAGCTCGATCCTGAGCCCTATAAAGAACCCCCATCTTCAGGCCATCCTCCTTAGCCTAGTCTGAACAAGAATAACCTTCTATTCTCCTCCTCTGGCCAACTCCGGAACTATGCTATGGCGACCTCCTCTATCTACCTCCTCAGGTCATCCAACCATCAAATTGGACGACCCTCTAGTCTTCCCTCCTCATTCTACGTCTCTTCGGCTAAAGAGGGACTGCTCTCTGCCTCATCTTCGTCACTGACACTCCACCGCACTCCCTCATCTTCCTTGGCACCGGCCTGCCAACGCTAGCATTTACCTCTTCCTCTTTCTCCTCTTCCTTCCCTCTATTCTCTTCCTCTAACCCTCCACTTCAATTTTATCCACCTAAACTTCACTTTCGACCGCAGATCACTTCGAACCACCTTTGTCTTCCATTACGCCGACGAAGCTCCGGCGACATCGTACAAACGCCACACTACACCAAACTAGCCGCCACCAAGTCCACAAGCACCACCTCGATTCACTGATCAAAAGCCCCAAAGTAATTTGGGGCTTCGATCTCTCCAACATGCCACCGAGCACCACCTCCTCCGTTCACCCTCTCCAACTCTGGTTGGTCGCCACACACCACCGTTCACCAAATAGACAACCCCACTACACTCACAACCCTCTGGCGACCCTACTGAGCTTTCTAATTGGGGCGATAAACCTGTATTCTAACTTTTCAGGTTCGGCTGAAGCTTTGCCTTCATTGCCACCTTCTTCGACATCGCCTGCAGTCCTCTAACTGTCTCCAGCCATGCTGCCAATTCCAATACCTGTGGAATCCCTTCAGTAACATCTCCAGGTCTTCAATTGTGAGTGGCCACTACAGCTGCGTCTCCAATCCTACAAGATAAGCTCGCAGCTTCACGCGAAGCTGTGAAGAAGAGGAAGCTTCCACTTTAGTCCCACATCGTGGACTCAGGAGGTGGTGAAGGCACATAAGAGGAATTCCTACCCTCAATCGGTTGCCTCCGAGAGCACCAGGGTAAGGTCCCGCTCACACGCTCCATCGCACGTGCCCTCACCCATGGTTCATGCCACGTGGGTCTGGGCTTGGATCCAATTACTCGGTTACTCGAGTCCATTTTGGTTTTGAAGAGAAGAAATCTGATAGGGAAGTGGGGGGTTTTTGCACTGTTCCCCCCTTGGGATTTGTGCCTTCTCTCTTGCATTTAACACCTAGCCTTCTGAGGTGTGCAAGGTCCTTGTGCCTTGTGTTGATTCTGTAGGTGCTTTGGTTCCCTTGAGGTTAAGGCATCTGAAGCCTTGTCTTGACTGTTAGTTCAACTACTCATATATAATATTTTGATGATTTTACAAAATGTAAAAAATGAAATAATAAATAAAGCGTAGCATATTGTTTTCTCTCTATAATAACATATTTGCAGGATTTCAAAAAGCTTTCCAAGACGGGAGATTAAAAGCGTGAAGACGAGTAGCATAAGTATTAGGTCTTAGGCTTTTTTCATGTAAACTTTCAAAGGTTGTAATTTTCATCTTATTTGAGTCTAGAAATATTGTAAAGAGCCCCCAAACATAATCTATAAATAGCTAACTTAGGCTCTCTACACTTATGATAAATTAGAAACAAAAACCCAATACTTATACTTTTATCAGACGTCCAGTAAAAAGTCCAAACGTCTGATTTTCCATCATAAGACGTCTGACATGTTTATCAGACGTCTAATTTCAAATATCTCTGCCTTTGTCCGTCTCCTCATAAACATCAGTCGAAGGACTTCACTTTCAGACGTCGATAACCGTTCACAGACGTCTAATTCTTTACCCAGACGTCCTCATACTAACCGTTAGACTTTCCGTAGGCAAAAACAATTTCCAGACGTCTTGACACACTTCCAGACGTCTGTCTTTGAACCGTTGGCCATGATTTTCTGTGCGTATCTCTCTACGGCCACATAATCTTTTGGCAGAAGTAGCAAGGAAGAGTATTTAGTTTTCCAGACGTCTGGTAATGTCCTCAGACGTCCGTAACGACGTCTGATCCTTTAAACCTAGAACCCTGTTTGGATCCGATGATAACAGGAACGAATGCACCATTCATTAGACGTCCAGTAAACTAATCAGACGTCTTATGACATAATATCAGACGTCCTTCTTTTGATCCAATAGAGTCCGTTAAGGATGTCCTGCAAGATTAGACGACCATAGGAAAAATCAGACGTCCTATAAGACGTCTGATCCTATAATTAGACGTCTGATGTTGCTGTCAGAATCATCATTACCCTGATTTTGTGTGGATTTCGTCCTAAACTCTTGGGATTTGTCTCCAACGGCTAGAAGAGCTCTCCCAAGTGTTCTTGAAGGTTCCAAACTTGCCTATAAATAGACTACAACTCTTCTTTGGCAAGACACACCTCTTGAGATACAATTCCATTAGAAAAATCTCTTGCTCACTATTCTAAGCTCCATCTTGCCCTTGTGCTGTGCTAATACTCTGATCAAGGGGTAAATCCATACTCCCGGCTCGCTCCGTTCTACAAATCATCAGGGAGTTCTTTTCATGCTTAGTAGATAAGAAAGCAACTAAATTATTGGGGTGCTCTATAGGTGTTATTTTTACTTGTTGATTTCTGTATTTTGGGTATCCTGCCTGTCGGGTCCCCGTCTCTTCATTTTGAAGAGAGAAACCTCCGTTTAGGGATCGGAGGTGGGAATTGTAATTGAGGTACACTACCCTCGTTTAAGTAGTGTGGTTAGTGGATTGATCACCTTGTGATCGAAAATCCTAAGTCAAGAGATTGGCTTAGGTAGTGGTTTTCACCCGTCTTGGGTTTCCACCTAAAAATAATTGAGTATATTGTGTGATTGAATTTGTTGTATTACAATACAATATAATTTCACTATTCACCCCCCCTCTAGTGCAATTTCATTTGGTATCAGAGCAGGTTTTCCGCCTACAAGAGTAACATCCGCGGAAAGATCACATGGAGGGGAAGGCCATTTCCACAAGCAGATTGGAGGGGCAATCCACCACTCGACCACCACTCTTCGAAGGAACCAACTACACTTACTGGAAGCTGAGAATGAAGATGTGGCTTCAAGCCAACGATTTCTCCATTTGGGAGAAATGCGAATCCGCATATGTCATTCCCGAGAAACCAGAAACTGGTTACACAGTGGAGCAAATCCATCACCTTGGACTGAATGCCAAGGCAATGAACTCACTCTACTGCGCTCTCAGCTCGGAGGAATTCAACCGCATCAGCCAATGCAAAACCGCCCACGAGATCTGGAGAACCTTGGAGGTTACTCACGAAGGTACATCTAAAGTTAAATCCTCAAAGATAAACTTGTTATCGCAGGAATTCGAAGCTTTCTCTATGAAGGAGAATGAAAGACTTGGGGACATGTACACCCGATTCACGTTAATCGTGAATAACCTCAAGTCTTTAGGAAAGACATTTATAAAGGGGGAGCTTCAAGGGAAGCTCCTTCGCTCCCTTGGACCTGAGTGGGAGTAAAAGGTAACGGCAATAGAAGAAGCCAACCAAGTAGAGGATCTAGACATGGAAAATCTACTTGGGAATCTCATGGCTTACGAATCAAAAATGGAGCAAAAGAAGAAATCAATCTCATCGGAGCCAAAGAAGAAGACCTTAGCCTTCAAAGCTACTTCGGATGATGAGGTAAGTACCGATGACGAAGAATTTGTTTTATTAGCTAAAAAGTTTAAAAAGTTTCTCAGAAATAGAAGAGAGATCAAGGGGAGGAAAAGAGAAGAAGATCCTCTAATTTGCTATAATTGCAAAAAGAGAGGTCACATAAGGAAAGATTGTCCCTTACTCAAAAGGGATGATGAGAAGAAACCCAAGAAGCCTTCTGACTACAAGAAGATCTCCAAATCGAAAGGATTCAAGAAGAAGGCGTTTCAAGCAACGTGGGATGACTCCACCTCCGAAGAAGAAGAGGAGGAGGAAACAAATGAAGAAACGGCATGCTTGGGACTAATGGCAACAAATGATGGTTCCGAGTCTGAATCTGAGGAACCTGAGGTAAACCCCTACTCTTTGGATGAATTACAAGATGCCTTTGATTCATTATATATAGATCTTAAGAAAACTAAAACCCAAAGCAAGGCTTTAAAAGAAGAAAAGTTAGAAAATAAGAGATTCATCAATGATCTTGAAGAAAAAAATCTAATTCTTACAAAAGAAACCACTGCTTTAAATATGCAAATAAGAAATCTAATGATTGAGAAAGAGTCATTAACAAATGATTTGTATACAGCAATGAGTGAACAAAAATTTTTAGATAGAGAAGAATTACTCGACAAAATCCATGTGCTTGAAAAATCAAACTCTTTTAAAAAGGATGAAAATGGCTTACTTAGAGTAGAGATTAGGGCATTAGAAGATAAACTAGATATAATGAAAATAGAGATAAATCATCTCAAAGAAAAGTCAAACCAACTTCTTGAGGACCTAGCCAAATTTACAAAGGGGAAAGATAACTTGGACAAACTCATTGCCCATCAAAAACCTTCCTCAAGTAAATTTGGATTAGGTTTTTATGAGCCTAGTCAAAGTGAGCCGAAAAAGGACCCTCCTCTAAAGGAGAACACTAACAAATACGGATCCACTTTACAATGGATACCGAAAAGACAACTCACTTTGTTTTGTAGGGATGAAAGGACATCATAATGTCAAAAATTGGATATACAAAATGAAGGATGGACGACTCAAATTAGAAAGACCTATAGAAACACCAAGTCACCATCGAAGATCTTTTGTAGGAGGAAGAAGGTCTACAAGGAGGAAGACAAGGAGACCACCACCACCAAGGAGGCCGATGGGTGATGGACTCCGGATGCTCCAAACATATGACAGGAGACAAGCGCCTATTTTTGGACCTCCAACCTACGGATGGAGGAACAGTTATATTTGGCAACAACCACAAGGGCCATATTATTGGCCTTGGTAAAATAGGTAACCCTCTCTCTCCCATCTCAAATGTTTCTCTAGTTAAAGGACTAAAACATAATCTTTTAAGTGTAAGTCAAATATGTGATAAGGGTTTTAAAGTAGTGTTTACCTCTAAAATGTTTGAAATTATGCATGCATTAACCAATGAAACCCTTCTTAAGGGAACTAGATTTAAAGACATTTATGTCGTAGAATTTGATAAAAATGGCACTTATGAATGTCTTATAGCAAATGATGAGTTAAGTATATGGCATAAAAGACTAGGACATGTTCATATGAAGCTGGTTCAAAAATTAGCTAAACATGAACTAGTCCGAGGTCATCCTAAAAGAAAATTTTTAAATGAGCTTATTTGTGATTCATGTAAATTAGGTAAGATTATAAAATCTAGTTTTAAAAGCAAAGAAGTTATATCCACATCAAGACCTTTAGAACTACTTCACCTAGATCTGTTTGGACCAACAAAATATGAGAGCCTCAGTGGATGCAAATATTGCCTTGTAATTGTAGATGATTTTTCGAGGTTTTCATGGGTCTCCTTCTTGAGATCTAAAGAAGGAGTGTTTTCCGTCTTTTTTATTTTTTGTAGGAAAATTCAAACTGAAAAAGGCTACCAAATCACTCGTATCCGTAGTGATCATGGGGGCGAGTTTGAAAATTCCTTGTTTGATGATTTTTGTCAAGAGCATGGTATTGCTCATGAGTTCTCTTGTCCTCGAACACCTCAACAAAATGGGGTGGTTGAGAGAAAGAACCGTACTCTTCAAGAGTGTGCTCGAACATTGCTCATAGACTCGGGGTTACCGAAGTACTTTTGGGCTGAGGCGGTTAACACGGCTTGTTACGTGTTAAATCGCACCTTAATTCGATCCGGATTGCGAAAAACTTGTTTTGAACTATACTATGGGAAAATACCCAAAGTTAGTTATTTTAAAGTTTTTTGATGTCGATGTTTTGTCTTGAATACCCGCTCTAATTTAGATAAATTTGATGCCAAAGGTGAAGAAGCCATCTTTATTGGTTACTCCTCACGTAGTAAGGCATATCGGGTTTTTAACAAGACCACATTAATAGTGGAGGAAACCCTTCATGTCTCCTTCGATGAATCTCCTCATTCCTCCATTGACCGAGTCAATATGGATGATGAAGATGATTCTACTATTGATGTGTCTAACATTCCAAACTCCAATATCCATAATCTTCCAAAAGATTGGATATATCAAAGGGATCATCCCGAAAGTCAAGTCATTGGAAGTGTTTCTGATGGCGTTAAAACCCGATCTCGTTTTAGTTGCACCTTTGGTCTCTCCGCCTTTGTATCTCAAGTTGAACCGAAGAGTGTCGAGGAAGCATGCGCCGAAGAAACTTGGATGATGGCCATGCAGGAGGAACTCAACTAATTCCAAAGGAATGAAGTTTGGGATCTAGTACCTAATCCTGAAGGGCAAACGGTAATAGGTACCAAATGGGTATTCCGGAACAAGTTGAATGAATCCGGTATAGTTATTCGAAATAAGGCTCGGTTGGTAGCACAAGGGTACAACCAAGAAGAAGGAATTGATTTTGATGAGACCTACGCTCCCGTAGCTCGACTCGAATCAATTCGCATGCTTCTTGCTTATGCCGCCTTTCTTGGCTTTAAACTCTTTCAAATGGACGTTAAGAGCGCGTTTCTTAACGGATTCATTAAGGAGGAAGTTTTTGTAAAACAACCTCCTGGTTTTGAGTCTCATGATAAGCCTCATTTTGTCTACAAATTAAACAAGGCACTATATGGTCTAAAGCAAGCTCCTAGAGCTTGGTATGAAAGGCTCAAAGACTACTTGTTAAATGCAAAATTCTCTATAGGGGAAGCTGATTCCACATTATTCATTAAAAGAAAAGGAAAAGACATTTTATTAGTTCAAATATATGTAGATGATATTATATTTGGTGCTACTAATGAATCTATGTGTAGAAAGTTTTCAGAAATTATGCAGGAAGAATTCGAAATGAGTTTGATGGGTGAACTCAAGTTTTTCTTGGGCTTGCAAATCACTCAGCTCGAAATTGGAACCTTTGTGTGTCAATCTAAATACACAAAGGAGATGTTGAAGAGATTTGATATGAACAAAAGTAAAGGGAAGAACACTCCTATGAGTGTCACAACTTCCTTAGACTTGGACGAATCAGGTACGCCCATAGATCAAAAGCTCTATCGTAGCATGATTGGATCTTTACTGTATTTAACTTCCAGTAGACCTGATATTTTGTTTAGTATCTGCTTATGCGCTAGGTTTCAATCAAATCCTAAACAATCACACCTAAATGCTGTAAAACGAATATTTAGATATCTAGTTGACACATCTGATTATGGCTTATTCTACCCTAGGAGTCCACAATTCAACTTAGTTACATATAGCGATGCGGACTACGCAGGTAGCCGCACTGATAGGAAGAGTACTAGTGGGACGTGCCAATTCTTAGGGGAATCACTAGTCTCTTGGTTCTCAAAGAAACAATCTAGTGTAGCTTTATCAACTACAGAAGCTGAATACATAGCCGCTGCACTAGCATGTTCCCAAGTGCTTTGGATGAAAAGTACTTTGAAGGATTTTAACTTGATATTTAATAAGATAAAAATATTATGTGACAATACTAGTGCTATCAACCTCTCGAAAAATCTCGCACAAAACATATTGATGTTCGACATCACTTCCTGAGAGACAATGTACTTAAGGGAGAAATCGAAGTTGAATTTATTTGTACTGAACTGCAATTAGCTGATATTTTCACTAAACCTTTGAATTATGATCGCTTTAATTATATACGTAGGAAACTAGGCATATGTAAGCTAAGTGATATTTGAAGAATTTAGTGATTTAATGGAACCTCTTTTGTCATGAGCATAGATTGAACCTTGATTTCACTAAGCCTTCATTCAAACATCCAAATGCACACTCTGTCCAATCTCAGACGTCTGATTAAATAATCAGACGTCTTATACATTAAAATTCGTCGTCTAAACATCTGGGACAGACGACGATTTTATATAACAAAACAGTCATATCAGACGTCTGGTACACCACACAGACGTCTGAATTGTCGTCCAAATGTGTTGACAGACGTCTATCTCGGAGACAGAACATGTACTGCCTGTCGGACGTCTGAATATGTGGCTAGACGTCGTAGGGATCGTCTGACAGGAAAAGCGGACGACCTTGTAACTTTAAACGAAAATCCAGGAAGGTCTGTCTGCAGAAATCGGACGTCTAATATTAAATTTAGACGTCTTCATTGCCGTCTGAGTAAGAAATCAGACGACAACCTGGAGAATAAATCTTTTTGCTGGGGAGGATTCCTGCAGAAATCAGACGTCTATATTATAATTAGTCGTCTGATTATTCGTCTGATGAATAAAACAGACGTCTCCCTGAAATGGGCTAAAATCCCTCTGGCAAATCCCGACGTCTGACATCGTTGACAGACGTCTGATTGGGGAAAAATCTGCGCGTCGCGGCTTTTCTCTGGACGGTTTGAAATGCAAATCTCCCCAACTTCAGGGGGAGACTTGCTCGGTGACCTTGGGATATAAGATCCCCTTCGCAAAGGTCCCACTCTCCTGTCCAAAATCCCTACCCCACACAAGATCTGCGCGCCGCTCTCCCTCACACCCGACGGCCCACAGCAGCAGTTGGCGAAGTTCTGCTCGCAGCCAGACGACCGTCGCGCCTCTTCGACGACTGACGGAACTGCTGCTCCTCTGCGCGCGTCGTCCCTGCCTCTCGACCGCGCATTTGGAGGCTTCCCTCCTCCCGTGGGTATACCCTCTCAACTCCTAGGGCATTTTCATGCTCTTTTACCCACGGCCTTGTAGCATCTAGTTCTCCTTCTTGATTCACTTGACCTACATGTGCATTTCATATCATTGTCAGCCTTAAAACCCTAACCCTCGGTCAAGAAAACCCTGTTAGCCCTAGCTGCATCTTCCATGGCAAGGGTATTACCTCATGAGGATCAAGCCGACATTTTAGTGGCTTGCATCCAAAGGTATATTGCCACAACTACATGGCAGGTTGTATTGCCTCAAGGCATACTGCCACATATTTTTTCATGATGATTGCAGTGTTTGAAACTATGTTTTGGGTGAATGTTGTTTGGTTGAATGGTTGTTTCTTTTTTGCAGGTATTCTATCCTCAACGCACCACTCATTTTTCCTAAACCTAACCACCCATTCCACCAAATATGCCTCCCCGTAGGAAGCAAGTTGAGGGATCTTCCAGTTCCTCTTCCACTTATTTGGCAGATCAATTGCGGGGTGACATCGCTAGGCAGCGATTTCGTCGTTTCGCGAATGCCAAAGTTAAATGCCCTCGTTTTATTGTTTGGAATGATTTTGCCCATTTGAACCTTCGGGAACACTTCCAAACTCTCCATCTTTTTCAATATTTTGACCGTCAATTCCACTCCGGCATTGGAACTCTTGGTGTGTTCCCTGATCTTTGCCGTCTCTTTTATGCCAACATCGTTGAGGACTACAGCAACGATGAACTTGAACTCCATACCCGCCTATTTGGTCGTGAAATACACATCACATCCGAAACTATCTCTGACCTTCTAGCCATCCCCAATGAGGGAAATGATTTCAATGACATTCTGAGGCAATACGACCCAGAAATCATCAATCAAGAGTTAGTTCTCCCGGAAAAATATGTTGAAAACCTTGGCACTCTACCGTGCAAAAATCTCAAACCCCTTCCACGTCTACTCTCTCGCATTTTTGGGTGGGACCTCCTAAACAAATCAGGAGGTTTTGATTACATCTCACGCCAACACAAGGCTCTCCTTTTTGCGGCCGTTCGTCATATTCCTTTCAATTATTGCCGCCTCATTGTTCGCGTCATGAATGAGGACCATGGGGCATCACTTCCGTTTGGGTCTATTCTATCCAAAATCTTTTCATCCCATCAGATTTCCATAACTGACCAAGCAGTTGACAAGAAAATTGAGCCTTACAACCGGGCCACAGCCGCCAAGATGCATATACTTAGAGAACATCTTGAGCCCACCGCCGAACCCATGGAAGAAGAGCCCCTTCCACCCTTTCCAGACTTCCATGAACCACGGCCCCTTCAAATGGAAGCTCCCCGCTCGAGCTTTGATGAAGCATGGGATCCAGCCACAGATTCCCTCTCCTCCGGCATCTCCCTTTTGCTGCGTCGAACCGGCGAGATGTACACCTACATGGGAAGCATGCGACGCGACATCGACGAACTTAGATCAGATGTTCAAAATTTGCAGATAGGACAAGGACCCGCTCGTCGCCGCCGCCGCCAAGATCAAGAAGAATAGTTTTAGTGCTTCTATTTTTCTATCTTTTATTCTAAGTTTGTATTAAGGGGCCTTGACCCTGTACTTAATATTTTTGGGAACAAATAGCTAGTCCATGCTTAAATATTTCTATTCCTAATAAATTTTCCTTAATGCCTTGTCATCTTTTAAACATGCAGTTTTACTCATGCACTCTACTTTGTAGATATCACTCTTGTAGTTTAGAATTCAACTCCCTTTAACAACCCTTCATGATGATATTCAAAAAGGGGGAGAAGAATGTAGGTAAGAAATTAAGGAATAATATAAAAACAACCTTCTTAAATAGATAAAGGCTATTAAGTACAACCTTTAGGGGGAGGAAAGAGGAACCTACAGCTATATTTTGAAAATCATCAAAAAGGGGGAGATTGTTAGTTCAACTACTCATATATAATATTTTGATGATTTTACAAAATGTAGAAAATGAAATAATAAATAAAGCGTAGCATATTGTTTTCTCTCTATAATAACATATTTGCAGGATTTCAAAAAGCTTTCCAAGATGGGAGATTAAAAGCGTGAAGACGAGTAGCATAAGTATTAGGTCTTAGGCTTTTTTCATGTAAACTTTCAAAGGTTGTAATTTTCATCTTATTTGAGTCTAGAAATATTGTAAAGAGCCCCCAAACATAACCTATAAATAGCTAACTTAGGCTCTCTACACTTAGGATAAATTAGAAACAAAAACCCAACACTTATACTTTTATCAGACGTCCAGTAAAAAGTCCAGACGTCTGATTTTCCATCATAAGACGTCTGACATGTTTATCTGACGTCTAATTTCAAATATCTCTGCCTTTGTCCGTCTCCTCATAAACATCAGTCGAAGGACTTCACTTTCAGACGTCGATAACCGTTCACAGACGTCTAATTCTTTACCCAGACGTCCTCATACTAACCGTTAGACTTTCCGTAGGCAAAAATAATTTCCAGACGTCTTGACACACTTCCAGACGTCTGTCTTTGAACCGTTGGCCATGATTTTCTGTGCGTATCTCTCTACGGCCACATAATCTTTTGGCAGAAGTAGCAAGGAAGAGTATTTAGTTTTCCAGACGTCTGGTAATGTCCTCAGACGTCCGTAACGACGTCTGATCCTTTAAACCTAGAACCCTGTTTGGATCCGATGATAACAGGAACGAATGCACCATTCATTAGACGTCCAGTAAACTAATCAGACGTCTTATGACATAATATCAGACGTCCTTCTTTTGATCCAATAGAGTCCGTTAAGGATGTCCTGCAAGATTAGACGACCATAGGAAAAATCAGACGTCCTATAAGACGTCTGATCCTATAATTAGACGTCTGATGTTGCTGTCAGAATCATCATTACCCTGATTTTGTGTGGATTTCGTCCTAAACTCTTGGGATTTGTCTCCAACGGCTAGAAGAGCTCTCCCAAGTGTTCTTGAAGGTTCCAAACTTGCCTATAAATAGACTACAACTCTTCTTTGGCAAGACACACCTCTTGAGATACAATTCCATTAGAAAAATCTCTTGCTCACTATTCTAAGCTCCATCTTGCCCTTGTGCTGTGCTAATACTCTGATCAAGGGGCAAATCCATACTCCCGGCTCGCTCCGTTCTGCAAATCATCAGGGAGTTCTTTTCATGCTTAGTAGATAAGAAAGCAACTAAATTATTGGGGTGCTCTATAGGTGTTATTTTTACTTGTTGATTTCTGTATTTTGGGTATCCTGCCTGTCGGGTCCCCGTCTCTTCATTTTGAAGAGAGAAACCTCCGTTTAGGGATCGGAGGTGGGAATTGTAATTGAGGTACACTACCCTCGTTTAAGTAGTGTGGTTAGTGGATTGATCACCTTGTGATCGAAAATCCTAAGTCAAGAGATTGGCTTAGGTGGTGGTTTTCACCCGTCTTGGGTTTCCACCTAAAAATAATTGAGTATATTGTGTGATTGAATTTGTTGTATTACAATACAATATAATTTCACTATTCACCCCCCCTCTAGTGCAATTTCATTGACGTCTAGTGGGTTGGTTGCTTTGGCTTTGATACTGTAGGCACATTTGCTGACGTGGAAATTATTATTAGTGGTTGAGAATTACTGTTGATGTATTTGAGATAATTAGATCTTAACTTGTAGGGTTAATTTATTGGTTCAAACCATCATTTTAACCTAATCTTTTTGCATTTTGATTCTTGATTATTCTTGCGATATTATTTTGATATAAATTGAGCATCTTTTTGATTCAATTGCATATTATTCTTGATATTGTGATTAGTAAATTAAATTACCAATTTTCTCCCTGCGAACAACCTCGGACTCACTTATGTTTTCAAGTTTTATAAATTTAAGTGTTATCGAGATTCTTGTCCTATACTATGACGCGTATTTCTAAAAGATGATTTTCGCAATAAATAGTGGTGCTTGCAAGTGTTGGGAGAGGAAGAAATTAAAAATGTCTTGTTCTCTATGCATCTTTTCAAGAGTCTGGGACTAGATGGGTTACTGACCTTTTTCTATCAGAATAGTTGGGAGGTTATTAAGAATGAAGTGGTGGCTTTTGTGCAAGGATGTTTTATAAATCAAACCATGCCTTCCCTTATGAGCAGGACTTATATTGCACTTGTACCAAAGTTTTAATCCCCTAAGCAGCTGAGAGATATCCATCCTATCCGTTTAACTAACACCTTATACAACTTGGTGACAGAGATGGCCAGAAGAATTAAACCAATATTGAAAAGAATAATATCTCCAACTCAATCAGCTTTTATTGCAGGAAGGCAAATTGCGAATAATGTATTGATGGGGAAAGATATACATGCTATGAAGAATTCTACGAGAAAGAATGGATAAGGGTTATAAAGCTAGATATGGAAAAGGCGTTTGATTGGATTGAGTAGGAATTTGTGCAATATTGCTTATTTCAAATAATATTCCTCTGCAGATGGTTAACTTGATTATGTCATGCATTTCTACAGTAGCTTTTTAAGTTCTAGTGAATGGTGGGCCTACTGGTACAATTGTGCCAACTAGGGGTATAAGGCAAGGTTGCCCACTTTCTCCACATATATTTATTTTATGCTCAGAATATCTCTCTAGGAGTCTGGATAAAGTTCTCCACTGTAAGCCAATAACAGGATTTCAGTTGCACAAAACACGCCTCCCTTAACGCACTTAATGTTTGCAGATGACACTATGTTATTTACAAAAGCTATTATTGGTTTGGCTATGGAAGTGAAGGAAATACTAGCTGAGCATGCAAACTATTCAGGGTAGAAAGTTAACTTTGAAAAAACAAAGGTGTACTTCAGCAAAGGCACACTAGGATATGTGAGAAATTTGATTAAAAATCTCCTTACAGTAGGATTGATGAAGGATAATGACCCGTATTTGGGAAGCCCCATTTTGGATGGTACAAACCAAAAGAACCTGAATAAGTTAGTGATAGCCAAATATACGAATAAGTTGGCAGGATGGAAGGGGAGAGTATTATCTCGGGCGGGAAGGGGTATTTTGATCCAAGCCTACCTAGCTTCCATCCCTTGTCATCTTATGACCACAAATTTATTTTCAAAGAAGTTGTGTGTGAAGATTGATAACATAATTAGAGATTTTTGGTGGGGAGTCAATGATGAAAAGAAAGTGCTATATATGAGAGCATGGAAAAATATTTGTACTCCAAAGTTTATGGGTGGACTTAGTTTTAGGTCGACCAGACTAGTCAGTATGGCTTTCTTGCTTAAGATGGGGTGGTCCCTTAATTTGAAATGATCAGAGGGGTTGGTGGCAAGAACAGATTGAAGGAAAATATAACTATCTTGGTTCATTTTGGGAATATATTCCCAAGCAATTAGACATCATTCATGAAGGCAATGGCTGCCATCATGAATATTTTGCTTGATAATGTTCTATGGCTTAGTGGTAATGGGGAGGACATCAATATATGGACCGATCCTTGGTTGGGAATGGGGGATGATGCTCTTATCCCCAGCAATAGGGAGATTTTAAGCCTATCAAATGTTTCATCTCTAAGTGAGGTCGAAACCAGTGACTGGAAGGAGCAAATGATAAGGAGGAATTTCATGCCTTCGTCAGCCCAGAAAATTCTTTCTATGCCCTTACATAGAGACAATGATTTGCTTATTTGGAAACCCCACCAGAAGGGGGTTTTCTCACTATGATCTGCATACCATTTGATGTTGCAATGAGTAGACATTCAGAATAGGTTATTTGAAAAGCAAATTATTGCTTGCAAGAAAATATGGTGCATGCAAGAGTTAGCTCTAAGGACAAAGACTTTCTTATGGAAATTAGTTGTTGGAGATCTTCCTTTAAGGGGAATTATAGTTGATAGAATGAAAGTGGATGATCCATCTTGCCCCTTTGCTCATCAGCCATAGAGGAGTGGGACCACTTGATTAGGGGATACTCATTCATGCAGGCAGTGTGGTTCTATTGGGGGATTACTTTAATACCAGGCCATGAATTCTGGTGGGATGCTATAAGTGAAATTGGCATTCAATTTCAAATGGTAGGATGTTACAAAACTTACCATGGTACTTGCTACATTCACTATGGCTTCATAGATGTAGATTGATTATGGGGGGAGGTATTATTGACCCACATGCAGTGATCCAAGGAGGTAGGAATATGTGCAATTTCTGTGATTGGAATAGAGACAGGGAAGGTAAAATGAGTAGACAATTACAGGCTCAACATCCTAATGAGTTGTCGATGGAATTATCAGGACATAAAATTCTTGTAGATGCTGTTGTGGGCAATCATAAATCCATATCTGCGGCTATTCTTCTTGACAATGAAGGAAATATTATGGTAGGTTTTGCAAACTTGGTGGATACCAGCTATAGCCTCACGGTAGAAACATGGGTGATTTATTATGGCCTTGCCTTGGCCATTCATCTGAGCTTGTTGGAAGTGGTCATCTTTTCTGATGCTATAAACCTAGTTAGCCAAATCAAAGCCCTCACACAGCCTTCATGGAAGATCAAGTATGTGATACAAAAATGTGCTGCTATGCTTAATGCTAATCGACATATTTCTTTGATGAAAGTTGATAGGAAATCGGTCAGCTCAGCACATAGACTAGCTCGTTACTGTGTGAATCAAAATGTCCATGGGTTCTGAGTTAAGCCTCACATACCTTGTATTTAGAAGGCTGATGATGATAACATCATTATGAGCCATAACTAGCTTTAATTAGCGAGGATTAATTGACAAATGCTCCTACATAATCACCAGAGAGTCGTAATTCACTGAATATCCATTTTGAGAGGAATACATTAAAACTGGGTTAATTCTATAGTTTTAACAATATATCATGAATAAAGAATAATCACAGGTTTTCCTAGGGGTTAACTGAAGGTCAAATGTTCATTAATGACTAATAAGAGGGTACGCACAAACAGAAATGGGTTTTTCACGCATTTAGAGAATTGATTCATAACCTAAAACTCTAATTTTAGATCCACTTAATTAATAGAGGTTATGGTCAGGATAAATTCCATCTAAACCTTCTAAAATTCATAGAAAAATATCCTGTAAGATTTGGTAATCTTGGTTTGACCATCTAAACCTATTTTGACCTAAAATAGAGTCTCAAACAGAAAGTTAGCTTAATTTAGGTTTCTACGTAAATTATCCAGTCCAATTTGGTCAAAATAGAAATCTGATTTCACCATCAAATTCCTTGAGTCCAAATTAAGTTTCTACCAAAATTTGGGCCCAATCAGTGATCATCTTGACCTAGTTTGCATTTTAGTCCAATCAGACTTTCTCTCTCAATTAGCCCCTCAACTTTCGAATTGTTTGCATATAGGACCCTAAGTTTCTCATTATTATTTCCAAATGGATCCTTGCCACCATTGGTGTTTACAGAAGCTCCACTGTTGAGATTCGAGCGTGGATTTCTCGCTTGATTCTCAATCAAACACTCCTAAAATTGAAAGGGAGATTCATTGAGGAATTCTCTTCCAAATGGATCCGGCCTTGTGTAATTTCCTACGGGAGGGGGTGAGATATGCGTGACGTATAAAATGCAGAATTAAAATAAACAATCTCACAGGAATAAGCAATCACACAATGGCACAAGTGACTTTTATGTGGAAACCTAAACCGGGTGAAAACCACCACATAACTCTCTTGAGTTAGGATTTTCGATCGACCTAGTCGATCGAATCCACTAAATAAGTCACTTAAAACGAGGGTGACTTAACCTCTTACAACCACACTACTTTGAACAAGGATAGTGTACCTCAAAACCCCTTTTCTTCACAAGAATGATTTTGTCTCATGAAGGAGACGGGAATTTGCAACACGAATATCCAACCAATAAAAAAGTATATAAAAGAACCTAGCTACTATAGGTGAAGAATCTTCCCTTGGGTGGGAGTGCGTCGGCGTGACGACGTAGGTGCGTGAACCACGCTTTGGCATAATAGCGCTCTCGTAATGTCGACGAGAGAGCGGGTGCACAGCAGGACGAAGCTCTCAGGTGTGGAATGAATGCTTGTAGAGCGAGAGCTTCTTCTATTTCTCTTGGACACAAAAGATGTGAAAAATGTGTTGCTTGGTGTGTTTCAACAAGGTAAGGGTCCTCCTCTATTTATAGAGGGCCTAGGAAGGCTTTGGAAGGCCTTAGAAGGTCTCCATAGCTGTTAGGGTTGAACCTAAGGCAAAACAGGCTGTAATCAGAATCATTTATGATTCTGACAAGGTCATTAGACGTCTGGTCCAGGTATCAGACATCTGGAAAACTAGCTTAAGGCATCTGGAAACTAAGTCAGACGTTTGAATCTAAGCAGGTTTCCTTCCTGACTTTTATCAGACCAAAATAGGGTTCTAAGTAAATCAATCAGACGACGTATAAGACGTTTGGCACTAGGTTTGGACGTCTGAAAAACCTATTGTACTGCGGGAATGGATTTCCCAAGGTCCAAACAGCTATATTAGTCTAGGAAAGCGATTTTGGAATAGTCGAGGCTCAACGGTCACATATCAGGCAACTGGGGTCCTCTACGGACATCTGATAGAAGCCTAACGGTTATTTTCCTTAACGTTTACTGTATTAGTTAACGTTCCACTAATTGGACCTCTGGGACAACCATCAGATGTCTTTTAAGACGTCTGGACTAAGGTCTGAATGTTTGATTTCAACAGATAGAACCAACTAAGTCCAGCCTAAGTTATTGGACATCTGAGTCAACAGTTAGATGTCTTGAAAGTCAAGATTAGACGTCTGATTTCCAGATTGGACGTTTGATCAGGGTGTCTGTTGACTATCTTGGATTTCTGTTAAGACCCGAGGCATCAAAACACTTTAAGACGTCTGGGAGTTGGTCCAGACGTTTGGTTAGACGTCTGGACGCCTTCCCAGACATTTGGAAATTAATTTTTGCGTGTGTACGATCGTAAGTCTGCGCGCGTGCCACGCGCAGACTGAAACCCGCCGCCCTCTTCTTTTTCTCTCCCCTTGCCGACCTGCAGAAACCTTCTCCCAACGCCTACAAATACCCTCCTCCTCTCCCTCATGCCACCCACATCCACCCATCTTCTCCTTCCTCCAGTGCGAGAGCGAGAGTGAGAGCGAGCCACCGTTGCTGTCGGGTGGAGTGGCGGAGAGGAGAGGTGCAGCGAGAGGGAAGAGGAGAGAGCGCGAGAGAGAGAGAGAGCTCGCCGGAGCAGTTCGAGGCCGGCTTGCGTGCACGCGGAGGAACGTTGTGCTGGGGAGGTTTCCCCCGGTGCTACTGCAGCTCGGGCAGTGGGCGGACGAGCGCGGCGCAACCGCGTACAGCGGGAAGAAGACGAAGGAGGTCCTGATTCTGTGAATTTTTCCTAGAATCAGACGTCTGGACCTACATCCAGACGACGCGAGTGACATCTGGAGGAAGCTCCCGATGACCGAGCGGTATGTATTTTCCTCCTTTGCTTGCTTTTGCGGATACGACCATGCACGCCGTTACGTCGAAGCTCTGTCGCGTGCCTTGCTGAGAAATTTTTGCGTACACGTGCAGGTTTCGCTTTGGGAAGGTGCGGGACACGCCCTCCCACGCAATTCAGACGTCTAAGCGAGTCACCAGACGGTAGAGAGCGTCCCAGACATCTGGAGAGGTGGTCGGACGTCTGGAACTGGGTCCAGACGATTCAGCAGGACCTCTGGATGTCTGAGGAGCAGCGTGAGGTATGACCTGGACCCCCTTTTTAAGACGTCTGATTTAAGTCAGAGTTGTCATTTTTGACCCATTTAGGATCCGTTCGGGATCCGATTTCCGCGTTTAAGATTCCGTTCTTCTCAGAATAAGTTCCTCTACTTGTTTGAAATACTTTTATCCTGTTCTGAGTGGTTCCTTGTAATTGATCCTTGTGTTAGGACCTCGTTCTGTTGCGACTTTGGGGGTTGTGGAGGCACGTGGACCTGCTAATCACACCCCCATTACTCCCAGTTTTGCGGGTAGAGTGGCTTCCCTTAGTTAATTACAACATTAATGCATATATGAAATAAATGATAGATCCTAGGGTATGGCATGAATCCTAGGACCAGAAAAACTAGATTGAATGATAGATCCTAGGGTATGGCATGAATCCTAGGACCTGAAAACTAGATTGAATGATAGATCATAGGGTGTGGCATGAATCCTAGGAACAGAAACACTGAAATGAATGTCTTGAATGCCTGAATTGCAGTCTTGGATAAGTAGATAGAATAGTGATAATTGCCTATAATTGGATAACAGCTGCCTGTGAAATGTAGAGTATTGTTGCTAGTAACTGCTACATGTAATTCCTGTTGTTTGGAAACTAAATTTGAGCTTCTTGTATATAAATTGGAAAAGAAAGATTAAATGTTGGAAACACGTGCTATATGCGAATAAAACTGAAATGATGAAACCTAGTATGGCTTGGCCTGAGAAATATGAGCACGAACCCTACGGGGAATTAAGAGTAGAGCTCCTGAAAAATAAATAGAATGGAACTGGGAAAGTGAATGGGGAAGTGAGCTGGCCCTTGAGTACGGAGTACCAAGGAGAGTGACTGTCCCCCTGTTTAGTGTAGAGCGGAGCTAGCCGCCCTAGGGTTGGGACCCGAGGTTAGGACTGGCCACTTTGTACTGACTCTGTGGCCCTCGCGTACACAGTACCGGGGAGAGCTACTAGTGTAGGGAGAGAGCTAGCCACCCCACGGGGCCCGGGGTTCAGCTAGTCGTTCTACATCGACTTATTAGGCCTACTGGGCAAACTAGGGCAGTCAGGCGAGGGTGCGCAGACTGTGGAGGGGCGAGACCCCTGTTTGGTTACTGTGGAGGGGTTGGACCCCTATTACTGAGAGGGCTCTGCTCTATACTGGTTCCGTGTTGTACTTGGGGCGCACCTGTTAACGGAAATGACTGACCGCGTGCCAGTGCGAGGTAGCTATCCGTGCGTTTATCACACGTGCCATAGTCACCGTTACGTCTGTCAACGACCTTGGGGTGGTTGACTGAGGGTAGGACCACCACGGGAGACTCTCCCGGCCAGGAGAGCATCACGTGCTACTTCTACTTTTCGGAAAAGACTGTAATCAAGATCGTTCCCACGAGAAACATTCGAGATCAAGAAAAAGGACCTAATAAATAAATCGAGTGATGAAAGAAAGAATAATTAGTTATATAAAGAAATAAATTGAAAATAACAGCTACCTGTCTACCTTTACTACTTTTCTTAGCTAGCTAGTTGCCACTCTACTTAGCGTTTCGCTGACGTGTCATACTTACCACCTTTTTCAGGACCAGGTGTTGAGCAGCCAGAGCCTACGGCTGCGGAGGGTGCTGGGCCTAGTAGAGCCAAGCAATTGTACTTTTGTTGTACCATTTTTCTGTAGTAGTGAGTATTCTGTTACACCTTTGTACTCTTTTATTGTAAACTTCATATTTCTGTACCTGTTTTTAATTCTCTACCATTGTGGTGGTGTGTACTGTAGTAGTTCATTTCTTTACTGTTGTACTTTTTTTACTATTATTGCTTACATGGTGAATGTGATTTATTTTACTGCTTTTTGGTTACTTTCTCGTTGGGTGACTGGGTCTTGGGATCAATAGAGTTGGTTCGATTCTCGTATCCTGTAGGGATTCGGGAACCGGGTCGTAACAATTTCTAAGTTCTCTACGGAAAACCTAAATCCCCTAGGGTTGTGTAAGTGTTCCTAGGACTACTTTGAGGGTACTTTGAGGCTCTTTAACATGCTATTAAAAAATAAAATAAAGAGCAACAAAAGAACAAAGTATAATGAATAAGAAAGGAAATCTATCATATTCTCCATCTCCTTCTTTCTTCAAGCTTTTGCTCCTCACTAAGCTCCTTCTCCTCCGTCAAACTCTTCCAATCCACTATGGACGCGAGCTCGAACTTCGCCTCTACACTTGTCTCAATTTGCAATTTGACTTGAAAGCTAGGACTTAAAAGCAAATGTTAAATAACAAGTGTTTTGTTATCATCAAAATAAACGATCGTGGTGCTCTAGCACCAACAATCTCCCCCTCTTTGATGATGACAAAACTATGCATAAAATCCACCCCCTTTTTGATATTATCAAAAAGGTTTAATCATTTTTGATTTTCCTATAACTCCCCTTTAAGACATGCTCTTCTAAATTTTCATCTTTTTCATAAAACCAATAGGTATGATTTTCTTCCCCTTTCTAACGAAAATATAGCTATGTTAATAACTCCCTCTTAAAGATTGACAATTAGCTCATTTAATTTTAATAAACTCCCCCTATCTATATGCTAATGATAAAAAAGATAGGGTTTAGAGATTACCTCACCTACTATGGCCAATAAAATGGCCCAAAAGGTGGTGGATGCCAAACCAAACGGGTTCCCATCCGTAGCTTGGAGGTCCGGGCATTGGCACTGGTCACCAATCGGGTGGTCGACGTATGACGATTATCTACTTTATTTATCAATTTGTTAGAATTTTCCCTAAGGCATGCAATTTCTTTTTCTGTGATATGCATCTTGATTTTTAAACTAGAAACTTCTAATTTTAAATTAGTGTTCTCCTCAATCAATTTGCTATTTTCAATGATTAGGTTATGATTTTCTAATGATAAATCATCATCTTTAGGACTAGAACTACTTTCTAGTTCTTTAAGTTTTATTTCTAACCTATCATTTTCAGATTTTAAAAAGCTAAGCTTTTTTTCATGCTTTTGTTTTCCACTTTAAGTGACTTACTGATTTCAAATAACTCATTAAATGCATCTTGTAAGTTCGATTTTACCTTGTCGTTGGAGTTGCTTTCGCTATTACTTGTAGTGGCCATGAAACCCATGCAAGCAATTTCTTCCTCGGGATTCTCCTCTTCCTCCTCTGAGCTCGAGTCGTCCCAAGTTGCTTGGAACGTCTTCTTCTTTTCCTTCTCCTTCTTCTTCTCCTTCTTGAGAATAGGGCACTCTAGTCGTAGATGACCCCTTTCGTTGTAGTGGTAGCAACGTCTTGGGCTACCTTGCTCCTTTTCTTTCTTTTCTCTCTTAGAATCTCTACAAAACTTGGAAAATTTTTAAAGTAAAAACTTAAAGTCCTCGTCATCGAAACTTAACTCGGTGTTTGAAGCGACTTTGAATGCAAGAGACTTTCTTGGTTTCAGCTCTGGTGTATCTGTTACGACTTGAATATGTTGTGTTAATATGGTGAAATTATCGTTGAAGTGAGTATAGTGGTTAACCTAAATCGAGCCTAACCATCTTTTTATAAAATTTTTAACCTGGCCTACTTAATTTTATCTTGGTTACTTTTAGGCCCAGGGTCGATTTTAGAGAGGTGGGAATTAAAGGTGAAGAAGTTTCTACGCCTTTCCAAAAAAGTATCTCTTCCATGCATTTATTGTATTTTTGTTTTTTTTCTATTTAAGATTTTTTTTTGCTGATAATTTTATCCTTGAGGTACACCATCAAAATCAGGTCCTTGGCTTCGAGCCAAATTGTTCTTGGCTTTGAGCCAAATTAGGATTCCAAAAATTGGTCCTGCTATTCGCAAGATTGAGTACCTGCAAGACAAGGATTATCTTTTCTCTTTTACTCTTTTTTTTTAATCTTTTTAATAGCAGGAAACAAAAGAGAAATAAAAATAAGATAGGTTGCTTGTAGATAAATAAATATAGTTTATATATATAGATATATATATTATATATAGGGGTGGGGGTGGAAGTGGAAATGGCGTGTAGCACAGTATCGAGTTGGTCCACGTCTAGTAAGACGCAACCAACAAGACGAAGTGCCGTGCAGAGTGTAGGATGGATATGTGGGAGTGTGTGCGGAGGCACTTTCTTTACGCGGGTATCGAGGAATATCAGCAACTAGTGCAGATATTTCCGCGATATAACGCGTGGTGGAGTGACTAGTGCGTATGGATACAGGTAGATGATATGTATGTAAATATATATATATATATATATATATATATATGTGTGTGTGTGTGTGTGTGTGTGTATAGATAGGGTTGTAACTATATAGGTGTATATGTAGTTATGTATATATATATAGATATGTAAATATATATGTATATATATATATATATTTGTAACTAGATATATATGTATATATATTTAACTATATATATATATATATGTATATAGATATATTTGTAAGTATCTATGTATATAGATATGTATATGTATATATATATATATATATATATATATATATATATATATATATAGTAATATATGTATGTGTATATGTATATATATATATGTATTTATATTTATAGATATATATGTATATATGTATGTGTATGTATATATATATATATAGGTGTGTACAAGTGAGTGTGTGAGTGTGTACACGTGAGTGTGTACAAGTGAGTGAGTGTGTGTGTGTATGAGTGTGGGAGTGGCTGTGAGAGAGAGCAGGAGAGTTAAGTCATCTGGAGGGTGAGAGCGTCGTCTGATGCGTGGGCACGCGCATGCGCTCAAGGCTACGCGCAGGCACTGGAGCGGGCGTGCGTGTTGCCTCCGTGCGCGGGCGGGAGTGGAAGCGTGAGAGAGAGTGCAACGTAGTGCATTGCGTAGCGCAGCGCACTACGCTGCGGTGGAACTGGAGCGGGCGCGGGCGTATGCGGGCACGGGCGTATGCGGGTGCTGGCGCTGACGCGGGCGACTGGCTGGAGGCAGTAGCGGCGAGGAGAGAGAGCGCGCGGTGACAGGATAAGTGAGAAACTCCCCGGTCACCGCTCTGTAGCTACAGTGTCGTGCTGAGAGGCGTAAACAGTAGCTACAGTGCCACGTGGGATGGACAACCGGTTGCGGCCGGTTCTGAGTGCGCGAGCGCGCTGGAAGGCACCTGCGCGCGCGGGGAGAGCCTGTGGACGGCTGCTGGCGTGCACGCGGTGCTTGTGCTGTTGCTGGCGGCCGCTGCTACTGCTGCTTGAGCTCCGGAGCTTGGAGCTTCTGGCAATGGTGATGGTGTTTAGCAGTGAAAACAGAGGGAGAACCACCACACCCACCTGCTCACAAAGGAGCTGGGCGGTGGTGGAACTCACAGTGGTGGTCGTGGGACCACTGTGAGCTTGCTCCTGCCCGCAGTGTGTCTCTCCAGTGGAAGAGCTACTGCGTATGGAGGGAAAAAGGGGAGGACGATGGCCTGGAGGAAGGGTTTGCGGGTGTTGTGTGTTCCAGGCTCCCCCTCGCAAGGAAGAGGGCAGGGCTTTTTAAAGAAGAAGACGCCTGCCCCAGCCATGCTACAGGCATGCAGGACTAGCCATGCTGTTGGTAGAGCATGTTGCAGGCAGAGGAATGGCGCGAAGAAGTGCAAGCCCATGCCCTGAGCCACGCGAGGGAGAAGATTTCAAAAAAAATAAAAAGTGAAATTGAGATGCAACCCTTGATGAAGACGTTAATTACATGGCCAATTATTTGCATTATCCTCCCCTCTCAAATAAATGCATGCATGTGTCAATTTTACAAATGAAACTATAGCTACCTAATATGCAATGGCAGTGCTAGGAAATAACACAAGATGACATATTTATTGGTGTATTTTTACTGTGCAATCAGTATCCTTCTTTTTCTACTTAATCTTTGTCTCGTTGGCCATTAGATTGCCAAGGAAATCCTCTATGTTGAGCTCCTCCACCTCGTTTGCCTCGTTGATGGCGGTGACCTTCTATTCCCACTCCGGTCCGAGGGAATGAAGAAGCTTCCCTTGAAGCTCCACCTTGATGAAGGTCTTTCCTAATGCCTTAAGATTATTTACTATGAGAGTGAACCTAGTGTTCATCTTACTCAAAGACTCATTAGATTTCATAGCAAAAGACTCAAATTGTTGTGAAAGTAAATTGAGTTTGGAGGTCATTACCTTAAAGGTACCCTCGTGGGTTACCTCGAGTGTATGCTAGATCTTGTATGCAGTGGCGTATTGCGAGATGCTGTTGAACTCCTCCGAGCTGAGCGCGTAGTAGAGGGCGTTCATGGTCTTCTCGTTCAGAGACAGCTCCCGAATATGTTGCTGTGAGTATCCCATAGCAGGTCTCTCTGGGATGATGAAGGGGGTCTTGCATCGGGCTCGGATTGTGAAGTCGTTGGCTTGAAGGCACGTCTACATCCGCAGCTTCCAGTATGGGTAATTGCTCCCGTCAAAGAACGACGGACGGGTGGTAGACTGCCCTCAAGAATCCTTATCACAGAGCTGCTTCCCTCCATGATCTTCTTGTTAGGTTGTTACGTCGAAACAGCAAGAACTCGCTCTGATACCAAATGTAATTGCCTACGGGAGGGGGTGAGATATGCGTGAAGTATAAAATGTGGAATTAAAAAAAACAATCTCACAAAAATAAGCAATCACACAATGACACAAGTGATTTTTAGGTGGAAACCCAAACCGAGTGAAAACCACCGCCTAACCCTCTCGAGTTAGGATTTTTGATTGACCTAGTCGATCAAATCTACTAAACAAGTCACTTAAAATGAGGGTGACTTAACCTCTTACAACCACACTACTTTGAATGAGGGTAGTGTACCTCAAAACCCCTTCTCTCAACAAGAAGGATTTTGTCTCGCGAAGGAGACGGGAATTCGCAACGCGAATACCCAACCAATAATAAAGAAAAAATACAACAAACCTATAGAGCCAGCAAAGTACATAAAAGAACCTAGCTACTATAGGTGAAGAATCTTCCCTTAGGTGGGAGTGCGTTGGCGTAACAATGTGGGTGTGTAAACCACGCTTTGGCACAATAGCGCTCTCGTAACGTCGGCAGGAGAGTGGGTGCACAGCCAGACGAAGCTCTCAGGTGTGGAACGAATGCTTGGAGAGATAGAGCTTCCTCTACTTCTTTTGGACACAAAAGATGTGGAAAATGTGTTGGTTGGTGTGTTTCAACAAGGCAAGGGTTCTCCTCTATTTATAGAGGGCTTAGGAAGGCTTTGGAAGGTTTTAGAAGGCTTCCAAAGCTATTGGGGTTGAACTCAAGGCAAAACAGGTAATAATCAGAATCATTTATGATTCTGACAGGGTCATCAGACGTCTGGTCCAGGTATCAGACGTCTGGGAACTAAGTTAGACATCTGAATCTAAGGAGGTTTCCTTCTTTACTTTCATCAGACCTAAACAAGGTTCTAGGTAAATCAATTAGACGATGTATAGGACATCTGACACTAGGTCTGGACGTCTGGAAAACCTATTGTACTGTGGGAATGGATTTTCCAAGGTCCAAACGACTATATTAGTCAAGGAAAGTGATTTTGGGATGGTCGAGGCTCAACGGTACATATCAGACGTTTGGGGTCCTCTACGGACGTCTGATAGAAGCCTAACAGTTATTTTCCTCAACGTTTACTTTGTTAGCTAACATTCCACTAATTGAACGTCTGGCACAACCATCAGATGTCTTCTAAGACGTCTGCTCTAAGGTCTGGATGTCTGATTTCAACAGACAGAACCAACTAAGTCCAGTCTAAGTTATTGGATGTCTAAGTCAACAGTCAGACGTCTTCAAAGTCAAGATCAGATGTCTGATTTCAAGATTGGACGTCTGATCAGGCTGTCTGATGCCTATCTTGGATTTCTAAGTTCTCTATGCAAAACCTAAGTCTCCTAGGGTTGTGCAGGTGTTCCTAGGACTACTTTGAGGGTACTTTGAGGCTCTTTAACATGCTACTAAGAAATAAAATAAAGAGCAACAAAAGAACAAAGTACAATGAACAAGAAAGGAAATCTATCCTATTCTTCATCTTCTTTCTTCTTCAAGCTTTCGCTTCTCGTGAAGCTCCTTCTCCTTTGTTAAGCTCCTCCAATCCATTATGGACGCGAGCTCGAACTCCGTCTTGACACTTGTCTCCATTTGCAATTTGACCTAAAAGCTAGGACTTAAAAGCAAATGCTAAATAACAACTATTTTGTTATCATCAAAATAAACGATTGTGGTGCTCTAGCACCAACACCCTGGAACCTAAGTCTCTTCGAATCTCCCATGCGAATGCATGGAAGATTTAGGTACCTTTTGTGTGCAAAGCTCTCAAGCTTGAAAGCTTCTTTCCAAGCTTAGAAACACTCCTTGAGGCCTATAAAAAGTTCCCTCAGGCAATTTCTCTCTTCCTTAGCTTGCTTTGGCTACATCTCCTCACTAAAAACTCTCCCTCCGACCTCCTTCGACAAGCTCCGGTGACCTCTTTCTCTCTCCCATCCTCTACGACCTCCCAGCCATCAAATTGAGAGTGCCAAACTCTTCCTCACACTCATCTGTGCCTGGTGGGCCAATGCCAGGGCAGCCTTCCCCCTACTCGCCGCCATCACACTGGCGTAGGAATCCTCTCCCTCTTCACCCTATAATTAGGTCACACTTCTTCCTCTTCTCCTCCTTAACCTCTCTAGCCCCTTAAACCCTTCTTTCGATCGCCGATATGCCTTCCACGCCACCAACTTCCCCACGACTGATCGAGCTCTGACGAGGCCCCCACAACTCCACAAGCCACCGCTCGCCTCACCACAATTCCCAAAACGTCTGCTGTGCCCTATTGACTAAAACTCCTCAAGAAATTGAGGGGATTGGTCTCTCCAACGTCCTACCAGACACGATCACCTTTGTACCACCTCTCGCCTCTGTCTAGCCACCACACACACCTACTCATCATACCAACACTGCCACCGTATTCCACGTTCACTAGCGATACTTGTGAACTTGTTTGATTGGGGCTTCCAGCCCATATTGTGATCTGTAGGTAGTCTCTGCCCCCTACCGTCGCCTTCGTCATCTTCGACCACGATTGCCTATCTCCGGCCGCATTCTCCCTCAAGAGCACTTCTAGGTTGCGTGCAACGGTTCCAGGTGCATTCCTAAGCCCTCAATTGGACATCACGACCGCGGCATCACCTTCAATTGGAGGCCTTACCCCCAGCAGCTGCACGCGAAGGCAACCAGTGGGGATAGTCCCACATCATGCATGAATAGAGCAGATGCAGCGCTTATTATGATTTTGTGAACTGAGCTGTTCGCCCAGTCACAAGGGGTCAGGTTCCTCATACCCTTTGATACCTGCTAACTCGCCTATGCTCACTCCTCGATTACCACAAATGCTCGATGACCCTGGACACTGTACATGACTCGATTACCCGTGTATGGATTCGAATATGCCCTGGGTCTTGAGAGAGAGGAGGAGGAAGATTTATGAGAGAGCGGGGGAGAGTTTTGCTCTTTGAATACTTGACTCTGTGCGACACTTAGTTGCTGAGTGAATTAGTTCCCCTGTGCTGTGTCTGAGAAAGAGAAGAAGGTCTCTGAAGGAGGCGAGAAGCTCTGAAGAAGAGAAGAAGGGCTGTGCCTGATAAAGAAGGGAAGCTTAAAGAAGAAAAGAAGAACTTGTGAAGAAGAAGCCCTGTGGTTGTGCTTTTAAGTCGTCTAAAGAAAGAAACCAACGTCTGATCTGAGTTGATTAGAGATACTGTTGAATAATTTAAGTACTATGGTTAAGATTGAATTTTGATTGGAATATTGAAAGCGTGATTAATTAAGAGAATAAGTGGCGATCTAAATCACCATTGTTTTGATTCTTTATTTATTTTTTATTCATAATCTTCTGAGATACATTGATTTATATTCAAATATTAATTTTAATCAATTTCATTCATTACATACATATTTTGTGATCAATTGATTGTGCTAATTGATTTTGAATTAGATTAATGTTGTGAATACCATATTTGCTCCTTATGTTCAACCTTGGACTCTTTTTTAAAATCTGAGTTATAAATTTATTTGTTTTATTGTACGATTTAAGAGTGTACTACAACGAACACATATTTAAATTTCTGCTTTCGTGTGATAAATAGCTAATAATGAAATTTCTTCCTTTGCAAAAAAAAAAAGTTCACTATTGACAAGTTGTAATGCTATTACTAAATTTGTGGTAGATCATGGATATCTGATGCATGTCATTTAAGCATATAATTTGAATTTACTTATTTATCATGTCAATTAGGCCTTCTTTTCAGTTAGAGAGCTTCTTGTCATCCTCTTGCCTCTTTGAACGCTTCTTCCATCTTTTCCCCTTTGAGTGCCTTTTCATCAACCTAACTTAGTTGAACTTATTCTAGTTGAAAGCTAGTTAAATAAGGCATGAAATGTACATGAAGCATAGACTTGGGCTTATACATCTTTCTGTCATGCAAGCATATCAATTTTGTATCATCTGCACGGAAGTACGACGTGTCTCCCTATTGAAGGTTCCCCATGCAATTTGGGTGGAAAAATTCTAAAGTTGTCTTTATAGATTTCAATTTTATATGAAAGAAATTAACAGTCAAGGATATATGAATGTAAAAAGAATAATAAAAAGTCAATTCTATCTCATGCTGTACTCCCCCCTTTCCATTGTCCCACATGCCAGACTCCTACTTCTATAATATTAGAACATAACTGAAACTATTTATCTCATAATTGATCAAGTTTTTTCTCATATAAGTATTCTTGTGGGCTCTCTCCCTTTCTAAGCTTTATCTTACATGTGCCTTGTTTTTGCTTCTTGCTAATATTCATGACACATTTGATTTTTGTGGACTCATTTTTTGAAAAAGATGTTGAGTAATTATAAAATAAGATAAAAATTTTCAAAAGTCAAGTGACAACACAAATGTGATTTGTCATTGCAATGACCACCTAAACAACTAAAGTTTTGATATCTATAATCATAGAAATTAAGACAATTTCATTTTTTTGTTTAAGTCAATTAAATTTTAAAAATTACATACTAATAATATAATTGTCTACATTTTCTTCTCTATTTTGTGTCCCCTCTTCAATTTTTCCTAGCTTTATCCCCAGGTACCTTGTTGTGTGGTGGTCACATGACCACACGTTCCACCTTCGGTACGATAACAAAAGCAAAGTTTCGAAGCATCCAAATATTCTCGTTCAAGGATGCATCCTAACAGCTTAACACTATGCACCTGTGCTCGTTCCTACACGTGAAACATGTTAAAAAGCTTTCTCAAGTCATAAGATGGTGTCGTTATCTTGGAAAGGAAATTCACTATCAGAATAGATCACTGGAGCCTTAGATATTTGTTACAGCAAAAGGTGTCCACCCCTACTCAATATAAATGGTTAATTTACCTTATGAATTTGGGTTTTCAATTGGAATACAAAGAGAATCGTCGTAATCAAGCATCTGATGCACTTTCTAGAAAGGAAGAATATGCTCCATTGCATGTTATTTCCAAGTCCATTTTAGGGTGGTTTGATGAAATTAAACAAGCCTACAGGTTTAATCCTGGTCTTCTACAATTGGTCCAAAAGTGGGATGTTGCCTAATTGAATAAGAAGATATATCACTTACCTGATGGCATTCTTTGGCGTAGGAATCACATATTGTTAGTGACATCTTGTCCATTTATTGCACATGCAATTCACCTTGCACACAATTTTCCAGAGAGATGGGGGGAGCGGATTTTTACTTAGCGAGAAATGAACGCGGATGTCAAAACTTATATCCATGAATGTGATTTGTGCCAAAAATGCAAGATAGAAACGTAAGCTCTTGCAGGGTTACTTTAGCCTTTGCCGATTCCAACCTGAATTTGGCAAGATATAGGTATATATTTTATCAAATGACTTCCTCCATCCAACCAAAGGTTAGTAATTAATCTCTGTAGTTGTTGATAGGCTCTCGAAATATATATGGTCATTTTATTCTACTTGCTCATCCTTATTTAGCCCAAGACATTGCCACTATATTCATTAGGGAGGTGGTTCATTTACATGGGATCCCTTCTATTGTTTCAAATACAGATGCCATATTTTTTAGCACATTAGGGAAGGAGCTATTTGCTATGCAAGGTACTAAATTGAAATTGAGCTCTTCGTAGCACCCTAAATCAGATGGTCAATCTGAGGCCTTGGACAAATGCTTAGAAACTTATTTGCGATGCTTTATCTATCAGTAGCAACATGCATGTGCCCATTATTGTAAAGTATCAAAATTTAGGTCCCAAGTCATTTCAGAGTGGTTCGGGTTACTTTGAACCCATAAACATGGCCGTGGTTCGGTGCAAGTGCAAGCACTTCTTGAAATTGTCAGAAATGTGTATTTTGAGTCAATCCCTAGTCAAACCTCATCAAATAGGTATTATATAGGGTACCGTTGGATTCCTCTCATTGCAATATTTCCAATGACTCTTATTTCGCATGAATTTAAGGTGTATAGTTCAAGATATGACCAAAATAAGCCAAAAAGGACCTAAATGTAAGATGAACCTAACCTAAGGGATATTTTCTATATTTCACCCCACTAATCCTAATCCTAAATAGATTTTGGGTCTATAAATTGGTCCCCTTTGACCTAGGCTCATCATTAAGCCCTAGGACCTCCAAAAGCTCAGAGAAAGAGAGAAGAAAGGATTAAGATTTCATTTAGAAATCTTAATTCAACCTATTCACGATTCCGAAAACTATGGGCTTCCCAATGCAAATTCGTGAACGGCGGTGAACAAGCATTGTTCAATTTGGTGGCGCATGTTCGATAGGTAACACGTGCCGCGCTTTGGCATGGTGAGCGTGCGTGTTGGCAGGCGTGCTTGCACAAAGAAGAGAGCGTGTGGGGGATCTCCGCCGTTGATCGTCGACACCTGGCGATGGCACGATGCGTTGGGCGCGATCCACGTGAAGGCGTGGCAGTCAACCGGCACTCGACATGTGTCAAGCATTGGACCAACGACCGATTTGACTAAATCAGTTGGTCAAGTTTAGCGACCCTCTAGCACATTTTCGACTGGTTCAAGGTCTTCCCGATCTCCAATTTTGACAAATAAGGTACCGTTGGCATCGTATCAACACGTACTACATGTTGGTATTATTTATTTTCATTTTTGAATACTTTTCCCTTAGTGAAAAATCAGGAACGTACCTAGGTGATTCCAACCCTATTTTTGGTCCATGTGAACTAGGATTTGTCCCTGATGCATGCGCGGATTACGAAGTAGGAGTGGCAATTGTCCTCTAGCCTTGTACTCATGGTTCAGAGTCACCATAACCCTCTGGTGATGCTAGGTAGAGTGCTTTACCCTCCATATATCTCCGATTCGTTTTCAAGTATTTGTGGACTTGTCTGGGGTGGTTTTCTTCACGTCTATCTCACGGGTTGGCGTGAATCCCTCCTTTGCTGAATTTGAACCCTGGTTGAGTGTTTAACTCTGATTTTTGGGTACTTAATATGAAATAACATGACATCATGAGATTGAATAAGATTAAGTGATTTAATGTACCTCTATCAGCGTATGTGTGAAACGAACTCCGTTTCCTATGGAATAAGTTCTGTTGTGTTCATTGATTGATAAATAATATGGGACTACTGGCATAATTTGAAAAGTACTTGTAAATTAATAAGTTGGAGGATAATATGAATATCTGAAAATCATAGCCTTAATAAGTGAAAGTATTATTATGTTTTGGTCTGATGACAATATATGATGCAGTTATCTGAAATTGATTAAATAATCAATATGACAGTTTAGTGTGGAGTTAGAGGATGGATAACTGGTTTTAGCTTGCTACTCGCTAGATTTGGTTGTAGCTTTACTCTGTCAGACTGGTTCTAGGCTGGTTTAGGGAGTCACTGGCCTCCCTCCGACTCTTTGGTTAGGCTTAGTGGTCAATTGGGATAGCGGGATGCATGGCTTGAGGTTTGGGAGTGGTTTCTTTCTCGACCAGTGGGTGGGTCATTGGATGTTGTAAACGTGCTTCTATTGTGTTTTAAAAATCTATGCATTGTAGTATAGACGATTAAAGTGCAATTAACATTTGAAAGTTTTTATTCTCGAAAAATAGCATATTCCAAGGTTGTTCGCTAGGAGCAATTCATTGCACGAATACCACTATCCAAATTAATTACAGTTGGACTTATGTTAAATGTGAGTTTCCAAAACGAAGTTCAAAATCTCACTTGGTTCTACGAAGGAAGAGATTAATTACAAACTCAAGTGTAGTGGATAAATAATTATTTAATACTCAATAAAATATAATAATCTAAGTTTTAATGAGATTAAGCACTATATAAACATTAGCAATGATGTTTGAACATGTTATACTAATAAAAACTTATTAAGAGCCAAAATATGAGTCAATCATCAAAAATTGTAAAGTAGTCCCTAAAATATCACGTTTTGGTCCCTGGTCTCTACAAATGGGTCCCTGTGGTTTCGTTCTCTTCACAACTAAGCCCCTACCTTCATCAGGACCTTGAGCTCCTTCTCTATGTCAACGTTGTTGCTGGGGAGCTTCGGTGAGGTTGGTGAAGAGGTTCGGCGGTTGGAATTCCCTGATGAGGACCACAATAGGTTTGCCTTCTTGTGAAGCTTTGGGCGTAAGAGGAGGGCTGGTGAACGTTGTTGGTGTCGTTGAAGAAGGCGACAACAATGGAGGCGGTCGCAGAGCTAGGGAGGATCTTGGCCTCGACCGAAAGGTCATGAGGTGTCGCCGGACCCTACTGATGGTGATGGTGGCGTCAATTTGTTGCGAGGAGGTCGGAGGAGCTCCAGCAAACTAGACAATGGTGCCAGCGATGGGTTGTGTTCGGAGGATTCTCGAGTGAGCTAAACCTCAAATTGATTGAGGGCTTTCGCTCACTTTGAACTCGTGAAGGTGGAGGAGTGGTTGATGGAGGTGGAGGTGCACGAAGCGGCGTGGTGGAGATCATCGGAGTTGGTGCCAGCATGTAGCTGGCCGTGGAGAAGACGAAGAGGAGGGAGGAATTGGGGTCGTAACCTAAAACTAAATGGACTACGCTACTTTAAGAAGTGAGAGGAAGAAGTGAGGATACCTAGGAGGAGACGAGGTCAGAGGGCGTGGCAACCGAACTTGGAGAAGAATATGAGGATAGCGAGGAGATTGGAGCGACGAGTAGAAGGAACCGCTTCCTTTGATGGGGAGAACGGCGACGACGAGAGGAAGAGGAGTCCTCTAACAATTTCAACGATAGAGCGGCGGATTGATGGGGTGAGGAAGCTCCAAGGTCCATCAGTGATTGAGCTCAGAGAAGAAGAAAGAGAGGGATAGGGAGCTTGATTCCTGGAAGAAGAGAAGCAGCATAGGTTGAGAGAGCTTTATTACTTCTTGGCACGCGAGGAGGCTGATCGTTGCGCGCAACGACTTGTCCGAGTTCCCGGCTGGAAGATGCGGAGGTGGAAGGTGGGGAACATGCTGACGGGGACCTCATCGTAATAAATCAAAAGTTAAGGGGGTATCTGCAATGAAATCAGGAATTAAGGGCCAAATTGCAAACTAAGGGAAGATGAAGTAAAAATAAACCCAAATTTTTATGGTAGCCTAATTTGGATATATGAAATTTAATGGTGAATTCAATTTTGGGTTTTGATGAAGTTTGCATGATAAATTTATGATTTACCCCAAATGTACCAAATACTCAGCTATGTTTCTGTTTTAAGTCGAAACGAGTTCTGATTATCAAATCGACTGTGCCAAACCTTATAAAATATTTTAAAATTATTTTTAAAAGGTTAATATTACATTTTCTTCCATCGAAACCGTTTTAATTGACGCGAGGTCGAAATTAGGCATTTTAATTAAGGATTAACACTCAATTTGAATGAAAATCCTAAATTACTCATTATCAACCAAATTTTAGGAAATTTAAGCTCAATTGACCTTTGATTAATCATGGTCACCCCTTACCATTCTGCATTTATTATTGTTCGTGAAAATTATAGAATTAACTCCTATTTTTATCAATTCCTCTCTCCTCAGCCCTGATTTAGTTATACCATTTTAATGTGTTAATTAGGTGAATTTAACCTTATAACTTAGGCAAATTAAGTTAGATATAGAGGATGATGGCGATGCCATAAGCTGTTTGTGGTTCAGCGTACATAACACTTGTACGTGTTCATGCTGCACGACTTAACCGCCACCCCTTTCTGCAATGACCTTAGGGTGACAAAGAGTGGTGATTTAATGGGTAGAAGCCATCTTCTTGGCCAATAGGGTGTCTTATATCGGTCTTGCACCGCAAGAAGCTACAGGAGATCATCTCGTACCTCGAGATGTCGATTGACCGATTGTGGACCATAATAACATGGGCTTAAATGCACAAACGAAATTGGATAGGTAATAATTCATAAATGAATTAAATGTTGATATAATGCCCTCTTTCTTTTACTCTCGTTGCTGTTATTACTTGTTGTAGTGTTCTACTGTACTAAGTTTTTATCGATGTGTTTCTTGAGTTCTGTACTTAGGTGTTGCTGAGCAGTTGGGTGCTGCAGCTGTTGTCGGTCTGTCTATTGCGAGACTAGGTCATACTTTAGGAGACGATTCATTCTGAGCCAGTGACTCTTTAGCTTTCTTCTTTTCCGTTGTTAGACTTTTAATTCTTGTCTTTTTGATGATTGTACTAGCACTTGAGTACTCTTTACTTTTCTACTTCTTGTGGTAGATTTTATTATATTTCTTAGCGCTTTATTTATTTTAATTTAATGCTTTATGAATGAATGTTTGGCTAATGATGTTCTATGACTATGTGCTGGGTGACTGCGATATTGTGGCTGGATTGTGATAGTTGTTAGTATACGGTGACTCGAGTTTCATTGACTGGTGGGACTCGGGTTGTCACAATTATTGGATTCCTTGGGCAAAATATTCTAATAATACGAGTATACAATCTTCAGCTAAAATGACACCATTTGAGATTATCTATGGCTGTGCTTCGCCAGCGATAATTACTTATATCATAGGCACCTCCTCAACACCAGATGTTTTTATTTCACTCCATAGCCGTGACCAGATTTTAAAGGAGCTCAAAAACCATCTCTAGAAAGCACAACTGTGTATGAAGATTTAGACCGATAAGAAATGCATTGAGAGAACATTCCAGGTTGGCGACTGGGTGTATTTGAAGCTACAACTTTTTCGTTAGAACTTGATGGTACGTCGATTCAATTATAAGCTTGATACAAGATATTTTGGCCCTTATAAGTCATAGCAAGAGTGGGACAAGTAGCATATCGCCTCCAACTTCCTCCAGATTCGAAGACACATAACAGATTCCATATATCACAATTGAAGAAGAGTCATGGTGCACATGCATCCAGTGCAAATTTAGCTTCTGCCAAGAGATCTTGAAGATGACCCTCAACCTCATCGGTTATTGGGAAGAAGGATGGTCGAAAGAGACAATATCACGGTGGCTCAACTGTTGATCCCTTGGGTCAATCAACCGATAGGATAAGCTACGTGGATTGATTATGCTATCTTTCATAAGAAATATCCCAACTTCATCCTCGAGGTCAAGGTTCCTTAAGGGCAGGGGATTTGTAACGAATGGTAGTTAGAATGGTTAGAAACAGTTGTAACAACCTACGGTATTAGCGGTTAACCCAGGTGAGGGCCACTCCTCTTATAAAAAGTAACAAGATGGATCACTTGGGGTTGTGTTGTTGATGGCCAAACCCCTTTCTAATCTCCCTTCCCAAGTTATTCCTCTGATTTTTCTTCTCTATTCTACTCTGTTCCCTTCTCAAAGCTAGCTATCACTTGATCACAAAGTCGAGCTTAGCCTCTCCCATCTTCTTCTTCTTCTAATAGCTCTTCTCCTAACATGAAATCTTTTGAACCCCAATTGGGTGCTTTACATGTTAGATCCTCCTCTCATGGGTAGCATAAGAAATGCCAGGACTTTCGAATTAGGATTCGATTGATGAGTTGAAAAATGGAAGATTAGTAACATATATACCGAAGCCAATAAAGTTCAGACAAATGCAAATTATTGAAGCCCATATTTGGTTTCTAACAAAAGTCCCTTCCTCGAGACTCAGTACGTTTAAACCATCAAAATCCCCTTCTTTGGCCATAAACGAATTTCAGTTATTTGGTTATTCATTTCCTTATTTTCTGTTTTTAGGTTTTAAATCCCATGCTTGAACTTCAACTTACAAGGCGGCTACTATATATACATATATCTATAGCTTACAATGAACCATGTCATACCATTATAGACACACATCTCTTTTGTGTGTGTGTGTGTGTATATGTCAAAACTATCAGATATCTTACTTGTTAAGTCATGTCTAATTGTCTCATCCTTTGAATGAGTACTCATCTGATCTCAAAATCTCCTATATATCCTACTGCAGATGAGTCCCGAAGACAAAAGGCGCCGTTTATTCCAAAGTATCAAACAAGGAAGACCCACCAGAGCCAGTAACGAATATAAGAATGTGAAGAATGTATGATGAAAGGGGGTGCAATCGGAGATAAGTGAAAATAAAGCAAGCAAAAGGTGACGCAGATCATATGCGAGTATTAATTAAGAAAAATAAAAAGAAGGGGAACCCACGTAGTGTCGTGTTCTTTAATCTTCTTTCCTATTATAAATAGTTGGGCTTAGGAGGTAGGTGCTCGACGAAAGCACGTTGAGCGTGGCATCTGAGATGGTAAAAAGATGGGAAGCACTCAGCAGGTCGTTCCAGAGGTGCCCAAGAAAGTGGAGGCACAGGTCGTGGAGATGAAGGTGCCGTTGTACTCCTATGGCTGCGAGAAGAAGGTCAAGAAGGCCCTATCCCGCATCAGAGGTAACTGCAGGCGCGCGCGCGCACACACACACACACACACGCTGGTGGTGACCGGTGACCGTGGAAAAAGGTCATACGTGTTTTTAGGATTTTGAGGTCCAATTTTAGTCAAATCAAATATATATGTATCATACGCTAAACTCCCGAACTAAACTCCCGAATAATTGGACATGTCTCAAATTTAGTACTTATTTGTAGCTTAGATGGAGAGCTGAGGAAAACAGAATGACCGCTTGGAACAACGGAAAGATGAATAATATAAAGAAGGCATTGGATCATGGTTCATTTTCAAATTTAATCGTTGAAAAGTATAGCAGGGCAGTTAAACTGCCATGAAAAGAGGCTCTTAGTTCCCAATCTGACCCCAAAAGGGATATACTTTAAGTGGCACGTTGACGTAGTTAAGAAGATGAGGAGCACGTTGGGACCATTTGATTTGGAATTAGATGATGAGGTTTTCGGTACCTCTTTCTTGCTCAAAATTTGCCTTTTTCTTCCCGTAAACCATATTTGTGCCTTACAATACTACATTCATCTTCTATCACATAAATGTCAATCGATGTTTTCCTTTCTCTAGAATTCTTATCCATCATCTTTCAACAATTGTCCACTTTTCACTATAGGTATACACTCGGTTCATGTAAACTATGATTTACAGAAGGTGACCGTGTGGGGGATATGTGACCGTGACGTCATCCTTGCAACCATCAAGAAGAAGAGAAAAGAGTCCCAATTCTGGAATTCTAGTAACATGATCACTGAGATGGAGAAAGAAACAAAAATTAGCATGGAGCAGAAAAGAGGGAACAATGAAGTGGAAAACAACGAAGAAGAGATCCCTCAGCAATCAGAGGGTGCGACCATCTCCAGGAGAGGTGGATTTAAAGGAAGGAAGCTATGGAAGAAGTTATTCCCTTTGGTGCGTTAAATAATGAACAAAAGAGGACATAACCTTAGTTAAGAGTTTGTCTATTCCGCTACTAATTGCTGGTGTGCATTAACTAATAAAACGTGTGCTTTATTGTGAGCATGGAGCATGATGCATGTCCCCGTTGAAACGAATGAGGCAAGTCATGATCGAGGAACATTTGCTATATATATATATATATAGAGAGAGAGAGAAAGAAGAGGATGCGTGGAGTTCACCTATATATAATTTAACTAAAATTTATCTAATATTTTTTATTATAAGTAATATTTTAAAATAAAAATTTAAAAATTAAGATCACTTTATATAAATATATTATATATAAAATTTCAATTTAATCCAACACTCCTATCCTTTACATCAAATAAGTTTAATTTTAAGGATTTAAGTATTACGTAATTTAACTTTACTTGATGAATGTGATATAATCATCTAATTTTAATAAAATTTTATATATTTTATATTTTTATTAAATAATTTTAATTTCTAAATTTTTATTTTAAAATATTAATTTTTCATAAAAATATAACTAAACTATATATAAATTAGGTGTAAGTAAACTACATACTCCCTACTCTATATATATATATATATATATATATATATATATATATATGTTCAACATAAATGTGACCTGTGATATATGTGTATATGATTATTCATTTTCTCTAATATTCTTCCAATGTTTCGGTTGAGGAATGAAATATGTGAAGGGTCATATGTACGAATTCAGGCGGATTTAATCGGATTCCAAGATCCATAAAACACCAAGTATACTAGAAAGTTTAACTAGATTAACCTTAACCCTTTAGATAAAGCTACTTCTTCGAGAAGGGAGTTTTCCCCTTTATACGTTTTATATGTCAGTTGTTACAAATAAATATAAGCATCGTAGCATTTTACAAGAGTTGTTTGCCTAGGAGTAAATGTGATGACCTGGGTTTCGTTAAGCGATGAAATTTGAGTCGTCGGGTGTTAATCATTAGCACGACTCATTCATAAGATCGTAATTTTCCAATATATAATCATAACATATAAATATAACAAACAAATAAATCATATTGTATAAATTAAATGAACATAAAATAGATACTGATCAGAAGATTTACCGCAGAATATAAGTATATAAATATAAGGAGATGTACAACTGAAATCATCTTACGAATTGCCAAATATACCTGAGTACGGAATTCAAAAATATGTCGACAAAAACTGAGTATAGTAGAAACAACAACAGAGTATAATAGTAACCGAACACAAGAGCAACATGGATATGATAGGTTTAATTAATATATTTATTAGACATTTCATTATCCGGTTTCGTTTTGTATATTGGAAGCTCAATTTATTATAGTTTACAATCTGTCAATTGATGTTTCTGAGTACGAGATGATTTCGTGTAACTTCCTACAGCATAAGACTGGTATAAGCCACCCTCCTAAGTGGGAAGACTACTTATACCTATCGAGTCACTACTCTCCGTTACCCTAAGGTCATTGTGAAAAGGGGTGGCGTCTATGTTGTGTAGCGTAAACATGTACACGCGTTATGTATGCTGAACCATAGATAGCCAATGACTCACCCACCGATCAAGAAAGAAACCACTTCAACCCTCGAGTCCTGCAATCCACTATTCTAGTTGGCTGTTAAGCCTAAAACCAAAGCTTAGCGGGGCTAAAACCTATCTGAAAAGACCAAAACTACAACCAAAATCTGACGAGTAGCGGAGATAACAATCAGTTATTTGATTCCTTTAATTCTCGACAAATCCATCATACTGATTATTTAATCCATTTCAAATAATTGCATCTTTCATTTTCATTCATTTAAACCATCCTTAATAATTTTACATTATCAATTCCAGAATTAATAATTATTCATATTATCCTCCAGCTTATAGGAAATTTCCAATTTTTGATCGTGATTTCAATAAGTTTATTATTTAACCATCCTTATGATGTCAATTTTACTCAAAATGGAATTCATTTTGTACATGCGATTTTAAGACCACACCCTCTATTCTAAGTGTATCATAACTAAGTTATGAACATAGTCTAATAAATTATTGTTAACCCCTTTGTCAATTAATTACAGTTAACTCCTTTGAATCCGACGGTCAACTATGTCAAATTAATTTTCCACATTTCAAGCCATCAATACGATTCACAGCATTAACATTTAATACTTAAGTACCCAAATAGTAAGAACACACGCTAAACGGTACAATATGTGGAGAAAATCACCATGTAGACAAACTATATGGAAAAAGAGAGAGACTATTCCACCTAATGTCATCGGAGGTTTACGGTGACTCCGGAATGTGCATCAATTATTTCTCTTTCACTATTTTGAAGGCTCGTCTATTTTGTATGTACTTTGGGCTAGATCAACCACAAGATATGTAAGGAATAAAAAAAACGTCACAAGTTTCGTTAAAATTTTCACGTAATAAAAAAATCCCAAAATTGAATTTAAAATTTATCTTCGTGTAGTTCATAAAGAGAAGGTTCCAACGAGTCTTGAAATGCGAGAAACTGATGTCGTTTGACCCCCCTAATGGATCAAAATAAATAGACATGAAATGAATTCTCATGAAAATGCATGCCTGCACATGCCTCAAAAATCAGAGTGAAAACTACCAGATCTAACCTTACAGATTTGTCTGGCACCCTTGAGAAACCCAAAATAAAGTCTTGGCTCACCTAAATCCACCTTTGGATTGCTTAGATAAGCTCAAAACAATCTTGATCATCAGATCTCTAGAACAATGAATCCCTTCACAGGGACCGATTCACAATATTAAAAACTTGATATTATAGAAACGCAATGTTCTTAACCTCAACCATTCCCTCCTCTTCTTCCTCGTGATCCCTCCCCACTACGCATACTGTTCACAAGGAACAGACCGCACGTCGGCAGACGTCGTCCTCGCCGACCTTGCCTCTGCTCCAACACCGGCCATGTTCGTCGGCCTAGTCGGTGGTCCACTGGTCGCCGGAGGCCCCCCCTTCGGTCTCCTCCTTCTCCCTCGCTTTCGGTTCTTCACGCACACAGGTGGAGAACCCACCATGCATGCACTCCGGCCCTCCTCGCCAGCTCTCGTCACCGCCGACCGTCCTTCTCCGGCCAACACGCGGCCCACTCCCATCTCGCCGGACCTCCTCCGACCTCCGATGGTCGTGCGGTCAGCCGAAAGCCCTTCCTCTCTTCTCCTCCTTCATGCACCTACCACCGACTCCACCACCGCAGCCCAACCGGCCAACACCCTCTAACCGTTCGCCGGCCATGGCCTCGGCCTCGCATATGCACTGTTCACATAAGGGGAGGGGAGCCTCCCCGCCGACGCTTCTCCCCAACGTTCTCCTTCTCCTTCCTCTCTCCCTCTCTCTTTATTTCATCTCTCTCCCTCTCTCTTTCTTTTTCCCTGTGACAACTTTCCCTTTCCTGTTTATAAAGATACGGTAACAACAAAAAAAAAGAAACGTAATCCCATTACACCACCAACCTTTATTTTAATTTTATAATAATAATAATAATTATTAATAACCTATTATTTAATAAACCTCCCTAACATAATTCCGGATATATATTATTTTTACTTATAACAATAAGCAATCTCATAATTAATTTAAATGAATCTTGATTTTGTATTCTCAAAATTATTATGAGATAAGAAATTCAATAAAATTTGTGAATTTTAAAATAAAAATTATTTATAATATATGATTCTTATCGTGGATTACATGTGTAGTTACTCACATTATTAGAGCGATTATTTTTTATGGCAGTTATTTGGTTACGATTTCTAAAATTATGATAAAAAGTAACCTACGGTGATACTCTTTCCTGGAACAAGGACTAAAAGAGTTAAAAAAGTCATATTTTATATTGAACGTTTCGTCGCTGTGAAGAAAGTGTGACGAAATAACTTTAGTCACGGTTCCACCAAAAACCATGACGGAAGGTTTTGGTCAAGGTTCAAAGCTGTGACCAAAGCTTTTCTTTTCATTTAAAACAAAAAAACCCTCACTCGAATGCTCGTTTCCATCCACCTTTTTTAGTCACGGTTCCACCTAGAACCATGACGGAAGGTTTTGGTCAAGGTTCGAAGCTGTGACCAAAGCTTTTCTTTTCATTTAAAACAAAAAAACCCTCACTCGACTGCTCGTTTCCATCCACCTTAACCCCATTTGATCACGGTTTCAGAACCGTGACCAAAACTCTGCACTCACCCTTTTGTCACTGTTTAAGAAGTGTGACAAAAGCTTTTCTTTTCTTAAAAAAGTAAAAGCCCTCGCTCGAATACTCTCCGCCTCTCCCTTCCCTTCCTCCTCCGATACCCTCCTCCCCCTAAACACTTCTCCCTCTCCTCCTCACCCACCTTCTCCTTCCCCTCAAACCCTAACCCTAACCCAAACCCCATTTCCCCCCTCCTCCTCCGCATGTCCTCCAAGCGCACGGTCGCAGGCGCAGCCGCCGCCTCCGCCTTCAAGCGCGCCAAACCCTCCCTACCTCCTCCTCCCATGATGGCCTTTCGCCTGCCACCAAAACCCTAGAAGCCCCACCGGAGCGCCCGCCTACGAAGCAGCCCCCTGCTGCCACCGCCTCCTCCGACCTCGACGTCTTCCTCAAGAGGAAAGGCGCCAACTTTCGGCCACGCCACACCGAGGACATCATGATCGCGCAGGAAATCATGGACGCCAAGGCCTCGCCACATCCCACAGCCACAGCGAGCAGAGCGCAGGCGTCGCGAACGCATCAACGGCTAGCTCGCTTGGCTTCACAGCCTCCTCCCTAACGCCACCAAGGTGAGACCTCTCCCCGTTCCATCCATCCATCTCCACCGTCGATTCCCATGTGAGATGTCGATCGATCTCGGCAACAGCGTGGGGATTCGGAGGGAAGGAAGCAAAGGGAAGACAAAGGGAATGAGGCAGCGTGGGGATTCGTTCTTCTCAACAGATTTATCTTACGTTCCCCCCGAAAGCTTCTTCAGCACAAGTGACCTCGCCAAATACTTAGGGTGAGGTTCGATCACAAGTCGTCGATTAGATATAGAGTTGAAGTAATTTTCTCTATGATTTATGTTGCTGTAATGTGGTTTTGCTAATGCAACTTCGAACAGACAGTTTGGACCACTAATTTCTGTGAGAATTCCTAAGCAGAGGAAGCGCATGTTTGGCTTCATAGCTTTTGTGTACGAGAAATCTGTGGATATTATCTTAGCGAAAGGAAATGTTCACCACGTAGGAGAGACTCGTATACTTTTCAAGCCCTATCGAGAAAGAACCATCACCTCTCAAAGGTAAGACACTAGTATATTGCAAATGTTATTGGTGTATTACTTCAAATTCAATTGATCTATAATATATTGCAACTATTATTAAGACTAGGCTTATAAAGCTGCGTATTATCGGGATGAACACTTGTAAGTGGTACATTGAGCTAAATTTAAAAACAAGTCTTTAGAATGCTATTAGGCAACCTAAGATGGATTTGAAATGAATCTTGACCAGTTAGAAATGGCATTAGCTGACCCTCAGAGTAACGATATGAGAGGTGAGTTGTAATAATATTTCTTGGTATCTTTTGTATTTTGTTCTATGTAACATCTGGAAAAAAGGCAGTGGAATCCATTTTTCTTCTTTTACGTGAAAAAAGAGTACTTTAAGAAGAGGAAAAGGGATGATGTTAAGAAGAGGAAAAGAGTCCTTCAGAAAAAAGAGTACTTTTTTATGTATTACTTTGAGAAGTTACCATAATGGATATGGGAGGAGTTTGCATTGGGTGGAGATTACTTGGCATGATGATTATTTCGATCTTGATGTGGGAGTCACTCAAGATTGATATCGATGCATAGAATTTGTGTGGCCGACCCAGTTAATGTGGGAAAGGAGGGCCTTTGTTTTGGTAGGGAGCTGTTGAGGATGCAACAAAGGAAGAGAAGAAGGGAACAAGCATTGACCATTAATGCATTAGTTGGTTCCGAGTGTTGACGCAAAATTAGCATGCGTGGATAGATTGGAAGACATGAGCACCATGCATGTCCGTTGTATTTGTAAGCATGTTGTTTGAATGAAAGATACTCGAAGTGCATGAGTTGTGCAAGGTTGGAAATGTGCATATTAGTTGATGTCAGTATTTGCTTGGAAAGAGTTTGATGGTCAGAGTGACGTTAAGGTCAGACTAAGCTAAGAGGATTTTCTTTTTGCCCTTCTCTTGTTTGTTAATTAAGCTACATGATTGATGTAAACACATTTACACTACTTAAAATATCTATTTATGCATGTTCTTAAGCATAGGATTGCATTTCATAATATAAATATTGCATAACATGCATCATCTTGCATTTAGAGTAGTTTGAATAAAATGGAGGTTAATTGTCTCCTTTTATGTGCTTGGACAGGGCAAACATTTAATCAGGGCCTCGGATCAAAGATCCAACCGTATGGATGTGATCAGGGCGACGATTGGAGTTCAACGACTCCAAGATCGCCCTAATCAGGCATCCGTAGCATCAGATAGAGACCGGGGAACCCTAGAAGATCAAGGGCCAGGATGGTGTAAATCCACACTTCAGATGGCAAATCCGACCACACGGATGAATTCGGATCGACGATCGCAGCCCAACGACACAAAAATCGAGTCAATCCGACATCCGTGACACCATCTACAACTTCCAGAATATGGACGGCCAAGATGGCGCCACGTGGCACCATCCCGACCGCCTACACTCTATGAAGACCGCGCACCCATCCCCTCTCCGCCGTTGGATCTCAATCCAACGGCTGTGGACGCATCGTGTTAAAAACATCCGCGCGACCATTTGGGCGAGGCAGCGCAGCGGTCCAGCGCCTTATCGCGAGGCGCTGGCGCGCGTTCGAGCCTCGCCAAGCAATTTCTGAGGCGAGCGGGCGCGCTCCAATTGACCGCACGATCGCGATCCAACGGCCGCGCGCGCCCGATAGCGCCGACGTGCAATTGGACGCTCGCGTGAACGCGCGATCGTACGCGCAGGCGGGCGGGCGGCAGCCGTGAAGGCGCGATTTTAAGCCGTCCGATCGCTGAAAATCAAGCGATGTGCGTAGGCGTTACGCGCGGGCAGCCGAGCGGGCGCGCGTGGGTGCGGAGGCTACGCCCACGTTGAGGGCTTTAGCGACGGATTTATCCGTCACTAAAGACCCCTCATTTATTGTTTTGAAAGTATAATGTCCATTTTGCCCCCACTCCTTGCAACTATAAAAGGAGACCCCCTTCATACGAAATTTTCATCCCTTCCTTCTCCTTTCTACCTCTCCAAAGCTCAAGAGAAGCTTGTCCCACACCCGGGATGCTTCTCGCGAGATAAAGTCCAAATTTTCGTCCCCCTTCGGAAGTGGATCCCGCGACGACGACGGCGTGCTGCTCCGTTCCCGTTCTTCTGCTTCGTCCTCCTTCGTCCCGCTTCGTCCTCCTTCGTCCAGGCGTCGTCCCGTCCGGCTCGTCCTCTAAGCGACCGTCGAGGAGGATTCTCTCTCCCTATTCTTTTTACTGCTTTCTAGTATAGATTTACTGCTTTCTAGAGTAGTCTATTCGTCCTCCGAGCGATCGTCGAGGAGGACATTTCTCCCTCCATTCTTTTAATGCTTTCTAGAGTAATTGTTTTATGTTTTCTAGTTGTAACGAAAGAACTCTTTTATGATAAATTCCTTGTCTATTCTACATCTCATTTTGATTTTCATGTATAGTATTCTTTCTCTCTCTCTTACTCCCTCTCTCTTACTCCCTCTCTCTCTTTTATTTGTTATAGATACTTAGATAGTTTAAATTGAATTTCTTCGTGACAAAATAAAAAGAAACGCGAAGTTTTTAAATCAAACGTCCGCCTCCCTGTGTTCGACCCGAAATTTTAATTTCGGTATAAGTTTTATTTGTTGAACTCGAATCCTTCGCTTTCGAACTACAACGACGGGTTTTTCAAAATCGAACACGTTAGCGTAGGTTCGTAAATCGTTCAACAATGATAGTTGCTGTTTGTATATATGTGTGGAATTTCCAGTAGATCCTTCTGAATGTTTGTCAAAAGGAACGGATGTTTTGAGTCCTCAAATAAATGTTGCCATAGTTGAGACTTGTAGCATGCTTGTTTTATGTTAAACTCTTGCCGTTGAGGTAACTTTGTTTTCTCATGGTTTGGTCTGATGGCCTTTCCTTCTGCATGATAAATTAGTTTGATTGAAAGTAACTGAATCTAGGTTTCTGCGGTCGAATTCATATTCTTTACTTTGGAACAGAAAGAAGAGTTGTGCTTCCTAGAATTGTTTATATGTATTGGGTTTTTCAGATATTCTGTAAGACACTACTCATTTTTGTTCCTTTTTCAAAAGTCCCTGCAACTTTTTTTAGATAATTTCTTGATTGGTCTTTGACTTTTGGCACATGTTTATCATGGATAGATAAACACAGTTCTGAATTGGTTTAGTGTTTGTACATGTGCATGTGTATGTGAGAAAGAAAATGCACATGATGTGATGTGAATAAGTAGATGATTTTTCTTTCCAAAGTGGAAGTGATTGGTTTTCTTATAGAAAAATGGGCATGCTTCTGTGGTTAATTTGGCACGTAGTAGAATTACAAGATTTTCTTCATTCCTATCTATCAGTGATGTGGATAATTTGCATATTTCCTAGGTGAATTTTGATGCATAGGCCGCACATGTACATATGTACCCTCTTAATGCATAATCCTCTGCCATATGGAAATATTATTTTCTGAAAAATTATCTTTACACAGAAGCAAGCTTGTTTTCACACATTAAGAATTTTCCCGAGAAGGTCCTACATTATCAGCAATGTCTTAATGCAGTTTGTCAGATTATTTGTCTGATGAAAGTGGGGATGGTTTCACTAGTTAAGTAATTTTTTGTGTGTAATTCATAGCTTGTTGACCTCTGCCCTATAATATTGCAGAGATGCCATTAAGGTAGGGAAGCTAATAATAGATGCTGCTTTCCTTGGGTTTAACATTCATGAGAAGACACGTGACCTCTGTGCTGAGGTTGAGACCTCCTGCCCGATCTTGGCAGGTGATTTAAACTTGTCGAATTCGACCACCCTCCGATATTTACTCCACTTGTAAGTTTTGTATTTTTTTAGTATGTTGCTATTGTTTTCCAAGTTTGAATTTTTCTTTTTCTATTTCATAGTCCATTTGCTACCACATCCATTTTATCTGGTATTTGCATGTCTGTAGAAAAATGGAACTTGGATTGACTGAATATTTGTGTTTTGAATATGTGGAAATCTAAAAAATTATCAGAAATGTCTTTTTGTTCTCGATCTGGTATCCTTCATATAAACATGTATATACTACTATTTGTCATTCTTGCAACATCCATGTTCCAATAGACCTATAACTGAATATTAGAATCCAGCAATGCTTCAACCATTCTTGATAGGGAAAGCACTCATTTCATTAGCCATGTGACTAATGAAAATATCCACTGAAATTCATAACTTGAAACATAAGTACTCAACACTCAAGAAGGTCCATTGAACATGGTTTTCTGAAAATATTATTCATAAGCTATCAAGTTTAACTTACAAGAGCAAAATCATTTTTTTCTCTTGGAATTCTTTTTTGCATCGGACTGAATTGCTTGCCTTTTGGCATGGTGCTATTTGTTTCTTGAAGTGATTCGTGTATTTCTGTCGACCTTAGTCAAAACTGGCCCTTTTTGTATGTGATAAGCAAGTCTACTGGTGATAGTTGCATGTTTCCAAGATTTAATGTGTCATTTTCAGAGATACATGCTTTTTTTAGTCGAATGTGGATTTGATCTGGCTGCTTCCCAAAATTATGCTGTCATCTGGGCAACATTGTTTTAGCTCATGCTATTATTTAAATGGAGCGTCACATGAACAAGGGCATATCTGTTATTGTATGCAAGAAATGGATGGTTTGAATTTTTAATCCTCTGTTCTTATGGTTATGAAGATACATCAGTTGATAAGGCAAAAGGGTAATCAATCCATCTTCTTTTTTTCCCTTCCTGACAGCTTATAGGGAAAATGCCAATGGCCTATCTGAACATTGTAAAAGGTTGTGTGGCAAATGTTGCAGCCAAGTTGGAGATTATAGAACCTTGCTGTAGTGTAAAAGATAGGTGAATGTTGCATTTCTTTTACTTATGACATGCCTAAAGCCAAGATGTTGACAAGGATTTATTTTATTCTTGTCTTTGTCTAATCAGAATAGGTTATAGCATGATTGCTGATGCTGAGCAGAAGGGCCTAATTACACCAGGAAAGATATTTAGAAGCAGTGAGGCATTTTATTTATGTTTGAAATTTATTTTGCAGATGTCAACATCCCATAAGCTTTTATTTTCTATTTTGTTGTGTGAGATTCTTTAAGTTAAAGTCATATCATTTTTTCTTCCTACGTTAAACACAATGATTTGTGTGGAGGGGAGCACAAACTTTTTTAGTTTCCTTCGTAGCACAATTGCTTCCATTATGTAAAAAATCTAGTTCGCTCGCATTCAGTAAGGTCTAATTGGTTTATATGGCTTAGTTTATTCAAAATTAGTTTATATTACTTAGTTTAACATATGTTATACACAATAATAATATAGCTTTGTCTTATCTTGCCTAGTAAGGTTCTACATAATTTTATAATCAAATTTTATACTTTTACAAGTAGGTTCATAAATTCATGAGGATTTAACAAAAGCACATTTGGGGATGCTGCAACTATTAAGTAACCTATGGAGTCAATGACAATAATGTGCTTGTTGTTTACCTTTAGTAGGAATCATGGCAAGGTAATTATTTTTTATGTTGCATTCAGTGTTTCGTAGTACGATCCTCCCTCAAGAAGATGTATTGATGTTTTCCCTTATGTTTGTAAAGATTTTGGTATTCCTTGAGATTGCTACCTACTTGCTAATAACCAAGAGCAATATATTCCCCTACTTTTCATGTTTGTACCTTAAAATAAAAAATTTTGAATTATTAAAGGTAGGATAAGCAAGTTATGCTAAATATTTTCGATTTCTACTTATAAATTTGTATTCTTCATATTTTTAATACTTAGGTAGTTATCGATAACTAATTATTCTTATAATGATGAAAGTTAAAGTATGCATCCGTTTTGTAGGGTCATAATATATGATCATAAAGCTACAAATATTTATATTTTATTTTTTTTGCATCATAAAGAAATCTTTTTTTAAAGATATTTCTGTTATTGGACTCATCAAACATATATACATTTATTGTTTATTTTAAGAGACCTTTGCTCGTTGTTAAAGAGTTGTCGCTAGAGGGCCTCTTTGGTCACGGTTTATAAACCGTCACGAAATGAAACCTTAGGACACGGTGGCTCCTTTGATCATGATTAATAAACCGTGAGTAAAGGGATCCTTTGGTGACGGTTGGATAACCGTGACCGAAGGAGGCGTGACCAAAGCTCTTCTTTAGTCACGGTTATACAACTGGGACTAAAAGTATTTAGTCACCGTTTATAACCATGACCAGCTATTGTTGAACCTACCTAACAATAGGGGATTTGGTCAAGGTTTTGGGTGGAACCGTGACCAAAGGTCCTTCCACCACGTAAATTTTGGTGACGCTAACTAGTGATGATTCTAAACCCTTTGGTCACGATTTTTAATTGTGACCAAAACTCTTTTTTGTTGTAGTGACACATTTCGCACATCCGAGGTTCGATTGTCACACAGAACATGCCGTAGAAATTCTCGCGACACCAGAAGGTTATCAGTACTTTTGGATCATTGATCCCAGGTCTAGATTGTAAAAATGAAAAATATATGGGTTTTCAATTTCATTACGCATTTTAAATTTGTGCAGGCTTTGATTACATACGAAAAGTGTCAAGATTTGTCTTGACACGCTTAGTTGGAAATGATTCGAAAATCCAGGTTCAGGTTTGTATAGTAAGCTTGTCCAAAATTAGCATCCCCTTGCACTTTATATAGGTAATCCCCATTCAAAGGTTACAACTGATGACACATGATTGGACATGTCCTTTTCTTGTCAAGACATGACTTGTTATCTGTTGCACCATGCATTCGATGACCCGGGACATCCAAAATAATTTGTAGTTTACCTACACCTGTAATGTACTTGTATTTGTACATACACACATTCGCCCAATATATTTACAAAAAATAATCATACAAAAGCGAGATTGAGAGGAAGAGAAATTAGAGAATGAATGATTCATCACCCACATTGCACAATACTAACAATAAAAATCCTTAGAGTCAATTATAGAGCTAAGATCTAATGGGATGATAGCAAATAAAAATCTTATCATTGAAATATGAAATTCATGAGTGCCCAAAGTTGTGGTGGAATTAATGGGAAAGGGTGATGGAAGGGGAAAATTGAATTAGTTTGAGTAGTAGAGATCCAACTTTTCAATACTAAACACTACATCTTTACATTATGAATGCATAAGAGATTCCTTGTAAAGGAGAGAATTCGAATATTCTGACTTATGCCTATGTTATCGCGTTAAAGTTGGGTTTAAAATACACATTATAATATAGTGATTAAAGCAACGAAAATACTTAAATTTATATTCTCGAATGTGAGCTTGAGGTTGCTAACTCACTTCGATCGGGTTTTAAAATCTGCGTTGTAGTATAGATGGCCAAAGCGAATTTAACATTTAAATTCGTAATTCTTGAATTATCAAAAAAATCCGAGGTCATCTTTAGGAGCAAGTAAATGCACGAATACCACTATCTAATGTTTTACAATCAAACTTGTATAAAATGTTAATTTCAAAACGAACAAGTTCAAAGCTACACTTGATTTTTAATAGAGCAATTTAAATGTAAATCTCAAGTACAATAAATATTTTTTAATGCTCAATAAAATTGAATAATCAGTGTTAATGAGATTAAACACTAATCATCAATTATCCAGAATATTTAAGCAAGAAGTTGTAATAAAAATCCATCTAGAACTCAGGCATAAATCAAACTAGCAAGTACTACAAGTTAGTCCTCAGAAAGATTGATTTTATTACATTTAGGTCCTTAATCCTCTACAGATAGGTCCCTATGAATTCTTCTTTATTGCAGATAGGTCCCTGTAGCACCTCCTGTGCTTCTACTTCCTTGTTGGCTGACCGGAATGTTGAAGGCTTGCTAGAGGGAGGTCGGCTAGGAGATATGGTCGGTGGATGGGGTTGACATTGGTTGTGGAGGATCATTGGAGGCCGCCGGATGTGATGGCAGTGGCGGTGCGATGATCGGCGATGGCGACGGTAGCGGATGATGGTGCCAGAGTTGAGGAGGGCGCGACAATCTGGCGAGTAGGTTGGAGCTTGTCCATGCACGAAACAACCATTTGATAGGGGCAAAACGTTCCTCATCTCTTCGTGGAGCTTCTTGCGAAGTTTGGTAGCTTGTAGACGTTGGAGCGATCGGAGAGCGTGGAGGAGGATCACGATGGCGGCGGTTGGTTGTTTGGCGGGGAGCGGAAGAGCTCGAAGCTTCAAGCCAAAGGGTCAGTGAGCTTCGTTGGAGGGTGGAGAACGTGGTGGCGATGATGATTTGTTGCGAGGACGGTGATAGCCGGACGATGTCGAGGAAGGTTGCGGCGGCGGCACGTGTCTAGTGGGGTCCTTGAGGTAGCAAAACGCCTAATAAAGTTAGGGATTTTGCTTGTCATGGCCTGGCGGAGGTTGTGGGGTGGTCGATGGCGCACAGGGAGGCGTGATTGTTGCAGATAGCAATGCTGGAGTCTCACCGCCCGAGAGGAAGATGGTGGAGAGGAGGTTGTCGAAGAGGTTGAAACTGAGATCTAAAGGGTCTAAAATAATCTATGGAGTGAGGGGAGGAAGAAGAGCTATTAAAGAGAGGATGCAAGGGGGTGGAGCGCGTGGCCAATGTTCGTTAGAGTCCTCGCCGGACGTTTGTTGTGCGTGAAGAAGACAATGCGGAGGAGGGAGTTATGGTGGTGTAAACCTACGTCTAAGGGGCCTAACCTACACTACGGAGGAAGAGGAAGAGAAGAGGATACCTGAGAGGAGGAGAGGAGGTCGGAGGGTAAGGGAGGAGAACGCCGGACGTAGGGGAGGAGAAGAAGTCTGACGAGGGTGTTTGGAGCTGAGGAAGGATCTAAGCAACTGTGTCCTTTGATGAGGAGCACGGCGAGTGACGAATCGATTTTCGCTTTCGAATAAGATGATTAAAATGATTTGTCGTTGTATTTTAAAGTGGTGGAAAATTGACTAATCAAAGTATTAAATTGAAAATAAACCACTCGAGAGAGTGGGTCGTATCCACATGGAGGTAATGACCTATTAAAACTTATACGGGTTAAAAATAGATGTTCACGAATTGTTTCCCTCAAAAATTCTGTCGAAAACCATGTTAGATATGAGTTTGAATGAGAGTATAATCTAAAATTGCATTTATACCAAACAAAAGGGAGCTCAATGCAATGTTCACAATAATAAAATAAAAATAAAAGTTTGCAATGGCATTGAATGTAAAAACTAATACCTTGTTTACTGTAGCAAAATAGGGGAATGGCTTCCTCTTGCTCGCATGTGCGGAGGAAGAAGAGCTGAATGGTGAGGCTGCAGTCAGAGGTTGAGTGGGCCGAGGGCTATTCGGCGGTGGTGGTCTTGTGGCCAACAGTGGCCGGAGGCAGCGGCGGTGAGGAGGAGATGGCGGTGGGTGCCATTGTTGGGCGTTTCTTGCTGTTGCTGCTAGAGGCGTGTAGACCGCGCAGGGGGGGGGAGATGGGTGCTTGCGAATGTAGTTGCTACTGCTGCTGGAGTTGCACGCAGGCGCACGTGGGGAGGTGCTGGAGCTACTGGTGAACGCAGCAGCTGCTGCTGGAGGTGCGCAACTACTACTGCTGCACGCTGCAGAAGGGTGCGTGGGCCCATGTTGCTGGCGTGGCGGAGGTGCAAGCAAGGGGGCTGCGCGTGCTGGAGGGCTGGCCGGGGCGTGGCTGCTTGCTGCTGTTGTGCACGTGGAGGCGCAGCGAGGGGGTGATGGCCTGTGCGTGCGTGCGCGGGAGCAAGTGTGGCGGAGGCGCAAGGGGCAGGTGTGCAGGACGCGCGTGGTGAGCTGCTGCACACGAAGGGGCACTGCTGGTGCACGTGGAAGGATTGCAGTGATGGGCATCGTGCGTGGGGAGGAGGTAACGACTGGTGGTGATGGGTTCTTTTCGGTGGAAAGGAAACAGAGAACGAAAAGTGGAAGAAGATGAACAGGTGGCTGTTGGGACGTCAGACGTTTGGGAACATTCCCAGATGTCTTAAATGAGCAGGGATGGTTGCTGGCTCATGGTTTTGTCGGTGGTTGCTGGTGTTGGTGATGGTGGTAGTGCACACCAAGGTGCTCACGGTTATCTGCACAAACCAATGGTGGCGCATCGTCTGTCACCCTGCTTGCCTGCGGTGGTGTGAACTCGTGCTTGCGGTTGAGGCTGACAGTGGTGGAATGGAAGAGAGCTTGACTCTCTGCGTAGTAGTGGATTGGGGGTGATGGCCTGTTGGTGATGGTGCGGCTGGAGTCTTCTTTTATGCTGCAGGAGGAGGCATGCAGGCGGATGTTGGTTGAAGAAGAGGTGAAGTGATGAACATCGTGGGGAACAGGGATCCACGATTGTCGCTTGTGCATTATAGCTGGCACAACTCTCCTGCATGCATCCGTTGGAGATAAAATAAAGAAAAGAAATAAGGGGTTATTTATATGCAAACCCTTACTTTCTATGTTAAAACCAAACAATACATGTAATGCACTCACGAGCTATTTTAACTTAATTCTAAATGCATTTAATTATGAATGCAATGCATGAATTATACAATTAAGTTAAAAACATAAACTAATATATTTACATCCTAATACATGCTAAATAAATGTTAAAGATAACTTAATATCTAGGCATTGAAATACCTAAATAGCCCACTAATATGGGCTCATCAGCGAGGAAGAGGGGAAGGCGGCTGTGCCCTCAGTTGGTGGTGAAGGGCAGCGGATCGACGGGGAAGAAGCAACCCCAAGCTCCGTTAATGGCTGCGCTTATGAAAGAAGAGAGGAAATGCGTGCGATTTTCGGACGACGAGATTCACAAGACCTTAGTGGAGCTTAATAGCTCCTCGACGTGCGAGGAAAGTGCCGGTTGTTGCACGCAATGTCTCGCTAGAGTTTGTGGCTAGAGGACGTGGAGGTGGAAGGTGGTGATAGTGCTTGAGAGGACCTCTTTGCAAGAAAAATCAAAAGTTAGGGGTCCTTTGCAAAGAATCAGGAATCAAGGGCCAAATTGCAAAGTTGACCAACATGAAGTCCAAATGAGCTTAAATTTTTATGGTAACCTAATTTTGGCATAATAATTGAATGCTGACTTCAATTTTGCATTTTGATGTCGTTTGCATGGTCAATTTACAATTTGACCCAAGATGTACTAAATACCCGCCTACATTTCTATTTTAGGACAAAAGGAGTTTTGATTGTCAAATTGACTGTGCTAAACCTTATAAAATATTTTAAATGATTTTTAAAAGGTTTATATTACATTTATTTCCATCAAAACTATTTTAATTGAAGTGGGGATGAAATTGAGATTTTTGATTAAGAAATGATATTTAGATTGAATGGAAATCCTAAATTATTTAATATCAATCCACTTTTAGGAAATTTAAGCTTAATTAACTTTTGATTAATCATTGTTCACCCCTTAATCATTCTGCATTTATAATTATTCGTGAAAATTATGAAATTAACCCTTATTTTTATCAATTCCTCTCTCTTCAGCCTTGATTGAGTTATACCATTTTAATGTGTTAAGTAGGTGAATTTAACCTTAAAACTTAGCCAAAGTAGGTTAGATATAACAGATGATGACGATGCCATTAGAGGTCATCTCAGGGAGCAAGAGATCGCAAATTAAGCCATTAATCATTGATGTAAAATGAAGCACAGAGAGGTTGATATAAAAAAGGAATATATTCATTTAATTGCTATATCAAAACTCCAAAAATAAAGATAAGTGTTTGAGAAACAAAAAATGTGGTTCAACTAAGCTCAACCTAGCACTTAATGAGTTTCACAAGCAAATCAAATGTCCATAATAGGCTATCAGGAATCTTAAAGTGAGAAATTAAACGTCTACGATTCAAAGCAGGCGAAAATTCCCTAAAGTTGCACACACTTTGAGGCAAAATCACCCCCTCTCTAGGCCCAATAACCAAGCCACTCTCTCTATTGGGATCTGAATTCAGCCCAGACCTACCGAGCGTGCGTGGATGGGCGAGGGCATGTGCGTAGGGGTGTGTGTATATGGGGACCCGACCGCCAGTGTCTTGGGCGAGCTATTGATGCGCAAAAATTAATTTAAGCTCAAATTGCACCCTTCCACCAACGAAGCGGGACTATCATGTCTCCCTCTCCTTCTACGTGCTTCTTCATAGCACTCATGCGTGGCTCTTCAATGGAGCATAAATTGGTTGTGGATGGTTTATCCAACGACCCAGCTTCATTCACCAGTCGGTTCTGCACGAGAGGGAGTTGGTTCTTCATCATGAGCTCGGTAGAGAAGAAGCTCCTCATCGAAGATGAAATCCACATTCAGTGGGTTACCTGCTACCATGAACACGGGTGTGCAACCCTAATTAAACACGTAAAAAGGTCCAGTGCTACTCTCTGGACAAAAGCTCTAAGGAAATTAGGGGCAAGGATGGACGAAGGTGGCCGACGGTGGAGCTTCAAAGAAGCTTGGTCGACGTCAATGGTGGAAGGTCGTAAGAGGCAATGTATGGTTCAATTGACTTGTGCAAAAGGCTTGTGAAGGTGTGGAGGTCCATTTGCCCAAGTCAATTAGATCGTAGGAAGGTGGATGAGGCGAGGCGAGGCGATGAAGGTGGAGGTGCCAGTCGTCATTGGAGGAGGAAGAGTTGATAAACGGAGCCCAAGAGCTTCCTAAACCTAATTGAAGGGTAGGGAAGAAGAAGCCCTAACCTAATTTAACTTAAGGACGACGGAGGAGTGGACACTGGTGTAGCTGCCGGCGAGGAAGAAGAATGAAATGACCCTTCTTAAGGGTCCCTACGGAATTTCTCAGACTTTCAGGGGTTTCTAGATATTTTCACACCCCTAAATTTTGTTCGTAGAACCCACACAGATATTTCCAAGAAATTTGAGGGTTCCCCATAATTTACCTCTACCCACCATGCCCCTAAGAGCTCTAAAGGCCCCTTATAAAAACCCCCAATGCCCTCCTCTCAACCCATTTTCTCCCCACTGCAAATGGCACCTGCACTTTCGTCCAAGTTTTGGGAAGGAGGGGGGGAGTGAGGGAAGGAGAGAAGGAGACGAGTAGAGTTCGTGACCGAGCTCCAACGCCGCGCCAGTGAGAGGTAGCATGGCGGAGCTGCAGCCGCTTATGGGCGTAAGGAGGTAGGGCATGGTAGGACTCGAATAGGTTGTGTTAATATGGTGAAATTATCATTGAAGTTATTATAGTAGGTTAACCTAAATCAAGCTTAACTAGCTTCACAAAATTTTTAACCTGGCTTACTTGATTTTATCTTGGTCACTTTTAGGCCTAGGGTCGATCTCAGGGAGGTGTGAATTAAAGGTCAAGGAGTTTTCTACGCCATTCCTAAAATGTATCTCTTCCTTGCGTTTATTATGTTTTTGGTTTTTTTCTATTTAAGATTTTTTTTTTATTTTTGATAATGTTGTCCTTGAGATACACCCTCAAAACCAAATCCTTAGCCTTGAGCCAAATGGTTCTTGGCTTATAGCCAACTTGGGGTTTCCACAAATTGGTCCTGTTATTCGCAAGACCGAGTACCTGCAAGACAAGAATTATCTTTTCTCTTTTACTCTTTTTTTTTTTATCTTTTTAATAGCAAGAAATAAAGATAACTGAAAACAAGAGAGGTTGCTAGAAAAGAAAGGAATACTTAGCTTAATATATGTATAGATATATAATAGATACAATATATATATATATATATGTATATAGTTATATATTATATATAGGGGTGGAGGTGGAAGTGGAAATGGAGTGTAGCACAGTGTCAAGTTGGTCCACGTCTAGTAAGACGCAACCAACAAGACGGAGTGCGGAGTGGAGTGTGAGCGGATGTGTGGGAGTGTGTGTGGAAGTGCCTGCTTTGTGCGGATATCGGGAAATATCAGCAACTGGTGCAGATATTCCCACATTATGATGCGTGGTGGAGTGACTAGTGCACGGGAGTATGGGTGGTGAAGTGTATATATGGATATGGGTAGGTGGATGTATATGTAAATATATATATATATATATATATAGATATATCATAACTATATATGTATATATGTTGTGTGTGTGTGTTTATATATATATATATATAGATATGTAAATATATATATGTATATATATATGTATTTGTGTGTATATATATATATGTATATATTTATAACTATATATATATGTATAAGTGAGTGGACATATATATATCTGTGTGTGTGTAGGTGTGAGTGTATAAGGGTGTGTGTGAGTGTGTACATGTGTGTGTGAGAGAGTACGAGTGTGTGTGTACAAGTGGGGTGTGTACGTGTACAGGCTGAGGGGGAGTGCAGCAGATAAGTCGCTTGCTATGCAGCCCCGTCGTCTGATGCGTGAGGAGGCGCGGGCGAAGGAGGAAGAGCATGCGCGGTGCGCTGGAGGGAGAGCCTGCACTTTCTTCGTGCGTGGTAGGGTGCGGGTGAGCACAGCGCAGCGCACTACGCAATGCAGCGCGCAGCGCTACGGGCGGGTGCTAGCACGGACACTGGAGACCTGTTGGAGCAAGTAGCGCAGAGGAGAGAGAGTGCCAAAGCCACCGGCTAAGTGAGAAGCGAGCCGGTGGCTATAGTGTCGCGCAGACCGCGCACTACAGTGCGCTACAGTGAGCGTGCGGTCTAGCGACTGGTAGCGGCCGGTTCTGCGTGTGCGGGCATGCTGGGAAGCGCCTGCGCACATGAAAAGATGGTTCGCACGTCTTGCAGGTGCGTACGCGGGGCCTGCAGTGCTGCAGGCTGACGTGCGTGTTGCTGGAGCTTCTGCTTGAAGCTCTGGCAATGGCGGAGAAGGCGAACAACGATGAAAACAAAAGGCGAATCCACCACGCCCACCTGCTCACGAAGGAGCTGGGTAGTGGTGGAACTCACAGTGGTGGTCAGTGACCACTGTGGGTTTTCTCCTGCCCACAGTGTGTCTCTTCTCAGGGAGAAGAGATACTGTGTATGGAGAGGGAGAGTGGAGGAGGTTGGCCCAGGGTGATGATTGTACAGCAAAAATACACCAATAAAAGTGCCATCTTGTGTTATTTCCTAGCATTGCCATTGTATGTTAGGTAGCCATAGTCGCATTTGTAAAAATAAACGCATACATGCATTTAATCGAGAGGGGAGGAGAGTGAATAAATTAGCCTTGAAATTAACGTATTCTTCAACTGCTGCCTCGCAAAATCTCCATCTTCATTTTTTATTGGCTTTGAATTTCTTCTTCTTTGCGGCTGCAGGGCATGGCTTGCTCTTCTTCGCGCCATTGCTTGCTCTGCCAGCCGCATGGCCGGTCATGTGCAGCCCAGGGCATGGCTGTGCATGCTTCTCCCTCCTTTAAAAAGACAAGCCTTCTTCCTTGCACCGGGAGAGCCTGGTCCAACATACAAACAACATCTCCTTCCTCTAGGCCGTCTCCTCCCCTCTCCCCTCCATACGCAGCACCTCTTCTACTGAGGAGCTACGCTGCGGGCAGGAGCAGCTCACAGTGGTCGACAACCACCACTGTGAGTCCCACCACCGCCCAGCTCATCAAAGAGCCGGTGGGCATGGTGGTTCACCTCTCTGTTTTCGTCGTTCCAGCCCTTTCCGCCATTGCCACAGAGTCGAGCTTTGAAGCTCAACCGCAGCAGCAGCAAGGCATCGGCAGCCCCACGCAACGCGCAACCCACCGTGCGCCCCTGTAGTAGTCGGCGCAGCTCCTTCCGTGCGTGCAGGCTCGCTCCGCAGCGCCCGCACATGCAGAACCGGCCGCAGCCGGTCGTGCGAGCTGAGCGCACACTGTAGCTACTGTTCACGCTAAAGAGCGTGACACTGTAGCTACAGTGCGGTGACCAGAAAGTTTCTCACTTATCCGGTCACTGTGTGCTCTCTCTCCGCGCTGCAACCGCCTCCAGCCAGCGCTCGCGTCTCTCCCCGTGCCTGATCCAGCACCTGCGCTCGCGTTTGCACCCGCAGGTTCCCGCATCCGCGTCTTCGCCCGCGTCACTCTAGCTCGCAGCGCAGTGCATCGCAATCTCCCTCATGCCCGCTTCCTCGAGCATGCGCGTGCATCTTTGCGCACCTGCACCTGCACGTGGGCCATCAGATGACGGACGCAGCCTCCAGACGGCTTAAACGCCCGCACCCTCTTCCTCCAGCAGACGCTCTCTCTCTCCCCCTCTCTCACAGCCACTCTCTCACTCCCTCCTGCAGACACACACACACACACACTCTTGTACACACACTCACTCACTTGTACACGACTATATACTTATATATATATGCATATATATATTTATACATATATATATTTATATACGTATATATATATACATATATCTATACATATATTATTACCTATACAACTAAGTATAAGTATATATACGTATATATATATATATACATATATATACACATATATTTATACATATATATATATACATACAAATATACATATATATATCTATAGATATAAATACATATATATATATCTATATACATATATACATATATATATCTATATACATATATTACTATATATATATACATATATATATCTACATCTATATAGTTATATATACATACATATATATCTAATTATAAACACACACACACACACACACATATATATCTATATATATATTTACATATCTTTATATATATATATATATATAACTACATATACACCTATATAATTATAACCCTATTTATATATATACATATAAATATATACTTACCTTCGTATCACCTACCCCGCATTATATCGCGGGAATATCTGCACCAGTTGCTGATATTCCCCGATACCCACGTACAGAAAGCGTCTCCGCACACACCTTCCACCCATCCATCCAACACTCCACGCGGCACTTCATCCTGTTGGTTGCGTCTTCCTAGACGACGATCAACTCGACACGCTATTTCCACCTCCACCCCCACCCTTATATATATATATAATATATACTATATTTATCTTATTTCTATTTCTCTTTCCTGCTATTAAAAAGATAAAAAAAATAGTAAAAGAGAAAAGATAATCTTTGTCTTGCAAGTACTCGGTCTTGCGAATAGCAAGACCAGTTTTGGAACCCTAATTTGGCTCAAAGCCAAGAATAATTTGGTTCTAAGCCAAGGACCTGATTTTGAGGTTATACCTCAAGGACAAAAATTATCAGAAAAAAAATCTTAAATAGAAAAACACCAAAAACATAATAAACGAATGGAAGAGATTCATTGTAGGAAAGGCGTAGAAATTGATTCACCTCTAATCCCGCTTCCCTGAGTTCGACCCTAGGCCTAAAAGTGACCAAGATAAAATGAAGTAGGCCAGGTTAAAAATTTTGTAAAAGTGACTTAGGTTAACCACTATACTCATTTCAACGATTAAATTACCATATTAACACAACCTATCTGAGCCCGACCACATTTTTTCTGGCACCGTTGCTGGGGATGTGCACATTCAGGTAAGTTTCTACTCCATTCCTTTAATTTTTCTCTTCTCACACCCTTCTCTTCATGGGTGTTTCTGTTTGTTGGTGTGCAGGTGAACCAGCTACAAGGAGAAGGCAGGCAGACGAAGTCGGAGACGTGGGCAGATCCAAGGTGGGAACGAGAGCGTGAAGTCGCCGGCACCGCATTGGAGCTTCGCTTACGTTGCTGAACAGGTAGGTCTCTCTTTCTTAGCAACTTAGGTCAACTTGTCACCTTGATAAAAAAAAAACTAAAAAACACTTCTTGGGATCTCTTGGGGCAAGTGGATTAAAAATCACTTATTTGATTGTTTGCCATCACTCCCATTACCCCGGGATTTCCCGCCAAACTTCGCATAGCGAAGATCCAAGAATCTTGATTCTTGAATCTTTCGTCATGTGAAGTATTCTTTGAGGCAAAAATAAAAAGATTGATTGCCATCCCTCTTTGCCTCATTTATCTGCAATTCGGGATCACATTTTTGGTGGGGAGACTTGGAATTGAGTTGATTCCAACCCCACCACGACCTTTCACGTGCCTAAGATTTGATCCCGAACACTTCAACCCCAACAATATGATTTTCTTTATCTTATGGTTGAGCCTTGTGTGTGGAAATCATTTTGGTGATTGGGAGCACTTAAATTGAAGTGCTTTGGCTCCCTTTCACACTAATTTAAAATTGACTCGTGCATCCACACATAGAAATCTCCATCTAGGGAAGCCCATTGCATTTTAGCATGTATTAACCAACTGACATTGAATAAGGGTTTGTTGGGCTTAGAAAAAACTTGTATTATCTCAAAATCCGGAGATTGGTTGAATTGGTAATTTAGCGAAATCCTAAAATCCATATTACTTAAGGCTGAAACTCTAAAAATCATTCATCAATTAAAACTTCAATTCGGGGAGATTTCCCCGTTGCATGCTTGGTTTACACACTTTATAAAATCAACCACTTGGGCATTACTCATAAATAATGCCCTTCACATTCCAGAAGCACTTGATCTTAAGCCTCTAACTAAAACTGGTAGCAACTTGACCCTTATTAAGGATTGGAGGTCTAACTACCTGCGTGTAGCGCCTACGTACTGGTGAGGGTTCCCGCGTGCTATTGGTGTCTAAGACTGGGGCAAACGACCTTTCAATCTGGCCCGGTGGTTCCGCGGTGCTCGCATTCGATTCTGTAGGTCGTGATAGTAGGTAACTTAGATCTTTAGGTCTGAGGGCACACTATAGAGGTTAGGGCTTTGATTGTCTTGATTTGTCATCAAGTGTACCTTTGCGGCGTCATACCTCTCATCTCCTTTTCCCTTCGTATCCCCCTAATTCTTCTTGCGGTAGCGCATGTTTGGGAGGAGGTCACAAAACCCTGAACTGTGTGAATTGTTTGATAATTTTAGAAAAAAGACGGATCATCCTCCTCCTCCACAAACATGGCTACACGCCCACCCCCAAATCCCGAGGGAGGAAACCGCCCTCAAAACCCACCAGGTGGTGGAGCCTTGGATCCCATAACCTGCCTCCAAGCCCAAATGGAAATGTATAATGAATAAATTGAAGCCATTAGGAAAACATTGGAGGAAATGCAGAACCCTCCCGAATGGAAGGAGCCTAGGTCTCTTAGCTCCTATCAGAATCCCACTGCTACAGAGGCCATAGGACAAATTCGGGTCCCCATGGGCGGGGACAACTTTGAATTGAAACCTAATGTAATTGGCCTGATAAATTTTCACTTCCATGGTCTTGCAAGTGAAGATCCTTTTCTCCATTTGGAAGACCTAACTCGATTGGCTGAAACTGTTAAACCGAGAAATATCGGGTTACCAGTAGTCCTCATGAAAATGTTCCCGTTTTCATTGCGAGATAAAGCATTGCAGTGGTTACGCACCCTTGGGAGAACCATCCACTCTTGGGAAGAGATGCGAACAGCGTTTCTCAAGAAGTTCTTCCCAATCGGGCGAGCCAATGCGCTTTGCCGTGCTATCACTTCCTTTACGCAACAAAATGGCGAACAGTTTCATGAGGCATGGGAGAGATATAATGACCTCCTTAGGAAGTGTCCGCATCACGGTCTGCTTAAGTGGCATATAGCCAAGATTTTCTATTATGGGCTAAATGAGACTTTGAAGCAGATTGCAGATGCTTCCTGCGGAGGGAATTTCATGAATAAAGACGAGAATGGAGCATTCGAATTATTTGAAAATATGAGCGAAAACTCAATGAACAATGCCTCCATTGTCGCCTTTAATCGTACCAGCCTGCCCCGTAATGTCCACGAAGTTGACACGGGACCCTCCCATTCATCCACAGATCTCAGCCTTATCGCACAGAAATTGGATGAAGTCTCCGTCGTGCACAAGAAGCTTGACGAGCTTCTGGCTAACCCCGCCCGTTCTATGGCAAACACCCCCACCTCACCACTTCGTCACAATCCCAATTCTTTCAACACCAGGCTTATCCCGAGAAACCCCGTAAGACCTTCCTTACCGAGTGTCGCGCCGAGCGATTCGGTAAATCATGTGATCTGGCTTTTACGAGCCAGTATTTTGACACGGAGGACCAAGCCTCCGTGTGCTCGGAAGCGTATTTACATGTGGACGCATCTTCTGATTTAGAAGGTGCTTGCGCCCTGGGGAACAACCCGTTCTCTGCCACTTATAACCCAGGGTGGTGAAATCATCCGAACTTTGCATGGTCCAGCAACCCACAGTGCCAAAACCCCGTGGGTGGACCAATGAGACCGTTCTCACCCGTCATCCCAAGGGCCCAGTCTAATCCTATGGCGAATTCGCCATCGGGTCCTTGCGTACTGCAAATAGAACACACATCAAGTCCTCTTGATAAATTGATGTGAATGATGACGGAAATGTCAAAGTGCCATGAAGAGAACATGACCTCTCTTCAGCACCAATTGGCGCAGTAGAATGCTGAGATCAATCAACTATGCATGGCAACTCGATCCCAGGGCACTCTTCCAGCCCAACCGGTTCCCAACCTGCGAAATTTCGTACCCCGTGGTCCTCAACCACAGGTATGACCTTCTTAGCGGCAGGTTCATTAGATTCTGTAGGCTCTGAGCATTCCGTCGGGATTTCAGGCTAATCCCTCTGCAGCACCTCACTCTTATGTCCCTATTGCGAACCCTCCTCCGCCTTATGATCCTACTAGACCCGCATCGTGCAATGCAATCACTACGAGGAGCGGTAAGCAGACAGTCGATTCTCCTCGACCTGATCCTGGCCCGTCTTCTTCATCGCCCTCTCATTCGGGATACGCACTGCATTTTCGAGAGGACGATACACTGAAATTGGTGGCAGAATCAGTCCCATTCCCTGAGGCTCTACTGAGGGAGCCAAAAGGCAAGAAGAAGGATATGTAGGCCTTTGATAACTTGTGTAATTTATTCAGAGATGTTGAAATCAAGGTACCCCTGCTCGAGGCTATCGATCACATACCTATTGTCTCCCGATTTTTCAAAGACTACACAACACCCAGGCGACAGTCAAAGAAAACTAAGAATCCGGTGGTTCTCTCGCCTCATGTGACTTATGCCATACTGTCAAATCTACCACCGAAGCAGAAAGATCCGGGCACACCGCTTATTTACTGTAGCATCCAAGGCTGCAATTTTAATCGTGCCCTACTTGATTTAGGATCTTCCATCAATCTTATACCAACCATCATGCTCGAAAAATTTTCCTTGGGAAATATGAAACCCACCCTTGTCACGTTATAGTTGGCAGATCGTTCTGTCAAAATTCCAAAGGGTGTGGTGGAAGACATGGTGGTTAGGATCAACAGTTTCTGTTTTCCTGTTGACTTTCTTGTTTTAGATATGGAAGTTCCTAGCTCACTTTCTGATTGTCCGATCATCCTTGGTTAACCTTTCTTGGCCACAGCCCGCGCCCATATCAACTATGAGTCGGGCTGTATTGAGATTGCCGTTGGATCTGAGAAGCTCAAGCTTAACATCTTCAAGGCAGCCAAGAACTTTGATTGCGATTGCATCGAGGATGACACGTCTGACGAGGACATGGCCGTCAACACGTGTATCGGACTAATTGGGAACTATTCTGACTGCTGTGGACTGCCTTTAAACACTGACGCTTGCCTGACTGACACATATTGTGACATTCCCCAATCCCTCCCTATTCCCGTACCTTCTCCTGACCAGACTTCTGATGAGGTTTTCTCTGCTTCCCATACCTCGTGGTCTGAGTCATATCCGGGTTACTCACTGTCGGTCCACACTCTTGAAGACCGGATTTTCCTTTCTTTCCCACCAAATCAGGCTGAGTTGAAACTCCACATTGGGACCTTGAGCCCACATACTACACACTAGGGCTATTTCTTTTTGGATCCATCTATCCAAGAAGCCCCTCTTGGCCAATCTGAGGGCCAACTTCTTCCTCCTGACTTGTTTTCCGATCCGCCTGGGACACTCTCATCCCAATAAATGCCAGATCTTTCACCATCCACTCCCGAGCTGAAAGAGCTGCCTAGTACACTTGAGTATGTTTTCTTGGGACCAAATGAAATGCTCCTCGTAATCATCAGTTCAAAATTGACTAGGGAGCAAGACTACAAACTAACGAAGGTCCTTATGGAACACAAGGCAGCCATTGGATGGTCTTTATCAGACTTAACTGGCATTAACCCCTCCTACTGCACTCACCGTATATATATGGAGGAGGAGGCTCGACCTTCCCGCGAGATGCAGCGACGTCTCAACCCTAACATGTGGGAGGTCGTTAAGAAGGAAATTATTAAGTGGCTGGATGCGGGTATAATCTACCCGATCAGCGATAGCCCCTGGGTGAGTCCGATTCACGTCGTGCCCAAAAAGGCTGGACTCACCATCCGTGTCAATGACAGGGGCGAATCCATCCCTACACGCACTCCTACATCTTGGAGAGTGTTTGTAGACTATAGGAAACTGACTGTTGCAACTAAGAAAGATCACTTTCCGCTACCTTTTATTGACTAAATCCTGGAGTGGTTAGCGAGAAATAAATTTTTCTGTTTCTTGGATGGATTCTCTGGATATAATTAGGTGGCAATTGACCCCAGGATCGAGAGAAAACCACCTTTACCTGCCCCTTCGGTACCTTCGCATTTAGAAGGATGCCTTTCGAACTTTGTAATGCGTGCAAACAACTTTTTAGAGATGTATGCTGGCAATATTCCATGACATGGTGGGTGACTTTCTTGAGGTCTTCATGGATGACTTTTCGGTCTTTGGACCCTCTTTTGATGACTGTCTTGCCAACCTGACCCGTATCCTTCGGAGATGTATTGATGTGAACCTCGTGCTTTCTTGGGAGAAAAGTCATTTTATGGTACACAAGGGAATTGTTCTTGGGCATATCATCTCCGATAGGGGTATTGAGGTCGATAGAGCTAAGCTTGACGTGATTGCTGATTTACCTGTGCCTAGCTCTGTCAAGCAAATCCGCTCCTTCTTGGTACACGTCGGTTTCTATAGGAGATTCACCAAAGACTTCTCCAAGATTTCTAGACCTTTAACTCATCTCCTATCGATTGATGTACCCTTTGATATGGGCCCCGACTGCATACGAGCATTCACGTAGTTGCGTGATGTTGTCACCAAGGCCCCTGTTCTCCAGCCACCTGATTGGTCCCTCGACTTTGAACTCATGTGTGACGCTTCCGACCTTGCAGTCGGAGCCATCCTGGGACAAAGATGCGATAGACACCCATTCGTGGTGTACTACGCCAGTAAGACGTTGGGCGAGGCCCAGCGTAATTATACAACCACTGAAAAAGAACTACTGGCAGTCATCTTTGGGCTAGAGAAATTCCGCTCTTACCTTCTGAGCTCGCATGTTATTGTATTCACTGACCACGCAGCCATTCGCCATCTCATGCACAACAAGGATGCCAAGCCTAGACTGATTCGTTGGATCCTTCTGCTCCAAGAATTTGACATTGAGATCCGTGATAAGGCCGGAGCCCAGAATGTTGTGGCTGATCATCTTTCTAGACTGGACCTTGACCATATTGGACTTACTCTGCTGATTAATGAGATTTTTCCTGATGAGCACCTATTGGAAATTAATGTGGCAAGTGGACCTTGGTATGCTGACATTGCCAATTACCTTGCTTCTGGATCCCTTCCACGTGGCTGGCCTAAAAACCAGCACGAGCGTCTCATGGCAGAAGCAAAGTATTTTTTCTGGGATAATCCACTTCTTTTTTGAATAGGTGCTGATCAAATCATCTATCGCTGTATTCCTGACAGCGAATTCCCCAGTGTGCTATCCTTCTACCTTGATCAGGCCTGCAGAGGCCATTTCTCTGGGAGGAAAACTGCAGCCAAGGTGTTGTAGTGTGGTTTCTTTTGGCCCTCCCTTCACCAGGATGCACACAATTATGCCAAACATTGCACTAGGTGCCAGTCGTTAGGATCAATATCACGTCGTGACAAGATGCCCTTGCAACCCATCCTAGTTGCTGAAATCTTCAACATTTGGGGAATTGATTTCATGGGTCCATTTCCTCCTTCCAACAGCTTCGAATATATCCTCGTGGCTGTTGATTATGTTTCAAAATGGATCGAGGCTATTCCCACGCGCCGTGCTGACCATGTTATATCCAATCGATTTGTCAAAGACCACATTTTTGCGCGCTTTGGGATCCCTCGAGCCAATATCTCGGATGGAGGAAGCCACTTTAGCCATGCTTCTTTTCGGGCACTTCTGAGGAAATACGGAGTTCACTATCGTATCGCATCCCCGTATCATCCTTAGACGAACGGCTAAGCAGAGGTGTCGAACCGGCAAATCAAGCAAATTCTCCAGAAAACGGTTTGGCCTGACCGTAAGGATTGGTCCGACAAGCTGATTGACGCACTTTGGGCATATCGGACCGCCTTCGAGGCTCCCCTTGGTATGTCTCCTTATAGAATAGTTTACGGGAAGCCTTGTCATTTACCCGTGGAGTTGGAGCACCGCGCTTATTGGGTGGTTTGCCAATGTAACCTCGACCCAGACTTGTGTGGTCGAGAAAGGAAACTCCAACTTTAGGAGCTGGAAGAGCTCCGTCGTGAAGCCTATGATTCTGCCTTAACTTTCAAGCAACGCACTAAGGCCTTTCACGACAGCCGTATTCGGCGGAAGGAATTTGAGCCATCTCAGCAAGTTTGGCTCTACAATGCCCAGCTCAAATTCTTTCCTGGGAAATTGAAGTCCAAATGGACTGGTCCTTTCCTGGTCTCGAGACCATTTCCCAACGGGGCCGTTGAGATTAAAGATCCCAAATCTGGGCATAAATTTACGGTCAATGGGCAGCGCTTGAAACCTTATCTTACTCATGAACCTGCCCCCATTGGAGAAACTGTTGCCCTACTGGAGGGTAACTAATGTTGTGCCTCATTCTGAGTCCAGCTGGGGACGTTAAATTTAGCACTCGTTGGGAGGCACCCCAACAACACTCCGCCACTGTCACGCTCACTTCACTTTTCACTTCACCACCCACCATCCATTCACCCTATCACCCTACTGTATACCCTGCACCTCAGCTCTCGTTACCTGATCTTTGGTCCTTCCTCTACCCTACCTTGCATGCATATGAGGACATAGCATCGTTTGGCATGGGGGGGTGGATAGGCATCCATAGGATCTGTGTATTTTAGGGTATCATGCAGTCTCCATCTATCTATAAATATGTTAATAAAAAAAAAATGGTGTTTAGTAATGATCTGAAGGCTGAAACAAAAATACAATAAGTGTTTATGGATATTCAACCATTGTTTTGAAGACTTTCCAGGCCATAGAAGCCTGATTCACTCAGGCTCGGCTTAATTCACTTGAGTATTGACAAGATAGATCGGAATCTCTCCTAACTAAGGACGTATTATTGTACCTGAGACACCAGTACAGGATCCATTGGTTTGCTTCTACTCGAGAGCTTAAGTAATCTTGGTTCACACTACACAAATCAAGAAAGACTAGGTGAACATAAGATCCAACCCTAGTGTTCATTAGGGAAGGTGGAGTCCTTACCTGTGCGTGCAGGTAGATTTTTTATCCCAGGCTTTAGTCTTGTGTTTAGGAGAGACTCTTTTCACCAAAAAGGAACTCTCCCACCAAAAGAAAATTGTGCTCCTCCAAATAATGTTGTAAGAGATATATTGACACGTGTTTCAAAAAAAAAAAAGGCTGCAAATAAGTCAATATATGTCGCAAACGTTTGTAAAGTCTTCTCTCTACAAAAGTTCTTCAGGGCAAGTTACAAATACCCTGTTTTCCTTGAGCCACAAATGTAATAAAATGAGAGTTGAGTTTTTCATCATTTTTAAGGGTCAATCCAAAGACACGAGCTGAAACTGGGACCAACCTGCACTTAAAAATTCGTGAAACCCTGGGCTTGAGTCTTAATGTTCATCTGGTCAGTCTTGATCCTTCACTAAGCACAAGCCATAATCCCTTGAGCTCTCGAGTACTCCAAAAACCTCCTGGGTCCTGGAAATCGTACTTAAGGTTTAAATATCAAGAGTCCAGGTTAGTTGAGAGATGGTCTATGTCATGTAAGACTTAAAGTACTGGTAGTCTTCTCTACAATTGGTTCTCACAATATCCAACAAATAAACACACTTATGTCACCTCAGAAGAAAATCTTCAGTTTAAGATCATTTCTAAATACAGTACAAAATGTTTTGCTAGGGACTGGCAAAGGATTTTCATGGGGGTATGATTGCACAACAAAAATACACCAATAAAAGTACCATCTTGTGTTATTTCCTAGCATTTCCATTGCATATTAGGTAGCCATAGTCGCATTTGTAAATATAAACGCATACATGCATTTAATCGAGAGGGGAGGAGAGTGAATAAATTAGCCTTGCAATTAACGCATTCTTCAAGTGTTGCCTCGCAAAATCTCCATCTTAATTTTTTATTGGCTTTGAATTTCTTCTTCGTGGATGTAGGGCATGGCTTGCTCTTCTTCGTGCCATTGCTTGCTCTGCCAGCCGCATGGCTAGTCATGTGTAGCCCAGGGCATGTGCAGCCCGGTCCAACGTACAGACATCATCTCCTTCCTCCAGGCCGTCTCCTCCCCTCTCCCCTCCATACGCAGCACCTCTTCTACTGAGGAGCTACGCCACGGGCAGGAGTAGCTCACAGTGGTCGACAACCACCACTGTGAGTCCCACCACCGCCCAGCTCATCAAAGAGCCGGTGGGCATGGTGGTTCACCTCTTTGTTTTCGTCATTCTAGCCCTTTCCGCCATTGCCATAGAGTCGAGCTTTAAAGCTTAATCGTAGCAGCAGCAAGGCACCAGCCGCCCCACGCAGTGCGCAAGCCACCATGCGCCCCTGCAGCAGCCGGCGCAGCTCCTTTCGCGCACACAGGCTCGCTCCGCAGTGCACGCGCACGCAGAACCAGCCGCAACCGGTCGTGCGAGCCGAGCGCGCACTGTAGCTACTATTCACGCTAGAGAGCGCGACACTGTAGCTACAGTGCGGTGACCGGAAAGTTTCTCACTTATCCTGTCACCGCGCGCTCTCTCTCTGCTCCGCAGCCGCCTCCAGCTCGCAGTCGCGTCTCTCCCCGCGCCCGCTCCAGTGCTTGCGCTCACCCGCTCCCGCATCCGCGTCTTCACCCGCGTCACTCCAGCCCGCAGCGCGTGTGCTGCAGTCTCCCTCACGCCCACTTCCTCCAGTGCGCGTGAGCATCTTCGCATGCCTACACTTGTGCAAGCCTGCACCTGCTCATGGGCCATCAGACGACGGGTGCAGCCTCCAAACAGCTTAAACGCCCACGCCCTCTTCCTCCAGCAGACGCTTTCTCTCTCTCCCTCTCTCACAGCCACTCTCTCACTCCCTCCTGCAGACACATACTCACACACACACACTCTTGTACACACACTCACTCACTTGTACACGACTATATACTTATATATATATATACATATATATATTTATATACGTATATATATATATACATATATCTATACATATATTATTAACTATACAACTATGTATAAGTATATATACATATATATATACATATATATACACATATATTTATACATACATACATACATACATACATACATATATATATATATATATATATATATATATACACACAAATATACATATATATATCTATAGATATAAATACATATATATATCTATCTACATATATCTATATACATATATATATATATATCTATATACATATATTACTATATATATATACATATATATATCTACATCTATATAGTTATATATACATACATATATATCTAATTATAAATACACACACATATATATATATACATATATCTATCTATATATATATTTACATATCTTTATACATACATATATATATATATATATATATATATATATATATATATATATATATATATATATATATAACTACATATACACCTATATAATTATAACCCTATCTATATATATACATATAAATATATACTTACCTTCGTATCACCTACCCTGCATTATATCGTGGGAATATCTGTACCAGTTGCTGATATTCCTCGATACCCGCGTACAGAAAGAGTCTCCGCACACACCTTCCACCCATCCATCCAACACTCCATGCGGCACTTTGTCCTACTGGTTGTGTCTTCTTAGACAACGATCAACTCCACACCATGCTACACTCCATTTCCACCTCCACCCCCACCCTTATATATATAATATATACTATATTTATCTTATTTCTATTTCTCTTTACTTCTATTAAAAAGATAAAAAAAGTAGTAAAAGAGAAAAGATAATCTTTGTCTTGCAGGTACTCGATCTTGCGGATAGCAAGACCAGTTTTGGAATCCTAATTTGGCTCAAAGCCAAGAACAATTTGGCTCTAAGCCAAGGACCTGATTTTGAGGTTGTACCTCAAGGACAAAAATTATCAGAAAAAAAATCTTAAATAGAAAAACACCAAAAATATAATAAATGAACGGAAGAGATTCGTTGTAGAAAAGGCATAGAAATTGATTCACCTCTAATCCCGCTTCCCTGAGTTCGACCTTGGGCCTAAAAGAGACCAAGATAAAATCAAGTAGGCCAGGTTAAAAATTTTGTAAAAAGATGGTTAGGCTCGATTTAGGTTAACCACTATACTCATTTCAACGATTAAATCACCATATTAACACAACTTATCCGAGCCTGACCAGGTGACGGTGGAGCTGAGGGTCTATGTAGGTGTATGAAAGGGCCTCCTCACACAAGGGAGAGGGCAAGGCATTTTAAAGAGAAGGTAGCCACCACCATGCTGCTGGCAGCGCACACCCTGCCATGTTGTTGGCAGGAGGTGAGTGCGAAGAGGCGCACGCATGCCCCATGCCCTGCAGCCGTGCGAGAAGAAAAATACAAAGTAAATAAAAAAAGAAAAATGGTGAAATTGCAATGCTGCACTTAATGAAGATGTTAATTAATGGTAGTGAAATGGATGACCAATTATTCACACTCTCCTCCCCACTCTATAAATGCATGCAGTCGTTTATTTACAAATGCAATTATAGCTACATAAGATGCAATGGTAGTGCTAGGGAATAACACAAGATAACATATTTACTGGTGTTTTTTTGGTGTGCAAACAGGGTGCTGCTGTGCGTGAGCTCTGGGGTTGAGCTGCAGCTATGCTTGAGCTCTTGGGGTTTATGCTTGAGCTCCTGAGGTCGTGGGTGGGAAGGAGCAACCGAGTAGAGTCAAGCACAGAGTTGCTGCGCAAGGAAGAAGGTGCATCAGACTTCTGGAAGTAGCGTTAGATGTCCGAAGCAAGCCCCTGACAGCCGGGACGAACTCCAGACATCTGAAGGATTGCGAGGCTCAAGGTGCAGTCTATCGGAGTGATAGTGGTGTGGGTGCTCTACGCGAGGAGTGCTCGGGTAAGTCATGTTGGGTGTTGTGTGTGCTGGCAGGTTCGAGGCTTTCGGACGACCAACGGATTGGGCAGACGATCGGAGAGCCAGGCAGACGTTTGGGAGAGCTACCGAACGCTTGCGGCAAGACACAGGCGGCTGGGACTGACACTTGACATCTAGGTGGGAGGATCTGATGATATAAGACGTTTGGAGTGTATGCCAGATGTCTGATACCAGAACTAGGTGGGTTTTGGGTAGGCAGACTAACGGTTCAGATGGATCGAGCCGCCCCAGTCTGGCTCAGGCGAACTAGGGAGGTTTTTGGGCCAGTTCAGGGCCCAAATGGAGTCCGTTTTCTACGAGACAGGTATCGTTGAAAATATCTCAATTTTCCCTATCTTTGTAGATCATTTTTACAGCATTCTAGGCCTATCTTAGTGCACTAAAGGTTCGATCGGGTTATTTAATACTCCATTTGGCTTTTGATTTGGTATAGGCTCTGAGTCCGGGGTGCAAGCATGACCTGCGGGGACATCCGGGTCGGTTTCATGTGCCCCCATATCTCCCGTGTACGTAGGTAAAGTGGCTCCTTTCTGATTCTAGTGTTATATCTGGAAATTGATGTATTCTATACATTTGAATGGTAAATGTGTTATTAAGTTTGAAATGCTAACCATGGATGAGAAGTGACTTGATATTTGTTTTAAGAACCAAGCAAACTTAGAGTTGACAATAAAGAAGCTACTCCTGCTGTTTTTGCAATTAATTATTTTTTTTTATGAAATTTAAATATGTGTGGTAATGCTTGCTAGTTGCTTATGCCTGAAATAGAGTTATGTTAGAGATGGAATATGCATGAACCTTAGGGTAATTCAAATGGTAGAATCGTTTGTTGTGATGGAACTCGGAGAATAATGAAATTATCTATACATTCATGAGACACGATTATTGGTGGGGTAGTGAGCTGGCCCTCGAGCATGCATGTATTGAGGAGAGCTAACCGTCCCTTTGTGTAGGAAGTGAGCAGGCTCTCGAGTGTGTAAGTACCGAGGAGAGCTACCGTCACTTTTGTGTAGGGAGAGAGCTAACCACCCTCGTGTTGGGACCCAGGGTAGGCATGGCTTTCCTACACCGACTCCTGTTAGGCTCAAGGGGCCAATCAGGATAGTTGGGCGAGGGTACGCAGACTAGTGAGGGCAGGACCCTGTTGTTTTTTGTGTTGTATGGCTTAGAGCATACCCGTTAGTGAAAAGTATTGACCACGTGCCAGTACGTGATAGCCCCCTGTGCGTTTATCGCGTGTGCCGTAGTCATCGCTTCGTCGCGACCGTGACCCCAGAGTGGTAGACTGGGTGTAGGGCAAACACGGGGTGGTCTCTCGACTAGGAGAGCACCATGTGTGTGCTCTACATTGCGAGAGTACTATAGCAAGATTGTTCCTTTAGGGGGAACATGTGAATCAAAGAAGGTGGGACCCGTTGTTAGAATACCTAAAATCAAAATAACTAGTGCTAATAAAGAAATAAAACATACGAGATGCCTGTAAATTTATCGCTTTTCCCTTAAATGTTGAATTAGTTTGTTGCACACATGCCTCTACTCAGCTTTTGCTGACTTCGACTATTTGTACCTAGGTCTGGGGAGTGAGTAATGGACTTTTTGTGACATTTGTCAAACAATCACAATAAAGTGCTATTGACAGATTTTTATCTTCGGTAACGGCGTTAAAAATATGATTGCACGACTTCTGGTTCGCACTAAAAAGGGGTTTTAAACGTCGTTGTTGTAGTATATGTCATAAATACAAACCGTTATCGTGTCAATTTTATTTATATACTTAATTTTTATTGGTTTATTCTAGGTCATTCACTGGGAGGCAGTTATTGATATACATCACTTTCTAAGTCCAAAAATATTCTTTAATTCCAAAAATGTTTATTTTATTTACAAATATGAATGAAAGAATCAATAAATAAAAGAATTAGGTTAATTATGTACACAAGAATGAGTTTAAAACTCATTACAATACTTGGAAATAAATGTACACACACGAGCATTAAAAACTATGTACAATTATTTTATGTTAGTTATTTACAACTAATATAGTTAATACCTAAGTTTAGGTATAAAAATAGTTAATAATATTTACTATACTAACTCATTATAACATATTAACATCTATAGTAACATATATAAGTGTCGCTAAAACTTCAGTGAAATATTTACATTACCTAAGTTAAAATACTTATCTTTAATGACATATATAACTATTTACAGTGACATATATAAACGTTAGTGTAACCTTAGTAACGTATTTACACTACCTAAGGCAGAAACTACTTATACTAACATATATGTATATATATACAGTGACAGATATATTCGTCACTAAAGCCCTTAGTGTTATGTATATACGTATATGAGCTCAAACACATACTAATCTATATACACTATCAGTATACATTACTTATTTACATTATATACTATTTATACTTATACTTATTATATATTATATGTATGTATACATATATACAGATGCATACATAGCTTATATACACACAAACACAACACACACTCGGCTCACTACACACAAACACAACACACACAGAGACTAACACTCATGTACACTAAGGTACACACTAATGCACAGACACAACACACACCACATTAAGGCACAGGCACTAACACTTAGCCAAATTCAGCCTTCGCTCCTCTTAGCTTCTCTCTCGCACAGTCGATTCATTAGTTGGTTCAGACCGATCTTTAACCCAAAAATGGTTTAATTGGCGGGTAGCCTTTTCGAGGGATACACAACACCAATTACTGAGTGGGACTAGACCTCTACTAGGGTCACCCTAATTGTAATTAGGTGCATTTTAATCGATTTATAGCTCATTATTGGGCCCACACAGGCCCATGCATGGTGCACGGCCCCCGACCCATTGCACCACACAGTAAAGTCTCATGTCAAATTCTCGTTATCAATATCAGTATCAGAGGATGGGTAATGTAATGTGTATGTGGGTGCCTGGCGCCATCACGACTGGGTAGCCTACAACACAAATTACTAATAAGTTGCTGCGGCTGTTCTTACGCCATCGATGTGGCACTAATTTTAGCGCATGCGCGACGCTGCGGCTGCGTTATGTTGCTATCTGATTTAGTTATTTTGGCCCTCGATTTGAGGGCCATAATTTATTATAAATTAAAAATAAATTATGGGATTTTAAAACCCTTACATAGTGCTACATAATTATGTAGTTACTTTACATAAATAAGTTACTTTATTATATAATTTAATTAACGAAAGTTTACGATTTTTACAAGTTAAATTAAGGTTTAATTTACCGATTGCAGCATAAATTAGTTGATTAATTGTATAATTGACTTTGTATAGTACTAATATACATAATAAATTATTTATTACAGATTTTTATGGTATTTTATAAGCTTTATTTTAATTGATTTAGATTTAAATACATGTTTTAATTAGTTATACATATAAATAAACTATAGATACTATAATATAGTATAAATATGATACAAATAAGTTAAAAATACTTATTATAACATATTACAAGTAAACAATATAAATTATCTTAGTATTAACTTAATTTACTAGTTTATTTTATTTTAACTTAATAAATTACCAAGTTAACTTAATAAATTAACTATTTACTGTATATATATAATTAAATTATATTACAGGTGTCATATGATTTATAATACATATATAAATACGTATGTACAATACAATATGTAGATATGTACATTTAATTATGTTTGTGGATTTACTTAGCTATTATACATTTAAGTTATATAAATTAATATACAATAATATAATAAGGTTATATATCCATTAAGTTATCCTAAATACTTACTATACTATATAGGATACATATATAAGTTATTTATATATATTTTATACATATTATACAATATTTACTTATAGCTTAGATTTAATTAATATATACAAGTATATACATAGTATACATATTATTTTTGGGGTTTTTAGGGTTTTTCTGATTTTTATAGGTTTTATACATATATTAGAGATAAGGGAAGAGTGAGAAAGAATTAGATGAGAGAAGAGTATTATTTTTGTTGTTTTTAATGTTGATGTCTTTTATTAAATTTCAAGGTAGATTGAACCATCGACTGGTATGTTCTACTAAGTAGAGGGTTCCGAATGCCTTGAAACTTGGCACACACCTAAAACATACCTAATCTTGACCAAGACAGGGTTATTTTATTTTTTTGGAATTTTTTTATAATTTTTGTTTATTTACTAAGTTCATACAATTTAGGCCTTCAAAGAGTTTTTCAAAGAGAACCTAAGGCCTAGAAAACAATCTTAGTGGCTGGAATGAGTGTGTGAACAGCTAAAAACATCCAACACACTATAATATATATGCATGGGCAGTTAAACTTGGTTTTTAATGTGAATTTCATTAAAACTCTCAATTTGGACAGATTTACACAAATAGATAGCTGACAAAGAAATCTAAGTAGGAAAACAAACAATCCAAGTTGGATTTCAATTAATCTAAAGGTACAGGAATGCTTGTACAATATATATAAAGCACTGCACAATAGGTCAGCTCCTTCAACACTCTAAACACAAGCTTAATTCCACTGATCAGACTCCAAAAGTTTAGACAGTGGCTGACTATTGTAAGAAACAAAGCTGCTGCTGAATTAGAGAATTTCAGCAGCAGCAACTGCTGAAATTCTCTAATTCAGCAGCAATTGCAGCTACTGCAGTTGTAGTTGCTATCCAAAATTCAAGTCAGAGATCAATTACTGCATTATCACTCAGGAACAAATGAAACATCCATCTGTTCAGACATTTTAACTGCAGCTTTTGCTGTAGTTAAAACTCTGATCAGATGAGTGTTCCCATCATTAAACTCCTTTGAAATCATAGCTCAAGTCATATTTTTAGAATTTTAAAACCATGTCGCCCCAAATGGGCTGTTTCTATGGCTCTATCAAAATGATTTGATCATCTGAAACATTTGCACACCATTAATTGGTATGCATGTGTTCTAGGTGATCCTTGAAAATCAATTGGATCATTGCTTAAGCGTCAAATCAGGACATCTAATTTTCATGGGCTTGAGCTACCAAACAAAGCCAGAAATCAGAGATTAAATTTAAAATTGGGCATAAGCACATATATTGATCAAAACTGTATTAAAACAACTTAAGCCCTTTGCAATCAAGTCGGTCAAACATAAGAAAGCTCAATTTGATCATTTAAATCCGATCGACACATGATTACTTCAGAAAATCCTCATTCAACTTCAAGAATTCAGATCAGTCCAAATGACCAACTAAGTACAAAACAAACTATATTGAGGGTGCTTGTGACTAATGGAATGAATGAATTCATCCTCATATGGAATTGAATGCACTATGGATCTAGAAGCTATTACGCTTTAGATCCATAGTGATTCTCATGAATTGAGTGAATCATGAAATAATTCGTCGAGGAAAATCACTGAATGTGATAGTGATATGGAGAGGAAGATTAATGGACATGTGGATGGCAATGGGTTCATCTCCTCTGATATGAATTGATCAGAGGAGGTGAGGGAGAATTACTCTAATATACTCCTATCTAACTACTAAAAACTTCAATTTGTTAACTAACTAATTCTATGAACTAATGCACTAATTCTACTTTATTGAATCTAGATTACACTAACAACTATTCTAATTTATTCTAAAAAGTAGAGAAATCCTAATTTAAAGGAGGAATGTGATGACTGGGCTGCTGCTGGTCACTCAGTGACAAAGGGAGATGAGGAAGACTCCAGCAAAGAATGGGATCCCTGGATCCACAGTGGGTTGCTATGGTGACGAAATTGAGGGAGAGTCGCACCCTTTTCATAGGTGCAGTTGATGAAGGAGGAAGGAGAACTAGAGTGTGGATGAAAGGAACCACTCAACGGGAGGGAGCGATTTGCACGTGTGAGGTGCTATGCAGGTGCTTAAGTAGGCTGGGTACTGGATGTAGGCATCGTGGTGGTGAAATCACACATCTAGGGCATGGGTGGCTGGGATGAGAAGCTAAGCGTGCGTGAAGTTCTAAATCAAAATGCGATTTTTGGATGGGATCTGGGTGAGGTGGTGACCTCACGTGCCGAAGCACGTGAAGCTTCTAATTGATCAGAGCCACAAGATCAAGAGAGCAAGGAGCGGACGGTCGAGATTTCATGTGTTCTTCAACTACAGTGGAATGGCACTACAACAGGTATTTTGGGGCTTTTGTAGGAAGGCCCTTATGGGTGAAGGGGTATGAGTTTTACAGTATGGCCTATAAGTGATGAAGAAGCAATTTGGAATAGTCCTTAGGATTTTCAAATAGGCCCTTGCGGCTGTTAAAGTGGTCCCTGGAAAGTTTTTAATGTGGATAAATGTATATGACCTAAGGACCTAAATGTAAAGCTACTAATGCAAGGTCCTAATGATGTCCAAATGCAATCAAGTTTTTATTTAAGCTTAATTAAACATTAAGGAAGTTAATTATGCTTTTGATTTGAACTTTTGAACTCAAATGTTTATTCAATTTTGCCAATGGATCATCATTTTACAATAATGAATAGAATACCTCATTTTAATGACCTAATTTTGTCTTTTCAACACAAAATTGATGTTTTAGGTCTTTTTCGCTATTTCCCACACTTAAACCCTTTTCATGTATTAATTCAGTAGTGTTTAACCTAGTTTCTAGCTTAACTTAGGCATTTTAGCTATAATGAGCCACACATCATCATACCCCCATGCTTAGGTTTTGCCAGTCACTTAGCAAATAACTCATTAAAGTGCGAAGCATTTTAAATATCAGCAAGGTAAGTGTGATGGGATATCTATTTTTTCTTTTCTTTTCTCAAATTGTTAAGTGTTAAGTGTTTAGAGATGATCTTTAAGTTGGAAGATTTTCTTGATATACAAAATTTGTTTATGTCTGGACATTGTGAGAACTTGTCACTTAGGAAGACTGACCAGAACTTAAGACTGATATGACATAGATAATCTCTCAACCAACAAGGATTCTTGATATTTAAACCTTAAGTACGATTTTCAAGACTCAGGAGGTTTTACAAGACCTAGAAGCTAAGTGATTATGGCTGTGCTTAGTGATGGGTCAGGACTAACCAGGTGAATTTCAAAACTCAATCCCAGGGTTTCACTTTTTTTTAAGTCTAGGTTGGTCCTAGCTTCAGCTCATGTTTTCGGATTGACTCTAGAAAATGAGAAAGACTCATGCCCGACTTTTATTGCGTTGTGGCTCAAAGAATATTTAGTGGAAATAGGGTATTTGTATTGCACCTTAAAAATACTTTTGTTTCTTTTTGGTGGGAGACTATTTACAGGACTTGGAGAACATACTTGACTTATTCCAAAGAATTTCTTTTTTTTGAAACTTCTTTTCTTCAACATAAATGTTAGTATGTCTCCGACAACTTTATTTGGTGGGTGAGTTCTTTGGTGGAAAGAGCTTCTCTTAGACACAAGATTAAAGACTAGGACGAAGAGTCTACCTGCATGCACAGGTAAGGACTCCACCTTTCCTAATGAACATTAGGGTTGAATTTCAAATTCACAATGTCTTTCCTGACACTGTGTAGTGTAAACCAAGGTTACTTAGACTCCTAAGCAAAAGTAAACTAGCAAATCCTGTACTAGTGACTCAGGTACAAGAATATGTCCTAAGTTAGGAGAGATTGTGGTCTATCTTGTCAAAGCTTAAAGTATATTACTCCTGGATTGCCAAAGCCTGAGTGTAAAGACCCGTTCTGTTTTGAGCCTTTTAAGATGTCTAGCTAGACGTCTGGACTCCTTCCCAGACGTTTGGAAATTGAAAAACCTATACACACATTTGCTTTCTATGCGCAGGCAGTGTGCAGTCCGTCTCTCTCTCCTCTCTTCTTTTTTGCTTCCCCGACGAAACCCTAAACCCCTTGCCTATAAGAAGCCCCCTTCCTCTCCTCTCCACTCCACCACCACCTTCCTTCCCACTCCATTGCCATGAGTGAGACACGCTAGAGAGAGGGAGAGAGAGCGAAGAGGAGGAGAGGGAGTGAAGAGAAGGAGAAGGTCGAGCTCACGAGCTTCGTGGGAGCTCACCGGAGGGTTGCATGGTCACTGCTACACGTGCGGGAGGAGGAGAGCTTTGGGGCACCGTCCCTGACCTTCTGCAGCGGTCGGAGCTGCAGTGGAGCAGGAGGAGCCGCGGTGGAGCGCGGCGAGAGAAGTGGGAGTGCAGTCTGATACTGGAGTTTTTCTAGTATCAGACGTTCGGAGTGCCTTCCAGGTGACGGGCTGGATGTTTGGCGACGACACCGGAAGTCTGAAAGTGGGTGTATCGCGAAGGTACGTCTTCCTCGCGATTATGGCCGTGTAGGCCGCACCGCAGAGGCGATCTGCTTGGCTAAAAGGGATGTGCTGCTCTGTCGTGCACAGGAGCAACTTTGGGAAGGCATGCGGCACACCCTCCCATGCTTTTCAGACGTCTGGACAGTTGACCAGATGACCGGAGACGTTCCCAGACGACCAGAGGACTAGTTGGACGTCTGGAACTGAGTCTAGACGGTCGCGGAGTAGTCCTGAACATCTGAAGTAATCACAGGAACCTGAGGTAAGTCTCTGATGACTTTTAAGACGTCTGGACTTGGTTTCAGATGTCTGATTTGGGTCTGCAGACATGTTTTTGACCCGTTTAGGTTCCGACCGAGATCTGTTTTACGTAAATGAAATATTTGTGGTTTCCTTGTGAGTTCCTACCGAGAAACCTTTATATACTATTCTGAACATTTTTTTGTGATGTATTCCTTGGTATAGGACTTCAATCTAGTGCATGTCTAGGGCTTGTAGAGGTACGTGGGCCTGCAGTTCGAGCCCCCAGTACTCCCAGATTGTCTGGTAGAGTGGTTTCCCCCTATTCTATTTATAAAACATGAATGCATCTATGATATTTAGATAACTGGGAGCTTAGGATGTGGCATGAATCCTAGGATGAGAAATAGTTGCACTGTTTGTGTGTGTGATTTAGATTGTATTTATAAATGAATGAGCTGAATTGTTAGCAACTGCCTGTTAATGAATACGAGCTACCTGTTAGAATATGAGCTGCCAGAGATAATTAAATTGTTACCTGTGATATTGCTTGTTGCATGTGTTTAATTGTGGAAATACGAGCTGCATGTGTATAATACGGGAAAGGAATTGTGAATGATGAAACCTGGTATGGAGTAATATGGTGAATATGAGCATGAACCCTATAGGGAGTTAGGAGTAGAACTCCTGTGGATGAATGGAAAGGCCTGGAAATGTGGATGGGAAGTGTGTTGGCCCTTGAGTATGTGGTACCAAGGAGAGCGATTATTCCCTTTTTACTGTAGAGCAGAGCTAGTTGCCCTTGGGTTGGGACCCGGGGTTAGGATTGGTCACTCTACACTGACTTCTGTTGGCCCTCATGTACACGGTATCGGGGAGAGCTACTAGTGTAGGGAGGGAGCTAGCCACCCCACAAGGCCCAGGGTTCAACTAGCCACCCTATATCGACTTGTTAGGCCCACTGGGCAAACTGGGGTAGTCAGACGAGGGTGCGCGGACTATGGAGGAGTGAGACTCCTGTTTGGTTTTGAGGGGCGAGACCCCTGTTTCTCAGAGGGCTAGGCCCTATGCTGTTCCGTGCTGTACTTTGGGCTTAGCTGCTATCAGAAACGACTGATCGCGTGCTAGTGTGGGGTAGCTACCCGTGCGCTTATCGCGTGTGCCGTAGTCACCGCTACGTTTGTCTGTGAGCTCGGGGTGGTTGACTGGGTGTAGGATTACCACTAAGGACTCTCCCGACTAGGAGAGCACCACGTGTGCCTTCTACTCTTCGAAAAAGATTGCAATCAAGATCATTCCCACGAGGAACATGCGAGATCAAGAAAGAAATCTAAAAGTAAACCAATGGGGTGAAAAGGAATTACTTGTAAAATAAAATAATTGGAAAAGATAAATTTACCGGCTAGCTTTTACTACTTTAAATAGTCTGGTTGCCACTCTACTCAGCGTTCGCTGACTCCATTTTCTCATAACCCTTTACAGGTCCAGGAGTTGAGCAGCCCGAGTTACTGGCTGCAGAGGGTGCTGGGCCCAGTCGAGCCCAGCAGTAGTTTTCTTACTGTTGTCGTACTCTCTTTCTGCTAGTGAGTTTCAGACTTTGTTTACTGTTTCTATTACTGTACTTTTGTTCTACTTTGCTGTTGTTGTGGTGGTATGTACTGACTAGTAGCTTTTATTTCCTTTATTGCTTGTACGCTTTTACTGTTAGTTATATTGCATAGTGAATGCGGTTTATTTTCCTGCTTTTCAATTATTTCTTGTTGGACGACTGGGCCTTGGGATTAGTCAAGTTGAGCCGATCCCGGTCATGTAGGGATTTAGGAACCGGGTTGTAACACTGAGTGAATCAAGCTACAGTGGCCCAGAAAGTCTAACCAACAAAGGTTGAATATTCATAAATATTTATTCTATTTTTGTTTTCAGCTATAAGATCATAATTAAACACTTAAATTCTTTTCAATGATTTTTTCTCTCCTCAAAATTTTTCAATCTTCTGGAGTTCTTCCTCAACAATAAAGTTCAGGTTAGGTCCCTTATTGTATTTTTGGAATTTTTATTTTTTACAATTATGTTGTATTTTTAACTTTGTAATTTTTTCATATTTTTTAAAATATTTTCAAAATTTTTTGTTATTTTTGATAATACTATACTGATGTGTCTACAATTTCATTTTAGAAAATGACTCATTATTTACATCCCCTCATACTTAAATGATGCAATGTCTTCATTGTATGAATAGGGTGGATGCAAATGCATGCTCTACTTTTTTGACTATCTTAAACTGGGTGACAGAAGGAAGTCAGAATGAGGAGATAAAAATCTATGTGCGGACGATTTCAAGTCTGATACAAGATCAGAGTGGAAAGTCGGGCTAAGAAGTGAAATGCATATGTGACAATGAATGTATGGTAAAAATGCAAAGGTAGACACCTAATGCAAGAAATGGAAGACAAGAAAGGTGAAAAGAGTTATATACAAAGGATAGGTTTGCTAAGTTTAACGCCTTCAGCTAGGCGTAAAACCAGTAGAAGAGGTATCAGTAAAAATAGGTTCAAGAAGTTGGAGCGAAACAGTAGAATTGACAAGTCTTAGATCATGTGACTCAATGAAGGGTTTCAGTCTTTGTCCATTGAAAGTGAAAGGTTCAGATTTGTCAATCTTAGTGATCTCAATAGCTTCGTTGTCAAAGATTCTTAAGATTTTAAAAGGTCTGGTCCATTTGGATCTAAGTTTCCTTGGAAAAAGCTTTAGTCTTGAGTCAAATAGGACTTTCTAACTAGGGTGAAAGGTTTTCCTACGGGTGTGACGGTCATGGAAGGCTTTTAATTTATCCTCATAAATCCTCAAGCTTTCATAAGATTCATTCCTCAATTCATCTAGCTTAGAAATTTGTAATCTTCTTTGATCACTGACCTTCTCTAAGTCCAAGTTATACTTTCTGATGGCCCAATAGGCTTTGTGCTCAATGAAAGAGTGATCTTCATTTTTGTTTAAAATTTTAACATAAAATGATGTGTCATTGTATTTAATCCCGTGGTAGAAAATCACTTTTCAAAATATTTTAATTTTCATATTCTAACCACGAATAGTTAGGTCATCTCCACAGGGAGGAATTAGCCTATCAAAAATGAGTAATGATGCATCAAGTAATCAGGAATATCAACAAATGTGTATGCTAACTAGTGTTCTCATTTCCAGCATAAATTCTCAATTTAGGTAATTAATCAAGAATCTAAGGGTGCACATGCAAAATCACCACCATGGAAATACTAGAATTGCTATCTTAATACTGACAAGCATCATCAAATTAATTAAATCAGAATTTATTCCCCATAACAAGGATACATGTTTGCTTAGTCATGAGATGAATGTAATGTGACTGCATGCAATTCAATTAGAATTGAGGGACATTCATGCAATTTTATCATAATATAATAATAAGATAAATAAGTAAATAGTGTATTTGACAATGGCATACCTTGTAAATTTTAATAGGAGAGAAAACAGGGGATTTTACTTCTCTCTTGTTCGTGCGCGTGGAGAGGCGATCATCGGCTGGCTGGAGTTTGATGGAGGTACGTCGGAGACTGAGCATCGTAACGGAGGTGGTGCGGCGGCCGGAGGTAGACAGCGGCGGCTGGATGGTGGAGGCAAAGAATGTTGGCGATGGGTGTTGTGCGCACGGTTGTGGCGGCCTGTGGCGTGGCCTACGGTTGCTCGCTCGTGCGTGGGTGCGTTGAGAGCGCTGCGTGGTGAGGGCGAGGTGTGGGGTGCGAGGTGTGCTGTGCAGAAGGGGGAAGGGCGCTGCTCGCTTTGGGTTCTTCTCTTTGCAGCAGTGGAAGAACGAAGGAGATGAAGATGACGAAGTGGAGGAGGCCACGCATGCGGCTGCTGGCCATGTGAGGGTGCGGCTGTGCTGCGCGCGGTGAGGGGGCACGGCTGTGCTGTGTGTGGGTGCGTGGCTGCGCGAAGGTGTGTGGTCTGCCTGCGGGTGCTTGGCCGGTGGTAAAGCCGGGCATGGCCTCGCGCGGGCTGAAGGTGGTTGCGGTGAGGAGCAGGCATGTGTGGCTTACTGCAATGCCGAGGCTAAAGATGGTGAGGATGAAGAGGGACCGGCGGTGGTGGTTGTAATGGAGGTGGTGCACGCTGTCACCATGCACCACCGGGCAGGTGTGGCGCTTGACGGAAGGCGATGGTGAGCATGGTGCATGCTATGTTCATGGTGTACGCCATTTCCATGGTAGCAGAGGTGGAGAAGAAGAGATATCCCCACAGGGGGGAAGGAAGGCCCGCCTCCTCTCGCCAAGAGCCCTCCTTTTTATCTCCTCCCCGGCGCAAGTCAAGAGATTTTCAAATCCCTTACGAATCTTGGCTGGCGGTTGTTGATGGAGTTGTTGAGGCCGGTCGGAGGTTGAGAGATTTTTTGGGGGGGGGGGGGATATCTCTTCACCACCCTTTTCTTTGCACAAATTATTCCTACAATAATGAAACATAAAATAATTACATAATAAGTTATAGAATAAATGTAAACTTAAATAATGATGCATGCCATCATTTAATGACCTAATGTGGTTATTAACAAACATAAAAGGTTAGAATAGAATTACTTAAGCGTAACAATAGTCCATTAAAATGGACTCATCAAATACCCCCATGCCTAAGATTTGCTAGTCCTTAGCAAAAATGAAAAATAATAGAAGTAATCAGAAGATTTCTTCTTTTATTTTTTCAAAACTTTAGAGATCTAGACAAATGTGAAGTGATAATAGCCTAGGTAACAGATCCAAGTGAAAAGCCAATTCGCATTGGGAGTTCGTATTTCACCCTTGGTAAATATTTCTGTCGGGATAGGCAACTACTTCCCTTGGGGATAAAGTAGAAGATAATATGTAATTTGACCCCAGCTTTTGGCTTAGGTAGGAGATATCGAGTTGAATGGATTTGTATTTGGTGGCACACACTCATCTGGTGCTACATGTAATCTAGTACTACAGACTCTAGATCTCTAGACTATTAAACAAGTCAACTCGGAGAGAGGCTAAACAACTGTGCTCTCCTGATGTTCCTTGGTGCTCACTCTTTTCTTTCTTTTCTTTCTGAGATCCTAAATCTCACTAGATTTAGTAAGTGTACTCACTGTTTGGTGGTCTCACATGACATTCATACTTCAATTAAAATCCTAATAACTCTACAGCTAAGTTAGAGTTCTTAGCCAATATTCGGGTGATCAGAAATACTGAAAGGTAGGTATGGGTCATATTTGGTGGATCGCGATAAGTGTTTTTGTTACCTCAGAAACAATGTTACAAAGATAAAATTATAAACTTGGACTCTTTTCTTTTTCTTTTCTCTCTTTCTTTTCTTCTCTCTCTCTGTTTTTTTAATATAATTGTTTCTTCTTTTTTTTTTTTCCTTTTTCTTTCTTTATCAATCAACATAACATGACATAGACTTTTATTTATGAGGCATTATTAGGGATGATGATGGTCAAGAGGATATGTGTTGCTTATTTGGTGGAAGTGCCTATTCTTGGCATCGGGAAGGAATGGATAAGACATGCATATTTCTTACCTTTGACGCTATTACCCTCCTTCAGCCGGGGACTCTATGAAGGACGGTCGTAATCATCTACCATAGTCATAGATTTATTAAGACTCAATCTCTGTGTATCTGCCTTATTTGGTGACTCTCAGGAATTGACACAAAGTATGCACACAGGAACAGAGAGCAAAAACTATGCCTAGCTCTGAAGTATCATCATCTAGTTGTCCAAAACTTAAGATTCCTTGCACTAGACTTAGCACACCAGTAATCTCTCTACTTTCTTCTCATAAATATGAGGTGGATCTACTAGAAGATAGTATGCCTGACTCCCTATTAACTGTCCAAGGGTTCAGTAGACTAAAAATGCTTATTGGTTTTCTTCAAAGATCCATAACCCAGTCTACGTGCACGTGAAGTAAATGTATTGGATTCTAAACTTAAGAAATAATTCAAGAAGAAAAACCTTCAATGACAAAGGTATTTTTCTAGGGACTAACCAATTCAGCTGAAGAAAAGAAATAAATTTTTTTATTTATATGCTAACCTAAATGCATGAATACTTTCTAAAATGTAAAATGCACCCCCCCATGCCTAAATCCTACAATGTCTCCATTGTAAAATTAAAATAGGGGGAGAAAGGAAAGGAATCACCTGATGACGGTGTTATTTAGAACGCTGGGTTGCCTCCCAACAAGTGCTGCATTTTCTATCAGTAGCCAGACTTATATGAAATTTATAAGTCTGGTTCCAGACAGAAAAAGTTAGGCCCTAAAAATATGCGTAATAGCATGGGCCTAGAAAACAGGTAGCCACGGATGTTGGCGAGCTGATTATGCAACGTAATCCCAAATTCTCGCCAAAAGGTATAAAAGCAGAAAACCTCGTTGGCTACTTGGGGAGGTCTAGGAATAACAAAAGGAATATGAAAAGCGGCCTCTCGAAACGGAATAAGTGGAGGATAACAAGGATCCTCCAAAGCAGGACGGGTTTTAAAATATATAAACATTATTATTTCAAAACCTTGAATGGCAAGACTAAAAGTACAAGCATCAATCCACATTCGCCATTCTACCCGAGGATGTACTGGCCTGATATGTTCTTCAGAAAGAATGTACATGAGAAGAGATCTGAGCCAAGGATTGGTTAGGGAGTGTAAAGGTTGTTTGTAGTGTTGGAAGGTAATGATTAAGTCCAATGAGGGCTTAGTCGGTGTTAGGTCCAATTCCAACAACGATTTAGATTGTGTATTCTCCCTAACAATTGTAGACAACTTCACGTTACCCTGCCTAGCATTAATGATCGGAGTCATATTTTCACCTTCCAGTATATGTGAATTAATGGTGGACTCCAAATTATATTCCTTTGATGGCAGTGTCGAAACAATAGAATCATTATCATTAATCTCATCGTCGAATTCTTTTGGTTCACTCAAATTTTTGTCAAGGTGTATATGTGATTCATTAGCAAAGAAAGGAGTTGCTTCCGTATCATTAATTATTTCAGACGGAGGATCCATCTTAATGTTTTGGAGTAAGCCTATATCACGCAATTCTTTGTTCTTCTCGGGGCATAAATCCTTAATTGACTTGTTTTGTCCCCCAGAGTCTCTCTTAGGCTTCTCACTATTGTGTTTGTCCTCCTCTAATATCAACTCCTATTTTGATGGAGGATGACTCTCAAAAGAAGGGAGGAATCCGGATTTCACCATATTATTTATATCCTTTGGGGGTAAGTCCTCAAATAACAAATAATCCCCTTGTGATTCACTCTAGATTTCAGTCCGGATTCCTCCACTGGGTCATCCTCATCCTCTGAAATAGACTCTTTATATCCCTGAGAGATAATGTCTGAATTTTTCTAGTGTAAATACTACTGCTAGCAATTCCTTTTTAGTGACGGTGTAATTCCTCTGAGCTTCATCTAAGGTCTTGCTAGCGTAATAAATGACTGTAGGTTTCCCGTCCAGTTTTTGCCCAAGGATAGCCCCTACTGCATAATTAGAGGCATCACACATGATCTCAAAAGGGTGAGACCAATCTGGGGGTTGTAGTATTGGTGCCTTGGTAACCAGATCACGAAGTGTTGTATAGGCACGAACACAATCATCAGAGATCTAGAAGTCTACATCCTTAGAGAGGAGATTGGTGAGAGATTAGGCTATTTTCGGGAAGTCTGCTATAAATCATAACACGTAAAAATCGATTCGCTACACAATCTGGGGTTTTGTGTGGTTTGTAATATGCGAGTTTTATAAGTCGTTGTAACGTGTAAAAATCGATTTGCTTTTAAAATTTGTAACCTAGATAGTGGAGTATCTAGGGTCATCCAAGGAGGCAATGTTTGTAAATTCAGATCTTTTACTCGAAATATAGGAAATCAACTTTCTTTTAAGTTTTTCAATATAAGATTTTTTTGGTTTTTGAAATAATAGGCAATCACACTTTAAAGAGGGAGAGAGACTAACACCTATAAGCCAACCCTAAGGTGAGAAGAGTAACCTCTCTCTAAGCTCACTCTAGGTATGTGGAGGCCTAAAGTAATTAGGGAGAGGGAGTGAAAAAATGCTAGAACAACAATTATAAAAAAATGTGACAAAATTGAAAAGAAAGCAGTTTTTATTGAATAGAATTTATGTTTTACAAAAACATGTATAGGAATGCTTCTACTTGAAATTGAAGAAACAGAAATAGTAAAAATACAAATCCTCTAGATAGTATTGGTGAAGAAGAGAGTCTTCTTGCTCCAAGCCTAGTTTCTCCTTGGCTTGAAAAGAAGATCTCCTTCTTCTCCTTCTTTGCAAAGCTCCTCCAAGTTGGTGTCTTCCTCTTTGGTAAGCCCCAAGGGGGGGCGTGCTTTGGCTCCTCCAAGGTGGTTGCTCTCCACCTCAATTGTCTCCTCCAAGGGTGGGTGTGCACCACCCTCAAAATACTCCTCCTAGGGTAGGCATGTACCCTAGGTCTTCTTCCTTGCTTAACTTCTCCCTTTGACTGGCGTGGGCACAAGAGAGAAGAGAAGAGGGGAAGGCACCAAGGGGACAGAGTGTCCCCTTAATCCTCTTTTTCTTCTTCTCTTGGCCATCTATGGAAGGTGCAAGTATGGTGTATTAATGGTAGCCAAAGGTGAGTGTTAATGGTGGTAGGTAGGGGTATATATAGGAGTGGTAGGGGGGTAGGTGTAGTTAATGGATGGAGGGCTAGGATGGGTTGTAGAGGGTGGTTATAGGATCCTAAGGTTGAGAGGGGTGGTGCCAAAATGGAAGGGTGCTTGATGGTTGTCGCCAACCCTAGGTGAGAGCTTGGGTTGGGTTTAGGTTAGTGTGTTGTAGGGTTGAGATGGAGTTGTAGGTGGTGGTTGTTGGGATCTATGGTGGGTTTTATTTGGCGCCAAAGGAGGGGATGCTTAGGTGGTGGTTAGGTTGAGTTGGCGCCAACATAGGTGTGGTTTAGGGTTGGTTAGGTGGTGCCAACTTGTGGGTGGTGGTGATGGGGTATGGTGGTGAATGGATGGTGAGGATTAAGGTGGAGTTGGAGCCAACAAAGGGGTGTATGTAGGTGGTGTGTTGGCGCCAACTAGGATGGTTTAGGGTTAGTTAGGGTGGTGTTAGGTGTAGGGTTAGGTGGCGCCAACCTTAGGGTTCTAGAAGGTGGGTAGGTGTAGGGTAGGGATGGCCTTATAAGGTGGTGGTTATGTGGTAGATGGTTGAGGGTATTTGGCGCCAAGTGTAGGGATGTGTAGGGGTGTAGTTATGGTGGGTTAAGTGGTGTTGGTGCCAAGTGTAGGAGGGTTAAGGGTGGTGCCACTAGATGGATGGTGGAGATAGGTTAAGGGGGAATGTGTAGGGCGGATGATGGGGCTTCAAGTTGGTGCCACCTTGAAAGGATGTGGAGGCTCTTTTGGCACCAACTTGAGGTGGGTTAAGGTGGTGGTTATGGGTTGCTTTGGAGGGAAAATTAGGTGGCCTTTGGTGGTGGTGGTGTGAAGGGTCATAAGGGTTGGTGGCGCCAACTAGGAGTGGACTAGTTAGCTTGCTTAGGTGGTGGACTTGGAGTAGTGGTTAGGGTGAAGTTAGGTTATGGTTTAGATGGATGGCCATGGAGGTGGAGCTGGTTTTGAGATTAGCTAAGCTAGCTAAGCTAGCTTAACTAATGCTTCAGTAGAAGAAGGGGTAGGAAGGATTAGGGTTTAGGGGGGAGGAGCTGAGGGAGTAGCCTTGAGCTACCCTGAAGCTTGTGGGAGCTATCATCTGCTGAAGAAGTCCTTGTAGGAGCTTAACTACTCTACTTTAGTTAGCTAGTTCTTTGCTAGCTACTAAATTGAGTAGGTTGAGGTGGGTTGAGTTGGTATCAACTATTCTGGAGCTCGGGGAAACTGGCTGTGGACTTCTCTACTGACTTAGCTAAAAACTAGTAGCTAAGCTAAGTTGATTGGAGCTCCTATGAGCTAAGAGGAGCTAGGTGGAGTTGGAATGAGCTGAACTAGAGCTGGAATGAACTCATGTCAACTTAGTTGAGCTAGCTAGTGTTCCCAGTGAACTGATTAGAGCTAAGATGAGCTAGAATCAACCAAGTTGAGCTAGATCTGAGAGGAGTTGAGGTAGGTTTAGCTAAGTTGGGCTACCTTGAGCTACCATTCAGCTAAGATGAGATGGATGGAGCTGGAAGGAGCTAAACATAACCAAAGTAAGCTGGAGTTGGATCTGGTTGAGTTCCAGCTGAATTGAACTTCTTCTTCACCATTTGCCTTCATGAGTGTCAGGGTTTTAGGGTTTTGCTTATTTGTTTTAACCCTAACACTTAAATAAACATGTTAAAAATAACAAAATAATGCAATGCATGCCTAACCTATGTGATGCCTAAATGCAGCTCAAAAACTCATTTGCAGAGTTAAAATCCTAAGAGCTAGATCTGTTTTAGGGCATAAGAATGATGATAAACTATCGTTTATTAGCTATCCTCGTCTAAGTAGCGTTGTTGTAAGAGGTTGAACTACTTTCATTTAAAGTAGTTCATTAGTGGATTTGATCGACTCGGTTGATCGGGAAATCCTAAACGGAGAGGTTTAGGTGGTGGTTTTTACCCAGGTTTAGGTTTCCACCTAAAAATCATTTTGTACTTGTGTGATTGCAAATTGTTGTGAGATTGTTATTATTTTTCTACATTATTTTTCATATCACGCAAATCTCACCCCTCCGTTGTAGAACCCACATTTGGTATCAGAACAGGTCTTGCATTTTTAGCGTCACACACCAACAAGAGATCATGGAGGGAGGCATCATGACAATGAGACACATTGAGGGGCAGTCCACTACTCATCTGTTAGTCACTCTGAAACGGGTTTTAAAATTGTTGCATTGTAGTATAGCTCAAATCAATGTGAAAACATATAAAATTTATTACTCGAATTTGAAGTCTGAGGTCAAACATAGGGAGTAAATAGGAATTCACATAGTAATCTCGATAATGTAAATGAGCATAAGAAAATGAGCCAAATAATGCTAAGCAATGAATATTAATTACTCAAAATTGATCATCAATGTAGAATATAAGTCTAACAAGAGTTTGGCATATCAAAAAGAAATCTAGAATAAAAATAGTGGTGATTTAGATCACCAATTACTTAATCTAGATACTCATATAATAGTTAAGCAGGAATGCCAAATAAACCAACAATATCTAGGATCACTTAAGTAATTAAATAAATGAACAGTGCCGCGGACGTCTGATTTGCTAATCAGACGGCTTAAGTGCTTCCTCTTCTTCTCAGCCCTTTTTCTTCTTCTTCAGCTATGCCTTCTCTCTTTTCCTTTTGTCTTCAGCCTCTTCTCCCTTCTTCTAAGCAGGTCTTCTTTCTTTCCTCCTCTTCTGCGAAGACTTCCTTCTCTTCTTTCTTTCTTCACACATAGAGGGCAGCCATCTCAGAATTAGCTAAGTGTCGCACAGGGCAAAACCCTCCCTTGCTCCATGCTCTCTCTCTCTCTCTCTTTCTCTCCTCTTAGGTTCTGCCCTCCCAGAGCCAGTCAGGGTAGTGGGTTATCGGGTAGGTGAGCACCTGGGTCCAGGGTCACCGGCATGGTGTAATGACCGAGTGGACATGCTTAGGCAGGTAGTTGGGTGTACCAGGCCCGCGGGTGAAGTGTTGTGGGTGACGCACGTGAGGGCGCAGGGGACCTCACCCCCTATGTGTCGAGGCGAATAGCCTTATGTAGAAAAATAATTTAAGTCATTGTGGGCACTCTTCACGTTACGAGGTGGGACTAAATCCCACACTTCCTCTTCACGTACAATTGTAGGGTTCATTCCTTCAATTGCTGCAACTCATGAGGTCCAGGCGTCCAATTGACCACCTGGGGCAGTGTTTGAGGTGATTCCGCACAGTCTGGGACTTCCACCTGGGGCTATGGAGACCTGGAGCGAGGTTGAAGCTTCCTTGAAGCTCTTCGGTAATGGCGGCTGTAGGTCCTGTACTTGAAAAGATAAACACGGCCTTGCAATCACATCAAAAGTGCTCAGGAGCTTCTCTGAACGTCATGGAATGTAATTGTGGTGGTGGCATGTTGCGAGGATGTGTATAGGTGGCTAGCAAAGGAAAAATAGGTCTGAGATGATGGGTTTGTTCGGTGGAGGGTTCAGGTGGACGAGAAGGCAAATAGAGATAGGGGTTCTGTGCTTGGAGGGACGACGGTGCTTTTGGGAGTTGTGGCGAGGCATGTGGATGAGTGTAGCGATGGGGGCGCCTCGCCGGAGGAGCGGTCGGAGACGGGGACGATGAGGGTAAACGGCATAGTCGAGGGGTTGTTGTAGGTGTTTTGGGTAGGAGACTAACCTAAAAGAGCTAAGGATCTAATCTAACCCTAATCTAGTAGATGAAGGGGAGAGAATGCCACCGGCTTTGATCGGTCGGTGTCGAGGAAGATGAATCCTCCATGAGAGGGACAGCGGCGAGGAGAGGGGAAGATGGCGCCTATTGTGACCAGCGAGACACGGAGGAAGATGGGGAAGGTTGCTACGCTACCAATTTGACCCTTGGAGGTGTGGAGGAGAGAGATCGAGAAGGTCCGCCGGAGCTTAGGTTGGAGGTGGCCGGTGATAGAGAAAAGAAGAGATTTTTGGCCTTGAACCTAGCTCAAAAGCAAGATCGTGCCCTGGGGATTCTTTTATAGGGTTCAGGAGGGGATTTTGAGTTTGGAAGCTTGATTTTGAGCTTGGAAGCTAAGCTTCCAAGCTAGGAATTGTTGTCGGAGTAGGAATTCTCTAGGATGCCCTAATCTCATGCGTTTGCATGAGACATTGGGAAAGTTTTAGGGCTCATGGATGGATTCAATGGGAAGAGGACTCCTCAAGGAATCTTCCTTCCAATTTTGGAAGAGATTGATTGATCAGAGGAGTTCTCTTCAATCAAAGGTCACCGGAGTTGTAAGAATAAGATTCATGCTGGTGGGGACCTTTCTGTGAAGAAGATAAAGAAGTTGGGGGGCTATTTGTAAGGAATTCAAAAGTTAAGGGTCTGAATGAGATAGAAAGAGTCTGATTGGATAAAAATGCAAAGTTGGTCAAGATGATCTCAGATTGGGCCCAAATTTTGGTAAAAACCTAATTTGGACCCAAGGAATCAAATGGTGAAGTTAGATTTAGGTTTTGACCTCGTTTGACTAGGTAATTTATGCAAAAACCTAAATTAGGGCAAATGTCAGTCTGAGACTCTGTTTTGGGTCAAGATGTATTCTGATGGTCAAATTGAAGGTACCAAATCCTAGAGAATATTTTTCTATGAAGTTTAGAGGGTTTAGGTAAATTTTATCCTAATCAAAACCTCAGTTAATTAAGTGGGTCTGTTTTTAGGGTTTTAAAAGTTATTTAATTCTCAAAACATGTGAAAATCCATTTATGTCTTTTCTCACCCACTTGTTGGATATTTAAGACCATTTGACCCTTAATTATCCCCTGGAAAAATCATGATTGTACTGCATTCATGATATGATGGTAAAATTATAATTTTAACCCTGTTTTCTTATCTCTCTCAGAATGATTATGCAATGACTTAGGGCTCTTTGGCAGTTATGTTGGAGCATTTATTCCTTGATAATGACTAAATTTAGCTAGTTGTGGCTCATGATGGTGTTCCCATCACCGTCCTCCCTATTTCGATAGGAGCAACTACGGGTATTGGAAGCTTAGGATGAAGACATGGCTTCAAGTCAACGACTTCACCATTTGGGCTCGGTGTGAGAACCCACTCGACATTCCGAAGAGACCCGTAGGAGGCTACTTGCAGTAGTAAATTTGGGATCTCTCTCTCAATGCAAAAATAATGAACGCATTGTATTGTGCGTTGAGTCCCGAGGAATTCAATAGAATCTCTCAATGCGCCACCGCATACGAGATTTGGCATACATTAGAGGTAACTCATGAGGGTACTCCAAAGGTAAGAGCTTCTAAAATTAAAATTTTATCTCAAGATTTTGAATCTTTTTCTATAAGACCTAATGAAACTTTGAGTGAGTTGAATACTAGGTTTACTCTCATAATGAATAATCTGAACGCTTTAGGAAAGACCTTCATCAAGTGGGAGCTTCAAGGAAAGCTTCTCCATTCTCTCAGACTAGAATGGGAGCAGAAGGTCACCGCCATCGAGGAGGTGAATGAAGTCGAAGAGCTCAATATGGAGGATCTCCTAGGCAATCTCATGGCCTATGAGACCAAGATAAAGAAGAAGAAGAAGGATACACCGGAACCGAAGTCAAGGAAGTCCCTTGCCTTTGAAGCAACTTCGGACAACGAGGTAAGTTCCGACGACGAGGAACTTAAATTTTTATTTAAAAAATTTTCTAGGTTTTACAAGGATACAAAGAAAGAGAAGGTGAGGAAGGAAAAGAAGGAAAGTCCAAGATGTTGGTCTCCTGGCCACAATAGTATACAAATTATTATGTAATTTGTACAAATTATCCTAACTACAATATGGTGAATGTTATGCATTATTCACAATGCTAAATGCAATGTTAAGCTTAGGAATTAACATAAGTAGGCATTTTATCATGAATAAATGCATATTTATCATACCCCTATGCCTACCTTTTGCCAGTCCCCAGGAAAATTACCCTAAATGCTATTTATAACTAAAACTAGGAATTGATTGCTTGGGCATAAGTTACTTGTCAACAGGAGGAAATTTCTACCAAGAAACTAAGAACCTAACCCGTAAAGACTCAACAGCTCCTGAGTTGCCTGAATGTAGACCGCTCGAGTCGTCGCCTTATTCTATATAGAAGCTCCTGAGTTTTCTGATGAATATATTTTTTCATCTTTTCTAATTTTTTTGGATTTTTGGAGTTGAGAACTTCGGGGTAACTTTTTACGGCTACTCAACCCATCCAAGACTCGAAAAGGACTCTAAGTACTAAGTATCTTGTCGTGAAAATTGTGAAAGACTCACTCAACGGCAATTAAAACGGACTTCAGGTTTCTACTCCCTTAGGTGACGTAAAAATTCTACCTTAATGTTTATCTTTCCAATTGGTAGCTTTCTCCCTACCTGTTTATATATATTTTTTATATGGGATCAACACAAGGGTGAACCCAGCGTATATCTCCTCGGTTTATTCTACTTCTCCGCTTCTTCCCTAAGTGTTTTGGGATTTTTGTGTATTTCGTGAGTTGGGTTCTGGACAACCGGCTGATGAGCTGTTACCATCGATCACTTGCCAGCCATACTCGTGTGGTGAAGTGTGACTTTATTATTTTTTTCTTCTTTTTCTATATATACTTTTTTTTCTTAAAGTAGGTGGCTTCCTTGATCTAAGATTTACCTAAAGGTAATAAAAGAAAATGGTCTAGTGGCTGTGTTCTAGACAATCGGCTGATGAGCTGTTGCCATCGACCACTTGCTAGCCATACCTCCCTAGAAGGTTCATTAGCTACCCAATTTCTGTTAGAATCACTAATGAGTGAGTCAGTGCAAAATGTGTGTAGATGCTTAGACTAAAAATCCCCCCAAATCAGAGGGCAGGTTGAAAAGTTGTATACTTATCACCCTACTTTATGGACTAAATTAAGATAAATTATGGTGGTAAGAACTCGAGACCAAGTCCACATTTTAGTGGACACTTGGACTGATTAAGTCCGGAGACCTGAAGAGTCTAAGCATTCAGGTTCCTACTGTATCATTTCCTAAAGTTGACAAGCTCCTAATGTCTAAGTTTTCTTTTCCTAATTTTTCTTTCTTTGTTTTTTTTTTGAATAAAAAGTAGAAATTAGTTCAAGCTGACAATTTTGCACTCAGATCATGAGAATTACCACCCCCCCATTCCTATCTTAGACAATGTCCTCATTGGAAAATAAATTTATTTAAGGGAGTAAGGAAAGAAATCACCTGAGTTGTCATTGTGTATCTGGTCAGCTTGAAACGTCTGGGCTAGTGCTAGGATCAATCACTGAGCTTAGTTCCTTCAGCTAGGCATAGTACATAGACAACCAAGTATCAATCGGTTGAATGTTCTGGGTCAAGAAGGGGAAGACATAATCAGCTAGACCCAGAGTCAGAAGTCCGCAGATGCAGACTAGATTATGGTGAAGTCCCATCCCTAAGGGACGGGAACTCAGAAAGTCTTTGGTCATGCATGCCTTAGTCCATTCGTCTCTTTTCCTTTGGGTCTGCTGACCAGAAGTTTGTTTGGATGGATGTAACCCTAATCTATAATGTCAGACATTTAGATTGTCAGAATAAGCAGCTCTTGCCCTTATAAAATTAGGTTCAAGGTGATAATGAAGCATAGAGTTTTTATTCCTCCCTGGATCTAAGTTATAAAGGTCATAGGGGTCCTGATAAGAGGTTGGTGGCTTGATCAACACAGGACCCCTGCAGTCAACATTTCCTTCTTTGATTTCATTGTCCTAAGGGGGGTCATTTCTGTATCCATCCAAAAACTTAATTTCAACAAAATATTCTCTTCTTACTCTAAAAGTTTGGAATCTAAAGGCTTAGCTAAACTCTTCATTAGTTGCATTAACATCTTTGAGACTTGAGTTAGCTATGAAGGAATGTGTCCGATCAATCATGATTGATTTGGGTGGGTCCAAGTGAAAATCCTCCCAATCCTCAATCATGATTTCTCTGTCTAATTCCTCATAACCATTGGAGCCTGAAATGTTGTTCATTTCTTCCAAATCACAGTCAACCATCAGGGAAGAACTTGTGGTGCAGTTAATTTCATCATTCATTTCATGCTCCAGTTCTTTTTGTTCCTTTCCTTTGAATCCATGATGGGGTCTGTAAGTATTTCACAATCAAAGTGTTCAGAGTTAGATTCCCCATCCCCAAATGTTGATGTCCCTATTACTAAATTATTATCATTAAATTCAGGGACATCGACCCCAATCTTATCCTTCAAATTTTTAGATTCACCCTCATTTTCTACCTATTTGTGTTCCAAAGTATCCTTAATGCTTTCCAACGTTAGGGGAGTGTTGATAGTGACTGCACCAATTTTGGGCAACTAGGTGTGGTCCAATCAATTATCACAGGGCCTTGTTCAATTATCTCTAAGAAATAAGTTTCTTTCATCACTTGTTGTTGACCCTCTTCATCCAATTGTTGGAACATGTTAAGCATTCTTTGTTTCATCTCAACCATTCTTTGGTTTTGGTTATACAGATCTAATTGAATATCGCAAAGAGTTGGTTGAGTGTCATTGGGTTTCCCTTGGTTTTCTTTCATATTGTACTCAGGGTTAGGGGGGTATGGTTGAGGATGTGTATTAGAGTTTGTACTGGGGTTTAAGTTTTGGGTGGATCCTCTATTTTGTCATTTTCAAGGTCTAACTCCTCAAGAGGCACCATTTTCTATTTAGTTTTGCTCCAGAATAATTAAGGTTTTAAGTCCTCCTCCCAATTGGATTCTTCATCAGGGGTCCACAATGGGTGTTATCATACTTGGTTTGCCTATGTTTACGATCATCATCATATGATTTCCATTTTTCTAAAATCCCTTCCAATCCATAGGTCAAGTAGGAGAGATCCTTGAATTCAAATGACCTATCATGGTTATTGTCCTGGGAAGGGTGGGGGTCTTGGTGTTCTCCTAAAATGTAGGTCCTATCAGATTGATTAGTGGGTGGATGGGACCTAAAAGAGGAGTCATCATGAGGAGAATCAAGATAATGATCCCCAAGGTTTTGATCATATCCCTGAGTGGGTGGGTTGCATGTATCCCAATAGGAGGTTGATGTGGGTTGGGTAAATTGGGATAGTTGGGATAAGAGGGGTATTCGGGGTACTCAGGTCCTGGGTTATATCCCCAACTAGGTGGCTAGTTATCCCAAGTAAACTGTGAATACAATCTTCTTGGGTTAGAATACAAATCATGTTGGGGATAGTTTGGGAAGGAAGGATAGGCATTGAAATCCATGATTTGGAAGGAGTGGAGGGATGAGGGAAGAACAGATGAGAGAATTAAGTGTGCACAATCAATCAAGCAAAACTAAGCCCTATAGTGTAGACCTGAATAACCTACGCTTCAGAAATAAGATCTGACCACACGACGAATTCAGTGTTGTTCTTACTCCCAAAGGTGGTAAAGTTGGGAAGGCGAGGTAGGGGGAGCGTGTCCCGAGGGCCGCTAATTATGCCAAACTTGTGCTTACTTAAGTCGTTTGACAATCGAGCCTCCCAACTTAGCACCTTTTGGAGCAAGCAGACGTCACTAATTCGCAATGAGTTCAGGAAAATACCTTGAAACAGACTCAATGAATCCTAGGGCCAACGTTTACTCAATTTTAATTTTAGGGCTAGGTCAATGCTTGTGCTCAGGGATTAAGTGAAGGACATTAGGGGGGGTTGATGCTCTTAAAAATTCCAGTTAAGCTATGTGCACAATTGGGTGCAAGGACCCAATGCCAAAACAAGTGTTCTTTTATCAAGCAAGATTGTGATGAACAACTTTTAGAATCAGAACCTTACTTTATTGGGTTTTAGGATTCCACTTATTTACAGATTCAATCAAGGTTCAAAGATGTAGTCACACAATTGGTGAAGATTGATTTTCTTTACGGTCTTTTGTGTGACTATGAAGTTAAAAGCACCATAGTGTGGAAGATCCTAGGGCATGCAGCTTCTATTGAATGAGTCTTCTATTTAATTTAGACTTTATCAAGAAGGGTCCAAACAAAGCAAGCAATGACCCTATCCTAACCAAAATCAAACTAACTTCTTAACAAAATCAATTTCAAAATTTTTCAAGGATAATAGATTACCCAAATTCATGTTTTCCAAGAGGGGGTCAATATGTCCAGAACCTCTAGATCAGTGTGCGAGTTTAGGAATTGAGTTAGAAAAAATGTTAATCTTTTCCAAACGTAGAAGTGGTCTTCAAAAGAAGTGTAGAGCACTTCAAGAGATTTCCATGAATATAAATCGCACACAAATCCAAGCTGTGTGGAGTTCTCACCAATAGGAACAACTTTCAAATCTCTGGAAACCAGGACAACCTTGCACACTTCCAGTATAGAATTTTTCACAGCCAAACCACAAAGAGTTTGACTATGAAATTTTAGGTGGAGTTTGTCCACTGGAACGAACACCTCTGAGATTTGTTTAAGAATTTTAGGAGTGTTAAGGGTCTAGTAATCATGTGCTCAACTCGAGTCTAGAAAACAGTGTTGCGAAATTAACGGGTTGAGAACTTAGTGGTGGTGTTTTCTTCAACAAACACAAGAGAGGGTTTTTTTAGAGCACCACCACTTAGATCTTTTCCTTGGTCCAGAGATTAAGGGTCACCTTTGGATCGTGGGAAAACAAGAATCAAACCTTCAGGTTGATGGCATCTTCTCTTACGCTTTTCTTGATCCAATTTGATCCACTCTCCTTCCGTTGTCAATGTACGAGATTCCTGCAACCAATAAGAGGAGAGAAAAGCAAGTTAGATAACACAAGTACGAATAATGCCCAAGGAAATGAAAGTGAATAAAAGATTCGTTGCCTCCTTGGCAACGATGCCAAAAATTGATGTTGCGAAACGCATTTAATTAATTTGTTCATTGTAGTGTGCGTTTAGGACATCAATTTTAAAGAGATTAATCACACGTGAGTATGAGTGTTGAACACAATGAGACGAGAAATCGGATCACGTAATCGCTTTAATGTCACAAAATACGTCGTTTGGTTTGCTTGCGAGAGAGAGAGAGAGATAGGGTTAGAGATTCATGATAATATTGTTAACTATGCAAGAAACATAGACATGATGATAGAAGATGATAATATATTGCATAAGCGGAATAGTTTTACAACTTTAATGATAGATGAAAGCTTAAAGTAACAAAAATATTAAACTAAAGAAGCTAACAGCTAAATGTAGAGGTGAGGCAGCCACGGAGGTGGAGGGGCTTCCGTCGGTGGCTCGACAGCTCTGGGACCTTCCTTGAAGCTCTACGGAGGTGGGAGAATTGCTAGGTAGAAGATGGTAAAAGATGGAGGAGGATGGGCCCTTTTATAATGGAGGAAAAGGGTCGAATTCTGTTCTTGGGTAAACAGTAACATCCAAGCCGTCGCTAAAACTTTGCTTCAAACGTTGTTGAAGAACAACTCATGCACGCCCTTCGCGTGTGCGCTCCTCACACCAGTGTCACGCGCTTGTGCTGGCTCTGTGCTGCCCACGTGCACGCGCTATGCACGCTGCTACTACTGCTGCCACTTTAATTGAGGAATTTAGGGGGGGGGGGTGGCAGGGTTCGAACCCACGCCCCTCCTTTGGGAGTGTGCACTTCGATCACTATGCCAAGAGTCCCACTTTGTCAAGTGGACACTGTGGCTACCAAGGGCGCGAGTGCCTCCTAGCCATTAGATGATGATCCAACGGCTAGGATGTAAGGGCGTGGATGATGAGGAGGCTTGTGGTTGGCCTTCGGTGGTTCGGATGATGTCACATGGTATCATTTAGGCTATCCATCTTTAAATGCTTCTTGCAAGTGCTACGGGTATCGGATTGGACCGATTTTTACGCTGTTGGGTTACGATCATCTGTATGGTTGGATTCCTCATTTGAATCTCCAAAATATATCACCCTATCTCCTGGCCACAATAGTATACAAATTATTATGCAATTTGTACAAATTATCCTAAACGTAATATGATGAATGTTATGCATTATTCACAATGCTAAATGCAATGTTAATCTTAGGAATTAACATAACTAGGCATTTTATCATGAATAAATGTATATTTATTAGATGACCGGATCTTGGGGTATTTAACGTGAATCGTCCGAGTTCCTAGGGGGAAATGGATTCGGGTCGTGACAAAGAAGGTTGGAGATCAGAGCGATGAGGAAGAATTAGGGGCTCAAGCTTCGCATGAAGCTTTATGGAAGCAAGGGAAGTCAAAGACCTCTGCCTATTATACGAGCAGAGGGAGAGGAAGGGGGACGAGTAGGCTTCGAGGTGCGATGGAAGGTGGCTGACGTGGAGGAAGAAGAGGCGAATTCCAGTCAATTCGCGTATGAGGTCAACTTGTGTGGGTCATGACCTTTATATAGGAAGAAATCCTTCTCAATTGAGCCGAAATATGCACATTTGGTATGCAATTTGGTTGCCTCTTGAGCTTGCATTCCTCGAGCTCGCCAGAGATGATTTCGATCAAGATTGAGGTCGTGAGTCGGTTCATCAGATGCAGAACAACTTGATTGACAATCTCACTAATTTTGGTGAGATTTTGTCAAGATTTGCCCATCCAATTCGAGAAACAAATCTCGAAGAAGGTGGGTCTTACATTGTTGAGCTTCCTTCTTCAATCAAGGAAGAAGATAGTGGTGGAGGTACTGATTTGCAAGAAAAACCAAGAGATAGGTGTTTTCGTGTAATAGTTAGGGTCATTTGGGTTAGAATGCAAATTGAGTCAAGATGGACTTCAATTGGGTTCCAAATTTGGGGTTAGCCTAATTTAGATCCAAGGAATCTAGTGGTGACTTTATATTAGGGTTTTGACCAAGTTTTCCTGGGTAAATTACTCAGAAGCCCAAAATAGAGCAAATTCCTGCCTAAGTCTTTGTTTTAGTTAAAATGGATTCTTTTGGTCGAAGTGAAGGTTGCAAATCTCTTAGAATATTTTAAAGTGATTTTTTGGGAGGTTTGGATTGCATTTATTTCTACCAGAACCTGTTTAATTGAAGTAAGGCTGTATTTAGGGTTTTTATTAATAAAATAATCATCAAAATGTGAAAAGCCCTGTTTCAGTTTAAGCCCACTTCTTGTGAATTTATACTTATTTGACCATTGATTAAGCCCTTATTAAGCCCCCAGTTAATCTGCAATTATAATTAGGTGTTAAAACAACATAATTAACTTATTTTCTCTTCTTCTTAAACCTAATTCAGAATAGAATTATGATCTTCTGATGAATATCAAGGAGCATTTATTACTGCAATTAAGCTAAATTAGGTTAGTTATCACCAATGAGGGTGTTACCATCAGCTTACTAACTACAGAGGTGTAACGCCATGTGTTTTGGCATAAATTTTACATCATGACAAGCTTGCATATCCTATTACTAAATGACAAATGTTGGCTTGAAGGTCGTGAAGGTGTCTTTTGTGAGCTTATAGCATATTGTTGGTAAGTTTACTGGGCATAATACATGTTCCATGTCTACATGAGTACCAAGCTACTTCTATGGTAGCTAGTTTTCAAGTGTCTCCCAGGGATGTAATGGGTAAGGTTTCGATCGGCTTTGGGTGTATCCAAAATTCCTAATCCATACCCATTTACGAATTCACTATCAATATTGTACCTATTTACCTATTAGGATCTCTAAATCCAAACACATACACACATCCATTTTTTCATCTTGTGCCCATTTATCCATGAAAGGTTGTAAGATCCATCAAAATACATGAGTAATTCTCATTAGAAAAACTTATGATTTGTATGTAAAATATGTAGAATTTTAGTGTATTTAAAATAAAAATAAGAAAAAATTCAAAATACATTAAATAAAATATTACAAATACTTTATCACAACATATATGCACTAAATAGTATAGAATATCAAAAAATACTACTCTGACCCACACACACATTCACAAACATCTAATCGGTAAAAGGGTTAGACAAATTGATAATTTTTCAAACCCATATCTATTACGATTTTGAAATTAATTAAAACCTGTATCTAACTCGTTTATAAATACAAGAGTTGGATTTTGCCTCTTATATACGTTGAGGATGTTAAAGAGAGATGAGAAAACATACACTATAGGAACTAAAAAAGAATTTGCTATTGTTGACCGCACGTTCCAATCTTTTGTGCCTAAAGGGATAAAGGTTGTTATGGTCGGTGGATGTATATCTACTTTTATCCCAAACTTAAAAGAGGAAGGACTTATCAACGCACTACTGGGGAAGGGAGATTTGGTGATGGATATTTGGTGACGGTTTTGGGAACTGTCACCAAAAGTAGCCTATGGTGACAGTTCCACTCAAAACTGTGACCATAGAGGGAGAGTGAGATTTGCTTTCTGCTTTGGTGACGGTTCCAAGTGGGACCGTGACCATCGTATACCTTTGGTGACGGTTCCACGTGGAATTGTGACTATATCCTTTCCTTTGGTGATGGTTCCACTTGAAACCATCACCATAGCTTTCCCTCGTCCCTCTTTGCATATCCCTTTGGTGACGGTTTCAAGTGAAACCGTCACCATAGCCTTCCCTCGCCTACCCGCCCCCTCCCGCATTTCCCTTTGGCGACGGTTTCAAATTTTTCGCATCCCTCCTGTACACCCTCCTCGGAAATTCCTTCCGCTGCCTGTCCTGCCCCCATCACCTTCTCCCTCCCCCGACTCCCCGGCCCCCTCCTCGACGACATTATCCCCCTAACCATCGCCTGCCCCCTTCCCTCTCCTGACGATGGTGCTTGTCCTGACTCCCACTCAAGGTCGCCCGTAGCACCTCGCCTACCCCTCAAGATCGATCACCACCGAAAACCAACTCCCGCTGCTATTACTTTCCCCCTCCCTCGACTGTCTGACTTAATCCCCGATGATGTCACCTCCCCGGACCATCCCCAACCCCCTTCCCTCTCCTGACGAAGGCCCTCCCCTGACCATCCCCTCCCCAGCAGCATGTCTCCTCCCCCTCAAGATTTCTACCTCTCTCCCTCCCTCATCTTCCCCAACAACACCTCCATTACCACTGCTGCTGCTACGTACAAGTAGGGTTAATCCACCACTCTTCCTTCATTTTATTTATTTGCTTATTTCATACCTCCTCCTTCAACTCCACTTATCTTGATCTCCTGTTATTATTGTTATTGCAGTACTTGGTGGATTTATTAGCTATGGGGTGGCTTAACAAGATCTATTGATCTTGGATTGGCTCAAGGGTTTACACGCATGCCAGGTGTTTGATGGTACGCGTACAAGTTTTCAAACTAGGAAGCTATTTTTGGTCATAAACAACATGCATCTAGGAAGCTTCTTAGATAATCTTATCTACATCATGGTAGTTTTGCTACAGACCAGACAATTATTAGATGGTTAATCCCTCTACCCATGATGTGTTTTGTTAGTGTGGAGATGAAGAAGAGGTTGTTTGTTGCTCATGACCATAAGGAAATCCTCTTGTTGCCTTCTTTTTTTTTTTCTCTTCTAGTTTTCTTAAGGTCACATGATGAGTTTTGTAACGACCCGATTCCCGAGTCCCTACGAGACACGAGAACCGGACCGACTCGACTAATCCCAAGACCTGGTCGTCCAACGAGGAAGTAACCAAAAGAGCAGTAAAATAAACCACATTCAACATGAATATAACTAACAGCAGGAAAATACAGCAGTAAGGAAAGAAACTACTACAGTATGTACCACCACAACAGGAGAACAACATTCATAACATAATATGAACTGCAGGTAAAGAAAAGTACAGCGGAAACAAGAACTACTCACTACAGTGGAACCAAAAAGAGGTACAAGAGAACAGTGGTAACTCTACTGGACCCTACTCGGCCCAGTGTCCTCTGCAGCCGCTGACCCTGGCTGCTCAACACCTGGTCCTGAAAGGTAACGAGTGTAACACGTCAGCAAAACGCTGAGTAGAGTGGCAACTAAATAAAAGAAACAGTAAAGTGTACAGTAGCTGTTTTAATTTTCTTTCTTCCTTTATTTACGTCTTTCTATTATTTCACAATTTATCTATCTCTCAGATCCTTCACTTGATCTCGAATGTTCCTCGTGGGAACGATCTTGATTGCAGTCTTTTCCGAACAGTAGAAGTAGCATGTGGTGCTCTCCTGGCGGGGAGAGTCCCCCGTGGTGATCCTACTCTCAGTCAACCACCCCAAGGTCACTGACAGACGTAACGGTGACTACGGCACGCGCGGTAAACGCACGGGTAGCTAACCCGCACTGGCACGCGGTCAGTCGTTTCCGTTAACGGGTGCGCCCAAAGCACAGCACAGAACTAGTACAGGGCAGAGCCCTCTCAGTAACAGGGGTCCAACCCCTCCACAGTAACCAAATAGGGGCCTTGCCCCTCCACAGTCCGCGCACCCTCGCCTGACTACCCTGGTTTGCCCCAGTGGGCCTAACAAGTCGGTGTAGGAGGCTAGCAGAACCCCGGGGCCCGTGGGGTAGCTAGTACCTCCCTACACTAGTAGCTCTCCTCGGTACTACGTACACGAGGGCCAGCAAGTCGGTACAGAGTGGCCAGTCCTAACCTCGGGTCCCTATTGCGGTTGGCTCTGCTCTGCACTAAATAGGGGGGGACAGTCGCTCTCCTTGGTACTCCGTACTCAAGGGCCAGCTCACTTCCCAATTCTATTCCATTCACTTTCCAGGAGTTCTACTCCTAATTCCCCGTAGGGTTTCAGCTCTTTAACTCAGCGCATTCCGGTTTCACCTTTCCAGTTTCACGTTTATACATCCCATATTCTTAATCATGTCCATTTATTCATAACAGGCAGCTGTTAATTCAATTCACAGGCAGCTATTAATTCACTTCACAGGCAGCTATTATTTCCTTTCCACATTTTCCAAGACTGCAGTATTCATACATTCCACTAGTTTTCCCGTCCTAGGATTCATGCCATATCCTAGGATCTATCATACAATCTAGTTTTTCAGCCCTAGGATTCATGCAACACCCTAGGATCTACCATTCAATCTATTTCTCATTCCTAGGATTCATGCAATGTCCTAGGTTCTATTTATGGTTTCATAATTTAATAGATTATACCTAAAGCCACTCTACCGGTTACAACAGGCGAACTGGGGGCATGGTCGGGAATCCCGCGTGCCTCCGCAACCCCCGGGACTGCAACGGAACGAGGTCCTATCACAAGAATCAAACACAAGGAGTGTCTCAAAACAGTGTATAGCTACTGTAGACGGGTAGATGATTAAATTCTGAAAAGGACGCAACTCGAAATGCGGAAAACGAAACCCGAACGGGACCTAAACGGTTTGAAAACGATGAAACAATGCAAAATCAGACGTCTGGAACTTCTTCCAGACGTCTTAAAAAGTGGATCAGGAATTACCTTGCTCTACGTGGGCTCTCAGACGTCCATAAGCCTGCGGGGGCATCTGGCCTTGTTCCCAGACGTCCGATGGTAACCCAGGACGTTTGGAAGTCGTTCCCGCTGTCTGGCACTGCAGCCAGACGTCTGATTCGCATTGGATGCGAATCTTCGACCCTGCGCGTACCCATTTCCTCTCTCTCTTAGTACGGTCAATCGAAGAAAACGAAGAAGAGGGAATAACTCACCTTTCAGACGTCTGGATAGTATTCCAGACGTCGTTCCCGTCGTCTGGCTATCAGCCCAGAAGTCTGATTCTAGAAAAGTTTCTAGAACCAGGGCACAACTCGCCCTCCGCTCGCGACGCACGGCCGCGTTGCGAGTGCTCCGCCTGCTGCTCGAGCCGCAGCAGTCCTCCCGTGTCGCTCCGCGCCCGTTGCGGCCCCCGCCGGCCGGCCCTAGCAGCCCCGGCGAGCTCGCCCTCACGGCCGAGCGCTTCCTCCCCTGCGCAGCACCTCCTCCCGCACCCTCCGCGGCTGTCGCCGCCGCCGCTCACCCTCGCGCTCGCTCTCGCGCACTGGCTGGAAGGAGAAAAGGAAGGAGACGGAGGTGACGGGAGTGAGGGAGAGGGTGTGGCCTTTTAAGGTCGCGTGAGGAGGAGAGAGAGAGCGCGACAGAGGGTGCAGGAGGGAGAGGGAAAAAGAGAGAGAGAGGGAATTTCTGCAGGTCTGCGCGTGTTGTCAACGTTTTTGTGCGGATTTAAAGGCGTATTACGTTGCAGTAGAATCGACAAAACGTTTAAACAAATATAAATAATTTTATTACTCGAACAACTAGAGTATCCGAGGTCGAACACAGGGAGCAAACTCAGTACTTTGTAAAACCCAAGAATACAACTGTTAAATGCAAATATAATTGATTCAAAGAGTTTTAAAAAAGATGTAAAAAAATAGAATTAGACGTCTGATTTATGTATCAGACGTCTTAAATGTGATCTTTCTTTCTCTCTTCCTTCTTCTGCTTTGCCTTTCTGATCTCTTTGCAATCTTCCCTTGTCCTTCTTCTTCTTCTCTACGAAGACTTCTAATCTTTCTGCTTTCCTTCTTCTCCTGTGAAGGCTTCTTTCTTTCTTCTTCGGCTTGCTTTTCCTTCTTCTGCAGCGGCCAAGTCCTTCTCCTGCGATCAGCCTGCCTGCACAGGAGCAAAACCTAACCCTTCTCCCTCTACCCGCGCGTCTCTCTCTCTCAAGCAATTCACTCAAACCTCTCTACCAGAGACAGTCTTAATCGGGTCGGATCGTACCCGGGACCAGGCGCACCTGCAGGTGTGTGATGCGCGAGGAGTGCGTAGGTCTAGGTCGGGTCGGATCCGCCAGGTCCGCGTGGTCAGGCCGCGGACGAGGCGGGTGGGGTCAGTGAGGGACCTTACCCCTGTGCTTACTGAGGCGATAAGAGTAAGACACAAAAACAACTTATATGGTACCTGAGGGTTGCAATCCCACGATGTGGGACTATCTGGTCTCGCCTTCACGCGCGCCTGCAGAAGCCTCGTCGTGCGATTGCCCCGCAGCTGCTGGCTCTGCTAGCGCTCCTTGGCTGGACTCGTTCACCTCGCGACACTCGCGCTAGTATGCAGCACCTGTAGCCTGGAAGACCGGGTGCCTGGAGCTTCGTGGGAGCTTCATCAGAGGTCGTCCATGGCGGCAGCGGCTCAAACCCTGTCATACACAAAACGCGCCTCTCAGCCAAATCAGAATAGCTAGAGACCTTCGCCGTGGCACGGCGAAGGCGGTGGGCAGTGCTGCAGGCCGCAGGTCGGCCTAGGCGTGCGTGCCTAGGTCAACCTGTGGCCGGAGATGGTGGGTTGGTCGGGGGGTGATTGTGGAGGGCTGGAGTGGCAGTAGTAGGGTGGAGTGTGTTCCTGGAGGTGAGGCGGAGCTTTCGAGGTGGTTGGCGAGCCGTGTGGAGGGCTGGAGTGGTGTGGGCGGCTCGCCGGAGTGTGGTCGGAGGCGAAGACGATGGAGGTGGTTAGCGTCTGTCGAGGGTCGATCAAGGGAGATAACAGGGGAAAAGAGAGAGGAGAGGGTGGAGAACGTATCTGGGGTTGTCTGGAGGGAAGGGAGGCGGCGGAGAGGACGGCTCGTGGCTGCCGTCGTCGGGGAAGAAAGACCCTGGGGGAGGAAGCTGCGACGAAGATGAGGTCAGGAGCTTGCGCGCAGGGTACAGCGCGCCGCGGGAGGAAGAGGCGGAGAGGACTCTGCTGCTGGTATGGTAGCAGAGTGACGAGAAGGAGGGAAGGCGGTCGCCGGAGCTTGTGGGTCGTTTGGCCGGAGATGGGAGAGAAGAAATTTGGAGGGGATCTCCGTCAAAATCAAGCTTAAGATGAGCGGCCGGGTCCGCGGGGTGTTTTATAGGTGCTGGCCGCTCCTATCAGTGCGTGAAAAACGCGCAATTAGGTCAGCCGGCTCGCCGGAGTTGGAAGGAAGAAAGATACCCAAATCTCTCGTGCGTTCGCACGAGAGATTGGGTTCACGCCAGCGAATTTGATTGGCTTTAGAAGGAAGGGAATTCCTCAGAGAATCTCCCTTCCATTTCTGGGAGAGAATCTCTGAGGAATTAGAGAGCAATCTCTCTCGAAACTTCGTCGGAGCTCGGTTCTGCCCTAGCAATGGCGGCAGGACCGGTTTGCAAAGAAGGCGAAGAACCTAGGGGGCTCTCTGCAAGGATATTCAAAAGATAGGGACCTATTTGTGATTTGGGTGTACTAAATTGCAAAGTAGGTCAAGATGACCTCCCCTTAGGTCCAAATTTTGGTACAAACCTAATTTGGACCTAAAGAATCCAATGGTGAAGTTGGATTTTAGGTTTGACCTCGTTTGACTGGACATTTTGCGTAAAAATCCAAATTAGGTTAATTAAAGAGCTAAGACCCTAATCTAGGTCAAACTAGGTTCCAAAGGCCAAATTAAGTGTTCTTAACCCTAGAGGATGTTTTTCTATGATTTTTAGAGGGTTTGCTTGATTTTTATTCTGACCGGAACCTTGTTAATTTAAGCGGGTCTGTTTTAGGGTTACCAAGTGTCATTTAATTCTTAGATTGCATATAAACCCATTTCTGATTAATTCAACCCACTTTTTATCTTATTTGGATCATTTGACCTATGTTTTGCTTCTGAGAAATCCCGTTTATGTACTGCAATGGTAAAATTACAGTTTTAACCTTTATTTCATGTTTTCTTCTCAGAGCATTTATTCCTTCAGTTAAGCCTTCTTCTAGGTTATGTAGGAGCTTTTATCTTCTTTATTGGGTCAAAATGAGCTAGTTATGGCTCATGATGAGGCTCTCATCAGCGCGCTCAGGCGCGCAGACGAAGGAGTCGTGCCAAAATAACCAATTTCCAGACGTCTGAAAATGATCCCAGACGTCTTGTCCGACGTTTGGAGGTGATTCCAGATGTCTCGTAAGACGTCTGGGCCACCTCCCAGACATCTTAAAAGACGTCTGGAGCGCGCATTCATAACAATATAACAAACTCAAAGGAAGTTTCGTCCCCGAAACTTGCGCTAACTAGGGTGGTGAAAAGACGTCAAAATAACCATAACAAACTCAAAGAGGACCCAAGCCGGTCCGAAAAGACGTACCCGCGAAAAGCTCCAGGTACCGCTCCCGCATTGTCGCTTCAGGCTCCCAGGTAGCCTCCTCATACCGCTGGCTCCTCCACAAAACCTTTACCAGGGGTACTTGCTTTCGTCTCAAACTGCAGACGGCTCGGTCTAGAATCTGCACTGGCCGCTCGGGGTAGGTCAGGTCGTCGCCCACCTTGACGCTCTCGTGACTCAGTACGTGACTGGAATCAGCTACGTACTTCCTGAGGTTGGACACGTGGAACACGTCGTGCACACCAGAAAGCTGCGGGGGAAGGGCAAGTCTGTAAGCAACGGGTCCAACCCGCTCCAGGACCTCAAAGGGCCCCACGAACCTCGGCGCGAGCTTCCCTCTCACCCCAAACCACTGCAGGCCCTTCATGGGCGAAACACGAAGAAAGACGTGGTCCCCAACCTCAAACTGCACTTCTCTGCGTCTCCGATCTGCGTAACTCTTCTGTCTGCTCCTGACAGTGCGGAGTAACCTGTGGATCTGCTCGACTACCTCCTGACTCTGCCGGATCAACCTGGGGCCAACCTCCCACTTGGTCCCCACCTCAACCCAACTCAAGGGTGCCGTACACCTTCGTCCGTACAGAGCCTCGTAGGGAGCCATGCCGATACTCGAGTGATAACTGTTGTTGTATGCAAACTCCGTCAGGGGCAGGTGCTCCTCCCAAGAGCCCCTCCAGTCCAGTACACAGGCACGCAAAAGGTCCTCAAGTGTCTGTATCGTGCGCTCAGACTGTCCGTCCGTCTGGGGGTGGTAAGCCGTACTAAACCTCAACCGCATCCCCAAGGCCTGCTGAAACTCAGCCCAAAACTGGGACGCAAAGCGGGTATCCCGGTTGGATACGATCTCCCGCGGAACTCCGTGTAGTCGTACCACATCACGGATATACCTCTCTGCCAACTGTGCTGGTCCCAAAGTGACTCGGATCGGCAAGAATCGCGCCGTCTTCGTCAGTCGATCCATTATTACCCAGACTGCGTCGTGTTCTCGCTGGGTAACAAGTAAGCCCACCACCAAGTCCATGGTGATGCTCTCCCACTTCCACTCTGGCACTGGAGGCGGCTGTAGCGGCCCTGTAGGCCTCTGATGCTCGGCTTTCACCTGCTGGCACACTAAGCACTACTGCACGAATTCACCCACATCCCGCTTCATCCCCCTGCACCAAAACTCGCGTCTCAAGTCATGGTACATCTTCGTGTTTCTGGGATGTATGGTGAATCTGGAACCGTGTGCCTCAGTCAGGAGCTCTCTCAACGGCTCCTCGTCTCTGGGAACGCACAACCATCCCCTCAAGCGCAGCACCTGGTCTGTGAAAGAGAAGTCCCCCGGGTCTCCCGACAGTACTCTGTCGCGCAAGGACTGCAAGTACGGATCGGCCATCTGTCCTGTGATGATGCGGTCTATCAGCTCTCTCCTGGTCTATCGTGTCACCGTCACTGCCCTACAGTGCCCCCGTAACTCCAGAGGTCGCCAACTGCCCACCTCCTCCAAAAGGCTCCAACTCTGTAACTGTAAACTGGCTAAGTGTGCCGGCGCCTTATGGCTCAAGGCGTCAGCCACCACATTGGCCTTCCCCGGGTGATAGGAGATACTGCAGTCGTAGTCCTTCAGGAGCTCCAACCAACGTCTCTGTCTCATGTTGAGCTCCTTCTGATCAAAAAGATATCTGAGGCTCTTGTGATCTGTGAAAATCTCGAAGGTCTCACCGTACAAGTAGTGCCTCCAGGTCTTCAGCGCGAAGACAACAGTTGCCAACTCTAAGTCGTGGGTAGGGTAGGTATGCTCATGGGGCTTCAGTTGCCGCGAAGCGTAAGCGACAACGTGACCCCTCTGCATGAGCACACCTCCTAACCCCTACAAGGAGGCGTCCGTGTACACAACGAACCCGCCACTACTTTCAGGGATGGTGAGCACGGGAGTTGAGGTCAACCTCTCCTTTAGCTCCAAAAAACACGCCTCATAGGCGTCTGTCCAAGCGAAGGGCACATCCTTCCGGGTCAACTGTGTCATAGGACACGCAATATGTGAAAATCCTCTGATGAAACGTCTGTAGTAGCCTGCCAGTCCCAGGAAACTGCGAATCTCAGTGACTGAACGCAGTCTCTCCCACCTGAGTACTGCCTCGACCTTGGTCGGGTCCACCGCCAAGCCGTCTCCAGAGATCACATGACCTAAGAAGGTCACCTCCCTCAACCAGAACTCGCACTTGCTGTATTTGGCGTACAGCCTACGTCGTCTCAGAGTGTCCAGAACCATCCGCAAGTGCTGTCCGTGCTGCGTCTGATCTCTAGAATAGATGAGTACATCATCTATGAAAACAACCACGAACTGGTCCAGGTACGGTCTAAACACCCGGTTCATCAGGTCCATGAAAGTAGCGGGGGCATTGGTCAACCCAAACGGCATGACCAAAAACTCGTAGTTTCCGTACCGGGTGTGGAAAGCTGTCTTGGAGACGTCAGTCTCCCTGATCCTCAACTGGTGGTATCCATACCTCAAGTCGATCTTGGAAAACACCGTGGCACCCCGCAACTGGTCAAATAAGTCGTCGATCCTCGGCAGCGGATATCTGTTCTTGATGGTGACCCTATTCAGTTGTCGGTAGTCCACACAAATGCGTAAGGTCCCATCCTTCTTCTTCACAAACAGTACCGGGGCTCCCCAGGGAGACGCACTGGGCCTCACGAAGCCTTTCTCCAAAAGGTCCTGCAACTGGGACTTGAGCTCTCGCAGCTCAAGCGGTGCCATCCTGTATGGCGCGGTGGAGATGGGGCTGGTCCCTGGTACTAGTGAGATCTGAAACTCGATCTCAGGCTCGGGCGGTAGTCCTGGTAACTCGTCTGGAAACACGTCGGGGTACTCTCTAACCACCGGGATGCTCTGGAAGTCTGCCACAGGGCTGGGCTCTGCCACCACACAAGCTAGGATGCCCTCACACCCCTGGCTCAAAAGCCTCGCTGCCCGAAGTGCCGAAATGCACCTGAAACCTCCGTCCACTGGCTGTCCGTGAAACTCGAAAGAAGGCAACTCCGGAATGGAGAAGATGATCTTCCTCTCAAAATAGTCCACCAAGGCGTGGTAAGCGGATAGCCAATCCATCCCCAGAATCACTCCAAAGTCCTCCATCTGTATCATAATCAGGTCAGCTGGCAGGCTATGTCCCCAGATGCTAACCTCGCAATCCGTGTACACCTCCTCAACTACAAACAACTGACCACTCAGACCTCTGACTACGAACGGATTCTCTAACAGTGTATAATCCTGGTCCAAACTAACTACGAAACTGGCTGCGACAAACGAGTGCGTAGCGCCGGAATCGAAAAGCGTGTAAACGAGTCTGCCGGAAACTGAAACCATACCTGCTACCACCGATCCCGAAGCTCTGGCGTCCCTGTGTGTCAGGGCGTTGATACGCCCCTCAGCTTTAAGTGCGGACGAAGCAGCCACACTCTGCGTCGGACGGGTAGGTGCTGGCCGGTACCCCCCTCGTGATTGCCGTCCTCCTCCTCGCGCCTGGTAACCGCGGCCTCCTGCACGTCCTCTAGTGCTCTGCGCGGGAAGTATTTGCTGACCTCCTGCCCTAGACGGGCAGTCCCTCATGATGTGGCCCGGCTGGCCACACTGGTAACAGAGGGGAACCCGACTCCCGCCCTCTGTGGGTCCCTGCTGTCGGCTGGGCGGGGGTCCGGTGCTGGCAACTAGCCCCTGTCGAGGGCCCCCAAAGGCCACTGATGGCCCTGTAAAACGTGACGGCTCTCCTGCGGACGCCACGTGTCTCCTCTCTCGCCGGCCCTGTGAAAAGTCTGGCTGAAAGGGCCTCTTCCGCCCGCCGTCAGTGTCTCGCGTGGACGGGTTGGTCTCCTTGTAATTCATCGCTGCCTCTACCACCCTCGAAAACGTAGGCAGCTTCAGGGGTTTGACATACCCCTGAATCGCAGGCCAGAGCCCCTCGGTGAACCTCCAAAGGCGCTCCTCCTCAGTAGCTACCGCTGTCGCTGCAAAGTGGGACAGCTCCAGGAAACGCGTGCGGTACGCGCTCACGGTCATCGTCCCTTGGGGAGAGTGTGGAACTCCCGCCTCCTCTGGTCCTGCCACGTCTGGGGAAAGTACTGCTCGCAGAAGAGGGCGACGAACCGGTCCCAGGTCGGCTCGTCCCTCTCCTGTCCCCGGACCGCCCTCCACCACCTGTGTGCCGCACTCTCCAGCTGGTACGTGGCAAAGGCCACGCGGCACTCCACTGGGGGGCGAAGGGTGTCGAAAATCTTCTCTAGCTGCTCAAGCCAGTCCTCTGCCTCGGTCGGGTCCTCATCCCCCTTGAAGGAGGGGGGCTTCAGCTTCTGGAACTGCCCGAACAGCTCGGAGTGGCACTGCAATGGGGATGCTGGTCCACCCCCAGGCAACGGTGCCTCATGCACAGAAGTATCGGAGGAAGGTGGGGGCTGCGGCGGCCCATCCCCTCCCCCGTGTCCAGCGCCACGTCCGTCGAGTGGTCCCACAGAGGACTCCCCCTCCACAGCCCCAGGGTGAGGCGCTCGGGATAGTGGGTGGAGCTCCTCTCGTACAATGTCTCGTATCAGCCGGGCGAGGTACTGGGCCTGGACGCCCGGGAGTAGTGGCTGGTCCACTGGGGTGTCGGCAATGGCATGCCCACCTCGCCGACCTCGTCCTCGGCCGCGCCCGCGGCCCGCCTCGCTGGTCCCCCGACGGGCATCTCCTACAAGGAGACGCGAAACAAAACGGAACACGTCACTACGAAACGATACCGAACGGAAACGTCTAAGAGCTCATGTCAAAAGATATGTTGTGGTGGCTACTCTAGTTATAGACATGTGAATTGGTTATTTTCCAGTCAGTTGATTCACTTCTCGGGACGACCTTGCTCTGATACCATCTTGTAACGACCCGATTCCCGAGGCCCTACGAGACACGAGAACCGGACCGACTCGACTAATCCCAAGACCTGGTCGTCCAACGAGGAAGTAACCAAAAGAGCAGGAAAATAAACCACATTCAACATGAATATAACTAACAGCAGGATAATACTGCAGTAAGGAAAGAAACTACTACAGTATGTACCACCACAACAGTAGAACAACATTCATAACATAATATGAACTACAGGTAAAGAAAAGTACAGCGGAAACAAGAACTACTCACTACAGTGGAACCAAAAAGAGGTACAAGAGAACAGTGGTAACTCTACTGGACCCTACTCGGCCCAGCGTCCTCTACAGCCGCTGACCCTGGCTGCTCAACACCTGGTCCTGAAAGGTAACGAGTGTAACACGTCAGCAAAATGCTGAGTAGAGTGGCAACTAAACAAAAGAAACAGTAAAGTGTACAGTAGCTGTATTAATTTTCTTTCTTCCTTTATTTACGTCTTTCTATTGTTTCACAATTTATCTATCTCTCAGATCCTTCACTTGATCTCGAACGTTCCTCGTGGGAACGATCTTGATTGCAGTCTTTTCCGAATAGTAGAGGTAGCACGTGGTGCTCTCCTGGCTGGGAGAGTCCCCCATGGTGATCCTACTCTCAGTCAACCACCCCAAGGTCACTGACAGACGTAACGGTGACTACGGCACGCGTGGTAAACGCACGGGTAGCTAACTCGCACTGGCACGCGGTCAGTCGTTTCCGTTAACGGGTGCGCCCAAAGCACAGCACGGAACCAATACAGGGCAGAGCCCTCTCAGTAACAGGGGTCCAACCCCTCCACAGTAACCAAATAGGGGCCTTGCCCCTCCACAGTCCGTGCACCCTCGCCTGACTACCCTGGTTTGCCCCAGTGGGCCTAACAAGTCGGTGTAGGAGGCTAGCAGAACCCCGAGGCCCGTGGGGTAGCTAGTACCTCCCTACACTAGTAGCTCTCCTCGGTACTACGTACACGAGGGCCAGCAAGTCAGTACAGAGTGGCCAGTCCTAACCCCGGGTCCTTGGGGCGGCTGGCTCTGCTCTGCACTAAATAGGGGGGGGGACGGTCGCTCTCCTTGGTACTCCGTACTCAGGGGCCAGCTCACTTCCCCAATTCTATTCTATTCACTTTCCAGGAGTTCTACTCCTAATTCCCCATAGGGTTCAAGCTCTTTAACTCAGCGCATTCCGATTTCACCTTTCCAGTTTCACGTTTATACATCCCATATTCTTAATCATGTCCATTTATTAATAACAGACAGCTATTAATTCACTTCACAGGCAGCTATTGTTTCCTTTCCACATTTTCCAAGACTGCAGTATTCATACATTCCACTAGTTTTCCCGTCCTAGGATTCATCCCATATCCTAGGATCTATCATACAATCTAGTTTTCCAGCCCTAGGATTCATGCAACACCCTAGGATCTACCATTCAATCTATTTCTCATTCCAAGGATTCATGCAATGTTCTAGGTTCTATTTATGGTTTCATAATTTAACAGATTATACTTAAAGCCACTCTACCGATTACAACAGGCAAACTGGGGGCATGGTCGGGAATCCCACGTGCCTCCGCAACCCCCGGGACTGCAACGGAACGGGATCCTATCACAAGAATCAAACATAAGGAGTGTCTCAAAACAGTGTATAGCTATTGTAGACGGGTAGAGGATTAAATTTCGAAAAGGATGCAACTCGAAACGCGGAAAACGGAACCCGAACGGGGCCTAAACGGGTTGAAAACGATGAAACAGTGCAAAATCAGACGTCTGGAACTTCTTCCAGATGTCTTAAAAAGTGGATCAGGAATTACCTTGCTCTGCGTGGGCTCTCAGACGTCCAGAAGCCTGCGGGGGCGTTTGGCCTAGTTCCCAGACGTCCGATGGTAACCCAGGATGTCTGAAAGTCGTTCCCGCCGTCTGGCACTGCAGCCAGACGTCTGATTCGCGTTGGATGCGAATCTCCGACCCTGCGCGTACCCATTTCCTCTCTCTCTTAGTACGGTCAATCGAAGAAAACGAAGAAGAGGGAATAACTCACCTTTCAGACGTCTGGATAGTATTCCAGACGTCGTTCCCGTCGTCTGGCTATCAGCCCAGACGTCTGATTCTGGAAAAGGTTTCCAGAACCAGGGTGCAACTTGCCCTCCGCTCGCAACGCACAGCCGCACTGCGAGTGCTCCGCCTGCTGCTCGAGCCGCAGCAGTCCTCTCGCGTCGCTCCACGCCCACTGCGCCCCCCGCCGACCGGCCCTAGCAGCCCCGGCGAGCTCGCCCTCATGGCCGAGTGCTTCCTCCCCCGCGCACCACCTCCTCCCGCACCCGCCACGGCTGTCGCCGCCGCCGCTCACCCTCGCGCTCGCTCTCGCGCACTGGCTGGAAGGAGAAAAGGAAGGAGACGGAGGTGACGGGAGTGAGGGAGAGGGCGTGGCCTTTTAAGGCCGCGCGAGGAGGAGAGAGAGAGCGTGATAGAGGGCGCAGGAGGGAGAGGGAAAAAGAGAGAGAGAGGGAATTTCCGCAGGTCTGCACGCTCAGGCGCGTAGACGAAGGAGTCCTGCCAAAATAACCGATTTCCAAACATCTGGAAATGATCCCAGACGTCTTGTCCGACGTCTGGAGGTGATTCCAGACGTCTGGTAAGACGTCTGGGCCACCTCCCAGACATCTTAAAACCCGTCTGGAGCGCGCGTTCATAACAAGTTTCCAATCTTAGGTTATTACAAGGGTTTGTGTGTTTGATTCTTTTATTGCTACTATTTGGTGGTGTGTGTGTGTGCTTTGAAATATTTCCAAGGGGGGTTCTTGATTGGTGGACGTGGTGGATGGATGTATCATGTAATTAATGAGGTGTAAAGTATAAAGGAATAAAGTTCGAGACCAACTGCAATGCCCGGGTTGTGGAGGGTCGAGGGGGGAGGCGAAAGGGTAAGGGAGATTGTGATGGGAGGAGGGGAGATCTCCATTGGTTGGAGGTGATCCCAGAGGGGAGGAATCTGGATGGTACCTCCAAAGCTGTTAATGGAAGAGTTAAACATGTGACCTACTTAAAATGTTATGCCATTGATCCATGGAGAGATAGGAATCGAAGCTAGCTTATAGCCTACAAAAAAAAAAGTGTTAGCCATGAGAAATGGAACATTCTACAAAGAAGTAATTAAAATTGTCAGTGGCCTTTTTGACCATCTCTCGTGAGTTTGTAATCATATGCATGGTTACTGTGTGCTAAGAGGTGGGTGTCAGGGTGTTCTGTTTGATAAAGAAATGCTTAACTATAAACCTGCTCATGTGGTTATTTGACATTTTTCTTTATGCATTTAGGTACCTACTTAGGTTGCCTTGGCTGGAGATTTGACACGTTACCAGGAATGAAAAGGTTAAGACTCACATTGCGTTGATTATATACACTATCCTTTGTTAAAAAAATTTTAAAATTATGCATCTCATTCCAATACCACTAAAATGTATAGCTTCTTTGACACAGTGAAAATGCATGTTGGGTCTCTGACACTGTGCAAATCATTTGTGCACTAACTAGCTTTTTTCATTTTTCCATGAAGGTCTTGTTGGTGCTAGAGCACCACGATCATTTGTTTTGATGATAACAAAATACGTGTTATTTAACATTTGCACTTGGAGTCTTAGATTTCAGGTCAATTGCAAATGGAGACATGATTAGACGGAATTCGAGCTCGCATCCAGGACGGATTAAAGGAGCTTAATGGAGAACAGAGGGGATTCGCGAGGAGCGATAGATTGAAGATGGAAGTACAAGAAGAATAGGATAGAATTCTATTTTATTCCTTTCATGTACTTTTGTCGTTATTTTCTTGATCTTTATTTCCTTAGAACATTATGTTAAAGTGCCTCAAAGTATCCTAACAGTAGTCCTAGGAACACCCGCACAACCCTAGTTTCCAATATAGGGCTCAAACAGAATTTTCAAACGTCTAATTCCCAAATCAGACGTCTGATAATGTGTTTTAAGACATCTGACTATTGATTCAGACGTCTGATAACATTTAGGCTGGACATAGTTAGTTCTGTTTGATGAAATCAGACGTCCAGACCTTAGACCAGACGTCTTAGGAGACGTCTGATGACTTTGCCAGACGTCCAATTAGTGGACCATTAGGCTAGCTTAGCAGACACTGAAGATCTGACTGTTAGAGCCTTATCAGACGTCCTTAAGCCCTTCCAGACGTCTGATAATTGACCGTTTTGCCTCGACTGACCCGAAAATCTCTTCTCAGAGATTTTCTAGCCGTTGCAAATCCATTCCCACGAAAAAGTAGGTTTCCAGACATCCAGACATAGTGCCAGACGTCCTGTATGTCGTCTGATGGACTTGCGCTAGAACCTTGTTTAGATTTGATTCAAGTCAGGAAGAGACCCTCCCAAAATTAGACGTCTGACCTTATTTTCAGATGTCTTAAAGTGGTCTTCCAGATGTCTGATTCCAGAATTAGACGTCTGATTACCCTGTCAATGCAATCATTGTCCCTGATTTCAGCCTGATTCTCTTGGGCTTTGCACCCAACGGGTATGGAAGCTTTCCTAAGCCTTCCAAAACCTTCCTAAGGCCTCTATAAATAAAGGGGTGCCTTTGCACACTAAGATACACCTAAGCAACATACTTTCTACTCTTTTGTGTCCAAGAAAACCTCTTGCTCTTCAAGCTTAAGTTCCATCATCCAGAGAGCTAAATTCCCTTTGCGCACCCGCTCTCCCGTCGTAGTTCACTAAGAGCGACGTTGCGCCGTCGCGTGGCTCACGCACCCGTGTCATCGATCTGACACACTCCTTGCAAAGGGGAGTTTCCTAATTCCTATAGAAGCTAGGTTTAAATTACTTTGTTGGCTCTATAGGATTATTTGTTATTTTATCTTTGTTATTTGGTTGGGTATTCGCTTTGCGAATTCCCGTCTCCTTCATGGGACAAAATCCTTCTCGTGAAGAGAAGGGGTTGAGGAACGCTACCCTCGCACTTGTAGCGTGGTTGTAATTGAGGTTGAATCACCCTCGTTTAAGTGATTCGGTTAGTGGATTTGATCAACTTGGTTGATTGAAAAATCCTAACTCAAGAGGGTTAGGTGGTGGTTTTCACTCGGTTTGGGTTTCCACCTAAAAATTATTGTGTACTCGTGTGATTGAATTTTTTGTGAGATTGTTTATATTTTATTTCCGCAATTATTACGTCACCCCTCCTGGTAGGGAAAACTACAGGTCTATGATTCAAGTCTATATAGATTCTATTTATATCACCATTGTTTTCATTTCTCCTTTACTACTTGTTTGTATGATCCAATATTTGGAGACATTGATGGGCAACATAAAGTTTAATCTTGACCTTAGATTGTTCTGGCCCCCATGCCATGCAAGAGCATCCAACTCGTACCAGTTGGCTTTAGTGGGGAAACCCTATCTATTAATATTAACCACATCTTAATGTCTATAACTCTACATGTAACACTATCTTGTCTCTACATGAACTCTAATCAGTTGGCATGTTCTTGAATTTATGTGAGCACATAGGCTTGTCCATCACTCCAAGAAGAGCAGGATTTATGATGCAAGGTTTAATTTGATTGTCTCAAAATAATTCATGTGTCACTACAACTTGTAAAACTTAGGTTAGTTTTACAGTTAACCAAGAACCATAACATTATTCTTTTTATTACTTTGAAAAAGGATAGCTTAGTAATCTTGAACAGAAGTTAAATATGGATGTTGTTTTAATTTTTCATGACAAAAAGTTGGATGGGTCTTTCAACTAGTGTGGGGGATCTTCCTATGAATTTCAAGGGGGTAAGTCCAGGAATGCTTTGATATGGTTAAAGACTTTAAAGTTGGGTGGCTCATTTCTAAGAAAACTTTGCGATAAATTCTCTGACATTTCCTCCCCTGCTCCCCAAACATGCAAACACACACAACAGAGAGGGAGGGAAGCAGAAACTGTAACATTGATGACACAAAACAGATCTGAATGGAGGGAAAAAATTCCATGTAGTTGCTTGTTACCTCTCTTTGCTTTGTAACTTCACTAGAAAATGCACCCTCTTGTATGTGGTCCTTCTTAGCATATATTTCTTTGAGAAGTCCACCCTCCTATATGTGGACTTTTTGCTTTGAATTTATGTAATTCCAAATTTGAAACTCACAGTTCTGTTTATTTGAAGGGTAAAGGCAAAAACAAGTTCTGTCACCATCTTCGAACTGTTCTGCTCCTTCCACCTGTTGTTGGGGAAAAAGTTGCATGGAAGAGTATGTTGAAGGCTGATCATCTTAACAGGAAATATTCCTCCTTTGGAGATTTTTTAGGGAGAATTTTAAAAAGCTCATTGAACTTGTTTTCCTGAAACATATAATTTTCAATGCAGTATCAACAGGGGGCATGAGACTTGAACTTGCAGCTTTCAATGGGGGTTTTCCAGCAAATGTGTTATTATATAGAACTCTTATTAGTTTGTTAACTGCATCTGCACATTGCAAAGCAAGCCATATTCTACCTTAGAAAGTATGCATACATGAGAATTGTAATGCACCTTCCAACTTGTGTTCTGTCCAATGTTGGATTTGAAGCTTTCAGTTCATCTCAATTTCTCTTGTCACGGGCACTGAACACCATCAAAGTACTTGTTAATCTATCCAACCTATATTTTATATCTTCTTGAATTTTCTGTTCGAAAACAATTGAAATTGCTATAGGGCCATAGCTTGGTATATCAGCTTTTTATCTTGGTGTTTACTGATTCTCACATTTGGCCAAGAGTGTGCACCTTTGCCAATCAGTACCTTGTGTGATTTATTGTAGAATTCAACTCAATAATGCATTCAATTATCTCTTTACCATAGCATATAAGTTGACCAAGAGGTACTGCATGCCAATCAGTACCTCTTCCCAATTATGTTTACCCCTTAAAATTGCTTATATCTATGTCTACTATTTTATGATATCACCTTTAAGTGAACCTACTGGGCAAACTGGTATTTCTCTGTTGTTTATCTATGTCTGCTTATATCTATATGTCTGCTGTTTATTTCTCTACTTTGAGCTTTCACAGTTGAAGAGGCACTTTCACAGTAAAGTCTCTCTTTGAAAGCTTTAAAATTCATTTAAGTAAAGGTGAAAAGATCAAAACAAAGCCCAAGACTTAGTTAAATGTATAAAATTTTGAAGATTGCTATCGAACTGAGTATTTCATCTCTAACCTATTTTATTGACCCTTATCCTTTGTATGGATTTGTTATATACTTCCATATGCCATCTACATTCCATTTTCTTCTTCACTTAATAACCTTGCTTCCAAGTTGATGTGACTGACTAATTTTGGATTTACTTTTCCTGTTGTTATGGTATACTTCCATATACCATCTACATTTCCTTTCTTTTATTCCTAATTTCTGAGTTTTTTGCTATTTCAACAACTAATCTAAAGTATCATACATCTGTATTCTTTTCCAGGTTCTGCAAAGCATAATTAAAATCTCTTAAGCATATATAGGGAACTTAATATATTTTTTATTGGTAAAATCATAGATTTGGGTATCGGTACTAAAGTGTAGGTACTGGTACTTGTTGCTTCCAGATTTGGGTACCGGTGATATTAAGTATTATGTCGGGGTTCCTAATTTTTTTTGCATGGGGATATTAAATATTGCATTGGGGATCAGAGGTGATTTTGTATTTGCACTGGTGATATTAAATATTACACAAGGAATATTTAAATTTTGATCTGGTGATCAAAGATTTTTTGGGATTGCACTGGTGATTAAATAGATTGCACGGGTAATATTAAGTATTGCGTTGGGGTTCCTAATTTTTTTTTGCATTGGGGATATTAAATATTGCATCGGGGATCATAGGTGATTTTGTGTTTGCACTGGTGATATTAAATATTGCACAAGGAATATTTAAATTTTGCTTCGGTGATCAAAGGTTTTTTGGGATTGCACTAGTGATTAAATAGATTGCACTGGTGATACTAAGTATTGCATCGGGGTTCTTAAGTTTTTTTGCATCAGGGATATTTTTCAAGTAGATTTGCTAGGCTGGCCAATAAAGGTTTTAGAAGTATATCATGTGCTAAACACCAGGCTGCAAATTAACTTTCCTGGTTAATCAAACATATTACATGATGATGTAGGACCCTTGCAAAGTTTGCTGTTGCTGCTGCTGGACCTGCTGATGCTGTTGGACCTGCTCCTTTTCCAGATCAACCATGATGACGGTGGCAAGTTGGAACCGTCACCAAAGCCCTATGCTTCGGTGACGGTTCCACCAAAACCATTACCAAAGGCTCGTGAAGAAAGTTGCTGCGCCTACCTAACAGTGCGCTTCGGTGATGGTTTTGTGTGGAACTGGCACCGAAGCTTAGGGCTTTGGTGACGGTTCCACCTACAACCGTCACCAAAGCCCCGTGACAGAAGTTGTAGAACGTAGCTAACTGCGGGCTTCGATGACGGTTTTGTGTGGAACCGTCACCGAAGCTTAGGGATTTGGTGACGACTTTAGTTGAACGGTCACCAAAACCCTCCGGCTTTGGTGACGATTTTGGGTGGAACCGTTACCAAAGCCTTTGGTAACGGTTTTGGATGGAACTGTCACCAAAAACCCTTCCGCAACACAACTTTTGTTGTCGCTAATTGTGATGATTATGAGTCATTTGGTCATGGTTTTTAACCGTCACCAAAATCCTAATTTCTTGTAGTGACGTGTGGTGTTCAGCAAGTGATCACCTGAAACCAGACCAAGTGAACAAATTGTAGCAAGATCTATTATTAGTATTGATCGTGCATATAAATTGACACACACACCCACAAAAGGCTTTAGAGCAAAGAAGAAATTAAGACATCAATCTCCAAAAGTAAAGATGGGTCCAGCACAGAATTTCCGACCAACCTCCCCCTCTTCTGTCCTTTCTTTGAAGCTACTAGTAATGCTATTGCAGCGATGCAAGCAGTTGCTCGAAATATGGTCTTCAATGTGCTAGAACATGGAGCCGTTGGCAATGGCAAAACCGACGATAGCAAGGTGAGGAATTAATGATTGTCCTCGAAAGAATTAGCGTACATAAATCACAAATGGCCTTCAATTAATTTGCATGCATGCATTCCGATTTGAAGAACAATATATTAATGCATGCATTCGATCATTTGTAGTCCACCTAATTTCTTTCAATCTCCTTAATTCCATGTAAGATTAATGAATTATGACTATATATATATATATATATATATATATTAGATCGATGCATGCATGTATAAGTTTTGAAAATATAATATACGTGAATTAATTTCATGTTACATTCGAACACGTATGTATACATATACTGCAGGCTTTAGCAAGTGCATGGCAGGAGGCATGTGCATGGGATGAAGAGAATGCTCAAGTTCTCATCACCGAAGGCACCTACCTAATTGGTCCTGTGAATTTCACGGGGCCATGCAAGAGCCCAATTGAGCTACAACTCCATGGGACTGTGCAGGCCCCATCCAACTTCCATGCTTTTCACACATCGAACTGGGTGGTGTTCAAGTACCTCAGCAAACTGACTATCACCGGCAATGGCAAGTTCCATGGACAGGGCGACGTAGCCTGGTCCAAGAACGACTGCAGAAGTGCCAAAAGCAAGTACTGTAGGCTCCCAATTGTACGTAATATTCCAGCTTAACCTTAACTCTTTAATTCTCAGGAAAAAAAAAAAAAAAGCTCGTACAAATATATAAATCGACGCATACAAAAGACAAGACATCTGCTGTATACCTCTCTATTGTTAGTTTGTATATATTGTGACACCTATTTAGATTCGAATCTAACTGAGAACTAAATTAATCTGGATGGCTTGTAGATTTAAGAAAATGATATCCAATATTACCGCCAAAAATAAATGACAAAATATATTCGAGTTATCGATGGTGATCCTGAACACTATATATATATATATATATATAAAGATGTTTTGATTTTTCTCTTGGAAACATGACGTCATGATTGATTAATTGTACATAACCAATGTCAGAGGAAATTAAAGCACGAACTACATATATTTTGTCTTGGGTTTCAGCTAGCAATTGTAATCGAAGGTTTTGGCATTCTAAATATATCCTAACACGGTTATGCATATATAAATATCCAAAATGCCAATTACTTGTTAGAAAATAATAATAATAATGCTACCTACATACCAATATTTTGTATTAATAAATAAACAAAGTCAATCAAGTTGGCATTCGTGAAGGACTCGCTGGTGCAAGGGATTTCCTCGGTGGATAGCAAGTTGTTTCACTTCCTGGTATTCAAGTGCAACAATATCCAATTTCATAATGTAAGGATAACCACGCCCGGTGACAGCCCCAACACTGATGGAATCCACATTTCAACGTCCACCAATGTCAACGTAACTGACTCCAATATTGCCACCGGCGACGATTGCATCTCCATCGGCCCCGGCAACAATGAGATCCTCGTCTCTAACGTCTTTTGCGGCCCTGGCCATGGGATCAGCATCGGTAGCCTCGGCAAGGGGAAGCAAGAAACTGATGTCACCAACGTGAGGGTAACAAACTGCACCTTCACTCAAACGATGAATGGTGTGAGGGTCGAGTCATGGAAGGACTCCTATGTCCTCTCAGCATCCAACTTCATCTTTGACGATCTAACCATGAAGGATGTCTCCAATCCCATCATCATTGATCAGGAGTACTGTCCCAGTGGAGGTTGCACTAACAAGGTAAAATATATACATACACGTACATACACATGTCTCGCATGTTTCTAAATGTTTCATATTGGATTTAGACTAGTGGAGCCAGCCGATTGCGTCCTAACTTTGAGACCTCCTTAAGAATAATTATACAAAAAAAATTAAGTTCAACTTTAATTTTTTGCTTCCCTTCACATGCACTTCCCCTAACTATTAGGTTGACGTTGGCTAATTCTATTCATCATCCAACTTCATCTCTCCACCTCTATGTAAACTAGGCATGAAATTTTTTGCACATGACGATATTTGAGCTGATCTTAACAATTTCATATAATTGAGAAAGTTAAGATCTTGTCACAATTCATCATTATTCAAGTTTTTTAGAATACGATTTGTTAATCAATTTTTATCCTGTGTTTTTCTCTTCATGATCCACATTGTACTAACATATGTCGTGTTTGTGCGGATTTTCAAAGTGCAATTTAGAAGATGCAGAGGTAGCTATAACAAGAGAAGCTAGCTAGTAGTTTATAGAATATGTGGAAATTTATAACTTGCTATTGTTTGTGCTTACAAATATATATATCCCCACCCCCACACTCTCATAAAAAAAAAAAATCATTTCTCAGCAAAAGTGTAATGAATCCTAAATTACAGCAGTTGCTATTAGTCCAATGACTTTGGTGAATAAAAATTAATATCCTATTATATATAAACTTTTATGTGTGTGTAGTTGGAAACTAATTAATTGTAGGGAGGTTAACATATACATCGATGGTAAGAATTAATGCTTTAAACTAAAGTCTTTTTTTTCTTCCAATTTGGATTATTGTTGATGTAGCCTCCATCTCGAGTTAAGATCAACAACGTGAAGTTCACCAATTTAAGGGGGACATCAACCTCTGAGGCGGTTGTGACTCTTAGATGTAGCAAAGGTGTACCATGTCAAGACATAGAGCTTGGCAACATCCACTTGACTTATGGTGGAGACAGGAAGGGCATGGTTGCAAAAACCTCATGTTTCAACGCCTTCGGAACTTCTCATGGAACCATGATTCCTCCATCCTGCATCTGAATGATCCACCACTTCATCGGTCATCACACATATACTTAAAATGTATAGTTTGTGAAAAACATCTTGGATCAACCAGTTGGCTGGCACTTCCTGCCATATCTTGGAGCTTTTTCGGATGTATAAGACTTTTTTACTCATATATATGCCCGTTTTAGTTTTTATTTTGGCTGCTTTTGTATCTGATGTGTAAGGTTTGGCTCCCTATCGCTCTGATTAATTAAATAATTAATTTTGGAGAAAAAAGCTTATGCAAAATAGCTATAGTGATTGTATAATAGATTATTACACATATATTAGAGCATGTTATTCTTCTTTATATGCATGTGAATTTGTTTGTCATTTCAGTGATGTATAGGTATAAATAATTTTAAGCATGTGTAGCATAGTGGTTAGAGACTTGGACTCCTATATAGTAAAAGGTTCAGGTCTTCCCCATGAGAAACTCTAATTTATTTTGCTCAAACATAAATTAATTATCGATCAATTGTTTGCAAAGTTCAAATTTTGGATGAACTTAATCAAATGCTCCATCAATTTTTAAAGACTCCAGAGGAAATTGAATAAGGATAAAGCATCAATCAATTTTAGCTTGTAACAATGTCAATATAAGTACCTTTCTCTATTTTGCAATGCCAAGAAGAACATCTTGACGATTTAAGCCTCTTTCTCGGTGTCTAAATGTCGAGATATTCCATGATCTCAAATTTCACTTTATCTAATCCTTCTTGTTTCAAATTAATTCATGTCAAGATAAAGTGAGAGGTAGCTTAGGTTAACTATATTTTGAAACAAATACTATCAACATTAATAAGCATTGTTATATGCTTATATATTTTGACATTTAAATAATGTTAGGTTTACTATATCTATCTCCTTGTTTGTTAGAACAAACTCTGAGATGGACTATTGTGTTGTACTTAAGTATCTTTCTTCTATTATTCTTCATTAATGTGTAGCAAGGGTGGTTGCCTTGCAACAACCCCCTACCCCTCACCACAATCTTCCCGATTTTTTGGTTTTTAATTTCTTTTAAAAGTGCATACTGCAATCTTTAATTTTGATCAATTATGTTATGTTTCGCTTCTTAGTAATCATTAGGTTGTTATTGATAAACATAACTTTTTTTGCATTCGCCCACTTTCGTATAACCTAAATTCCCACCTCTGCCCTTGTGAGCAGCAGTGGTTGTAGAGTTGGAGGGCATGGAGTTGCATTAGTTGATGACAGGAGGGAGTGGAAGCAACATTGGTTTGGAATTAGGGTGAAATGGTGCTTGGAGCGAGGGGAGGGAGAGTAACAAAAGTTGTGATTGGATCATGATTTTAAAAATTAAACCAGCCATTGAACAGGCTAGGCTCCAATTTTGGTCTTTAGTGGTTTAGTTGGTGATGATGTCATCATTTGAGCTGGATTAAGAAAAATTGGATCAGACAAGCTCCGGTTTGGTTAATATGGGTCCATCTGGGTCGAATTGGCTTAGACTAGGGTTTAGTTCATAAAAAACTAGATATAGCCATTAGAAAATGTTATTTCTAGATATTCAATCACACTACAAAATAATATGCACGTATTAAAATAAAAAACATAAAAGGCAAGAACATAATAAATGAAAAACTAACCTTAAATAGTGGATTTCAAGATATCATCCATTTTCACCAACCTCATCATAGATGGGATATCTTCTGGGCCCATTCTTTAAAGTTTCTTGCAGCCTTTGCCAGGGTGACACTTTTTCACCATTTCTGTTTGACATATTTATGGAGCCTTTTATCCACAGGTTTAAAGAATTGGTATTTTCAAAAAAGATTGTACCATTCTTTGTCAAACTTGGGGTGTGTACTCTTATTGGTTCACTCTATGTGAATGATATTATCATTGTTCTTAATGGAAATCTAAATTCTATTATCAATTTATCTAATTTCATCCAAGATTTTGAGATTGCCTTTGGCCAGAGAGTTAGCCTCCTTAAGAGTTTTTGTTATGTTGGTCGTAATTTTTCAGCAAGTAGGCTTCCTTGTCTCCTTTTCATTACTGCATACCAACTGGGTTCCTTTCTCTTATTGAGGATACATCCCATGATGAGGATTGAAATATAATCAATGGGCACTACTACAAATGTCATGTTTTGCGACTCTTTCTTTGTGACAGTTTTAAAACCATTGCTCATGTATGCATTCAGTGACAGTTATTTATGTAACAGTTGCTTAAAGCCTGGTCGATCTGCTCCCTTGTATGTCAAAGGTGACCGAGGTTTCAAGTATTCGATGATGGTTTCAAAAACGTCGTCGAATACTTATGGGAACGGGTATTAAGTTACCGTCACTAAAAGTGTCTTGGATTTTACTTTTCGCGTGCGAGAAATAAAATTTTAATTTATTGAGCGACAGTAATTTTAAAACCATTGTCAATAGTATCTTGGATTTTGGTTTTGGCATGTGAGGTATATTTTTTTTATTAAATCGGTGACCTTTTGTAAAAAATCATCACCAATGTTCATGTATTAGGGTGCCTTTCACCCGATAGCCGCTACTCCTCTCTTCTTCCTCAACCGTTGACTGCTCCTCTGTGTGCGTTGACCTTCTCCTTGGCTCATGCGCAACCTCCTTAGTCCATGCGCCACGATCGGCTCGTCACCGACTGATAGTAACACCATCATTAGTCATAACTAACTTGAATTAGTTGGAATCAAGAAATAAATGCTTCTAAATGTTTGCCTGAGAACCATAATTCTACTCTAATCCATCTTGAGAAGAAAATAATAAAATAGGGTTAATTCTGTAGTTTTAACAACACATCACAAATACCGATTAACCATTGGGTTACTTAGGGGTTAATTAAATTCAAATGAGCATAAAAGACCAAAAAATAGGTCCACACTGATAGAATCAGGATTTTAGGCATCTCGAGGGTGAAAATAGTATTGAAAATCTTAATTATCAACCCCACTTGAATTGAAGAGGTTTTAGTTAGGATAAAATCAATCTAAACTTTCTAAAATTCATAGAAAAATATTATAAGAGGTTTAGTACCTTTGGTTTGACCATCTGAACCCATTTTGACCTAGAATAGAGTTTCAGACGAGAATTTGCCTTGATGTCGACTTCTATGCAATTTACCCAATCAAACTTGGTCAAAAATCAAATCCAAGCTAACCATTAGATTCCTTGGATCCAAATTAGGTTAATACCAAAATTTAGGCTCAATTAGAGTTCATCTTGACCTAGTTTGCAATTTAGTCCCTAAGATCTCTATTTCTTACACTCAATCCCCTAGGTTTCAAGTTTCTTACAAAAAGGCCCCTAACTTTCTCGATATAGTTGCAATCAGGTTCTTGCTGCCATTGGAGGTGTGAACACCTCAGACCCAAACCGTGATCTTTCAATCGTGGATTTCTCTCTAGTTTCTTGATTAAATCCTCCAAACTTGGAGGGTTTGATCTAGAGAAGTTGCCTAATCCGTTGGATGTGATCTCAAATCCTAACTCGTACCTAAGAACCCTAGCAAAACTGCGAGATTAGAGGAGTTTCTTTTGCTTCAATTACATGGAATTTGTAAGGATTCCTTGCAATTGAAAGCCTAGGATGCCTCTATAAAAGCTCCTCTCAATCCCAACGTGTTTTCGAGCTCGATCATAGCCTAAATCTTCCAATTCTTCGCTTCTCTAGCCACCTTCGCTGCAGCTCCAGTGACTTCCTCCCTCCGTCATCCTTTGATCGGCCAACGGCTAAATTGGCAAGCCCACGACCTTCCTCTTCTTCCGCCCCTTGCTGGCCAAAGCGGAGGTAGTCTCCCCCTTTCCTCGTCGCCAATCTCTTCACCGGAGGTCTCGTCTCCTCCGTGTTCGGCTAGCCACGCCGGCACGGATCTCCCCTCCTCTTCGTCCATAATTAGGTCCTCTCTCTCCCTCTTTCTTCCTAGATTAGGTATAGCCCTATAGCTCCTTGATTCGACCACCGACCACCTAGCTCCCCCTCGTCTTCTCCACCTCTGGCGTAGCTCCGACGAGGTCGCCACGTCGCTACATGCCACGAAACATGACGCCGCCACTCCCAAAAGCTTCGTTGCACCCTCACCTTCAAAAGCCCTAACTTGATTAGGTGCATTAGCCCCCCATTCACCTTGCCAGATGACCCACCCTTCCACCATCGTATTCAACGTCGTCCGACCACCCTTGTCCACCAATCTCCAAACAAACACCACCATCATGCTTCTCGTGCTCCAGTGATGCGTATGAACTCTTTAATTGGGGCTTAAAGGTTGTGTTCATTGTTTCAGGTCTTGGCCATCGTCAACTCTTACTCCATCTCTGTTTGCCATGTTTCGACCAATCAATGACGAAGGCACCACCTACAATCGTTGCAGAATCATCAGGGGAGCACACCTACAGTTTCAGTTGAAGTAGTAACAACATTGGCTGCTCCAATTGGGGAGCTTCACATTTACAACCTCGCGTAAGAAAGGAGAGTGGGAATTAATCCTACATCGTGGGCTACGGATTTGGAGAAGCACATAAAAGGAATTCATCACAGTGGCTTATCACCTCTCATGGGGGTGAGGTCCCCTAACTCTCTCACTCCTCGCTCACCACTCATTGCTGGTGAGCCTAGTCCCTGTTCATGACCCGATAACCCGACTCTGTGCGACCCGTATACCAGATTAGGAAAAAAGAGGAAATTCTAAGGAGGGTTAGGGGTGGTATTGCCTTGGGGTGCATGCACGTGACTTGGGAATCATGCATACACACCAAACTCTTGGCGATTTCTGAGTTGTCTTATATTGAATCTTGGTGACTTTAAGTCGTCTGACATTAGTGCCTGACATCTGATTGTGGTTGAATTGAGGGTACTGTAGAGATATTTGATGCTTATCTGATGTGGCTATTTATGGTTAAGTGGTTGTTGAGGTTGTAAAAGGCGGATTTGATTAGAAACACATCATAGTATAGCGCGAATCATGACTTAAACAAAAATTAGTAATAAGACAATGAGTGCCGGTCGATCTCAGGAAGGCGTAGGATAGCGAAATTGATTTTGATTTTTTCTTTCTTTACTTAAAATTGGATTCAAGTTTCGAGAGAGAAGTAAAAGATGGGCCAGTCACATTGTTGACATGTAAAACATGTGCATGAGTTAGATAAATCACAAATGTGCATGTGTGTGTTTCTGTCCACACGACTTCTATTACATGATGGCGACTAACAAAAAATGAATCTATCGCTAAATCATTAATATCCTCTGGAATCAACATGTTTATTGCAATATATATATATATATATATATATATATATATATGAAGCAGGCAACTGATGATTTTTATTTCTTCCAAAATATTGTCATTACAATGGTTCTAGAGGAATGCTTATACATCGAACTTGAAAATACTACTTCTAGCTAATAGAAAAGAAATGCATACATGGATCTAGGGTAGATTATGCATACATTCTTAGAGAGAGTACTGATACTACTGTTGAACGTGTTTTGCGAATCGCTACGCTTACGTGTTTGGTTTTGGCAAACCTGTCGTTGTAGTTCGAAAGCGAAGAATTCGTGTTCAACAAATAAAATTTATACCGAAAAGAATTTCGGGTCGAACACAGGGAGGCGGACGTTTGATTTAAAAACTATGCGTTTCTTTTTATTTGTCATAGAATAATTCAATTTAAAACTATCTAATTATTTACAATCAATAGAAGAGAGCGAGAGAGTAAGAGAGAAAGAGAATATTACACAGAGAAATCAAAATGAGATGTAGAATAAACAAGGAATTTTTCATTGAAGAGATTGTTCATTACAACTAGAAAGCATAAAATAATTACTCTAGAAAGCGATAAATTTATTCTAGAAAGCATTACAAGAATGGAGGGAGAAATGTCCTCCTCGACGGTCGCTTGGAGGACGAGTAGATTAATCTAGAAAGCAGTAAAAAGAATAGGGAGAGAGAAATCCTCCTCGACGGTTGCTTGGAGGACGAGCCGGACGGGACGACGCCTGGACGAAGGAGAACGAAGCAGGACGAAGGAGGACGAAGCAGAAGAATGGGAATGGAGCAACACGCCGTTGTCGTCGCGGGATCCACTTCCGAAGGGGAACGAAAATTGGACTTTATCTCGCGAGAAGCAACCCAGGTGTGGGACTAGCTTCTCTTGAGCTTTGGAGGGGTAGAGAGGAGAAAGAAGGGATGAGAATTTCGTATGGAGGGGGTCTCCTTTTATAGTTGCAAGGAGTGGGGGCAAAATGGACATTACAACTTCAAAATAATAAAAGAGGGGTCTTTAGTGACGGATAAATCCTTCACAAAAGCCCTCAACGTGGGCGTCGTGGCCAGCTCGCGCGCTCAACGGCTTGCACACGTTCGCCGCTTTTCAGCCGTCCGATCGCAAGATCGGACGACTTAAGATGCGTTCGCGCCCGCTGCGTTGCGCGCCCGCGCACGCGTCTGATTACGCGTCCGATCGCGCGTCGACGCTATCGGGCGTGCGCGGCCGTCCGATCTCCATCTGACGCTCCACCCCCGCCCAATCGCCGCGCCTTCCAGCCCCTCTCCACGGCTCGAACCCGCGCCCCGCGCTCGCGATAGCGCGCTCGACCACTGCACTATGGGACGCGGATGGTCGAGTGGACACTTTTAAATGCGAGCGCCCACAGCCGTTGGATTAAGATCCAACGGTGGAGAGCGATCGGGCGCGGGGCCTTCACAAGATGAAGCGGCCGTTTAGGTGGCTGAGATGGCACCACGTGGCACTATCTTGGCCGTCCATCTTCTGGAAGTTGTAGATGGTGCCACGGATGTCGGATTGACTCGATTTTTGTGTCGTTGGGCTACGATCGTCGATCCGAATTCATCCGTGTGGTCGGATTTGTCATCTGAAGTGTGGATTTTCACCATCCTGGCCCTTGATCTTCTAGGGTTCCCTGGTCACTATCTGATGCTACGGATGCCTGATTAGGGCGATCTTGGAGTCGTTGAACTCCAATCGTCGCCTTGATCACATCCATATGGTTGGATCTTTGATCCGAGGTCCTGACAAAATGTTTGCCCTGTCCAAGCACATAAAAGGAGACAATTAAGCTCCATTTTATTCAAACTACTCTAAATGCAAGATGATGCATGTTATGCAATATTTATATCATGAAATGCAATCCTATGCTTAAGAACATGCATAAATAGACATTTTAAGTAGTGTAAATGTGTTTACATCATTAGGACATCATTTTCATTTGATAGAAATCATTTAGTTTCAATTTTCATATGGATTGAATCCATCAAGTGGTATCAGAGTCATTCCTCATTGTCAAATCATTACCCTACTACTAGCAAGAAATTAATGCAGAAATTAAATACGAAGAACATTAATCTAGCTACTAGAAATTAGAGCATTGGAGGTGGTCTTTGATGGCCGTGTGGCTGGAGGTAGTAGGAGGGGAAAGAGGGATGGTCAAGGTGGTTGGCCTGCCTCTTGAGAAGGTGGTGGAGGAGCTTTCTCTTGGACGTCCAATGGTCGAGTGGAGATGATGGTGGAGCTCGTGGATGGAGTTATGAATGTAGTCCAAAATGGGGTGCATGGCTGCCCAAGGTCTTTAAATAGACAAAGGGGTGGCTTTCAAATGGCTTCTCTAGAGAACTATAGAAGACTCTAGAGAGACCCTTAGGTGGCCGACCAACCTAGTAAAGAGTGGGTCTTCTTAGATCCACCAATTGTGGATTTAAGAATTGTTACGACTCGAATCCGACCCCTCTGGGAACCTAGGGATGGGTTGCCCCGACTAACCCCCAAGACCTAGTCATCCAATGAGAGACTATCCCAAATGTATGAAAAAAACCACAAACCACACATGCAAGTAGCTAAGTAATTTAAAATAAAGTCAACAACAGAAATATAAATTAGATTTCAAAAAGATAACATGCTATAGGCAGAAAACATAGTCCCTAGCCATCACAACTAAGGCAAAAAGGGCATAACGATGATAGTTCCTAACATAAGATAGAAGCACTCACTAACAACAGAAAGTAGCGAAAACGAAAAGGAACGAGTAGAACTATGGCTGGGCTCGATTGGGCCCAACACTCTCTGCAGTCGATGGTGCTGGCTGCTCGACTCCCTGACCTGTACATGGTTATATATGATGGAGGTCAGCTAATGCTGAGTTGAGTGGTATATTTAAAACAGTTATAGCATTTAAAAACAGTAAAGAATAATAGAATTATGCATGCAATTATCCAATTATCCAATCATATGGTTAAGTTAACTACTAGTGTTCATGAGTCAATTTTCTACAAGGATCCACAATGTCTCTTAATCTTCCTATTCCCTAAGGGAACGATCTTGATTGTAGCTTTTCTTGTGATGTAGGATGTACATGTGGCACTCTCCTGGCTGGAGAGCACCCCGTGATAGTCTTACACCCGGTCTACCACCCCGAGGTCACGGTCGCGACGTAGCGGTGACTGCGGCATGCTTGATAAGCGCACGAGTAGCTACCCTACACTGGTACACGGTCAATCGTTTCCGCTAGAAGATACTCCCAAACGTACAATACAGAACAGAATAGGGGTCTCGCCTCTCAACAGTTTGTGTACCCTCCGTTGACTATCCCGATTTGCCTAGTGAGCCTCAACAAGAGTCGATGTAGGGGGCCAATCCTAACCCCGAGCCCCATGGGGCGGCTAGCTCCCCCCTACACAAAAAGAAATAGTTGCTCTCCTTAGTACCACGCACACGAGGGCCAGCTCACTTCCATACTAAGGGCTAGTTTCTCTCCTCGGTACTGTGTACATGAGGGCCAGCTCACTTTCCTTAACCAAGTCTGAACAATCGCCCGTAGGCAACATGTTCCATCATTCCACAGATTTTCCACATCAAGGTTTTAGTTTCCTTTCAAATTCCTCGTAGGGTTCATGCATAGATTTCCTTATTTCTGTAATGATTAATTCAACACATAGCAGGTAGCTCATGGTCTCATAATCCGGCAATTATCTCAGTAATCAATTATACAATATACAACATGTATTTCAGTTCACGTCATGGTTCAATAATTATAAATAGGTAGCTCATGATTTACCACATTCAGGAAATATCACAACAGATTAAGCATTCAAATAATTCATATTCCTCTATCTCAGCCCTAGGGTTCATTGCACATCCTAAGGGTTCAATCAATAGTTCTAATGTAACATGCACTTCAAATATGTAATTCACAGGGTAAAGCAAAACCACTCTAATAGGGTAATCGGGTGATGTGGGGGCTCAAACGGTGGATCTCGTAGCCTTCGCGGTCCCGTGCACACCATGAACTGATGACCTATTTAACATGAACGGTCAACCCACACATTACTAATACCTCACATGACAGGAATGTGCTCAAAACAATTAGAACATAGCTCCATCACATTGGAAAATCCGACAGAAAGCCAATGGTACTTCGTTTGTGAAAAATTGACCTCATTTGGGCCCTAAACCAGTCCAAACACATTTCCTGGTTCAGCTGAACCGGATTAGGCAGGCTGGTCTAGTTGGATCGGCCATCGGATACCTGGAATATTCTAAACAAGCTGAAATCAGATGTCTGGAACAGCTTCCAGACATCTTAAACAACACTAGAATGCTCACCTTGTGTTCTACACTGAATCGAATGTCTAGAACCCCTCACAGTCGTCCGGGGGTCCTTCCAGACGTCTGGCAGTGCACTCGGACGTCTGGGACGAGTATCAGTCATTTGAAGAGACATCTAGACATCCTAAAGTGTCTGCGGAACCATGCCTATGCCTCTTCCCAATGGCCCTGCATGCGCACAGTGTCGTACAGTCATTTGTAGACAACACATACGAAATATATAGGCAGATAGGTCCTTACCATTTGAATTTGCTTTATCGAACGTCTGGTGCTACCTCAGGACGTCCGGTCAGACGTCCATTGAGAGATACAGACGTCTGATCTGTGGAGAAAATTTCTCCCAAAGCCCTTCGTGAGCCTTCCTCTCCTTGCTGAAAGCACCCACGCCCTGTGCAGCGCACACACTCCAAGGCGCTTAGTCTAGGTAGAGAAGAAAACCCAAAAAATCCTTACAAGTCTCCAACAGGGTGTGACCTTAGATTTTTCGCGGTATTAGATGTCCGGTGACAGCTCTGGACGTCCGATCAGACATCTGTTGGACTCCCAAGATGTCTGGTTCTGTGGACAAATGGCTCCGCAGAACCATCCGCGAGCCTTCTCCTCGCGAAATCACCCCCCGGTGATTAGCCCATATTTGTGGGCTATTTAAGTATCTCAATGTCTAGACATTAAGTTAATTTTAACATTTAGATAGCATACATTAGGATGTAAATAAATTAATTCATATTTTTAGCTTAAGTGCATAATTCATGAATTTAGAATTAACCTAGGGTTGCATTCATTTAATTAGTTAATTAATTAGGTGCACTATTTTAATTAACATAGAAGTTAAGGAGTTATGTATAAATAACCCTAATTATTTTATTATTTTATTCTTCTTCTCCTTTGCAGGTAACTCCTCCGTCTCCACCTCCTCCTCCTGCGCATCACATTGATTCGACGGTGTTTTGTATTTCAAATCATTGTAGCCGTGGCTACAAAAGAGAAGGAAGTGCTGCCGTTGAGGGGAAGGCCACCACCCATTCCACCATCGTGCAGCATTCCACCATCGTGGGCCTCCACGGCCAAGCTCCGTCATACTGAGGGCCGACGGGGTGACAGACCGCTGTGCCAAGAGGATGGACTTGACCACCACCGTGCACGAGCTCCTTGAAGCTCGCCTACTGTGAGTGCATCTACTGATGCTCGACTTGTTACCATCGTCATCAACCATCACCAGCATCCACCTCCATCTTCTTCCCCATTCTCTGTTTTTCCTCCACTCCACCAAAAAGAACCCAAAAACCTCGCCACACCTATTGTAGCACAAAGAGCTGCAACTCCTCCTGCACGCACCTCAACCCTGCCAAGCACACCTGCCCTCCGCGCACCCTCACCTCAGCCAGTAGCCCACGCCAGTGCGATCTGCCACCACGTGCCCTCACCTCAGCCAGTGCACACGCCAGCACCTGCACACCCTCGCTTGCACGCAAGAGCCCCCCGCTCCATCAGACCCCACCGCACGCCTTCACCTCAGCAGCCCCCTGCTCCATCACACCACGCCCGTGTGCCCTTGTGGCCTGCAGAGTGCCCTCCAGCAGCATCTGCAACCTCCCAGCGCCCCCACTTCAGACCTCCTCGTACCTCCCTGTAGCACCTGCAGCTGGCGCCATCAGACTCCTCCTCGTACCACCCTGTACCACCCTTGCTTAGTGCGTGTTCTCCAGTGCGCCCTCGCATCGCGCCTGCAGTCCCTGTGCCTTCACCTCCATGCGCCTTCATCTCCACCAGCCCCCGCTGTAGTGCCTGCGCGTCGCCCACTACAGCACCTGCTACTGTACGACCACATGACCCTACGCGCCTGCAGCGCCCCCAGCACCCGCGTGCCGCGCCTCCTCGCACCTGTAGCACGCGCGGCCAGCAGCAGCAACCTCCACCGCTGCTGCTTCTCTCCTCTGTCCGGCTGACTTCTACCGTCTAGCAACTTGCCGTCGCCATCGTTGCGGAGCCCTCGCTCCAGCCAATCTACTCTTAGAAGAGTTCCTCGAGCAATCGTCTCTCCCATGCGTGAGGAGGAGAGAGGTAGAGTCCTTTGTTTATGGTGGAATTAATAATTACATTTCATGCCATTGCCACAAAATGAATTTTGATTTATGATTATTTTATTGTGGTGAATTTATGCCTTAATGCTCATGCTTCTAGATAATTGTTAAACCTTATTATTCATCTCTATGTGCATTGAATTTAATTTTGGATGACATCTTCATATGCATGCAAGTAAATAGTACATGGCATACTCTTGCACATGTATAATTTTCTGACGTAAAAATTACATTCACACCCCTTGACTTCTCCATAAATTTAAGATTTACTTTCAGAGCTATACATGCATTATTTATCTGGCGAATAGTTTAGTGAAGTTGATTTTGACCTAATTGTGAGTTTAACTAAGTCATTGCCTCCCTGTGGACACGACTCGCTCTTCTGTGAGCGGTTTAATTTTAATTTGAATTATTTTGTTAAGCAGTTTTCCACCACTTTGATCCTATAAAGACAAGTCATCTTAATACATTATTCGAAAGCGAAAATCGACTTATCAAATGACGCCGTTGCTGGGGAGGCAACAGACGCAATAATTTCACCTGATTTTATTTATAATTATTTCTCATTGCACAGTGATCTGACCATTTATTATTATTATTATTTTGTGCGAGGAATTTGAGAGAGGAATTTGAGTGAGGAATTTGAGAGAGGTGACAGGCACATATGGGAGAAGCGAAGGAGACCTGGATCCCACCTCCATAGGAGATTCTCTGTTTCATAAGTTTTATTTCTATTTTCTCACCCTTGTAGTAATTGGGGCTGATTTTTGGGAGCTTGTTCCCTTTTCTTTAGATTTAGGTTTTTAATTTATTTTGTGGATTATTTACCCTTACTTTTCTTGTGCATAAGTAGCGAAAAAAAAAAACTAAAAAAATAAAAAACACGAGCTACCTGCTAGAAGCTGTCTGCCCCTAGGTCGTATCATTTAGGATTGAATGAGCAGCATCTAGATCTAATTTCCTGTCTTGCATATTGCATGAAGAATGCTGGAATCAGGTATGCAATTCTAACTTTGCATGTCTACCTGTCATGTGAATGCATTTAGATTAATTTCAAGACCACCTAATATGTATTGAATAGATCTAACAAGTGGTCACATATTTTATGGAAAAAGGACTAATTAAAGGAGGGACATTTAAAAACCAAGGATTTGATTTTCAAACTTGGCGTGCGATTCAAAATTCAAAATCTTTTGCGGTGTATGCACACTTATATCTCTTGCACCACGGCATGCTTTTAGACACTCCTTAGGTTTGGAAATACTAGGAAAAGAGCCCTCCTATTGTTGGATTATGAAGTGTTTAGAACTTGAGATCAAAGGTTTTATAACTCCAAAGAGGGGGATGCCCTGTCATGGATTTTTGGGGATAGTTAAGAAGCACTGCGAAAGCACAGCTTCAAAGGAAGGCTTAGCCTTACTTGCATCCCTTGATCTTCTGTCTTTAGAGTTGCTCTACCATTTGAGCTTTAGGGAAGAGCACCTAAGCTCCAACTAGGTCTTTTTAGGTGTATCGTAGGTCGACAAGTAGGCGCGTAACTATTTTGATAACTTGATTTGTCACCTACAAGTAGACTTAAAATCTCAAAAGCCTAGCTGATAAAAGAATAAAAAGTCCTTTTTGAATTGTGTTTTGCTTGGGGAATTTTGATTGAGGTGTGAGTTAGAATGGACCACATTGATTTTCATCCTTTCACATCTTGCCCACACCCTTACCCCCACTCTGCACTCTTCGATCCCATACACCGAGATGGTCTATCCTTTGATGGACATAATGACAATCATTGGGATCCATTTTACTCCTATTATAGGAGTATTGGCCTAGTTAAGCCCCAAAGCAGTGAGTAGAACCTAGGAGCGGGATTTGCTTTGCCCAATATCCCACACACCATAGAAATACCCAACCCACCCTCCCTGAATAATTATAATGGTTGGACAAATACTCCTGGGTACTATAAGCCTGAGCCTGACTTCTCTCCTGATAGAAATGACCTCTCCTCCTTGAAGATGGAAATACAAAAAATGCAAGATGAAATGATTGAATTGTTAGGAGAATCTTTGAAAGCAGGCCTACAAGAAAGAGATGAAATTAGCCACCCAATCTACCCCATTGAGGATGACGTACACCCCTCTACAATAGATGCATCTCCCGTGGGAGAGCTACACTTTAAGTTGGAGGGAAATTTTGGGGATTATGTAAGGGAGAATAGCTGCTTTTCGAGGATTGATTTTGAAACCTCCCTGTTAGATGACACTTCCTTGAGAGGTCCACGCCTTAAGTGGGAGGAAGATACATATGAAAGTAGCTATGCATTAGATGAGGAAAGGTGGCAACTTGAGGAAGAAGATGATAAGGTTGAGTATCCACCTGAATTATATTGGAGTCAAAAGAAGGGAATGATGGTACCATTGGAAGACCTCGACCCAGATGATAGTATTTTCATGACATTTGATGAAGTGGGACGAAGTCAAGTTGTTAATCCTGCCCTCCCTTCTGATCACAAGATGGAACTCAAGCCCACCCTTAGGGAACCTAACCCTGAAGAAATTGACCTATCTGAGGAGTCTGATGTTACCAGTGTAAACCATTTACCTCAGATAGAGTACCCTAGGGGATCTGCTGAGATTTTAGATGATTCTAGACCTTGAGTATATGATGAATCGTATGATGAGGAGAAGGATAAATTATATGAGGAACCTACATTCAAGATTTGGAGTGACACTAAGGGCGATTATGTCTTATTTGAAGAGTTAGCCCCTGAGGATGTCACAAATTTGACCAAATTAGGTTTCCTTAGCATACCCATCGATGATATTTCTCCTCATGATGAAATGATGAAAAATTTGGAAGCAACTTCTAAGATTTATGTGGATTCACATATAGACTCTGGGGAAGATTTGAGTAAAGAGCAAGAACCCAGAGATGACATTGATAGGATAATCCCTAGATCTGTTGCTTCTAACCTGCCTTCATTTGTTTCGAAGTCACCCTATGATTCGCTTATGTCTGAAGGCAAAATTTTGACTCCTGATGAAGTGTAAGAAGATACTTGTGATAGTGCAAGGAATGCTAGGGATGCAATTGAGGAATTGGAAAGATTGTTAGGGATGGACACCGAGCTGATTAAACCCAACCTAGATCTTATGGCCATCCTGCAACCTAGAAACTTGGACACCCTAGATGATCCTTGGCTCAGAGATATGCTCACTTTTGTTCTGACAGGGGGGCTTAACAAACTAATATTTCCTGTAATGGAGTATTGGGTATGGATTGATGATTTCTGTAGTCAGTCCATTGCCTTGGGGGTTTATCTCTGCACCATTCCTTCCCCATTCCTTTTGGAGGATCCTTGTCATCCTCCCCCTACCCCTTTGGAGGTTGTTATGCCAGTTTATCCTTTAGAACCTCCTCTGTGACCTGGGAATATTTCATTCCCATCTTAGTTGGGTGAGAATTTGCTTTTGGGATTCATCATCAGCTCGCCAATATCCTAGGTTACCTGTTTTCTAGGCCAGCATTACTTTGCTCATTTTTAGGGCCTATTTCTTCAATCCTTGAACCTGATTTGCAGGTTCTTCGGCTACTTGGCTGCTAGCAAATTAATGGCAGCCCATCTCTGACCTAGGTAATATCCTTCTTTGCAATGGGGACATTGTAGATTTTAGGCATGGGTGGGTGTACTTGGGGTTATACATAGCATTTATACATAGTGCATTCATGCATTTAGTTAAAGCATTCCGCATTGCATACATTTACATTAAAAAAAAAATTGAGCTTAACTGGCTAGGCCCTGCATTCTTAAGCAAATCAGAACTTTAGGTTAGACTAAGTTGATTTTAGGGTCGAACTTTAGAAGCTAAGTGAGCTACTAGCTTTAAACCTTTAGGGTCCTTTGTGGACTTAAAAACTTAAGTAGGAGTTAAGTTGCAGACCATTCCTCAAGAGGTTGAGGAAGGAAAGCTAGGGATTGAGTTAAAAGGTGGGGTAGTACCTGGAGTCTTGTTCTACCTTTTGGTTTATGGGTCCTTGTAACCCAAGCATCCAAATTTCACACACTTGGTCTTGTGTAAGTGATCACCTTAATTCCTTTCTTAAAAGAAATTTGGTTCTCTTAGTTTTGACTTAGGAGAGACTTGAAAACACAATTTGATTGGAAGAGTTCCTGTCGCAGGAGAGGTGGAGTATATACTCACCTTGAGGATGCGATGATAACATATTACTGCCTCGGCGCTTGTCTCTTAGGATATTCATCCTACTAGGGGCATGTAAACGCATTGTGTAGTTCAGGTACCATGGGCGACCTTATCTCGAAGTGCTGATTTCCATAGGCCTGAATTCACTTAAGAAATCCATGGGTGATACTATCTTGAAGTGTCGATTGCCAGGAGTTCTTGAGGTCACTATGGGTAGTGCTATCTCGAAGAATCGAAAGCCAGGCACCCTTCGAGGTACGGTGATGGGGACAATGAATCCGACACAGATCGTGTTGATAGTTGATTCGAGGTTAGACATAGAGGAATCAAACAAAAAAAAAATTATATATATATTATTAAAAAAAAATCCTTTTTCCTTTCTAGGTTGGCAATCATACCAACCTCAAATAACTCAGACCAATGCACATGCACGGATGCTTTAATCTCAGGGATCAATAAACCCTAGGGTAGAGTTAGAAATCAAGGAAACCTATGCCTGCAACTCGTTTTTAGCCAACCTAGTCTGTAACTTAGCAACTACTTGGGAACCTTAGGTCTAAAGTTTGAACTTAATATGCTTACTTGGGAACCTTGGGTTGGCTAGTCTACTTGGAGTGCTAGGTTTTGCTTGGATTTGCTAGGGACTAGCAAAAACTAGGCATGGGGGAATTTGATTAGCCCATATTTGTGGGCTATTTAATTATCTAAATGTCTAGACATTAAGTTAATTTTAACATTTAGATAGAATACATTAGGATGTAAATAAATTAATTCATATTTTTAGCTTAAGTGCATAATTCATGCATTTAGAATTAACCTAGGGTTGCATACATTTAATTAGTTAATTAATTAGGTGCACTATTTTAATTAACATAAAAGTTAAGGAGTTATGTATAAATAACCCTAATTATTTTATTCTTTTATTCTTCTTCTCCTTTGCAGGTAACTCCTCCGTCTCCGCCTCCTCCTCCTGCGCATCACATTGATTCTACGGTGTTTTGTATTTCAAATCTTTGTAGCTGTGGCTACAAAAGAGAAGAAAGAGTTGCTGTTGAGGGGGAGGCCACCACCCATTCCACCACCGTGGTCCTCCAAGGCCAAGCTCCGTCATACTGTGGACCGGTGAGGTGATAGACTGCCGCGCCAAGAGGATGGACTTGACCACCACCGTGCACGAGCTCCTTGAAGCTCACCTATTGTGAGTGCATGTACTGATGCATGACCTGTTACCACTGTCATCAACCATCACCAACATCCACCTCCATCTTCTTCCCCATTTTCTGTTTTTTCCTCCACTCCACCAAAAAGAACCCAAAAACCTCGCCATACCCACTGCAGCACAAAGTGCTGCAACTCCTCCTGCCCACACCTCAACCCTGCCAAGTGCGCCTGCCCTCCGTGCGCCCTCACCTCAGCCAGCAGTACACGCTAGCGCCATTTGCCACCGCGCACCCTCACCTCAGCCAGCGTACACGCCAGCACCTACACACCCTCGCCCGTGCACCAGCAGCCCCCTGCTCCATCAGACCCCACTGTGCGCCTTCACCCCAGCAGCCCCCCGCTCCATCAGACCATGCCCGCGTGCCCTTGCGGCCTGCAGAGCGCCCTCCAACAGCACCTGCAACCCCCTAGCGCCCTCGCTTTAGACCTCCTCGTGCCTCCTTGTAGCACCTACAGCCGACGTCATAATACTCCACCGCGTGCCCTTGCATAGCATGCATTCTCCAGTGTGCCCTCACCTCGTACCTGCAGTCCCCGTGCCTTCACCTCCACACGCCTTCACCTCCACCCGCCCTCGCTGCAGTGCCTGCGCGTCACCCATTGTAGCACCTGCAACTGCACTGCCACAAGACCCCACGCACCCAAGAGGCTTGCAGAGTGCCCACGCGCCCACGCACCCACGCCTCTGTGCACTTGCGGCTCCCCCAGCACCCGCGCACTGCGCCTCCTCGCACCTGCAGCACGCGCGGCCAACAGCAGCAACCTCCACCGCCACCGCTTCTCTCCTTCGTCAGGCTGACTCCGGCCATCTTGCAATTTTCCATCGCCACCGTTACGGAGCCCTCGCTCCGTCCAATCTACGCCTAGAAGGGTTCCTCGAACAATCCTCTCTTCCATGCATAAGGAGGAGAGAGGTAGAATCCTCTGTTTATGGTGGAATTAATAATTACATTTCATGCCATTGCCACAAAATGAATTTTGATTTATGATTATTTTATTGTGGTGAATTTATGCCTTAATGCTCATGCTTCTAGATAATTGTTAAACCTTATTATTCATCTCTATGTGCATTGAATTTAATTTTGAATGACATTTTCATATGCATGCAAGTGAATAGTACATGGCATACTCTTTCGCATGTATAATTTTCTGACATAAAAATTACATTCACACCCCTTGACTTCTCAGTAAATTTAAGATTTACTTTCAGAGTTATACAGGCATTGTTTGATCTGGCGAATAGTTTAGTGAACTTGATTTTGACCTAATTGCAAGTTTAACTAAGTCATTGCCTCCCTGTGGACACGACTCGCTCTTTTGTGAGTGGTTTAATTTTGATTTTAATTATTTTGTTAAGCAGTTTTCCACCACTTTGATCCTACAACGACAAATCATCTTAATACATTATTCGAAAGCAAAAATCGACTTCTCACCCCACACCAGAAGCTGCAGCAGCAATGGCGATCCCTCAACTTCGCACGTATGCCCTCCCTCTAAGCCCCGTCGTCAGCTCTCCCAAGCTCCTCCTTGAGCACTCAAGCTCCTGCACCTGGAGCTCCTTGTGTGGGTAGGGAGTACATGGAAGGGAGGGGGGGAAAGGAAGGTGTTGGTGTGTGCCACTTGAAGAGGGAAATAGGAGAGGGTGGGTGGCTAAAAAATTGAGGCAAAGGGTTTAAATAGAGTAGGGGGGTTAGGGTTTAGGGGTGTGGTGAGTGTGGGTGGGGCCAAGCATTTTGCAAGAAATGCCTCGCAAGAGTCTCTTTCATCCACAAAACCCCCAAAACAAGAAAACCAGGGGGCTACAAATTGTAGCAACCCCTCCTAAATTTTAGAAAATGGCCCCACGATCCTTGGGAAGGGTCATTTCAACATAACAAACTTAAAGGAAGTTTCATCCCTGAAACTTAGGTCAAACTAGGATGTAGGTATAACAACATGCGCATAATAAACCTAAAGATGATCAAATTAGGTCAGAGATAACGTACCCTTAAAGAGCTCCGGGTACTGGCCTCGCATTGTTGCCTCAGGCTCCAAAGTAGCCTCCTTGTGTCGCTGGCTTCCCCATAGGACCTTCACCAGTGGCACCTCCTTTCATCTTAAACTCCTGACGGCTCTGTCCAATATCTGAATTAGTCTCTCAGGGTAGGTCAAGTCGTCCCCCACCTCGATGCTCTCGTGGCTCAGAACGTGGCTGAAAGAGCAATCTTTGTTTTCGTTGAAAACTTTAACATAAAATGATGTGTCGTTGTATTTAATCGCGTGGTAGAAAATCACTTTCCAAAACATTTTAATTTTCAGAATCTAACCACGAATAGTTAGGTCATCTCCACAGGGAGGAATTAACCTATCAAAAATGAGTAATGATGCATCAAGTAATTGGGAATTTCAACGGATGTGCATGCTAATTAGTGTTCTCATTTCCGGCATAAATTCTCAATTTAGATAATTAATCAAGAATCTGAGGGTGCACATGCAAAATCACCACTATGGAAATACCAGAATGGCTATCTTAATACTGGCAAGCATCATCAAATTTATCTAAATCAGAATTTGTTCCCCATAACAAAGATACATGTTAGCTTAGTCTTGAGATGAATGTAATGCGACTGCATGTAATTCTATTAGAATTGAAGGTCATTCATGCAATTCTACCACAATATAATAATAAGGTAAATAAGTAAATAGTATCTTTGACATTGGCAGTGCTTGTAATTTTTAATAGGTGGTTTACTGTTGCAAAATAGAGCAATTGCGCTTCTTGGCGCGCACGAGGAGGGCCCACGGCTGAAGGAGAGAAGCCCAGGAGAGGTTGGCCATGATAAGGGGATCACGATGGCGGTGGTGGCGTCAACTATGGTGGCCTGAGGTCGCCGGCCGCCGAGGAGGAACCCGCCGATGGTGGGTTACTCCATGCATGCGCGCAGGTCTTGGTGGGCCTGTCTGAGGGTGTGGTCGTGTTCGTGAGGTTAAGGCAAGCTTAACGGAGGCAACGACATCAAGAACGACGGTCTGTGGTGGTGCCTGCACTTAGAGGTGGATGGTCGGCGATGGGTTCCTTCGGGGAAGAAGATGAACAGTGCGATGTCGGGTAATGGTGTGAGGCACACTGCGCGTGGCGGCTAAAGTGTAGCCGGGCATGGTTGTGTGCTTGCGCTATGCGCGCTGCGAGGTTGCGTGCTGCGCAAGCGAGTGTGGTGGCATGCTTGAGCTGTGGCAATGTGCGGCTGTGGCAGTAGCGCGAATGATGGGTGCGGTGCCTGCGCTGTGGCAATGCAATGTCTGCGGGCACTGGCGAGGGTTGGTGCAGGCTGGCGTGGTTGCAAGGGCACGCGCATGCAGTGGATAGGCGGTGGAAGTTGCAGGCGCGGTGAGGGTAGGTTGGCATGGACTTGGCAGTGGGTAGTGCAAGGGCGTGGCTGGATTCATTGTGCACACCTTCTCCACAGTGGATGCTCTCTCCACGGTGGGGAAAGTGGAGAAAAAGGGATATCCCCTCAGGAGGAAAGAAGAAGATGCACCTCTCATGCCCGAACCTCCTTTTATCCCTTCTCCCCACGCGAGTCAAGGGATTTTTAAATCCCTTACTAAATTTGGCCTTCGGCTGTTGAGGAGATGTTGAGGCCGGTCGGAAGACCCAGTTGAGGCCGGCGGCTATTGGGGGAGGGGAAAATTTAATTCACCCCCTCATCTCTTGCAATTTATTCCTACAATGATGAAACATAAAATAATTACATACTAAGTTATAGAATGCAATAAAATAGATAAAAACTCAGGTAATGATGCATGCACTTATTTAATGATCTAATGTGATTATTAACAAACATACTATGTTAGAATTGAAGTACTTAGGTGTAACAATAGTCCATTAAAATGAGCTCATCAGTGGCTGGGATTGATGACGTACCTCCTGAGGTTGGACACATGGAACACGTCGTATACTCCAGAAAGTTGGGGAGGAAGGGCAAGCCGGTAAGCAATGGGTCTAACCCACTCTAAGACCTCAAAAGGTTCCACGAACCTTGGTGCGAGCTTCCCCTTCACCCCAAAATGCTGCAGGCCCTTCATGGGCGAAGCATGGAGAAAGACGTGATCCCCAACCTCAAACTGTACCTCTCTACACTTCTGGTCAGCGTAGCTTTTCTATTTGCTCCTGACTGTAAGGAGTCGCCTGTGGATCTACTCTATCACCTCCTGACTCTGATGGATTAGCCTCGGACCAACCTCCCACTTGGTCCCCACCTCAACCCAACTCAAGGGTGCCATACACCTCCTCCCGTACAGAGCCTCGTATGGTGCCATGCCTATGCTCAAGTGGTAGCTGTTGTTGTATGCAAATTTGGCCAGGGGTAAGTGCTCCCCCCAAGAGCCTATCCAGTCCAACATGCAAGCACGTAGAAGGTCCTCCGATGTCTGAATGGTGCACTTCGACTGTCCATCGGTCTGGGTGTGGTAAGCAGTACTGAACCTTAGACGGGTCCTCAAAGCCTGCTGAAAATTTTCCCAAAAATGGGAAGCGAAGCGAGTGTCTCTGTCTGAAATAATCTCAGGAGAGACTCCATGAAGGCGCACCACGTCTTTTATGTAACGCTCTGCCAACTGCGTTGGTCCAAAAGTTACTCGGATCGGTAGAAACTGTGCCGTCTTCTTCAATCTGTCCACTATCACCCAAATTGCATCGTGTCCTCGCTGTGTAATAGGGAACCCCACCATCGGGCCCATAGTGACACTCTCCCACTTCCACTCTAACATGGGAAGTGGCTGTAGTGGCCCTGCAGGCCTTTGGTGCTCGGCCTTCACCTACTGGCATACCAAGTACTGCTGCACAAATCTACCAACATCCTACTTCATCCCCATCTACCAGAAGTCGCATCGCAGATCGTGGAACATCTTCGTGTTCCTGGGATGTATGGTGAATTTGGACCCATGTGCCTCGGTCGGGATCTCTCTCAATAGCTCCTCATCTCTAGGAACGTGCAAACGTCCCCTCATACACAGGACTCCGTCAATGAAAGTAAAGTCTCCTGGGCCCCCTGTCATCACTCTGTCTCGTAGTGCTTATAGGTATGGATCGGCCATCTGTCCATCAATGATGTGGTCCAACAGCTCTGGTCGCATCTGCCTCGACACTGTCACAACCCTGCAGTACCCTCGTGGCTCCAGAGGTCACCAACTGCCCAACTCCTCCATGAGTTTCCAACTTTGTGCTTGTGAACTAGCCAAGTGGGCAGGCACCTTCCGGCTCAAAGTGTCAGCCACCATATTAGCCTTCCCTAGGTGGTAGGAGATGCTGCAGTTATAATCCTTTAAGAGCTTTACCCAACGTCTCTGTCTCATGTTGAGCTCCTTCTGATCAAATAGGTACTTTTGGCTCTTATGGTCCACGAAGATCTCAAAAGTTTTAGCGTACAGGTAGTACCTTCAGGTCTTCAGTGCGAAGACAACTGCTGCCAGCTCCAAGTAGTGGGTGGGGTAGTTATGCTCATGGGGCTTGAGTTGCCGTGAGGCGTAAGTGACAATGTGGCCCCGCTGCATTAGCACACCACCCAACCCCTGCAACGAGGCATCAGTGTAAACCACAAACCCGCCACTACTGTCCAGGATGGTGAGTACAGGAGTCGAAGTCAGCCTCTACCTCAACTCCTGAAAGCACGACCGATGAGAACACCATCATGAACCCTAACTAGCTCATTTTGACCCAATGAAGTCAATAAATGTTCCTACATAACTAACTGAAGGTCATAATTCATTGCATAACCTTTTTGAGAGAAAAATAAGAAACTAGGGGTAAACTGTAATTTTACCAATGAGTACAACCACGAATTTTCTCAAGGGCTGAATAAAGTTCAAATGGTCTTAATAAGATAACAAGTGGGTTGGATTAGACAGAAAAGAGTTTGTGTGTATTTTGAGAATTAAATGACTTTTGAAATCCTAAAAACAGACACACTTAATTAACCAAGGTTATGGTCATGATAAAATTCACTTAAATCCTCTAAAAATCATATAAAAATATTCTCTAGGGTTTGGTATCTTCAATTTGTCCATTAGAACCCATCTTGACCTAAAATGGAGTCTCAGACAGATATTTGCCATAATTTAGGTTTTTGCATAAATTACCCAATCAAACGTGGTCAAAACCAAAATCCAACTTCACCATTGGATTCCTTAGGTCCAAATTGGGTTTTTACCAAAACTTGGACCCAAGATGAGTTTGCTTTGATCTAGTTTGCAAAAAGGTCCTGTTTGATTACATTTATGCCCCTAACTTTCAAAAACCCTTGCAATTAGTCCCCTAGCTTCCTCATCGTCTTCACAAGCAGGTCCCTTCGCCATTATCGCGGAGGAAACCTACTCCGGCGACCTTTGATAGGGAATATCTCCTTGATTACTTTGAGAATCCCTTTCAAAATTGGAAGGGAGATTCTCTGAGAAATTCTCTCCTGTCTGAACCCATTGATGAGCTGTGATTTCTTCCCAATCTCTCATGTGAATGCATGAGAGATTTGGGAATCTCAACAACTCCCAACTTCGGTGACCTTCCGAGCTTGGGAAGCTTGCTTCCCAAGCCCTAACCGCCCTTCAGAGCCCTATTTAAAGAAGCCTAGATCTCACCGAATCCTCCATGCTCGAATTCAGCCATGATTCCCCTCAATTCGTCTCTTCCTCTCACAGCCGAAGGCTCCTCAACGTCCGGTGACCTTTCCTGCCCTCTCTCGTCGTCTGAGCACCATACCTGTGGCGGATTCCTACTCGCTGCTCTTGTCCGCGTCTCGTCGTACTAGCAGATGCCACTTCCTCTTCATCCTCGCCGTTCCCACCTCACCGAGCCGCCTTCGTCTCTGACGTCAGCCACACCAGACCCGACGCCCTTGCTGCTCCCCTTCGTCCTTCAACCTCCTAGCTAAGTTCCCTATCCCTTCTAGTTTCTTCCCCTCTCTTTATTTCCCAAAATCTGCCACTGACGCCCCTCCCACCTTCATCCCTTCCATCTCCGGCCCCCACCTTCAGCAAGGCCATCCCACCACCACAGGCCACCAAAACCCTTACGAGAAGCCCACAACCTCCGCCACATGTCACTGAGCACTTCCCCTCACTTTATTCACTTCGCCACACCCAAATCACCCCCCGAACACACCCACTCACTCTCACACTATGTGACCTAGGTACGCACTCACAGGCACCCACACACCACGCCACCACCCCCAGCACATCCGCTGTGCTCTGGCGAACCTCCCTGAGTGCTTTGACGTGGCCGTGCGGCCGTTCTACTGATTTCAGGTTACAGGCCCCATTCGCCATTGGCAAGCAAGCTTGAAGCTTGCTTGAGGTTGTCCTAGGTGCTGCTATTCCAGGTTGCTATCCCAGGCTGCGCGGAAGTGACTTGCACACGCACTCAGACCTCAATTGCAGTTGAGAGCCTCAGCAGTTGAGGCAATTTGGAGGACGCCCCCTGCTGCGCTGCATGGAAGGAAGGTGGGACATTTACTCCCACCTCGGATACGAAGTAGTGCCCGCTCCCGGATAAATTGAAAAGTTGCCAAAGGCTGTTCGCCTCAGTTACCACGGGGTGAGGTCCCTCTCACCCACACCCGGTCTCGTCCATGACACTGCCTCCGCGGACCTGGCTGACCCGACCCGATCTACACTCCTCGCCCACCACCGCACGCCGGTGGCCTGGACCCAGGTACGAGTCTGACCCAATAACCCGAATACCTGTGTGGCTCTGGGAGAGTAGATCGTAAGAGGGAAAGAGAGGACTGTCGCGCGGGTAGGGGGAGGGTTTTGCTATAGGGATCTTTGGGCAACACTTAGCTGATTCTGAAGAAGAAGAGGAGGCCAGGGTTGAAGGCAGAAGAAAGAAGAAGAGAAGGCTTGCAAAGGCAAAGGAAGAAGAAGGAAAAAGAAGACGAAGATGCCCAAGACAGAAGCTGAAGAAGAAGAGAGGAAGAGAAGTACACAGCTGCAGAGAAGCAAAAGAAGAAGAACAAAGGAAGACTCAGGGAAAGCAAAGGCAGAGAAAGAGAAGAAGAAAAGAAGAATCAAACAACTTAAGTCATCTGATTCCTTTATCAGATGACAGATGATTAAGCTCTCATTGCATATGCATCTACATTGGGTTCTTTGGTGATATTGTAGTAGTATTTGGTGATCTAAATCACCATTTTACTCCCATATTTTTGCACGTTGCTACTGCTATTATTGCAATTTCTTTTAATTCTAAATTGTGATCTTGATTTCTAAATACCAATTTTCTCCTTATGTTCGACCTCAAAAATCTTTTCGAGTAGTAAAATTGTATTTGTTTAAATGCTATTTCGACTATACTACAATGCGACACTTTTTAACACCGACTTAGCGTGATAAAACATTTTGGCGTCATTGCTGGGGAGCAACGGGCAATTTAGAATTCTCGATTGCAATTCCTGATTTGGTACTAACTTGCTATATCTCTTTGCTGTGATTGTTTTAGGGAGAAGATACATTCAAGGAAGATTAGTTGCACATCAAACACGCCAGGGGAAGGTAAATTCTGATTACTCTCTCTCTTAAACCCCTCATTCTGAAAAGGTTGAAAAGGAAAAAAATCAATTAGGGCTACTTGCTTTCCACTCTTAGATAATTCATCAAGTTGCCTGATTTGATTTCAACAACAAAACCTAATTTGTGCACCCACTTTTGTAACTAGGGCTATCACATTCTTGTTTGAGCCCTAGATACCACATTCGGCAAACTAAATTGGACCAAAATTAGAGACAATTAAGGATTCCAAGTTAGGGTTTGAGAGATACACTTACATAAGCAAGAATCAACTTTCCAAAATGATGTGTGCCTAAGCCTTGGTTGAATTGATCTATTCAAGCAAATCCTAAAAATCAGGCTTTTAATCTCACTTGAATCCTAAAAGAGGGACCTAAAACTCCTCAAGGACAAATAGGTGAAGTTGACCCACCTTGTTGGGTCAACCAATCTTGAAATTAGGTCACTTTTGCACTCAATACATCTAAAAGTTCAAGTGAAATCCTAAGCACACTTGCTCTTAATTAAAACTGGTAGACTTAAGAGGTCAAGTCCCCATTCTGGTCTACTTGGAACATCAGTGATAAGAGAGGTCGGGTGGGGGAAACCTTGTAACCTTTGGGGGTGCCCTACCATGTAGGGGTCATTGTGGGACTCTCCTTTTCTGGTTGCCCAGGTAATTCTCAGGTGGATGGCTTCTGACTAAGGGGTATCATTTGTCCCGAACCTCTATAGTCATCCAAAATTTTTGGGTGTCTTGATTGGGTCCATCACATTCTATTTTCATCCAGTCCGTCGGTGCATGTTTGGTAGGAGATCCTTAAGACCATCCTTGAGTCCTCCTTTAGTTATTCACTCCCGTCGAGGCCAAGCCTCGACTTTCGTGCTTGTGTAGCAACCCCATCACATAGACATCTCTTCTGATTCATCTGAACCCAATTCTCCTTCATCCATCATCATGGCACAACCCGCAGAAGAAGAGAATAACCTTGAGAATCAACTTCAGTTACTTAATGATTTATTCCAAGCCTTTGTGAATCCACCGTAGTGTCCTATGATGCGAGATCATTACAATCCCACTGCGGTGGCGATCGAACCTCGAGTCCAAATCTTGGCTGGAGGTCCTGATACTGAACTCAAGCCCAACATGATTCATGCTATTCCAAAGTTTTACAGGCTCAATTCCGAGGATCCTTTTCAGCACATCAAACAGCTCAAGCATCTGGCCCAGACCTTTGGGTCAGATGTCCAAAATTGGGACATTCTACTCATGAAAATGTTCTCCTCGCTCATGGACAAAGTAGCTCACTGGTATCAGACTCAAATGCATCCAATCAACACATGGGTTGAACTATAATCTGAGTTTCTAAAAAAGTTCTTTCCAGTTGGTTAGACGAATGCTTTACGACACCAGATCACACACTTCACATAGCAGCCTGGAGAACCACTTCACGAAGAAGGGATCATTTCCTGGATCTCATGCGAAAATGCCCCCATCACGGAGTTCCTAAATGGGAACAAGTCCAGTCTTTTACTAGGGCCTCTGTGAAGATATTCGTTTATTCGTCAATGCAACTTGCGGAGGAAATATCATGGGTCAACATAAGGACATTGTGAGGGGGATTCTTGAGAATATGTGCGAGAACTCCATTAATAATGACTTCATGGGCTTATTCGATCGGATGAATGCCCGCGCATCGACGAATCCAAGGGGAGCACATGAGACGTAGGGCCTGTCCTCTTCTGTCAACTTGGAATTGATGGCCAGTCATTTGGACAAGATCTCTCATGTGCTAACTTGACATCTGTTGGTGCTAGAGCACCACGATCATTTGTTTTGATGATAACAAAACACGTGTCATTTAACATTTGCACTTGGAGTCTTAAATTTTAGGTCAATTGCAAATGTAGACATGATTAGACGGAATTCGAGCTCGCATCCAGGATGGATTGGAGGAGCTTGATGGAGAATAGAGGAGATTCCCGAGGAGCGATAGATTGAAGATGGAAGGACAAGAAGAATAGGATAGAATTCCATTTTATTCCTTTCATGTACTTTTATCGTTATTTTCTTGCTCTTTATTTCCTTAGAACATTTTGTTAAAGAGCCTCAAAGTACCCTAACAGTAGTCCTAGGAACACCAGCACAACCCTAGGATACTTAGGTTTTCTGTAGAGAACTTAGAAAACCAATATAGGGTTCAAACAGCATTTCCAAACGTCTAATTCCAAAATCAGACGTCTGATAAAGTATTTTAAGACGTCTGATTGTTGATTCAGACGTCTGATAACAGTTAGGATGGACAAGTTAGTTCTTTCTGATGAAATCAGACGTCCAGACCTTAGACCAGACATCTTAGGAGACGTCTGATGGCTTTGCCAGACGTCCAATTAGTGGACCATTGGCTCTCTTAGCAAACACTCGAGGATATGACCGTTAGAGCCTTATCAGATGTCCTTAAGCCCTTCCAGACGTCTGATAATTGACTGTTTTGCCTCGACTGACCCGAAAATCTCTTCTCAGAGATTTTCTAGCCGTTGCAAATCCATTCCCACGAAAAAGTAGGTTTCCAGACGTCTAGACATAGTGCTAGACGTCCTGTGTGTCGTCTGATGGACTTGCGCTAGAACCCTGTTTAGATCTGATCCAAGTCAGGAAGAGACCCGCCCAAAATCAGACGTCTGACCTTATTTTCAGACGTCTTAAAGTGATCTTCCAGACGTCTGATGCTAGAATTAGATGTCTGATAAGCCTGTCAGTGCAATGATTGTTTCTGATTTTGGGATGATTCTCTTGGGCTTTGTACCCAACGGCTATGGAACCTTTCCTAAGCCTTCCAAAGCCTTCCTAAGGCCTCTATAAATAGAGGGGAACCTTTGCAACAAACACACACACCTTGCAATACACTTTCAAACCATTTTGTGTCTCTCTTGCTCTCTAAGCTCTAGTTCTACATCTTGAGAGCATCAAGCTTTACGCACCCGCTCTCCCGCCGCAGTTCACGAGAGCGACGTAGCGCCGTCGTGTTGTTCACGCATCCGCGTCATCGACGCACTCCTTTCAAAGGGGAGTTTCCTAATTCCTATAGAAGCTAGGTTTAAAATTACTTTGTTGGCTCTATAGGATTATTGTTCTTCTATCTTTGTTATTTGGTTGGGTATTCGCTTTGCGAATTCCCGTCTCCTTCGAGGGACAAAATCCTTCTCGTGAAGAGAAGGGGTTGAGGAACGCTACCCTCACACTTATAGCGTGGTTGTATTTGAGGTTGAATCACCCTCGTTTAAATTGATCCGTTTAGTGGATTTTGATCAACTTGGCTGATCGGAAAATCCTAACTCGAGAGGGTTAGGTGGTGGTTTTCACCCAGTTTGGGTTTCCACCTAAAAATACTTGTGTACTTGTGTGATTATCTATTTTGTGAGATTGTTTATATTTATTTCCGCAATTATTGCGTCACCCCCTCCTAGTAGGGAATTTAGTTGGTATCAGAGCAGGTTCTTGCGAGATTGGAGTAACACCCGGCAAGAGATCAAATGGAGGGAAGCACATCAGCGATCCGAATCTCCGAGGGGTAGTCCACGTCCCGTCCGCTATTCTTCGACGGGAGCAACTACCCCTACTGGAAGCTGCGGATGAAGACTTGGCTTCAAGCCAATGACTTCACGATTTGGGCCAGGTGCGAGACGCCATTTGAGATCCCAGAAAAACCCATGGGAGGCTACTCACAACAACAAATTCGCGAACTCTCTTTGAACGCGAAGACCATGAACGCCCTCTACTGCGCGCTTAGCTTGGAGGAGTTTAATAGAATCTCGCAATGCGCTACCGCATACGAGATCTGGCACACACTCGAGGTAACTCATGAAGGTACCTCTAAGGTAAAAACTTCTAAAATAAATTTACTTTCTCAAGAATTTGAATGCTTTTCTATGAAACCTAACGAGTCTTTAAGTGAGATGAACACTAGGTTCACTCTCATTGTAAATAACTTGAAAGCTTTAGGGAAGACTTTCATCAAGGGGGAGCTTCAAGGGAAGCTTCTTCGTTCCCTCGGACTGGAGTGGGAACAGAAAGGCACCGCCATCGAGGAGGCGAACGAAGTGGAGGAGCTCAACATGGAAGATCTCCTAGGCAATCTAATGGCCTACGAGAAAGTTGAAGAAGAAGAAGAAGAAGACTCTCGCCTTCAGAGCCGCATCGGATAGCGAGGTAAGTTCCGACGAAGAAGACTTTAGAATTTTACTTAAAAAATTTTCCAAGTTTTGTAGGGAATTAAAGAAAGAGAAGGAGAAGAAAGAGAGCCCGAGACGTTGCTGCCACTGCAACGAGAAAGGGCACCTACGATCAGAGTGCCCTCTTCTCAAAAAGGAGAAGAAGAAGGAAAAGGAGAAGAAATCTAAGAAGAAGGCGTTCCAAGCCACTTGGGATGATTCAAGCTCAGAGGAAGAAGAAGAAGAAAAAGAAGAAACCGCTTGCTTTGGTTTCATGGCCAGAGGAAGCGACAGCGAAAGCGAAAGCGAAAGCGACTCAGGCAACGAGGTAAGTTACGACTTACAAGAAGCTTTTAATGAACTTTTTGAAGTTAGTAAAGCACTTAAGATAGAAAATAAAAACATGAAAAAGAATCTTAGCTTTCTTAAATCTGAAAATGATAGGTTAGAAATAAAACTTAAGGATCTAGAAGCTTGTCCTAAAAATGATAACCTATTATTAGAAAATCAAAACCTCATCAATGAAAATAATAAATTGATTGAGGAAAATGTTAATCTAAAAATAGAAATTTCTGATTGAAAGACTAAGATGAATATTATAGAAAATGAACTTGCATGTCTTAGGGAAAAATCAAATAAATTGATAAATAGGGTAGATAACCTATATAGCCCTAAGGTTGAGAAAGGATCTCCGTCAAGGAGACCTGCTAACAGATCCGGATCCAAGCTCACTTGGATACTGAAGAAAAATTTGGAATCTTGTTTTGTAGGTTTCAGGGATGACTACAATACAAAGGACTGGACCTACAAGCTCAAAGCTGGTCAACTCAAGTTGGGAGAACCAAGGACTAGACCAAGGAGGAGAACAAGAAGACCGACGAGACGGCGAACAAGCGACGGACCCGCAGCACGTCGACCGCCAAACTGGAGAACGACGCCAATGCCCGGGCCTCCAAGCTACGGATGGGAGCCCCATCCGATGTGGCATCCACCACCACCATTTGGCCCATTTTATTGGCCATGGTAGGTGAGGTAAAAATCATTTACCCCATCTTTTTATCATTAGCATTTAGATAGGGGGAGCAAAAAAATTACAAGCTAATTGTCAATTTTTAAGGGGGAGATATAAGGTAGCTAAATTTCCATTAGAAAGGGGGAGAAAAATAATAGCTATCTTGTTGTTATAAAAAAAAAAAGGGGGAGGACATTACCTTTGTTAAAAGAAATTTACAGAAGAGCATGTTTTAAGGGGGAGTTATAGAAAATTTAAAATCAATCAAACCTTTTTGATAAGGTCAAAAAGGGGGAGGATTTTTTTTGCATTATTATTTATGGTTTTGTCATCATCAAAAAGGGGGAGATTGTTGGTGCTAGAGCACCACGATCATTTGTTTTGATGATAACAAAACACGTGTTATTTAACATTTGCACTTGGAGTCTTAGATTTTAGGTCAATTGCAAATGTAGACATGATTAGACGGAATTCGAGCTCGCATCCAGGATGAATTGGAGGAGCTTGATGGAGAACAGAGGAGATTCGCGAGGAACGATAGATTGAAGATGGAAGGACAAGAAGAATAGGATAGAATTCCATTTTATTCCTTTCATGTACTTTTGTCATTATTTTCTTGCTCTTTATTTCCTTAGAACATTTTGTTAAAGAGCCTTAAAGTACCCTAACAGTAGTCCTAGGAACACCGGCACAACCCTAGGATACTTAGGTTTTCTGTAGAGAACTTAGAAAACCAATATAGGGTTCAAACAACATTTCCAAACGTCTAATTCCAAAATCAGACGTCTGATAAAGTGTTTTAAGACGTCTGACTGTTGATTCAGACGTCTGATAACAGTTAGGCTGGGCAAGTTAGTTCTGCCTGATGAAATCAGATGTCCAGACCTTAGACCAGACGTCTTAGGAGATGTCTGATGGCTTTGCCAGACGTCCAATTAGTGGAACATTGGCTCTCTTAGCAAACACTCGAGGATATGACCGTTAGAGCCTTATCAGACGTCCTTAAGCCCTTCCAGACGTCTGATAATTGACTGTTTTGCCTCGACTGACCCAAAAATCTCTTCTCAGAGATTTTCTAGCCATTGCAAATCCATTCCCATGAAAAAGTAGGTTTCCAGAGGTCCAGACATAGTGCCAGACGTCCTGTATGTCGTCTGATGGACTTACGCTAGAACCTTGTTTAGATCTGATCCAAGTCAGGAGGAGACCCGCCCAAAATCAGACGTCTGACCTTATTTCCAGACGTCTTAAAGTGATCTTCCAGACATCTGATTCTAGAATTAGACATCTGATAAGCCTGTCAGTGCAATGATTGTTCCTGATTTCGGGCTGATTCTCTTGGGCTTTGTACCCAACGGCCATGCAACCTTTCCTAAGCCTTCCAAAGCCTTCCTAAGGCCTCTATAAATAGAGGGAAACCTTTGCAACAAACACACACACCTTGCAATACACTTTCAAACCATTTTGTGTCTCTCTTGCTCTCTAAGCTCTAGTTCTACATCTTGAGAGCATCAAGCTTTGCGCACCTGCTCTCCCGCCGTAGTTCACGAGAGTGACGTAGCGCCGTCGTGTTGTTCACGCATCCGCGTCGTCGACGCACTCCTTTCAAAGGGGAGTTTCCTAATTCCTATAGAAGCTAGGTTTAAAATTACTTTGTTGGCTCTATAGGATTATTGTTCTTTTATCTTTGTTATTTGGTTGGGTATTCGTTTTGCGAATTCCGTTCTCCTTCGAGGGGCAAAATCCTTCTCGTGAAGAGAAGGGGTTGAGGAACGCTACCCTCGCACTTGTAGCGTGGTTGTATTTGAGGTTGAATCACCCTCGTTTAAAGTGATTCATTTAGTGGATTTTGATCAACTTGGTTGATCGGAAAATCCTAACTCGAGAGGGTTAGGTGGTGGTTTTCACCCGATTTGGGTTTCCACCTAAAAATACTTGTGTACTTGTGTGATTGTCTATTTTGTGAGATTGTTTATATTTATTTCCGCAATTATACGTCTCCCCCTCCTAGTAGGGAATTTCAACATCTGCAGTGAGCCACCTTTGCGCAAAACACGTTCGCATAGCCGTCCTCTGGGAGGGAAGCTATGGATAACATATATCACCGATCTTCTCAAGGGATGGACCCGTATCCACCCTCGTCTGACCTATAGCTGGAGGAAACTCTGATCCTATCTATTCTAGTTGGGGGAACTGTGAACCCTCGTACTCTGACTTTTCTGAGGTCCCTTAGACCTGCGAGGACCTCAACGCCATCCAGAATGACCCATTCTCTAATACCTATAACCCTGGATGGTGAAATCATCCTAATTTCATGTGGGTGGGAAACAATCAGAATCAGAGACCACCATATCAACCCCGTCCACAAGCTCCTCGTCCATATTAGCCGCCTTAGCCTCGACCCAAGCCCACCTATCAATCTGGGCCAACTCAGATAGATCAAATGACTCTTATCCTTCAGACTCTGGCTGACATTCAAAAGACGAATGCAGCTATGCAAAAATAGCACAAAGATGAGATCACAGAGGTTCGCAATCAACTCACTCAGTGGCGAATTCCCGCCAACTTGGCACACTCCCTTCGTAACCTTTGCCAAATCCAAATAATGTGCTGAACCAGAGGGGCGTTATGAACCCAAATTCGGGCCAAGCCCACATGGTTTATCATGCCCCTTCTGCTCCATCACCTGACGGGATGGAAGCTTCGACATCGTACTCGGGATTTCTGTAGCAGCCACCTATTTTACCTACACCAAACTAGAACCAGGCTGGATTGAATTCAGTAACAACCCGTAGTGGCAAAGCAACACAGGACCCACCTTACCCAAGCCACTTTCAGCCTGATAATACTAACCCAAACCCTAGGATAGTCATCCAGGATACCCCTGTCGCAGATCAAGAACCTGGACCTATTCTAGAGGAACCATCTAAGGTTCCATTTCCTGAGGCCTTGACCAAGGGAAAGAGGTCAACCAAACCCGTGGCACTTGAAGAGGACCTGGTCAAGATCTTTGAATAGGTCCATATAAGCATCCCCTTGATGGATGTGATTCGCCACGTACCGGCTTAAGCACGATTTTTGAAAGACGTGTGTACATGTAAGCGTAAGTCATAAACCAAAAGTGGGAGCCCAATCGTATTGTCGGAGCAAGCCAACTCTGTCATTTTTAGCAAACTCCTACCTAAGGCAAAAGACCCAGGTACTCCCTTGATTTCCTGTACAATTGGTGATATCCAATTTGATTGAGCTTTATTGGATCTAGGAGCCTCCATAAACCTAATACCTACATCCCTACTTCACCATCTTGAGGAATCTGAGCTCAAACCAACAGAGGTGACCTTACAGTTGGCAGATCGATCTATTAAGTCACCTAAAGGAGTTCTTGAGGATGTCATTGTTAGGGTTCAGGATTTCTATTTCCCGGTGGATTTTGTAGTCTTGGATATGGATGCTCTAGAAAATTTGAAAAACACACCAATCATACTAGGGAGACCCTTTCTGGCCATTGCTAGGGCCAACATTAATTGTGAGGAGGGCCAAATTGAACTGAAATTTAGGAACCAGACACTTAAAATCGACATCTTTAAGGCCTAACAAGGGATTAATTACGGAGTTATAGAACAGATATGTGATATCGAGGCTATGGTTGACGATTAGTACATCGAGGAAAAGCTAACTACTTCTGAACAACCACAAGAGGATCAAATCCCATAATCAGAGGAGTCCGAACTCAACCTAGACACACCCATAACTCCTTCCCTTACTCCTAACACACACCCTGAACCACCCACTGCTGCTGATAACCCTATTTTAGAATTGAAGACTCTTCCCGATCATCTAAAGTACGCCTTTTTGGGTTCCAATCAAATGTTTCCTGTGATTATCAACTCTAGACTCACACCTGATCAGGAATCCCATCTGATTTTTGTTCTCCAGCAACATTAAAGAGCCATTGGATGGACTCTAGATGATTTGACTAGTGTTAGCCCCTCTTACTGCATACACTGCATCTATACTAAAGAGGGCACATGACCTTCCCATGAAATGCAGAGACGTCTGAATCCTAATCTGCAGGAGGTTGTGAAAAAGGAGATCATTAAGTGGTTAGATGCTGTGATCATCTACCCGATCTCTGACAGTCGGTGGGTGAGTCTGATGTAAACACATTTACACTACTTAAGATGTCTATTTATGCATGTTCTTAAGCATAGGATTGCATTTCATGATATAAATATTGCATTACATGCAGCATCTTGCATTTAGAATAGTTTGAATAAAATGGAGGTTAATTGTCTCCTTTTATGTGCTTGGACAGGGAAAATATTTTATCGGGGCCTCGGATCAAAGATCCAACCGTATGGATGTGATCAGGGCGACGATTGGAGTTCAACGACTCCAAGATCGCCCTAATCAGGCATCCGTAGCATCAGATAGTGACCCGGGAACCCTAGAAGATCAAGGACCAGGATGGTGTAAATTCACACTTCAGATGATAAATCCGACCGCACGGATGAATTCGTATCGACGATTGCAGCCCAACGACACAAAAATCGAGTCAATCCGACATCCGTGGCACCATCTACAACTTCCAGAAGATGGACGGTCAAGATAGCGCCACGTGGCGCCATCTCAGCCACCCAAATGGTCGCTTCATCTTGTGAAGGCTCCGCGCCCGATCTCTCTCCGCCGTTGGATCTTAATCCAACAGCTGTGGGCGCTCGCATTTTAAAACGTGCGCTCGACCATCCGCGCCCCATAGCGCAGCGGTCGAGTGCGCTATCGCGAGTGCGGGGCGCAGGTTCGATCCGCGGCGAAGCGCTAGAGGGAGCGATCGATTGAGGCGCGTGGAGCGTCAGATGAAGATCGGACGGCCGCACGCGCCCGATACCGTCGACGTGCTATTGGATGCGCAATCGAACGCGCAATCAGAAGCACGGGGGGCGCGCTACGTAGCGGGCGCGGACGCGATTTAAGCCATCTGATCTCGCGATCGGACGGCTGAAAAGCGACGAACGTGTGTGGCCGTTGAGCGCGCGAGCAGGAGAGGAGGCATGCGTGAGCCGGCCACTACGCCTACGTTGGGGCTTTAGTGACGGATTTATTCGTCACTAAAGACCCCTTATTTATTGTTTTGAAGTTGTAATGTCCATTTTGCCCCCACTCCTTGCAACTATAAAAGGAGACCCCCTCCATACGAAATTCTCATCCCTTCTTTCTCCTCTCTACCCCTCCAAAGCTCAAAAGGAGCTTGTCCCACACCCGGGATGCTTCTTGCGAGATAAAGTCCAATTTTCGTTCCCCTTCGGAAGTGGATCCCGCGACGACGACGGCGTGCTGCTCCGTTGTCGTTCTTCTGCTTCGTCCTCCTTCGTCCTGCTTCGTTCTCCTTCGTCCAGGCGTCGTCCCGTCCGGCTCGTCCTCCAAGCAATTGTCGAGGAGGATAAATTCTCTCTCCCATTCTTATTTACAGCTTTTCTAGTGTAGAATTTTCCAGCTTTATAGTGTAATTGATTTTCCGCATTCTAGTGTAACTTTTATAAATAGTTGAAATATTGAATGAATGTTCTCTTTCTCTCTCTCTCTCTCTTTCTCTCTCTCTCTCCTCTCTCTCTTTCTTTTAGTCTGATAGCTCCATTGTAATTATATCGCCTTGCTTATAAAAAAAAAACCTAAAAAAAATATAATTGCAAATATAGATCAACGTAGCCTCCCTGTGTTCGACCCGGAATTATTTTCGGTATAAATTTTATTTGTTGAACACGAATTTTTTGCTTTTTTAACTACAACGACAGGTTTTCCAAAACCAATCTCGTAAGCGTAGCGATTCGCGAAAAATACCATTCAACATTCGCGAAAGAAATTCTTCCAGTCGGTCGTACCAATGCTTTGAGACAGGCAATCACTACCTTTACCCAGCGGCCGGGGGAGAAGTTTCATGTGGCCTGGGAGCGATTCCAGGACTTATTGCGGAGGTGTCCACACCACGAGGTGCCGAAATGGCAACTCGTGCAGATCTTCTATCATGGGTTGAATGAGCAACTCAGAAACCATGTGGATGCTTCTTGCGGAGGCAATTTCCTCAATAAAAATGCATATAGTGCACATGATTTATTTGAGGAAATGAGTGAAAATTCAATTAATCATGCCTCCATGGATACTTTTAATCGGTCCTAGCAACCCAGATCAAATGTCAATGAAGTCCATGGCTCTTATTCATTTGATATGGAATTGATTTGTAATAAACTTGATAAGGTGGACTTGGTTGCTAAAAGAATGGAAGAGTGGATGGCTGGCAATTCTATGAACAACTCTCAATCCACTCAATCCCAAAATTCAGGATTCCATTCCTCACGAGCTCCTTCTGGACGGGAGTTCGTGAATCAACTCGATGCGACTCAACCTATGAGTCAGCATTTCTCGGAACCCCATGGGTTCCCAACTGGGGCCTTGGATCCCAGTTTTTCTGATCCTTCCTTTCTTTCTCTCCATCCTCACCCTATGAGGATGTCTGTGCTGTACAAGAGAATGTTAGATCCAATCCCTACTCGAATGCCTATAATCCAGGTTGGAGAAACCACCCTAACTTCTCTTGGAAAAAGCCGAGGCAACAGACCTAATTCTGACCCAGCAATTATGCTCCACAATGACCAGTGGGTCAGGGTCAAGTATATACTCAGTTGCCTCCGAATCAGGTCAATCAGCCAACTTGGAATGCCCGTCAACCCGCAGGGTAGGCTGATTTGAATCATCAAATGGTAGAGATGCAAGGATCTATGCTCCAGCTTATGCAGCAAATGAAAAACTCGCTGGACAACTTGCAATCCGGGCTTATTGCTAACTCTCGACAACCCGGATCTCTATCATCCCAACCAGTACCCAACCCGCGAAACATTATAAATTCGGGCAATCAAGCCCAAGGGTACGGAAATTAGAGGGACCCGCACGTACATGCTCAGGTGGTTGAGCAGGGTTCCTCGTCTTCTTCTTCTAATCAACAATTCATGGTCAATCAAGCCCCTCCAATCTTTCCTAACCCAAATTCTTACGCTTCTGCAAATTCTATCACTTTGAGGAGTGGTAAGAAGACTCAGGATCCACAACCACACTATTTTGATCTTTTGAATCCTGAAGAATCTGAGGAGAGAGAGGAAAATTCTAGAGGAGAAATCAAGGCTCAGGAACCTGATTCCAAAGATCTGACTCATGTTCCTTTTCCTGAAGCCTTAGTCCAAGCAAAGAAGAAGAAATCTGTTGATAGCAATGAGGAGCTTCTGAATTTATTTAAGAATGTTGAGATCAATATTCCGCTCCTTGATGCTATCAAACACATACTGGCTTACGCAAAATTTTTAAAGGAATTATGTACACAAAAGCGTAAGTTGAGAGAATCTGTTCCGAGGAAGGTGGTACTCTCCAAGCAGGCTAGCTCTGTTATCCTGCACTACCTCCCTCAGAAAAAGAGAGATCCTGGTGCTCCTTTGATTTCTTGCATTATCGGAGATTACACATTTGATAGAGCACTTTTGGATCTCGGTGCATCCATCAACCTAATTCCGACTTCTCTCTACGAGAAGTTTGGGTTAGGTGAACTTCGGCCAACTTCAGTAACGCTACAGTTAGCGGAGTGTTCGGTCACAAACCCGCGAGGCGTTATTGAAGATGTTATAGTTAAGGTCAAGGATTTCTATTTTCCTATAGATTTCGTTGTCCTTGACATGGATGTACCAGATAATCTGAGGAACACGCCCATCATTCTGGGGCGTCCATTCCTGGCTACCGCAAAGGCCAACATTAATTGTGAAAGCGGTAGCATGGAAATCGCCTTTGGGGACCAACGAATGAAATTGGATATTTTTAAGGCGATAAACAAATTTGAGGATTGTGGATTTATTGAGGAACTTGTTGAGGATAATGTTAATATTGAAACTTGTTTGACAGTTTCTTCAATTGAAAGTTCCTCTTTGGTTGATGAATTTGACCCGCAACCCTCTGACCTGACATCTTCAGAAGAGGTTACTGATTTTGTTCACTCAAGACCTCTTCCTCTTGTTGAATCTTCAGCATCTACCCTACCATCAATCATTACCCCACCCCAGCTTGAATTGAAACCATTGCCTGAGAATTTAAAATATCAATTCTTAGGACCGCAGAATACGCTCCCTGTGATTATTAGTGCTAAATTGACAAAGGAGCAAGAGATTAAATTGATTAAGGTTCTAAAGGATCGTAAGGAGGCAATTGGTTGGACCATTCATGACCTTAGGGGGATTGAGCCATCTTACTGTAATCATAGAATATTTTTGGAAGATGGATCCCGCCCTTCTCGCCAGATGCAGAGGAGATTTAATCCAAATATGCGAGAAGTGGTCAAAAAGGAAATCATCAAGTGGCTTGATGCAGGAATTATTTATCCAATCTCTGACAGTCCCTGGGTAAGTCCCGTTCAGATTGTTCCAAAGAAAGTTGGGATTACTGTTGTGACTAATGAGAGAGGTGAATCTGTCACAACTCGTTCAGCTTCCACTTGGAGAGTTTGTATTGATTACAGGAAGCTGAACACAGCCACTAAAAAGGATCATTTTCCCCTGCCCTTCATTGATCAAATCTTGGAAAAATTAGCTGGACAGAAGTACTTCTGTTTTCTTGATGGCTACTCGGGATATAACCAAGTTCCTATCCATCCCGAGGATCAGGAAAAACTACTTTCACCTGTCCAAGGAACCTTTGCTTTTGGGTTATGCAATGCACCTACGACTTTTCAAAGGTGTATGCTAGCCATATTTTCCGACATGGTGGGAGAGCTTATGGAAGTCTTCATGGATGATTTCTCTGTTTTCGAAGAATCATTTGACTCTTGTCTGGCTAATTTAGAAATGATTCTTAAGTGATGTATCAAGACACGACTGGTCCTTAGCTGGGAAAAGAGTCATTTCATGACCCAAGAAGGCATCATTTTGGGTCATGTAATCTCTGAACGGGGAATTGAAGTGGACAAAGCTAAGGTTGATGCTATCGCTAAACTTCCTCATCCCACATCTGTTAAACAAATCAGATCATTTCTTGGCCATGTGGGATTTTATCGAAGATTCATCAAGGATTTCTCGAAGGTTGCTCGTCCTTTGAGTAATCTTCTTGCCAAAGAAACGCCGTTTGTTTTTGACGAATCATGCCGAAAGGCATTTGATTTTCTGGAAATGGCAGTCACCTGTTCTCCAATTTTGCAACCACCAATTTGGAAAGCCCCATTTGAGATCATGACCGACGCTTCTGATTACGCGGTCGGGGCTGTCCTGGGTCAGAAAATTGATCGAAAGCCCTCTATCATTTACTACGCTAGTAAAACTCTGGATGAAGCCCAGAGGAATTACACTATTACTGAAAAAGAATTACTAGCTGTAGTATTTGCTTTGGAAAAATTCAGGGCTTATCTCTTGGGGTCTCATGTTATTGTTTATACCGACCACTCGGCCTTGAGACATCTCTTGGCTAAAAAGGATGCTAAACCCCGGCTTATTCGTTGGATTCTTCTTCTTCAAGAATTTGATCTTGAAATCAAGGATAAAGTCGGGGTACAAAATGTGGTAGCGGATCATTTGTCGAGACTCCTAGGTGATTCTTCTTGTCCGGACATTCCGATTGCTGACACTTTTCCGGACGAAACCATTCTTGCAGTTTTAGGTGTCCACTCCCCATGGTTTGCTGACATTGTTAACTATTTGGCCGTTGGTCAAATCCCCCAGGATTGGACCAAGCAACAACGGGATAGACTCAAATCTGAGGCCAAATACTACTTTTGGGAGGACCCTGAACTGTATCGCATCAGCTTTGATCAGATTATTCACCGATGCATACCGGAGAATGAATTCAACAGTATACTCGAGTTCTGCCATGCATCTGGGTGTGGTGGACATTTCTCCGGAAGAAAGACGGCTGCAAAAATCTTGCAATCTGGCTTCTATTGGCCGTCTCTATTCAAGGATGCCCAGGACTTCTCAAGGTCATGTTCTCGATGTCAGTCACTCGGGAACATAACTAAGAGAGACATGATGCCCCTAAACCCTATTCTTCCTGTAGAAATTTTCGATGTTTGGGGCATCGATTTCATGGGACCCTTTATCCCTTCATTTGGACATCAGTACATTCTTGTTGCTGTTGATTATGTGTCCAAATGGATTGAGGCAATTCCCACCCGAACCAATGACCACAAGGTGGTCATCAATTTTGTCAAGAAAAATATCTTTAGTAGGTTCGGGATTCCGAGGGCTATCATCAGTGATGGTGGCACTCATTTTACTAATGCCCAATTCTGGAATTTATTGGCCAAATACGGGGTTAATCATCGAATTTCCATGCCTTACCATCCCCAAACGAATGGACAAGCCGAGATCTCCAATCGAGAGATCAAGAACATTCTGCAAAAAACGGTTAGGCTTGATCGTAAGGATTGGACTCAAAAGCTTGAGGATGCTCTTTGGGCCTACCGTATGGCGTATAAAACGCCCATCGGCATGTCTCCATTCCGTTTGGTGTATGGAAAGGCATGCCATCTACCCGTAGAGATTGAACACAGGGCATTCTGGGCAGTCAAACAATGCAATTTAGATCTGAATCTAGCTGGAAAGACCAGGAAACTCCAACTATCTGAGTTGGAGGAGCTTAGAAATGATGCTTATGAGAATGCCAAGATCTACAAGGCTCGGACCAAAGCTCTACATGATCAATTGATTTCCCGCAAGAGTTTTGAGCCAAACCAGAAGGTCTGGTTATTTGATTCTAAACTTAAGCTCTTTCCTGGTAAACTTAGATCTAAATGGAATGGCCCATTCATAATTGATCAGATTTTTCCTAATGGTGCCATTCAGATTTCTGACCCAAAGACGGGTAACACCTTTAAAGTCAACGGTCAACGTTTAAAGCCTGTTGTTGACCATAATCTTCCAGAACCCGTCTCAGACTCTGTTGCTCTAGCCATTCTGTGACTTCTTTGGCTGGACTTCACCTAGCTGATGGCATTAAACTCAGCAATTGTACATATGACACAAGGCTGATACGAGCTTCATATCCAGGTGACATCTTTCATATTCTACCCTTTCTTTCATGTCTCTTTTTCAATGAGGACATTGCATCAGCTAGGCATGGGGGGGTGGATTCATTCTTGAATTATTTGGTCAGCCTTGTGAAATCCATGTAAATTATCTCTCTTCTTATTTTTTTTTTTAAAAAAGGAAGGATTAGTTGGACATTAGGACTTTTCAATCCTAAGAAATTTTACATTAGGATCTGAACACAAAGACCCCTCTGGTCTTTATACTTAATTAGCCTGTGTATCCACTAAAATGTGGATTTGTTTTTGAGTCCTCGCCATCTTAATTCTATTATAATTGGAATAAATAAGTTTAGGTGATAAGTACATGACTTATCAACCCACCCTCTGATTTGAGGGAATTTTGAGTTTTAAGCATCTACACACTTTCTTTGCACTGACTCGTTGTTCGGCGATTCTAACGGAAGTTGGGTAGCTAATGAACCTTCTAGGGTGATATGGCTGGCAAGTTATCGTGGGTAACAGCCCATAGGTAGGTTGTCTAGAGCCCAGTCACTGGATCTTTCTTAGTTTGCTGCCTTTAGGTAAATCTTAGACTAGGGAAGCCACCTACTTAAAAAAAAAAAAGGGAAAAGGAGAAAAGAACAAAAAGAAATAAGCCACACTTCGCCGCACGAGTATGGCTGGCAAGTTGTCGGTGGTAACAGCTCATCGACTGGTTGTCCAGAACCCAGCTCAGAAAATGCACTAAAAATTTCCCAAAACACTTAGGAAGAAGCGGAGAAGTAGAATAAACCGGGGAGATATACACTGGATTCACCATTGTGTTAACCCCGTAAAAAAAAAAAATAAAAGTAGGGAGAAAGCTACCGGTTGTAAAGATATACTTTTAGGTAGAATTCTGGTTAGGTCACCTAGAGGCGTAGAAATTCGAAGTCCGTTCTAATTGCTGGTCAATGAGTCTATCACAATCACAATAAGATGCTTAAAGCTTAGGGTTCTCATCAAATTTTGGGTGAGTTGAATGGCCGTAGAAAGCCACTCTTAAACCCAAAAATTTGAAAATAAAAAAAAATTAGAAAAGAGATAAAGAGAAAAAGAAAATTTTCTTTTAATAAGGCGAGCGCTTGAAGCGGTCTGCATTTTGGCTGATACCCGGGCACTGTTGTGTCTTTGAAGGTTCAGTTCCTAAGTAGACAATTTCTTAATGATTGAAAATTAACTTAAGTCCAAATAATCTAACCTAATATTTTTATAAATAGCATATAGTTTTTTCCAGGGACTAGTAAAAGATAGGCATGGGGGTATGTTGTAAACACATTTACACTACTTAAGATGTCTATTTATGCATGTTCTTAAGCATAGGATTGCATTTCATGATATAAATATTACATTACATGCATCATCTTGCATTTAGAATAGTTTGAATAAAATGGAGGTTAATTGTCTCCTTTTATGTGCTTGGACAGGGAAAATATTTTATCGGGGCCTTGGATCAAAGATCCAACCGTATGGATGTGATCAGGGCAACGATTGGAGTTCAACGACTCCAAGATCGCCCTAATCAGGCATCCGTAGCATCAGATAGTGACCCGGGAATCCTAGAAGATCAAGGACCAGGATGGTGTAAATTCGCACTTCAGATGATAAATCTGACTGCATGGATGAATTCATATCGACGATCGCAACCCAAAGACACAAAAATCGGGTCAATCCGACATCCGTGGCACCATCTACAACTTCCAGAAGATGGACGGCCAAGATAGCGCCACGTGGCGCCATCTCAGCCGCCTAAATGGCCGCTTCATCTTGTGAAGTCTCCACGCCCGATCTCTCTCCGCCGTTGGATCTTAATCCAACGGCTGTGGGCGCTCGCATTTTAAAACGTGCGCTCGACCATCCGCGCCCCATAGCGCAGCGGTCGAGCGCGCTATCGCGAGCGCGGGGCGCAGGTTCGATCCGCGGCGAAGCGTTGGAGGGCGCGATCGATTGAGGCGCGTGGAGAGTCAGATGAAGATCGGACAGCCGTGCGCGGCCGATAGCGTCGACGCGCTATTGGATGCGCAATCGAACACGCAATCAGACGCGCGGGGGGCACGCTACGCAGCGGGCGCGGACGCGATTTAAGCCATCCGATCTCGCGATCGGACTGCTGAAAAGCGACGAACGTGCGTGGTCGTTGAGCGCGCGAGCAGGCGAGGAGGCACGCGCGAGCCGGCCACTACGCCCACGTTGGGGCTTTAGTGACGGATTTATCCGTCACTAAAGACCCCTTATTTATTGTTTTGAAGTTGTAATGTCCATTTTGTCCCCACTCCTTGCAACTATAAAAGGAGACCCCCTCCATACGAAATTCTCATCCCTTCTTTCTCCTCTCTACCCCTCCAAAGCTCAAAAGAAGCTTGTCCCACACCCGGGATGCTTCTTACGAGATAAAGTCCAATTTTCATTCCCCTTCGGAAGTGGATCCCACGACGATGACGGCGTGCTGCTCCATTCCCGTTCTTCTGCTTCATCCTCCTTCGTCCTGCTTCATTCTCCTTCGTCCAGGCGTCGTCCCGTCCGGCTCGTCCTCCAAGCAATCGTCGAGGAGGATAACTTCTCTTTCCCATTCTTATTTACAGCTTTTCTAGTGTAGAATTTTTCAAGCTTTATAGTGTAATTGATTTTCCGCATTCTAGTGTAACTTTTATAAACAGTTGAAATATTGAATGAATGTTCTCTTTCTCTCTCTCTCTCTCTTTCTTTTAGTCTGATAGCTCCATTGTAATTATATCGCCTTGCTTATAAAAAAAACCTAAAAAAATATAATTGCGAATATAGATCAACGTAGCCTCCCTGTGTTCAACCCGAAATTATTTTCGGTATAAATTTTATTTGTTGAATACGAATTCTTTGCTTTTTGAACTACAACGACAGGTTTTCCAAAACCAATCTTGTAAGCGTAGCGATTCGCAAAAAATACCGTTCAACAGAGTCCAATCTAGGTTGTGCTTAAGAAGGCAGGACTCACTGTGATCACGATTGAGACCGAAGAAATCATACCGACCCATGTAGCAAATTTGTGGGGAGTCTGCCTTGATTACAGAAGACTCAATACCTCCACAAAGAAGGATCATTTCCCACTACTGTTTATTGATCAGATCCTTGAAAAACTAGTGGGAAATAGATTCTTCTACTTTTTGGATGGGTACTTCAGTTATAACCAGGTGGCAATCTATCCTGAGGACCAAGAGAAGACCACTTTCACCTACCCCTTCGAGATGTATGCATTCCAAAGGATGCCTTTCGATCTCTACAATGCACATGCTACTTTTTAGCGGTGCATGCTTGCCATATTCTGAGATATGGTAGGTGATTATCTGGAAGTTTTCATGGATGACTTCTCAGTGTTTGGCAAATCATTTGACCATTGCCTCCTGCACTTGGTCCAGATCCTCAGGCGGTGCATTGACGTGAATCTGGTTTTTTCCTAGGAAAATAGGCACTTCATGGTGCCTGAAGGAATTGTCCTGGGACATCTCATCTCTGAAAAATGCATCCAGGTTGATCGAGCCTAGGTGAATCTGATTTCCAAACTCCTTATGCCTAGCTCGATCAAAGACATCTGATCTTTCCTAGGGCACGTCGGTGTTTACCGTTAATTCATTCCTGATTTCTTGAAAATTGCATGCCCCCTGACTAGTCTGCTATCTAAGAATGTTCCTTTTGAAATCTCCAAGGAATGCACTCAAGCATTTGAAATCCTACGTGATCGAGTTACCTAAGCTCTGATCCTACAGTCCCTTGATTGGTCTCAACCCTTTGAGATCATGTGCGATGCATCTGATTTTGCTGTAGGTGCGGTACTTGGGCAGAAAATTGATGGGAAACCCGTGGTCTTCTACTACGCTAGAAAGACACTTGACGAGGCTTAGTGTAACTATATAGTTACTGAGAAAGAGCTGCTAGCCGTAGTATTTGCCCTGAAAAAGTTTAGATTTTATCTTCTGGGTTCCCGTGTTATCATTTACTCTGATCACACAGTTGTGAGGCATCTTCTTGCGAAGAAGGACGCGAAACCTCGACTAATCTGCTGGATCTTGCTATTGCAAGAGTTTGACCTCGAGATCCGTGATAAGATGGGAAAATAGAATGTGGTAGCTGATCACTTGTCCCGCCTTCCTTCTGACATTATCAACCCTTCTGGGCCCATTACAAAGCATTTTCCTGATGAGCACCTCCTGACTATCAGTACGGGCCTTCCATAGTTTGCTGATCTAGTAAACTACCTGGCATCACATCAGATCCTGTCCGATTGGCCGAAGGCCAAGAAAGACAAATTTCTTTCTGATGCCAAGTACTACTTTTGGGAAGACCTGTATCTCTTCCACATTGGTGCTGATCAAATCATACGACAATGTGTCCTGGAAGAGGAAATACAGGGCATCTTGTCCTTCTGCCATGACCAGGCATGCGGTGGACACTTCTCTGGTCATAAAACTACAGTGAAATTCCTCCAGTGCGGCTTCTATTGGCCCACAATTTTCAAAGATGCATACAATCACTGAAAGGCATGCACTCGTTGCCAGACCTTAGACAACATGAGCCACCGTGATATGATGCCCTTACAATTGATTCTCGTATGCGAAATCTTTGATGTCTGGGGGATTGATTTTATGGGACCCTTTCCTGTTTCGGATTGCTTCGAGTACATTCTGCTCGCTGTTGACTACGTGTCCAAATGGATCGAAACCATTCCAACCCGAACCAACGATAATAAGGTGGTTATCAAATTCATTCATCAGAACATCTTTTCTCGATTCAGGATTTCACGTGCTATAATCTCTGATGGAGGGACCCATTTCACTAATGCTCAGTTCAGGTCACTGATGACTAAATACGGGGTGTCACACTGAATCTCTACTCTTTATCACCCCCAAACCAATGGTCTAGCTGAGCTATCGAATCAGGAGATCAAGAAAATCCTCCAGGTCACTGTTCGACCTGACAGGAAAGACTGGTCCTCCCAACTTCTGGAAGCTTTGTGGGCTTATAGGATTGTCCACAAAACCCAATTAGGTATGTCTCCCTTCAGATTAGTGTACGGGATGGCATGTCACCTCCCCGTCGAATTGGAGCACAAAGCCTATTGGGCAGTACGGAGCTGCAATCTTGATCTTTCTAAGGCAGGAACCCACAGAAAGCGTCAAATGAGTGAGATCGATGAATTACGCCACGAAATGTATGAGAACTCGTGAATTTACAAAGAGTGGGTTAAAGCCTTTCATGATATGCACATATCCAGAAAGATCTATTGCCTTGGTTAGAAAGTCCTACTCTTTGATGCCAAACTCAAACTATTCCCAGGAAAACTCAGATCAAAATGGATCGGTCTTTAACTTGTCCAACGAATCTTTAGAAATGGAGCTGTCAAAATCAGTTAACTCAGCCATGATTCAGAACCTTTCGTCATGAACGGTCAGAGACTCAAACCGTTCATTGAACTTACCGATACGAATTTGGTCGAGACATCTTTTACCCTCCATTCTCCCTGAGCTCATTGCACCCGGTCGATAGCTTTAAACTCAGCGCTTAACGGGAGGCAACCCATCATTTTTGAAAAACCCAAAACCTTTCTTGACACATCCTATGCTGAACTCATTTTGCACTTTAGGGTTCCTCCATTAGAACAGCTGACTCCACTTCTGGTACCTGTACCTGAGCTTGAAATCGTTCTCAACAGTCATCCCAACCCATCCACCTACCCAAAACCTGTTCTAATGAATGATCTAAGCTGAACTCGAACCCACCTAATTTACAATGAGGACATTGCAAATCGTAGGCATGGGGGGTATGAAAGTGCAAAAAGCCATGAAAATCATCTCTCAAGAAAGGGTTTCATAAAAAAAATCACATATCCCAAAAATACCAAAAAAATAAAAAAATTCTTGAAAAAAGAACAAAAAAATGAGGAGAAAATTTTTTTTTGAGGGTTTATCAATTTTGAGGAGAAAAAGGGGAGGAAATAAAAATGTCAAAATAGAGCACAAGTTGAAAAGAAAAGAAAAAGAGGTAGTCATTAGTAAGAAATTAAGGAATTGACTTAGTTCTAGACCATATTAAGAAAAAGAAATTGAAAGGCAAACAGTGTTAATGAAACAAAGAAGAGATTAGTAGGAACGTTGATTTTAGGCCTTTTGGACTATGATCATAAGCTTAAAAATTCAAGTACTCGCTAAGATCTGAATAATCCCCAAGAGGTTGGGGAAAATGCGAAGCTTAAGTATTAGGTCTAAGGCTTAGGGAGTATTCGGCCTCGTTAACTGACCTCTGGTTTACGGGACTCGGTAACCTAAGGACCCCAATCCACACACAGTTTGGTTCAGTGCGCTCAAGTATCAAAATCACGCAAATGCGTTTAAAGTGTTATGAAAGAAGTCACCTAGATTAGGAGTGGCTGATCAACATAAATTGATTTGGATGAGTTCCCGATGCGGAGAGGTGGGAAATTTTCCTTGAAGATGCGCAATAACATATCGTCTCCTCGGTGCTTGTCTCCTAGGATATCTACATATCCTACCGGGGGCATGTAAGCTCTCTGTGCTGGTTCAGATGCCATGGGAGGCATTATCCCGAAATGTCGATTGCCAGGGTTTGGATTTAGCTACAGAACACCACGGGTGGGATTATATCAAAATTTCGAAAGCCAGGGTTTTGGGGGTTGCCATGGGCGGTGCTATCTCGAAGCATCGATTGCCAGGGACCCTTCGAGGATTGATGATGGGGACTAGGAATCCGATACATACCATGTTGTGAAGCCAATCCGAGCTAGAAATAAAAAGAAAAGAGAAAGAAAACCCTCTACAAAGAAAATTCCTCTGTCTCCCTCTTACAAAAGCACATTACAAACTGAACTAAGGCTAAAACATGTTACAAGCACGGGTGCTTTAACCGCAGAGTTCAACGAACCTTAGGATAGTTCCTGTGGGACTTAAAAACTTTCGTGGCAGACTGAGGCTAGAGCTGGCTAGGTCCGGATCTTGGTTTGTACTTGAGTACCTTTAGGCCTACTATCGACTTTCTGACCTAATCTACAGAAGAAAGCACACATCACAGTTTTTGAGCATCAAAAGATTACATGGTCTAGAATCAAAGTTAAAACCTTGAAATTTTACTAAGGGACTAGTAAAAGCTAGGCATGGGGGTATGATGGGAACACCATCACGAACCCTATCTAGCTCATTTTGACCTAATGAAGTCAATAAATGCTCCAACATAGCAAACTGAAGGTCATAATTTATTACATAACCTTTCTGAGAGAAAAATTAGAAATTAGGGGTAAAACTGTAATTTAACCAATGCAGTACAACCACGGGTTTTCTCAAGGGCAGAATAAAGGTCAAATGATCTTAATAAGATAACAAGTGGGTTATATTAGACAGAAAAGGGTTTGTGTATGCTCTAAGAATTAAATGACTTTTGAAATCCTAAAAACAGACTCACTTAATTAACCAAGGTTCTAGTCAGGATAAAATTCACTTAAATCCTCTAAAAATCATAGAAAAATATTCTCTAGGGTTTAGTATCTTCAATTTGGCCATTAGAGCCCATCTTGACCTAAAATGGAGTCTTAGACAGATATTTGCCATAATTTGGATTTTTTCATAAATTACCTAATCAAACGTGGTCAAAACCAAAATCCAACTTCACCATTGGATTCCTCAGGTCCAAATTAGGTTTGTACCAAAACTTGGACCCAAGATGAGTTTGCCTTGACCTAGTTTGCAAAAAGGTCCTGTTTGATTACATTTATGCCCCTAACTTTCAAAAACCCTTGTAATTAGTCCCCTAGCTTCCTCGTCGTCTTCACAAGCAGGTCCCTCCACTATTATCGCGGAGGAAACCTACTTCGGCGACCTTTGACAGGGAATATCTCGTTGATTACTTGGAGAATCCCTTCCAAAATTGGAAGGGAGTTCCTCTGTGAAATTCTCTCCCGTCTGAACCCATTGATGCGCTGTGATTCCTTCCCAATCTCTCATGTGAATGCATGAGAGATTTGGGTATCTCAACAACTCTCAACTTCGGTGACCTTCCAAGCTTGGGAAGCTTGCTTCCCAAGCCCTAACCGCCCTTCAAAGCCCTATTTAAAGAAGCCCAGATCACACCGAATCCTCCATGCTTGAATTCAGTCGTGATTCCCCTCAATTCATTTCTTCCTCTCACAGCCGAAGGCTCCTCGACATCCGGTGACCTTTCTGGCCCTCTCTCGTCGTCCGACCTCCATACCTGCGGCGGATTCCTCCTCCTTGATCTTGTCTGCATCTCGCCGTACCAATAGATGCCACTTCCTTTTCATCCTCGCCGTTCCTACCTCACCGGAGCCGCCTTTGTCTCCAGCGTCGGCCACACCAGACCCAACACCCTCATTGGCCCCCTTCGTCCTTCAACCTCCTAGCTAAGTTCCCTATCCATTCTAGTTTCTTCCCCTCTCTTTATTTCCCAAAATTCGCCACTGATGCCCCTCGCACCTTCATCCCTTCCTTCTCCGGCCCCCACCTCCAGCGAGGCCATCCCACCTCCACAGGTCACCAAAACCCTTGCTGATAAGCCCATAACCTCCGGCACACCTCACTGAGCACTTCCCCTCACTTTATTCACTTCACCACTCACCCAAATCACCCCTCAAGCACATCCACTCACTCGTACACTGTGTGACCTAGGTACGCACTCACAGGCACCCACACACCACGCCACCACCCCCAGCACATCCGCTGTTCTCCGACGAACCTCCTTGAGTGCTTTGATGTGGCCGCGAGGCTGTTCTACTGATTTCAGGTTACAGGCCCCATCCGCCATTAGCAAGCAAGCTTGAAGCTTGCTTGAGGCTGTCCCAGGTGCTGCTGTTGCAGGTTGCTATCCCAGGCTGTGCAGAAGTGACTTGCACACGCACTCAGAACCTCAATTGCAGTCAAGAGCCTTAGTAGTTGAGGCAATTTGGAGGATGGCCCCTGCTCCGCTGTGTGGAAGGAAGGTAGGACATTTAGTCCCACCTCGGATACGAAGTAGCGCCTGCACCCGGATAAATTGAAAAGTTGCCATAGACTATTCGCCTCAGTTACCATGGGGTGAGGTCCCTCTCACCCACACCCGGTCTCATCCGTGACACTGCCTCGACGGACCTGACTGACCCGACCCGACCTACACTCCTCGCCCACCATCACACGCCGGTAGGCTTAGACCCAGGTATGCATCTGACCCAATAACTTGAATACCTGTGTGGCTTTGGGAGAGTAGATCCTAAGAGGGAAAGAGAGGAGGCCAGGGTAGGGGGAGGGTTTTGCTACAGGGATCTTTGGGCGACACTTAGCTGATTCTGAAGAAGAAGAGGAGGCCAGGGTTGAAGGCAGAAGAAAGAAGAGAAGGCTCGCAAAGGCAAAGGAAGAAGAAGGAAAAAGAAGAAGAAGAAGCCCAAGATAGAAGCTGAAGAAGAAGAGAGGAAGAAAAGTACACAGCTGCAGAGAAGCAAAAGAAGAAGAAGAAAGGAAGACTCAGAGAAAGCAAAGGCAGAGAAAGAGAAGAAAGAAAGAAGAAGAATCAGACAACTTAAGTCGTCTGATTCCTTCATCAGACGATAGATGATTAAGCTCTCATTGCATATACATCTACATTGGGTTCTTTGGTGATATTGTAGGAGTATTTGGTGATCTAAATCACCATTTTACTCCCATATTTTTGCACATTGCTACTGCTATTATTGTAATTTCTTTTAATTCTGAATTGTGATCTTGATTTCTAAATAGCAATTTGCTCCCTGTGTTTGACCTCGGAAATCTTTTCAAGTAATAAAATTGTATTTGTTTGAACGCTATTTCGGTTATATTACAACGCGACACTTTTTAACATCGACTTAGCGTGATAAAACAATGACTCACACTCATCTGTCCAAGTGAAAGGCACATCCTCCAGGTTAGCTGAGTCATAGGATGTGCAGTTTGAGAGAATCCCCTGATAAACTGTCGGTAGTTGCCTTCCAATCCCAGAAAGTTGCGTATCTCTGTGATTGTACGTGGCCTCTCCCAACTGGTCGAAGAGGTCGTCAATACGAGGCAGTGGGTACTTGTTCTTGACGGTGACTCGGTTCAGCTGTCTGTAATCGACACAAAGCCGAAGAGTACAGTGCTTCTTCTTCACAAATAGCACAGGGGCTCCCCACGGGGACGCACTAGGCCTTACGAAGCCCTTCTCCAACAAGTCCTGCAACTTGAACTTGAGCTCTCACAGCTCAAGTGAGGCTATCCTATATGGTGCAGTAGAGATGGGACTGGTCGCTGGTACTAGTGAGATCACAAACTCGATCTCACGCTCTGGCGGTAGTCTTGGTAACTCCTCTAGAAAGACGTCGGGGTACTCACAGACCACCAGAACATTCTGTAAATCAGTCGCTGGCCTGGGCTCCACTACAAGACAAGCTAGGAAACCCTTGCACCCCCGACTCAGTAGCTTCATTGCCCGAAGCGCGGAGATACACCTGAACCCTCCATCCACTGGTTGACCATGGAACTCAAAAGGAGGTAGCTCAGGTATGGAGAACATAATCTTTCTCTCGAAATAGTCAACCAAGGCGTGATAGGCGAACAACTAGTCCATCCCAAGAATCACGTCGAAATCCTCCATCTAGATCACAATCAGGTTAGCGGGAAGACTGTGTCCCCCTATGGTGACCTCACAGTCTGAGTAAACCTCCTCAGCCACGAACAACTGCCCACCTGGGCCTTTGATCAACAACGGATCCCCTAACAAAGTGCTACCCATCCCCAAACTGCCAGTAAAACTCGTGGAGACGGAGTGTGTGGCACCAGAATCAAAAAGTACGTAAACAAGTCTGCCAGAAATTGGAACCATACCTACCACCATGGAGCCTGAAGCTCTGGCGTCTCTGTGAATCAGGGCGTTGACATGCCCCTCAGCTTTGGGTGTGGAAGACGTCGCCATGCTCTGAACCGGGCGGGTAGCAGCTGGCCGGTATCCTCCTCATGGCTGCTGTCCTCCCCCACGAGCCTGGTAACCACAGCCGCCTGATCGGCCTCTAGTGCTCGGAGCAGGGAGCATCTAGTGTGCTCCAACCCTAGACGGGAAATCCCTCCTCATGTGGCCCGGCTGGCCACACTGGTAGCAGAGAGGGGCGCAACCTCCCCCCTTGGTTTGTCCCTGCTGGTAGTTGGGCGGGGGTTTGGTGCAGGCAGTTGGCCCCTATCTGGGGCCTGCAAAGGCCACTGGTTGCCCCACAGAGCGGGTCGACTCCCCCGTAGGCACCACATACCTCATCTCCTGGCTGCCCTGAGAGTACTTAGGCTGGTAAGGCCTCTTCTGTCCTCCTCCATCAGTGTCTCGCATGGCCGGGTTGGTCTCCTCATAGGTCATGGTTGCCTCGACCATGAGAGAGAAGGTGGGCAGCTTTAGGGGCTTCACATACCCCTGAATAGTAGGCCGGAGGCCCTCAGTAAACCTCTATAGGCGCTTCTCTATAGCGACTGCTGATGGGGCGAAATGCGACTGCTCTAGAAAACCTGTGTGGTACGTGCTGACCATCATCACCCCCTGGCGGAGAGTGTGGACCTCCCGCCTCCTCTGGTCCTTCCAAGTCTGTGGAAAGTATTGCTCACAGAAGAGAGCCACAAACCTTTCCCATGTTGGCTCTCCCCTCTTGGCCTCTGATCGCCCTCCACCACTAGTGGGCTGCGCTCTTAAGCTAATACGTGACGAAGGCCACGTGGTACTCTGTAGGAGGGTAGAGTGTGTCCAATATCTTCTCCATCTTCTCCAGCCAGTCCTCGGCCTCAGATGGGTTCTCCTCCCCCTTGAAGGAAAGGGGCTTCAGTTTCCGCAACTAAGCGAACAGGTCATGGTGGAGCCGTAACATGGGTACAGGTATGCCTCCCGGCAGGGAGGACTTGTGCTCAGAAGTGTTTGAGGGTGTTGGGGGTAGTGGAGGATCACCCCCTCCCCCTCCAGCTCGTCCAATGTTGCGGTGGCTCCCCTGCTGCACAGAGGACTCTCCCTCCCCATCCTCAGGACGAGCTGGCTGAGGAGGAGGCTGCTGGAACTCCTCCCGAATGATGTCGCGAATCAGTTGGGCAAGGTCTTAAGCCTGGATGCCCAGAAGGAGGGGTGGATTGACTCCTGCCCCAGGCCCTGCACGCCCGCCTCCACGACCACGTCCACGGCTACGCCCATGGCTAGCTCCACGAACTCCGTGATGAGGCATCTCCTACATGGAGATGGAAGAGAAACGAAGAGAGATTGTCAAAGATACAAGTTCAAAATATGACTCAGACCCATAATTTAAGAAGACACGTTGTGATGGAAATCCTAGCTACATGCACATGTGTGGTTTCAATTCGCTGGGTTATCTCTTGGGATGACTTTGCTCTGATACCATCTTATTACGACCCGAATCCGACCCCTCTGGGAACCTGGGGATGGGTCACCTCGACTAACCCCCAAGACCCAGTCGTGCAATGAGAGACTATCCCAAACGTATGAAACAAATCACAAATCATGCATGTAAGTAGCTAGCAATTTAAAATAAAACCAACAGTGGAAATATAAATTAGATTCCAGAAAGATAACATGCCATAGGCAGAAAACATAGTCCCTAGCCATCACAACTAAGGAAAAAAGGGCATAACGATGATAGTTTTTAACATAAGACAAAAGTACTCACTAACAATAAAAAGTAGTGGAAACGGAAAAGAACGAGTAGAACTATGGCTGCGCTTGATTGGGCCCAACACTCTTTGCAGCCGGTGGTGTTGGCTACTGGTAGAACGTGATGTGAATTGATGGAATCTATTGTGTGATTGTCCATGGTTCATATTAAAAAAAAAAGAAATGTCGTTGTTGTAGTAGTATGTGTCAGAAATACAAACCGTTATCACGTCCATTTTATTTAATTACCTAATTTTTTTGGTTTATTCTAGGTCGTTCACTGGGAGGTAGTTATTGATATACATCACTCTCTAGGTCTAAAATTATTCTTTAATTCCAAAAATAAATTTTATGTCCAACAAAGAAAGAATGAATGAATGCTTGATTTAATTGTGTACAAAGAATCAATTAAAATGCTTGCAAAAATTAATTACGAACAAACATCAAACACTTCATAACTATACTCTAAATTATCTACTTATAAGTTATATTGTCAATACTTTCATATATATACCATACTAACTAATAATACATACTCTACTCACTTATCTTCATGTATTAACATATATAATAACAGATATGTTAGCTACAGCGACAGATATAAACGTCGCTGGACCCCAGAAAAATAATATACTAACTTTAAGAAGGAAATAAGGGTTTATAGTGACATCTAGTTCACCTTCAGTGACATTTTATTTTGTTAGTAAAATTATGAAGTTATATATATATATAGCTATACTACATATACATATACACATTATTTGTCTTATACATATTTATTTACAAATACTATCTATATGGCTATCTGTTATACATTAGACATATATATACACTTACTCCTTTCCTCTCACTCTCCAGAGTTATCGTAATGTTTCTTCTTTCTTTTCTTCGTTTGACACTTAGGCAATCCTTAGCTTACATTCCTCTGTGTTTAAAGTGTCATTACGGTTCTTAACAAAAATTTATTTAATTTGCGGGCATGCTTTTTGAGGGATACATAGCACCCAGTGATTAGGTGGGACCAGACCTCTACTAAGTGCACCCTAATTGCTTAATTAGGCCGCTTAAGTATCTTTTAGCGCTCATTTGGGCTTAACCAAGCCCTTGCATACATAGGCCCTTGGCTCCTCACACACATAGAATGCTCAGAGTTCATATAGGATGATCGGTTGATTGGGCGCCCAACGCCCGTGATGACTGATCGTCCTATAGCACAAATTCAAAATATAGTGCTGCAAGCACTTGGCTACGACCGATGTGGCATTATCTGTGTGCCTGTGCTATATAAGGTTCCCAGCGGCGATTGCAGGAAATTGACATTTTAGCCCTCAATTCGAGGGCCATAATTTATTGTAAAATAAAAATAAATTATGGAATAATAAAGTATTTACATAGTACTTCTTGATTGTACAATTAATTTATATTTTTAATTAGATTTACTATATAAATAATTTCAATAAAGTATAATATTTGTACACACAGAATTATAGGTTTTACTCCTTAATTACATATAAATTAATTGATATATGGTCTAAACGACCCTATACAGAGTTAGTAAATATGTTAAGATATTTAATATATATTTTTATTGTATTTTACAAGCTTTATTCCTATTTTGTTTTCATTTAACTAATTCAATTTTAGACTGTTTTGTGTATAATTTAGTTTACATAGTATTATACATTATAAATGACTTAAATTAGCTTAACTTATTCAAATTACATTAGTGTAACTATATAGCATAGATTAACTTGGTTCTAACTTAATCTACTAACTTAACTGTTAACTTAATAAATTAATTATTTATTCTAGATATATAAGTAAATTAAAGTACAGGGAATAATATGTTTATTATATACATATAACTATGTGTATACAGAATTATAACTTAATATGGCTGTTTATAGTTTTTATTATTTTATATAGCTTATTGTACATATACTTTAGTATGGTTAATAATTAATTTTATAATTAATATATATATATATATATATATATATAGTATAATCTAACTTAAATATTTAGTTTACATACTACAATATATACGTAAATTATTTATCTTATAAACATGTATAATCAACATTATAGCTAAGTTGACTTATTAAATAGCTTAAATATATACCTATATACATATTATACAAGGGATTTTCAATATTTTTTTTATGATTTTTCTAAATATGCTAGAAATAGGAGATGAGAAGGAAAGAGATAGATGAGGAAAAGGAATTGTTTTAGTCCTCTTTAACTTTGATTCATTTTATTGAATTTCATGGTATACAGAATTGTTGACTGGCAAATTATATCAAGTCGAAGGTTCTGATTACCATGAAACTTGGTATAGATGTAAAGAAATACCTACTCTACAACCAGACATGTTTATTTTAATTTTTTTGATTCTTTTTTGAATTTTTATCTAATTCTGAATCTCATGTATCCTAAGCCTTTTAAAGGTTTTCACATGAATCTTAAAGGTTAGAAAAGAGCCTAAAGGATCTAAAAAGGCAATGAATGCCTTAAACAACTTTCAGCCAAGACATATAACAGATGCAGACGTTTTAACACACATTTCAACCTAAATTTCGTAACATTGTGACATGAGGACAGTTAAACACTATAGATAGTTGACAAAGATAAAAAAAAAAACAAAGATACAAGCACTAAAATGATGTTAAACATGAATTAAAAATACATAAAAGCTTGTATATCATTCAATACACTATTATGAACGGGTCAACCTATTACAAATCTTAATTCTAACTACTGTCCTTGGAACACCATCTGCTGCAGATAGCTAGAATAGCATGTAACACAGGAAGCATCAAAGTAGCTAAGCTCCAACCATTTCAGCCAAATGAATTTTCTTCAGACATTCTTAACTACTGCTGTAGTCAAGATTGACTTCAGAGAATCAGGACTGCAACAAGGGCAGGATAGAACCTAAATCCAGCTACCCAAAAGCTTAGACAAGCCAAACAACTTCCAGATCAGATTATATACAACCTGATTAGGAAGTTGAAATGATTGTATCAGGGATTACTTAGCTGGTTTTAGGGGAAATGTAGTTGCACTTGCAGCAAATTAATATGAGTTCTGGGATTTAAACACACAAAGAAATCACCATAACCACCATCTGACAAGGGTTTCAACTCACAAATCACAGAAAATCCACTCGAGAATGCATCTTAAAATCCAGATCCCTTGTCAACAAAATCCCTTCAGATCAAAATGAAAGCTAATCTATCTCTTTCTAATGCAATAGATAGCATGTAGGAAGAGTTAAATCAGTAACTTTAAAAACACACACTCAAATCCCAGAATTCTAAGACCTAAAGGAATATGGAGAATTCCTTAGGTTAAAATGTCATACTTCTAAAAATAATTAACTAATGAATACAGGATAGGACTTCAAATCACCAAAGTGATTTTCATGAGCCTTATCATGCAATCAAGGCATTGCAAACCTCTTGAAGATCCAAATCAGATTATGGCTCCTCTGAGGTGAATTCTAATTTCAGAATCACCTTAGATTCCTAGCCAAACAATGAATCAACTACACATAAACTCAGTTTGCTAGATCAAAGAGTTTAAAGTTCACGAACATATAAAACATTGAAATCTGACTTCATCAAACAAATCTGGCAAACCAGTTCCAATTCAAGCTCAGATTAGGGGCTTTGTGACAAAACATGAGATGAGTGAGAGCCACTAAAAATGGGTGTTGACACTAATCTCAGATCTAAGGTTGTAAACCAATCAGATCTGAGATTATGTCTCATGATTGGGTGGAATATGGAAAAATAATTAAGGAAATCAAAAGTAAAACAAAACTGTGCGTAGAGGGAGAAAACATAGACAGTAGATGAGGAAATCTCTGGGATGATCAGAGGAAGTGACAAAGAAAATAAACTAAACTAACTCTTCTCCTAATACTATTATAACATGCGTAACTGATTAGAATAAAATCTATTTCTAATTCTACTGCTAATCAATCTAACTAACACTAAAGCTAACTACAAAATAGTAAACTAGTCTAAAAGGAAGAAAGGGACCTATGGGTCCTTAGCTGGTGGCTAAGGAGGAAGAAGGGAGGGAGGTGATCTCTAGCGGAGTGAAAAGCCTGCTAGCGAGGCTTCAGGGTCGTCCTCAAGTGCTATGAGGTCCTTAGCGACGAGGAGGGTCGGGGAGAAGTCGAGGATTCCACAGCTGGTGGCTGTGAAATCAGGGATGAGATGAAGAGAGGAAACTGGAGTGGAGGAACAATTGCTAAGAGAGTAGGAGCGAGCGATCCCCTCGCATGTCTCCCACAAGGGCGCTTAAATATCGATTATGAAGAATCCAGGCACCGGCGGCAAAGATGGAAGGAGAGGGCGCGCGGGCCTCTAAGTTCAAATCAAACCATAGGATAGGATCTGGGGGAAGGGGTGACTGCACGCGCCTCTTCGCACGAAACTTCGAGTCAGATCAAGCCACAGATCAAGATTTGAGCAAAGATGGACGGTCGAGGATGCACGTGTTCTTCGAATGGACAGTGCACGCGCGGGAGGAGGTGTGTGCAGGTTGTAAAGGGAAAATTGCAGGGTGAGCCCTTCAGTGAAGAGGTAGAACAATTATAGGTAGGTCCATAAGTGGTAAGAAATGATAACCGAACGGGCCCTGAGGGCTTTCAAAGAGGTCTCTACGGGTTACAAATAGGTCTAGGAAAGTTTTCTAAAGAAGGAAATGTGATACATAAAGGACCTAAATGTAAATCTTTAATTCCAAGGCCTAAATGATGTCCAAATGCTTCCAAGTTTTTATATGTGCTTAATTGAACATTTAAGAAGTTAATTATACTTTTGATTTGTCCTTTTAAACTCGTTTGTGTGTTCAATTAACACTTGGATCACCACTTGACTTATTTCTCAAGAATATCTCGTCTATTGACCTAATTATGCAATTTTAACACAGAATTAAGATTTTAGGTCTTTTTCTTTGATTCCTACACTTAACCCTCTTTATGTGTTAATTTAATATTGTTTAACCTAGTTTCTAGCTTAACTTTAGCTTATTTAGCTATGATGAGTAGTCACTCATCAACTACTCGACTCCCTGACCTGTACACGGTTATATATGATGGTGGTCAGCTAACGCTGAGTAGAGTGGTATATTTAAAATAGTTATAGCATTTAAAGACAGTAAAGAATAGTTGTTTGATGCATGCAATTATCCAATTATCCAATCATATGGTTAATTTAACTACTAGTGTTCATGAGTCGATTTTCTACAAGGATTCACAATGTCTCTTAATCTTCCTGTTCCCTAAGGGAATGATCTTGATTGCAGTTTTTCTCGCGATGTAGGATGTACATGTAGCACTCTCCTGGTCAAGAGAGCACCCTGTGGTAGTCCTACACCTTGTGTACCACCCCGAGGTCACGGTCGCGACGTAGCGGTGACTACGCCATGCATGATAAGCGCATGGGTAGCTACCTTGCAATGGCACATGGTTAGTCGTTTCCGCTAGTGGGTACACCCAAGCGTACAACACGGAATAGAACAGGGGTCTTGCCCCTCAACAGTCTGCGTACCCTCGCCTAACTATCCCGGTTTGCCCATTGGGCCTCAACAGGAGTCGGTGTACGGGGGCTAGTCCTAACCCTGGGCCCCATGGGGTGGCTAGCTCCCCCTACACAAAAAGGAATAGTAGCTCTCCTTAGTACCACATACACGAGGGCCAGCTCACTTCCATACCAAGGGGCAGTTGCTCTCCTCAGTACTTTGTACACGAGGGCCAGCTCACATCCCTTAACCAAGTCCGAACAACCGCCCGTAGGCAACATGTTCAATCATTCCACAGATTTTCCACATCATGGTTTCAGTTTCCTTTCAAATTCCCCGTAGGGTTCATCGATAGATTTCCTTATTTCCATAGCAATCCATATATCTCTATTCTTGCCATGATTAATTCAACACATACAGGTAGCTCATGGTTTCACAATCTGGCAATTATCTCAGCAATCAATTATACAGGATACAACATGTATTTCAGTTCACATCATGGTTCAATAATTATAAACAGGCAGCTCATGATTTACCATATTTAGGAAACATCACAATAGATTAAGCATTCAAATAATGCATATTCCTCTATCTTAGCCCTAGGGTTCATTGCACATCCTAAGGGTTCAATCGATAGTTCTAATGTAACATGCACTTCAAATATGTCATTCACAGGGCATAGAAAAACCACTCTACCAGGGTAACCGGGTGATGTGGGGGCATAAACGGTGAATCTTGCAGCCTTTGCAGGTCCCGTGCACACCACGAATGGATGACCTATTTAACACGGATGGTCAACCCACACATTACTAACACCTCACATGATAGGAATGCACTCAAAACAATTAGAACACAGCTCCATCACATTGGAAAATCTGACAGAAAGCCAATGGTACTTTGTTTGCGAAAAATCAACCTCGTTTAGGCCCTGAATCTGACCAAACACACTTCCCGGTACACCTGAACTAGACCAGGCAGGCTGATCCAGCTCGACCGGCCACCTGATACCTAGAATATTACAAACAAGCTAAAATTAGACATCTGGAACATCTTCCAGACATCTTAAATGACACCAGAATGCTCACCTTACGTTCTACACTGAAATCGAACGTCTAGAACCCCTCACGGTCGTCCAGGGATCCTTCCAGATGTCTAGCAGTGCACTCAGACATTTGGGATGAGTATCAGTTGTCTGAAGAGACGTCTAGACATCCTAAAGTGTCTAGGAAGCCGTGCCTATGCCTCTTCCTAATGGCCCTGCATGCGTACAGTGATGCACAATCATTCGTAGACAACACGTAAGAAATATATAGGCAGACAAGACCTTACCATTTGAATCTACTTTATCGGACATCCGTTGAGAGATATAGACATCTGATCTACGGAGAAAATTTCTCTCAGTGCCGTTTGCGAGCCTTCCTCTCCTCACGGAAAGCTCCCACACCCTATGTAGCTCACACACACCAAGGCACTCAGTCTAGGCAGAGGAGAAAACCTGAAAAATGCTTACAAGTCTCAAACAGGGCATCACCTCACATTTTGCACGGTATTAGATGTCTGGTGATAGCTCTGGATGTCCAATTAGACGTTTGTTGGACTCCCCAGACGTTTGGTTCTACGGAAAAATGACTCCGCAAAATCGTTCGCGAGCCTTCTTCTCCTCGCGAAATTACCACCCCCTAGCAGCAGAAGCTACAGCAGCAATGGAGCTCCCTCAACTTCGCACGTATGCCCTCCCTCCATGCCCCGTCGTCAGCTCACCTAAGCTCCTCCTTGTGCACTTAAGCTCCTACAGTTGGAGCTCCTTATGTGCGTAGGGAGTACATGGAAGGGAGGGGGGAAAGGAAGGTGCTGGTGTGCGCCGCTTGAAGAGGGAAACGTGAGAGGGTGGGTGGCTCAAAAATTAAGGCAAGGGGTTTAAGTAGAGTAGGGGGTTAGGGTTTGGGGGAGTGGGTGTGCGTGAGTGTGGGTGGGGTCAGGGCATTTTACAAGAAATGCCTCGCAAGAGTCTCATTCATCCGTAGAACCCTCAAAACAAGAAAACCATGGGGCTACAAATTGCAGCAACCCCCCCTAAATTTCAGAAAATGGCCCTTCTAAAAATTTTTCTCTTTTCTTTTCTATATATATATTTCTCTTTTTTTTTTCTCTCTTTTGTTTTCAACATAACGTAATAGAGCATACGCCATACGTGGCTTTTATTCTAGAGGCATTATTGGGATTGGTGGTGTTCAAGAGGATATCGGGTGGCTTATTTGGTGGAAGTGCCTACTCTCGACACTGGAAAAGGAATGGCTAGGACAACGTATTTTCTGACCTTGATATCACTACCCTCCAACCGAGGATTCTATAAAGGATAGTCGAAACTATCCACCTTAGTTCTAGTTTCATTAGAACTCGATCTCTATGTATTTGCCTTATTTGGTGGCTCTAAAAAATTCACACAAAGTTCATATGCGGGAATCGAGAGTGAAAACTATGCTTAACTCTAAGTATTATTACCTAATTATCCAGAAATTAAGATTCCTTGCACTATTCTTAGAGCACCAGTAATGCTCTACTCTCACCTCACACTATTTGGTGGATCTTCTAGAAGAAGGTTCTCCTAACTCCCTAACCACTATCCAAGGGTTCAAGAAAGGAAGCATTGTTTTTTCTCAACAAACTAAAGACGTTTATCGATCTTCACAATGAATCCATTGCAAAATCTATGTGTGATTGTGCAAATTGTACTAGATTCTAGATTACAGGAATCAACTAAAGAATAAAATCCCTAATGAAACCTCTTGATAAAAACCTTATTCATGGATGCAATATATATAGATGCTATATACAATTAACCTCTTATGATTTGTGCTTTAATATTGTTTCCTTTTTGGGTTACATTCAGCTTAGTCCTAATTTATAACAAAATCACCAAACAAGTCAAAAGTGGCTGTTGCAAATGATTTCTAGCTCCAATGCCAGCATTGGAGGTGGAGTTGGTTGTTCCTAAATTATGGACCCTAAAGTACAATTAACATGCTGCTTGGAGGTTTTCTAGGTGTTGGCTTAAAATTTTTCAGTTTAATGTATACTAGCCCCTCATGCCTAAAATCTTGCATGTTCTCATGCATGAATGTAAAGGAAATAAATTGAGACAAGGAGTAAGTGGGTAGAAATCACCTGAAATTGCTCTTGAATTTTCATTCGGCATAAGCCAACATCTTGATGTATAATATGCTAAAAGGAAATATGCTATGTATAAAAGATACGTACATATGTATAAGTCTTGAGTTTAATGCCTCCAACTGGACGAAAACTCAATCACACATCCCCAATGAGATTAATGATTTCATCAGCAGGAGGAGGTTCTTGGGCCATAAATGGCTTGAGGCGCTGGCCATTTACTGTAGACACATGCCCAAATTTTGGGTCCATGATTTGGACTGCCCAATTAAAGTAGGGGTGAATCACAATGTACGGGCCAGTCCACTTGGACTTGAGCTTTCCCGCAAAGAAATTAAGGCTTGAATTGAATAAACAGACTTGCTAGTTAAGTGTGAATACTTTCCTTCGGATGTGGCGGTTGTGAAAGGCCTTCATCTTATCTTTGTAGATTTTGGCATTCTCATAGGCCTCCCACCGAATCTCTTCTAGTTCACTTAGTTGGAGCTTCCTTTCATAACCTCCTGCATTGAGGTTAAAATTACATTTTCGCACTACCCAAAAAGCATGGTGCTCCATCTCGTTAGGAAGGTGATAGGCCTTTCCATATACCATATGATATGGTAACATTCCAAGTGGGGCCTTGTATGCAGTCCGATATGCCCAAAGTGCATCAATTAATCTATCAGACCAATCCTTCCTATCTAGTCTAATCATCTTTTAGAGAATCAGCTTGATTTGATGGTTAGACACTTCAGCCTACCCATTGTTCTGTGGATGATATGAGGTGGATATACGATGATATACCCCATATTTCTTTAATATTGACCTGAAGTGGGCATGGATGAAGTGGCTACCCCCATCACTAGTTAGAGCGTGGTGTATACTGAATCTTGCGAAAATATTTTCCCGTACAAAAGAGATAATGGTCTTATGATCAGCCAGTCTCGCTGGGATGGCTTTGACCCACTTCGAGACATAATCAACAGCGAGAAGCAGGTATTCGTAGCCATGTGAGTTCGAAAAGGGACCCATGAAATCGATGCCCCATACGTCGAACACTTTTACAACCAAAATGGGTTAGAGAAGCATCATGTCTCTCCTAGTCATAGAACCGATCGACTGACATCGCTTGCAGTGCTTGGAAAATTCGTGTGTATCTCTCAAAATGGTTGGCCAGAAAAATCCTGATTGTAAGATCTTTGCAGTGGTTTTTTAGCTTGAGAAATGACCACCACAGGCCTCATTGTGGTAAAAAGATAACACACTAGCAATTTCAGAGTCGAGGACGCACCTCCTGATAATTTGATTGGCTCCAATGCGAAAGAGCAAGGGGTCGTCCTAAAAATAAAACTTAGCCTTAGAAATAAATTTGAGTTTCTGGTCCTTGGATAAGTTCGCAGGAATCTTGCCTGTAACAAGATAATTTGCGATATCCATGTACCTAGGAAACTCGACAGAATTAATTGCCAAAAGAGACTCATCCGGGAATTGATATGAAATAGGCAGGATATACGGAATGTGGGTTGGGTCTAATCAGGGTAAGTGATCTGCCACAACATTATGTGCTCCAGCTTTGTCATGGATTTGGACATCAAATTCTTGCAAAAGAAGGATCCATTTGATCGGACGGGGTTTGGTATCCTTCTTTGCCAACAAATGCGAAAGGGCGGAATGGTCTGTGAAAATTATCACTTTGGACCCAAGCAAGTATGATCGGAACTTCTCCAACCCGAATACTACTGCTAGCAGTTCTTTCTCAATGACTGTATAATTATGCTAAGCCTCATTCAGTGTCTTGGTAGAATTGTAAATTACAAAAGGATGTCGCTCCTGACGTTAGCCTAAAATAGCTCTAACGGCGAAATCGGAGGCATTACACGTAATCTCGAAATCAAGAGACCAATCAGGTGTTGGAAAATCGGGGAATTAGAAACAACACTTTGTAAGGTCTCAAAAGCGCTGAGACACGAGGAATTAAAGTCAAACAGGACGTCGGCTACCAGAAGATTTGTCAATGGTCGTTGGATTTTTTAGAAATCACGAGTAAATCTCTAGTAAAATCTGACATAACCGAAGAATGATCTAATTTGCTTAACTGAGTTAGGTGGGGGTAATTGGGATATGACTTCTGATTTAGCTCGGTCAACTTGGAGTCCACTAGATGAGATCCTGTGGCCTAGTACAATGCCATCCCTCACCATAAAATGGCTTTTCTCCCATGATAGTACTAGGTGTACTTCAATGCACCACTTCAGGATCTTTGTGAGGCTATCAAGACAAGATGAGAAATCATCTTCGAAAATAGAGAAGTCGTCCATAAACACTTCCACATAATCCCCAATCATATAAGAGAAAATGGCCATCATACAATGCTGAAATGTTGCTGGTGCATTATAGAGGTCGAAGGGCATTCACTTAAAAGTGAATGTACCAAAGGGACATATGAAAGTGGTCTTGTCTTGATCTTTCAGGTTAATCATTACCTGATTATACCTAGAGTATCCATCCAAAAAGTAAAATAAACTGTGCCCAGCTAACAGTTCTAAGATCTGATCAATAAATGGTAAAGGAAAATGATCCTTCTTGGTAGTCGTGTTTAGTTTCCTATAGTCAATGCAAACTTGCCACGAAGTCATGGTGTAAGTTGGGATGGATTCACCCTTATCATTCTTTATGACAGTGAGTCCTTCTTTCTTGGGCACGATCTGGATAAGACTCACCCATTGGCTGTGAACAATCGGATATACAATGCCTGCATCCAGCCATTTAATGATCTCCTTCTTAACAACCTCTAGCATATTTGGGTTCAACCATCTTTGAGGTTGTCTCGAAGGCTTCACCCCCTCATCTGTGTAAATGTGATGAGTGCAATACGAGGGGTGAATCCCATGGAGATCAGCAATACTCCACCCAATAATAGCCCTATATTCTTGTAAAATCGAAATCAATTGAAGCTCTTGTTCCGGGGTCAAGTGAACATTAATAATAACTGGGTATGTCTCAGTTTTAGCCAAAAACACATATTTGAGTGAGTCAGGTAAGGGCTTCAGTTCAATTACGGGTGGGTCAGAATCAAAATCGTGAGTGGGAGGTGTAGTATTAATAGCAGGAAGCTGATGATCCTGATATGCGTGAATTCCCGATGATTCGCCACCTGTAAAATAATCATCGTGACTGCATTAACAGGAAATCCGTTTGTCGCAGTCACGTCCGCCTGTGTTAGTAGGGGCAATTAAGTAATTGATGGATTAGGATAATCATAATCAGGGGTGTCGTGATCAGATGAACACCCCAGACAATCGAATTTGTGGGAGGAAATGTGTATTGCAGTCATTTCAATCCCATGTGGATCAAGGTCTAAGAACCCTGACAATGAAGACGAATGTGACACTGGGTCATTACATAGGAGCCCAATGTTGCCACAGGAAGCCGATTCTTTGTCTTCACTGTCCTCCTTGATGTGATCATAGCTGAAGTTCTGTGATGCCTTGAATATATCCAGTCTAAGCCTTTCATTTCCTAGGGCAATCTCCATACACCTGGATGCACAGTCAATGTTTGCGCGGGCTGTTGCCAAAAATGGGTGACCTAAAATGATCGATGCATCTCGAAGATTAGGTGGAACCTCCATGTTGAGAACGAAAAAATCTGCAGGAAAGCAGAATTCATGGACCTCAACGATCACATTCTCAACCACCCCCATCGGTGTTTTTACTGATTGATTAGCCAGTTGAATAGTAATCGAGGTGGGTTTCAACTCCCTGAATCGAAAACGATCATATACGGTAGTGAGAGTTAGGTTGATGGACGAACCTAGATCAAGAAGGGCCCGATCAAATATAGTATCTCGAAAAAAGTAGGAAATGAGTAGGGTACTAGGGTCTTTCTTCTTAGGCGGTAGGTTAGCTAGAATCATGACGCTAGCTTCCTTTGACAGTAACGCCTGTCGTCCATTTTTCTGGTGTCGCTTTGGGGTACAATAGTCCTTAAAGAACCTTGCAACAGCTGGGATGTGATCTATAGACTTGAGGAGAGGGACATGAATATGAACTTCCTTAAACATTGATTTCAGGTCCTCGAAATTCCATGTGCCCTTTTTCCGTGCTAAATCTCGCATCAAAGCCTCAAGAAAAGGGATGAGAATCTCAAGGTCAATTAGCCTCTTGCCCTTATCTACTGTAGATGGCTCCTGAGAAGAAGTAGAGCCATCCTGTGGTGAAGGGCGAGAAAAATTAGGACCCGCCTACCTAAATGGTGGGACGTGTGTCTTCTTCTTGCTCCTCAATGTAATAGCTTTTGCATCAGCATGTTTTCTGTGAGGTGCCGGAGGAGAGGAAAGGGTAGAATATGCGAGGTTATGCAGCAAAGGTGGCTGACCTTGAGCATAACCAGGTGGTGCAAGAGGCACCTGTAATATGGCATGTGCCTGTGCCTGTGGTGCCTGAAACCTAGGTGGGGCACCCTGGTTCTGCACATATCACGGGTTAGGGACAGGTTGGGAGGGTATGGCTCCTTGTGTCCTATGCTCCTGCAACAACTGGTTTTGCATGTTTTGGATGCTCTGTATTTGGTCAGCCATTGCCTTCATGATTTGCAACCTGTCCTGAGTAGATTTTCGCATAGATTCTTGCAGTTCCTCTTTCAATGCCTCCAAAGGGTCGGCCTGCTTTGGAGGATGACTGGTAGTTTGATGCAACGGTTGATATGGAATGAGATTGGTACTGAGACGAGAATGGCTGATGCCTTGGGTATGCATTTTGCACATTCTCGTATTGCTTGGTCTGGTAGTGTGGATCTTGATGTGGTCTCTACGAGTTACCAAACTAGGAGAAATTCGGATGCTGGTGCTAACTAGGGTTATACGTCTTTGAGTATGGGTTATTATGCCCGTATCCATGAATAGCATTCACGTCTTCGTAGGTTGACATCGTTTGAGACATATATTCTTCAAGGAATACACATTAAAATCATCATGTGGTGGGTAACCCTGATTCTATGGTGCCAGATCGAGATTATTTACGAGTTCCTGGTATGCAGGATCCCGTGAATATGGAGAGGATGTATCCCAAGTGAGTAAATTAACTCGAGCAGGAGGGGCTCAGGGTGCATAAGAACTAGATGTAGCAGAATTACCAGAGAATTTGGGTCGTGTTTGAATCATTTCGTCGAGCTTCTTATCTAACAGATCCACCTTGTCCAGCTTCTTGGTGATAATGTTCATATTAGCTCGAGCAGATTCAATGTGAGACTCATGGACACTAACTCGTTGCTGTCCAGGTCGCTGGAATTGGTTCATCGATGTGATATTCATCTAGTTCTTTGCCAAGGACTTGAACAACTCAAACACACTGTTCTCGTCCTTTGCAAGGAAATTGCCACCACTAGATGTATCGGCCAGATACCGATGTATGTCATCCAGCCCATGGTAAAAGATATGAGCCAAGTGCCATCTGGGAACACCATGGTGTGAGCATTTCCTGAGAAGATCGTGAAATCGATCTTAGGCATCATGCAACTTCTCCTCTCCTCCTTGGGAGAAAGTCGTAATTGCATGCCTCATCGCATTAGTTCAATTGATAGGAAGAACTTTTGGAGGAATTCATGATGTAATTCCACCCAGGTTCTGATTGGCTTCCTGATGGTCTTGAACCAATATGAAACTTTATCCTTGAGAGAAAATCAAAAAAGCTTCATGAGAACTATTCCTAGATCGATATTCCTGGGTCGAACCTTTTCTGCGATTCGACTTAGGTCCTCTATGTGTTGGAAAGGATCCTCATTCGAGTTTCCATAGAAATAGGTTTGAATTATACTTATTACATTTTACTTTAGCTTAAATGCGCCTTCGCTTGCAGGAATTCGGACTTGAGGTGCTAGAATCGGAGTCACCGGATTGTAGAAGTCCCGTAGTTCTTCGCAAGGTGGATGCTGCATTCTATCCAATGTCGTTAGGATTCTATCGATATTCTGCTGATATCATTCCTAAGATTTGATGGCCCGGGCTTCCAGGCGAGCCATCGGGTCTAGATTCTCTGATCCTAACCATGTCCAGGTCTAAGATTAGCCATCTCGGCTAATCGAGTAGGAGAAGAAAGTAGATGAGAAGAAGGTTTGGGCGATGCGACGAGTCGCCTTTGCCTCCTTTCGATTGGCTCCCAAGGTCCAACCAATTGAGGTCTAAGTGACCTCCTCCCTTGCATACACTAGCCAACTCGGGTTGATGTAGCCAAGCCAAACAAGGCTAAGGCCTTGTCAATCAAGTGGTCCTTAAGATTAGGTGACCAAATTTTTCGTTAAGATTTTAATTATTGAAGAAAAATTCATTACAAAATCGATTGAAAATAATCCCAACCCCTCAAGCTAACCCAGCCAATCTGTATGAGGGAACTAAGGGGAAGGTTCTTCCTTTGGCTTTCACCTTCGATTCCTTTGTAGCCCTTAGATGCGGTCGTTTGACACTACCCCACAGATTCGACAATGGGTTCGACTAAAGTGGTTGTGATGACCCAGTAGTTTGATAATAAATTCAAGTTAATTAATGCATTTTACGAAATTTTGCTTAACCTTTTTTCTTCAATTTGGATTTTTGGTGAGTGGTCTACGAGGTGACCTAACTCACCGGCTAGCCACTAGACTTGATTAAGTCTAGGCTAGTCAAATGTGGTCTCTAGGTTGTAACCCTAAAAGTTGCACCTAGGGTTCATGCAACGGACTAAGTGTTTAGGCAGTAGACCATAGTTCAAATTAAAAACATTCTCCATCGCACAATTTGAATCCAAATGTTTTCAAATTTGACAAGCAGATTTAATTTTTAATTAAATTCTACAAAATATTTTTTTGGAATTTTTATTATTTCAAATGAATAAATACGAATTTTTAACTGTCGAGGGGTCAAATTTGGAATTTTGACCCCTTGTCATTTTTTCTTTCTAAAATAGTGTCAATTATGCTTTAAAAATTTGGAAAAAATATGAAAATGAAACCTAATTTGATAGCCTTTCAAACCCCATCATTTTTAGTCAAATCTAATTTGTGTGTTGTTCGGAATCGCTTTTTAAAATTCAAAAAATTTCATATTTAAGCCAGTTTGACCTCCTTGTATTTCATGAATTTTCAAAAATTACACAAATTGAATTTTTTGAAATGAATGGTGCTGATTGAAATCTAATTTAAAAATCTAGCTTCAACCCAAATTTCATAATTTTTGGTTCATAAAATATTTGGCAATTGAAAATTTGAAATTGAAAAAAAAATCTGGTCGAATTTCAAGGGGGGATGAAACGGCTTTTGAAAAGGTTTGAATTCAAAATGTGCCTTTTTCACAAAAAAATGTTTTTTTTTCAAATTTGTGAAAATTTTTTTCAAAGTGCTTTTGAGGGAAAATTTTCAGATTTTTTATCTTTTTTTTTCTTTCAAAAGCAACTCTAACCCTAAGATTCAAAAGAAATCTAAGTCAAAAATGTAATTTTTTTGTTTTTTTTCTCACGAAAATATTCAATTTTTTTTTTTCAAAAATCAAATCTAGTCCTAGGATTCAAAGGAAACCTAACTAAGATTTTTGATGTGCACCTGCTTTTTCTTCACCTGCGCCTGATGGGTGCGCAGAATCCTCTATTCCTGTTCTTGCACACCAAAAGCAAGCAGAAGCAAATATATTATGATTAAGCTCAAAAATCAAAAACCAAAATCGCGTTGCCTCCCCTGCAATGGTGCCATTTTTTTAGGTCATAAAATGCGGATTTGATTAGAAACATGTCGTAGTATAGCGAGAATCATGACTCAAAAAAAATTAATAACGAAATGATGAGTCCCAATCGATCTTAAGGAGGTGTAGGATAGAGAAATTGATTTTGATTTTTTCTTTCTTTACTTGCTTAAAACATGTGTGTTAGATAAATCACAAATGTGAATGTGTGTGTTTTGGTTTGCGTGACTTCTATTATGCAATGGTGACTAGTAGAAAATGAATCTATCCCTAAATCATTAATATCCTCTGGAACTTACCTATTTATTGCAATATATATATATATATATATCTCTATGTATGTATGTATGTATGTATATGAAGTAGGCAACTGATGATTTTTATTTCTTCCAAAATATTGTCATTACAATGGTTTTAGAGGAATGGTTGTACATGGAACTTGAAAAATACTACTTCTGGCTAACAGAAAAGATATGCATGCATGGATCTAGGGTAGATTATGCATGCATTCTTATAGAGAGTACTAATACTACTACTAGCAAGATATTAATGCAAAAATTAAAATACGAAGAACATTAATCTAGCTACTAGAAATTAGGACATTGGAGGTGGTCTCCAATGGCCGTGTGGCTGGAGGTAGTAAGAGGGATGGCCAAGGTGGTTGGCCGGCCTCTTTAGAAGGTGGTGGAGGAGCTTGCTCTTGGACGTCCATTGGTGGAGTGGAGATGATGGTGGAGCTCGTGGATGGGGTTATGAATGTTGTCCAAGATGGGGTGCATGGCTATCCAAGGGGGCCATTAAATAGGCAAAGGGGTGGCTTTCAAATGTTTTCTATAGAGAACTATAGAATACTCTAGAGAGACCCATAGGTGGCCATCCAACCTAGTAAAGAGTGGGCCTTCTTAGATCCACCAATTGTGGATCTAAGAATGACTAGGTTGGTTTACTATTTTTGGCAACCTAGGTGGTGCCAAGTCTGTGTAGGTGAGTGTGTGTGAGTGCGTCCCCTAAGTGGTCAAGTGGACCACTTGGTCCACTTTTAGGTTGGTTTGTTTAGGATGTCTAAAAATAGGTGTATGTGCAACCTATTACTAAGTGATTGATCCAATTAAACTTAACCAAGCTTAATTGGGTCAATGTGTGTGTAATTGGGAGAGAGAGTTCCCAATTAGGTTTGGCTTGAGTCAATTGGACTCTCACTAAGTCCAATCAAACTTTTGTTGGTTGAGATTTGAGCTCAATTTGACTCATAGAGGCCAATTGACTAGGTGAAGTGTAATTGACTTAGATTCAAGTCAATTGGGTTAAGTGAGAACCTAATTAGGTTCTTAGGAGGGTCTTAGGGTAGTTCCATTGTAAAGAAATTTGGTTGTGATTAACTTGAGATTATCCTTGGGATATGTGTTTAATTATGGGAATTAAGTGGTGATTCAAATCATTATTTTTATGTCTCAATTCTCTTTTTATCCTATTGATTTTTGAGATGCAATTTGGCTCATTATTGAATATACTTTTGATTAATTTTCATCGCATATCTTTATTATTGTGCTCATTGTTTAATATTACAATTAGTATATGAATTTCATATTTACTCCCTGCAAATGAGTTCGGACTCACATTTTATTTCGAGCTTATAAATTTAAATGTTAATTTTCTTTTGTTAACTATACTACGATGCATATTTTAAACTCGATGAAAGTGACGTTCAACACCGACCTCCTCCACTCGTTGGCCCTCTCCTCCAGGTATCGACCTCCTCCTCCCATCCGCCCTCCTCCTTTGCCTTCTCCTCCTCCTCTACCCCGTCCTCCAGCCGTCAATCTCCCTCTCCTCTCCACTGGCCAAACTCCTCCTCCCCCTCCTCCATCCGACCAAACCCCTCCTCCCCCTCCTCTAGCTGATGCCCTTGCCCTCTCCCCCTCCACCGTCTGCCCCATGCTACCTCCGCTATCCACCATCGCCCATCCCCTCCATTGCCTCCTCCTCCACTGCCCAGCCACCATCCCCCTCCTCCATCCACCAACACTCATTCACCAGCCGTCCTTATCCTCCCCCCTTCCCCTCCTCCTCTCCCTTCCCCCAAACCCCCCTGCCCACATCCCAAACCCCCTTACCACCAATCTTTTTTAATTATAGTTTACTATTTTTAAATTAAATACATGAGGAATTGAATGAAATAAATATTTTAAATATTAAGTTAATGTGTTTACATTCATGTAAAAAACTTAATTAGATTACGTGATAACTTGTTCATTTTATTTACATGCTAATTCTAATGTGATTTGCATGTTGTGTGTTTAATCATGACAACTATAATCATGTTAGTTAAATGTCATTTTTAATTGAATTTACCAATTAGATTAGGTTAGCTTGTTACAATTTGCATGTGGCGCATGCTCCTTGATGATGGTTAAAAGTAAACAAAGGGAGGATATTATCATTCTTTATAATGATTCTCCTTGATGCTAAGGCATTTTTTGTCATTTGTAAGAAAATTATCACCGCTTATTATCATTCTTAACTTATTACCACTTTGTCATTAATCAACTAAAGCAATCTAGGATTGCTACATTTGTTGGTCTAATTAACTAGTAAGGAGTTTAGACACTAGAATGAAACTAGAACTTGATAATGGAATTAAATAAAGCCTATGAATATAAGAACAACAAAATAAGAATTGACCTGGTAAGACAATTCAAATAATAAAAAATAGAATAAGATTTCGATGTATGCATAGCCAACTTAAATGTGGAAGCACAATCTTTCTTCTTAACCAAGCACAACCAATGAACTTAGCACAAATTTAAACATTTGTGGTACTTTAGACTACTCTTTTCACTAGCATCGATACGTGCTATTATAAGATAGTGAAATTTGAGTTGCTAGATGAGATCCAATGAAGTGTTAGATTTATTTATGATTTAATTAGGGTTTAGTTGAGTTACTAACAAACCTAAAGAAACATGTAAAAACTTAACTCATTTCCCTCTTATTTTATTAAATTAATTCTTTAAGTTATTAATAACATAACGGTTAGTTATTTAATGTATTTTATGTTTTTGAAGTTACAGGTTGTCTGCGGTATTCACTCTCGGAGGCATTCGAGGTATAATTGAAAATTTTCTTATTTATTTTTCTACCATTTTAGGATAATGTTACATGTGTAGTGTGCCCACATATTATATTTTGTTGAATTGATGTGGGGTGTGCTCACTTTTATATCTTCTTAATGTAATTTTAGGATTGTATTAGATGTGGGGTGTGCTCACATATTGGTTTTTAATTGAATGGATGGTGGGGGTGTACCCACATATATAATTTTTTATCGCATTGAATAATTTTGTTTGCTACAAATTTTATGTGGGGTGTGGCCATTTTTATAAGTTTGTGTTGTATGATATTTTGAAATGCAGGTTTCACTATTAGAAGAATGGGATATGCTGTCGGTTACATGCGATAACCTGTTTACCATCGCTTATTCAAATAAGCAACGGCGAAAGCCTGTACTTGACCTGCCATTTGATGGGTCCACTATAGTGAATTAATTTAGTGCTTAAGTACATTATTATTGGGATGAGAGATTAATTTAAAGCATGCATGTTATTGACAAAATCATGTGAACACTAGATTTATCATTTTAAGTATTAATTGCATTAATCTTTATATGGAAGGATTGATTATTCACTTTAAAAGGAAAGGGCATCACATCAATACTTGATTTGAGATATGTGGGATTTTGTTCTAGTAAAATATAGCAAGGAAATATATTTTAGAGGCATCCTTATATGCCTCTTAATTATTCAAGCACATTTCCTTATTTAGTTTTCTAAAATGTCTCCCTCACGGATCTCTCTCTCCCCATCAATTCTCTATTTGACTCTTTCCTTCTCTGACTCTCTCTCTCTAATTTTCTCTTTATATAACAAGGACGGCAGGACAACGAGAAAATCATCCCCCTCCACGGGGAGGAAGCCACCCATCTCCACATACTCTCTCAACCTGCACTGTGTGCCCAACTCCGCCACGCGAGCCTCCATCATCGGCCAGGTCCGCAACCGCGATGACTCGACTGTGTTCACCTCAACAACATGACACTGCCACCGTGTCTGCAGCTGCGTCTTCGACTTCACGACCGTGCTCAGCCTCGACAACAATCGCCACTGCACTCCAACACTACCACTATGCACCATCCCCTCATTTAAGATGTCCAGGTGCTTCCCCAGATGTTTGAGGAGGGAGGACAGCCTCTTCCTCCTCTTTTGTTTCCTCAACAACAGCATCAGGTTCCTCCTCTCCACTCACGACCGCGCGCCACCTTCAGGCTCCTCTCCTACCAGTCACCCTTGCTTGCACTTGCACGTCCAAGCCTTCATGCAACAACACTTCCTCCAGCCGCATGCACTACCAGCATCTCCACACGACCACGCCCTTGCATGGCCACGCCTCTACGCACCACCACCGTTGCGCTACCCCCGCTGGTGTCATGATTGCACAGCAATCATGGGTCCTAATCAACCTAAATAATGTCTGAACCTAGCGTACATTGTGGATATTGCACTCATATCTTACATATCATGCATTGCATCAGTCTACTTAGAATAAGATGAGATATCCTACTAGTTAATGGTTTTTATTGCTATTTGCAGATAATAAAGTGATCCAGGATGGAGATATGGAATAAAGCAATAAAGGAAGAAGAAGATTGATTGAGATAAGAGGAGTGAGGAGGATAGCCTTATCCCTACCCTTAGAAACTGTAGGACAACCTTCCCAAACCCAAAACAACCTCCATTAGGGCACCTTAGCCTTAAAACCCAAACATGGATAGCACTATCCATGTTCTTATCCACCCTATCCCTCTCCCAAACACTTAAGAACCAAAACCAACCTTAGAAAACCTAAAACCCACTCTCCAGCACCTTTTAGGACGTCCAGACATCTGGCCGGACGTCTGATTTCTGCAGAATAATAATCCAGGAAGCCAAAACTCATACTGACACAGAATTGGACATTTAATTTAATGTCCAGACATCCAATTTTGTAGTATAAGATGTCTGACCACTATCTTGGACGTTTGATACTGCTGTCTGGTTCCTGATTTTGGTGTTGGAAGCCCTAGCTTGCCTATTTTGACCTAGGAACCCCACCAGACACCCTAGGAAACCTATGTAGAGACCTGCTAAGCCCAATCCACTATCCATAGTCCTACTTGTCCTATCCCTAACCCAATTGAACCATCCCATACCTAATTGGGTGCATCTACAGTTGATTGGGTGCACCCGAGCCCAATTAGATCCACCCAAGATCTAACTAACTCATACCTATTAGGGTTACCATAGCCTAATCACATGCACACATCTAATTAGACTTGACCTATACCTAATTGGGTTCACTCCTACCCAATTAGACTTTCCTAAGCCTAAGTAGGTCCACACCCACTTAATCTAGATTGACCCAACCTATTTAGCACCTAATCCTACCAAAACCCACAACCTAGCCCTACGAAAGATACACACCCACACACACACGCACACCTTCCCATTTTACTCCCACCAAACCCATGCACACTCTCTTGGAAACCCTAAAAACTTGTGTCAAACCTAGATCCAAAAAATGTGGCATTGGCTATTTTTGGAGCCACCAAAATTGGCAACCAAATGGAGCCTTCCATAAGGGCAAAGAGAGAGCCACGAATTGAACCATCTCCATACACTCGCCCATCCATACTCTCCACTCTAAACTTGCTTCCACCCTCCAAAACCTTAAGGCCGTCCTCCTCATCCTCCTCCAAGGCTCCATGGACGGCTAGCTAGAGAAGCTTCTCTCCAAAGCTTCAAGGACGGCCATTGGTAGAGAAAGGGTGCAACACCCTCCTCTCTCCACTTGGGTGCACTCGCCCCCATCTTCTTCTCTTCTTGGATGACCATGAAGTCATACCCATAGTCGCTTGTGGCCGGCCATCTCTTTTGGTAGGCTTGTAGACGGGTTTGCATACCCAAGGTTTAGCCTGCACCCTCACACAAGGCCGATGGCCCTAGTGGCAACTTTCCGGCGTGAGGGATTTCTTCTATTTATTTGCTTTCTAGTGTAGATGATATGTGATAATCTTTTATGCATAAATAATTTCATGATGTTTCTATGATTGATATTGTCCTCATGCTTGCTTGCCTATATGATACTTAGGTTTGATCACACCATGCACGACCACCATGGCCTCATTTAGATGCACATAGTCACTTAGGTTTTTGCTAGTTTATCTAGATCTAGGTTTCATTTTTCTTTTCAAAATAAAGATAATAAACACAAAAAAAAGTGCAAAAGACAAAAAGACCAAAAATATTAGGTTAGATTTAGGTTATAAAAGCCGATTGAAATCTCAATTCGTTTTCACGCCTCCTAGAGATGAATGATCGGGACTCAAGTTCTAAAAAGAATAAAATCTACGCGAGTTTCGTTATCACAAATACCTTTGACAAGTGATTTTTGCAAATACTACGATTTCAAACGATTTCAAAATACGCAATTTCCACGCTTGTCATGTCTCTCCTCACGCGCAACACCCTTGCGTGTAGGAACCTCATGTGCACCCAAGCTCACCTCGTGTCCACTCCTTCGCGCACAGGCACAACGTCAAGCCGAGACCCCTTACGCACAGGTGGCCTCCGTCTTCTTCTTCTTCTTCATCTTCCTCTCCAACAGACAGAAGGGAACCCAACATCAACGCCGATCCCCCTCCACGCAACCACCTCTACATGCCACCGTTCTCCAAGCCGTCACCTCCGTTGAGCTCTCTACCTCACGAGCTCGGCCACGCCCTCAGGCACGCCAACAACAGCCACGCCTGCCGGCGAGCCACTGGCACCGCCGCTGCTCCTCGTCACCGACGTCAATTCCGGCCACCATTGGGAGCGCCACCATCACTATCGGAAAGCTCTCGTCGTGCTCAACCTTCCTCGAGCTCCTCATCCTCCGCCGTTGCTTCCTCTTCGCGCATGCATAAGGGGAAGGAATCCCCTGTTTTGGGTTCCATTTCTATCTACCAAAAATGCCATTTCCAATCACTATTCATTTATTTGATGCATTAAATATATTGAGGTAAATGGTAACAATGCACTTATGTTTTCTTGAATTGGATTGACTTATGTTATGTGCATCATTTCACATTGAAATTGGATTCAGATTTGCATGCAACTCAAAATTACGTGACATGCCACAAAACATACATCTACATATTTTTAGGAGCTTGATCTCTGACGTGAAATTTATATAAATAGCCTTGAACATCTCATGAAATTGAAAGTGACATTCAGAGCAGCATATTCACGCAATTGATTTCACGAATGTCTCTACAAACATGATGGCTCTATACTCGTGAACTTGTTGTAGTCGTTCCTCCCTGTGGATACGACCTAATCCATCATGGTTAGTTTTATTGATAATTAGTTTTGTTGGGGATTTTTCCACCACGTGCTTTCGTGCGACGACATATTTTTCTGATATCATCTGCAAAGTGAAAAAACTCCCAATCAAATGCCGTCGTTGTTGGGGAGGCAACAGACGTAGTAGATTCACCTGATTTTTATTTCTGATTATTCTGAGTTGCATAGTGATCTGACTAGTTGTTATCTTTTCTGTGCGAGGAATCTGACGGGGCAACAGACGCAGCAGAGCAACGACATCATCCTTGAGCAATGTTCACATGCGGAGAAGACGTAAGAGACCTGGATCCTGCTCTCACAGGGGATTCTCCTTCATGACAATTTTATTTCTGTCTTCTCGCCCTTGTAGTAATTAGGGCTTATTTGCGGGGGTCTATCCCCACATTCTTTACAAGCTAGGGGCTATATTTTTTCTGCGTGTGAGAATTATATTTCTGCTTGCTTGCACCTAAAACAAACAAAATAAAATATTGAGCTGCTTGTTTAGGAGTTGCCTGCCCTTAGGTGCACGCATGTAGGGGTGATTGAGCAGCACATTAGATCTCATTGTTGCATTGTGAGCATATTTGCACGAAGATTGCTGGAGACAGGTACACATTTCTAACTTTGCATCCGGCTCCTGTTCATGTATTTGCGGATTAAAATTCAAGACCACCAAATTGATTGAATTTACTTAATCCAGTGGTCGCTTAACTGCAATTGGGATTGATAATCAAATTCTACCTTAAAACCAAATCACACTTGATCAGATTCAAAGGGACTTGTATGCGTTTTCAAAATAAAAAATGATTTGCAGTGTGATGCACACTTCTGGCATTGAGCACACACATTAGGCACCGCACTAAGGCTCGATCCCTTAAGGCTATAAGCACCGATATCTTTATCGGTATAGACCCTCCTATCTTCCTTTGTGGTGGTGGTACTATCTTTTGACCAGGTGTTTTGATACTTCATGGAGGGGGACACCCCTTAAAGGAACAAAAGGGTAGTTAAGAGGCACCGCTTACGCATCACCTCAAAGGAAGGGTTCACCCTACTTTTATCCCTTTGTTCGTCCTTGGAGTAACTTCTCACTTGATCACCTGAGAGTATCATCTAAGCAAGGTGTAAGTTCTAAGGCACACGAAGGTCGACTTAGGGCCCGTAATTGATTGTGAAAATTCTGCGGCCACCAAGAAAGAACATAAACAACCTCTGTTCTTCTCCAAAGAGCTTTTCAGGGATCTCAAGTCACAGCTTCCCCTTATACCACTAAGGTGGGAATGGAAGGGTACAAACTTGACCCCATTTGACAACTTTAAGGAGTAGGTTGGAGGTTAGCTCAACTCTGCTCTAAGAAAGAAAAGAGAATCCCATTGCCTTGTGTTTGATTGGGGTGTGTTTTTCAAGTCGTGTTTTTAAATGGATTACAATAACTACTTCACTTCTTACTTTCACCCTAGAACATCAAATCCCAATCCCATGACCTCAAGTGATCCAACATCTGATGAACAATGGGATCCTTTCTACTCCTACTATAGGAACATTGGTCTGATTAATCCCCAACCCAGTGGTGATGAGTAGAACCTAGGAGAACGGTATCCCAACCCTAGCTCTTCCATGACCATGCCCAACCCGCCCACCCTTCATGATTTGTCTTATCGAGGTTAGACCGATACTCCTAGGCAACTTGAACCATCAGATTGACTATCCTCCTCAATCTGATGGTAACCTCTCCTCTTTTATGATAGAAATGCAAAAGCAACAGGAAGAAATGATGGATTCTATGGGAGAAATTTTGAGGAATAGTCAAAGATTAACTGAATAGATTGGCCAGCTTAGCGATCCTCCTATGGTCAATTCTGATCCCTACCCTTATATCCCCGATTTCCAAGATAATTTCAAGGAAAACAATGACAACAGGGATCCTATTTTGAGGAGTAGCTATCACTTAGACGTCCCTCATGAGATATGCCCACCAGAAGGCAATCTTGGTGACTATCCACCTGATCTTCATTGGAAGGAGAAATTGGTCCCATTAGATGAACTCGACTCGACTGATAGTATCTTCGTTACATTTGATGAAACGGGTCATAGTCAAATAGTCAACCTAGCTCCCAGTCTAAATCTTAAGGTGGAATCTATACCCCATTCTAGGGATCCTGAGCATATACCATACATATCTGAGAACCTTGCATCTCAATTGGAGCTCCCTGAGGATTGTGAGGAGTCTTGGATTCTGAACAAAAACACATTGGAAAAAAGTAGACCAACACCTGTCGTTGACTATTATGAGGATTCACAAATCCTAAACTCAAGTGACCATGAGAAAATTGAGACGGAATTAGTAGAATTAGATCAATATTGGTCTTAGGGACACTGGTGTGAGGTGGAATCACTAGTTTGATTTAATTTTATTACTCGAAATTAAAAATGTTCCGAGGTCGAACTCAGGAACCAAACTTGATTTTAGAAGCAAAAAGATCACAATTTACAATACTGAAATGTTTGACAAAAAATTATTGTAGGGAGTAAAAGTAGAATGTGTCTTCTCTTTTTCTTCTCTTCTCTCCTTCTTCTTTACTCTCTCTTACTCTTTTCTTTCTTTGTCTTCAGACATCTGATTCTAGGAATCAGATGCCTTAAGTGACAACTTGCTACAGTACACGTCTTCTTCTTCTTCCTTTCTTGTTTTCTTCTTTGCTTTGCCTTCCTTCTCTTTGGCAGCTGTTGCTGCTGCTGCTGTTGCTTCTTCTTCTTCTCCTTGGCTTTTTCTTCTTCTCTTCTTTTCTTCCCTACTTGGCCTTCCTCTTTGTGGCAGCTCCCTCCTTTCCTTTTCTTCGCTGGCTCTTTCTTCCTCTTCAGCTCCTGCTTCTTGGCATGGCTATGTCCTCAGCCTCAGCCTCTTCTCTTCTTCTGCTTCTTCTTCCTCCTTCTTCTTCTTTCTTGCTCAGGCACAGTTAGGCAAAAACCTACCCCTACCCTCCCACGTCTCTCTCTCTATTTCTCTCTTCAGTATGCTCACCCAGACCCGGGTAATTGGGTAGGGTGTGCACCCGAGTCCAGGCGCACCGGTGTGGGTGTGATGTGCGAGGAGTGGTAGGTCTAGGTAATCGGATCAGGTGCCAGGTCCGCGTAGCATGGGCACGGACAAGGCATGAGTGGGTGAGGGACCTCACCCCGTGTAACTGAGGCGATAAGCCTCTATCTCTTTTTCAACTTATGCACTGCGGGGAGCTCGAAATGCCCGAGGTGGAACTAAAGTTCCCACCTTTATGCCTGTGCGCCCACAGCTGATGGCGTGAGCAATTGCAGCTGCAGCTGAGGTCTTCGAGGCCAATTGGCTGCCTCGTTGGGTACGCGAGGGGAAATCGTGCCTGCTGGACCTGGAGGCCTGGGGTGCTGCGATTAGGATGAAGCTTCAAGCAAGCTTCGTACTGCTGTCAATGGCGGAAGGGGGTTGCGACCTTGAAATCACAAATATGGCCTTGTGGCCCTATCAGAACCTTCAGCAGGCTTTGTCGGAGCACGACGAAGGTGGCTCAGGGGTTAGCGTGGCATGAAGATGCCTGTGCATGTGTGCCTAGGGCACACTGTGTGCGTATAGGTGGGTGTGTTCGGGGGGAGGAGACAGTGGGTATGGCGGTCAGTGGAAGGTCGCAAGATGATCAGTGTACTATGGCGGAGGTGGTGAGGTATCTGGCGAGGTGTGTGGAGGTGTGGAGCGGTGGAGGCACCTCGCCAGTGGGTGGTTGGAGATGGAGAAGATGGCGGTGGTCAGTGGCTGCGAGGGGTCGAAAGTTGAAATAGAAAGAGGGGAAATGAAGAAAGGATTAAGGGGAACTTATCTAACAAGTCCAGAGTGAAGGGGGAATGCGGAGGTGGTGAGCGGCTGGTATTGCCGTTGCTGGAGATGAAGGTGCCCAGGGGGAAGAGACGACGATGAGGAAGAGGGGTTGGAGGGTCCCCGCTGGTACGGTGCGGCGTGGCGGAGGACAGTAGAGGTAGCTCTGCCACTGGTACTATGGTAGAGTGACGAGAGAGGAGAGGGAGAGCCAACGAAACCTATGGGCGGATGGTCGGAGTTGGGAGGAGACGAAATTGGAGAGGGATCTCCAGCCAAAGTGAGCTTGAAGGATGCGGCGGAGTGCGCCGCTCCTTAAATAGGTGAAGGCTGGTCGGGAGGCATGCGATAGCGGCTAAAAAAATCTCGCCGGAGGTATGGCAGATCAGAAACCCATACCTCTCACTCATTCGCACAAGAGGTATGGCAGTCTTTAGGGCATGGGGGGCGGCCCATGCGGTAGGGGGCTCCACAAGGAGCTCTCCTTTTAAATCTGGGGCCAGCTCCCCATGCAGATGCGGCACCATCCTCCGCGCAAAGTTGCCGGAGGTATGGCCTGCTACTGCGGGTGGCAGAAGGACTGAAGTGAAGAAAACAACGAGGAAGTTGAGGGGTAATTGCAAGGGTTTCAAAAAGTTAAGGGTCAGAAAGTAATTTTACGGACCAAATTGCAAAGTTGGTCAAGACGACCTTCCCTTAGGTTAAAATTTTGGTGTAAACATAATTTGGACCTAAGGAATCCAATGATGAAGTTGGAGTTTAGGTTTGACCACGTTTGATAGGAAATTTTGCACAAAAACCCAAGTTAGGTCAAAAATTAGGTATGGACCTCAATCTAGGTCAAAACAGGTTCCAAAGGCTAAATTGAAGGTTCTAAATCCTAGGGTATATTTTTCCATGAATTTTAGAGGGCTTATTTTATTTTTATCTTTCCTGGAACCTTATGAATTAAAGTAGGCTTGTTTTAGGGTTACAAAATGCCATTTAATCCTAGATTTTGTAATAACCCTTTTCTGACCAAACCATCCCACTTTTTCTCTTATTAGGTTTACTTGACCTATGTCTAGACCCTTAGAAATCCCGTTGATGCACTGCAATGGTAAAATTGTAGTTTTACCCCTTTGTGTCATGTTTTCTTCTCAGATTAACAATTCCTGTATTAGGCCTTCCCTTAGGTTATGTAGGAGCTTTTTTTCATATTATTAGGTTAAAATATGCTAGTTAGGGTTCATGATGAGGTTCTCATCATACCCCATTCTTAGCTTTTGCTTGTCCCTTAGCAAAATATTAAGGTTTTAACCTTTGTTCTAAACCATGAATTCCTTTCATCAATTTTGATAAGTGCTTTCTCTTCTCTTGTCTCTTTGATTAGGTTAGAATGCCAACCATGGGCCTAAAGGTACTCTAGTACCAACCAAGATCTAGATCTGTCAAGCTTTAGCCTCAGTCCTTAGCAAAGGTTTTTAAGGCCCGCAGGAACTACCTTAACGTTTATTGGACTCCGTGGTTAAAGCACCCGTGCTTGAGACACTTTTAGCCTTGGTTCAGTTTGCAGTGCAGTTTGTAGGAGAGAGACAAAGGGTTTATTTGTTTGGAGAGTTTTCTCTCTCTTTTCTTTTTAATTCTAGCTTAGGATTGGCTTCACAACATAGTTTGTATCGGATTCCTCGTCCCCATCATTAATCCTCAATGGTCCTTGGCAATCGATGCTTCGAGATAGCACCGCCCATGGTAACCCCCAGAACCCTGGTTTTCGAGATTTCTAGATAATCCCACCCATGCCATTCCGTGGCCGAATTTAGACCCTGGCAATTGACATTTCGTGATAATGCCATCCATGGTATCTGAACCAGCAGAGTGCTTACATGCCCCCAGTAGGATATGTAAATATCCTAAGAGACAAGTATCGAGGAGATGATATGTTGTTACGCATCTTCGAGGGGAATTTCCCACCTCTTCGCACCGAGAACTCGTCCAAATCAACTTTTGTTGATCGGCTGCTTCTAATCTAGGTGACATTTTCAGAACTTAGAAATGCTTCTACGTGATTTTGATAGTTATGCTCACTGAACCAGACTGTGTGTGAATTGGGGTGCTTAGGTTACTGAGTCCCGTAAACCGAAGGTCAGTTAACGAGGCTGGATACTCCCTAAGCCTTAGACCTACTACTTAAGGTTTTCATTTCCTCAACCTCTTGAGGAATATCCAGATCTTAACGGGTACCAAGAGTCTAGCCAAGAAGGCCTAAGTTTAGCGTTCCTACTAATCTTTTTGTGTTTCTTTAGCACTTTCACTTTACTTTTCTTTAATGTGGTCTAGAACTTTGGTTAATTTTTTAATTTCTTACTAATGACTATCTCTTTCTTTTTCATTTTGTCTCCTTTTTAGCATTTTGCTCTTTTCCTCCTTTTGTAAAGCTCAAAAATTTTTTCCTCCTCCCATTTTTTTGTTCTTTTTCAAAAAATTTTTAATTTTTTTGATGTTTTTGACATATGTGATTTTTTTGTTGAAACCTTTTCTTGTTATGAGTTTTCATTGCACTTTCATACCCCCCCATGTCTAAGATTTGCAATGTCATTGTAAATTAGATGGGTTTTTATTTAGCTTGGTTCATGCATTAGGACAGGTATTGGTGAGTGGATTTGTCGAGGTGATTGCTGTGGACGATTTCTAATCTCAGGTACGAGTACCTGAGGTGGAGTCGGTTGTCCTAAAGGATGAACCTAAAGTGCAAAGAAATGTCAGAAAAGGTTTTGGGTTTTCAAAAGAATGACGGGTTGCCTCCCGTCAAGCACTGAGTTTTACGCCATCGGCTGGGTATAATGGGCTCAGGGAGAATGGAGGATAAATGATGACTCAGCCAAATCTGTATTGGTTACGTCAATGAACGGTTTGAGTCTTTGACCATTCACGATGAAGGGTTCAGAATCGTGGCTGAGCGGACTGATCTCGATGGCTCCATTTCTAAAGATCTGTCGGACAAGATATGGTTCGATCCACTTCGATCGCAGTTTTCCAGGGAACAGTTTTAGTCGAGCATTGAAGAGTAGGACCTTTTGACTAGGGTGAAAGATCTTTCTAGAAATGCGCTTGTCATGAAAGGCTTTAACCCCCTGTTTGTAGAGTCGCGAGTTTTCATATGCATCAAGGCATAATTCATCAATCTCGCTTATCTGAAGCTTTCTATGGGTTCTAGCCTTAGAAAGATATATGTTGCAGTTCCGTACTGCCCAATAGGCTTTATGCTCCAGTTCGATGGGAAGGTGACATGCCTTCCCGTACACCAGTGTAAAAGGAGACATGCCTAATTGGGTCTTGTGGGCGGTCCTATAAGCCCACAAAGCTTCTGGAAGTCGGGATGACCAGTCCTTCCTGTCAGGTCGAATAGTAACCTGAAGGATTTTCTTGATCTCTCGATTTGAAAGCTCAGTTAGACCATTAGTCTGGGGGTGATAAGGAGTAGAGATTAGGTGTGACACCCCGTATTTGGTCATTAGTGACCTGAACTGAGCGTTGGTGAAATGGGTTCCTCCATCAGAAATGATTGCTCGCGGAATCTCGAACCATGAGAAGATATTCTGGTGGATGAATTTGATAACGATCTTGTGATCACTGGTTCGGGTCGGAATGGCTTCGATCCATTTGGACACGTAGTCAACAACGAGTAAAATGTCCTCGAAGCCGTCCAAGATAGGGAAGGGGTCCATAAAATCAATCCCCCAAATATTAAAAATCTCGCATACGAGAATCGGCTGTAAAGGCATCTTGTCGCGATGGCTCATGTTGCCTAGAGTTTGGCAACAGCTGCATGCCTTACAGTGATTGTATGCGCCCTTGAAGATAGTAGGCCAGTAAAAGCCACACTAGAGGATTGTTGATGCAGTTTTATGCCCAGAAAAATGGCCACCGCATGCCTGGCCATGGCAGAAAGAGAGTATGTAATTGATTTCGACTTCCGAGACACATCGCCTGATAATTTGGTCAGCACCTATGCAGAATAAGTACGGGTCTTCCCAGATGTAATACTTGGCATCGGAGCGCAATTTGTCTTTCTTGGCCTTCGGCCAATCAAATGAGATCTGGTGTGATGCCAAGTAGTTTACTATGTCAGCAAACCATGGAAGCCCGGTACCAATAGTCAAGAGGTGCTCATCAGGAAAATGCTTCGTGATGGGTCCAGAAGGGTTGATGATCTCAGAAGGCGGGACAAGTGGTCGGCTACCACGTTCTGTCTTCCCGATTTATCGCAAATCTCGAGATCAAATTCTTGCAACAGCAAGATCCATCGGATTAATCGAGGTTTCGCATCCTTCCTTGCAAGGAGATGCCTCACAGCTGTGTGATCCGAGTAGATAATAACGTAGGAATCTAGGAGATAAGATCTGAATTTTTCGAGGGCAAATACTACAGCTAGCAGCTCTTTCTCCGTAACTGTGTAGTTACGCTGAGCCTCGTCAAGTGTCTTGCTAGCATAATAGATGATCACGGGTTTCCCGTTAATCTTTTTCCCCATAACCGCTCCTACAGCGAAGTCAGATGCGTCGCACATGATCTCAAAGGGTTGAGACCAATCAAGGGACTGTAGGATCGGGGCTTGGGTAACTCGATCATGAAGGATGTCAAAAGCTTGAGTGCATTCCTTGGAAATCTCAAAGGGTACATCCTTGGAGAGAAGAGTGGTCAGGGGGCACACGATTTTCGAGAAATCGGGGATGAATCGACAGAAAAGCCAACGTGCCTCAGAAAAGATCGGATGTCCCTGATCGAGCTAGGCATAGGGAGTTTGGAAATCAGGTTAACCTTGGCTCGATCCACTTGGATGCCCCTCTGAGAAATCAGATGTCCCAGGACGATCCCCTCAGGCACCATAAAATGGCTCTTTTCCCAGGAAAGAACCAGATTCACATCAATGCAATGCCTAAGTATATGAACCAAGTGCTGGAGGCAATCGTCAAATGATGCCCCAAAAACTGAGAAGTCATCCACGAAGACTTCCAGATAATCACCTACCATATCAGAGAATATGGCAAGCATGCACCGCTGAAAAGTCACGAGTGCATTGCAGGGATCGAAAGGCATCCTTCGGAATGCGTATGCCCCGAAGGGGCAGGTGAACGTGGTCTTCTCTTGGTCTTCTGGATGGATCGCCACTTGGTTGTAACCGGAGTACCCATCTAGAAAGTAGAAGAATATATTTCCCGCTAGTTTTTCAAGGATCTGATCAATAAACGGTAGTGGGAAATGATCCTTCTTCGTGGAGGAATTGAGTCTTTGGTAATCAACGCAGACTCTCCATGAATTGGCTATACGGGTAGGTATGACCTCTCCGATTTCAATCGTGATAGCAGTGAGCCCTGCCTTCTTAGGCACAACCTGGATTGGGCTCACCCAATGACTGTCAGAGATCGGGTAGATGATCCCTACATCTAACCACTTAATGATCTCCTTTTTCAAGACCTCCTGCAGATTAGGGTTCAGACGTCTCTGCATTTCACGCGAAGGTCGTGCGCCCTCTTCGGAATAGATGTGGTGAGTGCAATAAGAGGGACTTATTCTAGTCAAATCATTGCGAGTCCAACCAATGGCTTTACGATGTTGCTGGAGAACAGTAATTAGACGGGATTCCTGATCAGGGGTGAGTCTGGAGTTTATAATCACAGGAAGTGTCTGATTGGAACCTAGAAAGACATATTTCAAATGATCGGGAAGGGGTTTGAGTTCCAAAAAGGGGTTATCAGTAGCCGCGGGTGGTTCTAAATGGGTGTGAGGAACAAGGGTAGGAGTTATGGGTTTGTCTAGATCAAGTTCAGACTCCTCTAATTGCCGGTTTTGCTCTTCTTGTGGTTGATTGGGGATAGTCAGGTTGTCCTCAATATGCGGTTCATCAACCACAGCTCTGATATCACAATTTTGTTCTACCACACCGTAATTAATCCCTTGTTGGGCCTTAAAGATGTCAATCTTAAGGGTTTGATTTCCAAATTTCATCTCTATTTGGCCCTCCTCACAGCTTATGTTGGCCCTAGCAGTGGCCAGAAAAGTTCTCCCTAGTATAATTGGTGTATCCCTTGGATTCTCAGGTGCATCCATGTCTAGAACTATAAAATCTAATGGGAAGTAGAAATCCCGCACCCTAACATTTTATAACATCCTCGAGAACTCCCTTAGGTGACTTAATGGATCGATCAGCTAACTGCAATGTCACCTTAGTCGGTTTAAGCTCGGATTCTTCAAGGTGGTTAAGCAGGGATGTGGGCATCAGGATTATGGAGGCACCTTGGTGTAACAAAGCTCTATCAAATTGGGTTTCACCAATTTTACAAGAAATCAAGGGAGTGCTTGGGTCTTTTGCCTTGGGTGGCAGTTTGCTCAGGATCACAGAGCTAGCTTGCTCTAATAGTACAATCAAACTCCCACTCTTGGTTCGCGGCTTACCCTGGGGTGTACACTTGTTTTTCAAGAATCGTGCATAAGCCGGTACGTGGCGGATTGCATCCATCAAGGGGATGTTTATTTGGAGCTGCTCAAAGAGCTTGATCAAGTCCTCCTCAGGAGCCACGAGTTTAGTTGTCCTCTTTCCCTTGGTCAAGAACTCGGGAAAGGGAACCTTGGCTGGTTCCACTTGAATAGGTCCAGGTTTTTGATCTGGGATAGGGACATCCTGGACAACTATCCTAGGATTTGGGTCACTACCAGGCTTGGAGTGGCCTAGATAAGGTGGGTCTTGGGTTGCTTTACCACTACGGGTTGTCACAGAATTTAGTCTGGCCTGGTTCTGGTTGGGGGTTGGTAAGATGGGTTGCTGCTATTGATACCCCGCATAGGAGGTTGATGCTTCCATCCCGTCAAGTGATGGAATAGAAGGGGCCTGATAGATCAAGTGTGCTTGGCCTGGGTTCGGGTTCATAACACGCCGCTGGGTCGGCACGTTATTAGGGTTTGGCAGAGGTTGTGAAGGAAGAGTGCCCGGTTGGTGGGAATTCGCCATCTGGGCAAGTTGGTTGCGGACCTCTATGATCTCGTCCTTGTGCTATTTTTGGATAGCTGCATTCGTTCTTTGAATGTCAGCTAGAGTTTGGAGGATGAGGGACATTTGGTCTTGGTTTGGCCCGGATGGATAGGTGGGGTTGGGCCGTTGCTGAGGTGGCTGATAAGTACGAGGGGCGTGTGGACAGGGTTGATAAAGTGGTCTTTGGGCCTGAGAGTTTCCCACCCACTGAAAATTGGGATGACTTCGCCATCTAGGGTTGTAGGTGTTGGAAAATGGGTCATTCTAGATGGCGTTGAGGTTCTCACAGGTGTGAGGAGCCTCAGGGAAGCTACAGTATGGGGGATCAAAGTTCCCCTGACAAGAATAGAAAGGATCAGAGGTCCCTCCGATCCTGGAGTCAGATGGGGGTGGATATGGGTCCATCCCAGGAGAAGATTGGTGGAAGATATTTTGCACAGTTTTCCTTGTGGGAGGTGGCTGTGCGAAGGAGTTTTGCGCAGAGGTGGCTCGCTGCAAATGCTGAGTCAGCTCGTCCACCTTCTTCTCGATAATAGAGACCTTGTCCAACCAACTGGCCATTAGTTCCAAGTTGATGGATGCAGACAGGCCTTGCGTCTCATGTGCCCCCCTAAGATTCATTGATGCGCAGGTATTCGTCCGGTTGAATAAACCCATGGAGTCATTGTTGATGGAGTTCTCGCACATATTCTCAAGAATCTCCCACACGGTGTCCTCATGTTGACCCATGATATTCCCTCTACAAGTTGCATTGACGAACAATCTAATATCTTCACGGAGTCCCTGGTAAAAAGACTGGACTTGTTCCTATTTAGGAACTCCGTGATGGGGGCACTTCCTCATGAGATTCAGGAATCGATCCAATGCCTCATGAAGAGGTTCTCTCGTCTACTGGTGAAGTGAGTAATCTGATGGCACAAGGCATTTGTCTGACCAACGAGAAAGAACTTCTTGAAAAACTTGGATTGAAGTTCATCCGAGGTGTTGATCGGACGGGTTTGTGTTTGATACCAATGAGCCGCCTTGTCCATGAGGGAGAAAGAGAACATCTTCATGAGTAAGATATCCTGATTTTGCGCATCTGACCCGAAGGTCTGGGCCAGATGCTTGAGCTATTTGATATGATGGAAGGGATCTTCAGAGTTAAGCCCATAGAATTTTGGTATGGCATGAATCATATTAGGCTTCAATTCAGAATCAGGTCCTCCAATCGGGATTTTGACTTAAGGCTCGATTGCCACCGCAGCAGGATTATAGTGATCACGCATCATGGGGCGCTGCGGTGGGTTCATGAAATTCTGGAAGAGGTTATTAAGACGCTGAAGCTGGTTCTCGAGATTATTTCTTCTTCAACAAGCCGTGCCATGATGGAAGAAGAAGGGGAACTAGGTTCAGAATCGGAAGAAAGGTCTATGTGGAGGGGTTGTTGCATAAACAAGGGTGCCGAGGCTTGGCCTCGAGGAAAGTAGATTTCTAGTGGTTTCAAGGACCTCCTACCAAACATGCACTAATATACTAGATGAGGTTAGAATGTGTTGGACTCAATCAAGACACCCAAAATTTGTTGGGTGACTATAGAGGTTCGAGGCGGATGATATCCCTTGATCAGAAGGTCGTCCACCTGAGAATTACCTGAGCAGCTAGAGAGGGTGAGTCCTGCGAAGACCCCTACACGGTAGAGTGCCCCCATGGGTTACAGGGTTTCCCCCACCCGACCTCTCTTATCACTGAGATTCCAGGTAGACCAGAAATGGTCCTTGCTCTCTTAAGTCTACCACTTTTAGCTAAGATCAAGGTGCTTAGGGTTTCACTTGAACTTTAAACCTTTTGTGTGCAAAAGTGACCTAATTTAAAGGTTGGTTGATCCAAAGGATCAACTTCACCTCTTTGTTCTTGTAAGAGCTTCTTAGGTCCTTTCTTTTAGTGTTCAAGTAAATTAAGAGCCTAATTGCTTAGGGTTTCTCTTAAATAAATCTTTTCAAACAATGGCTTAGGCACACCTCTTTTGGAATTTTCAATTCTTTGTTTAGAAGATGTGTCTCTAAAACCCTAGCTTGGAATCCTAGGATGGCTCTAGTTGGTCCAATTAGTTGCCTCAGAAATGGGTAACTAGGGCTCAAGCAAGAAGGTTTTAGCTCTAGTTACCTTAAGTGGATATGCAGTTAAGATGTGTTGAAACTCAAAAATAGGCAAATATGTGAATTACTAAGTATTGAAGATAGGTAGCCCTAGATTGATTTTCCTTCTATTTTTTTTTTCTTTAGAATGTGAAGGGCTTAAGAGAGGGCTGAAGGTTACCTATTCCCTGGTGTAGTTGTTGTGCGGTTGTTTGTCTTTTCTTACCTTCTTTTTCTGCAACACAACAAAAAGAGAGATTAAATCAGCATAAAATCAAAAATTGTGATTTTGAAGCTTCTAAGATGCCCGTTGCTCCCCGGCAACTGCGCCAAAAACTGGTGTGGAGGTGGAATCACCAGTTTGATTTAATTTTATTACTCGAAATTAAAAATATTCCGAGGTTGAACTCAGGAAGCAAACTAGATTTTAGAAGCAAAAAGATCACAATTTACAATACTGAAATGTTTTACAAAAAAGAATTGTAGGGAGTAAAAGTAGAATGTGACTTCTCTTTTTCTTCTTTTCTCTCCTTCTTCTTTGCTCTCTCTCTCTCTCTTTTCTTTCTTTGTCTTTAGACGTCTGATTCTAGGAATTAGACGCCTTAAGTGACAACTTGCTATAGTACATGTCTTCTTCTTCTTCCTTTCTTCTTTTCTTCCTTGCTTTGCCTTCCTCCTCTTTGGCTGCTACTGCCGCTTCTTCTTCTCCTTGGCTTTTTCTTCTTCTCTTCTTTTCTTCCCTGCTTGGCCTTCCTCTTTGTAGCAGCTCCCTCCTTTCCTTTTCTTCTCTGGCTCTTTCTTCCTCTTCAGCTCCTGCTTCTTAGCGCAGCTAAGTCCTCAGCCTCTGCCTCTTCTCTTCTTCTGCTTCTTCTTCCTCCTTCTTCTTTCCTGCTCAGGCATAGTTAGGCAAAAAACTACCCCTACCCTCCCACGTCTCTCTCTCTATTTCTCTCTTCGGTATGCTCTCCCAGAGTTGGGTAATCGGGTCGGGTGCGCACCCGGGTCCAGGTGCATTGGTGTGGGTGTGATGCACGAGGAGTGCTAGGTCTAGGTAACTGAGTCGGGTGCCAGGTCCGCGTAGTGTGGGCACGGACGAGGCCTGAGTGGGTGAGGGGACCTCACCCCGTGTATCTGAGGCGATAAGCCTCTATCACTTTTTCAATTTATGCACTGCGGGGAGCTCGAAAACGCCCGAGGTGGGACTAAAGTTTCCACCTTTATGCCTGTGCGCCCGTAGCTGATGGCGTGAGCAATTGCAGCTGTAGCTGAGGTCTTTGAGGCCAATTGGCTGCCTGGTTGGGTACGCGAGGGGAAACCGCGCCTGCTGGACCTGGAGGCTTGGGGTGCTACGATTAGGATGAAGCTTCAAGCAAGCTTCGTACTGCCGTCAATGGCAGAAGGGGGTTGCGACCCTGAAATCACAAATATGGCCTTGTGGCCCTATCAGAACCTTCAGTAGGCTTCGCCGGAGCACGGCGAAGGTGGCTCGGGGGTCAGCGTGGTGTGAAGATGCCTATGCACATGTGCCTAGGGCACACTGTGTGCATATAGGTGGGTGTGTTTGGGGGGAGGAGCCAGTGGGTATGGCGGTCAGTGGATGGTCGCAAGATGATCAGTGTACTATGACGGAGGTGGTGAGGTATCTGGCGAGGTGTGTGGAGGTGTGGAGCGGTGGAGGCACCTCGCCGGTGGGTGGTTGGAGATGGAGAAGATGGCGGTGGTCAGTGGCTGCGAGGGGTCGAAAGTTGAAATAGAAAGAGGGGAAATGAAGAAAGGATTAAGGGGAACTTATCTAACAAGTCCAAAGTGAAGGGGGAATGTGGAGGTGGCGAGTGGCTGGTACTATCGTCGCCGGAGACGAAGGTGCCTGGGGGGAAGAGACGGCGATGAGGAAAAGGGGTTGGAGGGCACCCGCTGGTACGGTGTGGTGCGGCGGAGGACGGTAGAGGTAGCTCTCCCACTGGTACTGTGGCAGAGCGGCTAGAGAGGAGAGGGAGAGTCGCCGGAAGCTTTAGGCGGATGGCCGGAGTTGGGAGGAGACGAAATTGGAGAGGGATCTTAGGCCAAAGTGAGCTTGAAGGATGCGACGGAGTGTGCCGCTCCTTAAATAGGTGAAGGTCGGTCGGGAGGCACGCGATAGTAGAGGGGAAAGATCTCGCCAGAGGTATGACAGATCGGAGACCCATAGCTCTCGCACGTTCGCACGAGAGGTATGGCGGTCTTCAGGGCATGGGGGGCGGCCCATGCGGTAGGGGGCTCCGCAGGGAGCTCTCCTTTCAAATCTGGGGTCGGCTCCCCATGCAGACGTGGCGCCATCCTCAGCGCAAAGTTGCCGAAGGTATGGCCTGGTGTTGTGGGTGGTAGAAGGACTGAAGTGAAGAAAACAACAAGGAAGTTGAGGGGGTAAATGCAAGGGTTTCAAAAAGTAGGGGTTAGAAAGTAATTTTGCGGATCAAATTGCAAAGTTGTCAAGATGACCTTACCTTAGGTTCAAATGTTGGTGTGAACCTAATTTGAACCTAAGGAATTCAATGGTGAAGTTGGATTTTAGGTTTGACCACGTTTGACAGGAAATTTTGCAAAAAAACTCAAGTTAGGTCAAAAATTGGGTATGGACCTCAATCTAGGTCAAAATAAGTTCCAAAGGCCAAATTGATGGTTCTAAACCCTAGAAGATATTTTTCCATGAATTTTAGAGGGTTTATTTGATTTTTATCTTGCTTGGAGCCTTATGAATTAAAGTGGGTTTATTTTAGGATTATAGAATGTCATTTAATTCCTAGATTTGTCATAACCCTTTTTTGACCAAACCATCCCACTTTTTCTCTTATTAGGTTCAATTGACCTATGTCTAGATCCTTAGAAATCTTGTTGATGTACTGCAATGGTAAAATTGCAGTTTTACCCCTTTGTGTCTTATTTTCTTCTCAGATTAGCAATTCTTGAATTAGGCCTTCCCTTAGGTTATGTAGGAGCTTTTGTTCACTTTATTAGGTTAAAATGTGCTAGTTAGGGTTCATGATGAGGTTCTCATCAGACACGAAGAGTTGATTTTTGAGGAAGCACTTGATCCTGATATGAAAGATTGTTTTGAGTCTCAGAATCAAGAGGGACAAAATGTAGAAGAAGATGATGATTGCTTTGAGGGGCTCAGACTTAGAGTATGGAGTGACTTTAGGGGCAATTATGTGTTGTTTGCGAACTTACCCCTAGAGGATCTGACTGAAATAGCCAAATCTGGATTCCTACATACCTTTGACTATCAAGATCATCCTCTCAAACAGTTGGAAGAAATGGAAGCAATTACTACTCTTGAGGAAAGAATCTATAGACCCCAGGAACAGGATCTTAGCATTGAACAAAAACCTGGGGATGCCATTATTGGGGACACTCACAACCTTATTGCTTCCAACCCACTTCTACATGATAGTGAAATGAGTGACACCCTTGAGTGGTTCAATTTGGATGACGAACATTTAGGCCCATTCTAGGACATGCACACCAATGATATGCAGCATGAAAGGCAATCAGTAACTAAGGCTGCTTCTGATAACATTCAAGAACTAGAATGGATATCGAGGATGAATGCCAAATTGCTTACCCCCTCTTTAATCCTCATCCCTACACCACATCTGAGAGACTTACACTTCTACAGAAATAACTTCCTAAAATCTCTGCTCATACTTTTGATTAACGGGGGAATATCCAGACAAATACACCATGTTGTAGAGTGGCGAGTGTGGATCGATGCTTTTCCATGTTCGCCCATCAGTCTCAGGGTATGCTTCTTCACACCCTATGTTTCCCACACAAATCTACTTGAGGAGCCTTGGCCTCCTTGTCGCACACTCTCAGAGGTCACTACTCATGTGTATTATGTAAAACCTCCACAAATAGCTCAGGAGTACCCTCTTTTCACCTGCTTTTTGGCGAGTTTTTGGCCTCACTATCCATCACCAACTTGCCAACATCTTGGGTTATTTCCTTGCCAGGCCAGGTTGGTTACATATCTCCTTTGGGTCTCCTTTTACGTCCCTTCCAGAACCTGATTTACGAGCTATCCCAACTCTACCTCAAGTAATATCTTTCCTTGCTTTTGCTTTTCAATGAAGACATTGTCAGATTTAGGCATGGGGGGGTATAACCTGAGGTTGTTCATATCATTTATACATATTCCGCATGCAATTAGGCATCCATCTTGCATTTAAAAAAAAAAACAAAAACAAAAACAAAAAAAAGAAGAAAGAAAGAAAAAAGAAAAAAAAGGAAAAGAAAAAGAAAAAAAGAAGAGAGAGAAAGAAAGAGATGAAATCTTTTGAGTTGAATTTCAAATATATTGAGGAGAGACACAGAGAGAAAATGTGCAAAAATTTTGCTAGTCCTAACAGTGGATTATGGAAGAGTTACCTAAGTTCTAGGCCAAAATGAATGAATAAATAAAGTTTTGAAGTGCTAGAGAAAAGGAAATAAGTGAGGGATACCGACTTTAGGCATCTTGAGTCTGTTCTAGGGCTTAAACACTCACATATTTGTTAAGATCTAGACTATTCCTCAAGAGGTTGAGGGAGTTACGAGACCGATGTATTAATTCTAAGGCTTAGGGAGTATTTAGCCTTGTTGCATGCCCTTTGATTTTCGGGACTTGGTAACCTAGGCACCGAAAAATCACACACTAGTTTGGGTCAGTGCGCATAAAGAAGAATAATGCCAAAAAGTGTCTATTCTGAAAATGTTTTCCAGAAAAGTTGACTTAGAGCAGCTTGAAGACACAGGTTGATTGGATGAGTTCCCGATGTGGAGAGGAGGAATGTAAAATAATCCCCTTGAAGATGCATTATAACATATCGTCTCCTTGATGCTTGTCTCCTAGGATATCTAAATATCCTACCGGGCGCACGGAAGCATCTCGTGCTGATTCAGATGTCGTGGGTGGCATTATCTCGAAATGTCGATTGCCAGGGTTTGAATTCAGCTACAGAACACCATGGGCGGCACTATCCCGAAGTGTCGAAAGCTAGGGTTCTTGGGGTTGCCAAGGGCGGTGCTATCCTGAATCATCGATTGCCAAGGACCCTGCGATGATTGATGATGGAGACAAGGAATCAGATACAGATCGTGTTTAGGGCCAATCCAATGTTGAGTCTAGGGGAAGTTAAAAAGAAAGAGAGAAAACTCTCAAAATAATATTTCTCCCTCTCTCTCTTACTAAAAATGCACTGGCAAACTAAACCTAGCCTTGCTACACATATGCACGGGTGCTTTAACCGCTGGGGTCAACAAACCTCTGGGTAGTTTTTGCGAGCCTTAGAAACCTTCAAGGCGAACCCAAGGCTGAGGCTGGTCAGGTCCGTATCTTGGTTGATACTTGAGTACCTTTAGGCCTATAGTTGGTATTTCAATCTAGTCTCTAGAGGCGTGGCATGATAGGACATCTTGACGGTAAAGTCTGGCCCGGAGATCTGGTCTGCTTTAGATAATTTTGCTTGGGACTAGCACCATCAATTGCAGAAAAGCGATTGGGTGCACGCTGTCATTAATATTTTTCGTCAGTTCATGAAGTGACGACAAATATATTTTTACTGTCGGTTAGTTTAGCAAGTGATGGGGAAAGAATGATTAAAATTTTTGCCTAAAATTTGAGCCGGATTAGTGACTTTTATCGTCGGTTAGTGGAATAAGTGATGGGACAAAGTAGGTTAAATTTAGTAGCCAAAATTTGGGCACGATCGAGAGGGGATTTAATTCACCTTCTTCCGTCGGTTAGTGATTAAATCGATGACGGATCAAGAGAAAAAAAATGATACAAATAGAAAGAAAATAGAGAGAAAATAAATAGGAATTTTATAACCACAATTTGATGTTCATTACAACTAATCACTACACTATAAAGTGAGAAATATAAACTAGAAAATGATAAAGGAGAAGGTGGAGAGAGATTATCCTCCTTGACGGCTACTTGGAGGACGAGCCGCATTGACGGAGCACCCGGACGAGGGTGGTGAGATGATAGACGAGGGAGAACGAAGACGGAAGACCAAGGATAGGGTAGGGTGACTTCGTAGCGGGATCTGCTTCCTGAATGGCTGTGAGAAAACAACCACAGGCACTCCACAAACGGGGATGAAAAGGTGAAAAAATTCTATTTTAAACTTTAATGGATCATCCCAGGTTTGGGGCAAGCTCTTAGAGCTTTGGAGGGGGTAAGAGAAGAGAGGAAGAGATGAGAAGAATGTGGGGGTTGTAGGGCCTTTTTATAGGTGTATAGGTTGGGGATAAATAGGTCATTTAAGGTTTAGAATATTAAATGCATCAGCCTTTAGTAACGGATATAAACGTCAATAAAGGCTGAACGTGGGTGTAGCGCCTGCATGCCCCCGCCTCCTGGCCTTCAGCTGCTTCAATGATTCTCCCACGTTCAGACAACCTCAGCCGTCTGATCGCGAGATCGGATGGCTTAGGATGCATCCGCGCGATCGGATGACTTAGGATGCATCTGCACCAGCTCTTCGTCGTGTGCCAACGCGTGTGATCAGGCGTGCAGTGTTGCATCTGATCGCGCATGTGTGAACCGCGACATTTGGGCGTGAAACTTCTTTGCATCATCAGCCGCACGGTCTTCATCACACGGTCAAAATTGACTGCTCCCCGCTCGCTCCTTGATTTGAGGCACGCACGGTCTCGAACCTACGCCTCTGACTTCGCGAGCGGGTGTGAGACCAATGCGCCAAGCCCTCCTTTGAGGTGCATTCTCATCTAAGGTGCGCGCGCTCATGGCCACTGGATCAAGATCCAACGACCCAGATTTGATGGTTGGTTGAGAGAAAGTGCAACGGCGTTCCTTGGGTGGTTTAGGCAGTTGAGATGGTGCCACGTGGCGCCATCTTGGCCATTCATCTTATCTGACTTATAGATGGTGCCACGAATGTTAGATTGGATCGATTTTCACGCTGTTGGGCTGCGATTGTAGATCTGAACCTATTCGTGCAGGCGGATTTGTCATATGAAGTATGGATTTACACGACCTGGCCCCTTGGTCTGAGATCTTTTTTGGACTGCATTTGATGCTATGAAAGTCCGATCGAGGCGATTTTGGAGCCGTTGAACTCTGATCATCGCCCTGATCGGATCCATAAGGTTGGATCTTTAATCCGAGGTCCCAATTAAATATTGCCCTGTTCCTTGACCACAAAAAGAGAAAATTAATCTAAAATTTATACAATCAAACCTAAATGCATGTTGATACATGTATGCAATATTTATAATGATGAATGCTTCTATGACACTAGAAACATGCATAAATAGACAATTTAGGTCAATTAGATGTGTGCCCATCACACCCTCATGCCTATATTTTGCTAGTCCCTAGCAAAACTACATGCTATTTATAAAAGAATTAGGATTAGATTTCTTGCGCAACAGTTATTTTTCAACCTAGAAAATTTCTACTAAGAACCTGAACTACAAAGACACAACAACGCCCGGGTGTCTGCCGAAATGCAGACCGCCCAAGCCCTTGCCTTATTCAAAAGCAAAAGGATCTTTTTCTTTTTCTTTTTTTCTAACTTTTTTTTGGATTTTTGAGTTTAAGGTTTCGAGGCAGCTTTCTACAGCTACCCAACCCACCCAAGACTAGAGGAGAACTTTAGGTACTAAGCATCTTTATGTGTGAAATGTGATAGACTCACTGATTAATGATTAGAACGAATTTCATGTTTCTATGCCTCTAGGTGACATTGAAAGGAATTCTACCTAAAGGTGTATCTATTCGACCGGTAGCTTTCTTCCTAGTTTTATTTTTATGGGGTTAACACAAGGGTGAACCCAATGTATATCTCCCCGGCTTATTCTACTTCTCCGCTTCTTCCTAAGTGTTTGGAATTAAATGTGCTTTTTTGTGAGCTGGGCTCTGGACAATCGGCTGATAAGCTGTTACCACCAACAGCTTGCTAGCCATACTCGTGCGGTAAAGTGTGGTTTATTTCTTTTTATTCTTTTCTATTTCTTTTTCTTTTCTTTTTGAATATTTTTCTATTTTTTTTCTAAGTTCGTGGCTTCCCTAATCTAAGATTTACCTAAGGGCAGCAGGAAGAAGATGGTTGTGTGGTTGGGCTCTGGACAACCGGCTGATGAGCTATTACCATCGACAACTTGCTAGCCATGCCACCCTAGAAGGTTCATTAGCTACCCAATTTCTGTTAAATCCATCGAAAAATGAGTCAGTGTAAATAGTGTGTAGATGCTTGGGCTTAAAGTTCCCTCAAATCAGAGGGTAGGTAGATAAGTCGTGTACTTATCACCCCAGCTTATTAACCAATTAAAAATTGAATTCAGAATGGCGAGGACTCGATAACTAAATCCACAATTTAGTGGACACCCAGGCTGTAACGACCCGGTTCCCGAGTCCCTACGAGACACGAGAATCGGACCGACTCGACTAATCCCAAGACCTAGTCATCCAACGAGGAAGTAACCAAAAGAGCAGTAAAATAAACCACATTCAGCATGAATATAACTAACAGTAAGAAAGTACAGCAGTAAGGAAAGAAACTATTACAGTATATACCACCACAACAGTAGAACAACATTTATCATATAACATGAACTACAGGTAAAGAAAAGTACAGCGGAAACAAGAACTACTCACTATAACGGAAACAAAAGAGGTACAAAAGACTGTGGTAAACTCTACTGGACCCTACTCGGCCCAGCGTCCTCTGCAGCCGCTGACCCTGGCTGCTCAACACCTGGTCCTGAAAAAGGTAACGAGTGTAACACGTCAGCAAAACGCTGAGTACAGTGGCAACTAAAACTAAAGACAACAGTAGAGTGTACAGTAGCTGTTATGTTCTATTACTTTCTTTATTTACATCTTTCAATTGTCTCACTATTTCATTTATTTCTCAGATCTTTTACTTGATCTCGAATGTTCCTCGTGGGAACGATCTTGATTGCAGTCTTTTCCAAAAAGTAGAAGTAGCACATGGTGCTCTCCTGGCCGGGAGAGTCCCCCGTGGTGATCCTACCCTCAGTCAACCACCCCAAGGTCACTGACAGACGTAACGGTGACTACGGCACACGCGATAAACGCACAGGTAGCTAACCTGTACTGGCACGCGGTCAGTCGTTTCCGTTAACGGGTGCACCCAAAGCACAGCACGAAACCAGTACAGGGCAGAGCCCTCTCAGTAACAGGGGTCCAACCCCTCCACAGTAACCAAACCGGGGCCTTGCCCCTCCATAGTCCGCCACCCTCGCCTGACTACCCTGGTTTGCCCCAGCGGGCCTAACAAGTCGGTGTGGGAGGCTAGCAGAACCCCGGCGCCCGTGGGGTAGCTAGTACCTCCCTACACTAGTAGCTCTCCTCGGTACTACGTATGTGAGGGCCAGCAAGTCGGTACAGAGTGGCCAGTCCTAACCCCGGGTCCCTAGGGCGGCTGGCTCCGCTCTGCACTAAATAGGGGGGGACAGTCGCTCTCCTTGGTACTCTGTACTCAAGGGCCAGCTCACTTCCCCAAAACTATTCCATTCACTTTCCAGGAGTTCTACTCCTACTTCCCCGTAGGGTTCCATCCTTTTTACTGAAACATCCAGGTTTCACTTTCTAGTTTCACATTCTTACAATCCATGTTCTCAACCACGTTATCTATTCACAACAGGCAGCTATTAATTCAAATTACAGGCAGCTTTATATCTCTTTCCACTTTCCAAGACTGCAGTATTATACATTCCACTAGTTTTCCCATCCTAGGATTCATGCCATATCCTAGGATCTATCATACAATCTAGTTTTCCAGTCCTAGGATTCATGCAACACCTAGGAGCTATCATTCCATCTATTTCTCATTCCTAGGATTCATGCAATGTCCTAGGTTCTATTTATGGTTTCATAATTTAACAGATTTTATTAATAACTTAAAGCCACTCTACCAGGTACAACGGGAGTAATGGGGGCGTGATCGGGAATCCCGCGTGCCTCCGCGACTCCCAAGACTACAACTGAACGAGGTCCTATCACAAGGATCAAACACAAGGAAAGTCTCAAAATAGTGCATAGCTACTGTAGGCGGGTAGAGGAATTTATTCTGAAAAGAACGCAACTCGAATCGCGGAAAACGGAGCCCGAACGGGCCCTAAACGGGTCGAAAAAGACGATACTGTGCAAAATCAGACGTCTGGAACTTCTTCCAGACGTCTTAAAAAGTGGATCAGAGAATTACCTGCTCAGCGGGGTTTCCCAGACGTCTAGAAGTCTGCGGGGACGTCTGGCCTAGCTCCAAGACATCCTATGGTCACCCCGGACGTCTGGAGGTCGCTTCCGCCACCTGGTACAACAGCCAGACGTCTGATTCGCGTTGGATGGCGAATCACCGAGCCTGCGCACAGCCAACTCCCTCCCTCAGTACGGTCAGTCGACAGGAAGGAAGAAGAAAGAGGAATACTCACCTTTCAGACGTCTGTATGATCTTCCAGACGTCTCCCTCGCCGTCTGGCTATCAACCCAGACGTCTGATTCTGGAAATTTTTCCAGAACAGGGCACCACCCGGCTTCCGCTCGCGACGCCACCCGCGTCACACCTCGCGCGTCTGCTGCTCAGACCGCAGCAGGTCCCTCTCCGCGTCGTTCCGTGCCCCCTGCGCCCTCCGCCGGCCGGCCAAGCCGCTCCGGCGAGCTCGCCCTCACGGCAGAGCTCCGCCCTCGCACGCCGCACCTCCTCCGCGCTCACTGCGGCTGCCGCTGCCGCCCTCACGCTCGCTCGCTCTCGCGCACAGGAAGGAGAAGAGGAAGGGGACGGTGGAGATGACAGGAGGGGAGGCGTGGCCTTTTAAGGCCACGCGAGGAGGAGGGAGAGAGTGCGCGGCAGGTCTGCAGCCGCTGAGAGAGAGGGAAAAAGAGAGAGAGAGCAATCGCGGGTCTGCGCGCACAGGCGCGCAGACGAATCTCTCATGCGAAAAATAACTGTTTTCCAGACGTCTGGAAACAATCCCATACGTCTGGTAAGACGTCTGGGCCACCTCCCAGACGTCTTAAAAGACGTCTGGGGCATGCGTTCGTAACAATATAACAAACTCAAAGGAAGTTTCGTCCCTGAAACTTGCGCGAACTAGGGTGCGGGGAAAAGACGTCCAAATAACCATAACAAACTCAAAGAGGACCGAAGCCGGTCCGAAAAGACATACCCGCGAAAAGCTCCGGGTACTGCTCCCGTATTGTTGCCTCAGGCTTCCAGGTAGCCTCCTCACACCGCTGGCTCCTCCACAAAACCTTTACCAGGGGTACTTGCTTTCGTCTCAAACTGCAGATGGCTCGGTCTAGAATCTGCACTGGCCGCTCGGGGTAGGTCAGGTCGTCGCTCACCTCGACGCTCTCGTGACTCAGTACGTGCCTGGAATCGGCTACGTACTTCCTGAGGTTGGACACGTGGAACACGTCGTGCACACCAGAAAGCTGCGGGGGAAGGGCAAGTCTGTAAGCAACGGGTCCAACCCGCTCCAGGACCTCAAAGGGCCCTACGAACCTCAGCGCGAGCTTCCCTCTCACCCCAAACCGCTGTAGGCCCTTCATGGGCGAAACACGAAGGAAGACGTGGTGCCCAACCTCAAACTGTACCTCTCAGCGCCTCCGATCCGCGTAGCTCTTCTGTCTGCTCCTGACAGTGCGGAGTCGTCTGTGGATCTGCTCAACTACCTCCTGACTCTGCCGAATCAACCTGGGGCCAACCTCCCACTTGGTCCCCACCTCAACCCAACTCAAGGGTGCCGTACACTTCCGTCCGTACAGAGCCTCGTAGGGAGCCAAGCCAATGCTCGAGTGATAACTGTTGTTGTATGCAAACTCTGCCAGGGGCAGGTGCTCCTCCCAAGAGCCCCTCCAGTCCAGTACACAGGCACGCAAAAGGTCCTCAAGTGTCTGTATCGTGCGCTCAGACTGTCCGTCCGTCTGGGGGTGGTAAGCCGTGCTAAACCTCAACCTCGTCCCCAAATCCTGCTGAACCTCAGCCCAAAACTGGGACGTAAAGCGGGCATCCCGGTCGGATACGATCTCCCGTGGAACTCCGTGTAGTCGTACCACATCACGGATATACCTCTCTGCCAACTGTGCTGGTCCCAAAGTGATTCGGATCGGCAAGAAACGCGCCGTCTTCGTCAGTCTATCCACTATTACCCAGACTGCGTCGTGTCCCCACTGGGTAACAGGTAAGCCCACCACCAAGTCCATGGTGACGCTCTCCCACTTCCACTCTGGCACTGGAAGCGGCTGAAGTGGCCCTGCAGGCCTCTGATGCTCGGCTTTCACGTGCTGACACACTAAGCACTGTTGCACGAACTCACCCACATCCCTCTTCATCCCTCTCCACCAAAACTCGCGTCTCAAGTCGTGGTACATTTTCGTGTTCCCGGGATGTATCGTGAATCTGGAACCGTGTGCCTCAGTCAGGAGCTCTCTCAACAGCTCCTCGTCTCTGGGAACGCACAACCGTCCCCTCAAACGTAGCACCTGGTCTGTGAAAGAGAAGTCCCCTGGGTCTCCTGATAGTACTCTGTCGCGCAAAGATTGCAAGTATGGATCGACCATCTGTCCTGTGATGATACGGTCTATCAGCTCTGGCCTGGCCTGCCGTGTCACCGTCACTGCCCCACAGTATCCTCGTAACTCTAGAGGTCGCCAACTTCCCACCTCCTCCAAAAGGCTCCAACTCTGTAACTGTAGACTGGCCAAGCGTGCGGGCGCCTTACGGCTCAAGGCGTCAGCCACCACATTGGCCTTTCCCGGGTGGTAGGAGATGCTGCAGTCGTAGTCCTTCAGGAGCTCCAACCAACGTCTCTGTCTCATGTTGAGCTCCTTCTGGTCAAAAAGATATCTGAGGCTCTTGTGATCTGTGAAAATCTCGAAGGTCTCGCCGTACAAGTAGTGCCTCCATGTCTTCAACGCGAAGACAACAGCTGCTAACTCTAGGTCGTGGGTAGGGTAGGTATGCTCATGGGGCTTCAGTTGCCGCGAAGTGTAAGCGACCACGTGACCCCTCTGCATGAGCACACATCCTAACCCCTGCAAGGAAGCGTCCGTGTACACAACGAACCCGCCACTACTGTCAGGGATGGTGAGCACGGGAGCCAAGGTCAACCTCTCCTTCAGCTCTAGAAAACACGCCTCACAGGCGTCTGTCCAAGCGAAAGGCATGTCCTTCCGGGTCAACTGTGTCATGGGACGTGCAATCTGTGAAAATCCTCTGATGAACCGTCTGTAGTAACCAGCTAGTCCCAGGAAACTGCGGATCTCAGTGTCTGAATGCAGTCTCTCCCACCTGAGCACTGCCTCGACCTTGGCTGGGTCCACCGCCAGGCCGTCTCCAGAGATCACATGACCCAAGAAGGTCACCTCCCTCAACCAGAACTCGCACTTGCTGTATTTGGCGTACAGCCTGTGTCGCCTCAGAGTGTCCGGAACCATCCGCAAGTGCTGTCCGTGCTGCATCCGATCTCTAGAATAGATGAGTACATCATCTATGAAAACCACCACGAACTGGTCCAAGTACGGTCTAAACACCCAGTTCATCAGTGCCATGAAAGCAGCGGGGGCATTGGTCAGCCCAAACGGCATGACCAAAAACTCGTAGTGTCCGTACCGGGTGCGGAAAGCTGTCTTGGAGACGTCGGTCTCCCTGATCCTCAACTGGTGGTATCCAGACCTCAAGTCTATCTTGGAAAACACCGTGGCACCCCGCAACTGGTCAAACAAATCGTCGATCCTCGGCAGCGGATATCTGTTCTTGATGGTGACCCTATTCAGCTGTCGGTAGTCCACACAAAGGCGTAGGGTCCCATCCTTCTTCTTCACAAACAGTACCGGGGCTCCCCAGGGAGACGCACTGGGCCTCACGAAACCTTTCTCCAAAAGGTCCTGCAACTGGGACTTGAGCTCTCGCAGCTCAAGCGGTGTCATTCTGTATGGCGCGGTGGAGATGGGGCTGGTCCCTGGTACTAGTGAGATCTCAAACTCGATCTCACGCTCGGATGGTAGTCTTGGTAACTCGTCTGGAAACACGTCAGGGTACTCTCTGACCACCGGGATGCTCTGGAAGTCTGCCATAGGGCTGGGCTCTGCCACCACACAAGCTAGGAAGCCCTCACACCCCTGGCTCAAAAGTCTCGCCGCCCGAAGTGCCGAAATGCACCTGAAACCTCCGTCCACTGGCTATCCGTGAAACTCGAAAGAAGGCAACTCCGGAATGGAGAAGACAATCTTCCTCTCAAAACAGTCCACCAAGGCGTGGTAAGCGGACAGCCAATCCATCCCCAGAATAAAACCAAAGTCCTCCATCTGGATCATAATCAGGTCAGCTGGCAGGCTATGTCCTCCGACGCTGACCTCGCAATCCGTGTACACCTCCTCAGCTACAAACAGCTGACCACTCGGACCTCTGATTACGAACGGATTCTCTAACAGTGTATAATCCTGGTCCAAACTAACTGCGAAACTGGCTGCGACAAACGAGTGCGTAGTGCCGAAATCGAAAAGCGTGTAAACGAGTCTGCCAGAAACTGAAACCATACCTGCTACCACCGATCCCGAAGCTCTGGCGTCCCTGTGTGTTAGGGCGTTGATACGCCCCTCAGCTCTAGGTGCGGACGAAGCAGCCACACTCTGCGTCGGACGGGTAGGTGCTGGCTGGTACCCACCTCGCGACTGCTATCCTCCTCCTCGCGCCTGAGAACCGCGGTCTCCTGCGCGCCCTGCAGTGCTCTGCGCGGGAGTATCTGCTGACCTCCTGCCCTAGATGGGCAGTCCCTCCTGACGTGGCCCGACTGGCCACACTGGTAGCAGAGGGGAACCCGACTCCCACCCTCAGTGGGTCCCTGCTGTCGGCTAGGCGGGGGTTCGGTGCTGGCGACTGGCCCCTGTCGAGGGCCCCCAAAGGCCACTGATGGCCCTGCAAATTGTGACGGCTCTCCTGCGGATGCCACGTGTCTCCTTTGAGTTCTCCTAACACACCTAGTGTGACAGCGGAAATCTCGTTCCACCACCAACTCCCCTGTCGTACGCTCGGAAGGGGGAGGAGGGGGTGGCGATGTGGATGGAAGCTGAAATTCTTCACGAACCACCTCTCGAATTAGTTGGACGAGGTCCAGAGATGGTATGCTCAGGAGAAGAGGAGGGGTAGTATGTACTCCAAGCCCGACACATTTGTCCCTCGGGCCGCGACCTCGGTCGCGCCCGCAGCCCACCCTCCTAGTTCCACGACGAGGCATCTCCTACAAGGAGACGCGAAACAAAATGGAAACGTCAAAACAGACGGTACCTAACAAAACTTCTAAGAGCTCATGTCAAGAGATATGTTGTGGTGGCTACTCTAGCTATAAACATGTGAATTGGTTATTTTTCAGTCAGTTGATTCACTTCTCAGGACGACCTTGCTCTGATACCATCTTGTAACGACCCGGTTCCCGAGTCCCGACGAGACACGAGAACCGGACCGACTCAACTAATCGCAAGACCTAGTCGTCCAACGAGGAAGTAACCAAAAGAGCAGTAAAATAAACCACATTCAGCATGAATATAACTAACAGTAAGAAAGTACAGCAGTAAGGAAAGAAACTACTACAGTATATACCACCACAACAGTAGAACAACATTTATCATATAACATGAACTACAGGTAAAGAAAAGTACAGCGGAAACAAGAACTACTCACTATAACGGAAACAAAAGAGGTACAAAAGACTGTGGTAAACTCTACTGGACCCTACTCGGCCCAGCGTCCTCTGCAGCCGCTGACCCTGGCTGCTCAACACTTGGTCCTGAAAAAGGTAACGAGTGTAACACGTCAGCAAAACACTGAGTACAGTGGCAACTAAAACTAAAGACAACAGTAGAGTGTACAGTAGTTGTTATGTTCTATTACTTTCTTTATTTACATCTTTCAATTGTCTCACTATTTCATTTATTTCTCAGATCTTTTACTTGATCTCGAATGTTCCTCGTGGGAACGATCTTGATTGCAGTCTTTTCCAAAAAGTAGAAGTAGCACGTGGTGCTCTCCTGGACAGGAGAGTCCCCTGTGGTGATCCTACCCTCAGTCAACTACCCCAAGGTCACTGACAGACATAACGGTGACTACGACACGCGCGATAAACGCACAGGTAGCTAACCCGTACTGGCACGCGGTCAGTCGTTTCCGTTAACGGGTGCGCCCAAAGCACAGCACGGAACCAGTACAGGGTAGAGCCCTCTCAGTAACAGGGGTCCAACCCCTCCACAGTAACCAAACCGGAGCCTTGCCCCTCCACAGTCCGCGCACCCTCGCCTGACTACCCTGGTTTGCCCCAACGGGCCTAACAAGTCGGTGTGGGAGGCTAGCAGAACCCCGGGGCCCGTGGGGTAGCTAGTACCTCCCTACACTAGTAGCTCTCCTCGGTACAACGTACGCGAGGGCCAGCAAGTCGGTACAGAGTGGCCAGTCCTAACCCCGGGTCCCTGGGGCGGCTGGCTCCGCTCTGCACTAAACAGGGGGGACAGTCGCTCTCCTTGGTACTCCGTACTCAAGGGCTAGCTCACTTCCCCAAAACTATTCCATTCACTTTCCAGGAGTTCTACTCCTACTTCCCCGTAGGGTTCCATCCTTTTTACTCAAACATCCAGGTTTCACTTTCTAGTTTCACATTCTTACAATCCATGTTCTCAACCACGTTATCTATTCACAACAAGTAGCTGTTAATTCAAATTACAGGCAGCTTTATATCTCTTTCCATTTTCCAAGACTGCAGTATTATACATTCCACTAGTTTTCCCATCCTAGGATTCATGCCATATCCTAGGATCTATCATACAATCTAGTTTTCCAGTCCTAGGATTCATGCAACACCTAGGAGCTATCATTCCATCTATTTCTCATTCCTAGGATTCATGCAATGTCCTAGGTTCTATTTATGGTTTCATAATTTAATAGAGTTTATTAATAACTTAAAGCCACTCTACCAGGTACAACGGGAGTAATGGGGGCGTGATCGGGAATCCCGCGTGCCTCCGCGACTCCCAAGACTGTAACTGAATGAGGTCCTATCACAAGGATCAAATACAAGGAAAGTCTCAAAACAGTGCATAGCTACTGTAGACGGGTAAAGGAATTTATTCTGAAAAGAACGCAACTCGAATCGCGGAAAACGGAGCCCGAACGGGCCCTAAACGGGTCGAAAAAGACGATACTGTGCAAAATCAGACGTCTGGAACTTCTTCCAGACGTCTTAAAAAGTGGATCAGAGAATTACTTGCTCAGCGTGATTTCCCAGACGTCCAGAAGTCTGCAGGGACGTCTGGCCTAGCTCCAAGGTGTCCTATGGTCACCCCGGACGTCTAGAGGTCGCTTCCGCCGTCTGGTACAACAGCCAGACGTCTGATTCGCGTTGGATGGCGAATCACCGAGCCTGCGCACAGCCAGCTCCCTCCCTCAGTACGGTCAGTCGACAGGAAGGAAGAAGAAAGCGGAATACTCACCTTTCAGACGTTTGTATGATCTTCCAGACGTCTCCCTCGCCGTCTGGCTATCAACCTAGACGTCTGATTCTGGAAATTTTTCCAGAACAGGGCACCACCCGGCTTCCGCTCGCGACGTCGCCCGCGTCGCACCTCGTGCGTCTGCTGCTCAGACCGCAGCAGGTCCCTCTCCGCGTTGTTTCGCGCCCCCTACGCCCTCCGCCGGCCGGCCAAGCTGCTTCGGCGAGCTCGCCCGCACGGCAGAGCTCCGCCCTCTCACGCCGCACCTCCTCCGCGCTCACTGCGGCCGCCGCTGCCACCCTCGCGCTAGCTCGCTCTCACGCACAGGAAGGAGAAGAGGAAGGGGACGGTGGAGACGACAGGAGGGGAGGCGTGGCCTTTTAAGGCCGTGCGAGGAGGGAGAGAGTGCGCGGCAGGTCTGCAGCCGCAGAGCGAGAGGGAAAAAGAGAGAGAGAGAGGAATCGCGGGTCTGCGTGCACAGGCGTGTAGACGAATCTCTCGTGCGAAAAATAACTATTTTCCAGACATCTGGAAATAATCCCAGATGTCTGGTAAGACGTCTGGATGTGATCCCAGACGTCTTATCCGACGTCTAGGCCACCTCCCAGACGTCTTAAAAGACATCTGGGGCACGCGTTCGTAACACGGGCTGATTAAGTCCTAAGACTTGAAGGGTTTAAGTGTTCAGGTCCTACTGTATTATTTTCTAAAGTTGAAAATTTCTAAAGCCCAAGTTCTCTTTTCCTAATTTAATTTTTTTTTCAAAAGTAAAGAGAAAATAAAAAGAATCTACGGAGCTAACAAGATGATTCAGATGATGATATCCACCCCCCCATGTCTATCTAATGCAATGTCCTCATTGTATTAAAAAGACATGAAATAGAGTGGAGTAGATTAGAAAGCATCTGAATTTCATGGTTACCCGATCAACTTCGAGAAGAAAACAAACTATATATGTGTTGAATTTAGTAACTTTAGCTAGGCACACTATACTAAAGAAGAAATTAAGAATTCACAGGTGCAGGCCAGAGCCAGGATAAGAAAATCTATTTTTGGACCTACCAGGAGAAGATGTCCACATATGTGGACGAGATTGTGATGCAGACCCATGCCCCATGGTTGAGTGTGTCTATGGTTCTGGATAAAAATTACCTAGAACCTAAGATCAGTATGCAAGCAGGGTTAGGCCTGGGCTTGTAAGGATGCAACCCAAGACCAGAAAGTTGGATAATAGGAAAATCTGTATCAAAAAGATAATCAGTAAATTTTTGCTTAGCTTGGACATCCTCAAAGTTGAAAATGTCATAAGGGTCCTGGTAAAAGGTTGGTGGTTTCAGGTATATAGGAATCGTTAGATTCATACTTCTTTTTCCCCCAGAATTGACTTCCCATATCTTCATTTCCAAATTCCTATCCTCCACAATCAGGATTTCAGATTTCGGGACCTCTTGCATGTTAATCACTCCATTTAAAATGTCCAAGTCCATGATTTGTTGCTGAATTAGAATTGACTTGGGTCTAGTGATCTCAAAATCAAAATCGTCATTATACTCAAAGGGGTGTAATTGACGAATAGGATTATGAATTGAATCCTTCATGAAATCAGGATCTGAATCCACCATGCTATCCCCAACATGATCAATTTCCTCAGTTATTGAGCCATCAAATGATTTATCATACTTGGTAGACCCATTTGTCTCACTAAAGTTATCTTCCTTAAATTCAGGTGAGACTTCACACAACGATTCTTCACCTTCAGAATCAAAGAATTCTGAATCCGCATTTATATGTGTCTCAAAATCATTAATCATTTCTTGGTGCATGGAGACATACTTTTCTTTATACCATGGCTCATGGATCTCCGGTGAAGTAATCAATTCATCCACAATTGTTGCTCTAGACCAACTAGTCAATCCCGATCTCATAACACGTGTCCCCTCCAACAGGTGACTGAGCGGGTTCTGAAATTGGCTCTCCTGAAGGGGGTTCATCCTGGGAATTATCCCAAGATTGAACTAAAGCAACCACAAATTTCATCCTCAATTTCGAAACTTCCCAAGTAAAAACTCACCTGAGTCCTTATTCTTAACATCTTGGAGCCAATCCAACAAATATTTGTTAAGATCATCCATCATTTGAATTAGAGGCTCCAATTCTTCAGTGCAGGGTGTTGGCTGAGCTTCTAAAGATTGAATGGTATTCCTTAAGTTAGCTAACACCCTATCTTGGACCTAGTTCACTTGAACAAAATGGTTTGATTCAGGGTTGGGTGGGTTTGGGTTCAATCTAAGGGAGTCAACAAATTGAGGTTCTTGATACCCTCCCTAATAATAGGTCACTTCAAGTTGTTCAAATAGGGGTGGTGACCCATATGCAGTGTAATCTGGGGGAGCGTAAAAGTTGTAATCAGGATATCCTTCTTGCTTGTAGATCGGGTTAAATTGATCATTAACGAGTGGAGATCTATAATCATTATAGGTTGGAGAAGGATAGAAATCACAATTATGGTATTCAAGGTTAGACCCTGAACACGGAGGTCTGGAATTGTATCTCCAATTAGGATTATCGCAACAAGTAGATGGGTGAGAATAAGTCTAGTTGGGATAATAATCATCTCGGGAATAAGAAGTGTCAGGAGGGTAAGAGTGGAAATGAGAGTAGGATGTGGAAGCATCCATGGCAAACTGGAAGGAAGAAAGGTACCCTATAGTACAAACAATCAAACTTGTCCTTAGGTAGGGTAGCCTAAAAAGCTACAGGCTCCCAGAACCTGTCTTGAGATGAAAAGAATGATTTGATCTAGTTCTTTTCGGTCAATCTAACCAGTTAGAAGGAGGGGCTGGGGAGAAGGTTCTACCCTTGGCTTTCACCTTAGGTTCCTTTGATACCCCCAACCATGATCGTTTGATTCTACTCCCCTAGATAGACATCAGATTGAATGGTAGAATCTGATTAATTGAAAATAATCTCGATCTTGGCTCCGAAGAGCGAGTCCAATCCTTAAGGCCAACGTCTACTCTATTTTAATTAGGGTTATGTTTGAATGTGCTTTGGAATGTGATGGGCCCTTTATCTGGGTTGTGCCCTTTATGATTGATTGATATGTGTGTGTGCATATAACCAGGGTTTTGAAGTAAGGTTAATTGATGATTTATCTTTTAGGGTTCAACCTTGTTTAGTAGCTTTTAGGGTTCAACTTTAGGTATATTCAATCAAATTCAGTTGGCACGCTAGGTTTTGAAAGCACAAGTGAAGTTGTCTTCCTTTTAAAACTTAAAAGAATATGGAGTGCCTGGTTAATCCTTAAAAGTTGAACCTATGTGGCAGCTACTTGATGAGTTATTTTTAGATGAGGTGGTGTGGCTTAAACAACTTAAACAATTGGCCTGATGCATCACTTAATTAAGATGGTTCATGAACCAAATCTTAATTAAATTCTTTTTATATAAGATTTACAATTATTCTATAATTATAGGGGTTATTTGGTTAGGGGCCCGATCCGAACATGCCCAAGTATATTATGAGGCACACGGGAAAGATCCACTGTGGTTGGAGGGAGGAGGTGAAAAGTACGATAATATATTTAATGATTTAAAATTACAACATTTACAATATTTCTTTGAAAAGTTCGTACCGATTTATATAAATAGTTCAGCACTTCAAGAATAGGCCATTTGAGGAGGCATTCAGGAATGAGCCTCTAATGGTTATGCTCGACATTTGGAGGGAGGCGTGCAAGCATTGGAGTGTCCTACTATAGAGGTAAACAATTATTTGTTTATATTGGTTACTTTAAATTATTATATTATTATTTATGATAATTTATTGGAGTAAGCTAAAAAAGATAAGACCAACAGGAGCCAAGCTCCACCACAGACCCATTGCTTGGGTCAAATGAGCATTGACTCTTTAAGAGTCAAATATATAAGAAAAATTTTTTAGTTATATTCAATATATCCATAAGAATATATGTAACCTAATATTTTACCTTTTATTAATGTTTTTAGGTTGATACGCATGAGGGTGCTGAGTTGGGTGGAGGGGGAATTTATGAGCACACTCACAGGACAATCAGACACTCGATGGCCCTCATTCATGGATTCATGAGACATACTAGGAGAGACATGTAAGTATCATGAATTTTTACACTACTAATTTACTACACTAATTTACATTTGAAATAATTACAAATGTATTTATAGACTCGTATGATGGACTTGATCCATCCTCCTGAGGTCACGAATGAGAACTCTGTGACCATCCAGTAAGTGCCTCTGATGACACCAGAGGAGGCATGCACAACCGTGATGCCTTCGGAGCATAGAGGCTTTGTTCATGGTGGGGGCAGGACCATGACTATCTCTTCCTAGTATGGGAGGAAAGGATCGACGTCATCCTAGGTGGAGAATCTGATTAAGAAGATGGAGACAATGGAACTTCAAGAGGTGGAGAGGGAGAAGAGATTGCAGGATATGACCTTGCAATTGCAGGCAACCACTAATAGGATGGGTGAGTTATTGGAGCGGCAGAGCCAGCAGTTGAGGGAGCTGATGGCATTCCTCCGAGGATCTGGACTAGACCATTTGACGTTTCACACACCTCCATGACAGGACAACGACGATAAGGGTGGACCAGGTACTGTGGCATAGGTGCCCCAGCGTAGTGTATATCTCATATATATCTTTTGTGATAGTTGAACTCTTTTTATATATAAATGATTTCCATTTTTATTGCATTTTATTTACATTTGAATTTATATTATGGTATGAATTACTATTATAATTGGTTGATAGGTATAGATATAAACCCTAACTGAAAATTGTTTAAAAAAAAACATACAGTTAGCAATGGTTTTAATCAAAACCATGGCCAAAATAAATACCACCACCGTTATATAGCCGCCACCTAATATCTAATATTTACGCCCCAACTCTCCTCCCACTAATTAATAAATTACTGTGATAGTGGAAGTGAGATTTGACGACGGTTAGTAATCGTCACCAAATCCCAATATTTTCCTGCCATCCAACATTTGTGCCAAGTTAAGGCATTTAGCAATGGTATGTGACTATACGGCTATGGTTATGAAATGTCACTAAAGGATTTCAATCCCCATGTAAATAATTTTCACGTCAACATTTAGCAATAGTTTGTTAGGGAACCGTCGCCAAATGTAATTAAGGACGATCAATAACTACCGTAAATTATTGAGACCGTCAGACCTGGCATCGCAAGAAATAGCGTCTGTACATCATTTTAATCGTCACCAAATCCTTGTAGTGACATGCTATTTCATGGCAGGTTATGGCGACGATTTTTAGCAAATTTGTGATGGTCACTAATCGATGCAAAACATGCCTTTTCCTGTAGTAGGGGATAGTATTGAATCAAGATATCCACCAGTGCCCCAATTTGTCCCCGATCTTGAGGATAACTCTATAAAGGATTTCAATTATGATAAAAGATTTTGTGAAATGTGGGATTAATAGTATTATTTGGAAGAGGAATTGAAAAAGGAAATAAAGGCCACTACTAAGGATAATGATGATCATGGCATAGGGGACCCTATCATGAAACCAAATGAAGAAATACTTGATGTGGGAGGTCACAATCACAAACAAGTTGAGGAACAATCTATAGCATCAGGGATACAATCAAACAAAAATTATGGAATTGAATTTGGCCACTTTAGGGAGGAAGCTAAACATTAATAAACCTCTTACATTGTGAATGATTTTATGAAATCATTTGAGAATGATATTTATGAGATAGAGGCCTTGTTGGGAGTCACATATGAACAACTTTCCCCTAAGTCCAAAAGCCAACTTGAGTCATGTCCTGATGTAGTTGAATTTGAAACCATAGAACTTGGTGATACTTCACTTAATCAAACCACATCCAACATGTCACATGACGATATTGAAAATCAGATGTTCAACAACTAGGATTCAAGTGCAAGTATAGTCAAGATGTTTGGGGTGGACTTGATATCATTAACAAGAATATGCTTATTGAAGAATTGAATTGGAGACCCAAAGCAATTGAGTGGTGGGAGATCTAGAGATTGACTCATATTAAGGTTGGATGGCATATGGAGAACGATGTTGTTAGATGTAATCTCTCTATTCAAGGTTTTGAACTTACATTGCACAAATCTTTAAGAACCTCAAGTATTTTCAAGGATCCTTGTTATGCTCAACCTTTTGACTTTCAAGAGCTTGGTACTTGATGAGGTGTGACTCATTATAGTTAAAATACCTAAGTTAAGCTAAAAGCTATGCTAAACACTATTAAATTAATGAAATAAATAGGTTAGGTGTGGGAATTAAAGAAAATGACCTACGACATCAATTCTGTGTTAAAAATGCATAATTAGGTTACATTTGAGAGATTTTCTATTAATTATGTAAATGGATGATATGAAGGACAATTGAACACCACATTGAGCTCAAATTCATAAATCAATGGTTGGATTATTTTCTAATATGTTCAATTAATATGCCATAAACTCTTCACTATATTTGGAATGTATTTGGACCTTGGAAATAGTGATTTACATTTAGGTCCCTAATAGATTTCAAGCTCTACACATTCTTTGCATTAAAACTATCAAGGACCCTTCTGAAAGGTACTAAAGGCTAGTTTGCATTAAAAACATATCGCTTATGGGTTTTTAAGTTAATCTTCAACCATTTTGCATCGTGGGCTTCTATGCAAATAACCCAATAGACTTGCAACTATAGGTTGATGACACCGTTCACCTGCGAAGAACATGGCACGCCATGGTCGTCCACCCCTTGATCCACCACATCTATGGTGCATTTCTACCAAACTTGCTGCAGCTGGTTGAACGGGAATTTTTCGCGTGTTAGAAAAGTATCAGAAAAATATGTCATCATAGTACAAATCGTGATGTGGAAAAATTTCGAATAAAACTAATCAATAAAAAACTAAGCACAAAAGTTAGGATGTCGTATCCACGGAAGAACATACCAATAATCTCACAATTTTCTCCACATGAAATTATGTCCAAGAAAAATAGTTTGCAAGATAATTAATGCTAGTCTCTTGTTCTAAGCCATCCATCCATAACATAAATCTTGAGAATAAGACAAAGTTGAAGGGCATGATTGCAATGAGCACACAATAAATTCCTTACCCAACTAATGCCTTCCCCATTGTAGCAAAACAGGGGAGGTGGTTCTCGCGTGTCCTTGCATGCGCCGAGGGAGCGATGGCCGTCGAGCTTGGCCAGAGGAGATCGACCGGAGGTAGGGAACGCTCTGGTGGTGGTGCCTCAGCTGGTGGTGCTCTGAACTGCCGCCGGTGACGAGGAGGAGATGCGGCGGCGATGGGGCTGTTGCCGCTGCTTGGTCGAGGAGGAGTCGCGCAAGGATCTGGTGGTGCGCAAGGGTGCGCTGGAGGTGGTTGGAGGTCGTCGGGGCGTGGAGCTTGTTGGGATGCCGGTGGCGATGGTGCTCTTTTGCTGCTGCTGGGAACTGCTGTAGGCGGCGCGGACCACGCGGGAAGGGTGCAGCGCTAGGGCGTGCGGCGAGGAATGCCGTGCGAGCTTGCGGTTGGCTGTACGTGTGCATGTTGGCTGTGGCCGCGCGTGGCGGATAGGTGTGGCTTGCGGCTCTGTTGAGTGAAGGTGGTAGGAAGAAGAAGACCAAAGGGGTGCCCCTATCGTGGAGGTCACACGGTGGAGTTGCGTGCATCGTGGTCAGCACGGTGATGAGGTGAGAACTCAGGTGGAGGTTGCTATCGTTAAGGGCTCACAGTCGTGGGCGAGGAGGCACGGTGGGTGCAACCGAGGTTGAAGACGAAGTATAAGACGTCGAGGTGATGCTAGAGCCGAGGTGGAGAGGGCGCGGTTGTGGTGGTTGTGCAGTCGTCGAGAGGGAGGTGCACGAGGGCTGTCGGTGCGGAGGCTCGTGGTGGCGTGCTTGATCAAGGTTGATCGTGGTCATGGTGAGGGAGGAGTCACGGTTGTGGGGAAGGAGATGAAGGTGGAGGCCGTCCTCCCTCTTGAGGGAGGAGGAAGATGACGCAGAGAGGGAGTTCCTGTGCTTGGAGAGAGGGCTCTCCTCCTCGTGGGAAGATGTCCTTGCCCTCCGTCCTCTAACTGTTATACAGAGAAGTATAGAAAAAGAAAACACAATCAGTGAGAGATATTATAGGGGAAGGGAGACAAAATAATAAAGGAATGCATAGAAATAGGGTATTTTTGGCTTAAATAAGGGATAAAAGAAATGATTATGGGAGGTAATCCTATGTTTCAAAAATGACGATATTAGAATCTCTTTCTCCCTTTCTTTTTTTTTTTTTTGGATAAAAACCCACAATGTCAAAATTGATATGTCCAATTTATTTTTGCAAAAAAGACATATATATATGTATTAGCACATGAATATAAAGTGTACACTTCCATAAAAATGTGGGAATGATAATTCACAACTTTAAATAATTTTACCAATATAATGCATGCTCTAAATTAAATTTCCATCTCAATGATAATGCACTTAGGCTATAATTTAGTCCACTAAAGTGGACCTATCACTAGTGCCTACACCTTCACAAATTCACCTAGATCACATCCTTCGGTTATCCTTTAACCAGACCCATTCCTGCGCTCCGTAGTTCCCATACCCACCGTAAATGCCCAACGACTTGAACCTACCATAGCTAGTCCTACTGAGCTCCATTGCTTATAAAAGTGCTCTCATAGCCCCCTGCGTGACCTCACCAGCTCCCATCCTACATTTCTCGAGCTTGGTTGCTTCTTCCCACTCCGATTCACTTCCTCTTCTTTCGCTACCTGTGACAGGGGTGGCACAAACTTCCTTTATTCAAACCTTACTGCTAGGGATTACATAACACCTGAGGGCAACGATGGAGTGCCACTAGTGGATTCTTTGTCGCTGAAGTCCTCCCTCCATTCATCGCCGTAGCTACCCACTATGACTTTTACAGGTTCGATTCATCTAATTAGAATAGGTTTTAATGCTTTCCTAGCATAGATTAGTGTAATTTAGATAGTTTAGATTAGAATTTACAATTTGATTGCTTTGGATTAGCTTAGAATAGATTTAGATAGTAGTTTTCCTTACTTAGGCCTCTATGATCAATTTAGATAAGAGAGGCAATTCCATATGTTCATTCCGATCCAAATTTCTTTCCCTACACCTCACAATCACATTTTATTCTCTTCCTCGACGTTTTAATCGTAGTTCCATCTCCTCCATCAGAGTAGCTAAGAGATTTGATGCTCATTAGCTCTTAGATTTCTTAGCTCGCCAATTCCTTGTGAGGGTCTTCCCATACACCCCAGTTGATCACAAAAGGCCCTCCTCTAAGCATAATTGTGAGTAATTTGATTGATTTACTCGTATTTGGTTTTCGTAATTTGGTTTTAATTCAATTAAACTATTTGATTTGAGTCAACTGAAGTTTAATTAGGTTGATTGCAGTGAATTTAAGATAGTTTGATTTGAGTTTTGTTGTGAATTGAGCTTATGCCCAATTTGCTTTAAGAACATTGTTTTCCTGTTCATATGAGTGGAGGCTAAAAAAAAATTTGTTGCATGGATTTTAGGTCTTCACAATGATCTAAATGATTTCTAAGGATCACCTAAAACCCCTAAATACTAGTTAATAGTGTGCAAGGATTCACTTTGGCAGAGCCACATCAAGTGCCCAGGTGGGTGACAACCTGATTTCAAGTCAAACAAGTTGAAATTTGCTTTTAAGAAGTGGAATGAGGTTTAAAGAGTTCTAATGAAGTTTCTGGATTGGTTTGTGATAGATTTCACTATCTAGTTTGATTTAACCTTCTAACACTGTTTATGGCAAAGAAGGGAGGATCAATTAGGGTTTTTTGGGCTCACTAAGCCTTGATTGGATTTTTGTAGAGTTATAGATATTTTCATGAAGATTTGCAACAATTTAGAATGGGATTTTAATATTTGGAATAAGATCTAGGATGAACTCTTTCATTGCCCAAGTTTGAGATAATTTTGGGTTTAAATCATTCAATTAGTGTTTCTATGACCTAAGCAAGAAGTTGAGATGGCTTTAAATGTTTATACAACATATTTGAATGATTTGAATGATATTTTGAATTTTAAATCAACTCTGAGATGCGTTTTTTCAGGAATCAACAACTGCAACAGTAGCCACATTTGATTTGGGACTCTGATGTTTTGAGTGTGAGTATAAGTAGTGTATGGATGATTTGAGTTTTATAATGAGTATTTGGAATGAAATTAGCATAGATCTAATGTTCTAGAACTTGGAATATGTGATGATAACGTCATCATTAGTCATATCTAGCTTTATTTAGTCATATTCCATCATTAAATGCTCATCCATAACTACTAGAAGACAGTAATTCATTGCACATCCTTTCTAAGAGAATAACAAGAAACCATGATTAAAATTGCAATTTTACCATCATAGCATGAATGCAGAATAACCGCGGGTTTCTCCAGGGGTTAATCAAGGGTCAAATGATCTTAAGAGTCTAACAAGCAGGTTAGTATAAGACAAAAATGAGTTTTCGTGCATTTCGAGAATTAAATGACATTTGAAATCTTAAAAATAGAATTGCTTGATTTATTGAGGTTCTGGTCAGGATAAATTCACATAAACCCTTTAAAAATCATAGAAAAATATTCTCTAGGATTTGGTATGCTTGATTTGACCTTTGGAACTTAATTTAACCTAAAATAGAGTCTCAGACAGACAGTTGCCCTAATTTAGGTTTTTACATAAATTACCCAATCAAACTGGGTCAAAACCTAAATCTAACTTCACCATTGGATTTCTTAGGTCCAAATTAAGTTTTTACCAAAATTTGGACCCAATCTGAGATCATTTCGACCTAGTTTGTAATTTGGTCCAAGTCTGATTTTCTTTATCTCAAATGGTCCCTCAGCTTTCGAATTTCTTACACAAAACCCCCCAACTTTATCATCATCTTCATCAAAAAGGTCCCCACCGCACATAACTCCAAATCCTAAAGCTTCGGCGACAATCAATCAAGGATTTCTCCTTGATTGATTGATGAAACTTCCTCAAATTTGAACCGGATATGCCTCTTGAAATCCTCTTCCAATCAGACAGATTCTTGAGCTTCAACTCTTTCCCAATCTCTCATGCATTAATCTCTCATGCGAATGCATGAGAAATTTGGGTTTCCAACTCCGATGAACCTTCCAAGTTCAAGAGCTTGGTTTCCAAAATTCAACCGCCCTCTAAAGGCCTATATAAAGACCCCCAGGGCCTGCCCGAACTTCCATGTAGAATTTGGCCGGAAATCCCCCTCCATCCTCCCTCCTCTCTGGCCAAAAGACTCAACGATGTCCAGCGATTTTCCTCTGACTCCATTCCTCATTCGTTCACAATACCAGCGACGAATTTGCTTTCCTCTCCTTCCGCTTATGGCTGTACCAGCAGGAGCATCTCCCTTGTCTTCATCGCCGCTTTTACCTCCACCGGAGCCACTTTCTTCCCCAACGTCGATGTACCCCTTGCAGGTCGTTTTCCCCCTTTCGTCTGTTAGTTTAGGAGTAGCTTAGTTACCTTAGACTCTTAGGTTAATTCTCCCCCTCTTAACTCTTGTTTCGACCCCTTGACTACACCCACTCCTGTGACCCTCCGAACAAACCCACCGTCACGCTCCTCCTCTGACCTTCGCAGACCACCACACACCTCCACAAGTCACGAAATCACTACCAACACACTCCACGCCCTACGGCGAAGCTCCTAATCTGGTTTAACGTGGCCGAGAGGCCGTTTTGTTTGTTTTAGGTCTTCAGGTCATCTCCGCCATTGACGGTAGCTTTGATCAAAGCTCGAAGCTTATTCTTGCTACGTTCGTCCCATGCTCCACCCCAGGTCGTGTGGAAGGGCTCCAGGAAGCGACCCAGGCCTCCAATTGGGAGCATCGTGCGCTCCTTCAGCTTCGATTGGGAGAGCATTCCAGCAACAGTTGCGTGAGGAAGAGCTGTGGGATTTAGTCCCACCTCGTGAAGAGAAGAGGCGGTGTGTGCGCATAAATTGAATTTATCGCACCGGCCTTACTGCCTCAAGACACACAGGGGGTGAGGTCCCCCATGCATCCCTTCATTCCTCGCTCGTGACACCTCCATGCGGGCCTGGCTCATATCCGATTACCTGCCTAAGCCTCACACCTCAGTTGCTACCCATTGTAGGCAGCACTGATCCCGGGTACGCTTTAATCCAAATCTGAATACCCGGTTATCCCTGGATGTAACGACCCGATTCCCGAATCCCTACGAGACACGAGAATCGGACCGACTCGACTGATCCTAGGACCCAGTCGTCCAACGAGAAAGTAACCAAAAGAGCAGTAAAATAAACCCCATTCACCATGTATATAACTAGCAGTAACAAAATACAGCAGTAAAAGAAAGAAATACTACGGTATACACCACCACAACAGGAGAGGATTAAATAGGTACATAGACATGAAGCTTACAACAAAAAGAGTACAGAGGTAACAGAAACTACTCACTACAGCGGAAAGAAAAGTACAGTAGGTACTACAAGTAACACTAATGGGCTCTACTAGCCCAGCGCCCTCTGCAACCGCTGACTCAGGCTGCTCAACACCTGGTCCTGAAAAGGTAACAAGGGTGACACGTCAGCGAAACGCTGAGTAGAGTGGCAACTAAAAGCTAAAAGAAGCAGTAGAGTGTACAGTAGCTGTTATATATATATATTTTTTACTTTCTTTCCTTATATTTTTCCATTTATTCACTGTTGATTATTTCTCAGATCCTTCTCTTGATCTTGAATGTTCCTCGTAGGAACGATCTTGATTGCAGTTTTTTCTGAAAAGTAGAAGTAACACGTGGTGCTCTCCTAGCCGAGAGAGTCCCCCATGGTGGTCCTACCCTCAGTCAACTACCCCAAGGTCGCTAACAGACGTAACGGTGACTACGGCACGCGCGATGAACGCACAGGTAGCTACCTCGCACTAGCACGCGGTTAGTCATTTCCATTAACAGGTGCGCCCAAAGCACAGCACGAAACCAGTATAGGGTAAAGCCTTCTCAGTAACAGGGGTCCAGCCCCTCCACAGTAACCAAATAGGGGTCTTGCCCCTCCACAGTCCGTGCACCCTCTCCTACCTACCCTGGTTTGCCCCGTGGGCCTAACAAGTCGGTGTAGGAGGGCTAGTAGAACCTCGGGGCCCGTGGGGTAGCTAGTGCTCTCCCTACACTAGTAGCTCTCCTCGGTACTGTGTACACGAGGGCCAAAAGTTGGTATAAAGTGGCCAGTCTTAACCCCGGGTCCCTGGGGCGGCTAGCTCTGCTCTTCACTAAACAGGGGGACAGTTGCTCTCCTTGGTACTCCATACTCAAGGGCCAGCACACTTCCTCAATTCTATTCCATTCCCTTTCTAGGAGTTCTACTCCTAATTCCCCGTAGGGTTCATGCTTTTTTAACTCAGCCAATTTAGGTTTCACCGTTCCAGCTTTATGTTCATATAACCCATGTTCTCAACCGTATTTATTCATTCATGACAGGCAGTTGTTAACCAATTTACAGGCAGTTATCATTTCCTTTCCACTTTTCCAAGACTGCAATGTATATATTCAACTAGTTTTCCAGTCCTAGGATTCATGCCATACCCTAGGATCTATCATTCAATCTAGTTTTCCAGTCCTAGGATTCATGCAATACCCTAGGATCTATCATTCAATCTAATTCTTCAGCCCTAGGGTTCATGCAATGCCCTAAACTCTATTAATTGTTTCATGATTGTACAAATTTCGTTAAATAAATTAAAGGGCCACTCTACCGGCGAAATTGGGAGTACTGGGGCGTGGTCGGCAATCCCGCACGCCTCTGCAACCCCCAAAATCGCAACGGAACGGGATCCTAACACAAGGATCAATCACAAGGAGTTTTTTAGAACAGTATACAATTACTGTAAATAGGTAGAGAAATAAAACTGGAAAGAACGAAACTTGAAACATGGAAAATGGACTCCGAACGGACCCTAAACGGGTGAAAAACAACGAGTCTACCCAAAATCAGACGTCTAGAACTTCTTCCAGACGTCTTAAAAGGTCGATCAGGTCATACGTCGGTTTGCACAGTCCTTCAAACGTCTAGAAGCCCACTGGATCGTCTGGTCCTAGTTCCCAGACGTCCGATTGTCACTCTGGACGTCTGGAGGTCCTCTCCGTCGCCTGGTATTGTGGCCAGCCGTCTGATCCGTGTGGGATGGCGAACCCTCACGCCCTCCCGAATAGAACCTGCTCACACACACACCCGCTCTCATCACGAAGGGGCGCAGAAGAACGCGGCGGACGGCTGCATGGCGGTACACGCGTAAAAAGGAGAAGGTAGGAAATTATTGTACCTGTCAGACGTATAGACCTTCCTCCAGACGTCTTCGGTGTCGTCTGGACGTAACTCCAGACGTCTGATTTTGGGAAATTTTCCTAGAATCAGGACCCTTTTCGCTCTCCACCCGCGACGCACGACCGCGCCGCGCAGCGTCGGCCTGCTGCCCGAGCTGCAGCAACTCCTCCGCGCCACCCCACGCTCACTGCTCTCCCGCCGGCCTGCTCTAGCTGCCCCGGCAAGCTTGCACCTTCGCGGTCGAGCTTTCTTCTTCCTCTCACAACACTCCTCCTTCCCACACGCTCGCCGTAGCCGCTGCTGCCGCACTCGCTCACTCGCTCGCTTGCGCTCTTATAAGGCAGCCGCAGGGAGAGAGAAGAAGGAAAGAGCACCTGCAGGGAGAGAGAGATAAAAACGAAGGCGGTGGGTTCAGTCTACGCACGCAGGCGCGCAGATGCGAACCCGTATGCCAAAAAATATTTAATACCAGACGCCTGGGAAGGGTTCCAGATGTCTGGGACACTTCCCAGACGTCTTAAACTACGTCTAATGCCCTTGTTCGTAACACTGGAAGAGAAGAGAAGGGAGAGAAAGAGAGAGAGTACAGGGCAGGGAGGGTTTGGCTATGGAGAAGAATGACTAACACTTAGCCGTTTGAGAAGTTGTTCCCTCTGTGCGTGAGAAGAAGAGGAAGCTGAAGAAGACACCAAAGGAAGAAAGGAAGAAGAAGAAGAACAACAGAAGAAAGAAGATGAACAGTGTGAATGAACTATAGCAAAAGGGATGTTTAAGCCATTTGATTGGGTATTCCATTGTCTGATTGCTTTTGACATAGCACACAATGCACTAAGCTTGCATGGATTTAAAGTGGTTGATACTCTTCATCTTTTTAGACCATTGAGTAATTATTATATATATGTATCTAAGCTAAGAATTAGTGATTCAAATCACCATTATTTTGTCTTAGATATCTTTTTTGCCTCATTAGACTCTTGATATGCTCATGTGCTATAATTGAATATTAGTTTTGAGTAATTGTTATCATTAATTTTGCTCATTTATATTATTTATTAAGATTAGCACGTGAATGCAATACTTGCTCCCTATGTTCGACCTTGGACTTCAATTTAAGTAATAAATTGTATTTGTTGACAAGCGACTTTGGTCTGTACTACAACGTATCAATCTTAAACACCAATTTATCACGTCAATAATATGCAGATTAGACTTCAATGGGGTCTAACTTTTCTTTTGACAGCAACAGCTATACAAGTGAACTAGATGAAGCTTTTACATAGTGATGCCGAGTAGGGTTTGGCTTAAATGGAATTCAATCAAGCTTTTCTGATGATACTATGATAGAACAAGCATTCGTCTATGTATAGAGATTGAATTTGATTTTAGAATAATGAGGAATTCATGTTTTTTTTGAAAAGACAATGGATTACTATAGAGGACTGTAGTAATCCAATAATTTATTCATTTAATAGGGATTACATGATTCTATGTCAATGTTTCATCCACCCCATTACATCATTACATATATTCCCGACTGAAACTCTACTCCCTTTGAAGACTACCTCATTCTTGGCATGCCAAACACTCTAGAGAATTGACCCTATCAACGGCCTATGCGGGGTGGTTCCACCAAACTCACTCCATAAGCTAGCTTGCATGGGGGAGGGCCGAGAAGAACATCTAAGCTAGACCTCATGAGTAGCAACAAAATAGGTAAAGAGGTGACACACATCATCATTTCCAAAAGAGCATAGAGGACATGCCATCTCAATTGTTCCCATAATGCGGTGCCTGAGGGAACTAGTAACAAGTCCATCACATCTGGCAAGCCAAAGGAAGACCTGGACCTTCAGAGGTACTTTCACTTTCCACAGTGCCTGGCAAACACGAGCACAGGCAGTATCCCCCATGGCAGGTAGCAGCTTCTGATAGACTTTGGTAGGGGAGTACAAACCCTCCTTCCATAAATGACCATCTACCTCCTAAGATGGCTTAAAGGCCTGTAGAGTGTCTATCATACGGCGATAATCTTCCATGGAGAGGATCTCATATGCATGTGGGGGTTGGGGAGGGGGGGAGGGGGATCCAACGTTGGTCTGAGGAAGTGCAGTAATCTGCTACTAGGCCCTCTTTGTGACCATCACCATCATAAAGCTGTGGATATCTAGAAGCAAGGGTGCCTTCACCCGACCAGGCATCCTTCCAGAACTTGAAATGTTTGCCCTTCCCTAGGAATAGAGAGAAGAAATCCTACCTTTCTTCCAATGTCTGTCACTGACTTCCAGAAAAGGGATGGAGTTGCTGGGTTTAGCCTATCCGACCATGTGTTTGAGGCCCCAATGAATCAACAATCATATCCTAACTTAAGCCTTTGTTGCCCCTCAAGATGATGACTCCCTACTTCAATAACAGAGAATCCCCAAATTCACGCAGCGAACGAATGCCCAACCCACCACACTTTTTTGGCATGCACATTTTGGACCACTTGATCGGTTGAAGGAATGCCCCCTCATGTGAAACTCCCTTCCAAAAAAATCTTTTTTTGACGACGTCTAACTTCTTCAAGACTGTGCCTGAGGGTCTAAACATGGAAAAATAGAAAACTGGAATGGTGACATAACTATGTTCGATAGAACCAATCTCCCCTGCTTTGATAGATAGTGACCACACCACCCTGCAAGACTACCTAAAATCTTCTCATAGAGGACCACCCAGTCATTGCGCTTCATTTGTTTCCCGTGCAGGGGAAGGCCCAGGTATTTAACTGGTTGGCTAGAGAGGGGCATCTGAAGGACCTCAAAAAGCTGCAGGCTCATGTATTCTATCCAGTGAAAGCTAATCAATGTGGATTTTATAGTATTAACAGTAAGGGTAGAGATACTACCAAAAATCCTCACTATCATATTAACATGTTGTGCTGTGTCACACCCACCTTCAACAAAGAAGACCATGTCGTCTGCATACTGTAGCACTGGAGTGAGTGCTCTCTGCGTGGAAAGAGAGTACCCATGAAAGAGGCTAGCTACACAAGCCTTAAAAGGAAAAATGAGCCAAAGTATCAACTATCAGGATGAACATCAAAGGGGCTATGGGGCAACCTTGTCTAACACCTTTCTGCGGTTGGATCCAAGCACCAGTAGGTCAACTATTTACAAGGGTGGGGAAAGTTGATGTGGTGTCACATCTTTTCATCCACTAGATCCACATGTTTGGGAAGCCGCACCTTTTAAAAATCTTCCCAATATAAGGCCAAGAGATAGAGTGATATGCTTTTGAGAAGTCCACTTTCCACAATAACCCTTTTGTCTTCCATCTAATCCATCTCGAGACCATCTCTTGCAACAGAATGAAGGATTCTTGAAGTGATCTCCCCTGCAGAAAGGTAGACTGCACCGAGCTAATTTACTTCTTCCACACAATCCTCGGTTGGTTTGCCAGAATCTTACCAATAATCAGATAAATGGAGTTTGACAGAGCTATACGCCTGATGTCTGCAAAACATTTCGCTCCCACTTTCTTTGGGAGAAGGAAGAGGAAAGACCTGTTTAGCTGTTCAAACCCCTTGTTGCCACGCTGGAACTCCACCACTCCCATCTCATCCTCCTTCACAAGCTGCCAAAACTCCTTATAGAAAAACACTTGGAAGCCATCAAGCCTGTAACGACCCGATTCCCGAGTCCCTACTAGACACGAGAACCGGACTGACTCGACTAATCCCAAGACCTAGTCGTCCAACGAGGAAGTAACCAAAAGAGCAGAAAAATAAACCACATTCAGCATGAATATAACTAACAGTAAGAAAGTACAGCAGTAAGGAAAGAAACTATTACAGTATATACCACCACAACAGTAGAACAACATTTAACATATAACATGAACTACAGGTAAAGAAAAGTACAGAGAGTAACAAGAACTACTCACTACAGTGGAACAAAAAAAGGGGTACAAAAGAACTTCGGTAACTCTACTAGACCCTACTCGGCCCAGCGTCCTCTGCAGTCGCTAACCCTGTCTGCTCAACACCTGGTCCTGAAAAGTAACGAGTGTAACACGTCAGCGAAACGCTGAGTAGAGTGGCAGCTAAAACTAAAGAAGCAGTAAAGTGTACACTAGCTATTTTATTTTTCTTCTTCCTTTATTTACGTCTTTCTATTGTTTCACAATTTATCTATTTCTCAGATCATTCACTTGATCTCGAATGTTCCTCGTGGGAACGATCTTGATTGCAGTCTTTTCCGAAAAGTAGAAGTAACACGTGGTGCTCTCCTGGCCGGGAGAGTCCCCCGTCGTGATCCTACTCTCAGTCAACCACCCCAAGGTCGCTGACAGACGTAACGGTGACTACGGCACGCGCGATAAGCACACGGGTAGCTACCCCGCACTGGCACGTGGTCAGTCGTTTCCGTTAACGGGTGCGTCCAAAGCATAGCACGGAACCAGTATAGGGCAGAGCCCTCTCAGTAACAGGGGTCCAACCCCTCCACAGTCCGTAAACCCTAGCCTGACTACCTTGGTTTGCCCAGTGGGCCTAACAAGTCGGTGTAGGAGGCTAGCATATCCCCGGGGCCCGTGGGGTAGCTAGTGATCTCCCTACACTAGTAGCTCTCCTCGATACTGCGTACGCGAGGGCCAGCAAGTCAGTACAAAGTGGCCAGACCTAACCTCGGGTCCCTGGGGCGGCTAGCTCCGCTCTGCACTAAGAGGTAATGTGTGCTCTCTTTGGTATCACGTACCCCGGAGACAACACACTTCCACGTCTTTCTTTCTCAGTTCCATCCATTCTCTTTCTAGGAGTTCTACTCCTAATTCCCCGTAGGGTTCCAGCTCTTTTAACTCAGCACATTTAGGTTTTCACCATTCCAATTTTATGTTCATACAACCCATGTTCTTAACCATATTATTTCTTTGTAACGGGCAGCGGTTAAATCAATTTATAGGCAGCTATTATTTCCTTTCCACCTTTCCAAGACTGCAACATTATATACGTATCACTAGTTTTCCAGTCCTAGGATTCATGCCGTACCCTAGGATCTATCATTCAATCTAGTTTCCAGTCTTAGGTTTCATGCAATACCCTAGGATCTAGCAATCCATCTAGTTTCTCATTCCTAGGATTCATGCAGTGCCCTAGGTTCTATTAATTGTTCCATAATTGTAACAAATTATACTAATAAATTTACAAGCCACTCTACCAGCTAAAACGGGAGTACTGGGGGCGTGGTCGGAAATCCCGCGCGCCTCCGCAACCCCCGAGACTGCAATGGAACGGGGTCCTAACACAAGGATCAAACACAAGGAGTTTCTCAGAATAGTATATAATTACTGCAAGCAGGTAGAGGATTTTATTCCGGAAAGAACACAACTCGAAATGCGAAAAACGGACTCCGAACGGGCCCTAAACGGGTCGAAAACGATGAAATAGTCCAAAATCAGACGTCTGGAACCTCTTCCAGACGTCTTAAAAGGTGGTTCAGAGGATACCTCCACTCTGTGTAGTCCCTCAGACGTCCAGAAGCCTGCGGGGGCATCTGGCTTAATTCCTAGACATCCGATGGTCAACCCGGACGTCTGGAAGTCCTCTCCGTCGTCTGGCACTGCGGCCAGACGTTCGATTCGCATTGGATGGCAAGCCTCGCGCCCTCCCGAGCAGAACCTGCACGTATCGACTCCTCGGTCTCAGTACGGCGGGTTGCAGACGAAGGCGCGGCAGACGGCTGCATGGCCGTACGCGCGAAAAAGGAAGAAGGACGAAATAACTTACTTGCCAGACGTCTGGACAGTCCTCCAGACGTCTTCACCGTCGTCTGGTTGGAAGCCCAGACGTCTGATTCTGGAAAAACTTCCAGAATCAGAGCTTGACTTGCTCTCCGCCCGAGATGCACGGCCGCGCCGCGCCCTGTCCGCCTGCTGCTCGAGCTGCAGCAGCCCTTCGGCGAAACTCCACGCCCGCTGCCCCAGCAAGCTTGAGCCCTCACGGTCGAGCGTCTCCTCCTTCGTGCAACACCTCCTCCCGCACACTCGCCGCCGCTGCTGCTACCGCCGCTCGCTCGCTCGCGCTCTCGCACCGGCTGGGAGAAGAAGAATAGGGAAGCGAAGGAGATGAGAGTGAGGGAGAGGGCATGGGCCTTATAAGGCCGCGCGGGGAGAGAGAGAAAGGGAGCGCAGCACTGCGCCCTGCAGGAGGAGAGAGGGAAAAAGAGGAAAGAAGGTGGTGGTTGCAGGTCTGCGCGCGCATGCACGCAGACGCAACCCCATACGCCGCAGAATTTGAATCCCAGACGTCTGGAAGGGGTTCTAGACGTCTGGGCCACCTCCCAGACGTCTTAAAAAAACATCTCGAAGCCGCGTTCGTAACAATATAACAAACTCAAAGGAAGTTTCTTCCCCGAAACTTGCGCTAACTAGGGTGCGGGAAAAACGTCATATAAAAACATAACAAACTTAAAGAGGACCGAAGCTGGTCCGAAAGGACGTACCCGCGAAGAGCTCCAGGTACCACTCCCGCATTGCCGCCTCGGGCTCCCAGGTAGACTCCTCATACCGCTGGCTCCTCCACAAAACCTTCACTAGGGGTACTTGCTTTCGTCTCAAACTGCGGACAGCTCGGTCAAGAATCTGCACTGGCTGCTCGGGGTAGGTCAGGTCGTCGCCCACCTCGACGCTCTCGTGACTCAGTACATGACTGGGATCGGCTATGTACTTCCTGAGGTTGGACACGTGGAACACGTCGTGCACACCAGAAAGCTGAGGAGGGAGGGCAAGTCTGTAAGCAACGGGTCCAACCCGCTCCAGGACCTCAAAGGGCCCCACGAACCTTGGCGTGAGCTTCCCTCTCACCCCAAACCGCTGTAGGCCCTTCATGGGCGAAACACGAAGAAAGACGTGGTCCCCAACCTTGAACTGCACCTCTCTGCGTCTCTGATCCGCGTAGCTCTTTTGTCTGCTCCTGACAGTGCGGAGTCACCTGTGGATCTGCTCGACTACCTCTTGACTCTGCCGGATCAACCTGGGGCCAACCTCTTACTTGGTCCCCACCTCAACCCAACTCAAGGGTGCCGTACACCTCCGTCCGTACAGAGCCTCGTAGGGAGCCATGCCAATGCTCGAGTGATAGCTGTTGTTGTATGCAAACTCCGCCAGGGGCAGGTGCTCCTCCCAAGAGCCCCTCCAGTCCAGTACACAGGCACGCAAAAGGTCCTCAAGTGTCTATATCGTGCGCTCAGACTGTCGGTCCGTCTGGGGGTGGTAAGCTGTACTAAACCTCAACTGCGTCCCCAGGGCCTACAGAAACTCAACCCAAAATTGGGACGTAAAGAGGGTATCCCGGTCGGATACGATCTCCTGCGGAACTCCGTGTAGTTGTACCACATCGCGGATGTACCTCTCTGCCAACTGTGCTGGTCCCAAAGTGACTCGGATTGGCAAGAATCGCGTCGTCTTCATCAGTCTATCCACAATTACCCAGACTGCGTCGTGTCCTCGCTGGGTAACAGGTAAGCCCACCACCAAGTCCATGGTGATGCTCTCCCACTTCTACTCTAGCACTGGAAGTGGCTGTAGCAGCCCTGCAGGCCTCTGATGCTTGGCTTTCACCTGCTAACACACTAAGCATTGCTACACGAATTCACCCACATCCCACTTCATCCCCCTCCACCAAAACTCGCGTCTGAAGTTGTGGTACATCTTCGCGTTTCCGGGATGTATGGTGAATCTGGAACAGTGTGCCTCAGTCAGGAGCTCTCTCAACATCTCCTCGTCTCTGGGAACGCACAACCGTCCCCTCAGGCGCAGCACCTGGTCTGTGAAAGAGAAGTCCCCTGGGTCTCCTGACAGTACTCTGTCACGCAGAGACTACAAGTATGGATCGGCCATCTGTCCTGTGATGATGCGGTCTATCAGCTCTGGCCTAGTCTGTTGTGTCACAGTCACTGCCCCACAGTGCCCCCGTAGCTCTAGGGGTCGCCAACTGCCCACCTCCTCCAAAAGGCTCCAACTCTGTAACTGTAAACTGGCCAAGTGTGCGGGCGCCTTCCTGCTCAAGGCGTCAGCCACCACATTGGCCTTGCCCAGGTGATAGGAAATGCTGCAGTCGTAGTCCTTCAGGATCTCCAACCAACGTCTCTGTCTCATGTTGAGCTCCTTCTGATCAAAAAGGTATCTGAGGCTCTTGTGATCTGTGAAAATCTTGAAGGTCTGACCGTACAAGTAGTGCCTCCAGGTCTTCAGCGCGAAGATGACAGCTGCCAACTCCAGGTCGTGGGTAGGGTAGGTATGCTCATGGGGCTTCAGTTGCCGCGAAGAGTAAGCGACAACGTGACCCTTCTGCATGAGCACACCTCCTAACCCCTGCAAGGAGGCATCCGTGTACACAACGAACCCGCCACTACTGTCAAGGATGGCGAGCACGGGAGCCGAGGTCAACCTCTCCTTCAGCTCCTGAAAACACGCCTCACAGGCGTCTGTCCAAGTGAAGGGCACGTCCTTCTGGGTCAACTGTGTCATAGGACGCGCGATCTGTGAAAAACCCCTGATGAACCGTCTGTAGTAGCCTGCCAGTCCCAGGAAACTGCGAATCTCAGTGACTGAATGCGGTCTCTCCCACCTGAGCACTACCTTGACCTTGGCTGGGTCCACCGCCAAGCCATCTCCAGAGATCACATGACCTAAGAAGGTCACCTCCCTCAACCAGAACTTGCACTTGCTGTATTTGGCATACAGCCTACGTCGTCTCAGCGTGTCCAGAACCATTCGCAAGTGCTGTCCGTGCTGCATCCGATCTCGAGAATAGATGAGTACGTCATCAATGAATACCACCACGAACTGGTCCAAGTACGGTCTAAACACCCAGTTCATCAGGTCCATGAAAGCAGCGGGGGCATTGGTCAGCCCAAACGGCATGACCAAAAACTCGTAGTGTCCGTACCGGGTGTAGAAAGTTGTCTTGGAGATGTCTGCCTCCCTGATCCTCAACTGGTGGTATCCAGACCTCAAGTCGATCTTGGAGAACATCGTGGCACCCCGCAACTGGTCAAACAAGTCATCGATCCTCGGCAACGGATATCTGTTCTTGATGGTGACCCTATTCAGCTGTCGGTGGTCCACACAAAGGCATAGGGTACCATCCTTCTTCTTCACAAACAGTACCGGGGCTCCCCAGGGAGACGCACTGGGCCTCACGAAGCCCTTCTCCAAAAGGTCCTGCAGCTGAGACTTGAGCTCTCGTAGCTCAAGCGGTGCCATCCTGTATGGCGCGGTGGAGATGGGGCTGGTCCTTGGTACTAGTGAGATCTCAAACTCGATCTCACGCTCAGGCGGTAGTCCTGGTAACTCGTCTGGGAACATGTCAGGGTACTCTCTGACCATCGGGATGCTCTGGAAGTCTGCCACAGGGCTGGGCTCTGCCACCACACAAGCTAGGAAGCCCTCACACCCCCGGCTCAAAAGTCTCGCCGCCTGAAGTGCTGAAATGCACCTGAAGTCTCCGTCCACTGGCTGTCCGTGAAACTCGAAAGAAGGCAACTCCGGCATGGAGAAGACAATCTTCCTCTCAAAATAGTCCACCAAGGCGTGGTAAGCGGACAACCAGTCTATCCCTAGAATTATGCCAAAGTCTTCCATCTGTATCAAAATTAGGTTAGCTGGCAAGCTATGTCCCCCGACGCTGACCTCGCAATCGTGTACACCTCCTCAGCTACAAATAGCTGACCACTCGGACCTCTGATTACGAATGGATTCTCTAACAGCGTATAGTCCTGGCCCAAACTAACTGCGAAACTGGCTGCGAAAAACGAGTGCGTAGCGCCGGAATCGAAAAGTGTGGAAATGAGTCTGCCGGAAACTAAAACCATACCTGCCACCATCGACCCCGAAGCTCTGGCATCACTGTGTGTCAGGGCGTTGATACGCCCCTCAGCTCTAGGTGCGGACGAAGCAGCCACACTCTATGTCAGACGGGCAGGTGCTGGCCAGTACCCTCCTCGTGACTGTTGTCCTCCTCCTCGCACCTGGGAAATGCGACCTCCTACACGCCCTCCAGTGCTCTGCGCGGGAAGTATCTGCTGACCTCCTGCCCTAGACGGGCAATCCCTCCTGATGTGGCCCAGCTGACCACACTGGTAACAGAGGGGAACCCGACTCCTGCCCTTAGTGGGTCCCTGCTGTCGGCTGGGGGGGTCCGGTGCTGGCGACTGGCCCCTGTCAAGGGCCCCCAAAGGCCACTGATGGCCCTGCGAAATGTGACGGCTCTCCTGCGGACGCCACGTGTCTCCTCTCTCGCCGGCCCTATGAAAAGTCTGGCTGAAAGGGCCTCTTCCGCCCGTCGTCAGTGTCTCACGCGGATGGGTTGGTCTCCTTGTAAGTCATGGCTGCCTCCACCACCCTCGAAAACGTAGGCAGCTTCAGGGGTTTGACATACCCCCGAATCGCAGGCCAAAGTCCCTCGGTGAACCTCCAAAGGCGCTCCTCCTCAGTGGCTACCGCTGTCGCTGCAAAGCAGGACAGCTCCAGGAAACGCGTGCGGTACACGCTCACGGTCAGCGTCCCTTGGCGGAGAGTTTGGAACTCCCGCCTCCTCTGGTCCTGCCACGTCTGGGGAAAGTACTGCTCGCAGAAGAGGGTGACGAATCGATCCCAGGTCGACTCGTCCCTCACCTATCCCCTGACCGCCCTCCACCACCTGTGTGCTGCACTCTCCAGCTGGTACGTGGCAAAGGCCACGCGGCACTCCACCGAGCGGTGAAGGGTGTCGAAAATCTTCTCCAGCTGCTCGAGCCAGTCCTCTGCCTCGGTCGGGTCCTCATCCCCCTTGAAGGAGGGGGGCTTCAGCTTCCGGAACTACCCGAAGAGCTCGAAGTGGCGCTGCAGTGGAGATGCTGGTGCACCTCCAGGCAAAGGTGCCTCGTGCACAGAAGTGTCGGAGGAAGGTGGGGGCGGCGGTGACCCATCCCCTCCCTCGTGTCCAGCGCCGTGTCCGTCGTGTTGTCCCACAGAGGACTCCCCCTTCGCAGCCCCAGGGTGAGGCGCTCGGGGCGGTGGGTGGAGCTCCTCTCGCACAATGTCTCGTATCAGCTGGGCGAGGTCCTGGGCCTGGATGCCCAGGAGTAGTGGCTGGTCCACTGAGGCGTCGGCAACGGCACGCCCACATCGCCGACCTCGTCCTCGGCTGAGCCCGCGGCCCGTCTCGCCAGTCCCGCGACGAGGCATCTCCTGCAAGGAGACACGAAACAAAACGAAACACGTTAATATGGAACGATACCTAATGAAAACGTCTAAGAGCTCATGTCAAAAGATATGTTGTGGTGGCTACTCTAGTTATAGACATGTGAATTGGTTATTTTCCAGCCAGTTGATTCACTTCTCGGGACGACCTTGCTCTGATACCATCTTGTAACGACCCGATTCCCGAGTCCCTACGGGACACGAGAACCAGACTGACTCGACTAATCCCAAGACCTAGTCGTCCAATGAGGAAGTAACCGAAAGAGCAGTAAAATAAACCACATTCAGCATGAATATAACTAGCAGTAAAAAAAATACAGCAGTAAGAAAAGGAACTACTACAGCATGTACCACCACAACAGTAGAACAACATTTATAACATAACAAGAACTACAAGTAAAGAAAAGTACAGAGAGTAACAAGAACTACTCACTACAGTGGAACAAAAAAAGGGGTACAAAAGAACTGCGGTAACTCTACTGGACCCTACTCGGCCCAGCGTCCTCTGTAGCCGCTGACCCTGACTGCTCAACACTTGGTCCTGAAAAGTAACGAGTGTAACACGTCAGCGAAACGCTGAGTAGAGTGGCAGCTAAAACTAAAGAAGCAGTAAAGTGTACAGTAGCTATTTTATTTTTCTTCTTCCTTTATTTACGTCTTTCTATTGTTTCACAATTTATCTATTTCTCAGATCCTTCACTTGATCTCGAATGTTCCTCGTGGGAATGATCTTGATTGCAGTCTTTTTCGAAAAGTAGAAGTAACACGTGGTGCTCTCTTGGCCGGGAGAGTCCCCCGTGGTGATCCTACTCTCAGTCAACCACCCCAAGGTCGCTGATAGACGTAACGGTGACTACGACACGCGCGATAATCACACGGGTAGCTACCCCGCACTGACACGCGGTCAGTCGTTTCCGTTAACAGGTGCACCCAAAGCACAGCACGGAACTGGTATAGGGCAGAGCCCTCTCAATAACAGGGGTCCAACCCCTCCACAGTCCGCGCACCCTCGCCTGACTACCCTGGTTTGCCTAGTGGGCCTAACAAGTCAGTGTAGGAGGCTAGCAGAACCCCATGGCCCGTGGGGTAGCTAGTGCTCTCCCTACACTAGTAGCTCTCCTCGGTACTGCATACGCGAGGGCCAGCAAGTCGGTACAAAGTGGCCAGACCTAACCCCAGGTCCCTGGGGCGGCTAGCTCCGCTCTGCACTAAGAGGTAATGTGTGCTCTCTTTGGTATCACGTACCCCGGAGACAACACACCTCCACGTCTTTCTTTCTCAGTTTCATCCATTCTCTTTCCAGGAGTTCTACTCCTAATTCCCCGTAGGGTTCCAGCTCTTTTAACTCAGCACATTTAGGTTTCACCATTCCAGTTTTACGTTCTTACAACCCATGTTCTTAACCATATTATTTCTTTGTAACGGGCAGCGGTTAAATCAATTTACAGGCAGCTATTATTTCTTTTCCACCTTTCCAAGACTGCAACATTATATACGTATCACTAGTTTTCCAGTCCTAGGATTCATGCCGTACCCTAGGATCTATCATTCAATCTAGTTTCCAGTCCTAGGTTTCATGCAATACCCTAGGATCTAGCAATCCATCTAGTTTCTCATTCCTAGGATTCATGCAGTGCCCTAGGTTCTATTAATTGTTCCATAATTGTAACAAATTATACTAATAAATTTACAAGCCACTCTACCAGCTACAACGGGAGTACTGGGGGCGTGGTCGGAAATCCCGCGCGCCTCCGCAACCCCCGAGACTGCAATGGAATGGGATCCTAACACAAGGATCAAACACAAGGAGTTTCTCAGAACAGTATATAATTACTGTAAGCAGGTAAAGGATTTTATTCCGGAAAGAACGCAACTCGAAACGCGGAAAACGGACTCCGAACGAGCCCTAAACGGGTCGAAAATGACGAAACAGTCCAACATCAGACGTCTGGAACCTCTTCCAGACATCTTAAAAGGTGGTTCAGAGGATACCTCCGCTCTGTGTAGTCCCTCAGACGTCCAGAAGCCTACGGGGGCGTCTGGCTTAATTCCCAGACATCCGATGGTCAACCCGGACGTTTGGAAGCCCTCTCCGTTGTCTGACACTGCGGCCAGACGTTTGATTCGCGTTGGATGGCGAGCCTCGCGCCCTCTCGAGTAGAACCTGCACGTATCCACTCCTCGCTCTCAGTACGATGGGTTGCAGACGAAGGCGCGGCGGACGGCTGCATGGCCGTACGTGCGAAAAAAGTAGAAGGACGAAATAACTTACTTGCCAGATGTCCGGACAGTCCTCCAGACGTCTTCGCCGTCGTCTGGTTGGAAGCCCAGACGTCTGATTCTGGAAAAACTTCCAGAATCAGAGCTCGACTTGCTCTCCGCCCGCGACGCACGGCCACGCCGCGCCCCGTTCGCCTGCTGCTCGAGCTGCAGCAGCCCTCCAGCGACACTCCACGCCCGCTGCACCGGCAAGCTCGAGCTCTCACGGTCGAGTGTCTCCTCCCTCACGCAACACCTCCTCCCGCACACTCGCCGCGACTGCCGCTGCCACCGCTCACTCGCTCGCGCTCTCGCACCGGTTGGGAGAAGAAGAAGAGTGAAGCGGAGGAGATGAGAGTAAGGGAGAGGGCGAGGGCCTTATAAGGCCGCGCGGGGAGAGAGAGAGAGGGAGCGCAGCACTGCGCCCTGTAGGAGGAGAGAGGGAAAAAGAGGAAAGAAGGTGGCGGTTGCAGGTCTGCGCGCGCATGCACGCAGACGCAACCTCGTACGCCGTAGAATTTAAATCCCAGACGTCTGGAAGGGGTTCCAGACGTCTGGTCAGACGTCTGGGCCACCTCCCAGACGTCTTAAAAAAATGTCTCGAAGTCGCGTTCGTAACAAAGCCGTGGAGATCCCTCTGCTTTTAGGCCATTAAGTGCCTTCAGCACTTCCTTTTCATCAATAGCCTTGGTCAGCATATTATAATTTGCCTCATCCAACTGCTCCATATTAGAGGAGCCAATGCACCATTCTCCCCTGTCCCCTACATGTGTGACATGGTGGAAATAAGAGTTGGCCTCCCTATGAATATTTTCAACTGATGTAACAGTATCATCTCCTACTTGCAAGGAAGCAATATGGCTAGTGCATCTTCTGTTATTGGCAGCAGGGTGGAAAAACTTGGTATTTTCATTCCCCTTTTTAAGCCAAATCTTTCTGGAGTTCTTGCAGCAATCAATCTCAGTTTGAAGGTCTTCCCTAGCCACCGTAGCCTGACACTCCTTCCTCAGAAGATGACCCTCCTCTGACAAAGGCGTTTAGCCCTCCTTGTCATTTAAGGAGGCGATGGTCTCTAAAGCCTGCAATCTTCTCTCCTCCCTTGCCACTTTGAGTGTCCTTCTATACTCAATAAGCATCTGATGCAGACCCTTCAGTTTAGCTGCAAGGATCTGAGTAGCTGACCTTGAAAAATTTTGTGCTCGCCACCAAGAGGATGCAAGATCTCTGAACCCCACTTCACGAAACCAGGTTCTCTGAAACTTAGAATAAGAATTGGTGTTCTTCCCCTCCCCACTGTCCCAGACCAGAAGCACATGGTTGGAGAAGGGATATATGTGATGAGGAATTCATGTTTTGAAGCTAATTGTAATCTTTGTCAGTATGTGTGAACCTGAAAATCTATCGAAACAGTGGATATATGTGAATTTAATGCTTATATTCCGATCTAATTTTTTATTCTATTCTTAAATGATGTCTGGAAGTTGCTAATGCCTTATCTATTAATTCTAGCATTTTAGATGAATTTTCTAGGCTTGGTCTGAATTGTTGATCATATTTTAGCCATTTTCTAGCATTATCTTGTAAATGGTATGAAAAATACAAAATAATTGTAAATAAATAAAATAAATGTGTCTTAAGTTAGACTAGGATTAGTTTTAGGTGTTTGAGTCATTAGATTTAGAATTTGAGTGTGTTTGTTAGGAGAACATACCTGCAGAACTTCATACTTCTCAGGTATTGTCAATAAGAAAACAAAACAAAACACCAAAAAGAGACTTCTCTTTTCTTCTTTCCTAACTTCCTCTCCTGTTCCACTATTCCTATAAAACATAAAAACAAAATAAAAAGTTGAAAAACTCAAAAATCCTATAAAAATACCCATGTATATATTGTATATACTTGTAAATGCTCATAACTTAAGTATATATTAAGTTATATGTACATAAGTGTATATATAAGTTATATCTATACTATCTATATGTAAATAAACTATACTGATTATTTTTGTTAAGTTATATAGTATAGTAATATATATATATAGAGAGAGAGGACAAGGTGTATGCAGCTTAGATGCACACACCTTAAGTCAGTTCCCCCTTTCCAGACGTTGGATTAACTCAATGGTCTAGCTACTGAGCTTTTAAAGTTCCCAACACCTTCTGCTTACACCCATTCCTCCCCACCTTCGACCCCCTCCTATTCCTCCTTCACTCCAGCTTGATCGATCCTTGTTCTTTCTCATTACCGCTCATCCCTCACTCCCCATCGTCAGCCGACCTCTCTCCTCCTCACCACCACCCATCCCACACTCATCACTGTCGAACTATCTCCCTCCTCATCATCGTTGATCCCGTGGACATGAAGAGGTTTGCAAATAGGCTCGAGCCCATCCTTGTAGGGTTTCCCGAATTCACCACTACTACCATGGGAATGCTGGTGGGTGGTGGAAGTGGTGGTTGCGACCAGTGGTGGTGGTGGTGGTGCGACGTGGTACATGATTGGAGTTGCGTCGGTTCTTTCCAGTTTTGGAAGATGCCCAAAGCTATTTAGCTTAAAAGTAGATCCAAAAGTATCTCTACAAAGTAGGAAAAGGACACATGCAGGCTATTGGATTATTATGAAGGGGACATTCTATGCTTCTTGGGACTAATGTCTCTGCACAAAGAGGATTGGGTGGGGTGTGGGGGGTGGGTGAGGGGGGGATTTAGATTCACTTTATGATTTGACTCCATCTACATTGCAGAGAGACCAAAAGCTAATCCCATTACGGAGATTAGAGGAGAAGCCAAAAAGCACTGAATCATGGTAGTTTTTGCGATATCAAAAGCTAATCCCATCATGTGAGATCTTGTGGTTGCTTGCTTGGAGCTTGAGGAAATGTTTGTGAGACATGAAAGATGAATAAGACGATGGGTGCCATGGGGGGATGGGTTGGATAGAAACTTGAGTCAATTTGAGAGTGTTATTAGGTCGATCAAGACCTTGGCCAGACTCTTTTTTTGTACCTTTTTACAAATACAATCCTTTTACTTTTGAAAGCTATGTACATACGCATTCCTCTCTGTATATACCATACTTCCCTACCCAGACACATTCCTCTTTGTATCTACCACACTTCCCCTACCCCTGTTACACCAAGCAAACTTACAATAGTAATATGTGGTATAAATAAAATTTTTCTTCACCATTACCTCATATTCCTAAAGGGATTGATGTTCAGATGACAAGCCTTGTACAAACACTTGTTTTTCAAAATTAATTCCCACTCGCAAAAGGATGCTTGAGGTCAATGGTGTTCAAGGTTTTTGTTTTGGTGGTCAAATGATTGATCCGCAATTCTCCTTCATATTTTAGCAAGTAAAGACCAATGATCATGTAGAAGGAGGTGAGTTATAGAGTTCGTCGTTACTGTAATGAAACCCAATATTGTCCATATTGAAACGCAGGGATAGAATTGAGCATTATCGTGGGATCCTATACCAGCAAACTTGGAGCACTAGGTTTCAACATTCAGAAATGTGATCAAGTCTCTATCAAAAGAGATACGATGCTATTCATAATCTATTGTGGAGCTAAAAGGTTAACTTTATATTTAAGCATTACTGCACATTGGTGTAAATAAGGAAAATTAAGATGTCCTCTAATTGTGCCTCTTTAATTAAGGGTTGTCCTTAAGGAGTATACCAATCGCCCAACCCAACAACTAGAACAAATCCAATAACACTTCAATGTTCTAGATGTTATTGTGTTTGCAAGCTTATATTGAATAATGTATATAACCTCAAAACAATTGAGAAAGCTTTTTGTACTTTACCACTAATGTGCTTCTATATCCCTGATTAAATATCCTAAAATTGAACTATATGAGTTTTAGTCCCTTTTTTATGGAAAGGTAGTTTTAGTCCCTTCTTTTTTTTTAAACAAGGTATTCTCATTCTTATACATCAATATTGGGCTTAGACAACCCCCTATTTAGGAAATAATTGAGAATGCATGGAGAAAAAAAAGACTTTTCTAGTTCTATCTTGTCGAGGAAATAAGGGGGCAAGGAAGGATTAAGAATGACAAGCATGAGCGATGAAATATACCCCAATTTCATTCTCAAAATCTGAAGCAAAATTTTCAAAGCATGCTTCTCTACCCTGATGAGAAGAACTCCTTTTATTCTTTTTCAAAGAATTAATTATGATTGCCAGAGATCAGTAGGCATAAAAGTTATTAATTCTATAACATAATTACGTCGAATGATTCTAGGTTGCAGAAAGGGATAATTTCATGTAAAAGATTCTCCACATACAGCTTATCCCCTTCAAAAGGAGTCCTATTGTGGTCACAGTCTCACCCATCTCACTCCTGGAAGTCTTGCACAAGAAAATAAAAGATGAGTCAACAAACTCCCATGGTGACCTGCCAAAATTCTTACAAAGATAGATATAAAGAATTAGTGGTCATCACCCTCCTCTTGTTCCTTATAGGATGAATGCATGATGCTACTTCTTGATGACTACTAACACCTAAACACCTCAATTCATCAATCATTACCAACTAAACTCTAGAAGCAACCGGCCAAAATTTTGATCTTGAGTAGAACCTTGTCCCTTTTTCTATATTTACTTATTTTTTCTCCATCTTCAAGCTTAATGGAGGGTCTTGACACCCTTTTTTGCTCTTGCCATGATCTGAACATATGAACTGAACATGAAGTTAGAGGGAGGGGTAGTAGAGGAGGAAGAGGAAGGAGGAGCGATAGTGGAGGAGGATGCTAGAGGAACGGCAATGGACATGGAGGATGGAGGGGCAGCAGTGGACGAGGAGGGCCAATGAGGAGGATGAAGTTGAGAAAATGGAGGTGGATGAGGGTGGGAAGGGGTAGCATCCGACGTGCATTGTAGGTGGGTAGGGTTGATGGTGGAGGTGGGGAGGGTTTGTGTCAGAGAGGTAGGGAGGGTGGAGTCGTTGGTCGGTGATGTAGGTGAGGTTGCAGGAGGGAGGGCCGATGATTGAGTTGGAGAGGTGGGAGGGTGGTTTGGGGTTACAAGTATAGGTGGGACCGTGGAGGAGATTGGGGGAAGAAAATATTGAGATTTGAGAAAAGGTGACCAATCAGAGCCCTTGGTTTAGAGTGGATCCAATGGTGGATGGAGGGGGCTACACATAATTGTGTGCAACTAAGCTCTACCTTCCCTTTTCCCATATATATATATTGTCTAATTAGTTATACTATATGTCTATAACTTATATGTATATATAACTATAAATATGTACATTAGTATATATTTGTAGAAACAAGTAGATAACTTAGCATACTATTTACAGTAATTATTATGTATAGTAATATATCTATATATATGTATTTATTTATATAATGTATATATTTATATTCATATAAGTTAATTAGGTATATTATTAAGTTAATGTAATGTTGATTAGTAAATTAATAAGATAATGAAGTAAATTATACTATATTCTTGTATATTATAATTTAAACTATTTTAATTATATTTATAACCTTAATTATACTGTAGAATACCATATATATTGTATAAATATATATATAAACAGCATATTTAAATGTGTAAATATATAAATAAATCATTAAAAATCAATTAAAAATCTTTATTAATTATGTAATAATGTAAATTAAGTGAACTAATATTCAATTGTACCATTAATTCATTGATTTGTACTTTAATCAAGAAATAAACACTTAATTAAACATGTATTTTTCACTAACTTTAACCAATTTTTAAATATATTTATATATTTAATTAAGGTAAAATAACTATACCAATAGGAAGCCCTATGTATTGGCTACATGTATATATAATTTAATTTTAGGCCTGTGTGTGTTGCGAAGGCTAGTCACTTGGGCCTGGGAATAAATTGGCTATGCCACCCTCGTTGAGTGGGCTTAGTATGACTTTCTTAGGCTCACTTAGGTCATTAAGGACATGTGTGTGTTAAGTAGTATATATAACAATACATTATATAAGTATTAAATAATTAATAGGTTAGTTTGTTAAGTGTACATAAGTTATAATAAGTTAATATACCTTAATTTAGCCTTATTATTATCTATTAAGTATTCCACTATTTTAAATTAAGATCAAGGACTTAATACATTAAGTTCAGTTATTTAGAACTAAACTAATTAGTTATCTTAATACTTAAGTTCATAATTAATGCTTAACATTAAACCCTAAATTATATGACACAAATAGGGACAAAAATGTAATTTAACCCCAAAATATTGTTCCTAAACATGTACATAGTCTATCAAAAAAAGTTGAGAAGAAAATAAATTAATTTGTATATTTAAATCATAAATTTGCATTTGAGTCCTGATGAGAACCTCATCATGAGCCATAACTAGCTCATTTTGACCTAATATAAAGGATAAAAGCTCCTACATATCTCAAGGAAAGGCTTAACTCAGAGAATCCTGAGTTTGAGAAGAAAACAAGTCATAAGGGGTAAAAATGCAATTTCACCAGTATAATCTGCATACAGGGTAATTCAGGGCCCAAACATAGGTCAAAGCAGCTTAATAAGAATAAAAGTGGGATGAAATGATCTAGCAAGGGCTACAGCAATTCCAAGAAACTAAATGATAAATCTGTAATCCTAAAACAACCCACTTCAATTCACAAGGTTCGAGGCAAAGTAAAAATAAAATAAACCCTCTAAAATTCATAGAAAAATAATCTCTAGGGTATAGAACCTTCAATTTGGCCTTTAGAACCCATTTTGACCTACATTGAGAACCATGCCCAACTAATAACTTAATTTGGGTTTTTGCGCAAATTGACCGGTCAAACAAGGTTTAATATGAAAATGAAATTCACCATCAGATTCCTTAGGTCCTAATTAGTCATGTATAAAAACTTGAGCCTAAGAAGAAACCTCCTTGACCGACTTTACACTTTGGTCCTCATATATTTACTCTTTGGTCCTCAACTTTTGAACCCTCGCATTTTGGCCCCTAACTCTCCTTCGTTCTTTGCAATCAGGTCCCTCCTGCAAAACCTGCCAGCACCATGCTCCGGCGACCTTGCGCGGAGCATGGCGCCGCGCAGGGTGAGGTGGGGGACCTGGCAAGTAAACCGGGGGTGCCCTGCGTCGTCAGCCGTCGCAGGGACACCCCCCTGGTCGTTGTTACCCACCATACCGGCCGTGCGAACGCACGGACGGTATGGGTTCTTGTTTCCGACCATTCTCCGGCGAGGGAGACACGTCGTCTCCCTCCGCCTTCCTCCCTGTTTCATCCCTATAAATACCCCCCGCTGCTCCACCGACCAGGGCAGCCTGGATCTGACGGAGAAAATCCCCAACTTTCTTCTCTTCTTCCTCCGGCAGACGCTCACCAGCTCCGGCGGTTTCCTCCCCCTCCACCTCTTCGCTCTGCCGCAATACCAGCAGCAGAGACTTCCTCCCCCGCTCTTCCCGCGCCACGCCGCACCCAGCTAGCGCCTCTCCGGCTTTCTGCTCGCCGCCGCCCCTTTCCCTGAGCATCGTCTTCTCCGGCGACAGTCGATACGACTGTTGCCCTGTTCCTCCCCCTTCGTCCCTGCAAGTAAGCTAGAGCTACTCCCCTTCTTCTCCTCTTTCTTTCCCCGCTTTCAATTTATTCACTTAAGCCCTCGACCGACCCTGACCACCTTCACCCCCTTCGTCTCCGACCACCCTCCGGCGAGCCGCTCCCATCACCTCAGCGACCCACACGGCTCGCCGACCACCGCAGGACCTCCGCCTCCTCACCCTGATCAATCTCCGCCCTACCACTTCCCCCACATCACCCTCTGCAACTCCACCGAACAGACCCATCCTCCGACCCACAGTCCGACCTAGGGCAGCCCTCGCACGCCGCCCCACGCCTCGCCAACCACCGCAGGACCTCCGCCTCCTCACCCTGATCAATCTCCGCCCTACCACTTCCCCCACATCACCCTCTGCAACTCCACCGAACAGACCCATCCTCCGACCCACAGTCCGACCTAGGGCAGCCCTCGCACGTCGCCCCGCGCCTCGCCACCACCCACACGAGCTTCGCCGCACCCTGGCGAAGCTCCTGGCACTCTCTGATTAGGCCGAGAGGCCGTTTTCTTGTGAACAGGCCACCCGACCTCCGCCGCCATTGACGCGCAGGAGGAACTGCTTCCGCCTGCAGCTACAGGCGCGCCACGCTCAGCGCCAAGCCCAGATTCACTCCCAGGCCTTGCGAGGAGTTTTGGCAAAACACCAGGTTCGCAGCTAAGCCAGAAAGCTTCGCGTGACGCCGCCATCTCCTGCTGAATTCCCCGCTGCGGGCGCGCAATTGAGGTGGGCCGTTTAGTCCCACCTCGGAAACGCCTGAAGAGCCGCAGCGACATAAGATCCAAAAGTGCAGTAGCCTTACTGCCTCAGTACACGGTGTGAGGTCCCCTTCACCCGCCCGGTTACCCGGTCTCGTCCGCGCTCACGCCCCGCGGACCTGACCCGAACCGACCCGACCCGACTCGACTGACCTGCACTCCTCGCCCACCACGCACGCCGGTGGGCCTGGACCCGGGCCTGATCCGAACCCGGTTACCCGGTAGCTCTGGGAGAGCTTTCCCAAGAGTGGTTTCAGAGAGAAAGAGAGACGCGGGGGGGGGAGGGTAGAGTAGGTTTTGCCTCTGACGAAAAACTCTGAAGTGTGCAGGCGCAGGCGAAGAAGAAGACCCGCGGAAGAAGAAGGAGCTGCACTGTAGCAAATGCATAGTTAAGTCGTCGAAGCACCGGGTCAGACGACGGAAGGTCAGCAGCCAGAGCAGGAAAGAAGGCAGGCTGAAGAAAGAAAGAAAAGAAGAGCAACGGCCAAAGCAGAAGAAGAAGAAAGGAAGACTTAGTAGCTGAAGGTAGAAGCTCTGCAGCCATAAGGAAGAAAAGAAGAAAAGGGAAAAGAGAAAGGGTCACCACAATTGCAGAAAAAGAAGAAGAGAGACCAAGACAGAAACCAAGGACGAAGAAGAAGGAGATCTGAAGAAAGAAGGAGGAACATCACCTCTGCAGAACAAAGAAGAAGAAGGAGATCTGAAGAAAAGAAAGAAAGAAGAACATCACGAGGAGAAAACGAAAAGAACAACAAATTCTTTCCCTCTCTCTTTCTTTATTTTGTAAAAGAAACATGTATATCTCTAGAATACGACTTGCTCCCTGAGTTCGACCTCGGGAACTCTTTTATTTTCCGAGTAAAAAATTTATATTTGAAATGTTGGTAATAACCGGCTTTACTACAACGTTATAACAAAACCAAAACCCGGTCATCAATCCAAACCGACACTTCAAGTCCCTAAAAATTATGTGATTTAAGTCCTTTTTATTTTTCATTCTGATTCTCCGTTCACCTTCTCTTCTTCTTTATCAATGGAAGGCGATGGCCTACATTCTCCTACTCTGATGATGCACTATCTGACGGCCATTCACATCTCCCTTGGTTGCCAAGTATGAGCGCAACGAACCCTTTCAATCTAATGGCCCTGATTAGACGATAACAGTTTCTTCAATATGGACAATATCGCTATCATTGGAGAAGACGATGGACATTCTCCTACACCTGAATGCACTTCCGACCTCATGCATTGAACTTGAGCATCGGCGGAGGCTATAAATAGTCCTTGAGAGCTCTGATCTCAGGTATCGCATCCCTTCCCTCTCCTAAATCGCGTGCGTTCCATAGGTTTTCCTCCAAACTCTGGTGACCTCTCTCCCCTTTCTCGGATTAGCTTCGACGGAGCTGATTGCCTCCCTCATCCTTCTTCCTTAACTCCACCCTACAAACGGTGGAGTTGCACCAATTTCTTCTTCCCTCTACTTTCGATCCTTGCCGAATCTCCTCTCACTAAGACTATTTCGATCTCAGCTTCGGTGATTGCTGATAAGGTGTGGTTCATCATAGATAAAATACCCAAGTTAAGCTAGAAACTAGGTTAAACACTATTAAATTAACACATGAAATGGGTTTAGTGTGAGAATTAAGGAAAATGACCTAAAACATCAATTCTGTGATAAAATGCATAATTAGGTCAATTTTAAGAGATTATGTACTTAACTTTGTATATGGATGATCTAAATGCCAATTGAACACAATTTGAGCTTCAATGTACAAATCAATTGTGGGATTAACTTCTAAAATGTTCAATTCACTTGCCAAAAAAATTACATTTCATTTGGACATTACTTGACCTTGAAATCAGTGTTTTACACTTAGGTCCTTATTCTATGTCAAGTCCTTTACACTACGAGGTAATGATTCTTTTACCGTTTCACACATAAAGGCCTCTTTATTCATTCAAAACCCACAGGGACCTATTTGAAAGCTTTTAGGGACTGGGGGGTAATGATTCTTGTCACTTATGAGGTTTTTCCTAATTCTTCTATCGTTTCACACATAAAGGCTTCTTTGCAAATCCACCAACACACCTGCAGCTGCAGGTCATAGACACTATTCATACGAAGAACACAGCCAATCAAGGTCGTCCATTCTCTAATCCATCTGATTTGCAGTGGATCTTCATTCTACTGCTCAGTGCCGGTGCACACCTGATCGCACTGGTCTCCAAATCACATCCTATGGCTAGTTTTCATCAGAAAACTTCCCACGCTCCTTAGCCCTTTCCTTAGCTATTGATCCTCAAATGCTCACACCTACAATACTCAGTTACTCCCTGCTCCTAGAACCTATATAAGGAGCTCCCCACTCGAGCTACGACCCTTATCAGCTCCCTTCCCCTTTGAGTTGGTTAGTCATCTACCCCTCCAGCTCCTATTCCTCTTCATCGACCGCCAGTGACAGCAATGGTGTCTTCTTCCTCTTCGTTGCCACAGCAACCCGCTATGGATCCAGGGATCCCATTCACTCCACTCGAGGTTCCTCCCCTTTCGTTGCTGTAGTGACCAGCTGCAGCACAAGAATCACATTCTTGTGTTTAGTTTAAGATTTTAATCACTTTTGAGGATTAGATTTAATGTTTTCATAGTTAGATTTATTGCTTTTGTAGTTTAGTCTAGATAGTTTAGATTGTAATTTAGTGTTCGATTTCTTTTGATTAGGAGCAAATCAGAGTAGAGTTAGAATTCACCAATCCACCTCCTTTGATCAATTCAAATCAGAGGAGATGAATCCACTTGTTCATTATCCACTAAGCTCCCTTTTCATCTCAGAATCACCTTCTACTATTTTTCTCAATGTTTTGATCATTATCTCACTCCATCCATCAGAGCTGATTTGGATCTGAAGCTCTCTAGCTTCCAGATCCAAATCACGCAAAAAATCACTTGAGGGTTATCTCATTCACTTCAGCAAATCACAATACCCTCCTAATGATTTGAATTAAACAGATTCACTCGATTGACTTGAATTTGCTTTTCATGCTTGATCGAGAGATTGGAGATTCAATATGGTCATAATTGGTTTGAATTGAGAAAATTGATGTGATAAGAGTTCAATTGCATTTACTGCAATGAATTAGAACTCATCTGATTGGATTTTTCTTGTTTGAATTCTTCATGCCTAATTTTCTCATCTCTTACTGATTTATGCATTCTCTTGTCGTGAGGGCTATGGATTTTTAATGCATGATTTTGAAGCCCTTGCAATGACCTAAATTATTCTAAAGCATCACTTAGGGTTCCTAAACACCAATCAATGGTGTGCAGGTATGCTAGATGACCAAGTCATCTTAGTGAAGCAAGATTAAAAGCCCAGTTGGGCGATAACTTGATTGGATCTAAATTGGTTTTATTGGGATTTTTGGGAGTTACAATGGACTTAGATGATCACAATGAAGGTCTAGGATGTGGTTTCAATTGGTTCTAGCATCTAGTATGATTTCTTCCCTTCATGCTGACTATGGCACAAGAGAGTAATCAATTAGGGTTTTTGGAGCTTTGAGAGTTTAGATCTGATTTTGTATAGTTCCAGACTAGTCAAGGAACAAGTGTGACATTTAAGCTTATGATTTAATAGTTTTTAATTAAATATGGAAAATTGAGTTCCATTATTTAGATTCCAGGTTGATTCTAATATCTGGAGCAATAATTTGAGTTTTAATGCGTTGAGAGAGGGTTTGAGGTAATTTGCAATGGTATTATGAAGAAGTATATTTTATGAGATCTTGAGTTTTTAATCAGATCTGATAGGTTCATTTCAGTTTCTGCAAGAGTTCCTGAAAGAAATCTACATGAGCTTTTAACGTGGATTCTGATCTGGTTTTGAAAGATTTGAAGTGTAATGTATTTTCTAAAGGGGACTTTGTTCATATTCAATTCTCAGAAGTTTGAGCAAATTATGAAGTATTTAGATCAAACCTCAATATGTTTTGAATCTTCTTTGTCAGTGGCAGATGTGTCATGTTCTGGATGAATATATAATTGCAAAGTTGAAGCAAATTTTGATGTAAATAGAAGTGGAATTAGTTTCTGAAATAGTTTTGTATTAGATCAAGCATTCAACTACATGTATAAATTTTACTTGACTTCTAATCTGATCTGATTGCATAAAAGAACTCATTTTAATTCCTTGTCAGTAAATGTTCCCCTGAAATCTATCTAAAATTGAATTGCACGTTGAATTTAATGAATTAATCATGATTTGAGTTGGATTCTGATGTCATTCATTGTCTAGAAGTTTCTTAAGATCACATCTATATTCCAGCATCTGAAGTTGAGTTTCATATGGCTTGGGTTTCATGTTGTAACCTTCTTAAAGCCTTACTATACCCAAATTGTAAATAGCATAAAAAATAAAAAATAAATGGAACTAAATAAAAGAAAAGTGTGTTGAGTTAGCTTAGGATTAGTCTCAGGTGTGTGTGAGTTTAGGTTAGGTTTTGAGTCTTGTAGTTATTTAACATCCTGCTAGAAGTCAAGGTATTCTGCTGGTTTAGAAATAAAAGAGCCAAAAACAAAACTACAAAAAAGAGTCTTCTTCTCATCCTCTCACCTGCCTCTCCTTTTCCCTTATCTCTATAAAACATAAAAAGAATATAAAAATATGAAAACTTCAAAAATACCATAAAAATACCTATGTTCATAGTATTTATACTTGTAAATAATACTAAGTTAATTGTACATAAAGTATATAAACAACTTATATAACTATTCTATTTACTTAAGTAGGTATGTATATTGAGTTATATGGTATGTATTATAATAATGTAATTATATATATATTTATTTATAATATATGTACATATTCCTTATGTAAATGTAAATAGCAATGTATATAATTAGAAACATACTTATAACTGTAGCTATAATTTAAAGTACTTATATTGTACAGCATTGTACCATTATATTTATTTATTTACCTATATATCGTACACAATTATATTCATAAGTTAATTAGGAATATTAGTAAGTTAATATAATTTAAATTAGTAAAATAATAAGCTAATGAAATAAATTATGTTGTATACTTGTATATTATAGTTTAAAGTATTTTTAGTATATTTATAACTTATTTATATAGTAAAACAATATTTAAACTGTATATATATATGTATATCTATGTAAATCATGTATTTAAATGTACATAAATAGAAATAAATCACTAAAAATAAATTAAAAATTTGTAATAATAAGTTAATAATATATATTAACTAATTTCTAAGTCAATTGAACCATTAATTTATTAATTTACCTATTAATTAACGAATTAAGCTTAAAATTAATGTGTATTTTTCACTAACTTTAAGGAATTTTTAAATATATTTATGAATTTAATTATTGCAAATAAACTATTCCAATAGGTAGCCCTATGTATAAGCTACCTGTATATATAATTTAATTAATTATATAATACCTAAATTGAGACCCAAAATCGAGCTTAAATCACAGAATGGGACGTTTAATGGCACGCATTTTTTGTGTCACATCATGTGTGGAGGAGCGTTTGTAGCGCTATATAAGGTTTTGCACCCATGAGCTTACTGTCCCAAGATAAGGGCTGGGTTGGATCCCATAACCTAGATAACCCTACTATATTATGAGAGAGAGAGAAGAGAAAAGAGAGGATTGAGAGCCCAGTCGGTCCTGTTGGGTCGGGTTGGTTCTTGTGGGTCTGTATTGGCTCGAAACTATACACTAAACAACCTAAGCAATAACTAGGGCCCACCTAGTAGTGATCAAGCAAGCCCCAAGTGGGTTGTTGATTCCGCAAAATGTGGGCTTGCAAATCCAACATTTTTAGGCTAAGTGTAAACTAAGTTTAAAATTAACTAAGTGTAGTAGTGTGTAGTGCTGTGTGTGTTGTGTGTGAGCAGCTAAGTGTTAAGTGTATGTTGTGTGAGTAAAATGTGGCTAGGCTTTAAGTGATGTATGTGTGTTATGCGTGTATGTATATGTATGTTAGTATAAGTGTATAGTTAGTATATATGGATAATATAGTATATAGAGTATATACGCATTATTTTTGCCTTTTTGTATATATATGTTTTTAAGGTTCTTTAGTGACGTTTATATGTGTTAGTGTACATAGTTATATATGTTAGTGTAGTATATAGTATATGTTAGTATGGATAGTCCTTTTATGCTTATATTAAGGTGTTGTTTAGATGTTAGTGTATATAGTTGACCTAAATTGGTTTAGATTAATTTTTGATGCCTTTATACCTATTTATATCTTTGAGGCATTGTCATTAACAAAATTCATTCATTCTTATACATAATTGATTTAGATTAATTCATTCTTTGATTCTTTCATTCATGATTCATTCATTTGTAAATAAACTTAAGATTTTTAGAATAAAAGATGATTTTTGGATAATAGAGAGCAATGTATACCAATAACTATCTTTCAGTGAACGACCTAAAATAAACTAGTAAAAATTATATATAAATAAAATGACAACTATCTGGATTGCGACATTATAATACAATGTGATTAATTAACCATAATTAATAAGCGCTCTTCTGATCATTTCATCTAGGTTAGTGATTCTAACTCTTTAACTAGTTCTTTAGAGTAATTCTATGCAGTTAGTTGGTAGGATTAGGCTTAGAGAAACTCTAGTTATCTCATCTCCTTTTCCGTCTCCGGCGACACCATGATAACAGTTTGTTCTATTACCCTAATTGGCTTAATCTAGGGCTAATTCCTCATTAGAATCATGCATTAGGTTTATAAATATTGCATTTAGAGCATACATGCGTATTTGAGCTTTGCATTTATCTTATAAATAATTATCTCCTAAGTTTAGTCTTTTATGAATAATGTAGGTGATAGGTCTCAAAGTGATTTGAAAAACTGAGAGATAAAGTTGGATAAGAGCATAAGCTATAGCTGAGCTAGGAGCTGATTGAGGAATAAAGATGAAATAAATGAAGATTGAAGACACAAGAATAAAGGAGGAAAGAGAGGAATTAGGATAACCCTACCCTATCCTAGAAACCTTAGGATAACCCTATTCCAGTACCTATCCTTAAACCAACTCAACCTTAGATATTTGAGCTCAAAAGCCAAAAACATGGATAGCATTATCCATGAACCTATTCACCCTATCCATAGTCCTATCCTACTATCCCTAACCCTAATCCACTTATCTAATACCCTATCCCTAGTCTAGAAATTGATGGTAACAGCATCATGGGTCCTAACTAGCCACTTTTAGTCCCACATCGTGCATCATTAGAACTCGCGCAGCTTATAATATGCAAAGGTGAAGAAAGCTCGTTGCCTCCAAACGCACGGGGTGAGGTCCCCTCGCATGCCCCTATGCACAGGCTTCACACGCACTCGCTCATGTGCTGTGGGTCTGGGCTGGATCCGTTTACCTGGTTACCCGGGTCTGACTTGGTCTGAAAGGGGATAATCTGAGGAGGGGGAGGGTTTTGTGCTGTAGCACCTCAAGATTCGTGCCAACCGCCCCCCCCCCCCTCCACCTGCATGTGTAAGCTCTTAAGACTTAGCCTTGTGAGGCCCTTATGCCTCTCTTCTATGGTGCTGTTGCCTTAGTGTTCTGTGGCCTTGAGGTTAAGGCATCTGCGCCTTGGTTTTACCAGCTGATTAGTTACTTTGACTTGCGTGGATATCTGATTGGCTGGTACTATTGAAACATTTGAGGGTTGGGTATTGTTGAGATTTTTGCTTAGACATTAGGGTTAAATTGGTGGTTCAAACCACCATTTTTACCCTAATCTTTTTATATTTTCTGCTTGACATCTAAGATATATTTTGCTATACATTGAGTATCAATTTTATTTCCATTACATTATTCTTTTTTATTATTGTGATTAGTGATTGGATTGATTATAATTACTCCCTACGAACGACCTCAGACTCATTTATTATTTTCAAGTTTATAAATTTAAATGCTGTATCGATTTTTGTCACTATACTATGATGCATTTTCCTAAATACAACAAATATCGACATAACATTTTGGTGCCGTTGCCAGGGAGCAACACGCATTTCATTCACTGATTACAATTTTGATTTGATACTAACTTGATTTCTCTGATTTGTTGTGATTTTGCGAGGTGAATCACGGGATTGAAGACACAACAACCACTCCAAGGGCAGGTAATTTCATTCCCTTCTTCTTAAGCCCCCTCATTTCTGGAAAGGATTAAAACAAGAATCAATTACGATCAACTTGCCTTATTTCATAGAATTAATCATCGGAGTTACCTAATTTGATTAGAGTTCCCAATCCTGATACTTGTGCCTATTAGGGACTTAAGGTGCCTTGGGCTATACACCTTCCTAATTGAGCCCTAGATGCCAATTTTGGAAAGAATTGGACTTGGAAAACAGAGCCAAATTGGGATTTCCATTTTAGGGTTTCAGGAAAACACACTTTCCTGATTTAAAAAGAATAGATTTCCCGCATCATGTGTTACCTAAACCCTGGTTGAACTAATCTAATCAAATGAACCCTAAAAGCAGACTCTAACAATCACTTGAATCACTAAAACTTAGGACCTAATAACCTGTTTGCAAACCACTCAAGGTGATTTTGGGACATTTACCGAACTCATCCTAAACTTTAGGGTAAGTTAGGTGAAGTTGACCCACCTTGTGGGTTAACTAACCTCCAACTTAGGTCACAAATCAATGTCAACTCTAAAGTTAAGTGAAATTCAAGGCACATACTCAGGATTAAAATTAGTAGACTTAGGAGTCAAGCTTGCTCATTCCGGTCTACTTGGATTCTCAGTGACAAGGAAGGTTGGCTGGGGGAAACCCTATAACCTGTGGGGACTCTCTATCGTGTAGGGGTCTTTGCGGGACTCTCCTTGGTTGCCCAAGTAATTCTTGGGTGAGTGATTTTCTGATCTGGAGGTATCATCCACCACGAACCTCCTTAGTCAGCTAAAGATTTCTGGGTGCCTTGATTGAGTCCATTACATATTCTGTCCCTCATCTGGTTCTATAATGCATGTTTGGGAGGAGGTCCTTAAGATCACCCTTGAGGCCTCCATTAGCTGTCCATTTTTATCGAGGCCAAGCCTTGACCCACTTGTTTGTGCTACTGCCCGATCAGATTGACATCTCTTCCGACTCTTCCATATCTGAGCCCAGATCTCCACCATCTGCATCCATGGAGAACTAGGAAGAAGAACCCAATCTTCAGAATCAATTACAGTGCCTTAACGATCTATTCTTGGCATTCATGAATCCCCTGCAGCGTCATCAAATGTGAGATCACTACAATCCCACTGCAGTGGCAATTACACCTAGGGTGCAAATCCCGGCTGGAGGGCTTGATACCGAACTGATGCTGAATCTGATTAATGCTATCCCCAAATTCCATGGCTTGAACTTCGAAGATCCCTTCTAGCATATCAAGTAGCTGAAACATTTAGCCCAGACCTTCGGGCATCTTGTTCAGAATCGGGACATCCTGCTCATGAAGATGTTCTCCTTCTCACTTATGGATAAGGCTACCCACTGGTATCAGACTCCGACTCATCCGATCAACACATGGGAGGAACTCCAATCTGAATTTCTGAAAAAGTTCTTCCCAGTTGGTCTCACGAACGCATTGAGGCACCAGATCACGCACTTCACGCAGAATGTAGGTGAACAACTTCATGATGCATGGGGCCGCTTTTTGGATCTCATGTAGAAACGCCCCCATCACGGAGTTCCTAAATGAGAACAAGTCCAGTCTTTTTACTAAGGACTCTATAAGGATATCAGTCTCTTTGTCAATGCAACCTGTGGTAGAACATCATGGGTCAACATGAAGATACTGTTTGGGAGATTCTAGAGAACATGTGCAAGAACTCCATAAATAATGAATCTATGGGTGTGTTTGATCAGACGACCACCCGTGCATTGATAAACACGCGAGGGGCACACGAGACTCAAGACCTATCCACATCCATTGATCTGGAGTTGGTGGCCAATCACTTGGATAAGTCTCTTTCATTGAGAAGAAGGTGGATGAGCTGACTTGACATTTACAGAGAGCCACCGTTGCACAGCAGAACACGCATGCGCAATCGCCCTCAAGGGGGAGGTTGTCCATAACATTCACCACCACTCTTATCAGGGGATGGACCCATATCCACCTCGTCTAATCCTGGTTTCAGAGGAAACTTCATACCTTCTTTAGTTGGGAGAACTCTGAACCCTCATTTTTTGACTTCTCTAGAGTTCCTCAGACCTGCAAGGATCTCCACTCCATCCAGAATGACCCATTCTCCAATACCTACAACCATGGATGGTGCAATCATCCCAACTTTATGTGGTCGGGAAATAATCAGAACACGAGACCATAATTCCAACGTCGACTATAGGCTCTACGCCCATATCAGCCTACTCAGCTTAAGCCCAATCCGAATTACCAATCCGGGCCATCAAGGGAAGATCAAATAAATTTGATTTTGCAAACCTGACGAAGAGAATTTTGCTTATTTATGAAGATGATTGTAATAAACTGATATGTCGTTGTAGTCGTGTGGTGGAAAATCTCTCAATCAAAGATTAAAATAGATATCAATTTTAAACCATAATATAAATGTCGTATCCACAAGGAGGATCACACCAAATAAACTCACAATAAGTTTCCATCTTGTTTACTAAAAAAAAAGTCTCATTCATTCATCCTAATGCAAAAGAGAGCACTAATAGATGAATCAACTAACCAATAAATTCTAATTGCTGAAAAGAGATGGACCAATCATGCAAATTCTCCTTCACTAGGATACTCAGTATAAAATCAATCAACCCAAATATTCAATGGCATCAAATGTAAAGTATAATATCACCATTAAATGTGAGGGTAATAAATAGGGAAGATAGTCATGCAATTTGATAAGTCAACTAATTAGAGCAAACTAAAGGGACTTGACTATAAATTCATTTAATAAATCTAATATAATATTCAAAATAAAAATCCAACAATGGCATAGCAATGTAAATATTAATACGTAATGAAACAGGGCATTCTCTTCGCCTTGCTCACACAATGGAGAAGGCTCGTTCATTGGCTGGCTAGCGTGAGGTGGAGGTCGACCGGATTACTGCCATCGTGTTGATGGTGGTGGCGTGGTCGATGGCGACTGGAGTTGGCCGATCAGTGGAGGAGGATGCCGACGTTGGTGGGTTGGCTAGCGCCGTGTGGGTGAGTCGAGCGGCTGTCGTTGTCGTCAAGGAAGGAACCATGGAGCGTGGAGGCGCTCAGGGTGAGGTTGACGTTGAAGATGGAAGCTGAAGTGGGCTCCTGTAAGCAGCAGGAGCGAAGGAGCTTTGGGTTCTTTTTTTTCTGGGTTGCAGGTGGTGAACAAGAAGAAGACGAAGGCGTAGGGGAGTAGGCAGGGGTGAAGGTTGATGGTGGTGTCGTTGGCGTGGATTTGACTGTGGGGTTTGGGTGCAGGGGGGTTGCGGTGGAGAGGATAGGTCTGCTGGAGGTGGGGGCGATGAGTGAAAGGATGGTGGTGGTGTTGGGTTGCTCTGTTAAAGTTGGAGAAGAGGAAGAAGAAGAAAAGGAACGGTAGGGGGGCGACAGTAGGCAAGGTCGTGGTGGTGATGGTGCTCTCTGCCGCCAAGCACCACCCGAGGGTAGGCGACGTCGACGAAGTTGGCTTCAATCCACAGTGCACTCTCCGGCCATGGTGTTTGCTTTCTTTACGGTGGTGAAGGATGGAGGAAATGATGGTAGCCTCTTTTTCCGATCGAGGATACCCCTCTTATTGTGCATGAGGGAGAGCGAGTCATCACTTTTGTTGAGCGAAACTCGGAGAGGTGTTGCATGAGGTGTTGCGAGAAGCATTGCGAGAAGCTCAGGGGAACAATTCATGCATTCTGCAAGAAGGAAGAGGAAAAGAAACAAATTGGGTTATTTGTAAAAATAATCTACAATAATGCATGAAATGCATGTCACTACAATGGAATGTATGAATATGCATACAAGCCCTTTATTTATAAATTAATCTATTTATATATTAAAGTATGCTACATACATGCAAATATTAATCTAGTAATTAGGCATTTAAGCATTTACTTAGCCCACAATTGTGGTCTCATCAAAACCTTGGTGATGAGTGTGTTTTTGCATAGAAACACGCTAACTAGATAAAATTTATACCAAAACTTCAAGGGAGTCCCAGGTCGAACATAGGGAGGCGAACGTTTGGTTTGTGAAATCCGCATTTCGCTTTTATTTATTTTTGTTGTTTTTGTCTTTTATGATTTCTTTTTGTATTTTTATAAAGCAAGAGATCAGATTGATGAAATCTAACTAATCTACTTGCAAAATGAGAGGGAGAGAGAGAGAGACAGTGATAGAGAAACAAATATTATAGCGGTGAACCAAACTGTTGATTACAACTAATTATGGGAAGTAAAACTACCCTACAAAAGTGATAAAAGGAATAAGATGAGGAAATCCCTGTCGATGGTCGCTTGGAGGACGGCTTGCTTTAACGACGCTTGGATGAAGGTGGTGGGAAGCTGGAGGAAGGAGAACGACGGCAGAGGGAGGAGGACGAGGCAGGATATTATCGTGGCGAGGATCTTCTTCCTGAAGGTGGTGAGAGGATGGCCATGGGATGCTCCACGAAGGGGGATGATAGGCAGGAAAAAATCTTTCTTTTCTACTCTAGAGGAGCATCCCAAGCTTCGGACAAGCTCTCTCTAGAGCCTTGGAGGTCGTGAGGGAGAGAAATGAAGAGATGAAGAAGAATGAGAGGGGTAAGAATCCTTTTATACTAGAGGAAAGGATGCATTTCGTACATAGGTCATTTAGTGACAGCCATAAGCATCGCTAAAGATCCACTGTAAGCGTCGTTGAAAGTCCAACTCACACGCCCTACGTGTGGCGCTCGTGTGCGCTCTACACACCCGTGTCGCGTGCGCCTACTGGCGCTCGCTGCTACGTGGCTCCGCACGCTACGTGCGTGCTATGTGCTGCCGCTACGTTGATGCATGCCCATGCTGCTGCGCACACCTGTGCGCTGTGCGCGCTCATGGGCAGCCTGGATAGTGCCATGTGACGCAATCTAGGCTGTCTATCTTCTTTCCTTTGTTGGGGTTGCTACAGAAGTCAAATTGAGTCGATTTTTTGCACCGATGGGTTGCGATCGTCGACTCGAATCCATCTGTGTGGTTGGATTTGTCATTTGAATCTCTGAATTGCGTCACCCAATCCCTTGGCTGTTGATCTTCCTCGGACTGTGTATGGTGCTATGGGACTTCGATCAAGGCGATTTTAGAGGTGTTCGACTTTGATCATCGTCCTGATCAAATTCGTATGATCGGATCATCAATCGAGGCCCTGAATTAAATCTACTTCTCTCCTGGCCATAAAAGGTCGCAATTAACCTAAAATTTATGCACATTATTCTAAATGTAGAATGATGTATGCTATGCAATATTTATAATATGGAATGCATATCTAAGCCTCGGAACATGCATAAATAGGCATTTTATCCTAAATAAATATGTCTACATCACCTGGTTGACATTCAAAAGACTAATGCGGCTATGCAGAAACAACACAAAGACAAGATCATAGAGGTTCAAAATCAGCTCGCACAGATGGCTAGGTATTGCCAGCCCAGTGCACTACCATCTCAACCTTTGTCTAATCTGAATAATGTGCCAAACCAGAGGCACGTTATGAACTCAAATCAGGGCCAAGCTCACTACATTTATTAGGCCCCTTTTGCTCCATCACCTGATGGGATGGAGGCTTCAACATCGTATTCGGGATATTAGCAGCAACCACCTCTTTTGCCGACTTCGAACCAGAACCAAGCAAGCCTTAATGCTGCTATCACCTGTAGTGGCAAATCAACTCAGGATCTACCTTATCCTAGCCGCTCTAGTTTTGATAGTTTAGAGCCTAACCTTAGGATGGTTATCCAGGATACCCCTATCCCAGATCTAGAGTCTGAACCAATCCTAGGCAAACCTACAGAGGTTCCATTACCTGAGGCCTTGACCAAAGGAAATAAGAAACCCAAACCCATGCCACTTGAGGAAGACCTGGTCAAGCTCTTTGTGGAAGTTCGGATAAACATCCCCTTAATGGATGTGATCCACCACGTGCCAACTTATGTGCGATTTTCGAAGGATTTAAGTACACCGAAGTATAACCCGCGAAACAAAGACGGGAGTCCGATTGTATTGTCTGAGCAAGCTAGCTCAATCATCTTGAGCAAACTCCCGCAAAAAGTGAAAGATCTTGGCACCCCTTTGATCTCCTGTAAGATCGAAATTAGAATTTGATCAGGCTCTATTGGGTCTAGGAGCTTCCAAAAACCTCATCCCTACATCCCTACCAGATCATTTCGAGGAAACTGAGCTAAAATTGACTGAGGTGAGTTTGTAATTAGCAGACAGATCAATCAAGTCTCCAAAAGGAGTTCTTGAGGATGTTCTAGTTAGGATTTGAGATTTCTACTTCCCGGTGGACTTCATCATATTAGATATGGATATTCCTGAAAACTTGAAAGATACATCGATCATCTTAGGGAGATAGTTCCTAACCACAGCTAGGGCAAACATCAATTGTGAAGAGGACTAGATCAAGTTAAAATTCGGGAACAAGACACTACAGATTGATATCTTTAAGGCCTAGAAAGGAATAAATTGTAGGGCAATTGAAGAAGTTTGCAATATTAGTTCTTTGGTTGAGGAATCGATTGTAGAGGAAAACTCGATTATCCCTGATCCTCAACCACAAGAAGCTCTTGGCCCATAGATAGAGAAGCCAAGAATTGATCCAGACCTTCCAATAGCTTTCACCCTATCTTTTGAGGCCCATCCTGAATCCCCATCTACTTCTGATAACCTGGTATTGGAATTGAAGCCCCTCCCAGATCATCTGAAGTATGTTTTCTTTGGTTCCAATCAAATGTTTCTTGTGATTATCAATTCCCAACTCACATCTGATAAAGAAACAAAGCTGATTATCAATTCCCAAGTCATCTAGAGACTGGATGGAACCATTGGATGGACTCTAGATGACCTGACTGGGATAAGTCCCTTATATTGCACACATCGTATCTACATTGAAGAGGGTTCACGACCATCTCGAGAGATGTAGAGAGGACTGAATCCGAATCTTCAAGAGGTTATGAAGAAAGAGATCATCAAGTGGTTAGATGCTGGTATCATCTACTCGATCTCTGATAGCCGCTGGGTTAGTCCCATCCAAGTTGTGCCTAAGAAGGCAGAGCTCACTGTAATGACGACTGAATTTGGAGAGACCATCCCGACTCGTATTGCGAATTCGTGGAGAGTCTGCACAGACTATTGGAAACTGAATGCCTCCACAAGAAAGATCATTTCCCACTCCTGTTCATTAATCAGATTCTTGATAAATTGGTAGAAAATCAATTTTTCTGTTTCCTGGATGGGTACTCTGGATATAATCAGGTGGCAATCCATCCCAAAGATCAATAAAAGACCACCTTTACCTGCCCCTACGGGACGTACGCATTCTGCAGAATGCCATTTGGGCTGTGCAATGCACCCGCCACCTTTCAGTGGTGCATGCTAGCCATATTCTACGATATGGTAGGTAAAGACCTTGAGGTCTTCATGGATGACTTCTTGGTTTTTGGTGAATCTTTCGATGATTGCCTCTTGCATTTGGTCCAGATACTACAAAGATGCATTGAAGTGAACCTGGTTCTCTCTTGGGCAAAAATCCACTTCATGGTTCCTGACGGGATCGTACTTGGACACCTTGTGCCTAAGAGAGGTATTGTTCGACCGTGAGACGCGTTAAAGATTAGTTTTATCGTTGTAGTGAAAATCACAATGAAACAAATAATATTTATAAAGTTCGGTGAATACCAAGTCATTCGCAGGGAGGCAAACACGATTTCTATGCTAAAGCTTTTTAAAAAGTTGTTCTAAACGAATATTTATATATTTATATATGTATATCTATAGGCATCAGATATCTAGATAATCAAAACCTTATTGCTATTTGGAAACAGTTTTTAACTATGAATAGAAATCACTATGCTAAGGAGAGAGAGAGAGATAGAAAGATAGAGAGATAGCAGATGACAATGCCACTTGTGGGATTCTTGTGGGAAGTGAGGCAGCACTTCAGATCTAGAGCGCTGGGATGAAGTCTGGAGAGGAGTTGTAGAGAAGGAGAGAGGCTGGAGATGTATTTGGTGGGAGTTCTAGTGGAAGATCTATTCAACAGAGGGGCCCTAGTCTTCCTTTATAGCTTTGATGAGGGGCAAAGAGGGCATCTTAGCCCTCCAACTTGTGCAACAACCTTGGTTTGATCAGATCCGTTGATTGGGAGACTTAAATTGCTCCCTCCACCATCTTAAGATTAATCGCATGCAATCGCGCATTTGTGGTGGCGTCAGATCTCGCGTAGGCATTCAATGGCCTTCGTTGCACCATGCGCTCGCATCCACACCCTCCGCTCATCATCCGATGGTTCAATTGAGATAGAGCGCACTGCTTGCTTGATTTGGTGTGCGGTGAGGCTCGAGCGCATGTCTCGTGCTTGTGTGCGAGTGCACTAACCAATGTGCTAAGGTGCGTTTTGTGTTGAGTTTAAGTTTTAGGCAACTCCGCTCTCAGTCGTTAGATGGAGATCCAACGGTTGAGATCTTCTCTTCACTGATGAGGGCGTGGCGAGGAGCGGTCGATGTGGCACGCTTGTGGCTGTTAGATGACAATCCAACAGCCCACAATGCATGAGAAGAGTGCTTCAGATATTGGGGGCACGGTGAGGGGTGGCTGTGATGGTGCGGTGTGGCGCCATCGTGGCCATCCATCTTCCTTGCATTGTAGAAGGTGATGTATGCCTCTAATTGAGATAATTTTTACACTGTTGTCCTTTTATCACTGATCTGGATCCATCAGTGTGGTCGGATTTTACATTTAAGGCTTGGATTTCTATCATCTTGCTCTTTGCCTCCATTCTTCTATGGATTGTACATGATGCCACGGTTGTCTGATCAAGATGATTCTGGAAGCATTGGACTCCCGTCATCATCTTGATTAGATCCGTATGGGCTGATTTATCATTTATGGCCACGAATCATCTGCTCTTAATTTCATCTCTCTTTTAGTGCATAAAATGACAATATTATTTATGTAGCTAAAAAACTAACTATGTGAATTACGACACTTATGCATGCGTTGTTCCTAAGATATGCTAGAATCTAACTTAATTCAAGTGGTTTAGGTTGCATGATTGTTGTGCAGTTAGGTATCCAGGTTGATTGGGCTAAGGTGCATTTGATTTCCAAACTACTTATGCCTACCTTGATCAAAGACATCAGATCGTTCTTGGGGTACGTCGGATTTTATCGTCCATTCATATCTGATTTTTCCAAGATCACACACCCATTGACGAATCTCCTCTCGAAGGACACGCCTTTCGAAATGACAAGTGAGTGCATTCACGCATTTAAAATACTACGTGACCGAGTCACCCAAGAACCGATCTTGCAATCTCCTAACTGGTCTCAACCCTTCGAGATCATATGCGATGCGTCTGACTATGCAGGAGCAGTGCTGGGTCAAAAAATCGACATGAAACTGGTGGTCATATATTACGCAGCAAGACACTGAATGAGGCTCAGCATAATTACATAATTATGGAGAAAGAGATGTTGGCCGTAGTATTGGGTCTAAAGAAATTCAGATCATACCTCCTGGGATCCGACATCATCATTTACTTGTATCACACTGCAATGAGCACCTACTTACGAAGAAGTACGCGAAGCTTAGATTAATCTGGTGGATCTTGCTGTTGTAAGAATTTGATCTTGAAATTCACGATAAGGAGGGAAAGCAGAATGTGGTAGCTGACCATTTGTCTCGCCTTCCTTCTTTGGTTATTGACCCATCAGGACCTATTATTGAGCACTTTCCGGCTAAGCATCTCTTGGTCATTAACGGACTTCCTTAGTTTTCCGACATTGTGAACTACTTGGTTACGGGGAAAGTCCCGCCAGATTAGGTGACCTCTCGGCAGGACAAGTTGATTTCTGATGCCAAGTACTATGTCTAGGAAGATTTGTATCTTTTCCACATCAGTAATGACCAAGTGACCCGGAGATGCATTCTTGACGACGAGGTCAATGATGTCATCTCATTCTGCCAAGATCAGGCTTGTGATGGCCATTGCTCTGGGTGTAAAACCATAGCAAAGATCCTCCAATGTGGGTTCTTTTGGCCCACAATGTTCAAAGATGCACAATCCTTTTGTAGGGCATGTGCCTGTTGTTAGACCCTCGGCAACATGGGCCCGTGTGATATGATGCCCTTGAATCCGATCATCGTGTGCAAAATATTTGACATATGGGGAATTAATTTCATGGGACCCTTTCCAGGATCTACCGGCTTCGAGTATTTTTTACTTGCTATTGATTGTGTCTCGAAGTGGATCTAAGTCGTCCCCACTAGGACCAATGATCATAAAGTTGTTCTTCGATTCATTTAGGAGAACATCTTTTCCATATTTGAGGTTCCAAAATCCATCATCAGTGATGGTAGGTTTCATTTCGTGAATGTGCACTTCTAGTCCCTGACGAAGAAGTACAGGGTGTCACATCGTATCTTAACTCCTTATCACCCTCAGACTAATGGATTGGTTGAACTATCCAATAGGGAGATCAGAAGATCCTTCAGGTCATTGTTCGGCCTGACAGGAAGGATTGGTCACCCACTTTCTGGAAGCCCTATGGGCCTATAGGACCGCCCATAAGGCCCAGTTAGGAATGTCTCCCTTCGGACTCGTATACAGGAAGGCATGTCACCTCCCCATAGAAATGGAGCACAAAGCTTATTGGGTAGTATGGAAGTGCAACCTAGATCTCACGAAGGCTGGAATCCACCGTCGGTTGCAGATGAGCGAGATCGAGGAACTACGCAATGACGTGTATGAGAACTCACGTATTTATAAAGAGCGGGTCAAAGCCTTCCATGACAGGCACATTTTGCGGAAACCTTTCCACCTTGGTCAGAAAGTATTACTCTTTGATGCCAAACTCAAGCTCTTCCCAGGAAAACTCAAATCGAAGTTGATTGACCCATTCCTCATGAGACAAGTCTTTGGAAATGGAGCTGTCCAAATCAGCGAACTCAACCATGACTTAGAACTATTTGTCATAAATGGTCAGAGACTCAAACCGTTCCTTCAACTCACTGATTTGAATATGGTTGCAATATCTTTTGATCTCCATTTTCCCTAAGGTACATTGCACCCGGCTGATGGCATTAACCTTAGTGCTTAATGGAAGGCAACCTGTCATTTTACAAAACTCGAGACCCTTCTAACCTATCTTTTCGCTGAAATCATATTACACTTTAGGGTTTGTCCGTTAAAACAACCGACTCCACCTTTGATACTTGTATTAGAGCTAGAAATCATCCCCAATAGTTATCCCGACCCATTCAACACCCACGAAACCTATTGTAATGTATGATCTAAGCTGAACTCGAACCCACATAATTTACAATGGGGAAATTGTAAATCTTAGGCATGGGGGGGTAGTAAAGTGCAAAACATTGTAAAAATCAATTCATGGAGGGAAGGCAGAAATTGATGGTAGATTTACCAGGTTTCAGACCAAGGCCTAATGTGGTGGACACCTATGCATGGGATGGCAAGTACACAGCTCATCAAGCCTATGGAAAGATCATAATCTTGGCAGAGGTAGGGGGAGTGACCACATTGACAAGAAACTATGGCTATTGAAGATCCCCCTCATAGTGCAAATTTTTTTATGGTTATGTAGAAGAGAAGGTTTAATCACTGGCAACCTCAGGCATAAGAGGATGGGTACTTCTTTAAATGAATGTCATCTTTGTGGGATGCAAACCGACAGTCTACCTCACATTTTTTCTTCTTGTTTGGTTACTGGCACGGTTTGGAGAAAAACCTATCAGGAACTGCTCCCACCTTGGGAGTCTGTGTGGAAGAGCTTTGTGACACCTGGGAAACCACATCTGCTTATGGCAGTGACCCTTTGGTGTGTGTGGAGGGCGAGGAATGAGAGATTGTTTCAGGAGAGACCAGTGTGCTGTGAGCAAATTATAAGTGAGTGATGGACACTCATACATAGATGGGGATCTAATTTGTAGTTCTCCTTGCTGTTCATTTATCTTATTAAATAAAATGCCCTCCCGAATTGCTATCGTAACACGATAGCTTTCCTATCACTTTTCAAAAAATCAATTCATGGAGGGGTTTCATGTTAAAAAAATGGAGAAAGGAGAAGGGAGAGGACGATTTTGAGCTGAATTGAAAACAATTGAGGAGGAGAAAAGAAAAGAAAAAGTGCACTCAAAAGAAAGAAATGAGATAGTCCCTTGTGATTGAGTATGGAATTCACCTAACTTCTAGGCTGGATTGAATGATGAATTATGACCTGGAAGGCTAGAACCTAGGAAATTAGTGACGAGTACCGACCTTAGGCCTCTTGGGCCTATTTTAGGGTTTAAACACTCATGTATTCGTTAAGATCCAGATTAGTCCTCAAGAGGTTGAAATTACAAACCTGTTGTATTAAGTCTAAGGCTTAGGAATTTTTCAGCCCGGTTGCCTGCCCTTTGGTTTGTGGGGCTTGGTAACCTAAGCACTCAAAATCCACACACCAGTCTGGTTTAGTGCACTTAACAAAGAAATAATGCCAAAAGGTGTTCTGTTATGAAAAGTCATCTCAAAGATCTAGCTTAGGAGTGGCTCGAAAACACAAGTTGATTGGGCAAGTTCCTAGCGCGGAGAGGTGGAATGAAAAATACTCCCCTCGAAGATGCATAATGGCATATCGTCTCCTTTGTGCCTGTCTCCTAGGATATCTAAATATCTTGTTGGGGGCATGTAAGCACCTTGTGCTGATTCAGGTGCCATGGGTGGCATTATTCCAAAGTGTTGATTGCTAGGTCTTGAATTTAGCTACAGAACATTATAGGCGACACTATCCCAAAGTGTCGACAGCTAGGGTTCTGGGGGTTGCCATGGGTGGTACTATCTCAAAGCACCGAAAACCAAGGACCCTTCGAGGATTGATGGTGGGGACAAGGAATCCGATACAAACTATGTTTAGGGCCAATCTGAAGTTGGATTTAGGGAGATATAAAAAGAAAAGAGAGAAAACTCTCAAAATGAAAAATCCCTCTCTTTCTCTCTCTTATCGAAATGCACTGGCAAGTTGAACTTGAACTCAATACATTTACGCACGAGTGCCGTAACCATTGGGGTCAATGAACCTTTGGGCAGTTTTTGCGGGCCTTAGAAACCTCGCAGTAGACCTAAGGGTAAAGTTAGGTAGGTCTGGATCTTGGTTGGTACTTGAGTACCTCTAGGCCTATTATTGTTATTTTGATCTAATTTCTAAAGATGCAGCTTAGTAGGGCATCTTGATGGTTACATTCGACTTAGAGATCTAGTTTGATCCATAGGATTTTGCTAGGGACTAGCAAAAGTTAGGTATGGGGATATGATGGTAACACCATCATGGGCCATCACTAGTCACTTTTAGTCTGTTTTGAATGATAAAAGTCCCTACCTAATCATCTGAGGGTCACAACTCTGTGTCATTCCGATTTGAGAAAAGAACAGAGAATTAGGGTTAATTATGTAATTTTAATAGCACATCACAAACACAGATTAACCATGGGATCACTCAGGGGTTAAATGAAGGTCAAATGAACTTAAAAGTAGAAAAAGTGGGTCAACACTGACAGAAATAAGGTTTCACGCATTACAAGGGCGAAAATAGTGCACAAAACCCTAATGTTGGGAGGATCGAGATTTGTGATATTTGGGCTAAGAATGATCGATGTGGAAAAGCCTCGTTTCTGCATCAGATGCTTCCATAGTTTGACGATCATATGGCGGTTGGTATCACCTTTTGATGGCGCTTCGCAAGAGAGACCCCCTCAGCAGGCAGAGATTTGAAAGGGGAGACTAGAGGTCTGGGGCCTACCATTACATCTGAGGATGCGTGGTGTTGTGGAGAAGGTAATTGCAGGGTTTGCGACGCTTGAAGAGGGTAGTGAGGTGGGGTTGCAGGAAGGGGATGGAAGGTCGCTAGCGTTGGATGTTAGAGTGAATAGAGGGGGGCCAGTGTTGGAGAAAATCATTCTCCGATATAGGGGGAGTTCATGGTTGCTGCGATTGAAAATCCTTTTGGTGAAGTAAAGGTTACCCAAGCAAGAGGATGGCAGATCGTTTGTAAAGGTTGTTAGTGGAAGGAGTGGGCCCAAATGTGATAGAATCATCCATGAAGATCGCCTAGAACCTAAGAAGAGGAAGGAGCACCATGAATATGAGGTCATGGAGGAGGAGACAGAAGATGTGGAGCAACCTGTCAGGGTGGTGGCTGACAGTATTGATATGAGAGAGGATCAAGAAGCTGGCAGTGCAATGGAGGGAATTCAAGGTAAGAATCAGGGGGATATGCAAGATGGGAAGGCAGTTGATTGCGTAGCAAGCATAGGTCTTAATTGACCTATATTAGGCTAGAACTTAGCATAAGTTAGGGTAATTCATGCATGCATAAGCATTATCTGCATCTTTACTGCTTTAATTTAGCTATGCATAAAATAATGTTATAATGTGCTGATTAAGTGCATTATGTCGATTGCAGGCAATAAGCTGATTAGGAGCTAGATCTGGAGCAGGATCTGAAGCTGGATCAGGAATAACGAGTGTTGCAGCAGAGCTGGAGTAGAAGACGTAGATTATATGTAGGAATAATGATGTAAGGGAGTTAAAGGTTTGCTATTCTATTAAGTAGGAATAAAGCAGTAAAATATGAAGAGCTTAGGTCCATCCTAGCCCTAGGATAGCCTAGAGACTTCCCCAAGCCTTAGCAACCCTTAGATTAGGTCACAGCACCCTAGGAAGCCCTAAAACCCTAGTCCCAACCCTTATCTGGACGTCCAGATAAGTTTCAGGACGTCTAGGATCCTTAGCCAACTCCCGCACACCTCAAACCCACTTCTGCAGTGTTATTGGACGTCCAGACACTTTGTCAGACATCCAATTTCTACAGAATACCCAAAACAGAACCTAGATTTCCCCCTGACTCAGATTGGAAGTCTAGAACTAAAACCTGGACTTCTGACTTTTGAGTATAAGTCATCTGATCACATTTTTGGACATCTGGTACTGGTCTCTAGTCTCTATTTTGAGATTCAAGCCTTGATCTTGGATCTCTAGCTCCCTAGACCTAATCCCAACCCCATAGGAACCTAAATTAAGGTGTCCTAAGCCTAGTACATCACCTCTAGACCTACCTAAGGACCTAATTAGGTCCTTACCAAACCCAATTGGCTTAGATCAAAGTCAATTACCTTCACCTAAGTCAATTGGACTCATTGAGTCCAATTGAGCTTAGATCTTAACCCACACAAGTTCAATTGGACTTTGTGAGAGTCCAATTGACCTAAACCCAACCTAATTGAGTTATTTCACTCTCAATTAGGTTCACACTCATTCAATTAAACTTTGGTTGAGTTTAATTGCAAATTCCCCTTAGTAATTAGGGTTTGTAACCCTAATTCAAGACATACACCTACCTAAACCCCCTAGGACCTAACCTAAATCACCTAGCCACATAGAGCATGACCACACACACACACACATTCACGCACACACACTTCTCTAGAGTTCTCTAGAACTCTCTTGAAGTGGCACCACCTCTTGGTTGCCAAATTTAGCAACCAAGAGGCATTCAAATTGAGATCCACATTTTTTGGATCTCATAGCCATATGGCTGGCCACTCTTGGACTCTCTCTAAAGAGTTCCACACCTCTCTAGAGAGAAGCCCTTAGGTCTATGAAAAGACCCAATGGGTGGCCATTTGCACCCATTCACTTCCTTGGCTCCATTCACATCCACCTCCACTTAGGCTAGCCACTCCATCTCCACAAGTTCACCACCACCATGAAGGACACCATGCCGAGATGCTGGATCACTCCTCTCGCTCTCCAAGGGCTGGGGTAAGCTCCATTGGCCGTCCCTCATTCTTCTCTCGACCACTTCAAAGCCTTCGGGGACCACCTCTGAATGCCATTTTGTTCTGCTAGATCTATATTAGCAGTTTATGCTCTTCATAGTTTTACTGATTTTTTATTAGTGCTTAGTAGCGTAGTCCTTATTCTCCCCAAATGATGCATGCAAAATCCTTCTGTAGATTCTTGTATGCGATCATTTTTTGGTAGCTAGATTTACATTCTAAGCATTTCTGTACAAGCTTTCCTCTACAGTTCTTGCTGCAACAACTCTCCAATGGAATGAATGAAAAATGCATTTATATATATATATATATTTATATCTCCATGTTTTGAAATCACCATGAGCTTATTGATTGCCGTCCTGTTTGCGTGATTCAAGTTGCCTGTCTTCAATTGTTTATCTATTTTGCAACAAGCATGTTGTTTCCTGAAAATATAGAAAATCTAACAATAGACGCATTTTCTATAAACAGTCACCACCTCACTAGAATCGTGCGCATAGAAACTCACACGTTCACCTTTGTGATTTATTTAACACATGCGCACGTAATCAGAGTTCATAATAGAAGTGGTAAAATCTTAATTAGGAGATTGGAAACTAGTGTGTGATTTTATTCAGAGTAAAGTGGTATAAGATTTTTTTTTTTTTGAAACAAGCAAAGTGGTATAAGATCGAATTCTAAAGTAGAACAAACGCCTTCCAGAGACGAACGACCAAGACTCAAAGTCTCATTTTCTTTTTAGAAATATTTTTGTTTGATCGTATTGCACACTATACTATGATGCTTCCCCTATCAAAAACATGCTTTATGCTAACAACAAATGGTGCCGTTGCTGGGGAGGCAATGCCATTTTCTTTGATTTCGATCTTTGAAACCATCACTGACAAATTTGCCTCTGCTTTGTTTCTGGATGTGTAGGAAAAATGGAAAAAGAACGGGATCTGCGCACACAACGAGCACGGAAAATAAATCCAGGTGCACATCATCTCAGTTTTAGATTAGGTTTTACTTTCTGCAACTTCCTTTGAAAAAAAATTTTACTCATTTTCGTGAAAAAAAAGAAAAAAAATCAAAGAAAAAAAATTTGAAAAATCTAGATTAAGTTTCTTTTTGAATCCTAGGTTAGTTTGGAAAAAAAAAGAGATATTTTCTTTGAATCCTTTGAAAAATTCTTTTTGAAAAAAATTGCAAAAGTTCTAGAAAAAAAAAACATTTTTGGTGAAAAACTTAGACTTCAAACCCAAACTCTCTCTAAAAGCTTTTCCATCACCTTCTGATTTTCTGCCAGATTTCATGTCTGATTTAAAAATTCGATTGCCGAAAAAATAGTAAGCAAAAAATTCTGAAATTCGGGCCACACTTTCATTTTCAAACCATCTTTCCAAAGCCACTATTCCTTTGAAAAAATTTCAAGTATAAAATTTTTAAAAATTTGCGAAGTGCATGGGAGTCAGACTGACCCAAATTTCAAAAAGCAATTTCGAGCAATCTGCAAATCTGTTTTGACTTTAAATGGTAGGGTTTGAAATCTAATCTCATTGTATTTATTTTCCATAGTTTTTCCAAATTTTTAAAGGTCATTTGATACTGTTTCAAGGTGAAAAACTGACTAGGGGTCAAAATTCCATATCTGACCCCCTGACATTCAAAAATCCCTAAAAATTTGATTGAAATATTAAAAATTCCAAAAAAATATTCTATGGAAAGATAATTGAAAAAGGAATCTACTCAAAAAATTTCAAGTTAATTGGATTCCAATTATTGTTAGAGAATGAACATTACTTTTGTGGTCTACTGAAAGAGAACAAACCCTAGAAGTGCATGAACCTTAGGTTGAACCTTTAGGGTTACAACTTAGAGACCACTCTTTGGGCTAACCTATACTTAATCAAGTCTAGCACTTAGCCAGTGAGCTTGGTCACCTTGTGGGCCACTCACCAAGAGAAAACCCCAACTGAAGAAAACGGGCTAAAATCAAGTCTAAAACACGAAATCAACCCGAATTCGTTGTCATACTACTGGGTGTTTTCAACCTCTCTTGCCAAACCTGGTGACTAAGCCTATAGGGCAGTGTCAAACGACCATGGCTCGGGGGTTAATGGAACTAGAGGCATAAGCCAAAGGAAGAACCTTCCCCTTAGTCCCCTCGTAACTAGACTGGCTGGGTCAGCTTCAGAGGCGGGAATCACTTTCAGTCTGTTGAACAACGAATTTTTTTTCAAGAATTCAAACTTCTAACGAAAAATCTAGTCACCAGATCCATAAGGACCATTTGATTGACAGGGCCTTAGCCTTGTCCTACTTGGCTACACCAACCCAGGGGTTCGGTGGTGTATGCGAGGAAGGAGGTCACTTAGACCTCACTTGGTTGGACCTTGGGAGCCACTCCCAAGGAGGCGAGTCACCTCACTGGGACCATCTTCCCTCCCCCCCACTTCTTCTACTCCCAGAGCCACCATGGCTAATCCTGGACCTGGACTTAGACCGAGTTAGGATATTGAGAATTTGGACCCGATGGCTCATCAGGAAGCCCGGGTAATCGAATCCGAGGAGCGGCATCGGAAGAGCATGGATTGCATCTTAACGGCGCTTGATAGGATGCAGCACCCGCCACGAGGAGAACAACTGCGGGATTTCTACGACCTAGCTGCATAAATCATCGCACCACTGGTCAGAATTCCCGCAGGTGGAGACGCGTTTGAGCTCAAGCCCAATGTGATAGGGTTGATCAGGACTCACTCCTATGGGAACTCAAGTGAAGATCCGTTCTAGCACCTTGAGGACCTGAGTCGACTCGCTGAAACGATTCGACCCAGGAATATAGATCTCGAGATTGTTCTAATGAAGCTTTTCCCATTCTCTCTGAGGGACAAAGCTTCATACTGGTTCAAGACCATTGGGAAGCCAATTAGAACCTGCCCGGAATTACGATGTGAATTCCTGCAAAAGTTCTTCCCAATCGGTTGAACAAACGCGATGCGACGCACAATCATTACTTTCTCCCAGGGAGCTAGGGAGAAGTTACATGAAGCTTGGGACAGATTTCACAACCTTCTCCGGAAATGCCCGCATCATGGTATACCTAGATGGCACCTGGCTCAGATCTTTTACCATGGGCTGGATGACACACATCGGTATCTGGTCGATGCATCTAGCGGCGGGAACTTCCTCGTGAAAGACGAGAATAGCGCATTTGAGCTGTTTGAATCATTAGCGAAGAACTCGATGAATGCTGCATCCATGAACTAGTTCCAATGGCCTAGTCAGCAACGGGTTGGTGTCCACGAGGCTCACACCAAGTCTATTCGAGCCGACATGGATATCATCGTCAAGCAGCTGGATAGAATAAACTTAATCAAGAAAAAGATTGACCAGATTAGTCAAGGTCAATCTGACTTGAGCTCTATCGCCTCAAGACCCTCCTATGCACCCCGAGCCCCTCCTGCTCGAGTTAATCTACTCACTCGGGATGCATCTTCTCCGTATTTACGAGATCTCACATATCAAGATCCCGTAAATAATCTAGATCTGGCACCTTACGACCAGGGTTACGCACCACTCGCAGATTATAATGCGTATCCCCTTGACGGATATATGTCTCAGACATCTTCGACCTACAAGGACGTCAGTGCTATCCAAGGATACTGGTGTAATAACCCGTATTCAGAGATGTATAACCCTGGTTGGCACCAGCATCTAAACTTCTCTTGGTCTGGTAATTCACAAAGAACATAGCAAGATCCACACTACCAGACCAAGCAATACGGGAATGTGCAAAACATGTACCTTAGGCAGCAGCCATTCCCGTCTCAGCAGCAGTAACCCTGCTCTTTATACCAGCCGCTGCACCAAGCTGCCAACCACCCTCCAAAGTGGGTTGACCCTTTGGAGGCACTGAAAGAGGAGCTGCAAGAATCAATGAGGAAATCCACACAAGATAACTTACAGATTATGAAGGCGATGGCTGATCAGATATAGACTATACATAACATGTAGAACCAACTATTACAGGAGCATAGGACTCAGGGAGCCTTGCCCTCCCAACCCATCCCGAATCCTCGATATGTGCAGAACCAGGGTGCCCCGCCTAGGTATCAGGCACCGCAGGGATAGGCACATGCCATACTACAGGTGCCTCCTGCACCACCCGGTTATGCGCAAGGCTAGCCCCTTTGCAGAACCCTGCGTATTCTACCCCTTCCGCTCCCCCACCAACTCATGGACAGCAAGCCGATGCACATGCTGTCTCTTTGAGGAGCGGAAGGAAGACATTTGACCCACCACATAGGCAGGCGGGTCCTGATTTTTCCCACCCTTTACCGTAGGCAGGTTCAACTCCTTCAACTCAGGAGACACCTACGGTAGATAAGGGTAAGAGGCCACTTAACCCTGAGATTCCCGTCCCTTTTCTTGAGGCTCTGACACAAAATGCAGTATGGAAAAGGACATGCGGAATTTTGAGGACCTAAAATCAATGTTCAAGGAAGTACATATTCAGGTCCCTCTCCTCGAGGCAATCGATCACATTCCTGCTGTCACTAGGTTCTTCAAGGACTATTGTACCTCGAAGCGACAGCTGAGAATTGGACAACAGGCGGTATGTCGAAAGAGGCTAGCACCGTGATTCTAGCTGACTTACCGTTGAAGAAGAAAGACCTTGGTACCCCACTCATATCCTGCTTCTTGCAGGATTTTCCATTTGATCGGGCCCTTCTAGATTTGGGTTCGTCCATTAACCTAACTCCCATTGCCGTATTTGATCAATTTCAATTTAGGGAGTTGAAGCCCACCTCGGTCACAGTTCAACTTGCCGACAGAGCAGTCAAAACACCGAGGGGGGTGGTTGAGAACGTGATCGTGAAAGTTTGCGGGTTCTGCTTTCCCGCAGATTTTTTGTTCTCGATATGGAAGTTCCTCCTAATCTCCGATGTTACGACCACGGCATCAAGCGACGTTTAAGACGTCTGGGAAGTGGCCCAGACGTCTGGAAGCCTTCCCAGACGTCTAGAATTAAATTTTTTCGATGTACGGGTTCGCATCTGCGCGCATGCGCACGCAGACTGAACCCGCCGCCTTCCTTCTTCTCTTTCCCCTCCCTCCCTGCAGATGCAGCCTTTCCCCTTTCTCTCTCCCCACGGCTGCCTTACAAATAAGCCTCTCCCTCTCCCTCACCCTCACTCCACCGCCTTCTTCTTCTTCTTCTCCCTGTCAGCGAGAGAGCACGCAGGCGAGAGCGACAGCAGCGACTGCTGCGGGTGTGTGAGGAGGAGGAACTGTTGCGAGAGGAAGAAGGAGCTCGACCACGAGGGTGCGAGCTTGCCGGGGTAGCTAGAGCCGACCGACGGGAGAGAGGCAAGCGTGGGGTGCCGCAGAGGAGCTGCTGCAGCTCAAGCAGCAGGCGGACGCAGCGCGGCACAGTCGTGTGCTGCGGGTGAAGAGCGAGAAGGTTCTGATTGTGGGAAAAATTTCCCAGAATCAGACATTTGGACTTACGTCCAGACGATGCAGAAGACATCTGGAGGAAGGTCCAGATGTCTGACAGGTACGTTATTTTTATCTTCTCCTTTCGCGTGTACGACCATGCAACCGTTCCGCCGAGGCCTTCTGCACCTTTGCGTGATGAGAGCGGGTGTGTGTGTGTGCAAGATTTGTTCAGGAAGGCACAAGGGCTCGCCATCCCACACAGATCAGACATCTGGGCACGGCACCAAATGATGGAGAGGGCCTCCAGACGTCCGGGGTGACAATCGAACGTCTGGAAACTAAGTCCAGACGGTCCAGCGGCCTTCTGGACGTCTGAAGGACTGCGTAGACCAAGGTATGACTTGAGCTATCTTTTAAGATGTCTGGAAGAAGTTCCAGACGTCTGATTTTGGACAGACGGGTTGTTTTTGAACCGTTTAGGGTCCGTTCGGAGTTTGCTTTCCGCATTTCAAGTTTCGTTCTTCCCAGAATTAGTTCCTCTACCTGTTTACAGTAATTGTATACTGTTCTGAGTAACACTTTGTGTTGACCCTTGTGTTAGGACCCCGTTCCGTTGTGGCTCTGGGGGTTGCAGAGGCGTGCGGAATTGCTGACCATGCCCCCACTACTCACGGTTTTGCGGGTAGAGTGGCCCTTTCAATTATTTATCAGAAATTATGCAATTGTGAAATAATTAATAGAGTCTAGGGCATTGCATGAACCCTAGGGCTGAAAAATTAGATTGAATGATAGATCCTAGGGTATTGCATGAATCCTAGGACTGGAAAACTAGATTAAATGATAGATCCTAGGGTAAGGCATGAATCCTAGGACTGGAAAACTAGTTGAATATATACATTGCAATCTTGGAAAAGTAGAAAGGAAACGATAACTGCCTGTAAATTGGTTAACAGCTGCCTGTTTATGAATGAATAATTACTGTTGAGAACATGGATTATATGGATGTAAAGCTGGAACGGTGAAACCTAAATTGGCTGAGTTAAAAGAGCATGAACCCTACGGGGAATTAGGAGTAGAACTCCTGGAAAGTGAATGGAATAGAATTGGGGAAGTGATCTAGCCCTTGAGTACCAAGTACCAAGGAGAGCAACTGTCCCCCCTGTTTAGTGCAGAGCGGAGCCAGCCGCCCCAAGGACCCGGGGTTAGGTCTGGCCACTTTGTATCGACTTTTGGCCCTTGTGTACGCAGTACCGAGGAGAGCTACTAGTGTAGGGAGAGCACTAGCTACCCCACGGGCCCCGAGGTTCTGCTAGCCCTCCTACACAAACTTGTTAGGCCCATTGGGCAAACCAGGGTAGTCAAGCGAGGGTGCGCAGACTGTGGAGGGGCAAGACCCCTGTTTGGTTACTGTGGAGGGGCTGGACCCCTGTTACTGAGAGGGCACTACCCTATACTGGTTTCGTGTTGTGCTTTGGGCGCACCCGTTAACGAAAACAACTGACCGCGTGCCAGTGCGGGGTAGCTACCCGTGCGTTTATTACGCGTGTTGTAGTCACCGTTACGTCTGTCAGCGACCTTGGGGTGGTTGACTGAGAGTAGGACCACCACGGGGGACTCTCCCGGTCAGGTGAGCACCACGTGTTACTTCTACTTTTCGGAAAATACTGCAATCAAGATCGTTCCCACGAGGAACATTCAAGATCAAGAGAAGGATCTGAGAAATAAATTAATAGTGAATAAATGGGAAAATATAAAGGAAGAAATTAAAAATTATAACAGCTACTGTCCACCATACTGCTTCTTAGCTTTTAGTTGCCACTCTACTCAGCGTTTCGCTGACGTGTCACCTTTGTTACCTTTTCAAGACCAGGTGTTGAGCAGCCAGAGTTGGCGGCTGCAGAGGGCACTGGGCCTAATAGAGCCCAGTAGTGTTACTTGTATAGTACACACTTGATGTAAACACATTTACACTACTTAAAATGTCTATTTATGCATGTTCTTAAGCATATGATTGCATTTCACGATATAAATATTGCATAACATGCGTCATCTCGCATTTAGAGTAGTTTGAATAAAATGGAGGTTAATTGTCTCCTTTTATGTACTTGGACAGGGCAAACATTTTATCGGGGCCTCGGATCAAAGATCCAACCGTATGGATATGATCAGGGCGACGATTGGAGTTCAACGACTCCAAGATCGCCCTAATCAGGCATCCGTAGCATCAGATAGAGACCGGGGAACCCTAGAAAATCAGGGGTCAGGATGGTGTAAATCCACACTTCAGATGACAAATCTGACCGTACGGATGAATTCGGATCGACGATCGCAGCCCAACGACACAAAAATTGAGTCAATCCGACATCTGTGGCACCATCTACAACTTCCAGAAGATGGACGGCCAAGATGCTGCCACGTGGCACCATCTTGGCCGCCCAAACGGTCGCACGCAACCTCAGCAGTCTCCACATCCGCCTTTCCCCACTGTTGGATTAAGATCCAACAGTTGCGACACGCCCGCGCTGAAGTCAGGCGCTCGACAGAAACGCGACCCCAGCGCGTTGGTCGAGCGCTCTAACGCGAAGCAGGGACGCCCGTTCGAGCCTCGCCACGCAGAATTTGGCGCGGTGGCGCGCCTCCGATCGACCGCACGATCGCGATCCAACGGCCACGCACGCTCAATCAGGACGACGCGCGATTGGACGCCCGCGCGTAACGCGCGATAGCACGTGGGCGGGCGCGCAGCGTAGCGGGCGAAGATGCGTCGTAAGCCGTCCGATCTCGCGATTGGACGTCTGAGACTTCGCGGACGTGCGTAGGCGTTACGCACACGGGCAGCCCAGTGGGTGCACGTGGGCACGGCGGCGACGGCCACGTCGGGGCTTTAGTGAAGGATTTATCCGTCACTAAAGACCCCTTATTTATTATTTTGAAGATGTAATGTCCATTTTGCCCCCACTCCTTGCAACTATAAAAGAAGACCCCCTCCATATGAAATTTTCATCCCTTCTTTCTCCTCTCTACCCCTCCAAAGCTCAAGAGAAGCTTGTCCCACACCCGGGATGCTTCTCGCGGGATAAAGTCCAATTTTCGTTCCCCTTCGGAAGTGGATCCCGCGACGACGACGGCGTGCTGCTTCGTTCCCGTTCTTCTGCTTCGTCCTCCTTCGTCTAGGCGTCGTCCCGTCCGGCTCGTCCTCCAAGCAACCGTCGAGGAGGATTTCTCTCTCCCTATTCTTTTTACCGCTTTCTAGTATAGATTTACTGCTTTCTAGATTAATCTACTCGTCCTCCAAGCAATCATCGAGGAGGACATTTCTCTCTCCATTCTTTTAATGCTTTCTAGAGTAAATTTATCTCTTTCTAGAGTAATTGTTTTATGCTTTCTAGTTGTAATGAACAATCTCTTCAATACAAAAATTCCTTGTTTATTCTACATCTCATTTTGATTTCTCTGTGTAATATTCTCCTTCTCTATTACTCTCTCTCTCTTCTATTTATTGTAAATAATTAGATGATTTTAAATTGAATTATTCTGTAACAAATAAAAAGAAACGCGTAGTTTTTAAATTAAACGTCTGCCTCCCTGTGTTCGACCCGAAATTTTAATTTCGGTATAAATTTTATTTGTTGAACACGAATTCTTCGCTTTCGAACTACAACGACAGGTTTTCCAAAACCAAACACGTTAGCGTAGGTTCGTAATCGTTCAACACCACTGTACATTTCTTCCCATTGTAGTGAGTAGTTCTGTTACCCCTGTACTCTTTTTGTTGTAAGCTTCATGTTTATGTACATGTTTATTTTCTTTACTGTTATGGTGGTGTATACTGTAGTATTTCTTTCTTTACTACTGTATTTTGTTACTGCTAGTTATATACATGGTGAATGTGGTTTATTTTACTGCTCTTTTGGTTACTTTCTCGCTGGACGACTGGGTCTTGGGATCAGTCGAGTCGGCCCGATTCTCATATCTCGTAGGGATTCAGGAACCAGGTCGTTACATCCGAGAAGCACCGATTATTTTGGGTCGCCCATTTCTGGCGATAGCCTGAGCGAACATTGATTGTGCATCTGGGTGTATGAAGATAGCCCTAGGTAATGAGTGACTTCGACTAGACATATTCAGGGCAGCAAAGAACCTCGACTGTGATTGAATAGAGGAAGATGGTGAAGACGAAGATTCGGCATACTGTGGTAACATTGAGATCCTTTATGATGACCCAATGTCTCATTCGTCTACACTATCAGGGTTCTTGGACCTCGATCCACACAGGACTGAAACCGCTGCACTACACATATCTCCCCGAGGATTTGACTGTTTAGGGTGTGCTTCTTACCACAGCACCCTTGAATCCAGCTATCCTGATCCATACATTACTGAATCGCCCCTGTTGTTGCAGAAAGACGTGACCATAGCTAACTGGTTTCCCGTTAACGTAGTCACAACCGATTATTTCACAGGGAGCGACTCAGCGGGAATTCATGTGCACATGGATCAACAGATTCCCACCCTCGATTCTACTCCTCCCCCTCTCATTTCTGATTCTGACCCACCCGTGATTGAATTGAAGCTTTTACCCGACTCACTCAAGTATGCGTTCTTTGGCGAAAGTGAGACATAGCCAGTCATTATCAATGCCCACTTAACCCAAGAACAAGAGCATCAATTGATTTCTACGCTGCACGACCATAGGACTGCTATCGGGTGGAGTATTGCTGATCTCCACGGTATTCACCCCTCGTATTGCACTCATCACATTTACACCGATGAGGGGGTCAAGCCTTCGAGACAACCTCAAAGACGGCTTAACTCGAATATGCTAGAGGTTGTTAAGAAGGAGATCATCAAATGGCTGAATGTAGGTATTGTATACCTAATCTCTGACAGCCAGTGGGTGAGTCCGATCCAGATAGTGCCCAAGAAAGCAGGACTCACCATAATAAAGAATGATAAGGGCAAATCCATCCCAACCCACACTGCGACATCTTGGCAGGTTTGCATCGACTATAGGAAACTGAACACAGCTACCCAAAAGGATCACTTTCCTTTGCCGTTCATTGATTAGATCCTAGAACAGTTAGCCGAATGCAGTTTCTTCTGCTTTCTGGATGGATACTCCAGGTATAATCAAGTAGCAATTAGCTTAGAAGATCAAGACAAGACCACATTCACAAGCCCCTTTGGAACATTCGCTTTCAAGCGGATGCCCTTTGGCCTCTGCAAGACACCAGCGACATTTCAGCGTCGTATGATGGCCATCTTCTCTAACATGTTGGGGACTATGTGGAGGTATTCATGGATGACTTCTTCATTTTTGGAGATGATTTTGCATCTTGCCTTGATAACCTCACCAAGACCCTGAAAGGGTGTATTGAAGTAAACCTAGTACTATCCTGGGAGAAAAGCCATTTCATGGTGAGGGATGGCATAGTACTAGGGCACAGGATCTCCAAAAATGGACTCGAGGTAGATCGAGCTAAATCGGAAATTATTTCCCACTTACCGCCTCCTAGCTCAGTCAAGCAGATTAGATCATTCTTGGGTCACATCGACTTCTATCGGAGATTTATACATAATTTCTTGAAAATCGCACGGCCTTTGACGAATCTCCTAGTTGCCGATGCCCCTTTTGAATTTGACATCTCATGTCTCAATGCCTTCGAGCCTTTACGAAGCGTTGTCTCCAACTCCCCGATTCTCCAACCACCCGACTGGTCGCTTGATTTTGAGATGATGTGCGACGCTTTTGATTTTGCCGTCGATGCTGTTTTAGGCCAGCTTTGGGAGAAACAACCCTTTGTCATATACTATGCTAGCAAAACTCTGAATGAGGCTCAGCGCAATTACATTGTCACCGAAAAAGAACTGCTAGCAGTAGTATTCGGGTTGGAGAAATTCAGATCGTACTTATTAGGGTCCAAGGTCATCATTTTGACTAACCACTCCACCCTCCGGCATTTGTTGGCAAAGAAGGATGCCAAACCACGGCTCATTAGATGGATCCTTCTGTTGCAGGAATTTGATATCGAAATCCGCGACAAAGCCAGAAAGCAAAATGTTGTGGCAGATCACCTATTCAGACTGGACCCAGATCACATTCCTTATTCCCTGCCTATCCACGAGCAATTTTCGGATGAATCTCTTTTGGCAGTTCATTCTGTTGAGTTCCCCTGGTACGTGGATATCACGAACTACATTGCCGCAGGCAAAATTCCCGCAAACCTATCCAAGGACCAGAAACTCAAATTCATTGCAGAGGCTAAATACTACCTCTGGGATGACCCATTGCTCTTCCGCATTGGAGTAGATCAGATTATTCAAAGATGCATCCCAGACTCTGAGATCCCCAGTGTGTTATCTTTTTGCCACAACGATGCTTATGGTGGTCATTTCTCGAGACGGAAAACTGCTGCAAAAATTTTGCAATCAGAATTTTTCTGGCCAACTATCTTCAGAGATACACACGAATATGCCCAACACTGCAAACTATGCCAGTCGATCGGTTCTATGAACAGGAGAGACATGATGCCACTCCAACCCATCATGGTCGTAGAAGTGTTGGACATCTGGGGCATCGATTTTATGGGCCCTTTTCTGAACTCTCATGGCTTTGAGTACGTATTGCTAGCCGTTGACTATGTCTTGAAGTGGGTCGAGGCTATCCCAGCGAGATGGGCTGACTATAAGACCGTTATTCCTTTCGTATGGCAGTACATCTTCGTGAGATTCGGAATACCCCGCGCTCTGATTAGCGACGGGGGAAGCCACTTCATTCACACCCATTTCATGTCATTATTAAAGAAATACAGGGTACATCACCGTATAGCCACCCCGTATCACTCGCAGACCAATGGGCAGGCTGAAGTGTCTAACCGTTAGATCAAGTTGATTCTCCAGAAGACGGTTAGACCAGATAGGAAGGACTGGTCCGACAAATTAGACGATGCACTCTGGGCATATTGGACTGCATACAAGGCCCCACTCAGAATGTCACCATATCGCATGGTATATGGCAAGGCCTGTCACCTTCTTGTAGAGCTGGAATACTACGCCTTTTGGTCGATGCAAAATGCAACCTTGACCTCGATGCAGGAGGTCAAGAATGGAAACTCCAGCTCAGCGAATTAGAAGAGATCCGGTGGGAGGCCTATGAGAATGCATTGATATCCAAGGACAAGACCAAGACCTTTCATGACCGCCACATCCAGAGGAAAGCATTCACGCCCAACTAGCGAGTCTGGTTGTTTAATTCACGACTGAAACTTTTTGCAGGGAAGCTCAAGTCCAAATGGACTAGCCTGTATATTGTGATTCATCCATATCCTAATGGGGCAGTCCAGATCAAGGACCCAAAATCTGGGCATATATCCACGGTAAATGGCCAGTGCCTCAAGCCATTTTTGGCCTAGGAACCTCCTCCACCTAACGAGATTGTTCATCTTATTGAGGATGTGTGATTGAGTGCTCGCCCAGCTGGAGGCGTTAAACTCAGCACATATAGATAGCATATATCCCACATTTCACCATCATTTATACATAACCATTTTTATATATAGCATATTTTTTCTTTTAGCATATTGTATATTGCATGCTGACAGGTTGGCCGATGCTTAATGTATAATTTCAGGAGCAACTACAGGTGATTTCTACCCATTCTCTCCTTGCAGTATTTATTTTCTTTTATATTCATGCATGAGGACATGCAAGAACTTAGGCATGGGGGGGGTAGATACAGAAAAACTGAAAAAAATTTTTTGCCAACATTTAAGAAAACCTTAGAGCTGCATGTAAAACGTACTTTAGGACCCTAAATAAAAGAACAACTGACTCCACCTCCAATGCTCGCATTGGAGCTAGAAATCATCCGCAACAGGCATTTTTGACTCACCTGCTGTAATGAACGCGTGCCCCAGACGTCTTTTAAGATGTCTGGGAGGTGGTCCAGACGTCTAACCAGACGTCTGGGATCGTTTCCAGACGTCTGGAAATCCGTTAATTTCGACACGCGCGAGTCGTCTGCTCGCCTGAGTGCGCAGACCGGATATTCGCTTATTCCCTCTTTCCCTGCGGCTGCAGACGCCTGCCGCGTCCTCTCTCTCCTCCTCGCGCAGCCATAAAAGGCCACGCGCTCCCTCCCGTCGTCTCCACCGTCTCCTCCCTCTTCTCCTTTAGCTAGTGAGCGTGAGTGCGAGCGCGAGGGCGGCAGCGGCGGCCGAAGTGAGCGCGGAGGAGGTGCGGCATGCGAGAGAGGAGCTCTGCCGTGAGGGCGAGCTCGTCGGGGCTGCTAGGGCCGGCCGGCGGAGGGCGCGGGGGGCGCAGAGTGACGCGGAGGGGGGGGACTGCTGTGGTATGAGCAGCAGGCGCGCGAGGTGCGACGCGGGCGGCGTCGCGAGCGGAAGCCGGGTGGTGCCCTGTTCTGGAAAAATTTCCAGAATCAGACGTCTGGGTTGATAGCCAGACTGCGAGGGCGACGTCTGGAAGACCTTCCAGACGTCTGAAAGGTGAGTTTTCCGTCTTCTTCTTCCTTCCTGTCTACTGACCATACTGAGGGAGGGAGATGGGTGTGTGCAGGCTCGGTGATTCGCCATCCAACGCGAATCAGACGTCTAACTGCTGTACCAGACGGCAGGAGCGACCTCCAGACGTCCGGGGTGACCATCGGACGTCTGGGAGCTAGGCCAGACGTCCCCGCAGACTTCTGGATGTCTGGGAAACCACACTGAACAGGTAATTCTCTGATCCACTTTTTAAGACGTCTGAAAGAAGTTCCAGACGTCTGATTTTACACAGTGTCGTCGTTTTCAACCTGTTTAGGGCCCGTTCGGGTTCCGTTTTCCACGATTCGAGTTGCGTTCTTTTCAGAATTAATTCCTCTACCCGTCTACAGTAGCTATACACTATTTTGAGACTCTCCTTGTGTTTGATCCTTGTGATAGGACCTCGTTCAGTTGCAGTCTTGGGAGTCGCGAAGGCATGCGGGATTCCCGATCACGCCCCCATTACTCCCGTTGTAGCTGGTAGAGTGGCTTTAAGTTATTAATAAAATCTGTTAAATTATGGAACCATAATTAGAACCTAGGACATTGCATGAATCCTAGGAATGAGAAATAGATGGAATGATAGCTCCTAGGTGTTGCATGAATCCTAGGGCTGGAAAACTAGATTGTATGATAGATCCTAGGATATGGAATGAATCCTAGGATGGGAAAACTAGTGGAATGTATAATACTGCAGTCTTGGAAAATGAAAAGAGATATAAAGCTGCCTGTAATTTGAATTAACAGCTGCCTGCTGTGAATAAATAACGTGGTTGAGAACATGGATTGTAAGAATGTGAAACTGGAAAGTGAAACCTGGATGTTTGAGTAAAAAGGATGGAACCCTACAGGGAAGTAGGAGTAGAACTCCTGGAAAGTGAATGGAATAGTTTTGGGGAAGTGAGCTGGCCCTTGAGTATGGAGTACCAAGGAGAGCGACTGTCCCCCTATTTAGTGCAGAGCGGAGCCAGCCGCCCCAGGGACCCGGAGTTTGGACTGGCCACTCTGTACCGACTTGCTGGCCCTCGCGTACGTAGTACCGAGGAGAGCTACTAGTGTAGGGAGGTACTAGCTACCCCACGGGCCCCAGGGTTCTGCTAGCCTCCCACACCGACTTGTTAGGCCTGCTGAGGCAAACCAGGGTAGTCAGGCGAGGGTGCACGGACTGTGGAGGGGCAATGCCCCGGTTTGGTTACTATGGAGGGGTTGGACCCCTGTTACTGAGAGGGCTCTGCCCTGGACTGGTTCCGTGCTGTGCTTTGGGCGCACCCATTAACGGAAACTACTGACCGCGTGCCATAGTCACCGTTACGTCTGTCAGTGACCTTGGGGTGGTTGACTGAGGGTAGGATCACCACGGGGGACTCTCCCGGCCAGGAGAGCACCACGTGCTACTTCTACTTTTTGGAAAAGACTGCAATCAAGATCGTTCCCGCTAGGAACATTCGAGATCAAGAAAAAGATCTGGGGAATAAATGAAATTGTGAGACAATTGAAAGATGTGAATAAAGAAAGTAATAGAACATAACAGCTACTGTACACTCTACTGTTGTCTTCAGTTTTAGTTGCCACTCTACTCAGCGTTTTGCTGACATGTTACACTCGTTACCTTTTTCAGGACCAGGTGTTGAGCAGCCAGGGTCAGCGGCTGCAGAGGACGCTGGGCCGAGTAGGGTCCAATAGAGTTACCACTGTCTTTTGTACCTCTTTGTTTCCGTTATAGTGAGTAGTTCTTGTTTCCGCTGTACTTTTCTTTACCTGCAGTTCATGTTATATGATAAATGTTGTTCTACTGTTGGGGTGGTATATACTGTAGTAGTTTCTTTCCTTACTGCTGTACTTTCTTACTGTTAGTTATATTCATGCTGAATGTGGTTTATTTTACTGCTCTTTTGGTTACTTCCTCGTTGGACGACTAGGTCTTGGGATTAGTCGAGTCGGTCCGGTTCTCGTGTCTCGTAGGGACTCGGGAACCGGGTCATTACAAGATGGTATCAGAGCAAGGTCGTCCCGAGATGTGAATCAACTGACTGGAAAATAACCAATTCACATGTTTATAGCTAGAGTAGCCACCACAACATATCTCTTGACATGAGCTCTTAGAAGTTTCGTTAGGTACCGTCTGCTTGACGTTTTCGTTTTGTTTCGCATCTCCTTGCAGGAGATGCCTCTTCGCGGGACTGGCGAGACTGGCCGCAGGCGCGGCCGAGGGCGAGGTCGGCGAGGTGGACGTGCTGTTGTTGACGTCTCGGTGGACCAGCCACCACTCCCGGGCATCCAGGCCCAGGACCTCGCCAGACTGATACGAGATATTGTACGAGAGGAGCTCCACCCACCGCCCCGAGCACCTCCTCCTGGGGCTGCAGAGGGGGAGTCCTCTGTGGGACCACGCGACGGACACGGCGCTGGACACGAGGGAGGGGATGGGTCGTTGCCACCCCCAATTTCCTCCGACACTTCTGTACACGAGGCACCTTCGCCTGGAGGTGCACTAGCACCTCCCCTACAGCGCCACTTCGAGCTTTTCGGACAGTTCCGGAAGCTGAAGCCCCCCTCCTTCAAGGGGGATGAGGACCCGACCGAGGTAGAGGACTGGCTTGAGCAGCTGGAGAAGATCTTCGACACCCTTCGCCCCCCAATGGAGTGCCGCGTGGCCTTTGCCACGTACCAACTAGAGAGTACGGCACATCGGTGGTGGAGGGCGGTCCGGGGACAGGGGAGGGACGAGCCGACGTGGGACCAGTTCGTCACCCTCTTCTGCGAGCAGTACTTTCCCCAGACGTGGCAGGACCAGAGGAGGCGGGAGTTCCACACTCTCCGCCAAGGGACGATGACTGTGAGCGCGTACCGCACGCGTTTCTTGGAGCTGTCCCGCTTTGCAGCAACAGCGGTAGCCACTCAGGAGGAGCGCCTCTGGAGGTTCACCGAGGGGCTCCGGCCTGCGATCCGGGGGTATGTCAAACCCCTGAAGCTGCCTACATTTTCGAGGGTGGTAGAGGCAGCTATGACTTACGAGGAGACCGACCCGTCCGCGCGAGACACCGACGACGGGCGAAAGAGGCCCTTTCAGCCAGACTTCTCACAGGGTCGGTGAGAACGGAGACACGTGGCGTCCGCAGGAGAGCCGTCACGTTGTGCAGGGCCATCAGTGGCCTTTGGGGGCCCTCGACAGGGGCCAGTCGCCAGCATCGGACCCCCGCGTAGTCGACAGCAGGGACCCACTGAGGGCGGGAGTCGGGTTCCCCTCTGCTACCAGTGTGGCCAACCGGGCCACGTCAGGAGGGACTACCCATCTAGGGCAGGAGGTCAGCAGATACTCCCCGCGCAGAGCACTAGAGGGCACGCAGGAGGCCGCGGTTCCCAGGCGCGAGGAGGAGGACAGCAGTCGCGAGGAGGGTACCAGCCAGTACCTACTCGTCCGACGCAGAGTGTGGCTGCTTCGTCCGCACCTAGAGCTGAGGGGCGTATCAACGCCCTAACACACAGGGACGCCAGAGCTTCGGGATCAGTGGTAGCAGGTATGGTTTCAGTTTCTGGCAGACTCGTTTATACGCTTTTCGATTCCGACGCTACGCACTCGTTTGTCGCAGCCAGTTTCGCAGTTAGTTTGGACCAGGATTATACACTGTTAGAGAATCCGTTCGTAATCAGAGGTCCGAGTGGTCAGCTGTTTGTAGCTGAGGAGGTGCACACGGATTACGAGGTCAGCGTCCGAGGACATAGCCTGCCAGCTGACCTGATTATGATCCAGATGGAGGACTTTGGAGTGATTCTGGGGATGGATTGGCTATTCGCTAACCATGCCTTGGTGGACTGTTTTGAGAGGAAGATTGTCTTCTCCATTCCGGAGTTGCCTTCTTTCGAGTTTCACGGACAGCCAGTGGACGGAGGTTTCAGGTGCATTTCGGCACTTCGGGCGGCGAGACTTCTAAGCCAGGGGTGTGAGGGCTTCCTAGCTTGTGTGGTGGCAGAGCCCAGCCCTGTGGCAGACTTCCAGAGCATCCCGGTGGTCAGAGAGTACCCTGACGTGTTTCCAGACGAGTTACCAAGACTACCACCCGAGCGTGAGATCGAGTTTGAGATCTCACTAGTACCAGGGACCAGCCCCATCTCCACCACGCCATACAGGATGGCACCGCTTGAGCTGCAAGAGCTCAAGTCTCAGTTGCAGGACCTTCTGGAGAAAGGTTTCGTGAGGCCCAGTGCGTCTCCCTGGGGAGCCCCGGTACTGTTTGTGAAGAAGAAGGATGGGACCCTACGTCTTTGTGTGGACTACCAACAGCTGAACAGGGTCACCATCAAGAACAGATATCCGCTGCCGAGGATCGACGATTTGTTTGACCAGTTGCGGGGTGCCACGCTGTTTTCCAAATAGACTTGAGGTCTAGATACCACCAGTTGAGGATCAGGGAGACCGATGTCTCCAAGACAGCTTTCCGCACCCAGTACGGACACTACGAGTTTTTGGTCATGCTGTTTGGGCTGACCAATGCCCCCGCTGCTTTCATGGAGCTGATGAACCGGGTGTTTAGACCGTACTTGGACCAGTTCGTGGTGGTTTTCATAGATGATGTACTCATCTATTCTAGAGATCGGACGCGGCACGGACAGCACTTGCGGATGGTTTTGGACACTCTGAGGCGACGCAGGCTGTACGCCAAATACAGCAAGTGCGAGTTCTGGTTGAGGGAGGTGACCTTCTTGGGTCATGTGATATCTGGAGACGGCCTGGCGGTGGACCCAGCCAAGGTCGAGGCAGTGCTCAGGTGGGAGAGACCGCGTTCAGTCACTGAGATCCGCAGTTTCTTGGGACTAGCTGGCTACTACAGACGGTTCATCGAAGGATTTTCGCAGATTGCGCGTCCTATGACACAGTTGACCCGGAAGGACGTGCCTTTCGCTTGGATAGATGCCTGTGAGGCATGTTTTCTGGAGCTGAAGGAGAGGTTGACCTCGGCTCCCGTGCTCACCATTCCTGAGAGTAGTGGCAGGTTCGTTGTGTACATGGACGCTTCCTTGCAGGGGTTAGGAGGTGTGCTCATGCAGAGGGGTCATGTTGTCGCTTATGCTTCGTGGAAACTGAAGCTCCATGAGCATACCTACCCTAGCCACGACCTAGAGTTGGCAACTGTTGTCTTTTTGCTGAAGACCTGGAGGCACTACTTGTACGATGAGACCTTCGAGATTTTTACAGATCACAAGTGCCTCAGATACCTTTTTGATCAGAAGGAGCTCAACATGAGACAGAGACGTTGGTTGGAGCTCCTAAAGGACTACGACTGCAGCATCTCCTACCACCCGGGAAAGGCCAATGTGGTGGCTGACGCCTTGAGCCATAAGGCGCCCGCACGCTTGGCCAGTCTACAGTTACAGAGTTGGAGCCTTTTGGAGGAGGTGGGCAGTTGGCGACCTCTAGAGTTACGAGGGTACTGTGGGGCAGTGACGGTGACATGGCAAACTAGGCCAGAGTTGATGGACCGCATCATCACAGGACAGATGGCCGATCCGTACTTGCAGTCTTTGCGCGACAGAGTACTGTCAGGAGATCCAGGTGACTTCTCTTTCACAGACCAGGTGCTACGTTTGAGGGGATGGTTGTGCGTTCCCAGAGACGAGGAGCTGTTGAGAGAGCTCCTGACTGAGGCACACGGTTCTAGATTCACCATACATCCCGGGAACACGAAAATGTACCACGACTTGAGACGCGAGTTTTGGTGGAGAGGGATGAAGCGGGACGTGGGTGAGTTCGTGCAACAGTGCTTAGTGTGCCAGCAGGTGAAAGCCGAGCATCAGAGGCCTGCAGGGCTGCTTCAGCCACTTCCAGTGCTAGAGTGGAAGTGGGAGAGCATCACCATGGACTTGGTGGTGGGCTTACCTGTTACCCAGCGGGGACACGACGCAGTCTGGGTAATAGTGGATAGACTGACGAAGACGGCGCGTTTCTTGCCGATCCGAGTCACTTTGGGACCAGCACAGTTGGCAGAGAGGTATATCCGTGATGTGGTACGACTACACGGAGTTCCGTAGGAGATCGTATCCGACCGGGATACCCGCTTTACGTCCCAGTTTTGGGCTGAGTTTCAGCAGGCCTTGGGGACGAGGTTGAGGTTTAGCACGGCTTACCACCCCCAGACGGACGGACAGTCTGAGCGCACGATACAGACACTTAAGGACCTTTTGCGTGCCTGTGTACTGGACTGGAGGGGCTCTTGGGAGGAGCACCTGCCCCTGGCAGAGTTTGCATACAACAACAGTTATCACTCGAGCATCGGCATGGCTCCCTACGAGGCTCTGTACGGACGGAAGTGTACGGCACCCTTGAGTTGGGTTGAGGTGGGGACCAAGTGGGAGGTTGGCCCCAGGTTGATCCGGTAGAGTCAGGAGTTAGTTGAGCAGATCCACAGACGACTCCACACTGTCAGGAGCAGACAGAAGAGCTACGCAGATCGGAGACGCAGAGAGGTGCAATTTGAGGTTGGGGACCACGTCTTCCTTCGTGTTTCGCCCATGAAGGGCTTACAGCGGTTTGGGGTGAGAGGGAAGCTCGCGCCGAGGTTCGTGGGGCCCTTTGAGGTCCTGGAGCGGGTTGGACCCGTTGCTTACAGACTTGCCCTTCCCCCGCAGCTTTCTGGTGTGCACGACGTATTCCACGTGTCCAACCTCAGGAAGTACGTAGCCGATTCCAGTCACGTACTGAGTCATGAGAGCATCGAGGTGAGCGACGACCTGACCTACCCCGAGCGGCCAGTGCAGATTCTAGACCGAGCCGTCCGCAGTTTGAGACGAAAGCAAGTACCCCTGGTAAAGGTTTTGTGGAGGAGCCAGCAGTACGAGGAGGCTACCTGGGAGCCTGAGGCGGCAATGTGGGAGCAGTACCCGGAGCTTTTCGCGAGTACGTCTTTCCGGACCGGCTTCGGTCCTCTTTGAGTTTGTTATTGTTATTTGGACGTCTTTTCCCGCATCCTAGTTGGCGCAAGTTTCGGGGACGAAACTTCCTTTGAGTTTGTTATATTGTAACGAACGCGTGCCCCAGACATCTTTTAAGACGTCTGGGAGGTGGTCCAGACGTCTGACCAGACGTCTGGGATCGTTTCCAGACGTCTGGAAATCCGTTAAGTTCGACACGCGCGAGTCGTCTGCGCGCCTGAGCGCGCAGACCGGATATTCGCTTATTCCCTCTTTCCCTGTGGATGCAGACGCCTGCCGCGTCCTCTCTCTCCTCCTCACGCGGCCTTAAAAGGCCACGCGCTCCCTCCCGTCATCTCCACCGTCTCCTCCCTCTTCTCCTTCAGCCAGTGAGCGTGAGCGCGAGGGCGGCAGCGGCGATCGCAGTGAGCGCGGAGGAGGTGCGGCATGCGAGAGTGGAGCTCTGCCGTGAGGGCGAGCTCGTCGGGGCTGCTAGGGCCGGTCGGCGGAGGGCGCGGGGGGCGCGGAGTGACGCGGAGGGGGGGGACTGCTGTGGTCTGAGCAGCAGGCGCGCGAGGTGCGACGCGGGCGACGTCGCGAGCGGAAGCCGGGTGGTGCCCTATTCTGGAAAAATTTCCATAATCAGACGTTTGGGTTGATAGCCAGACGACGAGGGCGACGTCTGGAAGACCTTCCAGACATCTGAAAGGTGAGTTTTCCGTCTTCTTCTTCCTTCCTGTCGACTGACCGTACTGAGGGAGGGAGATGGGTGTGCGCAGGCTCGGTGATTCACCATCCAACGTGAATCAGACGTCTGACTGCTGTACCAGACGGCGGGAGCGACCTCCAGACGTCCGAGGTGACCATCGGACGTCTGGGAGCTAGGCCAGACGTCCCCGCAGACTTCTGGACGTCTGGGAAACCACACTGAACAGGTAATTCTCTGATCCACTTTTTAAGACGTCTGAAAGAAGTTCCAGACGTCTGATTTTACACAGTGTCGTCGTTTTCGACCCGTTTAGGGCCGTTCGGGTTCCGTTTTCCGCAATTCGAGTTGCGTTCTTTTCAGAATTAATTCCTCTACCCGTCTACAGTAGCTATACACTGTTTTGAAACTCTCCTTGTGTTTGATCCTTGTGATAGGACCTCGTTCAGTTGCAGTCTTGGGAGTCACAGAGGCACGCGGGATTCCCGATCACGCCCCCATTACTCCCGTTGTACCTGGTAGAGTGGCTTTAAGTTATTAATAAAATCTGTTAAATTATGGAACCATAATTAGAACCTAGGACATTGCATGAATCCTAGGAATGAGAAATAGATGGAATGATAGCTCCTAGGTGTTGCATGAATCCTAGGGCTGGAAAACTAGATTGTATGATAGATCCTAGGATATGGCATGAATCCTACGATGGGAAAACTAGTGGAATGTATAATACTGCAGTCTTGGAAAATGGAAAGAGATATAAAGCTGCCTGTAATTTGAATTAACAGCTGCCTGCTGTGAATAAATAACGTGGTTGAGAACATGGATTGTAAGAATGTGAAACTGGAAAGTGAAACCTGGATGTTTGAGTAAAAAGGATGGAACCCTACAGGGAAGTAGGAATAGAACTCTTGGAAAGTGAATGGAATAGTTTTGGGGAAGTGAGCTAGCCCTTGAGTACGGAGTACCAAGGAGAGCGACTGTCCCCTGTTTAGTGCAGAGCGGAGCCAGCTGCCCCAGGGACCCGGAGTTTGGACTGGCCAGTCTGTACCGACTTACTGGCCCTCGCGTACGTAGTACCGAGGAGAGCTACTAGTGTAGGGAGGTACTAGCTACCCCACGGGCCCCAGGGTTTTGCTAGCCTCCCACACCGACTTGTTAGGCCTGCTGGGGCAAACCAGGGTAGTCAGGCGAGGGTGCGCGGACTGTGGAGGGGCAAGGCCCCGGTTTGGTTACTGTGGAGGGGTTGGACCCCTGTTACTGAGAGGGCTCTGCCCTAGACAGGTTCCGTGCTGTGCTTTGGGCGCACCCGTTAACGGAAACGACTGACCGCGTGCTGTAGTCACCGTTACGTCTGTCAGTGACCTTGGGGTGGTTGACTGAGGGTAGGATCACCACGGGGGACTCTCCCGGCCAGGAGAGCACCACGTGCTACTTCTACTTTTTGGAAAAGACTGTAATCAAGATCGTTCCCACGAGGAACATTCGAGATCAAGAAAAAGATCTGGGGAATAAATGAAATTGTGAGACAATTGAAAGATGTGAATAAAGAAAGTAATAGAACATAACAGCTACTGTACACTCTACTGTTGTCTTCAGTTTTAGTTGCCACTCTACTCAGCGTTTTGCTGACGTGTTACACTCGTTACCTTTTTCAGGACCAGGTGTTGAGTAGCCAGGGTCAGCGGCTGCAGAGGACGCTGGGCTGAGTAGGGTCCAGTAGAGTTACCACTGTCTTTTGTACCTCTTTATTTCCGTTATAGTGAGTAGTTCTTATTTCCGCTGTACTTTTCTTTACCTGCAGTTCATGTTATATGATAAATGTTGTTCTACTGTTGTGGTGGTATATACTGTAGTAGTTTCTTTCCTTACTGCTGTACTTTCTTACTGTTAGTTATATTCATGCTGAATGTGGTTTATTTTACTGCTCTTTTGGTTACTTCCTCGTTGGACGACTAGGTCTTGGGATTAGTCGAGTCGGTCCGGTTCTCGTGTCTCGTAGGGACTCGGGAACCGGGTCGTTACACCTGCTCACCTTTTGTTCTAAACTTAGGGTCAAGCTGGATGTAACCCGATACGGGAATTTCATGAAGTACAAATATATGAGGTTACTTGTTCATAGCTTATATACATATTGCATTCATGAATAAGATTATTTTATTAAGAGAATGCATTAGGGACTTTATCCTTTAGTTGATTCCTGTAATCTGGAATCCAGTATAATTTTTCACACACATATAGAATTTGCAATGGATTCACGGTGAAGGTTGATAAACGTCTTCAGTCTGTCGAGATGAAGCAGTGCTTCTTTTCCTGAATCCCTGGACATTGTTTTGGGAGTCAAGCAGATTTTCCTCCAAAAATCCACCAAATAGTGTTAGATGAGAGTAGAGAGTACTGGTGCTCTAAGATTAGTGCAAGGAATCCATAATCTTAGATAATTAGGTGATGATACTCTGAGATAAAGCATAGTTTTCGCTCTCCGTTCCTACATATACATTTTTGTGCGAAATATTGAGAGCCACCAAATAAGGCAAATACGCGGAGAGCGAGTTTTCATAAAACTAGGGCTATGGTGGATGGTTACGACCATTCTTTACGGAATCCTCGGCTGAAGGAGGGTATTGATGCCAAGGTCAGAAATACACCGTCTTATCCGTCTCTCCCGGTGCCGTGAGTAGGCACTTCCACCAAATAAGTCACCCAATGTCTCCTGAGTACCACCAATCCTTAATAATGCCTCCTCAATAAAGTTCATGGATGTGTGCTAGTTGTGTTATGTTGAAAAAGAAAAAATAAAAAGAGAAAGAAAAAAAAGTGTTGAAAAAATGAGAAAAGAAAGAAAAATTGTAAAAATTAGAAAAAAAGAAAACGCAAAGAAAAAAAAAGAGTGAATGTTTAGTTCAGTTGCATTGAGGCAATACCACCAAATAAATTTGAGATCCTCTGAATGTTTAGTTCAGAGCATAGTTTTTTTTCTCATCTTTCTCTGAGTTGAGTTACTTAGTAATCTGGGAATTTAGATTCTGTAGTACTTGTCTCTATGTAGCACCAAGTAAGAGTGAGCCACCAACTATATAATCTTTTCCCTCAGAGATTCTCTACCTAAGCCTAAAGCCAGGGTGAAATTCATAGAATATCTTGAATACCCCGAGGGAAGAAGTTCTCCTATCCCGCTTGAATTTTTACTAGGGGTCAAGTATAGGCTTTAGAGGTTTATCAGTTTTTCACTCGAATCTGTTGCAAAAGCTACATAGTTGTACTTTCACGATTGTCTGGATTTCGAGAGCATAGGATGAAAACAAAAAGGAGAAAAATCTCTAAGCCTACACTTGATAAAATAATCAGTCCCTTAGGGACCCTTGCTGGAAATAATTTTGTCTTGCACTTGCTAGGGACTAGCAAGATTTAGGCATGGGAGTATGATTGCATAGCAATCATAGGTCTTAATTGACCTATATTAGGCTAGAACTTAGCATAAGTTAGGGTAATTCATGCATGCATAACATTATCTGCATCTTTACTGCTTTACTTTAGCTATGCATAAAATAATGTTATAATGTGCTGATTAGGTGCATTATGTCGATTGCAGGCAATAAGCTGATCAGGAGCTAGATCTGGAGCTGGATCTGGAGTAGAATCTGAAGTTGGATCAGGAATAACGGCTGTGGAAGCAGAGCTGGAGCAGAAGACTTAAATTAGATGTAGGAATAAAGATGTAAGGGAGTTAAAGGTTTGCTATTCTATTAAGTAGGAATAAAGCAGTAAACTGTGAAGAGCTTAGGTCCATCCTAGCCCTAGGATAGCCTAGGGACTTCCCCAAGCCTTAGCAACCCTTAGATTAAGTCACAGCACCGTAGGAAGCCCTAAAACCCCAGTCCCAACCCTTATCTGGATGTCCAGATAAGTTTCAGGACATCTAAGACCCTTAGCCAACTCCCGCACACCTCAAACCCACTTCTGCAGTGTTATTGGATGTCCAGACACTTTGTCAGACGTCCAATTTCTGCAGAATACCCAAAACAGAACCTAGATTTCACCCTGACTCAGATTGGAGGTCCAGAACTGAAGCCTGGACTTCTGATTTTTGAGTATAAGTCATCTGATCACATTTTTGGACGTCTGGTACTGGTCTCCAGTCCTTGTTTTTAGATTCAAGCCTTGATCTTGGATCTCTAGCTCCCTAGACCTAATCCCAACCCCATAGGAACCTAAATTAAGGTATCCTAACCCTAGTACATCACCTCTAGACCTACTTAAGGACCTAATTAGGTCCTCACCAAACCCAATTGACTTAGATCAAAGTCAATTACCTTCACCTAAGTCAATTGGACTCATTGAGTCCAATTGAGCTTAGATCTCAACCCATACAAGTTCAATTGGACTTAGTGAGAGTCCAATTGACCTAAACCCAACCTAATTGAGTTATTTCACTCTCAATTAGGTTCACACTCATTCAACTAAACTTGGGTTGAGTTTAATTGCAAATTCCCCTTAGCAATTAGGGTTTGTAACCCTAATTCAAGACATACACCTACCTAAACCCCTTAGGACCTAATCTAAATCACCTAGCCACGTAGAGCATGACCACACACACACACATTCACGCACACACACTTCTCTAGAGTTCTCTAGAACTCTCTTGAAGTGGCGCCACCTCTTGGTTGCCAAATTTAGCAACTAAGAGGCATTCAAATTGAGATCCACATTTTTTGGATCTCATAACCATATGGCCGACCACTCTTGGACTCTCTCTAGAGAGTTCCACACCTCTCTAGGGAGAAGCCCTTAGGTTTATAAAAAGACCCAATGGGTGGCCAGTTGCACCCATTCACTTCCTTGGCTCCATTCACATCCACCTCCACTTCGGCTAGCCACTCCATCTCCACGAGTTCACCACCACCATGAAGGACACCATGCCGGGATGCTGGATCACTCCTCTCTCTCTCCAAGGGTCGGCCTACGCTCCATTGGTCGCCCCTCATTCTTCTCCTGACCACTCCAAGGCCATTGGGGACCACCCCTGAATGCCGTTTTGTTCTGCTAGATCTAGATTAGTAGTTTATGCTCTTCGTAGTTTTACTGATTTTTTATTACTACTTATTAGCTTAGTCCTTATTCTCCCCAAATGATGCATGCAAAATCCCCCTGTAGATTCTTGTGTGCGATCATTTTCTAGTAGCTAGATTTACATTCTATGCATTTCTATACAAGCTTTCCTCTACAGTTCTTCCTGCAAACAATTCTCCAATGGAATGAATGAAAAATGCATCTATATATATATATATCTCCATGTTTTGAAATCACCATGAGCTTATTGATTGCCATCCTATTTGCGTGATTCAAGTTGCCTGTTTTCAATTGTTTATCTATTCCGCAACAAGCACGTCGTTTCCTAAAAATATAGAAAATCTAACAATAGACGCATTTTCTGTAAACAGTCACCACCTCACTAGAATCGTGCGCATAGAAACTCACACGTTCACCTTTGTGATTTATTTAACACATGCGCACGTAATTGATTGCACCGCAAAAATACACCTGCAATTGTGCCGTCCTGTGCTATTTCCTAGCATTATCAGTGCATATTAGGGTTCCATAGTCGCATTTGTAAAAATACATGCATGCATTCATTTAATTGAGAGGGGAGGAGAATAAAATAAATGGGCCTCGCAATTCACATTTTCCTCAAGTGCATCTTTACAAAATTCACCTTCTTTTTATTTTTTATTTGACTTTCAAACTCTTCCCTGCATGGCAACTTCTTCTCCTCGCGCCATGCTCTGCAGCAAGCCCTTCCTTGCGCCAGCCTCTCCCTGCCGTGAGCCGTGCATGAGCCATGCACAGCTAGGGCATGGCTGTGCATGCTCTCCTCTTCTTTAAAAAGAGGGCGGCTTCTTCCTTCGCAGCCGGCCTGGTCCAACGCCAAAAAAGAAACCCAGCAGCTTCTTCTCCAGGCCACCGTCCACTCCCCTCTCCCTCCATACGCTGGCCCTCCTCCTCTGAGGAGACACCCGGCAGATAGGAGCACCTCACGGTGGTGCACAACCACCGCCGTGAGTCCACCACCGCCCAGCTCACCATAGAGCTGGTGGGCGTGGTGGCTCTTCCCTGACTTCTTCACTTTCCAACACTTCAGCCATTACCACCAAGCTTCAGCTGTGAAGCTCAACCGGCCACCGCACGCCCTGCAACAGCCGGTCGAGCCCCATAGCAGCAGCAGCAGCCCCAGCCCCTTCCGCATGCGCCTGCAGGCACCATCGCCTCCCACTTCTTCGCCCTATCATGCTCTCTCTTCGGCCCGTAACCGGCCACTGTGAGCCTTTGCAGCGGCCGGCCAAGCTTCCTGCGCACCCCAGCTAACACCCGCAGGCCACCGCGCGCCCTGTCGCGCCCCTTCGCCCACAACCCAGTTCTCACCACGTGCTCTGTCGCGACCTTCCGCCCGCAAGCCACCGGCCGGCGCAACCCTTCCATGCGCACGCCAGCCCAAGAGCGCCAGCCTTAAGCATCCCGCACTCACAGCACCTGCAGCAGGCGGTTGCGCAGCTCGCCCGACCACCGTAGCCACTGTTCACGCATTTCTGTGGAACACTGTGGCTATAGTGGGGTGATCGGTGAGTTTCTCACTTAACCGGTCACCCGGCGCGCCGCAACCGACCGTAGCCCGTGTCGCCCGCACCCGCCCGCGTACGTCTGTGTGCGCCAGCCTCTCCCAGCGCCTGCCTTCACCCGCCCCACTTGCCCGTGTGCGCTCGCGTCATCCGCTTCCTTCGCCCGCGTACGCCTCTCCACGCCACTCCCTCCAACGCACGTCCTCTATGCGCATACGTGCCTGTGCGCGCGTGGAAGCCTTCAGATGACGCTCCACGGCCTCAGACAGTTTAAACGCCCTTTCCTTCCTCTGTAGGCACACACACTCTCTCTCTCTCACAGCACTCTCTCACTCTCTTTACCGACACTTACACACATACACTCACACTTTCATACACACACACACACCTATACCCTATTATATACATATATATATATATACCTATACATATGTATATTGATATATAGACATATATATATATACATATATCTATATACTTATATATACATATACTTATATACATATATATACATATATATATACATATATCTATGTATATATATTAGTACTTACATAACTATGCATTAGTCTATATACATAAATATATATATATATATCTATGTACTTATATATATATATACACATATATACTTACATATATACATATATTTATATACATATATATATACATATATATACACATATACTTATATATATATATATACTTATCTACATATATCTATATATACATATATTACTATATACATACACACACATATATATATGCATCTATATAGTATCATATACATACATATAAATATATACATATATATATATATATATATATATATATATGTATATAGATCTATACATATATCTATCTATACATACACTTATATATATATATATATATTTACATACCTATATATATGTATACATATACATATATACATATATAACTACATATATATATATAACCATATATATATATATACATATAGATATATTTACATATATACATATATATATATATTTTCACATTACTTATCATACGTGGTATCGCGGGAATATCTACACCAGTTACTGTTATTCCCTGATACCCGCATACAAAAAGCGTGACCGCACACATCTTCTGCCATCCACCTTACACGCGGTACTTCGTCCTATCAGTTGCGTCTTTCTAGACGACGACCGACTCGACACCATGCTACACTCCATCTCCGCCTCTACCCCCACCCCTTTATACATATATAGTATATACATATATATCTATACTATATTTACTTTATTTCTATTTCTCTTGCATACCAGTAAAAAGATAAGAAAAATATATAAAAGAGAAAAGATAATCTTTGAATTGCAGGTACTCCGTCTTGCGAGTAGCAAGACCCGTTTTGGAACCCTGATTTGGCTCAAAGCCAAGAACTTAATTTTGAGGGTGTGACTCAAGGACCAAGATTATCAGAAAAAAAATCTAAATAGAAAAATACCAAAAACACAATAAACGAATGGAAGAGATTTGTTGTAGGAAAGGCATAGAAACTTGACTTGTAACCCCACTTCCCTGAGTTCGACCCTGGGCCTAAAGTGACCAAGATAAAATCAAGTAGGCCAGGTTAAAAATTTTGTAAAGAGATGGTTAGGTCCAATTTAGGTTAACCACTATACACACTTCAACGATAAAATCATCATATTAACAACCTATTCGGGTCCGACACCAGTAATCAGAGTTCATAATAGAAGTGGTGAAATCTTAATCAGGATATTGGAAATTGGCGTTCGATTTTAAATAGAGTAGAGCGGTATAAGATCGAATTCTAAAGTAGAACAAATGCCTCCCAGAGACGAACGACTGGGACTCAAAGTCTCGTTATCTTTCTAGAAATATTTTTGTTTGATCGTATTGTGCACTATACTACGACGCTTTCCATATCAAAAATGCACGATACGCTTTCAACAGTAGTGGAGTTGTTCTCACATAGTACATTAGGGAATCTAATATTTGGAGTAGGATCTCCATCGAAGGAGAAAGTTTCTAGGTCTCCCTATAAACTAAGGGGATGCATGGTGGGAGGAGGAAAGGTGATTGATGAGAAAACCATTGCAGCCATTTTGAAGGTGGAGCGTGTTGCAAAAGCAAAGATGGGTGATAACCAAGTGATGGGATGAAGATCCTCACTTGGAATGTGTGTGGGTTACGTGATGGCATTCGGAAGGCATCTTTGGCGTGGTGATCGCAGACGTTTTGCGAGTTTGAAATCAAGGTTACGAGTAACCCGTCGTCGTAGTTGCAAAATGCGTGGTCAAATAAAATTTATACCGAAACTCGAAAAGTGAGTCTTGGGTCAAACATGGGGAGGCGAACATTTGGTTTTATAAAAATTCGTGCTTCACTTTTATTTCTTTTTTGTTGTTGTTATCTTTTCTAATTTTTTTGGTATTTTTAACAAGCAAGAGATTCGATCGATGAAAACTTTATCTACTTGCAAAAATATAAGAGAGGGAGGGAGAGGGAGAGGGAGAGGGAGAGAGAGAGAGGGAGAGAGAGAGAGAAACAATCATCTATTCATCGAGAACTGTTTATTACACTACGAAAGCGGGAAAAATCTACACTATGAAAGCATAAAAAGATAGAATGGGGTGAGAGAAATCCTTCTCGACGGTTGCTCGGAGGACGATTTGCTCTGACGTCGCCCGGAGGAAGGTAGTGACGAGTGGGACGAAGGATGATGGAGTCGGAGGATGAAGGATGGGGTAGGACGGTGTCGTGGCGAGGATCTTCTTCTTGAAGGGCGGTGCGAGGACGGCCACGGGATGCTCCATGAATGGGGATGAGGGGAGGGAAAACTATTTGATTTTCTACTTTAGAGGAGAATCCCAGGCTTGGGATAAGCTCTCTCTAGAGCCTTAGAGGTGGTGAAAGGAAGATAGGAAGAGATGGTTTGGAGTGGTGGTGGGTAGGTCCTTTTATAGTGGAGGATGAAGAATAAATTCTCATCTGGGTCATTACTGACGTCGATAAACGTCGCTGCAGCTGTCGCTGAAGATCCGCCCTGCAAATCCTCTTGCTAGCACGTGCTGACCATTAGTGGCAGCTGCAAGCGTCACTAAAGGTGCGCGTCGCTGAAGATCCACGCCTACCCCACTGATGCCCGCCCCGCTGGCGCACGCTGTGCCCATGCTCCCCGCGCCATGCTTGCACGCACGCGGGCATGCGCTTGGCCGCTACTACGCACAGCTGTGCTGTGCGCAGTGCGCGGCTGTGGCTGTTGCTGTGCGTGATGCGCTGTAAGTGGCTGCTGCTGTGTGCATGCCCTGTGCGCATCTGCGGCTATGCGCATGTGCTGCTATTGGCCGGCATTGGGCGGCCTGGATGGTGCCACGTGGTGCCATCTGGGCCGTCCATTATTCTTTCTTTTGTTGAGGTTTCCACGGTGCTTAGATCGAGATGATAACCCCACTGCTGGACTGCGATCATTGCTTCGGATCCATCCGTACAGTCAGATTTTCCATCTGAAACTCGTATGGATGTCACATTGCCCCCTAGCTGTTGATCTTCCTCGGATTTCGTATGATGCTACGGTTCTCCGATCTAGACGATTTCAAAGGCATTAGACTTCGATCGTCATCTTAATCCGATCTGTATAATCTGATCATCCATTCAAGGCCCTGAAATAAGTCTTCTTCTCTCCTAGCCATGAAAAGGACCTAATTAACCTAAAATATATACAACGACTCTAAATGAGAATGATGCATGTTATGCAATATTTATAACATGAAATGCAAATCTAAGCCTAGGAACATGCATGAATAGGCATTTTAACCTAAATAGATGTGTCTATATCATACCCCCATGCCTATCTTTTGCTTGTCCCTAGCAAAATTAAGCTACAAGCTATGTATAAAATCAAAATTATGATTAGATCGGTTAGGCCTAAGTCGTTTATTAACAATAGAAAATTTCAACTAAGATCCTAAACTACGAAGACTCAATAGTACCCAGGTGTCTGCCAGAATGCATACCGCCCAAGTCCTCACCTTATTTGAAAAGGGAAGATACATTTTATTTTTTTTTTCTTCTTTTCTAATTTTTTTTTGTACTTTTGGAGTTTGAGAGTTCCGAGATAACTTTTTACGGCTACTCGACCCGCCCAAGACTCGGAAAGGACTCTAAGTGCTAAGCATCTTGTGAAAATAGTGAAAGACTCACTAGACATAGTTAAAATGGACTTCAAGTTTCTACGACCCTAGGTGACCTTTCCTAAAGGTTTATCTTTTCAACTGATAGCTTTCTCCCTACTTCTTTAATTTATGGGGTCAACACAAGGGTGAACCCAGTGTATCTTCCTGATTTATTCTACTTCCCTGCTTCTTCCTTAAGTGTTTTGGAAATTTTTGTGCATTTTTTGTGAGCTGGGTTCTGGACAACCGGCCAATGGGCTGTTACCCACGGTAACTTGCCAGCCATACTCGTGTAGTGAAGTGTGGTTTGTTTATTTTTTATTTTTTATTTTTTTCTCCTTTTTTATATATATTTTTTTCTTTTTATTTTTTTTCTTTAAGTAGGTGGCTTAACTTATCTAAGATTTACCTAAAGGAAGTACAATGAAAATGGTCTTGTGATTGGGCTCTGGACAACCAGCCGATGAGCTGTTACCACCGACAACTTGTCAGCCATGCCACCATAGATAGTTCATAAGCTACCCAATTTCCGAAGAAATCATCGAAAAGTGAGTCAGTGCAAAAAATGTGTGTAGATGCTTGGCTTAAAGTCCCCCCAAATCAGAGGGTGAGTTGATAAGTTGCATACTTATCATCCCAATTTATTAGCCAAATTAAAAATGAATTTGAATTGGTGAGGACTCGAGACTAAGTCCACATTCGAGTGGACACTCGGGCTAATTAAGTCCGAAGACCTGAAGAGTCTAAGTATCAGGTCCTATCGTATCATTTCCTAAAGTTAATAACTTCCAAATACCTAAGTTTTCTTCTCCTAATTCTTCTTTTTTTTTATCTTTATGAATTTTCAATTTTTTTCCTTTTTTTTCTTTTTTTTGAAAGAAACCAAAAGAAATTCTACAAAGTTAACAAAATGATTTTAGGATTAAGTATCCACCCCCTCATACCTAAACGATGCAATGTCCTCATTGTAAAAATAAAGACATGAAAAGGGCGGAGTAAATAGAATATCACTTGAGTGTTGTGAAAATCCAGTCAGCTTCACAGAGAGAAGAGTGTATACACACGTGCTAAGTTTAATGCCTTCAGTTAGGCATAACATACATACAAAGAAGAAATTGAGAATTCACAAGTGTGGGTCAGAATCAAAATAAAAATATTGATCCTGAAACCCGCCAGCAGAAGATGTCCACAAATGTGGACCAAATTATGGTGCAGACCCATGCCTTAGGGTCGAGTGGTTCTAAGGTTCTGGATGAAAATCACCCAAAACCGAAGGTTGTGTTTGCGGGGCCAGGCCTACGGTTTAATGGTATGCAACACAAGACCAAAATGTCGGACAACGGATAAAGATGGTTCAATAGGTGCGGTTGTCCACTTAACATCTAGCTCAGAAAAATAATCAGTTATTTCGAGCTTGTGTTGCATGTGAAAGATATCGTAAGGGTTCTGGTAAAAAGTTGGTGGTTTTAGGTCAATAGGAACCCTTAGATCCAAACTTGTTTTTCCCTCAAAATTAACCTCCCAAACTTTCATTTCAACATTCCTATCCTTCAACATCAAGTGCTCAGGTTTCGGGACCTCTAGCATATCGTTCACCCCATAAGATTTACCCAAGTCCAGAAATCATGGCTAACTCAGAATTGACTTGGGTACAATAATTTCCAAATCAAAATCAATCCCTTTGGGGTGTGGTTGAGGAATGTGGCTATTAATTGAATCTTCTAGTAAATGAGGATTTGAATCCTCCAAGTTAGCCCCAACAGAATCCAAATCTTCAATAATTGGTCTATCAAACGATTCATCAGATTCCTCAAGCCCGTTTGTCTCACTAAAATCATCTTCCTTACGCTCAAGTGAGACTTCACTAAGAGATTCTTTACCCTCAGAATCAAAGAATCCATGATCCTCATTTATATATGTCTCAAAATCAATTGTCATTTCCTGGTTCAAAGAGACATATTTTTCCTCGCTCCCTGGCTCAAAGATCTCAAGTGAATCAATCGGTTCATCCTCAATGGGTTGCTCTAGCCCAACCTAGTCATCCCCGATCTCAGAAAATGTATCCCCCCCGACAAGTGCCTGAGCGAGTTCAGACATTGGCTCTCCTGAAGGGGGTTCATCTTGAGAATCATCCCAAGATTTAACTAGGGCAACCACAAATTTCATCCTCAACCTCGATAATTTCCCAAAAAGAAACTCACCCAGGTCCCTATCCCTAGCATTTTGGAGCAAATCCAATAGAGAACTATTAAGTTCATCAATCATTTTGATCATAGGCTCCAATGCTTCAGTGCATGGTGTTGGCTGAGCTTCTAAAGATTGTATAATGTTCCTCAAATTAGACAACACCCGATCGTGGATTTGGTTCGCATGAACCGACTGGTTCGATTCAGGTTTGGGTGGGTTTGGGTTAAATCGAGGGGAGTCAAGATGTCGAGGTTCTCGGGTCCCTCCCTGATAGTAGGTCATCTTGGGTTGTTTAAAGAATGGTGATGACCTATTTTCAATGGAAAACTGGGGAGGGTAAGTGTTATAATCAGCATATCCTTCCTGATTGTAGATCAGGTTAGGTCCATCAAAGGATGGAGATTTATAATCATTGTAGCTCTGGGAAGGATAGTAATCATAGTCTTGTTGTCCAGGGTTAAGCCCTGGACATTGAGGTCCAGATTCATATCCCCAATCAAAGTTATCCCGGCTAGTGGATGGGTAATCATAAGTCGAGTCGGGATAGTAATCATCTTGAGGATACATGTTGGTAGGAGGGTAGGATTGGAAATGTGTGAAAGATGTGGAAGGACACATGGTAGAATAGGAGGGAAATCAGAAGAAAGAAAGGAGCCCTGCAATACAAGCAATCAACCCTATCCTTAGGTAGGTTAGCTTAAAGACCTACAGACTCCTAGGACCCATCTTGAGATTATAAATGATTCGGTCTACTTTTATCCAGTCAATCCAACCAGTTAGAAGGAGGGACTGGGGAGAAGGTTCTTCCTTTGGCTTGCGCCTCCGGTTCCTAGTGTACCCCCAGTCGCGGTCATTTAATGCTACTCCCCTAGCTAGACATCAGATGGATCAACAGAAGTAGATTAATCGAAAAAAATCTCAATCTGAGCCCCAAAGAGCGAATCAATCCTTAAGGCCAACGTCTACTCAGTTTTAATTAGGCTTGAGATGATTGTGCTCTTGGAATGTGATGGGTCCTTTGGATGGGTTGTGCCCTTGATGATCAGTTAAAATGTGTGTGTATGCACAACCAGGATTTGCAAACAAGGTTATTTGATGATGTGTCTTTTAGGGTTTAACCTTGTTTAGTAGCTTTTAGGGTTTACTCTTAGGTATATTCAATTAAGGTTAGGAGAACACTCCAAGTTTTGAAAGAATGGGTGTAGATATGTTCCTTTAAAAATCAAAAATAATGTGGAGTGCCTGGTTCAGCCCTAAGAATCAACCCTAAGGGTAAGCTACTTGATGGATCGCTTTTATCTTAAGTGGTGCAGCCCAAACAGTTCAATCAATTAGCCTATTTCACCACTTAGTTAAGGCACATAGAAATGTTTGACCTATTCAGATTTCTACTCACTTATTTGTGTGTTGAGTTAAGTGTACCAAGTCCACAGGTTAGATCTCGGTTAACTGGTAGAATCAATGTGATTGTGCGCCTTAAGGTGAGAAGTTGTGGGTGTTAAGGTATCTCTTTCAGAAAATTTTACAATCAGATAACACTTTTCTTTTATTATTATTTTTATTTATGTGGATGGCGAGGTGAGTGGAGGTGGCAAACAAATAACCAAATCTATCCTAGGGTTTATAAAAAGCACCTAAGTTGATTTGGGTTTGAATTATTAGGTTATGGAATGAAAACTAAGGTGGGGGTGGTGTGGGGGACATTTACAAAACCTTCATCTGTACTTTTCTCCGATCTAACCGCTTTGGCCTGCCTTAGAAGAATACCTGCAATCACAGTAAGATCAGAGAAAAAGTGAGATAAAAGTTAGGTAAGGCAAAGAAAACACGGAAAAAAAAACCAAAGAGCATTGCCTCCCCGGCAACGGTGCCAAAATGACCACACGTGTTTAAGTATTTTCCTTTAGAAATCAAGGAAAAATATGGAGTGCCTGACTTGACCTAATTATTGAATCCTATGGGGCAGCTACAAAATGAACCTCTTTTAGATTAGGTGTTGCGGCCCAAACAATTCAATCATCGGCTCAAATGCACCACCGATTAAGGCACACAAAAAGGTGATTAATCTAATATGATTTCTACTCTTTTTGTGTTGAATTCATGTATTAGGTCCACAGGTCGGAATCCTGGTTGAGTAGATGAAAATCAAGTCCGATTATGTGCCTCAAATGTGAGTGTATGAAGTGTGCATATTGATTCGTTCCTCAGAAAGTATCTTTTTTTTTATTTTTTTTGTTTTAAATGCAGGGGTGAGGTGGATGAAGGTGGCAAACAAAACGAACAAAGTCTAACCTAGGGTTTATGCAAGCACCTAAGTAGATTTGGTCTTGGTTGTGAGTGTGGCGAAATGAACTAGTGGGGAGGAAATGTGGGGGACACTTACAAAACACTCTACCCACACTTTACTTCGGTCTACCGCACTTAGATCTCCATGCTAGGGTACATGCAAGATAGTAGATCAAAGACAAGCGGGGTTAGTGCTATGTAAATACAAAGAAGCGCAATAAACAATAAAGTAAATTCCGTTGCCTCCCCGGCAACGGTGCCAAAATGATCGCAGATGTTTTGCGAGTTAGAATCAGGGTTACGAGTAACCCATTGTTGTAGTTGCAAAATGCGTGGTTAAATAAAATTTATACCGAAACTTGAAAAGTGAGTCTCGAGTCGAACACGGGGAGGCGAACATTTGGTTTTATAAAAATCAGCGCTTCACTTTTATTTCTTTTTGGTCATTTTTATCTTTTCTAATTTTTTTGATATTTTTAACAAGCAAGAGATTCGGTCGATGAAAACTGTTATCTACTTGCAAAAATATAAGAGAGAGAGGGAGAGGGAGAGAGAGAGAGAAACAATTATCTATTCATCAAGAACTGTTTGTTACACTACGAAAGCGGGAAAAATCTACACTATGAAAGCATAAAAAGATAGAATGGGGTGAGAGAAATCCCCCTCGATGGCTGCTCGGAGGATGACTCGCTTTGATGTCACTCGAAGGAAGGTGGTGAGGAGTGGAAGCCGGAGGATGGAGGATGGGGCAGGACGGCGTCGCGGCGAGGATCTTCTTCTTGAAGGGTGGTGAGAGGACAGCTACGGGATGCTCCACGAATGGGGATGAGGGGAGGAAAAACTATTTGATTTTCTACTTTAGAGGAGCATCCCAGGCTTGGGATAGTCTCTCTCTAGAGCCTTAGAGGTGGTGAGAGGAAGAAAGGAAGAGATGGTTTGGAATGGTGATGGGTAGGTCCTTTTATAGTGGAGGATGAAGAACAAATTCTCATCTGGGTCATTACTAACGTCCATAAACGTCGCTGCAGTTGTCGCTGAAGATCCACCCTTCAAATCCTCTTGCTAACGTGTGCAGACCATTAGTGATAGCTGCAAGCGTTACTAAAGGCGTGCGTCGCTAAAGGTCCATGCCCGCCTTGCTGGTGCGTGCATCACGCACTGTGCACGTCACGTGCCCATGCTCCCCTCACCATGCGGGTGTGCGCTGGCATGCGCTGTGCGTGGTGTGCGGCTGCGGCTGTCCGTGCACAGCGTCGCTGCTGGTCGGCATTAGGAGGCCTGGATGGCGCCACGTGGTCGGCATTGGGCGGCCTGGATGGCACCACATGGCGCCATTTGGGTCATCCATTCTTCTTTCTTTTGTAGAGGTTGCCACGGTGCTCAGATTGGGATGATTCCCACGCTGCTGAACTACGATCGTCACTTCGGATCCATCCGTATGGTCGATTTTCCATCCGAAACCCATATGAATGTCACATTGCCCCCTAGCCGTTGATCTTCCTCGGACGTCGTATGATGCTATGGTTCTCCGATCCAGACGATTTCAGAGGCATTAGACTCCGATTGTCATCTTAATTAGATCCGTACAGTCCGATCATCCATCCGAGGCCCTGAAATAAGTCTTCTTCTCTCCTTACCATAAAAAGGTCCTAATTAACCTAAAATATATACTACTCTAAATGCAGAATGATGCATGCTATGCAATATTTATAACATGAAATGCAAATCTAAGCCTAGGAACATGCATGAATAGGTATTTTAACCCAAAAAGATGTGTCTATATCACACGCTATTTGAGGGAGTGGGAAGTGGATTGTGCACTCCTGCAGAAGACACATCTCGAAGAAGGGGATGCCTCTGTGTGGTCTTCCTTGTTGCAGGAAGGTCAAGTAGACGTGCGATCCATTGCTGTGGTGGGCTGATCTAGTGGTTTAGCTATTTGGTGGAAGCGCTCTCGCTTACAGCTAGTGTAGACATGGAGGGACGCATACCAATTGACCTGCAGTTTCATAAAGGTCTGTGGTGAGCATGAATTCTTCGTTACATGCATCTACGACCCATGTGCAGCCAATCAGAGAGTTGGGTTATGGGAAGAACTTGATCATGTGGTAGCAAGAATAAATGGGAAACCGTGGCTAGTGGGGGGAGATTTCAACTGCACTTTAGCTGAGGAGATAAGGCGAGCAGGAGGGTGGACCAAGCGTCGATTGGGTTTCATTTGGCTATATTAAAGGTGGGTCTAAATGAGTATCCATCGACTAGAGCTGAATATACATGGAGAAATGGTAATGCGCAGATGTCCAAGTTAGATTGATTTTTTGGAAACTTAGAATTGCTGGAGAGATTTCAATTATCGTCGGTGATGGGTCTGGATCGGCCATTTTCAGACCACACCCCGCTCATGTGGGATTGTGGTGAAGGTGCCTTGTGTGGTACCCATTTTAATTTAGGAAGTCTTGGCTGAAGGAGGAGGGCTGCAGGGATATGATCTCTCATTGGTGGAACTCAAAGCATGTGGTTGGTTCTGCAACTTTCAGGTTAGCCACTAAACTGAGAGAATTGAGAACTCTGCTGAAGGAGTTTAGACACACCTCTGAGATTTTGAGAGATCAATGACACACGAAGGCTTTAAAAATGGTGAAGAGTCTGGATATCAAAGAAAATTTGGGCTTGCTGTCTGATGTGGAAAGAGGCCAGCGTGTCCAATGGCAGTTGGTGGTGGCGGGGGAGGATTTGAAGAGAGAGATTGAATGGAGGGAGAAGTCTTGGCAATTATGGCTGAAAGAAGGGGAAGCGAATACTAAGTTCTTCCACTTAGCAGCCAGTTCTAGGCGACGTCATAACTTCATATCCTTGTTGAGAGCTGAAGATCGGGTCTAAACTTCCATGGATGATATCAAAAGGGAAACGATTAGATTTTTTAGAGACTCCACTAGATCCTTGGGAAGGGGACAATGGAGGATGACATCTTCAGATATGCCGAGAGTTGGGAATGTGGAGGGGGAACAGTTGATAGTGCCTATTTCTGAACAGGAGGTGGTAGAGGCCATGCAAGCTTTAAGTGCCGAATGGTCTCCAGGTCCAGATGTGTTTCAAGTATTCTTCTATAAGGAGTTTTGGCCAACTGTAAAGTATGATGTTTTGGATTTCATAAGAGAGTTTCAAGGTAGGAACTCAGGTTTTGAGAGAATTAACAGATTGTGTCTTTTTTTGTTACCAAAGAAACCAGGGGCAGAGACTTTATCGGAGTTTAGACTGATTGTGTTGTCTAACTCCATCTATCTAATTATTGGTAAAATTCTAGCCAATAGATTGAAGGGAATGTTGAAGGACTTGATCAACCCAGTGCAATCTGCCTTTCTTCCTGATAGATCTCTGTAGGAATCTTTCGTTATCACACAGGAGATTGTGATGGGGTGGCGCAGAAGAAGGTGTAAGGCTTATATGTGGAAGGTGGACTTCAGAGGGCTTATGATTCGATCTCCTGGCCCTATTTATGGGAAATTTTCAAACGAAGAGGATTCCCATCTATTTGGATCCAATGGATGATGAGATGCATAACAACAGCATCCTTCTCTCCATTGATTAATGGGAAACCATGTGGAAATTGGATTTAGCCACAATGGGGAGTCCAACAGGGATGCTCCCTAGCTCCTCTGATTTTTAACTTGGCCGTGGATACTCTAGCTAGATTTGCTTGCAAGCTATCAAGTGTGGGCATGGTGAGAGGTTATTCAATGTCAAACTCTCGGGCCTTGGCATCGGTTCTCCAATACACTGACAACACGGTCCTCTTTGTGGAGGGAGGCACAAAGGAATCAGAGATACTGTATAGTATGGTTTCCATTTTCGGGGAAATTTCAAGCTTGAAGCTTAATGGTGGTAAATCTTCATTAACCTATTTTGGCATGGAGGGATAGGAGAGCGATGCGATATCTGCAATTCTGCACACACCAATGACAACCTTTCCTGTGAAATATTTAGAGTTGCCATTGAGAGATTCAAAACTGAAAAAAAGTGATTGGAACATCCTGTTTGATAAAATCGCTGCTAACCTTGAAAATTGGAGTAGTCGCTTCCCATTGAAGGGTGGGAGATTGATCCTCCTTAACACCGTTATCACTTCTATTCCGGTGTTTTATTTCTCTATGTTCAGATCACCGAAATCTATGTGAAAAAGATTGGATGTGATGCGTAAATGATTCTTTTGGAAAGGGGTTAAGGCTGAAGGTAAATTCCTCCAACCTGTGAAGTAGCAAGGGCTATGTAGACCAAAGAAAGAGGGTGGTGATTGCACCTCAAAATACGCCTGTAATAATGCCTTCTTATGCTATTTCCTAGCATTAACTATGCACATTAGGATTCCGTAATTGCATTTGTAAAAATACTTGCATTCATGCATTTAATTAAGAGGAGAGAAGATTGAAATAAATGGCTTCATAATTCACTTTTTTCCTCAGGTGCCTCTTTGCAAAAATTTCCTTCTCTATTTTTAATTCCTCTTGATTTCTATTTTTTCCCTACGGCTGCATGCATGCAACTTCTCGCACCCTCTCCCTGCTGTCCTTCCCTGCGGCTGCTGCAACTTCCCGCGCCCTCTCCCTGCCAAACCCATTCCCTGCGCCTGCCATTCTCTCCCTCTCCCTGCAGCAGCCATGCATGCAGCCATGCTCTCGTCTTCTATATGAAGCCACGGGTTCTTCTTCTTTGGCAGGCTGGCTGCAGCAAGAAAAAAACCCACCTTCAGCTCATCACCACCACCGTCCTCCCCTCCATACACCGGACCTCCTTCGAGGAGACACCCGGCGGGCAGGAGCTCACTGTGGTGCACACCACCACAGTGAGACCACCACCACCCAGCTCTTCAAAGAGCCGGTGGGCGTGGTGGCTCTTCTCTTTTTTCATTTTTTCCATTCTCGCACTTCCCGCCATGGCTGCCACTTCAAGGTCTGAAGCTTGAAGCAGCAGCAGCAGCAGCCCCCGTAGCCTCCGCGAGCAACTGCAGGCGCTCAGCTCCTCCGTGCGCGCCTGCAGGACCTTCCCTACGTCCATTCCTCCGCTCTGTCGCCCGCCTCCGCGCCCGCAACCGACCGCTGCGTGCCTCTGCAGCGGCCGGCCAAGCGTCTCCCGCCTCCCTGCCAGCCCCTGCCGCCCTCCGCGCCCGCCTGCAGACTCCCTGCCTCCCTCTCTGAGCGCACTATCGTGAGCCTGCGCGCTCGCAGCCGGCGACGCAGACACCTCTCCTCCTCCGCGCGAAGACGTGCCCGCACCAGCGACCTCCAGACGACGGCCGCCATCTGCAGACGACTTATCGTCACTCTAGGAGCTGTGGCTGCGTCCCCTCTCCCACTCTCTCCTGCTCTCTCTCTCTTCCTCCTCCGCACGAAGACGCGCCCGCACCCGCAACCTCCAGACGATGGCCGCCATCTGCAGACAACTTAGCGTCACTCCAGGAGCTGCGGCTGCGTCCCCTCTCCCGCTCTCTCCCGCTCTCTCCTGCGTTCTCTCTCTCTCTCTCTCACAGCACACATTACACCGACGCACACACACACCTTCACCAACACTTACACACACCCACACACACATAAACACTAGTATAAACTTATATATATACGTATACTTATATATAGTAACATATATATACATATATATATATATACACATATATCTACATATCTAGATACATATACCCATATACATATATTATTATATACACCTATATATATATACATACATATATATATTTTTTCACATTATTTACCATACGCTGCATCACGGGAATATCTGCATCAGTTGCTGATATTCCTCGATACACCCGTACAAAAAGAGTGGACACATACATCTTCCACCATCCATCCACACTCCACGAGGCACCCAGTCCAGTTGGTTGCGTCTCTCTAGACGACGACCAACTCGACATCGTGCTACACTCCATCATCGCCTCCACCCCCACCCCTTTATATATATAATATCTACATATATATATACATATTATATTTACTTTATTTCTGTTTGCTTTTCTGTTAGTAAAAAGATAAAAAAATATATAAAAGAGATCATTTTTGACTTGCAGGTACCCCGTCTTGCGAACATTTGGCTAAAAGTCAAGGACACAATTTTGAGGGTGTGCCTCAAGGACAAGGATTACCAGAAAAAAATCTAAATAAGAAAAACATCAAAAACACAATAAATGAACGGAAGAGACTCGGTGTATTGAAAGCGTAGAAACTCGATTTAAACCCCACTTCCTTAAGTTCGACCCTGGGCTTAAAAGTGACAAGATAAAATCAAGTAGGTTAAGTTAAAAATTTTGTAAAGAGATGGTTAGGTCCGAATTAGGTTAATCACTATACACATTTCAACGATAAAATCATCATATTAACAACTTATTCGGATAGACCAATCAGGTGGTATGGGAATATGTTCATTGAAAGAATTCAACTATTGTTTACTACTAAAATGGACCATCAAGCTTTTCGATGGCAGCAACAAGCTATGGGCTGATCTGATTTGGCATTCCTATGGATCTTTGCACGTGGAACGGGCAAGATTGAATCCACGTAGACCTTCACCATTATGGAAATTTGTCTCCACGTAGACCGCAATCAATGGATGCCTGCTAGTTGCAATTTGCGTGAGGGAGGTAGATCATGGGAAGACATGGACAAGCTGCTAAATGACTTGGAAGCTTTTGAACCAAAGGGTGGAGTGGATAGGTTCAAATGGTCCCATGGGAAGTTTACTTCTGCTGAAGCATACAAAGTATTGTTGCGTGCTAGTGATCAAGCCAATATAGAAGAAATTGATAGACAGTTCATGTCTATGGAAGTTGCGCATACCCCTCAAAGTGCAAATCTTTCTTTAGTTGTGTAGGAGAGGACTTATCACGGGGGAGCTACGACATAGAAGGATGGGAATCCAACTACAGCAATGCCCTCTTTGTAATTTCCCTACCGACAGTGCGAGGCATCTTTTCTCTTCGTGCTTGATGACAGACCAAGTATGGAGGTTCGTTTATGGATACCCCTTACCCACGTCGGATGGTCTATGGAGGGATTTTCAAATGAATGGGAAACCACATATAGCAATGGTGGCTTTGTTATGGTGTGTGAATGAGGAATGAAAAGGTGTTTAAGGGGTTGTCGGTTTGTGTGGGAAAAATTGTATGGGGTTGTGAATCTCTTATTAAAGAGTGGAGTGATTCTTTGTAAATGCTTATAGTTGATGTTTTAATAAAATAATTCCTGGTTTGCTATCGTTCTTGATAGCATTCCTTACTTTCTCAAAAAAAAATTCTAATTATCAACCTACTTAAATTGAAGAGGTTCTGTTCATAATAAAATTCATCTAAACCTCCTAAATTCATATAAAAATATTCTAAGAGGTTTGATATCTTTGGTTTGACCATCTGAACATATTTTGCCTAGAACAAAGTTTCAAACGAGATTTTACCTTGATTTAGGCTTTCGTGCAAATTTCTCAGTCAAACATGATCAAAAATCAAATTCAAGTTCACCATTAGATTCCTTCAATCCAAATTAGGTTAGTACCAAAATTTGGGCCCAATCAGAGTCCATCTTGATCTAGTTTGCACATTAGCCCTTTAAAACTCTATTTCTTAAATTTAGCCCCTCAGGTTTCAAGTTTATCATGTTTAGGTCCCTAACTTCTCATCATTTTCTTCACTTATGTCCCAGTCGCCATTGGCGGTGGGAACGCACCTTTAGCAGGATTTGAGGGAGGATTCCTCCCTCAAATCAAAGCCAATCTCCTCCAAAGTTGGAGGGAAGAATCTAGATGAGATTCCTAATCTGTCAAACCACCTTAGGAATTCCAAATCGGCCCTTAGAGCTTGGACGAGCTCGAGAAAATCAAGGGATCTTCTTCCCTAAAAACTCGGACGAATCAAGGCCTTTCTGTGCTTTTGAGCTCATTCCAGAGCTATATAAAGAGCCCTCCCCCCAAACCGTCCTCCTCAGTCTATTCTAGGCTGGAAAATCCCTTCTTCCCTACTCTTTGACCTCGAGTGCCATCGACTCCAGCGAGCTTCTCCAACCCTTTCTTTTGTTCATCCACCTATCAAATTGGATGACCCTCCGGTCTTCTCTTTTCATCGCACGTCTCACCAGCTAACGAGGGAGCTCTTCCACCCTCTTCCTCCTCATCGACACCTCACCACCAACTTCATCTTCTTCGGTGTCGGCCAGCCAACGTCAACACCATCCCTCCTTGTTTCTCCTCTTTTTTCTCTTTAATCTCTTCCTCTACTTCTCCACTTCACATTTATCCACTCAAGTTTCAATTTTGACCGTCGAATGCACCGCACCACTATCATCTTCCTCACAGCCGGCAAAACTCTGGCGAGTTCGCACGGCCTCCATACTGACCCAAACACCACATCACCATCTCCATTAGCACTACCCTGACCTTTTAATCAGAAGCCCCAACTTTATTGGGACTTCTGACCATGCACACATTCCACCGAACACACCCACCACAACACGTACCTTTCGACCATGATAGGCATCCTCCGACCACTACACACCTTCCAATCACCACCACGGTGTTTGCCTCTTCTCAGCGAAGCTTCTGAATGCTTCTGGCAAGGCCGCAAGGCCATATTTTCCTCCTCAGGTGTTCACTAGTTTGTCGTCGCCCCCACCATCTTCTCTGACTTTGACAGCGTCTCTCTAACTCTCATTCAACCTGCTACAACTCTCGCTCGAAGTGGCTTCAACTACTGCAAGTGTTTGTAGGGTCAAACTCGCGCAAAAGCAATAGCCATTACCTCGATTCAAAGAGCTTCACTCGGTTGCAGCACGCGAAGCTCGAGCGAAGCTTCGTGAAGGAAGGAGAGGGATTTAGTCCCACATCGTGCATCATCAAAACTCACGCAACGTATAATACGCAATGGTGAAAAAAGCTCGTCACCTTCGAACGCACGGGATGAGGTCCCCTCACACACCCTTATGCACGTGCTTGACATGTGCTCGCTCACGCACCCTCGCCCGCGAACACGCTCGTGGCCTAGGCTGGATTTGGTTACCCAGTTATCCAAGTTCAACTTGGCCTGAAAGGAAAAAATCTGAGGAGGGGGAGTGCTTTACCCTGTAGTACCTTGAGATTTGTGCCAACCTCTCCTCCCCCTTGCACTTAAGACTTAGCGTTGTGAGGCCCTTGTGCCTCTCTTCTGTGGTGCTGCTGCCTTAGTGCTCTGAGGCCTTAAGGTTAGGGCATTTGTGCCTTGGTTCTGTCGACTGATTGGTTACTTTGACTTGGTTCTGTCAGCCTTGCATGGATATCTGATTGGCTGGTACTGTTGAAACATTTGATGGTTAGGTAGTGCTGAGATTTGTGCTTAGACCTTAGGGTTAAAATTGGTGGTTCAAACCACCATTTTTACCGTAAGCTTTTTATATTTTCTGCCTAACATCTGAGATATATTTTGCTATGCATTGTGTATCAATTTGATTTCAATTGCATTGTTCTTTTTTATTATTGTGATTAGTGATTGAATTACTTATAATTGCTTCGTGCGAATGACCTCAAACTCATTATTATTTTTGAGTTTATAAATTTAAATATTGTATTGATGTTCATCACTACACTACGATGCATTTTCCTAAATATGACAAATTTCAATGCAACAGAAACCTATTTAGGTCCATACCACACTTAATTGACTCAGTCAAAGTCAATTGGGTTAGCCACTGGTCAATTTGGTCCATGGGACCTGATTAGACTAACCCTTAGTTGATTAAACTCATTTAAGTCTAATCAAACCCAACCTAAACCTATCAGACCAAGCCTTTACCTAATTTGGTGCACATTTACTTGCTTGGGTGCACTTGATTTCAATTACGTTCACCAGTACTTAATTGAGAAAATACCAACTCACACAAGTTTAATTAGGTTCATTAGAACCTAATTATATTAAGCCTTAACCTATTTAGATTTCCCTTAACCCAATTACACATATACAAACATAATTAGACTAGGACCTACCTATTTGGACCCAACCCACTAGACTTAGGGTCAACCTAGCCTAATTAGGAACCTATTCTCACAACCTACATCTACAAAACCTAGCCCTAAGCCAATCCACATGAAACCCATGAAAATCCTAGCCTAATCCTCTTAAGTTGGTGCCAACTTAACAGGATCTTATCCCTTAGTGATCAGCTAAGAGATAAGATCTTATCTCTTGGCAAGATCTTATCCTTGGTAGCTGCCCCCCTCGCTTTCTAGGAAACCCTAGCCGACCATTGATCATGTGATGATAATGTCATCATCAGCCATATCTAACTTTATTTAGTCATATTCCATCATTAAATGCTCATACATAACCGCCAGAGAGACGTAATTCATTGCATAATCATTCTGAGAGAATAACAGTAAAATAGGGGTAAAATTACAGTTTTAACAGCATATCATGAATGGAGAACAATCATGGGTTTTCTCAGGGGTTAATTAAGGGTTAAATGATCTTAAGAGTCTAACAAGTGGGTTAGTATAGACAGAAAAGGGCTTTCGCGTGTTTTGAAAATTAAATGACTTCCGAAACCCTAAAAACAGACCCGCTTAATTAATTGAGGTTCTGGTCAATATAAAATTCACCTAAATCCTCTAAAATTCATATAAAAATATTCTCTAGAGTTTGGTATGCTTAATTTGACCATTGGGACCCATCTTGACCTAAAATAGAGCCATAGACAGACTTTTACCCTAATTTGGGTTTTTGCATAAATTATTTAATCAAACTAGGTCAAAACATAAATCCAACTTCACCATTGGATTTCTTAGGTCCAAATTAGGTTTGTACCAAAATTTGGACCAAATCTGAGACTGTCTTGACCTAGTTTGAAATTTGGTCCTGTCTGATTCTTTTATCTCACACTCATGCCCCTAACTTTTGAATTTCTTACAAATAGCTCCCAACTTTGTCATCTTCTTCACAAATAGGTCTCTGCACCATGTTTGGAAAGTCCAACCTCCACCATTGAGTTTCGAGCGAGGTTCTCTCGCTCGATTCTCAATCAATCAATCCCAGATTTTAAACAAAGATTCCTTACGAAATTGCCTTCCAAATGAGCCCATCCAGGGATCCTAAATCTCTCTAGAATCCTCGTGTGAACGATTTGATTGAATAGGCATCCTACACCGGTGAGGAGATCGAAGATTCCAAGCTTGTTTCCAAGCTTGGAACTTCATTTAGAGCCTGATAAAGGGACCTCTGTGGCCTTGCGCATCTTCGGAGCTAGGTTCATGGCGAAAAATCTCTTCCTAACCCTACCTCTAGCCTCCTCCGACCTAGCTCCGGCGAGAATCCTCCCCCATCGTCCTACATCCTCCCAATGGCCAAATTGGGAGCAACTCTTTCCTCCCCGACTTCCTCCACCTCTTGAAGATCACATTAGAGGCACCTCAGACCCCTTTCTTCGTCGTTGCCTCTCTCAAGGAGTTTCGTCTTCCCCACGTCCGGCCATCACACTGGAGTGGGAACCTCTCCCCCTTTTATCCCTAAACTAGGTTCCTTAGATTCCTCTAATTCCTTACTTCTTCTTCCCTCTCTCTATCTTCAAAATGACCACCGACCACACGTCTCCCCTTTTGTCTTCTTCCGCTCCGACGAAGCTCCGGTGACACCCAACCGCCGCTCCACCGCACAAACTCGCCGCTATCGCCCCTATCAGCATCGCCATGACTTCCTCAACAAAAGCCCTCTATCAATTAGGGAATTCACCCTCTCCATCGCTCCACCGACCAACCCACCCTCGCAACACCTTCGCTGACTTCGCCACATGCACACAAACCTCCTTACAGCACACCACCACCACCATTGCATTCGTCGATGACTAGCAATCCTCCTGAGCTATTTTGACGTGGTCTCAAGGCTGTATTATTGTGTTTCAGGTCCAACCGGAGCTACGTCATCGCCATCATCTTCTCCGACATCGTTTGTACTTGTCCGACCATGTTCTTCACTAAGAATTGCACTAGGTGACGCAAAATAGCTCCAGGGAGGTCTCCAGGTCTTCAATTGAGGATCCCAGCAACTGCAGCTCGCCAATTCGACCAAGCCATTCCACTGCAGTGCATGCAAAGAAAGTGCAGGGGACATAGTCCTACATTGGATAGAGCTGACTTCCTCGTGCGCCTTAAATTATTTTTGTTCTTTATCGTCGTTGCCTCAGTAAGCACGGGGGTAAGGTCCCCTTGCACCCTCGCACTCACCTCACCCATGACACTATTCCACACGGGCATGGCACTCACTCGATTACTTGCCTAAGTCTACTCTCACACCTTGGCTGCCATTCACGGCTAGCAGCCCTGGTCCCGGGTGCGCATATGCCCATTTACCCGATAACCCAAACATTGGCCTTGGAAAGGTAGGAAAGAAGGGAAACCCAGAGAGAGCGTGGGGGTTGGGGGGTTTTGCTCTGAAAATCAACAGCTAACACCTAGCCAAATCCAAGAGTGCTCCCTCTGAGCATGAAGAACAAAGGCCAAGGCGTAAAGAAGAAGAACTGAAGGAAGAGCAAGGCCATAGAAGAAGAGGAGAAAGAAGAAGAGAAGAAACAAAGGGGAAGGTATTGTAGCAAACTCATGTTTAAGTCGTCTGATGGCATAAGGCGATGTCTGACTTGGGTAAAAGCGGCTGATACTGTTGATATATTTGAGTACCTAAGTTTGAACGATTGATGGCACTGTTGCATTATTTGAACTCAATGCATATATGCTTAAATTAAACAATTAGTGATCTAAATCACCATTGTTTTTGCTTTGATATTCTTTTTGCCGTGCATAACTATTGTTAAACTCATGCTTTACATTGATTATCATTTCTGAGTAATTATTATTCATTTCTTGGTATTATTTGGCTTGAATCTTATGCTTGATTACATTTTATTTGTGATTAGCAATTGAATTCCTACTTGCTCCCAGCGAACGACCTCATACTTTCTTTCGAGTATAAATTTTATCTGTTTTTAAGCGATTTCGACCTATACTACGACACAGCTTTTATAACATCGATTTAGCTCGTAAGCATCAGGACATATCATGTAATTTTCAATTGCATGCATACTTGAGTGCAAATCTGAATCCAAATTTGGTCCAACAAATGGTGATAAAAAAGAGTTGAGAAATAACATGATTGTGTAAGGGTTAAGCCAAAATTTCTCTCAATAAAATAACCCAAAAATCATAACTCACATTTCATCAATGGCATTCAATGTAAATTAAAATTAAACCAAAAACTGATCTTTTCTTTCCACTTGTTGTGCACGCTCTTGAAAGTGCGGCGGACGGCGATAACTTCGATGGAGGTCGATCGAAGCGAGGGCTATGCTTGGGCGATCGTGGCATGGTCGATGGTGGCCGGTGGTCATGAGTCAGAGAGATGGAAACTACCGGTGGTGAGGCTTCCCACATGCGTGCGTACACTGCAGGAGGCACCACTGCGGTCGTAGGCAAGCTCGTGGTGTAAAGGCAAATCCAATGGAGTTGACAGTGTGGGGAATGGAGGTCATCAGGGGCTGCTATGCAGAGGTCCTCTCACCATTTCTTGGGTTCCTCTTCGGTGGTGGAGATGAAGAAATAGAAGGTGGAGAGCTCAGGCATGGGAAGGTGTGGTCGCGAGGAGGAAGGAGGTCGATCAACGTTGGATCTGTAAGCCTTGAGGGGGAGGTTGAGGCACGGTGTTGCTCTCTGTCTCTGCGATCGAGGGGGGTGCAGTGCATGGACAGAGAGAGTCGGGAGCATGGTGGTGGCACTATGTTCTATTGGGTTGCTTTCGATGGGTGCAATAATGGTTGAAGACGAAGAATAAGAAGTTGAGGTGATGCTCGTGGTTGTGGGCATTGTGGCTTGGTTGTGAGTGAGGAGGGCATGCAGTGGGCTGTGTTAGGTCATCGCTATCGAAGAAGAGATGTCGACGAGGGTGGCAGAGGGTCGGTCGTTGGAGCCAATCCAACAAGTACTTATTAAGATCGTCAATCATTTGAATCAGAGGCTCCAATTGTTTAGTGCAGGGTGTTGGCTGAGCTTCTAAAGATTGAATGGTATTTCTTAAGTTAGCCAACACCCTACCTTGGACCTGGTTTACTTGAACCAAATGGTTTGGTTCAGGGTTGGGTGGATTTGGTTTCAGTCTAGGGGAGTTAACAAATTGAGGTTCTTGATACCCTCCCTGATAATAAGTCATTTCGGATTGTTCATAAAGGGGTGGTGACCCATATGCAGTGTAATCTAAAGGAGGGTAAGGGTCAGCATATCCTTCTTGAATGTAGATCGTATTAGGTTGTCCATAGGAGAGTAGTGATCTATAATCGATGTACCTCGGAGAAGGATACAAATCGTAATCATGATGTCTAGGGTCAGACTCTGAACATGGAGGTCTGGAACTGTATCCCTAATCAGGATTATCCCAACTAATAGATGGGTGAGAATAAGTCTAGTTGGGATAATAATCATCTTGGAAATAAGATGTGTCAGGAGGGTAAGTGTGGAAATGTGAATAGTATGTAGAAGGATCCATGGTAAAGTGGGAGGAAGAAAGGCGCCCTGCAGTACAAGTAATCAAACGTGTCCTTAATTGGGGTAGCCTAAAGATCTACAGACTCCCAGAACCTATCTTAAGATGAAAAGAATGATTTGATCCAATTCTTTCCTATCAATCCAACCATTTAGAGGGAAGGGTTGGGGAGAAGATTCTTCTCTTAGCTTTCGCCTCAGGTTCCTTTGATACCCCCCAACTGCGGTCGTTTGACTTTACCTCCTTAGCTAGACATCAGATTAAACAGTAGAATCAGATTAATCGAAAATAATCTCGATTTGGGCCCCGAAGAGCGAGTTCAATCCTTAAGGCCAACGTCTACTCTAATTTAATTAGGGTTATGTTTGAATGTGATTTGGAATGTGATGGACCCTTTATCTAGGTTATGCCCTTAAAGATTAATTTCAATGTGTGTGCGTGCACAACCAATGTTTATTGATGATTTGTCTTTTAGGGTTCAACCTTGTTTAGTAGGTTTTAGGGTTCAACTTTAGATATATTCAATCAAGGTTCAGTTAGCACACCAGGTTTTGAAAGCACGGGTAAAGATGTCTTCCTTTAAAACTTAAAAGAATGTGGAGTGCCTGGTTAATTCCTAAAAATTGATCCCTAAGTGGCAGCTACTCAATGAGCTATTTTTAGATGAAGTGGTGTGGCCCAAATAGCTCAAACAATTGACCCGATGCACCACTGAATTAGGCACACAAGTGATTACCTAATCTGATTTCTATTCAATTATGTATTGATGGGTGTATCAATTCCAAAGATTAGGTTACCGGTTGAGTATGAAGAATCAGAAGAGGTTGTTACCTTTATGGGATTTTTTTTAGAAGTTTACTTTATAAGCGGTGGGTAGAGGTGGCAAACAAACAACCAAACTAAGCCTAGAGTTTATAAGAGCTCCTAGGTTAATTGGGGTTTGTGTTATTAGGTGATGGAATGAAACCTAGTGGGTTGGAGGTGGGGTATACTTACAAAACCTTCATCCACACTTTTCTCCAATCAATTGCTTTAGCTCACCTCAGATGAGTACCTGCAATCACAGCAAGATCGGAGAAAAAGTGAAATAAAAGTTAGGTAAGGTGAAAAATGCGAGAAATTAAAGGGCATCGCCTCCCCGGCAACGATGCCAAAATGTTGAATGCGAATTGTACACTGAAAATTTGAGTTTAGAAAACCCTGTCGTTGTAGTCGTATAAAAATCTGTCAAACAAATAATTTAATCGAAACTCTGGTGAGTCCTGGGTCGAACACAGGGAGGTATACATTTGATCAAAAGCCACATTTATATTTGTTGTCACAAAGTAGATTAGCTGGTCGAATTAAATCTACAGTAGATATCTACTTAAAGAATAGAAGACAGAGATAGAATAATACAAATAAAGAGAAATAAGAGAGAGAATCAACAAATATTTTATAACCACAGAATTATGTTCATTACATCTACGTGTTACACTAGAAAGAGGAAAATCTAATGTAGAAAGCGGTAAAAGAGAAGGGGGAGGGATATTTTCCTTCTCGACGGCTGCTTAGAGGATGAGCCGTGTTGACGAGATGCCCGGATGAAGGTGGTAAGACACTTGACGAGGGAGAATGAAGACGGAGGATAAAGGACAGAACAGGGTGATGTCGTAGCAGGATCCGCTTCTTAAATGGCGATGAGAGGACAACCGCGGAATGCTCCATGAAGGGGGTGAGAAAGTAGAAAAATTGTATTTTTAACTTTAATGGAGCATCTTGGGTTTGGGACAAGCTGTTAAAGCTTTGGAGGGGGTGAGAGAAGAGAGGAAGAGATGATGAAAATGTGGAGTGCGTAGGGCCTTTTATAGGTGTAGTCATGGGGGCAAAAAGGTCCTTTCATAAGCTTTAACAGTAATATCAATACCTTTAGTGATGTTTATGAGTGTCACTATAGGCACACGATGCTGTAGCCACACGTACCATCTCCACCGTGCAATGAGGATCCAAGCACTCAAAGGGCACCGCATCAACGTTGCCTCAGCTCAAACTGTTTGCGCCTTCACCCACGTTCTCACCTTCTCAACCGTCCGATCAAGAGATCGGACGACTTAAGATCTCACGCGCCTCATTGCATTCGTGCGTTAAGAGGCGACACAGCTTCTCTTCCAATCGTCAGATCAAGCATCAACAACTGAAAACTCACTCGTGCGCCTTTACAATGCACGCCTCCAGTGCATGTGATCGGGTGTGAGATCGGGAGTCCAATCGCGCATCCATTTGATCGGTCGATCTGAGCCGTTGGTGTGTGATCGAGCAGTCGAATTGCTCTCTTGTGCACGAGGGGGAATGCATCGCGAGTGGCTCGAACGCGCATCCATTTATGGCGAAGCACCTTGACCGTTGCACTACTCCTCTCTTTATGTCACGTTTACAAATTAATGCTCACGCACCCTCGTCCATTAGATGAAGAGTCAATGGCTGTGGGCCTGCAAGCTTTGCCTTCAGCTGAGTGCATGCATAGCCAAGATTAAATCTCAACCGTTGGATCGATGATCCAATAGCTGAGATGCATTGATCAATCGATGAAGAGCTATGGCGACCATGGGCAGCTTAGATGGTGCCACATGGCGTGATCTAAGTCGTCCATCTTTTATTGCTCATAGGTGGTGCCACGGATGGGTTAGGCTGCGATCGTCGATCCAAACCCATCAGTGTGGTTGGATTTGTCATCTAAAGTCTAAATTTTACACCACCTTGCCCCTTGACCTATGGTCTTCCTCAGACTGCATCTAATGCTATGGAGTTCCGATCAGGGAGATCTCGGAGGCATTAGAATCCGATCGTCGCCCTGATCAGATCCGTATGGTTGGATCTTCAATCCGAGGCCTCGATAAATGTTGCCCTGTTCCCTGACCACAAAAAGAGAGAATTAACCTAAAATTTTTGCAATCTAACCTAAATGCATGATGATGCATGTTATGCAATATTTATAATGCTTGATACAATTATACACCTAAGAACATGCATGAATAGATAGTTTATGTGACATAGATGTGTCTACATTAGTACTGCCATCACCGTTTTGTCAGGAAAGGTGTCATGAATGTCTCCTAATGGGGTTGAAGCCTCAATTGGGATCCTAGATAATGATCGACGACTACATTTTTGACCCCTTTCTTGTCATGAATATCAAGGTCGAACTCTTGAAGTAATAGAATCCATCTAATCAGCCTAGGTTTGTTGTCTTTCTTAGTGAGCAAATGCTTCAAGGCCGAATGATCAATATACACCACAACCTTAGATCCCAAAAGATAAGACCAAAAATTCTATAGAGCAAATACTACCGCAAGAAGTTCTTTTTCTATTACAGTGTAGTTTTGTTGTGGATCAACAAGGGTCTTGCTAGCTTAATACAACACATGAGGCCTTTTATCAACCCTCTATCTAAGGACCGCTCCCACAGCAAAATCTAAGGCATCGCACATCAACTCAAATGGGAGCGTCCAATTAGGTACTTGTAGGATAAGCATGGTTATTAGGACCTCCTTTAAGACTTGGATGGCCACAACACACATTGTATCAAAAGTAAAGGCAGTGTTCTTCTCTAGTAAGTCACAAAGTGGCCTAGAAATCTTGCTAAAGTCTTTAATGAAGCACCTATAAAAGCTAGCATGGACCAGGAATGATCGGATTTGCTTGACATTGTTGGTGGTGGAAGCTTTGAAATGGACTCAACCTTGGCTTTATCAACTTCTAAACCTCACTCAGACACTACATGCTTAAGAATAATGCCCTGCTGAACCATGAAATGGCTTTTCTCCCAACTGAGCACCAATCTTGTCTTTTCGCAGAGGGTGAGAACTTTTTCTACATGCGAGAGACAATGGTCAAATGATGTGTCATAGATGGAAAAGTCATCCATGAAAACCTCTATGAATTCATCAAACATGTTCGAAAAGATAGACATCATACACCACTGAAATGTTCCCGGAGCATTACATAGTCCAAATGGCATCTGGCAGAAGGCAAATGTACCATAAGGACTCGTGAACGTGGTGCGCTCCTGGTTGTCTGGAAAGACGATAATCTAATTGTACCTAGAGTATCCATTGAGAAAATAAAAGTATTTACTCCCCGCCAATCTCTCCAGTATCTGATCAATAAATGGAAGAGGGAAGTGGTCTTTCTAGGTGGCGATGTTAAGGTGACGGTAGTCTATGCTTACCCTCCATCCTATTGTGGGTTTGGTGGTGACTTTCTCCCATTTCTCATTTGTCTCAACCATGAATCCCACTTTTTTGGGCACCACTTGAATATGATTGACCCATTTACTATAAAAAATGGTGTAGATTATCCCTACATCCAACCATTTTAAGATTTCCTTCTTCACCACTTCCTGCATGTTGGGGTTTAACCCTCTCTGCATATCTCAGAAGGATTTCACAGAGTCATCCATGTAAATGTGATGCATGTAGAGAGTTGAGTCAACCCCTTTGATGTCAGTTATAGTCCAAGCAATGGCTTCCTTGTGTCGTTTTAGGCATTCAATCAATGCTCCCTCCTACGTCTCAGATAGAGCAGTAGAAATGATGACAAGGAGTGTATCATTAGGCCCAAGGAAAACATACTTGAGGGTCTCTAGGAGTGGTTTAAGCTCCAAGTTGGGAGCTTTCTGAATAGAGGGAATTATTTTCGATGTCCATGCCTTCGATAGCGAATCTACCTTGATTGTCCATGGCGGGGAAAGGACCCAGCTTTGACACCCAATAGCTCTTCTAATTCTGGCATATCTCCCTCTTCTTCTAGACTCGGGGCATGGTCCTTAGAAATGACCATTTGGAGGGGATCATCACACAAAAGAATTGGTGTTGTATCCTCTACAATTTCATCGATCACCTTGATTTGGGAACAATCTTCCAATTCGGGTTGTTTATAGGCATCAAACACATTTACTCGAATTTTCCAGTTCCCGAAGCCCATCTTGAGCGCCTCTGATTTACAATTGATGGATGCATTGGAGATGGGAAAAAGAGATGCCCTAAGATAGTCAAAGTTCTAGTGGGCATGTTGGATGGGTCAATATCCAATATCAAAAAGTTGACAAAAAAGAAGTCCTCCACTCTCACTAGGACATCTTCTAAAAGCCTACGAGGTATCTTAAGTGATCTATCAGCTACTTGGAGGATAACAAGACTAGGCTTCAATTCACCTCCTCCTAATAGCTCATAGATCAAGCTTGGCAATATATTAACCCCCTCACCCAGATCGAGAAGAGCCTCAAAGATGTGTTGGTCTCCAATGACCACAGAAACATACAGGACTCCTGGGTCCTTCATTTTGTGGGGTGTACCTTGTTGTAGGATCGAGCTGAGTAGGTCGAGCAGGACGACCTTAGCCTAGACTTGTTTTCATTATTTTCTCTTCTGCATGCACAGGTCCTTCAGAATTCTAGAGTAGGATGAAATCTACTTGATAGCATCCAGCAGAGGCAAGTTGATATGAACTTTCTTAAATGTCTCCATTATTTCTTCCATTCTATCTTTGGCTCCTAATGAACTAGCAAAAGGTGCCTTAGGGGTGGATAAGCACTCAGGGAAGGGTGCTCTCAACCTCTGGGTGGAGGGGTTGTCATGGCGAGACAGAGGTGGAATAGGGACAACATTCTCCGGATGGGTGATTTCAAGCGAGGAGGAGCTGAGTGGCTCTTCCTCAGTGGATGTGTAAGTAGTCGTTGGGTTGGTCGAAGGGGTGACCGTAAGAGTAAGTTCAGGTTTGGAAAGTTCTTTGCCACTCCTCAGAAGAGTGATAACCTTAGCGTGCTCCCTTATGGAGGACCCTTTCCTGGGTTGAACCATTTTTTAATTGAGTAAGCAGTAGACAAGCACAGTTCAAAATAAATTTTGTTGTTTCTGGGACATTAACCTGAATCATGTCGGCTGGATAACCTTCAAAATATTTAAGGGCAGCCTCAATCACTTTGTCTTTTATGATCGTTTGGGGTTCAGGTTTCCTAATTGGTCTTCCTAAATTGCTAGGTTGCATTTTCAAATTAGGTGGTGGATCAGGATGTAGAATCAAACTCAGGTTTAGATTGAAGTAATCAGATCAGATCAGAAATCCCTGTAGAAGATCTAATAAGGTCTCTTAGGTTAAAAACCTAATGACTTTCCTGTGTATGTCCTCTATAGAAGGGATGAGGGACTAGATGTGAATTTGACTCAATCAAGGCACCCAAAGATTTTTGGATGACTAAGGGTATTTCGAGGTGAATGATACCGCTGAATCAGAAATCCGTACACTCGAGAATTACCTGGGCAGCCAGGAAGAGAGAGCCCCACAAAGACCCTTACATGGTAGAGCGTCCCCACAGGTTACAGGGTTTCCCCCACCCGACCTTCCTTGTCACTGCAGTTCCAAGTACACTGGTGTGTGTGAATTGAGACCTCAAGTCTACCAATTTTATTCCTAATTTGTGACTTGAATTTCACTTGATTAGAAGTTAATTTAGTTTGTGACCTAATTTGGAGGTTGGTTGGCCCACAAAGTAGACCAATCTTTATCAGTGGTTATAAAATATGTCCACAGCAGTCAATGCACGCATGTGGGAAGCCTCACCGCCGACGATTCCCTTCTCTCTGCCAACAGTTCCCTTATCCATAAACAACTGATATGCATGCTTGATTAGGGCTAATAATTGGTGATTCAAATCACCATTATTTTGTCTTGACTTCTTTTTAGCATTGTGAACTATTGAGATGCTTATATTTATCATTGAATATCAATTTGAGTAGGTTATTATTCATTGAATATCTATTAGAATGCTTAATTACTTGTGCTCATTAATTAATTATTTTGAATATCAATTACTTATGCTAATTAAGCCCGATGACCTGAAGAGTCTAAGTGTTTAGGTCCTCTCGTATCATTTCCTAAAGTTAATAACTTCCAAATGCCTAAGTTCTCTTCTCCTAATTCTTCCTTTTTTTTATCATTTTGAATTTTCAATTTTTTTTAAAGAATCAAATAATAGGAAATTACTGTCACAGTTGACAAAAATGTTATAAAATATGTCCGCCCCCTCATGCTTAGCTAAAAACACACTGACATAACCTTGCAGTTAGCCGATAGATCCATTACAAAACCAAGGGATATTTTGGAGGATGTTTTAGTCAAGGTTAATGATTTGCATTACCTTGCTGATTTCATGGTCCTAGACATGGAAGCCCAAAACACCTCAACCACACCCCGATTATTTTGGGAAGACCTTTCCCAGCTACTACCAAGGCAAGGATTGATTGTGAATCAGGAAATATAGAAATGGCCTCAGGGGATAAGACAAATTGATTCAATATTTTCGAGGTCTCAAAGAAGAATAAAATTAAGTGTGGTTCGATAGAGGAGCTTGGTAGAATAGAGGAATGATGGGAACACCATCATGAGCCCTAACTAGCTCATTTTGACCCAAAAAAGAGAACAAAAAGCTCCTACATAACCAACTAGAGGTCTTAACTCAATGAATAATCATTCTGAGAGAAAATCAAGAAACAAGGGGTAAAACTGTAATTTTACCATTGCAGTACAATAACGGGTTTTCTCATGGGCTAAACACAGGTCAAATGGTCTTAACAAGATAAAAAGTGGGATAGTTTAAATAGAAAAGGGTTCATGTGAATTATAGGAATTAAATGACTTCTTATACCCTAAAAATCGACCCACTTGATTTAACAAGCTTATGGTCGGGATAAAATTTACCTAAACCCTCTAAAAATCATGGAAAAATATTACCTAGGGTTTAGAACCTTCAATTTGGCCCATGGAACCTATTTTGGCCTAAATAGGGGTCTCAGTCAAATATTTACCCTAAATTAAGTTTTTATGTAAATTACCCAGTCAAACGTGATCAAACCCAAAATTCAACTTCACCATTCGATTCCTTAGGTCCAAATTAGGTTTTTACCCAAATTTGGATCTAAGAGGAATTCATCTTGACCCATTTTGCAAATAGGTCCAGCTCAATTACATTTCTACCCCTATCTTTCGAAAGCCTTTGCAGAAACCCCCTAGATTCCTCATTTTTATTTGCAATTAGATCCCTCCACCACTATAGTGGAGAGAATTCTACTCCAGCGAGGTTTCAAAGGCAAGAATTCTCTGATCTCTCAAAGAATCCCCTTCAAAATTGAAAAGGAGATTCTCTGAGAAATCTCCTCCAATGTGAATCCATTGATGAGCCTTAATTCCTACCCAATCTCTCATGTGAACGCATGAGAGATTTGGGTCTCTCTGAGTTTCCATCTCCGGCGAGATTGCCGTGCTTGGAAGCTTGGCATCCAAGCACAAACCCAACCTTCAAGACTTATTTAAGAAACCCTAATTCATTCTGCACCTCCTCAGCTTGGAATTGGGCCAGTCCACCCCACTTTCTTCTCTCCTCGCCGGCCACAACTTCTCTGCAAGCTCCGACAGCTCCGCTCTCTCTCTCTCATCACCCAACCACAATACCAGTGGTTGGGTTGCCTTCTTCTCATTCATCCGCGTTGGCCGCACCAGCCCAGACACTGGCCTTATCCTTGTCGTCGCCGCTGCCTCACATACGGAGAGCTTCGTCTCCGGTGACGGCAATACGAGCCGGCCGCCATCCCTGCCTCCTTCATCCTTAGGTTAGGTTAGTTTAACTTCTCTCGCCCTCCTCGTATTCCCCCTCTTTATTTCTTGAAAACGCCCCTCGACGCATGCAATCACCATCACTTTCTTCATCTCCGGCCAGATCTCCGGCGAGGTGTCCCTATCGCTCCGCACCTCCACCCGCCTCGCCAACCACTCCATAAGCACCGCAACACTCCACTGATCATAAACCCTCACTCCGCTCATCGTGCCATGCCCCCACAACACCCCCCGAACACACCCACTCTCACGCACACAGGGTGCCCTAGGCACGCACACTCCGGCCACCCCACGCCACGCTGACCCCCGCACTACGTTCGTCGTGTCTCGGCGAAGGTGTCTGAGCTTTCTGACGAGGCTGCGTGGCTGTTTTCATGTTGACAGTTGTTGGAGGTCTGACGCCATTAATGCACGCAAGCAGCTAGCCTGCAAGCTCGCACCAGGTCTCCCCACTCCTAGCTAAGAGTCCTAGGGTGTGCGGAATCCTCTTGTGCATAGCTCCAGCCAAGCAATTGGCACTGAAGACTGAGGTAGCTACTGCAATCAAGGGAAGCCTCCTGCTGCGGACTTATGCGAAGGAAGGTGGGATGTTTAGTCCCACCTCAGAAGTTGTTGAGTGGGCGCAGCAAAATAAGAGGAAAAAATGAATAAGGCTCTTCGCCTCCTGATCACGGGGTGAGGTCCCACTCACCTCTCACTGCCTCGTCCATGACTCGATCCCCACGGACCTGGCTTGACCCATATACCCGACCTGCACTCCTCGCTCACCACCGCATGCCAGTGGGCCTGGTCCCGAGCGCACACCCGACCCGATTACCCGAGAAGCGGCAATAGGAGAGCGAGCCTAAGAGAGAGAAAAAGAGAGATCGTGGGGGTGGGTAGGGTAGTTTTTGCTCTCACAGGAAAGGAGAAGATGAAGAAGCCAAGGAAGAAGAGGGCAGAAGCCAGAGAAGCTAAGGGAGGAGATGGCAAGGACTGAGGAGGAAGAAGCTGAAGGGCTGAAGGAAGAGAAAGAGAAGAAGGAACTGAAGGCAGAAGAAAGAGGAGCCGCAGAGAAAGAGAAGAAGCTAAAGGCAGAAGGAAAGAAAGCAAAGGAAGGCTAAGGCACGAAGAAATCAGAGAAGAAAGAAGAAGAAGGAAGAAAGTCAGCCAGAGACAGAGATCAGAGAGGAGAAAAAGAGAAGAAAAGCACAACACTGTAGCAGCCTTATTTAAGACGTCTGATTTACAAAATCAGACGTCCATTTTTTGTGCTTTCTTTTTATATATTGATATTTAGTGTTTACATTTACATTTTTGCATTACAACTCTGATTTTCATTGCATATTCAATTTTTCAAAGTTGTGCTCTTGATTTTTAAACTCCAATTTGCTCCCTGTGTTTGACCTCGGACTTAAAACTTCGAGTAATAAAATTTATTTATTTTTCGAGCGATTTCAACTATACTACGACACATCATTTTCAAAACCCTAATATTCAAGCTCTTAATTTCACTTGAATCCTAAAAGAAAGGACCTAAAGCTTCTTAAAGGACAAATAGGTGAAGTTGACCTCTTGTTGGGTCAACCAACCTTGAAATTAGACCACTTTTGTACTCAAAACATCTAAAGTCCAAGTGGAATCCTAAGCACCTTTTCTCTTAAATAAAAGTGGTAGACTTAAGAGGTCAAAGTCCCCATTCTGGTCTACCTGGAATCTCAGTGACAAGAGAGATCGGGTGGGGGAAACCCTGTAACCCGTGGGGGCGCTCTACCGTGTAGGGGTCTTTGCAGGACTCTCCCTCTCTAGCTGCCCAGGTAATTCTCAGGTGGATGACTTTCTGATCTAGGGGTATCATCCACCCTGAACCTCCATTGTCATCCAAACATCTTTGGGTGCCTTGATTAAGTCAACAACACATCCAGTCCCTCATCCCTTCTCTTTAGAAAACACAGATTTTCTTTGAGAATCTCTATTTAGATCTAATCACTTCATTCTAAGACTTGAATTCTGATTCTACATCTTGATATCACCATCGGATCCAAATATGCAGCCTGGTTACTTAGGAATACCATTCAAGAAACCTGAATCACAAAGATCCATGAGAGATAGAATTATTGAGGATGCCCTCGAATTTTATGAAATTGAATACAAAACCTCAAAACCAGTAGAAGACATTCAGGTTAGTGTAGCAACAACAACCTTCATCATAAACTGTGCCCAACTGCTATTAACATTAGCTACAAAAGGATCAACCCGAGACATTCTCATAACAAGATACATTGAGATAGAAAATTTACATAACTTTGAATACCTCCAATGCATGACAAATCCTGTACTTTGGGAACAACACCAAGATGATCTTGAAAAATGGAAAGATATGATGAGATTATTGAAACAAGTTATCGATCAGAAATACCCGTACATACCCCAAACAGCTCATGAAACATCTTGGAATAGTATCGAGGACCAATCTGATTTCCCAAATCCCGGGTTTGAGGCACAAGGTTGTTGTGGATTCCCAACCCAGACGGAATATAACATGCCTGATCTTGAATTAGGTTGGGAAGTCCCAATTGCTAGAGAACACAATTTTCAGCCAGCCCTAAAAAACCAAAATCTTGGGTCACCAAGCATAGAATTCTGAGACTCCTGCAATGATGGGATTAAAACTGAACCTCTCAAAGGTGTAAATCCCACCCCTTATTCTGATAAGGTGACCCTCGAAGGCAATTCTAACTTAGATTCTAGTAATTCAACCCACATCCTCAGCCTAGAATCTGGATCTGAATATTATTAGGAAGATTACAAGGCCTCGTCTGACGAAGATCAAAAGTTAAATGAAGAGTATGATTTTGGGTCTTTATTTGATGAATATCCCTCTCCAACATCCTTAGAGATACAAATAGATTTTTAGAAGTCACGCCAATCTACGATACAGAAATTGAGGAGTTGGAAGAGTGGGGTTTTGATTGGGTCTTTCCTATAAGCCTAGAACTTGAGCTTAGACCAAATAGGGACACCTCTTTGAGCTCAGAATCTAAGAATAGGCTAGACCCAAGTCAGGTTGCTAAGCCTACATCATGTGATTTACTCTGTGATGGAACATCTGATCTCGAATCAAACTCAGAACTTGATTTTCACAATTTCTCCGACAATTTCAAATCTTACCATGATTTCGGAGAACCATTGTTTCCTGACTACGACAATCCAATCTACGACCTCAGCTCACATGATTCATTCTCTGACTCCGACTCTGAGGTCCCTGATCCCGAGATCACTGATTTAAATTCAGGTTCCAGTGAGATGGAACCATTTCTTTTCGATCCTCAGGAATCAAAACCAGAAAATGCCAAGGGTGACTGCAACCTAGAATTCGAATCTTTTCTTGACTTAGATTTCCCTCATCCTATAAACATCCTTTAGGCATTCACTTTTGAATTTGATAGCTACTATGACGACTCTCTAAATGAAACCACCTGTAACTCCTTTCTAGAAGAGCCCTCATACACAATTCGAAGCCACCTCCTCCGCATATACAGAACCTATCCAAACTCATTTTCAACCCCGACCCACAACCGGACTCAATTTCTATTCTGATTCCCCTTTTACTAAGCCGATTGCAGATGATTCGCCTCCACATCATTATTGGGTTTCGGACGTTGATCAGATCATAAATCATGCTCCATCATTCTATGATCACTCCTGTAGGGTTTTCGCATTATCCATTGATTACTTTAAGAGTCCTTACTTTGACCAAGCTTATTTGACTCAGCCAAACCCTGAATTCACAATTCAACATCATTCTGAGCTCCATAGTATATGGTGGTCACGACATCTCTTGATTTACACTTATCAAACCACCAGATTGATTGGGTTTGGGCTGCATCATCAGCCTATTGATCTGAACAAGCACCTGGTTGGACCAACCAGGCTCTTGATCAAGGTGCTTGTTCTACAAAACTCAGCTGATTTAACCACTCCCTCTCCATACCTTTTCCCGCTCGGCTAAAGGCGTTGAATTTAGTGCTTAACGGGAGGCAACCCGTCATTCCAAAAACCCGAGATCCTTCTGATTATCTGTCTGTACTTCAAACCTGAGTTCGATTTTCATAGAGCAGTCGATCCCACCTATGGTACACACGCCAGAGCTTGAAATTGTCTGCAACAGTCATTCTCGACCCATTCGTCCACCCGATAAATCCTGTTCTAAGTCCCTGAACCCAACATTGTTTCACACCCTTTGTTTACAATGAGGACATTGCAAAACTTAAGCATGGGGCGGTGATAAAAGTTCAAACATACAGAAAACAAAAATTCAGAAGGATTCTCACAAAAAATCTCATATGCCAAAAATACCAAAAAAATAGAAAATGGTGAAAAAGAACAAAAACAAAATTGAGGCCATACAAAACTTGAGGAAAAGTGAAAAATGTCAAAAAGGAGAACAAAATAAAAAGAAAAAGAAGAGATAGTCATTAGTAAGAAATTAAGGGATTAACTGAGTTTTAGACCATATCAAGGAAAAGAAAATGAAAGAAAAAGCATTAATGAGACACAAAAGAGATTAGTAGGAACGCTGATCTTAGGCCTCTTATGCTAGACTCTTAGGCTTAAAAATTCAAGTATCCACTAAGATCGGGATAGTCCTCAAGAGGTTGGGGAAAATGTGAAGCTTAAGTATTAGGTCTAAGGCTTAGGAAGTATTCGGTCTCGTTAACTGACCTTTGGTTTGCAGGACTCGGTAACCTAAGCACCCCAATCCACACACAGTCTGGTTCAGTGCACATAATTATCAAAATCATGCAAAAGCATTTAAGTGTTCTGAAAAAGTCGCCTAGATTAGGTAGGAGTGGCCAATCAACACAAGTTGATTTAGATGAGTTCCCGGTGATGAGAGGTGGGAAATTCCCCTCGAAGATGCGCAATATCATATCATCTCCTCAGTGCTTGTCTCCTAGGATATCTACATATCTTACTGGGGGCATGTAAGCACCCTGTGCTGGTTCAGATGCCATGGGCGGCATTATCACGAAATGTCAATTTCCAGGGTCTAGATTTAGCTACAGAGCACCATGGGTGGGATTATCTCGAAATCTCGAAAGCCAGGGTTCTGAGGGCTGCCATGGGCAGTGCTATCACGAAGCATCGATTGCCAGGTACCCTTCGAGGATTGATGATGGGGACGAGGAATCCGATACAGACTGTGTTGAGAAGCCATTCCGAAGTTAGAAATAAAAAGAAAAGAGAGAGAAAACTCTCCAAAAAAGGAAAATCCTCTGTCTCTCTTACAAAAAATGCACTGCAAATTGAACCGAGGCTAAAATATGTTACAAGCACAGGTGCTTTAACCGCAGAGTCCAACGAACCTTAGGATAGTTCTTGTGGGCCTTAAAAACCTTCACGGAAGACTGAGGCCGGAGCTGGCAGGTCTGGATCTTAGTTGGTACTTGAGTACCTCTAGGCCTACTATCGGCATTCTAATCTAATCAAAAAGAAAAAAAGCACTCATCATAATTTCTGAACATCAAGGAACTCGTGGTCTAGAACAGAAGTTAAAACCTTAAAATTTTGCTAAGGGACTAGCAAAAGCTAGGCATGGGGGTATGATGGGAACACCATCATGAGCCCTAACTAGCTCATTTTGACCCAGAAAAGAGAACAAAAAGCTCCTATATAACCAACTGGAGGTCTTAACTCAATAAATAATCATTCTGAGAGAAAAGTAAGAAACAAGGGGTAAAATTGTAATTTTACCATTAAAGTACAACAACGGGTTTTCTCATGGGCTAAACACAGGTCAAATGGTCTTAACAAGATAAAAAGTGGGTTGGTTCAAACAGAAGGGTTCATGTGAATTCTGAGAATTAAATGACTTCTTGTAACCCTAATAGAGACCCACTTGATTTAACAAGGTTTTGGTCAGGATTAAATTCACCTAAACCTTCTAAAAATCATGAAAAAATATTCTCAAGGGTTTATAACCTTCAATTTGACTCTTGGAACCTATTTTGACCTAAATTGGGGTCTCAGTCAAATATTTGCTTTAAATTGAGTTTTTACATAAATTTCCTAGCCAACATGGTTAAACCCAAAATCCAACTTCACCATTGGATTCCTTAGGTCCAAATTAAGTTTGTACCAAAATTTGGACTTAAGAGAAATTCATCTTGACCCACTTTGCAAACAGGTCCAGCTCAATTACATTTCTACTGCTATCTTCTGAAAACCTCTGCAGAAACCCCCCTAACTTCCTCGTCATTCTTTGCAATTATGTCCCTCCACCATTATAGCGGAGAGAATCCTACTCTGGCAAGGTTTTAAAGGCAACAACTCTCTGATCTCTCAGAGAATCTCCTTCAAAATTGAAAGGGAGATTCTCTGAGAAATCTCCTCTAATGTGAACCCATTGACGAGCCCTAATTTCTACCCAATCTCTCATGCGAACGCATGAGAGATTTGGGTCTCTCTGAGTTTCCATCTTCGGCGAGATTGCCGTGCTTGGAAGCTTGTCTTCCAAGCACAAACCCAACCTCCAGGACCTATTTAAGAAACCCTAATTCATTCCGCACCTCCTCAGCTTGGAATTGGGCCGGTCCACCCCACTTTCTTCTCTCCTCGCCGGCCACAACTTCTCCGCAAGCTCCGGCAGCTCCGCTCTCTCTCTCTCGTCGCCCAACCACAATACTAGTGGTTGGGTTGCCTTCTTGTCATTCATCCGTGTTGGCCGCACTAGCCCAGATGCTGCCCTTATCCCTATCATCGCCGCCGCCTCACCTACGGAGAGCTTCCTCTTCGGCGATGACAATATGAGTCGGCCGCCATCCCTACCTCCTTCGTCCTTAGGTTAGATTAGTTTAACTTCTCTCTCCCTCCTACTCGTATTCCCCCTCTTTATTTCTTGAAAATGCCCCTCGATGCACGCAATCAACATCACCTTCTTCATCTCCGGCCAGACCTCCGGTGAGGTGTCCCCATTGCTCCGCACCTCCATCCACCTCGCCAACCACTCCATAAGCACCGCAACACTCCACTAATCATAAACCCTCACTCCGCTTATCGCGCCATGCCCCCACAACACCCCCCGAACACACCCACTCTCACGCACACAGGGTGCCCTAGGCATGCACACTCCGACAACCCCATGCCATGCTGACCCCTGCACTACGTTCGTCGTGTCTCGGCGAAGGTGTCTGAGCTTTCTGACGAGGCTGCGTGGTTGTTTTCGTGTTGATAGTTGTTGGAGGTCTGACACCATTGACACACGCAAGCAGCTAGCTTGCAAGCTCGCACCAGGTCTCCCCACTCCTAGCTAAGAGTCCTAGGGTGTGCGGAATCCTCTCGTGCACAGCTCCAGCCAAGCAATTGGCACTGAAGACTGAGGTATTTGCTGCAATCAAGGGAAGCCTCCTACTGCGGATGCACGCGATGGAAGGTGGGACATTTAGTCCCACCTCGGAAGCTGTTGAGCGAGCGCAACAGAATAAGAGGAAAAAATGAATAAGGCTCTTCGCCTCCTGACCACGGGGTGAGATCCCACTCACCTCTCACTGCCTCGTCCATGACCCGATCCCCACAAACCTGGCTTGACCCGTATACCCGACCTGCACTCCTCGCCCACCACTGCTTGCTGGTGGGCCTAGTCCCGAGCATGCACCTGACCTGATTACTCAAGAAGCGGCTCTAGGAGAGTGAGCCTAAGAAAAAGAAAAAGAGAGATCGCAGGGGTGGTTAGGGGTAGCTTTTGCTCTCGCAGGAAAGGAGAAGAAGAAGAAGCCAAGGAAGAAGAGGGTGGAAGCCAGAGAAGCTATGGGAGGAGAATGCAAGGACTGAAGAGGAAGAAGCTGAAGGGCTAAAGGAAGAGAAAGAGAAGGAAAAGGAACTGAAGGCAGAAGAAAGAGGAGCTGCAGAGAAAGAGAAGAAGAAGAAGAAGAAAGAGAAGAAGCTAAAGGCCAAAGGAAAGAAAACAAAGGAAGGCTAAGGCACAAAGAAATCAGAAAAGAAAGAAGAAGGAAAAAAGCCAACCAGAGATAGCGATCAGAGAAGAGAAAAAGAGAAGAAAAGCACAGCACTGCAGCAGCCATATTTAAGATGTCTGATTTACAAAATCAGACGTCCATTTTTTGTGCTTTCTTTTTATATATTGATATTCAGTGTTTATATTTACATTTTTGCATTACAACTCTGATTTTCATTGCATATTCAATTTCTCAAAGTTGTGCTCTTGATTTTTAAACCCCAATTTGCTCCCTGTGTTCGACCTCAGACTTAAAACTTCGAGTAATAAAATTTATTTATTTTTCGAGCGATTTCAACTATACTACGGTGCATCGATTTCAAAACATTGAAAATTGAAAAATCAACTATACTACGACACATTGAGTAATTTCCTGTTATTTGATTCTTTTTTAAAAAAATTGAAAATTCAAAAAGATAAAAAAAGGAAGAATTAGGAGAAGAGAACTTAGGCATTTAGAAGTTATTAACTTTAGTAAGTGATAGGAGAGGACTTAAACACTTAGACTCTTCAGGTCTTCGGGCTTAATTAGCCCGGGTGTGCACTCGAATGTGGACCTAGTCTCGAGTTCTCGCCAATTAAAATTCATTTTAATTTGATAAATAAATTGGGATGATAAATATGTGACTTATCAACCTGCCCTTTGATTTGGGTGGACTTTAAGCCTAAGCATCTACACACTTTTTTTTGCACTGATTCACTTTTCTGTGGTTTCTTCGAAAATTGGGTAGCTAATGAACTATCTAGGGTGGTATGACTGGCAAGTTGTCAGTGATAACAACTCATTGGCCGGTTGTCCAGAGCCCAGTCACAAGACCATTTTCATTATACTGCCTTTAGGTAAATCTTAGATCAGGGAAGCCACCTACTTAAAGAAAAAAATAATAAAAATAAATATATATTTATTTATATAGAAAAAGGAGAAAAAAATAAAAAATAAATAAAACCATACTTCATTGCACGAATATGGCTGGCAAGTTACTGTGGGTAACAGCCCATTGGCCGGTTGTCCAGATCCTAGCTCACAAAGAAATGCGCAATAATGCCCAAAACACTTACGGAAGAAGTGGGGAAGTAGAATAAACCGGGGAGATATACACTGAGTTCGCCCTTGTGTTGACCGATAAATAAAACAAGTAGGAAGAAAGCTACCAATCGAAAAGATAAATCTTTAGGCAAGGTCACCTTGGGTCATAGAAACCCGAAGTCCATTTCAACAGCCGCCTAGTGAGTCTTTCACTATTTTCACAAGATGCTTAGCACTTAGAGTCTTTTTCGAGTCTTGGGCGAGTCGGGTAGCCGTAAAAAGTTATCCCTGATCTTTCAAACTCCAAAAGTACAAAAAAATTAGAAAAGAAGAAAAATAAAAAAATGTATATTCCCTCTTCAAATAAGGCGAGCACTTGGGTGGTCTACATTCTGTCAGACACCCGGGTATTGTTGAGTTTTCGTTGTTTAGGACCTTAGTTGAAATTTTCTATTGTCAATAAACGACTTAGGCCTAAGCTATTTAATCCTAACTTTGGTTTTATACATAGCACGTAGTTTAATTTTACTAGGGACTAGCAAAAGATAGGCATGAGGGTATGATGTAAGCACATCTATTTAGGTTAAAATGCCTAATCATGCATATTCTTAAGCTTAGATTTGCATTTCATGTTATAAATATTGCATAGCATGCATCATTCCGCATTTAGATTAGTCGTATATATTTTAGGTTAATTAGGTCCTTTTTATGGTCAGGAGAGAAGAAGATTTATTTCAGGATCTCGAATGGACGATCGGACCGTACAGATCTAATCAGAACAACGATCGGAGTCTAACACCTTCGAAATCGTCTAGATCGAAGTCCCGTAGCATCATACGAAGTCTGAGGAAGATCAATGGCCAAAGGGGCAACGTGATATAGACACATCCATTTAGGTTAAAATGCCTCTTCATGCATGTTCCTAGGCCTAGATTTACATTTTATGTTATAAATATTGCATAGCATGCATCATTCTTCATTTAGAATAGTTGTATATATTTTAGGTTAATTAGGTCCTTTTTATGGACAGGAAGGAAAGTGATTTATTTTAGGGCCTCGAATGGACGATCAGACCGTACGGATCTGATCATAACGACGATCAGAGTCTAATGCTTCTGAAATCGTCCAGATCGGAGTCCCGTAGCATCATATGAGCCCCGAGGAAGATCAATGGCCACGGGGCAATGCGACATCCTTACGGGTTTTGGATGAAAAATCCGACCTTATGGATGGATTCGGAGCAACGATCGTAGTCCGACAACATGGAAATCGATTCGATCCGAGCACGGTGGCACCCTCTGCAAAGGAATGAAGATGGATGGCCCAGGTCGCGCTACGTGGTGCAACCCAGGCTGCCCACGCACACACATGCATCGTTGTGTACGCACAGCAGCGTGGGCGCGTGTGCGGAGGCACGTGCGCACCCAAGCACTGCGGCACACACAGCAACGTAGTGCGTAGCACGTATGTGCGCGTAATAGCGGCAGCAGGCGCGGCAGTAGGCACGAGCGCAGTTGGAGTGGGCACATAGCGCATGCATGCGTGCAACACGGCGCGTGATGCGCGAGCCAGCGGGAGTATTGAATGGCATGGATCTTCAACGATGGCTGTAGCGACATTTACGACCGTCACTAATGACCCAGATACGAATTTGTTCTTCCTCCTCCACTGTAAAAGGACCTACCCACCACCATTTCAATCCATCTCTTCCTTTCTTCCTCTCACCACCTCCAAAGCCCTAGAGAGAGCTTGTCCCAAGCCCGGGATGCTCTTCTAGAGTAGAAAATCAAATAGTTTTCCCTCCCCTCATCCCCATTCATGGAGCATCCCGTGGCTGTCCTCTCACCGCCCTTTGGGAAGAAGGTCCTCGCCGCAACGCCGTCCTGCCCCATCCTCCGTCCTCCAGCTCCATCCTCCTTTGTCCTGCTCCTCACCACCTTCCTCCGGGCAATGTCAAAGCGAGTCATCCTCCGAGCAACCATCGAGGGGGATTTCTCTCACCTCTTTCTATCTTTTTACGCTTTCGGGCAATGTCAGAGCGAGTCGTCCTCTGAGCAACCATCGAGGGGGATTTCTCTCACCTCTTTCTATCTTTTTACACTTTCGTAGTGTAGTTTTCCTGCTTTCGTAGTGTAACAAACATTTCTTTATGAATAGATGATTGTTTCTCTCTCTCTCCCTCTCCCTCTCTTATATTTTTGCAAGTAGATAAAGTTTTCATTGACTGAATCTCTTGCTTGTTAAAAATACCAAAAAAACTAGAAAAGATAAAAATGACCAAAAAGAAATAAAAGTGAAGCACGGATTTCATAAAACCAAACGTTCGCCTCCCCATGTTCGACCTGAGACTCACATTTCAAGTTTTGGTATAAATTTTATTTGACCACGTATTTTGCAACTATGATGATGGGTTACTCATAATCCCAATTTCAAGCTCGTGAAACCCATGCGATCACAATGCAACATCCATACAGACTTCGGATCAAAAATCCGACCATACAAATGGATCCGAAGCAACAATCGCAGTCCGGCAATGCGGTAATCATCTCGATCTTAGCACTGTGGCACCCCCTGCAATAGAAAGAAGAATGGACGGCCCAGATGGTGCCACGTGGTGCCATCCAGGCCGCCCAACATCGACCAGCATCATCCACGACCATCATTTCCAGCCGTTAGATCTTGATCCAACGGCTGAGAAGCCTTCGCACCACGCACCTCTTCACGACTCAAGGGAGAGCCCAGCGTAGCGACTGAGCGCTCTCTGTGGATCAAGGGGCTCGGCTTCGAGACTCGCGAATGCCCCAAATCATAAATTGGGCGCATAGCCAGTGCAAGCACACACGCACACAGGCGGGTGCACAGCCAGTGCAGCGCCAGCATGCAAGCGCACACGCGTAGCCAGGGGCACATGTTGCGTGGGCCAACTATGGGCAGGCACGTGCTCGATTGGTGCTAGCCTACAATGACACCTGAGCTGGACCTACAGTGACGCTTACAGCCGTCACTAATTATTTGCATGACAACAAGGCCAGTTGTGGGCGTGAGCAGGCATAAGTTGCCTATAGCGACACTTACAGCGAGGACTTGGAGGTCACTAATGGTCCCATGCCTATTCTAGCCTCTTCTCCTTCACTATAAAAGGACCTACACCCCCTCCCTTCCAAACCATCTCTACGTACGCTACTCCCACCTACTCCCAAGCTCTAGCAAGCCTACCAATTCTCTATTAGAGCTTGCTCTCAAGCTCCCAAGGTGCCTATTAGTGTAATGAAACTCTGCCCCACCAAATACTCCTCCAACTTCCCATCCCCATTCATAGGTCGCCTTGGAGTCATCCTCCAACCTCCATTCCGATAACAGATCATCTCTGCCTTCTCACCTCCATTCCGGAGCTACGCTGAAGCTTTCCTCTACTCAAGGTCCTCCCACTTCTCACCTCCATCATCCTGCTTCCCAACTCCTTCCTCTGAGCTTCCACCAGGCACCATCGTCTCACCGAACAGCCACTTCGGGAGATTTCTTCTCACCTCCCCCTCTTTTTATGTTTTCTAGATTATTGTAATTGGCATTCATGCAATATATCATATTCGATTCCATCTCTCTCTTGTGATTGATTGTTATTTTATTTCCAAAACAAAAAAAATAACAAAACCCAAAAACACCAAAAAGAAACAAATCAAAGTGCAATTTTCATGCAAAGTAAACGTCGCCTCCCTATGTTCGACCCGGGACTCCCTTGGAGTTTCAGTATAAATTATATTTGATCACGAGTTTTACAACTACGATGATGGGTTACTCGTAACCCTGATTTCAAACACGCAAAACCCATGCAATCAGTGCAGCAGAGGTTGAAGACAAAGAAGAAGAAGTTGCGATGATGCTCACGGTCAAGGGCATTGTGGCTTAGTCGTGAGCGAGTAGGAGGACACGCAGTGGGTAGTGTTTTGTTGTCACTGTTGAAGAAGAGATGCCGATGAGGGTGTGGGAGGGTCTGTCGTTGGAGGTGGCATGCACTAGCAGTGGAGGGTACAGGTGCGGTGCATGGTGGTGGAGTCCCTGTTCTTCAAGTTGATGGTCGCGGTTGTGGTCGTGGATGGTTCACAGCAGTGATGTCGATGGTAAGGTGATGGAAGTTGTTGCAATCACTGAAGAGAATAGAGTGCGGTTGAGGAGGCTGTGAGGTCTGCGTGAGGGAGAGAGTTGGAGATGAAGGTAGAGGGCAGGTCCTCCCTCTGTGAGGAGGAAGATGATGAAGGCCCAATGATATGTCCACTTAAGTGGACAAAATTAGAGCCTAAGTACTTGGTCATTCAAATAAGAAGTGAATTTAGAATATCCTCTATATTAACAAAATTATGTAAGAGAAAAAATCGTAATTTCATGCATTACATAATTTTGTTAGGAATCCTTCTCAATTTGGAATGCTATTTGATTTTTCACATTGAAGGAAAAAAAATTGTCTACTTTCTATGTTCGAATGATTTCCTTTTTCTAAGGGGAATTATTTTCATAAAAAAATCTGTGTTTGGAAGTCTGATGCAAAAGAAAAAAAAGAAAGAAGAGAGAAAAGGAAACAAGGGAATTGTCTCGTTACCTCTCTCTCCCTCACAAAGATCTCCCCAATTCTCTCAATCTCTGATTGCGCAGCAATCATAGGTCTTAATTGACCTAAATTAGGCTAGGACTTAGCATAAGTTAAGGTTATTCATGCATGCATATGCATTATCTGCATCTTTACTGCTTTCCTTTAGCTATGCATAAAATAATGTTATAATGTGCTGATTAAGTGCATTATGTCGATTGCAGGGAATAAGCTGATCAGGAGCTGGATCTGAAGCTGGATCAGGAATAACAGGAGTTGCAGCAGAACTGGAGCAGAAGGCTTAGATTAGATGTAGGAATAATGATGTAAGGGAGTTAAAGGTTTGCTATTCTATTAAGTAGGAATAAAGCAAAAAAATGTGAAGAGCTTAGGTCCATCCTAGCCCTAGGATAGCCTAGAGACTTCCCCATGCCTTAGCCACCTTTAGATTAGGTCACAACACCCTAGGAAGCCCTAAAATCCTAGTTCCAACCCTTCTCTGGATGTCCAGATAAGTTTTAGGACGTCCAGGACCCTTAGCCAACTCCCGCACACTTCAAACCCACTTCTGCAATGTTATTGGACGTCCAGATACTTTGTCAGACGTCCAATTTCTGCAAAATACCCAAAACAGAACCCGAAATCCTTCCTGACTCTGATTGGACGTCCAGACAACAAGTCTGGACTTATGATTTTTGAGTATAAGATGTCTGATTATATTATTAGACGTCTGATACTGCTCTCCAATTCTTGTTTTGAGATTTAAGCCTTGATCTTGGATCTCTAGGTCCCTAAACCCAATTCCAACCCCATAGGAACCTAAATTAAGGTGCCCTAACCCTAGTACATCACCTCTAGACCTCCCTAAGGACCTAATTAGGTCCTCACTAAACCTAATTGACTTGGATCTTAGTCAATTCCATTAGCCTATTCAATTGGACTCATTGAGTCCAATTGAGCCCTGATCTCAACACACACTGTCCAATTGGACTCAGTGAGAGTCCAATTGACCTAGACCTGACTTAATTGAGTTGTTTTACTCTCAATTAAGTTTCCACACACCCAATTAAACTTTTATTAAGTTTAATTGCACTTTACCTTAGTGAATTAGCGTTTATAACCCGAATTTGAGACCTACCTTGACCTAAACCCACTAGAACCCAACCTAATCAACCTAGCCACCTAAGTTTCGACCCACACACACCCACACACACCCACACACACCATCCACACAAAAATATCTAGCCTAGAGTTCTCTAGAACTCTCTACCATGTGTGGTTGCCTTGGTTGCCAAAAATGGCAACCAAGAGCCATTCAACTTTTAGATCCACATTTGGTGGATCTAAAAACCACCATCCACCCTCTCTCTCTCACTCTCCCACGAGCTCCCACCATAGGCCTCTCTAGAGAATTCCATAATTCTCTAGAGAGCTTCCCTTAGGTCTATAAAAACACCCCTTGGGTGGCCATTTGCACCCATTCACTTCCTTGGCATCCATTCCACTTAGGCTAGCCACTTCCATCTCCACTCCACCTCCACGAGCTCACTACCACCACCATGGAGGACACCATGCCGGGATGCTAGATCAACCCTACCTCTCTCCAAGGGCCGGCCTAAGTTCCATTGGTTGCCCCTCCTTCTTCTCTCGACCACTCCAAGGCCATCGGGGACCACCCCTGATTGCCCTCTATTCTTCTAGCTTTAAATCATGCTCTTCATAATCTTTATTGCTTTCATTTACTGCTTAGTAGTGTAGTCTTACTTCTCCCCCATGATGCATGCGAAATCCCCTCGTTGATTCTTGTATGCAATCATTTTCTGGCAGTTAGGTTTAATTTTTAAGCATTCATGTATAAGCTTTCCTCTAGATTTCCTTGTGCAACAACTCTCCAATGATGAATGAAATTTCACTTTATATATATATATATCTCTTATGTGTTCGAAATCACCACGAGCTGAATGATTATCATATTTGCGTGATTTAAGTACCTATTCTTTAATTGCCTATATATTACACACCAGCATGTCGTTTAAATAAAGTAGAGCGGCTTTAAGATCGATTTCAAAATAAAAAACAATGCCTCCCAGAGATGAACGACCGGGACTCAAAGTCTCGTTATTTTTACAAAACAATATCTTTGTTGGATCGTATTTCGCAACTATACTACGACGCTTTTATCAAAAATGCGATCTATGTCCTCCCAACAATCTCTCCTTTTTTGTCGCATGAAAGAACGAGCGCATTCTCTTTATATAACAAGAAAAAGAAGTGCAGAGGGCCATCTCCTCTCTCACAAGAGGTGCCCCCTCTCCAGCATCTTCTTCTCCAAGGGGAGGAAATGACCTCTCTCGTCCATCGTGTGCCACCACCACCGCGAGCCTCCACCGTCGACGACTACAACCTCCCACCACCGCGTCTTGCCTCTAACGACCATCACCATGTCTCGACTACGCCAAATCATCACCGCGGTCGGTGGTGACAGCACCGACACCCGCAACTGCGTTTCCGACTTTGCAACTCTGAGCCTCCTCTCCACCACTGCGAGCCACCATCAAAACCTTCAACCACGTGCCTGCCCCCCCCCCCCCCCCACCCCCCCGTTATGTCATCCGGGAACCAATCTCGGACATCTGAAGACCACCACCGTGCTCCATCTTCTTATCCTTCTCCTTTTGTTCTGCAACTCCACCAACATAACCTACAGCCCACAGTCGCACACAACAACCTCGCGCACTGCAACCCTCGCACATAGTAGTCCACGCGTAGTCTTTCCTACTTGCACGCAGCAGCAGCCACCAGCCACCACCACCACAAGCCTCTTGCGTAATCAGCAACCTCCAGCGGCCACTTTCAAACCATGCCTTCACGCACACAGTCGGCCACTCCTTGAACACTAGCGCCCCTTGTGTGCACTCCTTCATGAGCGTGCACGCCAGCATGCCATGACCTCCCCTTCTTCCTCTTCTTCTTCTTCTCCAACAAAAGAAGAGAAACCCAACAAATCGCCGTCGACCTCCAATTGCAGCTGCCTCCACACGTCGCCATTGGACACATCGTCGCCTCCATCGGACTCGCCTCGCCTCCACGACCATCTCCATGCCACCAGACAAGCCAACCACAGCCACGCTCGTCGGCGATCCATCGGCACTACCGCCGCTCCTTCTCGTTGTGGCCGACCTCCACCGAAGCTTTCGCAACCAGCAACAACCTCAAGCATGCGCACGATCAAGAGGAACGCATCCTCTATTTTGGGTATAATTAAAATTTACCTTCAATGCCATTGTCAACTTCTGAATTTTGATTTTTGGATTATTATATTGAGGTGAAATTACATCAACACACTTATATTTTCTCATTATCATTCAGTGCATGTTTTTCACTTGCAATTGCATCAAATTGTGACTTAGATTTGCATCATTCCTCTCTCGTACGAACACTGTTGGAAATTACATGAGATGCCACTAGTGATCACATCTTTTAATGAATATTTTATCGAGGAAAAATTGCACCCACAACTTTACATTCTCTAGTTAGTGTGTGCATCCTTCTTCTCATCTCATTTCGCAGTAGATTTGGACATAGATTCCGTATCTAATTGGGTAGATATAAAGGGAAATATTCATGAATTTATTGCATCTATTCCTCCCTGTGGATACGACCTAATCCACCATGGTTAGTTTTATTGATAATTAGTTTGTTCGGGATTTTTCCACCATGCGATTTCACTACGACGACATATTATCTGTAAGTGAGAAATGCCCGATCAAATGGCACCATTTCCGGGGAGGCAACAGACGCAATAAATTCACCTTACTTTATTTCTGATTATTCTAAGTTGTGCATTTATTTGATCATTCTTTATCTTTCTGTGCGAGGAATCTATCAAGGCGACATGCATAGTTGGGAGACGACGTCGACCTTGAGCGACATCCACACACATGGAGAAGACACTGGAAACCTGGATCCCACTTTCACAGGGGATTCTCCTTCATCGTGAATTTTATTTCAATTCTGTCTTCTCTCCCTTGTAGCAATTGGGGCTTATTTTTGGGGGTCAGTCCTCACATTTTTTTTAGCTACTAGGGGTGTTATTCTTCTGCGTGTGAGATTCATTTTCTACCTGCTTGCTATAAAAATAGAAAGACAAAAAATATCCAGCTACCTATTTAGGAGTTGCATGCCCTTAGGTGCGCACATTTAGGGGTGATTGAGCAGCATACTAGATCTCTTCTCTGCATTGCATATATATTTACGCGAAGATTACTGGAGACAGGTATACATTGTTATCTTTGCATCCATCCCCTGTTCACTCATTTACATTTAGATTAAAATTCAAGACCACCAAATTAATTGAATTGACCTAATTTAGTGGTCGCCTAACTGAAATTGGGACAGATAATCAGATTCAACCTTAAAACCAAATCACAGTTGATTTGATTCAAAGGGGCTTGTCTACATTTTTCAAATCAAAAACATGATTTGCGATGTGATGCACACTTCTGTCACTGAGCACGCACATTAGGCACCACACTAAGGCTCGATCCCTTAAGGCTATAGGCACCGATCTCTTTATCGATGCAGACCCTCCTATCTTACTTTGTGGTGGTGGTACTATCTTTTGACCGAGTGTTTTGATACTTCACGGAGGGGGACACCCCTTAAAGAAACAAAAGGGTAGTTAAGAGGCACCGCTTATGCATCACCTCAAAGGAAGGGTTCACCCTACTTGCATCCCTCTGTTCGTCCTTGGAGTAACTTCTCACTTGATCACCTGAAAGTATCATTGAAGCAAAGTGTAAGTTCTAGGGCACACGAAGGTCAACTTAGGGCCCGTAATTGATTGTGAAAATTCTTTGGCCACCAAGAAAGAACATAAATGACCTCTGTTATTCTCCAAAGAGCTTGTCAAGGATCTCAAGGCACATCTCCCTCTTATACCACTAAAGTGGGAATGGACGGGTGCAAACTTGACTCCATTTGACAACTTTAAGGAGTAGATTGGAGGTTGGCTTAAATCTACTCTAAGAAAGAAAAGAGTCCCATTGCTTTGTGTTTAATTGGGGTGAGTTGTTCAAGTCATGTTTTTAAATGGATTACAGTAGCTACTTCACTTCTTACTTTCACCCTAGAACGTCGAATTCCAATCCCATGACCTGCAGTGATCCATCATCTGATGAACAATGGGATCCTTTCTACTCCTACTATAGGAACATTAGTATGATTATTTCCCAATCATGTGATCATGAGCAGAACCTAGGAGAGGGATACACCATCCCTAACCCATCCATGACTATGACCAACCCCCCCGCCCATGATGATTCTTACACTCCTAGTTGGATAGAAACTCCTAGGGTAACCCTGAGCTTGACTATCCTCTCCAATCTGATAGTAGCCTCTCCTCTTTTATGATAGAAATGCAAAAACAACAAAAATAAATGATGGATTCTATGGGAGAGATTTTGAGGAATAGTCAAAGATTAACAAAAGAGATTAGCCAGCTTAGCGACCCTCCTATAGTCAATTCTGATCCCTACCTCTATACCCCCGATTACCAAGATAATTTCAATGAAAACAATAACAATAGAGATCCTATTTTGAGGAGTAGCTATCACGTAGACGTCCCTCATGAGATATGCCCACCAAGAGGCAATCCTGGTCACTATTCACCTAATCTTAATTGGAAGGAGAAAATGGGCCCATTAGATGAACTCAACCCAAATGATAGTATCTTTGTTACATTTGATGAAACGGGTCACAGTCAAATAGTAAACCCAACTCCCATGATGAATTTTGAGGTGGAATCTGTACCACATCCTAGGGATGATGAACATATACCTTATGAGGACCTTGCACCTCAATTAGAGCTCCCTGAGGATTGTGATTTAGAAGTTAACAATGTTCAGGAGCCTTTAATGCCGAATGAAATCATATTGGAAGGAAGTGAAAATATCCACGCTCCTCTATCATGGGGACCAACACCTGTCATTGACTATTCTGAGGATTCACAAGTCCCAAACACCAGTGACCATGAGAAAATTGAGATTGAATTGGAAGAACTGGATCAATATTGGTCACAGGGACGTGAAGAGTTGATTTTTGAGGAAGCTCTTGATCATGGTGTGAAAGATTTTTTTGAGTCTATGGGAAGAAACATTGATGAGGATGATGATGACTTTCAAAGGATTGGACTCAAATTATGGAGTGAATCTAGGGGAGAATATGTTTTGTTCAAGGACTTACCTCCTAACGATCTGACTGAATTAGCCAAATCCGGATTCCTACATACCTTTGACTATCAAGATCATCCTCTCAAACATTCAGAAAAACTGGAAGCAATTACTACTCTTGAGGAAGGAATCTATACACCCTAGGGACATGATCTTAGCTTCAAATAAGAACTTGGGGATGTTGTTATTGACACTCACAATCCTATTGCTTCCCAACCACTTCTACATGATAATGAAATGGGGACACCCTCGAGTGGTTCAATTTGAAAGATGAACATTTGGGCCCATTCCAGGACACGCACACCAATGATATGCAGCATGAAAGGCAATCAGTAACTAAGGCTACTTCTGATGACATTCAAGAACTGGAATGGCTGTCGAGGAAGAATGCTGAACCTCTAAAGCCTTCTTTGACCCTCTTCCCTACCCCGCACCTGAGAGACTTCAACTTCTGTAGAAATAGCTTCCTAAAATCTCTGCTCACATTCCTACTTTACAAGGGGATAACCAGACCAATACACCCTGTGGTAGAGTGGCGAGTGTGGATCAACGCTTTTTCATGTCAGCCCATCATCCTTAAGTTGTCTTTCTTCGCATCCTTTGCTACTCACACATATCTGCTTGAGGAGCTTTGCCTTCTCGTCGCACACTACCAGAGGTCACTACTCATGTGTATCACGTAAAAACCTCCAACCATAGTTCAAGAGTACCCTCTTTTTACCTGTATCTGGCAAAAATTTGGCATCACTATCCATCACCAGTTGACCAACATCTTGAGTTATGTACTTGCCAGGCAAGGTTTGTTACATATTGATGAGAACCTCATCATGAGCCATAACTAGCTCATTTTGACCCAATACAAAGGATAAAAGCTCCTACATATCTCAAGGAAAAGCTTAACTCAGAGAATTCTGAGTTTGAGAAGAAAACAAGTCATAAGGGGTAAAAGTGCAATTTTACCAGTATAATCTGCATACAGGGTAATTCAGGGCCCAAACATAGGTCAAAACAGCTTAATAAGAATAAAAGTGGGATGAGATGATCTAGCAAGGGCTACAGCACTTCCAAGGAACCAAATGATAATCTGTAACCCTAAAACAACCCACTTCAATTCACAAGGTTCGAGGCAAAGTAAAAATAGAATAAACCCTCTAAAATTCATAGAAAAATAATCTCTGGGGTTTAGAACCATCAATTTGGCCTTTAGAACCCATTTTGACCTACATTGAGAACCATGCCCAATTAATAACTTAATTTGGGTTTTTGCGCAAATTGACCGGTCAAACAAGGTTTAATATGAAAATAAAATTCACCATCAGATTCCTTAGGTCCTAATTAGTCATGTATAAAAACTTGAGCCTAAGAAGAAACCTCCTTGACCGACTTCACACTTTGGTCCTCATATATTTACTCTTTGGCCCTCAACTTTTGAACCCTCGCATTTTGGCCCCTAACTCTCCTTCGTTCTTTGCAAACAGGTCCCTCCTGCAAAACCCTGCCAGCACCATGCTCCGGCGACCTTGCGCGGAGCATGGCGCCGCGCAGGGTGAGGTGGAGGACCTGGCAAGTGTACCGGGGGTGCCCTGCGTCGTCAGCCGTCGCAGGAGCACCCCCATGGTCATTGTAGCCCCCCATACCGGCCGTGCGAACGCACGGACGGTATGGGTTCATATTCCGACCATTCTCCGGCGAGGGAGACACGTCGTCTCCCTCCGCCTTCCTCCCTGCTTCAACCCTATAAATACCCCCCGCCGCTCCACCGACGAAGGCAGCCTGGACCTGACGGAGAAAACCCCCAGCTTTCTTCTCTTCTTTCTCCGGCAGACGCTCACCAGCTCCGGCGACTTCCTCCCCCTCCACCTCTTCGCTCTGCCGCACTACCAGCAGCAGAGACCTCCTCCCCTGCTCTTCCCGCGCCACGCCGCACCCAGCTGGCGCCTCTCCAGCCCTCTGCTCGCCGCCGCCCCTCTCCCTGAGCATCGTCTTCTCCGGCGACAGTCGATACGACTGTCGCCCTATTCCTCCCCCTTCGTCCCTGCAGTTAAGTTAGACTTACTCCCCTTCTCCTCCTCTTTCTTTTCCCGCTTTCGATTTAGTCAATTAAGCCCTCTACCGACCCTGTTCACCCTCATCCTCTCCGCCTCCGACCACCCTCCGGCGAGCCGCTCCCATCACCTCAGCGACCCACACGGCTCGCCGACCACCGCAGAACCTCCGCCTCCTCACCCTGATCCTCTTCCGCCCCTCCACTTCCCACCAAACACCCTCTGCAGACCCACCGAACACACCCACTCCCTCGCTCACAGTTTGACCTAGGACGACCAGACAGCCCCATCTCGCCCCCTGCAGACCCCCTGACCACCTTCGCCGTGCCACGGCGAAGGTCCCCCGCCTGTCTGATTTGGCCGAGAGGCCATGCTATTGATTTCAGGTTCCAGGCCTTGACCGCCATTGGCGAGGAAGCTCGAAGCCTGCTCGAGGTTGCTTCAAGCTGAGATATCCCAGGTTGAAAAGCCACTGCCAGCGCGGAAGAGTCTCGCGCACACACCCTGGCCCTCAATTGGAGCTGTGCGCCTCAACAGCTGATGCAATTGGAAGCGCCATCCCTGCTGCAGGCGTGAGAGAAACGGGTGCGCGGATAGTCCCACCTCGGAACCTCTCGAAGGCGCGCGGACGCATAAAGGCAAAAACTGCCTTATGCTGTTTGCCTCAGTTACCACGGGGTGAGGTCCCTCTCACCCGACCCGACCCGACTCGGCCTCGTCCGTGACCACGCTCCGCGGACCTGGCCCGACCCGATTAGACTGACCTGCACTCCTCGCCCACCACGCACGCCGGTGGGCCTGGACCCGGGCCTGACCCGAACCCGATTACCCGGTAGCGCTCTGGGAGAGCTTCCAAAGAGTGATTTCAGAGAGAGAGATACGCGGGGGAGGGGGGTAGAGTAGGTTTTTGCCTTGACGAATAAACTCTGAAGTGTGCAGGCCAAAGAAGAAGAAGAAGACCCGCTGAAGAAGAAGGAAGAGCAGCAGCCATCGCGAAAGAAGAAAAAGAGAGGTCAAGGCAGGTGAAGACAAAGAAGAAGAAGGAATGAAGAGAAGCAAGAAGCAAGAAAAGAAGAAGACGATCTGACGAAAAAGAAAGAAAGGAAACAAGGAAGAACAGAAGAAGTAGAGCACGAGGGGAAGATCTGAAGAAAGCAGAAGAAGAAGAAGAAGAAGAAGAAGAAGAACAAAGAACAGGAAGAACCAAAGACAAAGAGGAAGAAAGAAGAAAAGAAGAAGAAGCCAAATTCTCATCTCTCTCTCTCTCTTTATTTTTGTAATAGAACTTGTATATCTCTAGAATACAACTTGCTCCCTGAGTTCGACCTCGGGAACTCTTTTATTTTTCCGAGTAAAAAAATTTTATATGAAAACGTTGGTAACAACCGGCTTTACTACAACGATATAACCGAAACCGGTCGACAAACTAACGTTATCATTTTGGCGCCGCTGCCGGGGAGCAACGGCTAATTCTAGAGGTAAACATTCCTGTATCTTTTAATTTCTGATAATCTCCTCTCTTTTGTGCAGCTACAGGAACTCAAGAAGACAAGCAACCACACGACAACCACTCCGAAGACAGGTAAATCTTTTCTCTCACTATTAACCCCTACACTCTAAAGAGAAAGAAAAGAAAAGAACAAGCAATATAGGGCTAACCTGTCTTCCATATTTAGTAACCATAAAAGTTGCATGTTTTCAACTCATTATTTCTGCACACTATCAAGGGTATTTAAGGGCTAACACATTCTTGCTTGAGCCCTAATTACCCAACAAAGAATTAACTGGACCAAGTAGAGCCAACCTAGGATCCAACACTAGGGATTTAGAGACACACTACTTAACTCAAGAATTGAGAAAACCAAATGAAGTGTGCCCAAGCCCTTGTCTGAAAATACCTATACAAGAAAAATCCTAAACAATTGGCTCTCTCTAAACACTTGAACCCTAAAAGACAGGACCTAAAAGCTCTTAAAGAAAACAATAGGTAAAGTTGACCCCTTGGGTTAACCAACCTTAAATTAGGTCACTCTTTGCACTTAAAAAGACTAAAGTTCAAGTGAAACCTTAAGCACCCTGATCTTAAAATTGGTAGACTTAAGAGGTCAAGATCCCCATTCTGGTCTACCTGGAACCGCAGTGACAAGAGAGGTCGGGTGGGGGAAACCCTGTAACCCGTGGGGACGCTCTACCGTGTAGGGGTCTTCGCGGGACTCTCCCTCTCTGGCTGCCCAGGTAATTCTCAGGTGGACGATCTTTCTGATCAAGGGGTCCATCTGCCCCGCACCTCTATAGTCACCCAACACATTTTTGGGTGTCTTGATTGGGTCCATCACCTTCTAAACTTACCTCTCCCAACTGTGCATGTACGGAAGGAGGTCTCTAAGACCACCCTTAAGACCTCCTTTAGAAATTCACTCTCGTCAAGGCCAAGCCTCGACGCCCGTGTTTGTGCAGCAACACCCTCACATTATTCTCTCTTCTGATTCAGAACCAAGTTTTTCTTCTTCCCCCATCATGGCTCAGCCAGTTGAGGAAGAAAATAATCTGGAACACCAGCTCCAGCGACTCAATGACCTCTTCCAAAACTTCGTGCACCCACCACAGCGTCCTATGATGCGGGACCACTACAATCCTGCTGCGGTGGCAATTGAGCCTCGAGTTAGAATCCCGATTGGAGGACCTGATTCCGAACTAAAGCCCAACATGATTCACGCTATACCTAAATTCCATGGGCTTAATTCTGAAGATCCCTTCCAGCACATCAAACAGCTTAAGCATCTGGCCCACACTTTTGGATCAGATGCGCAAAATCGGGATATTCTTCTCATGAAGATGTTCTCCTTTTCTCTTATGGACAAGGCCGCCCATTGGTATCAAACTCAGACCCGGCCGATCAACACTTGGGAAGAACTTCAATCCGAGTTTTTGAAAAAGTTCTTTCCCGTTGGTCGGACCAATGCCTTGCGCCATCAGATTACACACTTCACTCAACAATCAGGAGAACCTCTCCATGAGGCATGGGATCGTTTTCAGGATCTCATGAGGAAGTGCCCCCATCACGGAGTTCCTAAATGGGAACAAGTCCAATCTTTTTACCAGGGACTCCGTGAGGACATCCGCCTTTTCGTCAATGCAACCTGCGGAGGAAACATCATGGGTCAACATGAAGACACCGTATGGGAGATTCTCGAAAACATGTGCGAGAACTCCATCAACAATGACTCCATGGGATTATTCGACAGGACGAATACCCGCGCAGCGACGAATCTTAAGGGAGCACATGAGACGCAGGGCCTGTCCGCATCAGTCGACCTGGAATTAATGGCCAGTCGATTGGACAAGGTCTCAATTATTGAAAAGAAGGTGGATGAGCTGACTCAGCACTTGCAGCGAGCCACCTCTGCGCGTAACTCCTTTGCACAACCTCCTTCCACACAGGAGACTGTGCAAAACATCCTACACCGATCCTCCCCTGGGATGGATCCATATCCATCCCCATCTGATTCTTGGACTGGAAGATCATCCGATCCTTTCTTCACCAGCCGGGGGAACTCCATTCCCCCTTTCCCTGATTCTCAGGAGGTTCCTCAGACCTGCGAGGACCTCAACGCCATCCAGAACGACCCATTCTCCAACACTTACAACCCTGGATGGCGAAACCATCCAAATTTTCAATGGGCGGGAAATTCTCAAACCCAAAGACCACCTTTTCAGTCCCGCCCACAGCCCTCTCACCACTACCAGCCGCCTCAGCCTCGGCCCAACCCTACTTATCCATCAGGGCCAAATCAAGATCAAATGTCCTTAATCCTTCAGACTCTGGCTGACATTCAAAAATCGAATGCGGCCATTCAAAAACAGCACAAGGACGAGCTTACTGAAGTTAAAACTCAGCTGGCCCAGTTGGCAAATTCTCGCCAGCCAGGCACACTCCCTTCCCAACCCCTTCCTAACCCAAATAACGTGCCAACCCAGAAGCGCGTTATGAATCCAAATTTAGGCCAAGCTCAATGGATTTATCAGGCCCCCACTGCTCCATCTCCAGACGAGATGGAAGCCTCTACTTCTCGTACGGGATTTCAGCAGCAGCCACCCCTCCTACCAAATCCAAACCAAAATCAGGCCGGATTAAATTCTGTAACAACACGTAGTGGTAAGACAACTCAGGACCAGCATTATCCAAACCACGCCCAGCCTGATAATCATGACCCTAGGATAGTTATCCAAGGTACCGCTGTTCCAGACCCACAACCAGGACCTATCCTAGAGGAACCAACCAAGATCCCGTTTCCCGAAGCCCTGACCAAGGGAAAGAAGACCACCAAACCCGTGGCCCCTGAGGAGGACCTGGTCAAGCTCTTTGAGCAGGTCCACATAAACATCCCCTTGATGGATGCAATCCGCCACGTACCAGCTTACGCACGATTTCTAAAGAATATATGTACACCCCAGCGTAAGCCGCGAACCAAGGGAGGGAGCCCAATTGTTCTGTCAGAGCAAGCCAGCTCTGTAATCCTTAGTAGACTCCCACCCAAGGCAAAAGATCCTGGAACTCCCCTGATCTCCTGTAAGATAGGTGGTACCCAATTGGACAGAGCATTATTAGACTTAGGTGCATCTATAAATCTGATACCCACATCCTTACTTGACCATCTGGAAGAATCTGAGCTGAAACCAACTGAGGTGACATTACAATTAGCAGATCGATCTATAAAGTCACCAAAAGGGATTCTCGAGGATGTTATCGTAAGAGTACGGGATTTCTATTTTCCAGTGGACTTTATAGTCTTAGACATGGATGCACCTGAGAACCCTAGGGATACACCAATCATTCTAGGGAGACCTTTCTTGGCTACTGCTAGAGCCAACATCAGCTGTGAGGAGGGCCAAATAGAGCTTAAGTTTGGAGATCAAACACTGAAAATTGATATATTTAAGGCCCAACAAGGAATTAATTGCGGCGTCATCGAACAAATTTGTGACATCAAGACTTTGGTTGATGAATCACACCTCCAGAATGACTTGAGTATTCCTCATCAACCACAGAAGGATCTTGACCCGCAAATAGAGGAGTCCATTCCGGATGTGAACAACCCAGTAACTCCCACCCTTGAACCTCACATCTATACTGAACCACCCGCTGCTGCTGAAAACCCCATCCTTGAACTGAAACCCCTTCCTGCTCATTTGAAATACATCTTTTTGGGTTCTAATCAGACCCTTCCTGTGATCATCAATTCCAACCTCAATCCTGAACAGGAATACCGTCTGATTGTTGTCCTCCAGCAACATCGCAGAGCCATCGGATGGACCCTCGATGATTTGACTGGAATAAGTCCCTCTTATTGTACTCATCATATCTATTCAGAAGAGGGCACACGACCTTCTCGTGAAATGCAGAGACGCTTAAACCCCAATCTGCAGGAGGTCGTGAAAAAGGAGATCATCAAGTGGTTAGATGCCGGGATCATCTACCCGATCTCCGATAGTCGTTGGGTGAGCCCGATTCAGGTCGTGCCTAAAAAGGCAGGACTCACCACTATAACGACTGAGACCGGAGAAATCATTCCTACCCGATTAGCCAACTCGTGGAGAGTCTGTATAGATTACCGTCGACTCAATTCCTCCACGAAGAAGGATCATTTCCCACTACCCTTCATTGATCAAATTCTCGAAAAACTAGCGGGAAATAGGTTCTTCTGCTTTCTTGACGGGTACTCCGGTTATAACCAGGTGGCAATCCATCCTGAGGACCAAGAAAAGACCACATTCACCTGCCCCTTCGGAACATACGCTTTCCGAAGGATGCCTTTTGGTCTTTGCAATGCACCCGCTACTTTTCAGCGATGCATGCTTGCCATATTCTCAGATATGGTAGGTGATTACCTGGAAGTCTTCATGGATGACTTTTCAGTTTTCGGAGCATCATTCGACGATTGCCTCCAGCACTTGGTCCAGATACTCAGGCGGTGCATCGACGTGAATTTGGTTCTTTCCTGGGAAAAGAGCCATTTCATGGTGCCTGAGGGAATTGTCCTGGGACACTCAATTTCGGAGAAAGGTATCCAAGTGGATCGAGCTAAGGTTAATCTGATTTCTCGCCTTCCCATGCCTAGCTCGATCAGGGACATCCGATCCTTTTTAGGGCATGTCGGTTTTTATCGACGATTTATCCCTGATTTTTCAAAAATCGCACGCCCCCTGACCACTCTTCTCTCCAAGGATGTTCCCTTCGAAATCTCCAAGGAATGCACTCAAGCATTTGAAATCCTGCGTGACCGAGTCACCCAAGCCCCGATCCTACAGTCCCCTGATTGGTCTCAACCCTTTGAGATCATGTGTGATGCATCCGACTTCGCTGTAGGAGCGGTTTTGGGGCAGAAAAATGACAAGAAACCTGTGGTCATTTACTACGCCAGCAAAACACTCGATGAGGCTCAGCGTAACTATACAGTTACTGAGAAAGAGCTGCTAGCTGTAGTATTTGCCCTAGAGAAATTCAGATCATACCTTCTGGGTTCCCATGTCATCATATACTCGGATCACACGGCTGTGAGGCATCTCCTTGCAAAGAAGGACGCGAAACCTCGATTGATCCGATGGATCTTGCTGTTGCAAGAATTTGACCTCGAGATTCGCGATAAAGCGGGAAAACAAAACGTGGTAGCTGATCACTTGTCCCGTCTTCCTTCTGAAATGATAGACCCTTCCGGACCCATCACTGAGCATTTTCCCGATGAGCACCTGCTGACTATTGGTACTAGCCTTCCGTGGTTTGCTAATATTGTAAATTACTTGGCATCTCATCAAACCCCGTCCGATTGGCCGAAGGCCAAGAAAGACAAATTACGCTCCGATGCCAAGTATTACATTTGGGAAGACCCGTACCTCTTCCGCATAGGTGCCGATCAGATCATCCGGAGATGTGTCCCGGAAGGGGAAGTCAACAATATCCTCTCTTTCTGCCATGACCAGGCATGCGGTGGCCATTTTGCCGGGCATAAAACCGCATCAAAAGTCCTCCAGTGCGGCTTTTACTGGCCCACACTGTTCAAAGACGCATACAGTCATTGCAAGGCATGCAGTCGTTGCCAGACTTTGGGCAACATGAGCCATCGCGACATGATGCCTATGCAACCGATTCTAGTATGCGAAATCTTTGATGTTTGGGGGATTGATTTTATGGGCCCCTTTCCTGTTTCGGATGGTTTCGAATACATTCTGTTGGCTGTGGACTACGTGTCCAAATGGATCGAAGCCATACCGACCCGAACCTGTGATCACAAAATCGTTCTCAAATTCATTCATCAACACATTTTCTCAAGGTTCGGGATTCCTCGTGCAATAATCTCTGATGGGGGGACCCATTTCACAAATGCTCAGTTTAGGTCACTGATGACCAAATACGGGGTGTCTCACCGAATCTCTACTCCTTACCACCCCCAAACTAATGGTCTAGCTGAGCTGTCGAATCGGGAGATCAAGAAAATCCTACAGGTCACTGTTCGACCTGACAGGAAGGACTGGTCGTCCCGACTTCCGGAAGCATTGTGGGCCTATAGGACCGCCCACAAGACCCAATTGGGCATGTCGCCCTTTAGATTGGTGTACGGAAAGGCATGCCACCTTCCCGTCGAACTGGAGCATAAAGCCTATTGGGCAGTACGGAACTGTAATCTAGATCTTTCCAAGGCTGGGACCCACAGAAAACTCCAAATCAGCGAGATCGATGAATTACGCACAGACGCGTACGAGAACTCGCAAATCTACAAGGAGCGGGTTAAAGCCTTCCACGACAAACACATCTCGAGAAAAATCTTTCATCCTGGTCAAAAGGTCCTACTCTTTGATGCCCGACTCAAACTCTTCCCAGGAAAACTGAGATCTAAGTGGGTCGGACCATATTTGGTCCGACAGGTTTTTGGAAATGGAGCAATCGAAATCAGTCCACTCAGCCACGATTCTGAACCTTTCATCGTGAATGGTCAAAGACTCAAGCCGTTCATTGATGTAACTTCTACTGATTTGGCTGAGGCATCTCATATCCTCCTTTCCCCTTGAGCTTATTGCGCCCAGCCGATGGCGTAAAACTCAGCGCTTAACGGGAGGCAGCCCGTCATTCTCTTTGAAAACCTGAAACTTGTTCTGACACCTTTCAGCACTCGAAGTTCACCCTGAACTAAGACCCCCTAGGTTACAATGAGGACATTGCAAATCTTAGGCATGGGGGGGTAGGAAAGTGCAAAAACTTGTAAGAAAAGGTTTCAAACAAAAAAATTCACATATGCCAAAAATACCATAAAAATTAAAAAATTTTTCGAAAAAGAATAAGAGGAAAAGAGGAGAAGAAAAATTTCGTGAAGGAGAGAAGAAACAAAATGAAAAAGGAGCACAAAATTATAAGAAAAGTTGATAGTCATTAGTAAGGAACTAAGGAATTAACCTAAGTTCTAGACCTCATTCAAGAAAATAACTGAAAAGTGCACAATGAGATTAGTAAGAATGCAAACCTTAGGCATTCTTGAATAGACTCTTAGTACTCATTAAGATCTGGACACTCCTCAAGAGGTTGAGGAAAATGAAAAGCTGAAGTATTAGGTCTAAGGCTTAGGGAGTATTCGGCCTCGTTAACTAATTTTTGGTTTACGGGACTCAGTAACCTAAGCACCCTAATCTCACACACAGCCTGGTTCAGTAAGCATAAAAATCAGAATCACGCAGAAGCATCGCAAAAATCTGAAAAGAACACCTAGAATAGGAATGGCCGATCAACACAAGTTGATTTGGACGAGTTCCCAGCGCGGAGAGGCGGGAAATCCCCTCGAAGATGCGTAACAAAATATCATCTCCTCGGTGCTTGTCTCTTAGGATATTTACATATCCTACGGGGGGCATGTAAGCACTCTGCTGGTTCAGATTCCATGGATGGCATTATCTCGAAGTGTCAATTGCCAGGGTCTGGATTCGGCCACGGAACACCATGGATGGGATTATCTCGAAATCTCAATAGCCAGGGTTCCGGGGGTTGCCATGGGCGGTGCTATCTCGAAGCATCGATCGCCAGGAACCCTTGAGGATTGATGATGGGAGCAAGGAATCTGATACAGACCGTGTTGAAAAGCCAATCCTAGACTAGAACTAAAAAGAAAAAGAGAGAGAAAACTCTCCAAACAGAAAAAACTTTCTATCTCTCTCTTACAAAACGCACTGCGAACTGAGCCAGGGCTAAAATCATTTCAAGCACGGGTGCTTTAACCACGAAGTCCAATAAACCTTAGGTTAGTTCTTGTGGGCCTTAAAAACCTTTGCTAAAAGACTGAGGCTAAGGCTAGACAGATTTGGATCTTGATTGGTACTAGAGTATCTTTTAGGCCTATGGTCAGCATTCTAACCTAATCTATGCTCAAATAAAAAGGCACTTATCTAAAACCATTGAAAACTTCATGGTCTAGAACAAGGGTTGAAACCTTAAGTTTTTTTGCTAAGGGACTAGCAAAAGCTAGGCATGGGGGTATGATGAGAACCTCATCATGAGCCATAACTAGCTCATTTTGACCCAATACAAAGGATAAAAGCTCCTACATATCTCAAGGAAAAGCTTAACTCAGAGAATTCTGAGTTTGAGAAGAAAACAAGTCATAAGGGGTAAAAGTGCAATTTTACCAGTATAATCTGCATACAGGGTAATTCAGGGCCCAAACATAGGTCAAAACAGCTTAATAAGAATAAAAGTGGGATGAGATGATCTAGCAAGGGCTACAGCACTTCCAAGGAACCAAATGATAATCTGTAACCCTAAAACAACCCACTTCAATTCACAAGGTTCGAGGCAAAGTAAAAATAGAATAAACCCTCTAAAATTCATAGAAAAATAATCTCTGGGGTTTAGAACCATCAATTTGGCCTTTAGAACCCATTTTGACCTACATTGAGAACCATGCCCAATTAATAACTTAATTTGGGTTTTTGCGCAAATTGACCGGTCAAACAAGGTTTAATATGAAAATAAAATTCACCATCAGATTCCTTAGGTCCTAATTAGTCATGTATAAAAACTTGAGCCTAAGAAGAAACCTCCTTGACCGACTTCACACTTTGGTCCTCATATATTTACTCTTTGGCCCTCAACTTTTGAACCCTCGCATTTTGGCCCCTAACTCTCCTTCGTTCTTTGCAAACAGGTCCCTCCTGCAAAACCCTGCCAGCACCATGCTCCGGCGACCTTGCGCGGAGCATGGCGCCGCGCAGGGTGAGGTGGAGGACCTGGCAAGTGTACCGGGGGTGCCCTGCGTCGTCAGCCGTCGCAGGAGCACCCCCATGGTCATTGTAGCCCCCCATACCGGCCGTGCGAACGCACGGACGGTATGGGTTCATATTCCGACCATTCTCCGGCGAGGGAGACACGTCGTCTCCCTCCGCCTTCCTCCCTGCTTCAACCCTATAAATACCCCCCGCCGCTCCACCGACGAAGGCAGCCTGGACCTGACGGAGAAAACCCCCAGCTTTCTTCTCTTCTTTCTCCGGCAGACGCTCACCAGCTCCGGCGACTTCCTCCCCCTCCACCTCTTCGCTCTGCCGCACTACCAGCAGCAGAGACCTCCTCCCCTGCTCTTCCCGCGCCACGCCGCACCCAGCTGGCGCCTCTCCAGCCCTCTGCTCGCCGCCGCCCCTCTCCCTGAGCATCGTCTTCTCCGGCGACAGTCGATACGACTGTCGCCCTATTCCTCCCCCTTCGTCCCTGCAGTTAAGTTAGACTTACTCCCCTTCTCCTCCTCTTTCTTTTCCCGCTTTCGATTTAGTCAATTAAGCCCTCTACCGACCCTGTTCACCCTCATCCTCTCCGCCTCCGACCACCCTCCGGCGAGCCGCTCCCATCACCTCAGCGACCCACACGGCTCGCCGACCACCGCAGAACCTCCGCCTCCTCACCCTGATCCTCTTCCGCCCCTCCACTTCCCACCAAACACCCTCTGCAGACCCACCGAACACACCCACTCCCTCGCTCACAGTTTGACCTAGGACGACCAGACAGCCCCATCTCGCCCCCTGCAGACCCCCTGACCACCTTCGCCGTGCCACGGCGAAGGTCCCCCGCCTGTCTGATTTGGCCGAGAGGCCGTGCTATTGATTTCAGGTTCCAGGCCTTGACCGCCATTGGCGAGGAAGCTCGAAGCCTGCTCGAGGTTGCTTCAAGCTGAGATATCCCAGGTTGAAAAGCCACTGCCAGCGCGGAAGAGTCTCGCGCACACACCCTGGCCCTCAATTGGAGCTGTGCGCCTCAACAGCTGATGCAATTGGAAGCGCCATCCCTGCTGCAGGCGTGAGAGAAACGGGTGCGCGGATAGTCCCACCTCGGAACCTCTCGAAGGCGCGCGGACGCATAAAGGCAAAAACTGCCTTATGCTGTTTGCCTCAGTTACCACGGGGTGAGGTCCCTCTCACCCGACCCGACCCGACTCGGCCTCGTCCGTGACCACGCTCCGCGGACCTGGCCCGACCCGATTAGACTGACCTGCACTCCTCGCCCACCACGCACGCCGGTGGGCCTGGACCCGGGCCTGACCCGAACCCGATTACCCGGTAGCGCTCTGGGAGAGCTTCCAAAGAGTGATTTCAGAGAGAGAGATACGCGGGGGAGGGGGGTAGAGTAGGTTTTTGCCTTGACGAATAAACTCTGAAGTGTGCAGGCCAAAGAAGAAGAAGAAGACCCGCTGAAGAAGAAGGAAGAGCAGCAGCCATCGCGAAAGAAGAAAAAGAGAGGTCAAGGCAGGTGAAGACAAAGAAGAAGAAGGAATGAAGAGAAGCAAGAAGCAAGAAAAGAAGAAGACGATCTGACGAAAAAGAAAGAAAGGAAACAAGGAAGAACAGAAGAAGTAGAGCACGAGGGGAAGATCTGAAGAAAGCAGAAGAAGAAGAAGAAGAAGAAGAAGAAGAAGAACAAAGAACAGGAAGAACCAAAGACAAAGAGGAAGAAAGAAGAAAAGAAGAAGAAGCCAAATTCTCATCTCTCTCTCTCTCTTTATTTTTGTAATAGAACTTGTATATCTCTAGAATACAACTTGCTCCCTGAGTTCGACCTCGGGAACTCTTTTATTTTTCCGAGTAAAAAAATTTTATATGAAAACGTTGGTAACAACCGGCTTTACTACAACGATATAACCGAAACCGGTCGACAAACTAACGTTATCACATATCTTCTTTGGGTCTCCTTCTGCTTCCTTTCTAGAGCCCGATTTGCGAGATATCCTAGCTCCACCTCAAGTAATATCTTTTCTTGCTTTTGCTTTTCAATGAGGACATTGTCACATTTAAGCATGGGGGGGTATAACCTGAGGTTGTTCATAACATTTATACATATTTCGCATGCAATTAGGGCATCCATCTTAAAAAAAATAGAGATAGAGAGAATGGAGATGAAACCTTTGTGAGCTGAATTTCAAAAATATTGAGAGACATAGAAAGAAAATGTGCAAAATTGTGCTGATCCCAGCAGTTGATTATGGAAGAGTTACCTAAGTTCTAGGCCATAATGAATTAATAAATAAAGTCTTGAAGTGCTAAAGAAAAGGAGATAAGTAAGGGATACCGACTTTAGGCCTCCTGGGTCTATTCTAGGGCTTAAACACTCACATATTTGTTAAGATCTGGACTATTCCTCAGGAGGTTGAGGAAGTTACGAGGCCAATGTATTAAGTCTAAGGCTTAGGGAGTATTCGGCCCTATTACCTACCCTTTGGTTTGTGGGACTTGGTAACCTAGGCACCCAAAAATCACACATTGGTCTGGTTCAGTGCTCATAAAGAAGAATAATGCCAAAAAAGTGTCCATTCTGAAAATGTTTTCTCGAAAAGTTGACTTAGGAGCAGCTTGAAGACATAAGTTGATTGGATGAGTTCCTGGTGCGGAGAGGAGGAATGTAAAACAATCCCCTCAAAGATGTGTTATAACATATCATCTCCTTGATGCTTGTCTCCTAAGATATCTAAATATCCTACTGGGGGCATGGAAGCATCTCGTGCTGGTTCAGATGCCATGGGCGACATTATCTTGAAATATCGATTGCCAGGGTTAGAATTTAGCTACATAATGCCATGGGCGACACTATCCCGAAGTGACGAAAGCCAGGGTTCTAGGGTTTGCCATGGACAGCGCTATCCCAAAGAATTGATTGCCAGGGACCTTGCGAGGATTCATGGTAGAGACAAGGAATCCAATACAAATCATGTTTAGGGCCAATCCAATGTTGAATCTAGGGGAATTTTAAAAAGAAGAGAGAAAACTCTCAAAATAATATTTCTCCCTCTCTCCCATACTAAAAATGCACTAGCAAACTGAACCTAGCCTTGCTACACATATGCACGGGTGCTTTAACCACTGGGGTCAACGAACCTTTGGACAGTTTTTGTGGGCCTTAGAAACCTTCGTGGCGAACCCAAGGCTACGGCTGGTTAGATCTGTATTTTGGATGGTACTTAGGTACCTTTAGGCCTATAGTTGGTATTTCAATCTAATTTCTAGATGTGGCACGATAAGGCATCCTGACGATAAAATCTGGCTTGGGGACCTAGTCTGTTTCATATGATTTTGCTCGGAACTAGCAAAACTTAGGCATGGGGTTATTTGATATGTCCACTTTGGTGGACAAAATTAGAGCCTAAGTACATGGTCATTCAAATAAGAAGTGAATTTAGAATATCCTTTATATTAACAAAATTATGTAAGAGAAAAAATCATCATTTCATGCATTACATAATTTTATTAGGAATCCTTCTCAATTTGGAATGTTATTCGATTTGTCACATTGAAGGAAAAAAAATTATCTACTTTCTATGTTCGAAGGATTTCCTTTTTCTAAGGGGAATTATTTTCATAAAAAAATCTGTGTTTGGAAGTCTGATGCAAAAGAAAAAAAAGAAAGAAGAGAGAAAAGGAAACAAGGGAATTGCCTCGTTACCTCTCTCTCCCTCACAAAGATCTCCCCAATTCTCTCAATCTCTCCTTTTTTTGTCGCATCAAATAACGAGCGCATTCTCTTTATATAACAGGCAAAAAGATGCACAGAGGGCCATCTCCTCTCTCATGAGAGGCGCCCCTCTCTAGCATCTTCCTCTCTAAGGGGAGGAAACAACCTCTCTCACCATCGTGTGCCACCACCACCGCGAGCCTCCATCATCGACGACTGTGACCTCCCACCACCGCGTCTCACCTCCAATGACCACCACCGTGTCTCGACTATGCCAAATCATCACCGCGGTCAGTGGTGATAGCACCGATACCCGCAACTGCGTCTCCGACTTCGCAACCGTGAGCCTCCTCTCTGCCAATGCGAGCCACCATCAAAACCTTCAACCTCATGCCTGCCCCCCTGGTTATGTCGTCTGGGAACCAATCCGGACTTCTGAAGACCACCACCGTGCTCCATCTGCTTCTCCTTCTCCTTCTATTCTGCAACTCCACCAACATAACCTACAGCCACACACAGCAACCTCGCTCACTGCAACCCTCGCACATACTAGTCCATGGGTAGTCTTTCCTCCATGCACGCAGTAGCAGCCACCGGCCACCACCACCACCAGCCTCTTGCGTAGTCAGCAACCTCCAAAGGCCACCTTCAAGCCACGCCTTCACGCGTATAGCCGGCCACCTCCGCGCACACCACCGCCTCTTGTGCGCACTCCTTCACGGGCGTGCATGCCCACGTGCCATGGCCTCCCCTTCTTCCTCTTCTTCTTCTTCTCCAACAAAAGAAGAGGAACCCAACAAACCGCCATCGACCTCCAATTGTAGCTACCACCACACGCCACCATTCGACGCATCGTCGCCTCCATCAGACTCGCCTCTCCTCCACGAGCATCTCCACACCACTAGACAAGCCAACTACAACCACGCTCGCCGGCAAGCTGCCAGCATAGCCGCTGCTCCTCCTCGTCACCGGCATTAACTCCAGCCACCGTTCACCGTGCCACCAGCACCATCGAGTTCCCCTCGTTGTGGCCGACCTCCACCGAAGCTTTCGCGGACAGTGACGACCTCAAGCATGCGCACCATCACAAGGAACACATCCTCTATTTTGGGTATAATTAAAATTTACATTCAATGCCATTGTCAACTTCTCAATTTTGATTTTCAGATTATTATATTGAGGTGAAATTACATCAGCACACTTATATTTTCTCGTTATCATTCAGTACATGTTTTTTACTTGCGATTGCATCAAATTGTGACTCAGATTTGCATCATTCCTCTCTTGTATGAACACCATTAGAAATTACATGAGATGCCACTAACGATCACATCTTTTAATGAATATTTTATTGAGGAAAAATTGCACCTACAACCTTACATTCTCTAGTTAGTGTGTGCATCCTTCTTCTCATCTCGTTTCGTAGCAGATTTGGACACAGATTCCATACTTGATTGGGAAAATATAAAGGGAAATATTCATGACTTTATTGCATCTATTTCTCCCGGTGGATACGACCTAATCCACCATGGTTAGTTTTATTGATAATTAGTTCTGTTCGGGATTTTTCCACCACGCGATTTCACTACGACGACACATTATTTCTACCAAGCGAAAAACCCCTGATCACCCAGCCCCCATGAAGATGGGCCCTTTTTAATTCTCCACAAGAGAGAGTGGCAGTGGAATTTTTGTGAATAAGGAAGGAAATCCTCCCCCTTAAGAAAAAGACTGCCACCCTTCTCTTTAATTGAAGAATCATGGAATAGTAATCTCACCCTGATTTTGACTTAAAAGATGTCGCAGAACCAAAATCAGATTCTTGTGAAATCTCACAAAGATATGAGTAGATTTCGTGAAAAATAGATCTGATTTGGATTGAGATAAAGAGATTAAAGAATGAGGCAATGGGGAGAAAGTTAGTTCAAATCCAATCAGAAGATCAGCAATAAATCACTTCTCATTTTGAAGGATAGGTGGTTGTTTTGGTACAACAATGGTGGTTACTGATGCGGGTTTGGAATTTCACTTTTGGGAGGTGTAGAGGGTGAGTTCTGATTCGAATCAAAGGCCTGATTAACTACGTGAACATGGGTCTGCTGTTCCTAGGATGTGGTAGATTCCTAGGATTTGGAACTAGCTGCAATGAAAGAGTACATGGTGATGGTAACACCATCATTAGCCATAACTAACATAAATTAGTTGAATTCAAGTGACAAATGCTCCTAAATAATTGCCTGAAGAGAGTAATTCCACACAAATCCATTTTAAGAAAATAGTGAAAATGATTAATTCTGCAGTTTTAACATCACATCACGAATGTAGAGTAACCATGGGGTCACCAAGGGGTTAATTGAAGGTCAAGTGAGCATTAAAGTCCAAAGAGTGGGTCCACACAAATAGAAATAGGGTTTCACGTGTTTCAAGAACAGAATTAGAACACAAAACCCAAATTTCATACCTACTTGAATTGAAGAGGTTATGGTTAGGATAAAATTCATCTAAACCTCCTAAAATTTATCAAAAAATATTCTGAGAGGTTTGGTACCCTTGGTTTCATCATCTGAACCCATTTCGACCTTAAATAGAGTTGTAGACGGGATTTTACTGTAATTTAAGTTTCTTTGCAAATTGCCCAATCAAACGTAGTTAAAACTGAAATCCAACTTCACCATTAGATTCCTTGGGTCTAAATTAGGTTAAGGCCAGAATTTGGGCCTAATCAAAGTCCATCTTGACCTAGTTTGCAATTTAGCTCTTTAATACTCTATTTCTTACATTTAGACCCTTAGGTTTCGAATTCTTTTCAAATGGGTCCCTAAATTTTCATCATTTTCTTCATTCCAGTCCCTACCGCCTTTGGTGTGAATTCTGCTCCTAACCCGAGATTCGAGGGTGGATTTCTCCCTCAAATCCAAGCTGAATCCCTCCAAAATTTGAGGGATTGTTCGCAAGAACCTTCCTGATCTATTAAACTAGCTCGAAGATCCTACAACGATCCATAGATCTCAAGTGAGCTTGTGATTTTAGGGATCGTGTTTCCCTAAAAACTTGACTCAATCAAGGTCTCTTCTCATTTAGAGCTCATCCTAAAGGCCTATAAAAAGCCCTCGCCCCAGGCCATTCTCCTAAGTCTGGTGTAGGCCTAAATTCTTCAACTTTCTCTCCCTCCAGCTGCCTCTACCGTGACTTCGGTGAGCTCCTCAATCCTCCATCATCGCCCTCTGCCACATACGATAGGTAGAGGGATCTTCTTCCTCTCCCTCGTCCACTTCTCACCGTACCAAGCAGGGGCCCCCAGACCCCATCTTCCTCATCGTTTCCCCCACCAGAGACTTCAACATCTCCATGTCTGGCAATCACATTGGCATGACAATCCTCCCCTTTCATTGTTAGGTAGGTCCTTTCTCTCCCTTTATCTCTGTATCTTAGTTTTAGAGTCTTCAAACCCTAATTCAACTGCTATCCACGTGCCTTCCCCCTTTTCTTCTCCGGCGAAGCTCCAGCAACGTGCAACCGCCACAAACAACCAAGCCACCTGCTACCGCCACCAAAAGCTCTGCCACAACTCCACCATCAAAATCCCTAACTCTATTGGGTGTTCCATCCACTCCACAGCTCCACAGAACGACCCACCTTACAGTCGTCATCTCCAGCACCATCACACCTCCACACGCTCCCATCCACCATGAGAAAACTGCCACCACATTCGTCATGCTCCGGAGATGCTCATGAGCATTTTAATTAGGCCTCATCGGCCATATTCATGATTTTAGGCAATCGTCGGAGGTCCATCATCGTCATCATCTTCTCTCTTGCTGACAACAATCATCCAACCATCTCCGGCTTTGCTTCAACCTCCATCAGTTGCGGAACTCTCTACAGAAGCCAACCAAGTCCTTGATTGAGCAAAGAAGCACCCACAGCAGCAGCGATTTCATCCTCAATCTTCAGCTACAAGTCGTGAAAGAAGAGCAAGACTTTAGTCCCACATCGTCTGCGACAAAGCGCAAACATTGCATAAAAGACTTTTGTGAAATAAGTGGTTCACCTCAAGCACAATGGGATGAGGTACCCCATGCACGTGCTCACCCACGCGCTCTTACTCCTCACTCGCTACCACTGCCTGCGGTTCTAGACCCTACCCGGATCTAATTACCCAGCTAAACCTATTCTTGATTTTAAGAAGACAAGGAAGAGAATTTGAAAAGGGCAAGGGGAGGGTTTTGCTTCAGGATTCGTGCCCTATGCTTCGAGATGCAAGCCTATGTGTTTCACACTTTACATCTCTAAGGCTTGGCACCCTTGTGCTTGTCCTGAGCTTTGAATGGTTAAGTCGTCTGATCTCCCTTGGCGATGTTGGGTTAGGCCTTGGGCTTGGTTCTAAACACTATGGATATATTTGTCTAGTGCTGATGTGGAATTTCTGAATAAGTGGTTGAGACCACTGTTGGGATATTGATTTGAGTTGTTGGATATATTCTTAATTTGAGGGATTAATTGGTGATTTAAATCACCATTCTTTTTAGAGTTTCTATTCTTTTTATGCTAACAACTTCTAAGATACAATTTGGTTCATCATTCAACATATTCTTGAGAATATTATTCATGGCATATCCTTAATGAAATTAATTATTGTGTTCATTGATTTATATTGTGATTAGTATGTAAATTCCACATTTTCTTCCTGCGAATGACCTCAAACTCAATTCTTTGCTTCCGAGTTTTATAAATTTAAGTGTTACGATTTTCATCCTATACTACGACGCGTATTTCTAAAAGATGATTCTCTCGAATGAACATTTTTGGCTGACTCGACTCAGCCAAAAGCATGATTTGATTTTGTAAATCAGCCAGTTCAGTTGTATATTACCTTTGAACCTTACCAAGAGCCTCAGCATTCTAACACTAACTCTCATTCACAGCTCACAAAATCTAAGTAACTCTGCATACCCACGTGAATGGGCCTCGCATTCAGTTGCTGAGAAGACAACGAACACGGGTTTTGATGGGTTTGATTTTGATAGGTAGGTCTTTGGTTTTGAACACCCCAAGAAAATTTTGGTGGTTTATCCATCCAAGGTTATAGGTATTGGAATATGAGTTAGATCTAGAATCATTCTCCTAGATGGCGTAAAGATTGTAATGATTCGTCATGTTTTCTGCAAAAGATGGGATTGGGGAGAAAGGTAGGAATGATGGGATAAAAGTCCCTCCTTGGGTCGGTAATGAGTAGGGAGAAAACCCGAGGAAGGATCTCTCGGATCTAGATTATTCACAAATTCCCTCTTCACAAAAATTTGCAAAATAGGGAAACGTGCGGGATTTTGTGTAGCGAGTAGAGATGTAAGATTTTTCATCATGTTGCGAACCTCATCGAGATGCTTCACTACGATGTTGACTTTGTCTAGTTTCTCAATGACGTGCTATTGTGCGTGTGTGTTAAGAAGTGTCGTTATAGTCGCACTTGCAACATCGATTTTAAAATAAGTAAACGGAGGTGAGTCCAAGTGTCGGTCTCAGGGAGGCGTGAAAATCGGATTTTTTCTTATCACTTGTTGTCATGGAAAGTGCGGAGTTTTACTTGCGAAGGATGCAATTTTGAAAAGCGAGAGAGAGATAGAGGAGAGAGAGATTAGGGTTAGAATGTTCCTTGTTTGATCATGCAACTTGAACGGAAATTAAAGTGACAATTGAACGAAAAATAACTTCATTAATCATGCAATTGTAGTTCATAGCTTACAACATTAAATACATGCTTCAAACAAAAGTAATGGAAAGCTTAAAAGAGAGAGAGAGAGGGTGGAGAGTGACGAGGCGGCCACGGCGGTGGAGGAAGCTCTGTCGGCAGCTCGTCATCTCCGACGATTACAAGAGGGCCTAAAGCTTGCTAAGAGAGGGGTGGAGTAGTTGCAAGGGGAGTGAATGCCTTGAATGAGTGGTTGGAGGGGGTTTAAATAGGGTTAAGGGCTTCCTAAAAGAAGAAGGGGCTTTAGCAACGTCTAGAGCATTGCTAAAACCACTCCAAAAAGCGTCGGTGAAGCCCTCCAGCCGTCGGTCAGCCGCCTGCCTTGTTTCTTCTCATGCAATCCGTGGTTGCTGCATGAGAGCCGCCCTCCTCGGCTATGCTGGGATCGCGCCTCCGGCACGCGTGTGCGCAGGCGTCATCGCCCGGCATGCGCGTGCAGGTGGGCACCCGTGAGTTGTGGTTGCTCCGCGTGGCGAAATCTCAGCCGCCCGCTACTGATCGGGCGGCCCAATTTCGCCGCGTGCTACCTCCGTCTTCAATTTCAGGCTCTGCGTGGCTCGAACCCGCGTCGTGTGCGTGCGGGCGTGCGCGCTAACAGTTGTGCCATGCCTGCGCTTTGGTGCGGCGACTGCGAGCGAGCGCGCGAGTCTCGGCCGTTCGATCGAAGATCGAGAGATCTGATCTTGGCTGGGTGAAGAGGCGGAGTGCGGTGGAGCGGGGGTGACGTGGTGCAATATGGGCCGTTGATCTCCAGATCAACAGTCAGAACTTCTTGGGCCCATTGTAGGAGCTCTGGATGTCGGATTTGGCCGATCTTGAGTCCGTTGGACTCTGTTCGTCATTCTGAATCCATCCGTGTGGTCTGATTGCTCATCTGAGGCTTGCTTTGACAAATGCTTACACAAATGGCCATTAATACAGTTTTATAAGCAATCTTAGTACATGATGCATGCAATGCTCCTATTCTACTTATGTTGTGCCTTTTATTCTTAAGATGGGCCATATTCAACATAATTATCACTCCCTTGTGCAGTGTTATCATACCCCCATGCTTACTCCTTGCTAGTCCCTATCAAGGTTTATTCTAGCGTTTATTTCCTTTCAGAATTTAAGAAGTAATTGCTTAGACACTTCGTTACTTGTCAATAAGAGGAAATATATGAAGATCTTAATCTACAAAGACTAAGCAGCGCCCGGGTGTCTGCCAAAATATGAATCCCCCGAATCCTTTCTTTAATGTATATAACTATACATATGTATATGTATATATATATATATTTTTTAGAATTTTTTTCGGAATTCAGTGTGGGCTGGTAACTTTTTACGGCTACCCAACCCACCCAAAACTCGGTCAAAACCCTAAGTGCTAAGCATCTTGGTGTGAATGTTATGATAGACTCACTTAACAGTAATTGAGATAGACTTTGGGTTTCTACGCCTCTAGGTGACCGGAAAAGGAAATAAATTTTCCTGAAGGTGTATTTGTTCGATTGGTAGCTTTCTCCGTATGTTTATTTTAATTGGGGTCAACACAAGGATTTTTCCAGTGTATATCTCCCCGGCTTGTACTACTTCCCCGCTTCTTCCTTAAGTGTTTTGGTCTTTTTTTGTGAAATTATTGAGCTGGGCTCTGGAAAACCGACCAATGGGCTGTTACCCACGATCACTTGCCAGTCATACTTGTGCGGTGACGTGTGGTTTATTTTCTTTTCTTCGTCTTCCTTTTTTTTTTTCGTAGGTGGCTTCCCTGATCTCAAATGTACCTAAAGGCAATGAAGAAGAAATGGCCTGTGGCTAGGTTCTGGACAACCTGCCAATGGGCTATTACCCATGACAACTTGCCAGCCATACCACCCTAGAGAGTTCATTAGCTACCCAATTTCTGTCAAAATCTCCGAGAAGTGAGTCTGTGCAAAAATGTGTGCAGATGCTTAGACTCAAGGTTTTTCTGAGTTAGAGGGTGAGTTGATAAGTCATATACTTATCACCTTATTTAGTAGGTGGATTAGAATAGCTTAAGGTTTCAAGGATTCAAAGCTAAATCCATATTTTAACGGACACCAGGGCTGATTAAGCCTGAAGTCCTGAAAAGTATAAGTGTTTAAGTTCTTTTTGTATTATTTCCCACTATTGACAAGTTTCTAATGCCTAAGTTTTCTTCCTAAATTCAATTTTTTTTTAATTTATTTATTTATTCATTCAGACTGATTAATTGAGCTCAAGATTATGCAATTTACCACCCCCCCATGCTTAAGTTGGACAATGTCCTCATTGGCAAGTACATGGATGCATAAGGGTTCAAAAAGATAGTACCTGAGTGACGTGAACTACCGGATCAGTCTGAATCATCTGGGTTGCCTCCCAGGAAGCGCTGAGTTTAATGCCTCCAGCTGGGCAGTGCTCTGTGTCAGCCCTCAACGAGGGTGACACTTTCCTTTGGGGGAACCTGGGCCAGGAAATGCTTCAATCTTTGACTATTAACTTTAAAAGTGTGCACAGTGTTAAGATCAGCGATTTCAACCGCCCCATTAGAGTAGGGCTTAACCACCCGAAATGGTCTTGTCCATTTGAACCTAAGTTTCCCTAGGAAGAGTTTTAGGCAAGCCTCAAACAGCCAGACTTGTTGGTTAGGCTCAAAGGTTTTTCTATGAATGAGTCGGTCATGGACGGCTTTCATTTTCTCCTTATACAGTCGACTATTGTCAAAGGTGTCTCGACGAATTTCTTCGAGCTCAGATAATTGGAGCGTCCTCTGCGCACCGGCTAACTGAGGATCCATGTTACATTTCTTGATAGCCCAGTAAGCCTGGTGTTCCAATTCGACAGGAAGATGGCAGGCCTTGCCAAAGACCAGGCGATAAGGAGACATGCCTATCGGGGTCTTGAAAGCGGTCCTGTATGCCCACAGGGCATCATCAAGTCGTGTGGACCAGTCTTTCCTATTAGGTCTCACAGTCTTCTGTAAAATGTTCTTGATTTGTCTATTTGAGACCTCAGTCTGCCCATTTATTTGTGGATGATACTGGGTAGCAATGCGGTGGTTCACCCCATATTTTCTAAGTAGGGCACGGAATTGGGAATGGATAAAATGGTTTCCACCATCACTGATCATGGCTTTAGGTATTCCAAATCGGGAAAAGATGTTCTTCTTAACAAAGTCCATGACAGTCCTGTGATCGCATCGGTGGGTGGCGACGGCTTCAATCCATTTAGAAACATAGTCTACCGAGACCAGGATGTACTCGAAGCCGTTGGATGGTGGAAAGGGGCCCATAAAATTGATACCCCAAACATCGAAGATTTCAACAATCAAAATGGGCTGAAGGGGCATCATATCTTTCTTGGTCATGGTCCCTAGCATTTGGCAGCGTGAGCAAGTCTTGGCAAAGATGTGTGCATCCTTAAATAGGGATGGCCAGTAAAATCCAGACTGCAAAACTTTTGCAGCTGTTTTCTTTCCAGAGAAGTGGCCGCCACATGCTTGGTCATGACAAAAGGAAAGCATACTCTGAACTTCGTCTTCGGGGATACACTTCCTGATGATCTAATCAGCACAGAGGCAAAATAGCATGGGATCATCCCAGAAATAGTGCTTGGCCTCAGCCAAGAACCTGTCTCGTTGCTGTCTGGACCAGCTATGCGGGGTTTGTCCTACAACCAGGTAATTGACATAATCAGCATACCATGGCATTTTCTTGTCTTGCACGGCTAGGATGTGTTCATCAGGGAAGGAATCAGATAGAGGTAGGGAGGGTCCAATGTGGTTTGGATGAAGTCTCGATAAGTGGTCATCCACCACATTCTTCGATCCGGCCTTGTCTCGGATTTCCAGGTCAAATTCCTGCAAAAGCAGGATCCATCTGATTAGCCTAGGCTTTGCGTCCTTTTCGTCCAACAGGTGCCGGATGGCTGAATGGTCAGTGTACATAGTCACGTGGGATCCCAGCAAGTACGATCGGAATTTTTCAAGTCCAAAGACTAAAGCGAGCAACTCCTTCTCTGTAACAGTATAATTACGTTGGGCCTCGTCCAATGTTTTGCTCGCGTAGTAGATCACCACGGGCTTCTTGTCTTGCCTTTATCTCGGGACAGCACCTATGGCAAAATCTGATGCATCACACATAATCTCAAAGTCCTGGGACCAGTCTGGGGGTTGAAGTACAGGTGCGGTGGAGACTAAGTCCCGGAGGGTGTGATAAGCCTGGATGCAATCAGGAGACATGTGGAATATGGCGTCGTTGGCTAGAAGGTCGGTCAAGGGTTTGGAAAGCTTGGAAAAGTCTTTAGTGAACCTTCGGTAGAAGCCAACATGTCCTAGGAAGGAGCGAATCTGTCGGACCGAACTAGGTGGAGGAAGTTTGGAAATTAAATCAACCTTAGCTCGATCTACCTCGATGCCCCTATGTGATACGATGTGACCGAAGATAATTCCTTCTTGAACCATAAAATGGCTCTTTTCCCAACTTAACACCAGGTTAACCTCGATACATCATTTTAGGATTTTCTCCAAGTTGCTCAAACAATGGTTGAATGAATTCCTAAATATAGAGAAATCATCCATAAAGACCTCCAAGTATTCACCCACCATTTCTGAAAAAATGGCTAGCATGCAACACTGGAAGGTCGCAGGTGCGTTGCATAACCCGAATGGCATTCGACGGAATGCAAACATGCCATACGGGCAAGTGAATGTGGTCTTTTCCTGATCTTCCGGAGCAATTGCGACTTGGTTATATTCTGAATATCCATCCAGGAAGCAAACATACTTCTGCCCTGCCAATCTTTCAAGGATTTGGTCAATGAATGGCAAGGGGAAATGATCCTTCTTAGTGGCTTCATTGAGCTTCCTATAATCAATGCACACCTGCCATGCGGTGGTGGTGCGGGTGGGGATGGATTCGCCATGATCATTGGTGACAACGGTGAGCCCAGCTTTCTTTGGAACCACTTGAGTGGGGCTCACCCATGGGCTATCGGAGATAGGGTAGATGATGTCGGCGTCAAGCCACTTGATAATTTCTTTTTTAATGACCTCCCGCATGTTTGGGTTTAAACGTCTCTACATCTGGAGAGAAGGTCGGGCCCCTTCTTCCAAGTAAATCTTATGGGTGCAATAGGTGGGGCTAATTCCTCTTAAATCTGAAATGGTCCAACCAATGGCGGCCCGATGTTCTGAAAGGGTTGCAATCAACCTGAGTTCCTGATCCTTGGTTAGATGAGAATTAATAATCACTGGGAAGGTCTGGTCAGGTCCCAAGAAGACGTACTTGAGATTCTCAGGCAATGGTTTAAGTTCAGGTGCAGGTGGAACCACAGTCGATGGGAAGGGAAAGGGCGGGAGTTGATCAAGATCGATCTCTTCAAATGGTGTCGTGTGATGGTACTCAACCTTACAGAGGTCCATGGGTAATGATGGTGACGGGTCAGAATAGTCACTACGGGTTTGATGGTCTGATACAGAACTGAGGGTGAGGCATTCCTCGATTAGAGTTTCCACGGGATCATGTTCCTCAATGCAATCTCAATCAAAAGACTTTGTCGCCCGGAAGATATCCAATTGCATTTTCCTATCCCCGAAGGCGATTTCCATACATCCCGTGTCGCAATCAATGTTTGCCTTAGCCGTAACTAAGAAAGGTCTGCCTAAGATTATGGGTGCATTCTGTAATTTTTCAGGGACGTCCATGTCGAGCACCAAAAAGTCGACCGGGAAATAGAAGTCCTTGACCCATACAATCACATCCTCGACAACCCCCTTCGGGGTTTTCACTGATCTATCAGCCAACTGGATGATGACAGGGGTTGGTGTCAGCTCCCCAAAACCAAATTGGTGGTACAGGGTTGTTGGAATCAGATTGATAGAAGCACCTAGGTCCAGGAGCGCTCTATCAAACGTCATGTCCTCGATATTGCAGGAAATCAGGGGCGCTCCTGGGTCAATTTGCTTGAGTGGAAGGTTGCTTGATATTACGAAACTTGCCTGCTTAGAGAGTACAACCTTCCTAGGTGCTTGAGGTTTCGGCTTACGCTTGGGTGTACAGGCATCCTTTAAAAACTTGGCGTAAGCAGGGATGCGTTTGATGGCTTCAAGGAGCGGAATATTAATCTGTACTTGCTTAAAAATTTCCAACAGCTCCTCAGTTTCCACAGTATTCTTCTTTTTCTTGATTGTTTCCAAGGCCTCAGGGTAGGGTGTCTGAATGTGGATTGGTTCCATGTCTGGGTCATTGGTTCTTGCCTCTTCTGAGTCAGGTATTTCAGCGGTGAAGTCTCGGGGAGAGTCGGCCATTTGGGATCCTGGGTTTTGGTGCCGCTTCTCAAGGTCACCGCATTCGCAGAGGCATTGGGGCCATGGGTTGATCCTTGAGAAGACGAGGATGAAGAAGCACCAAACCCAGGAGGTGTTTGCGAGGCTGGCTGGACCATGTGAGCCTGCCCGGGGTTGCTTGGGAACCCTTACGAATTGGGGCCTCTGTTAATTATGTTTCGCGGGTTTGGTTGTGGTTGGGAAGGTAGGGATCCTTGTTGTTTACAGTCCAAGAGTTGGCTTAACTGTCACTTTACCAAGGCCATTTCCTCCTGATGTTTCTGGTTCATGTCAGCCATCATCTTTATTAGGGTATCTATTTGGTTTTGTGGGGGAGGGGCCACCCTATTCTGATTATATTGGGGTCTAACTAGTGGTCCTTGCTGATAGGGGGCAAGTGTGGTTACTGGTTTGGCCTAGGCTGGTTTTGGAATTGCGGTGGTTTCTGATTTATCCAACCAAAGTTGGGGTGGTTACGCCAGCCAGTGTTGTAACTGTTGGAGAAAGGGTTAGGTTTCGCATAACCTTGGACAGCTTGCACATCTTCTAGGATAGCCGATGTTGATGAAGAGGGAAGGGAGTAATCAAGGGTTGAGGGAGTAAAGGTCCCTCCCTGGAACATGGTTAGGGGTTGTTCCAGGTTCAGTTGGGTAAAGGGCTGGACCAGGTCAACATTATGTGCTCCTTTTGCTAGGGAGAAAGTTTGCAAGGGGTTCCTGGTCTGGTTCAGTAGCTCATCAATCTTTTTGTCCACCAATTCCACTCGATCCAACTTCTTGGCGATGATGTCCATGTCAACCATTCCAGAATTTGCTTGCACCTCATAAATCCTGCCACGGGGTTGACTGGACCTGTTAAACTGGTTCATGGAGGCATTGTTGAGCAAATTCTCGCTCATAGACTCAAAGAGATCAAACACGCTCTCCTCGTCTTTGTTCAGGAAGTTTCCCCCACATGAGGCATCGACGAAGTTCCGTAGGTTGCTGTCCATACCATGGCAGAAGATCTGGGCCAATTGCCACCTTGGTACTTCGTGGTGTGGGCATTTCCTCAAAAGTTCATTAAATCTTTTCCACGCCTCATGAAATTATTCCCCACCCTGGAGTGTAAAGGTAGTGATAGCTCTTCTGAGGGCATTGGTCTTTCCTATGGGGAATAATTTCTTTAAAAATGCATGCCTCAGTTCTTCCCAGGTGGTGATGGGTCTACCTAGGGTTCTAAGCCAATGAGAAGCCTTGTCTCTTAATGAGAAGGGAAACATCTTGATTAGAACAATGTCAAGGCTAATGTTCCTAGGTTTCACAGTTCGCGCTATGCGGTCGAGATCCTCTAGGTGCTGAAAGGGGTCCTCATTTGAGCTTCCATGAAAGTGGCTCTAGATCAAACTTAAGACATTTGGTTTCAGCTCAAAATCATCTTCCCCCTCGGGGATCCTAAGGTGTGGCTCGACTCTAATAGCAGAGGGATTATAGAAATCGTGGAGCGGCCTCGGCTGATCCTGAAATGATGGTAAATCAAGTGGTGGTTGCCCTGGTATGTCTTGGAAAGGTGGTGGTGGTTTTTCTTGTGGGTTCTATAACTGTTGTATGGCTTGCATGATGGTGTGGATTTGTTGTTGCTGAAGCCGGTGGTTAGCATTAATTTGAGCTTGGATGATGGCCATAACGTCTGGTGGGGGTTGATCCTCAGCCTCATCTACCCTAGGTTCAGCCATGTTAACAGAATTACGTCGCCTAGATTCCTGCCCCAAAACACACAACTCGGGATGCAGTGAGCGTCTCCCGTGCATACACTAGAGAAGAACAGGAGGGGATGCGGAGGGCGACAGATGCAAGAAATGTGGTTCAATCAAGCACACAAGCCTAGTCCTTATGGTTTATTCCTTAGGAGACCTAGAAATCTCACAAAGGGTGATTAAGTCTGTAAGCACTGGACTCCCCTTCCTAAGGCGAATCTGGCCAGGTTGATTACGAGGGGATTGCAAGGAAGGTTCTTCCTTTGGCTTGCGCCTCCGGTTCCATAGACCCCATAACCGCGGTTGTTTGACACTGCCCCGCAGCCTAGTCACAAGATTCTACCAAGGGAATGAAAGCCAAGTGCCTAGCGAACAAAACCTTCCCTTTTGAGACTTAACTCAGTCCTGCCTAGGGCATGTCTACTCAGTTTTAAAGGGCTAGGATAGTGCTTGTGCTTAGGGTTATGTGATGAGGCATTGATTGGGGTGGTGCCTCTTAATTTTCCACATTCAAGGTGTGTGCTTCTAGCAAAGCATGGTTTTCAAGCAAGGATTTTTTTAAGATGTGGTGTCTTTTAGTGTTTCATCCTTTGGTACTTTTTAGGGTTGACGTGTCTTAATGTTTTCAAACAAGTTTCAGTGGGCATGTAAAGTTCTGCACACAACTTGGTGAAAGTAGATTTTCTTTTATTCTGTAGAGGCTCTAAAACCCTAATGTACTCATCCTAATGATCATGCAGCTTCTATTAGATGAGTCGATTTTAGGGTTGAGTGGTGCAGCCCAGGTCAACTCACGGTGGCTTCGCAAACACCACTCAAGAAAAAGAAAAGAACACTCCAAGAATTTATTCAAAATGTTAGAGTGTACATTTTTTTTTTGTGGGGTGATGTGTTAAGGATGTGGGTCAAGCAATCATACACCACGCCAATTTTTTTTCAGTTTTACAATTTTTTTAATTTTTTTTTTCACGCAAGAAAATAATCATGAGAGAAAGATTACTCACTATCGGTCCTCGTAGCGCCTATTCCCTTGCTACTGTCGTGGGATGCGTCGCTTCACCGTCCATGCGCCGAATTCCTGCAACCATCAAGTAAAAAGGAAAATAGGGCATTAGACAATGTGACGATGAATGTGGAATGGAGGTGATAAAACAAATCCGTTGCCACCCCGGCAACGGCACCAAAAACTGACGTGCTGTTGTGCGTGTGTGTTAAGAAGTGTCGTTATAGTCGCACTTGCAACGTCGGTTTTAAAATAAGTAAACGGAGGTGAGTCCGAGTGTCGGTCTCAGGGAGGCGTGAAATTCAGATTTTTGCTTATCACTTGTTGTCAAGGAAAGTGCGGAGTTTTGCTTGCGAAGGATGCGATTTTGAAAAGCGAGAGAGAGATAGAGAGAGAGATTAGGGTTAGAATGTTCCTTGTTTGATCATGCAACTTGAACGGAAATTAAAGTGACAATTGAACGGAAAATTACTTCATTAATCATGCACTTGTAGTTCATAGCTTACAACATTAAATACATGCTTCAAACAAAATTAATGGAAAGCTTAAAAGAGAGAGAGAGAGGGTGGAGAGCGACGAGGCGGCCACGGCGGTGGAGGAAGCTCCATCGGCGGCTCATCGTCTCCGGCGATTACAAGAGGGCCTAAAGCTAGCTAAGAGAGGGATGGAGTACTTGCAAGGGGAGTGAATGCCTTGAATGAGTGGTTGGAAGGGGTTTAAATAGGGTTAAGGGCTTCCTAAAAGAAGAAGGGGCTTTAGCGACGTCCAGAGCGTCACTAAAACCACTCCCAAAAGCGTCGGTGAAGCCCTCCAGCCGTCAATCAGTCGCCCGCCTTGTTTCTTCTTCTTGTGCAATCCATGGCTATTGCGTGAGAGCCGTCCAATCGAAGATCGGACTACTGAGATCTCTCCTCGGCTGCGCTGGGATCACGCCTCGGGCGTACGTGTGCGCGGGCGTCATTGCCCGGTGTGCGCGCGTGCATGGGCGCCCGTGAGCTGTGGTTGCGCCGCATGGAGAAATCTCAGCCGTCCGCTGCTGATCGGGGGGCCCAATTTTACCACGCGCTACCTCCGTCTTCAATTTCAGGCTCCGCGTGGCTCGAATCCGCGTCTCGTGCGTGCGGGCGTGCGTGCTAACCGTTGCGTCACGCCCGCGCTTTGTCGCGGCGATTGCGGGAGGGCATGCGAGTCTCGACCGTTCGATCGAAGATCGATGGCCGAGATATGATCTCGGCTGGATGAAGAGGCGGTGTGCAGTGGAGCGGGGGTGACGTGGCGCAATATGGGCCATTGATCTCCAGATCAACGGTCAGAACTTCTTGGGCCCATTGTAGGAGCTCCGGATGTCGGATTTAGCCGATCTTGAGTCCGTTGGACTCCGTTCGTTGTTCTAAATCCATCCGTGCAGTCCAATTGCTCATCTGAGGCCTGCTTTGACAAATGCTTACACAAATGGCCATTAATACAGTTTTATAAGCAATCTTGGTACATGATGCTTGCAATGCTCCCATTCTACTTATGTTGTGCCTTTTATTCTTAAGATGGGCCATGTTCAACATAATTATCACCCCCTTGTGCAGTGTTATCACTCAACTATAATCTCAAAATCCCTTGAACTGGACTAGCTTGAAATCTCATGTATGCCCTTATGATGGGAATTTTGATGCGAGTTTTGGTGCGGGTTTCCTCGCGTGAATTGAGACATTGAGGCATTGCTGGGCGAGTTTTCTGTCATCCCTTCAAACAATTCTGAGGTGGATTCTTCGTTGCGATTCAAAAAATTCCCTCCACAAGAGGCATCAACCAGATTGCAAATGCTCTCTCTCTCTCTTATATTATCCTAATTTCAGCCTCACTCAAATTGAAAGGGTTTTGGTAGAAATAAATTCAACATAAACCTCCTAAAAATCATTAGAAAATACTCTAAGAGGTTTTGTGCCTTCACTTCGACCATCTGTGCCCATCTTAGCCAAAAAATAGAGATGCGGACAGGAATTTGCACTATTTTAGGCTCATGTGTAATGTACCTAGTAAAATGTGGTCAAAACCCAAATCTAAGTTCACCATTAGATTCTTTGGGTTCAAATTAGGTTGATACTAAATTTTAGGCCCAATCAGAGTCCATCTCGACCTAGTTTGCATTTGAGTCCCCAGTTCTCTATTCTTTACAACTAGACCCCTAACTTCTATGTTTTCCTTACAATAACACCCCCAACTTCTCATTTTTTCATGAAAATGCCCTCTCCGCCTTTTTCTTTCTTTCCTAAATGCAACCAACAGAGGAAGCAAACCCACAACACACCAACTTGTGGTTGAGAGAATCTTCCTAAAATGACCACCAAATCCCTCCAAATTTAGAGGGATTGGTGATCAAATCACCCTCTAGTGTTTGCACTTGATTTCCTGCCCAAATTGGAACCTAAGAAGCTCCATCAAGCATTAGGATTCATGAAAAAGAAACACTCTGGTTCCCAATTCAAACACTCAAAATTGAAGGAATTCTCGCCCAAAACATCCTCTATATAAGCTCTCCTACATCCCAACGTGTTTCTAAGTCGATTCTAGGTCGGATTCCCACCTTCTTCCTCCTCTCTGACTATGATCTTCGACGACTCTGACGACCCTCACGCCCCCTTCTTCCACACACCCAACCATCAAATTGGATGTGCTTGATCTTAAAAATACATGTTTTGTTAAAAGCAAGCTTTGATGTCATTGTAATGCGTATCATTGCAATCAACATTTACAATTTATGATACCTAGATAGTGGAGTATCTAGGGTCATCCAAGGAGGCCAATTTGCTAATCACATGAGTGGTTCTCTCTCTCACCCCTCAAATCTGCACTTATGTTTTTGTGATTTTGATTTATATTGCTTTTAGGGTTTTTCAAAAATAATCGGGTTTTGTGATGCGAAGGTTAACTACGCTAACGACTACACCTATCAAGTAACCCTAAGTGACAATAATGAAGCCTTCTCCTCTAAGCTCACCCTAGGCAAGTACGCCTAGGGTAATTAGAAGAGAAGGGTGTGTGGTGCACTAAGCTAGAATAACATGAAAAACACACTAAGATAAAGACATGAACTTGGATGGGAAAGAAAACTTGTATTAACTAGCAAAGTAGATGCCATGTAGCTAAATGCTTGTTACATGAAAGATAAGGAAACACTAGCTAATACAAGAAAAACATAAAGATAAAGAAGAAGAAAAGTGTCCTCCAAAGATGATGAAAGAAGAGGTAGGTCATGCTCCAAGCACAACAGCTCCTCTGCTTGAAAAGATCTCCTCCTTGCCTTCAAGTTGACATTCCTCCAAGCCTTCCTCTAAGGTGAGTGTTAACCACCTTACTCCTCTTCTTGCCTGGCCATCCTTCCTAGATGAAAGTTTCCTCCTCCTTGGCATGGCACAAGGGAGAGGAAGAGAGAGGAGGAAGGCACCAAGGGTCGGGTAGGTTGCCCTCTTGATCTTCTTCTCTTCTTGTTCTTCCTTGGCCTTAGGTGTTGGTGGATATGGGTAGAAATTAAACTAAGGGAGGATATGATTTTAAGGTGGTGGTTAGATGTGTTTTTATAGGAAGGGAAGGTGATGGTTGGCGTGTAGATAGGTGTAGGGCTAGGATTTATTTTTAAGGTGGTTATGGGTGGTTATGTAGATCTTAGGGTTAAGGCTAGTTGGCGCCAAATGTAGGGTTTCCTAGGTGGGTGGTTAAGGGTTGGAGGCCACCCTTGGTGGATGTCCATGGGTGTAGGGATAACTTGAATTTGGCTCAAAGGGGGGCTTCTAGAAGGGTTCCTATGTGGCACCAAGATGGGTGGTTGATATGGGTTTAGGTGTTGGATGGAGGGTTGGGATGTAAGGGTGTTTGGAGCCAAAAACCAAGGTGGTTATAGGATGGTTTTGGTGCCAAAATGGTGGAGACTTTTGGTGGTGGAGTGGGGTGGAAGGGTGCCTATAGTTAGCACCAAAATTGGGTAGGACTAGGTAGCTTAGGTGGGCTAGGTGTAGAGCTATTTGGTGGAGCTTAGCTAGGTAGATTTTAAGGTTAGGTTGAGTTGCCAAGGAGGTGAACTAAGTAAGCTAAGCTAGCTTAGCTAGTAGAGAGTCGGGTAGAGAGGTAGAGGGAGCTAGGGTTTTGGAGGTGATGAGTTGGAGGAAGCTATCTTGAGCTGCACTGGAGTTGGTGGCTGCTGAAGAGAGTTGCAAGGAGCTACCTTAGTTGCTTAGCTTGCTAATTCTTTGCTAGCTGCTAAGCCAAGCTAAGATGAGCTGGCTTCTGTTGATGTGAGCTAAGATGAGTTGGGTTTGGTCTTCCCGGAGATTACTGAGCTTGCTAGAGTAGCTAGCTTAGGTCAAGTAGCTTAGCTCAACTAAGTTGAGCTGAGTTGAGCCTCAAGTTACTGGACTTGAGCTAGCCTGAGCTGGTTAAGGTCATCGTCAGCTGACCAAGTCTAGCTTGTAGCTAGTCCTAATCAGGTTGAACTTCCAGTGAACTCTTCTGAGTTGGAGGAGCTAGGATCAACTAACTTGAGCGAGTTTGAGCTGCCATCCAGCTAAGGTGAACTAGCTAGAGCTACCATTTAGCTGAGTTGAGCTGAATGGAGCTAGGGATGAGTTGATCCAGCTAGAATGAGTTGGGATCCAGTTGGGATGAGTTAGATCTAGCTAGAATCCAGTTGAAAGGAGCTTCTTCTTCATCTTCTGCCTTCCCGAGTGCCAAGGTATGTGGGATCTGACTCTCTGTCTATCCCTAACACTTAAGTAAACACATTAAAAATAAAACTAAAATGCAATGCATGCCTATCCTAGTTAAATGCCTAAATGCATCCTGAAAACCCATTTGCGGAGTTAAAATCCTAAGAGCTAGATTAGTTTTAGGGCATAAAAATGATGATAAACTGTTGTTTATCATGTGCTGGTGTTGTGTGTGTTGAGGAAGTGAAGTGTGTGTGCCTCATAAGCCATCTGATCTCTTGATCGGATGACTGATGATGCTCGAGCACGATGAAGCGTGTAATGGTTGAAGCTGAGGCAACGTCGACGTGGTGTGCTCTGAGCACTCGGATCAGCAACGCACGGTGGAGATGGAGCGCGTGCCTTCAGCGACATGGGGCTTTAGAGACGTGCACAGCCGTCACTAAAGGCTCTACATTCATGATTAAGCTTGTAAAAAGACCTCTTTGCCCTGAAAAGTCACCTATATAAAGCCCCTACACCCTCCACTTCTTCTTCATCCCTTCTCTTCTTCTCTAATCCCCTCCAAAGCTCTAAAGAGCTAGTCCCATACCCGAGGTGCTCCACTAGAGTCTTAAATATAATTGTTCCATCTTCTCATCCCTGTTCGTGGAGCGCCGGCAGTTGTCCTCTCATTGCCATTCTAGAAATGGATCTTGTTGCAATGCTGCCTTGTTCCGTCCTCCATCCTCCAGCTTCATTCTCCTTCGTCCAGCATCTCATCCCCATCATTCTCCTTCATTCTCCGTCATCACGGCTCGTCCTCCAAGCAGTCGTCGAGGAGGATAACTTCTCACCCCCTTCTCTTTTTATTTCTTTCTAGTGTTGATTAATAGCTTTCTAAATATAGAAATTAGTTGTAATGAACATATGATTATCAAATATTGGTTCTCTTTCTCTCTCTTTTTTCTGTATTATTCTCTCTTTGTAATATTCTTTCTCTTTCTTCTATTGTTTATTCTTTAAGTAGAATAGCTAGTGTAGATTTAATTTAACCAACTAATCTACTTCGTGACAATAATTATAAATGCAATTTTTAATCAAATGTTCGCCTCCCTGTGTTCGACTTGGGACTCACTAGAGTTTCGTGCGGTCATAAATTTTATTTGATAGTAAATTTTTACATGACTACAATGATAGGTTTTCAAACTCAAACATTTTGTGTAGAAAATCTTGCCTATCATTTTGTCACCATTACCAGGGAAGGAATCTCGATAATCATTTTGGCGTCATTGTTGAGGAAGCAACGCTCTTTGATTTCCCGCGTTTCTTGCCTTATTGATCTTTTACCTCACTTTTCTCTTTTCTTACTATGATTGCAGGCACTCTTTTAAGGTGAGCCAAAGCTGTAAGATTGGAGTAAAGTACTGTTGAAGGGTCTGTAACTCTATCCCCATCTCCCACCCACTAGTTTTCATTCCAACACCTAATAACATAAACAAAAAAATCAACTTAGGTGCCCTTATAAACCCTAAGGTAGATTGATTGTTTGTTTGTCACTCCCACCCACCTCACCCCTACATAAAAAAAATGTGGGATTAATTGAAATTTACACACCTTATACACCCACACACACCTAAGGCACCTTACTTTTGTTTGATTCAGTCACTTAACCAGGAATCCAATCGAAGGACCCAGTACACCTGCACGACTTATATAAATAAGTGATTAGAAATAGATTAGGCTTAAATTCTTTGGGTGTCTTAATCAAGTGGTGCAAGAGGCTAATTGATTGAGTTGTTTGGGTTACACCACTTAAGATAAAATTGATTTATCAGTAGCTTGGCCCATAGGATTCAATTTTTAGGGATGAACCAGGCACACCACATTATTTTTTATTTGTAAAGGAATATATCTTCACTTGTGCTTTCAAAACTTGGTGTGCCTCACAAAACCTTTTTTGAATATACCTGAAAGTTGAATCCTAAAAGCTAATAAGCAAGATTTAAACCCTAAAATTCACTCATCTAAAAATAATCTTGCTTGAAAATCATTGGTTGTGCTCGCACATAATTTGAAACTAATCTTTAAGGGCACAACCCAGATAAAGGGCCCATCAAGTTCCTAATCACATTCAAACTCAATCCTAACTAAAATCAAGTAGACGTTGGCCTTAAGAATTAGACTCGCTCTTCGGGGCCCAGATTGAGATTATTTTCAATTAATCTACTTCTATTGTTCCATCTGATGTCTAGTTAGGGGAGCAGTGGCAAACGATCGCGATTGGGGGTTATCAAAGGAACCTGCGGCAAAAGCCAAGGGAAGAACCTTCTCTCCAATCCCTCCCTCTAACTAGTTGGATTGACTGGAAAGAAGTAGACCAAATCGTTCATCTCATCTCAAGATAGGTTTTGGGAGTCTGTAGATCTTTAGGCTATCCCATTTATGAACAGGTTTGATTGTTTATATTGCAAGGCACCTTTCTTTTTCTCTTGTTTTGTCATGGATCCTTTCACATCCTACTCTTATTTCAACTTTTACTCTCCTACCACTACTTATTCCCAAGATGATTATTATCTCAACCAGACTTATTCTCACCTATCTACTAGTTGGGATAATCCTGATAGGGGATACAATTCTGGATCTCCATGTTCAGGGTCTAACCCTGGACACCATGATTTTATTTTTTATCCTTCTCCAAGCTACACTGATTATAGATCACCCTTTGATGATCAACGTAACCCGATCTACAATCAAGAAGGATATCAAAATTACAACTCCTACCCTCCCCCAGATTACACTACATATAGGTCACCACCCCTCTTTGAATAACCCGAAGTGACCTATTATCAGGGAGGGCACCAAGAACCTCAATTCCTTGACTCCTCTAGATTGAACCCAAACCCACCCAACCCTGGATTAAACCATTTGGTTCAGGTGAACCACGTCCAAGATAGGGTGTTGGCTAACTTAAGGAACACCATTCAATCTTTAGAAGCTCAGCCAACACCCTGCACTGAAGAATTAGAGTCTTTGATTCAAATGATTGATGATCTTAACAAGTATTTGTTGGATTGGCTCCAAGATGTTAAGGATAAGGATCCGGGTGAGTTTTTACTTGGGAAGTTGTCAAAATTGAGGATGAAATTTGTGGTTGCTTTAGTTCAATCTTGGGATGATTCCTAGGATGAACCTCCTTTAAGAGAGCCAATTTCAGAACTTGCTCAGGCACCTATAGAGGGGGATACGTTTTACGAGACCAGGAATAACCAGATTGGTCTAGAGCAATCAGTTGAGGATGAATTGATTTTTTCACCCAAGATCCCTGAATCAGGGTACGAGGAAAGGTATGTCTCCATGGACCAGGAAACGATAGATGATTTTGAGACATATATTAATGCAGATCCAAAATTCTTTGATTCTGAAGGTGAAGAATCTTTATGTGAAGTCTCACCTGAGTTTGAGGAAGATGATTTGAGTGAGATGACTGGGCCTAAGGAATTCAATGAATCATTTGATGGCCTTATAATTGAAGAAATTGATCCTACTGGGGCTATCATGGTGGATTCAGATCCTCATTTCATGAAGGATTCAATTCATAGCCCCATTCCTCAATCAGAGCCTGTTGAGCATAATGATGATTCTATTTTTGAGATCACCAGACCCAAGTCAATTATGATTAAGCTATAAATTTTGGACTTGGATATTTTAGATGGGGTTGGTAACACTTTTGAGGTCCCGGAAACTTTGATTATGGAGGATAGGAATATGGAAATGAAGATTTAGGAAGTCAATTTTTTTTTTTAGGAAGAAAGGAAAGCTATCTAAATTGATAGCCATCCAAAGATTTTATTAATGAGAAAAAAAGAATAAAAACCAACATACATCAACTCCTCCAATGCCGTATGAGAGCCTGACACTCATGTACAATTCATACCGTATTAACAGGTACCTCCTGAAAAGGACAATCATTTCTCGCACGCCACACACACCATAAAATAGCTGCTATGGAACAATGCTGTCTCGCACTCATAATAAAATCACCCCACATGTCCTCCCAAACAGGTATCCCACCGCCACAGACCCTATTCCACACACAATTAGTAACCACACATGAGGAAAAAATGTGTCACACACTATCTGTCTGGAAATCGCATAAGTGACATGTATGAGCAGTGACACCCATTCTTCGATGTCTTAAGTCGCCAGTAATGAGACCATCCCTCCTACAAAGCCACAAAAATATTCGTACCTTCAGCGAAATTTTAAGCTTCCATAGTCTTGCACATATGGCGTCAGCTTCTTCACTTTGTATCCTTGTTACCATTTGTTCATAGTCCTTGGCAGATGAAAACTCTCCCATCCATCTATATGTATCAATACCCCCCATCGGCATGAAAGCTTGTAAATCCTACAGCAGGTGTGATCTCTGCACCCATGTGCAACTCCCCACTCTACAACCCATCTCCAATATCTCCCATCTATCCTCCTCTTGATCCTAGAAGTCGGCAACTTTAGCCTCTCTGTCAACAGTAAGACCATAGACATGTGGGTACTTTTGGTGCAGCAATCCCGAGGACCAATTTTTTGACCAGAATAGAAAGAATCATCCATCCCCACATACTGGTTGGAATAGGTTCCAGTTCTCCTTCATAGCCGCTACCACCGACCTCCAAAAAGGTGATGCCGTTGTGGGAAAAAGTCTATTCACCACAAAATGTGATTCACCATATATCCCTCTGATCACCTCCGCCCATAGTTTATTCTCCCCATGAAAAATTTTTATTGCCCACTTCAACAATAGCAAATCATTAAACTCCTTCAGGGACCTAATTCCCAACCCCCCTGCTCCTTAGGAAAACACAAATTGTCCCATTTTACTGGTTGTAAGAATCGTCCCTCATGTTTTGCCTCCCTTCCAAAAGAACTGTTTCCTCATTATATCCAGCCACTTTCATATTGCTTTTAGAGCTCTAAACACAGAAGAAATGAAAACTAGAAACGCTGTGATAACAAAATTTAAAAGGATCAACCTTCCCCCTTTTGATAGATATTTACTGCTCCAGCACTCCAACTTTGCAGAGATTTTTTCAAATAAGAAGCTCCAGTCACTCTTGTTCATCTTAGCACTCCTCAATGGTAGATCGAGGTAGGTAATAGGCAGGGAGATGATTGGTGTGTGCAATGTCTCTGATAATTGGTGGCACACATCTCTATTCGATCCAAAGCATACAAGAGAGGATTTTTCCCCATTCAATTTCAAATTTGATATCTCCCCAAAGATAGTCACCATATGATGAAGGATGCGCCCCTCCCACACACCACCCTCTACAAAAAATACTATATCATCAGCATACTGGAGCATCGGGGCCAAAGCCTGTCTATTCGAGGGAGAATATCCTTTGATCATCCCCATTTTTGAAAGCTTGAAGGTGAAGCAAGCTAAGGTATCCACTACCAAGTTAAATATCAATGGTGCCAAAGGACACCCCTGTTTGACCCCACATCTGGGCTGAATCCAAACACCACATGATCTACCATTGATTAATGGGGAAAAAGCAGAGGTAGTAATACATCTTTTCATCCATCTAATCCAAATGATCGGAAAGCCTCTTCGTCTGAGTACCTCCCACAGGTATGGCCAAGAGATTGAGTCGTAGGCTTTACTAAAGTCAACCTTCCACATGAAGGCCTTAGCCTTTCTTCTACTCCACCCTACCACTATTTCCTGAGCCACAATAAAGGATTCATGCAAAGATCCATTCGGCAGGAAAGCCAATTGCACAGGTGAAATCAAGCCTTGGAGCACCACTCTTAGTTTGCTAAGACTTTGGTAATTATTAGATATATAGAATTTGATAGTACTATCAGTCTGAACTCACTGAATCTCTCCACCCTAGGCTTCTTAGGAAGTAGAAATAAATAAGACCTATTCAGCTTATCAAAGCTACTATTCCCCTCTTGGGATTCGTGGAGCACCTCCATCACTTCCCCCCTCACCACTTGCCAAAATTCCTTGTAAAAAAATACTTAGAACCCATCATGTCCCGAGGATCCTCCCAAGTTGAGGTCGTTGATAGCATCTACCACTTCCCGTTCTGAAAAGGGGGTCACCAACCTGTCAGCCTGTACCTCATCCACCCTAGGATAATCCATTTCCACCATTCTCCATGCACTTCTGATTGGGGTAGCGGAATGACCATGAAAGTAAGCCACTACTGCAGCCCGAATATCTAATTGGGAAGTCAATTTTGGGAGAGATAGATATTTGGAACCAAGGGTTCCTTTATGTTTGAAACTCCAACCTTTAATCAGGACCCTTATGATATTTGTGACTCTGAGGATGTGCAACCTAAGTGTAGATTAATGGATTATCTTTTTGAGCAAACAGTTAACTGGACAAATGAGCCCATTGATTTAGATTTACCTATTGTCTGACATTTGGACTTGGGTTGCATCCTTATAAATTGCAAGCCCAGCCCTACTTGCATACTGGTCTCAGGTTCTAGGTAATTTTTATCCAGAATCTTAGATATACTCTTTCCTAAGGCATGGGTCTACATCATAATCTAGTCCACATCTGTGGACATTCCCTGCTGGCAGGTCTTGAGGTTAATCTTTTTATTCTGATGCTAACCTGCACTTGTGAATTTTTTATTTCTTCCCCTTTGTTTGTATAGTGTGCCTAGTTGAAGGCAATAAATTTAGCATGTATACAGTTTGTTTTCATCTTGGAGCTGACCAGGTAATCACAAAATTCAGGTGCTTTCTTCTCTACTCTGCTCTTTTTCATGTCATTTAATACAACGAGGACATTGCATTAGATAGGCATGGGGTGGATATTCATCTCTGAATCATTTTGTTAGTTCCATAGATTCTTTTTATTTTCTCTTTATTATTTTCTCTTTATTTTTGAAAAAAAAAATTAGGAAAAGAAAACTTGGGCTTTGGAAATTTCTCAACCATAGTAAATAATACATTAGGACCTGAACACTTGGACCATTCAGGTCTTCAGGCTTAATCAGCCTGGGTGTCCACTAAAATGTGGACTTGTTTCTCAAGTCCTCGCCATTCGAAAATTTCATCTCTAATTGGTTAAATAAGTTAGGGTGATAAGTACTTGACTTATTGATAAACACCAGTTTATCATCATTTTTATGCTTTAAAACTAACCTAGCTCTTAGGATTTTACTCCGCAAATGGGTTTTTGGGCTGCATTTAGGCATAAATTAGGATAGGCATGCATTGCATTTTTTATTATTGTTTTAATGTGTTTTTGTGAGTGTTAGGGATGTACAGATTCACAGATCCCTAAAACCCTAGCACTCAAGAAGGCAATTGGTGAAGGAGAAGCCCAGACTAGTTGGAACCCAGCTTGATCCAGCTCACCATAGCTGGAACCTAGCTTACTTGAACTAGGGTTAGCTCATCCCAGCTCCATTCAGCTAATCTCAGCTAGATGGCAGCTCAAGAGAGTTCACCTTAGCTCACCCTAGCTCAAGTCAGCTCAGATCCAGCTCAACTTAGTTGAGTCTAGCTCACCTCAGCTCCCACTAGTTCACAGGGAGCTCTAGCTAGCTCAGCTGAGTTGACAGGAGTTCACCCCAGCTCAGATCCAGCTACATCCAGCTCCCCTCAACTCCAGCCAGCTGAAGAAGAATTCATCTCAGCTCAGGAAGCTCAAGTCCAGCTCCCGGGGATTTAGCTTAGCTCATCTCAGTTGAGCTAAGCTACCTTAGCTGCCTCAACCAGCTTGATTCTCCCCGATAGCACCAGACCCAGCTCACCTTAGCTCATTTTGGTAGAAGCTAGCTCACTTTAGCTTGGCTTAGCAACTAGCAAAGAACTAGCAAGCTAAGCCAGCTAGAGTAGCCCCATGCCAGCCTCTTCAGCAGCAGCCAGCTCCAGCTCCAGCTCCAGACTTCTTCTCCTCAGCTCCTTCCTCCAAACCCTAGCTCCAACACCTTCTCCTCCACTCCACCTTTAGCTAAGCTAGCTTAGCTTATCTTAGCTTAGCTTAGCATAGCTAACAACCAGCTCCTTGGCCCTTCATTACCTCCAAAATCAACCCTAGCTAGCTCCACCAACTCAAGCCTACCTAAGCTAGCTACTCTACTCAAGTTGGCGCCACCTCCTAGCCATCCCTTCACCCCATTATCTCCACCAAAAGACACTTCAAGTTGGCGCCAAAAAACCACCCCTAACCACCTCTATATTGGCGCCACTTTTCCCTCCAAAATCTCCTCTCATCTCCACCACACAATCTCCCTTGAACCCATCTCCACCATCCACCTAACCCCCCTTCTAGAAGACCCCATGTTGGCACCAACATGGTGGTGTCTCTCCACCACCAAAAGACACCAACACCACCATAACCACCCCCTTTAACACCCCTTGGGTTGGCGCCAACTCTCCTTGGCCATAGGATCTCCAACCACCTCCATCAACTCATCTTGGCCATCCATTTCAAAGGTCACCATAGCCCCCCTCCTATTCTATAAAAGGCCACCACCTACCACCATTTTTGAAGCATCCTCCCTTAGTGTATTTTCTACCTACATCCACCTATACCTACGCCCAAGGAGAAGGAGTAGAGAAGGAGATTAAAGGGGCACACCACCAGCCCTTTTGGTGCCTTCTTCTCCCCACTCTCTTCAACTTGGGCCACGCTGAGGAGGAGGACTCTCCCACTTCAAGGAGGACGGCCAGGCAAAGGAGAAAAGCTTAGGGTGGACGTCCACCCTTGGAGAGAAACTTAGGGCACGCCCCCTTAGGGCTTGCCTTGGAGGTCATCACCTTGGCGAAGTTTTGCAAGGAAGGAGTTGAAGGATTCTTTTCAAGCTTGGGAGCCACCAACCTTGGAGCAAGAAGCCCTCTTCTTCACCATCTATTTAGAGGATTTGTGTTTTCTTTCTTTATTTCAATTATCTAGTAGTAGAAGCATTCCTCTACTAGGCATTTTGTTAAACACTTTATCAATTATCTAGTTGCCTTCTTCGCATATCTTGTTTGCATTTCTATTTGCTTATTTTCAGCATTCTTCACTTCCTCTCCCTAATTATTCTAGGCCTCCACTTGCTTAGAGTGAGCTTAGGGAGAGGCTCTACTTGCCACTTTAGAGTAGTTTACTTAATTGGAAGTGTAAACACTTTTCCCGCCATCAGTTCGCATGTTGCCTTAGTTCAAAAACAAAAAAAAAAAATGGTATATTGAAAATTACCAAAAAGAAAGTTGAGATATATTCCAAGCAAGAGAATCAATTTTGCAACCATATTGCCTCCTTGGACGACCCTAGATACTTCCCTATCTAGGATTATAAATTTAAGAGCGAAAGCGGATTTACGCGTTACAACGACGTATTTTAACAAACCGCGTAAAATCGCTATCACTTTTTGGCGCCGTTGCCGGGGAGGCACGGCTTTGCATTAACTCATTTTCTCTTGCTTGAAGTGGATCTCATCCCCTTCTCTTTCTTTCTTTTGTGTGTGCAGGAACTACAGCGGGAAAGCGGGAATCTGGAAGCGAGAGCTTAAAGATCCTTTTCTTCCCGCGAAAATTCAGGTTGGTTCCTCTTTCTAGTCACATAATTAATTAAAACTACCAAAAATATATTAAACTTGGCTTTCAGGACCCTAAACACTTAAATTAAGTGGAGTGGTGCATTTTAAAATCATTGTTTGCTTGTATGCTTCTTTAGCACCATTCCATTGTAAGTATTGGTGTTCTATTTTTCGGGTCTAGATTTCTGTCCAGACTTGAAAAATCGATTCCTGACACCACAGGCCTCCTAAAATCATAAAATTTCATATAGTGATTCCCAATTAAGTTTGGAACATCTGTTCCAAATTTTAGATCAATTGGATTTGTATTTAATTTTTAAAAATTCATGGATTACAGAGGGGTCACACCCTCTAATCTTCCTATTTTGCTACTGTCCGCGAATTTTCAGAATTTTTATACTCATCCAATTTTTGTGAAATTTATCTTGTTGGAATCCCTGTGAAATTTTACGTATCATATAAAATCATAAAAATTTTCTGAGGTCGGTGGTAATACTGAAAAGTCTATAATACCCACGAGTATTATTTCTGGACTTTGACACCAGTACAATTAAAAATTCAAAACTATTATCAAACAAATTCCTAAAATCTTACAAAAATCTTTTCTGGAATCCTTGTTTGATTTTCTTCAAAGTAGTGGTGTTGTTTGACTTGTTTGGACCACTACTTAATTCTGAAAGCTAAAAATAATTCATTGGTAGTTAAATTTCTGTCTCAGCGATAATTGGTTTAGGGTTTCTTCTTTCTCTTTAGAGACTCAATTAAAAGGAAATATACAATCACACATACAACTTGTCTTTCCTTTGATTGTGAACTTTCAAACTTGTTTGAAAACTTAAAGAGAAAAACCCTAAAATTCATTTAATTAAATCACATCCTAAAAGACAAAAATATAAAAAAATTGTGTGACAACTTGATTTTCATTGGAGCCACTCTCCAATTCCTGCACACACACAAAAAAATCAAATAACAGGGCAACAACCCAATAAACGCCCTCCACATTCCGTGTGCACTATAGAATCCTAGACCTAATTAAAATTTGTAGCAACTTGACCCCTAAGGCTTTATCAACTTAGGCTTGCTATTTAGGTCTTAAGTTTTCCTTAGTTAGTACCAATTCTGTCATCTGTATCTGGTGTTCAGGCTGAGGGGCCGTGTCAAACAACCAGGTGCGGGTTTGTACAAGCACCTGGGGTTTTCCCTGGGAAACGTTTGGGCCCAAACCTCCCCTTAAGCAACTTGGCTAGATTTGTTGATAGAACGGGTATTCACTATTGACTACTTATTTCCTATATAGACCAAGTCTTAGGTTATTATTAGGGAGTCACAATTAAGTTAGGTCTAGTTTTTGTTTGTTTGAATTGCACACTTTCTCTCATCTCCATCTCTTCTCCTCCCCTCCCGTCTCTTCCATTTTGCACGGGCGGCTGTCCAAAACTCCACACTTGGAGGGACCACTTGATTTTGCCTCCCCAAGAAAAGACTTTTCTGCATTCTTCCTCTTCTTTTAAAATGGAAAATAAAAATTGGTCCTCTAACCCACATGCTAATTTTTCTTTCCCCTATTCTTCCACCCAGGAGCTTCTTAATCAGGCCCCTCCACCTAATTTCTACTCTATCATGGCTCAGCTACAAGTTAAGCAACAACAGTTGCATAAGGATTTAACAAACCTAGCCAACCAAGGGAATCCTGCCACACCTGCCCAAGCTCCACATATTCCACATCTCACCCCTTTTAACACCCGCAAGAGAGAAAATCTGCATAAATCCCGTGCTGAGTATAATTATTATTCTGAGGCTTTCTACGGTTCAACAGGGAATTATGTTTATCCCAATCATCACCCCAGCCAAAATATCCCTACTTTCCAGGAGAAATTGAAAAATTCCTCTAATGGGGGGAATTATCCAGCTCACTCTTGGACCAATCTGATTCCGCACCAACAACAGAACTCGTTTGGAGGGTATGGTTCAAATCAGACTTATCAATCTGGGCAATCTCAAGAAGACATTAATGCCCAGATGATGAAAACCCTGCAGGAGTTACAAAGAAAAACAAAGGAAACAACCCGTATTATTAACAATCTCAATGATCAAATTGGGGATATTCCGGCTCAAAGACCTGTAGGACACTCACCATCCCAACCCACACCAAACTTTATTAATCACAGGAACCAACACCCGAGTGGCTACCAACATCAGAACCACATGGTCCAGCCTCCTATTAACCCAATATCACAGCACCAACCCAGTTTCTATCAAAATCAGGCCCCCCCACCTCCTCCTAGTGATCACCAAGCTGCGTATGTAGAGACCTTGAGGAGTGAGGAAACCACCATGGATTTAAGGCCTTCACATTCAAATGATGAAACTGATTCTCAACCAATGCAGATTGACTCCCCTAACCTCAATAAGGAAGAAGAACAAGGAATCCCAAAAACACCTGATTCAAACCCTATTTCCTACTGTCAAAAACTGCAATCCATCAATCCAAAACCAGAGCCCTCTGACCACAACCCTTTGGATGTATTTGAGCAAGTTGAGAGGAATATTCCCTTCCTAGATTCTCCCCATGCCTCTAAAAAATTTACTTCAAAAGGGCATGATCAGAATCTAGAAAGGTTGGTCCTTTTAAAGACAGCCAGCTCAGTTTTTCAGAGCACGCTGCCTTTCACAAAAAAGGACCAGGGCACATCACTCATCTCAGTTGTCATAACTGACACCATTTTTTTTCGCGCCCCTCTCGACTTAGGTACCTCTAGTAATCTCATCCCCCCGGTCTTATTTGAGGAATTTCGATTTAGTGATTTAAAACCTACTAAGGTTCAATTTCAATTGGAAGACCGATCTACCATTCAACCGTGGGGAGTTGTTGAGGATAGTATTATCAAGGTCCGGAATTGTCTATTTCCGGTAAATTTTCTATTCCTTGACATAGAGGTACCCAAGGCTCTCATTAATGCCATCCTTGGAAGACCTTTTCTGATTATGGCAGCAGCTAATATCAATTCTCATTCTGAGAAAATGAATATAAGTTGCAGTAACCAGACCTTCTCATTAGATTTATTTCAAGCTTCCAAGAGGTCCATTAATCACAAAATTTTTGAGGACACTGATAATAAAATGGAAGCAGTATTTGAAATGTCTATGTTGATCCAATCTCATTCATCTTTGACCACTATTGATCTAGATTTTTTTGATTCTTATTCTAAGGATAGTTATGTGGTCCAAGACTTTCCAGATCAACTAGGGTTTGACTTTCCCCCTTTTCATCTTCCTGAAACATCCACACTAACTTCACACACCCTACATCTCATTGACTCCATTCCCCATCCCTTTCCATTGGACCTATCACTCGACCCACCAGAATCTGGCAATTTACAAGCACTTAAACCATGGCCAGATCCGGGTCATTTTTCCATTTCTCTATTTTATTTTGATCCGTTTATCTTTACCACTCATCTTTTTAGGGATCTTGAGGAAGACACTTTTATTGCGGACATCCAAGTGTCCAATTATTTACATGATCTTATGTCTTCCGTGTATACCTTCACGCCCGGCTGAATGGCGTAAAAGATAGCACTGGATGGGAGGTAACCCATCATTTTCTTTCTTTCCTTTTTTCTTCTTTTTCCAGGTTTTATTCATCCTAAACTTGACCGTTCTTCACTAAGGTGATTCCTTTTCCCTCCTAATGCATGAGGACATGGCATATCTTAAGCATGGGGGGGTGTTTTCAAATTTTTACGATCGATTTAGGATGTTTAAAACCTAAAAACATGCAATTTTCTTTAATTTATTTCCTGCTTGCATACCCAAAAAAAAAAAAATGTTGAAAACTTTTTGAGGAAAAATTTTGAAATCAGGACTAAGGTCGAAAAATTCACTTCTGGTACAATGGGATTTAATCTTTAACAAACTAAGGATGAGGATATGGATCTGATCATTAGAATTCCAGGGTCTATTTTAGACTAGATCAAATATCCTTCTCTAAAATTCCACCTGAACTCATGATAGTTCAGGTGACTTGATCCTATTTTGTAATATGGAAAGTATTTGACTTAGTTTTTGATTCAAAAACCTGCGGTTCTTGAGAAACTTCTTGTGTCAATTTTCACACACAAGCCAACACTTAAAAATAACTAAAAATTTGAAAAAACTCCCTTGTTTGGATTTAGTAAAAGTCTGAAGCAGATCATTGGTTTGAGTTCCCACCGTCGAGAAGAAGGAAAAAACCTTCTTTGAGGACACGATGTCAACATGTTACCGCCTCGGCGCTGCTCTATATCTATATTTCATATCTTTAGATGGAGCATTAAAGTGCATTTCAGCAGCTCAAGTGTCTTGGACGGTGCTCTACCTATAGCATCGGAGCAAGAGCTTGAGTTTGTTTGGAGCGCCCCTTGTCACCGCATCGTGTTTTGGGGTTGTGAGCTCCTGGGTGGTGTCATGGATAGTGCTATCCCGAAGTACTGGCGCCAGAGCCCCCTCGAGGAATGGTAACGGGAATGATGATACCGACACATCTGTTGTAAGACTAAGCTAAAAATAAGCATGGGGAAAAAAAATAATAATAATAATAATAACACGTCCTTATAAAGGTTGGCTTTTCACAAGCACAGACACAAGGTTTTAAAGGAATTTGCAAGTTGCGAATCAGATTCACGAGCCAGAAAAATCCTAAAAACAAACATTTCAAGTCATCTGAATTAACAAGGGGTTAATTTGTGAATTTTCTGAGGATATATTGATCCCGTTCTATCTTATGGTTGGATCCAAAAACAAATCCTGATGTTTATCTTCAACAAATCCCGTATCTCCTGTGTTTTAATCTACCAAGGTCCCTTAATCTCTTTTTCTCCTCAAAAGTCAAAAAAATTAGATTTCCCAAAAATTCTGTTTTCCAAAAAAAATTAATGTTTTGCTAAGAGACTAGCAAAAGATAAGCATGGGGGTGTGATAAACACCAGTTTATCATCAATTTTATGCTTTAAAACTAACCTAGCTCTTAGGATTTTACTCCGCAAACAGGTTTTTGGGCTGCATTTAGGCATAAATTAGGATAGGCATGCATTGCATTTTTTATTATTGTTTTAATGTGCTTTTGTGAGTGTTAGGGATGTACAGATTCACAAATCCCTAAAACCCTAGCACTCAAGAAGGCAATTGGTGAAGGAGAAGCCCAGACTAGTTGGAACCCAGCTTGATCCAGCTCACCATAGCTGGAACCTAGCTTACTTGAACTAGGGTTAGCTCATCCCAGCTCCATTCAGCTAATCTCAGCTAGATGGCAGCTCAAGAGAGTTCACCTTAGCTCACCCTAGCTCAAGTCAGCTCAGATCCAGCTCAACTTAGCTGAGTCTAGCTCACCTCAGCTCCCACTAGTTCACAGGGAGCTCTAGCTAGCTCAGCTGAGTTGACAGGAGTTCACCCCAGCTCAGATCCAGCTACATCCAGCTCCCCTCAACTCCAGCCAGCTGAAGAAGAATTCATCTCAGCTCAGGAAGCTCAAGTCCAGCTCCCGGGGATTTAGCTTAGCTCATCTCAGTTGAGCTAAGCTACCTTAGCTGCCTCAACCAGCTTGATTCTCCCCGATAGCACCAGACCCAGCTCACCTTAGCTCATTTTGGTAGAAGCTAGCTCACTTTAGCTTGGCTTAGCAACTAGCAAAGAACTAGCAAGCTAAGCCAGCTAGAGTAGCCCCATGCCAGCCTCTTCAGCAGCAGCCAGCTCCAGCTCCAGCTCCAGACTTCTTCTCCTCAGCTCCTTCCTCCAAACCCTAGCTCCAACACCTTCTCCTCCACTCCACCTTTAGCTAAGCTAGCTTAGCTTATCTTAGCTTAGCTTAGCATAGCTAACAACCAGCTCCTTGGCCCTTCATTACCTCCAAAATCAACCCTAGCTAGCTCCACCAACTCAAGCCTACCTAAGCTAGCTACTCTACTCAAGTTGGCGCCACCTCCTAGCCATCCCTTCACCCCATTATCTCCACCAAAAGACACTTCAAGTTGGCGCCAAAAAACCACCCCTAACCACCTCTATATTGGCGCCACTTTTCCCTCCAAAATCTCCTCTCATCTCCACCACACAATCTCCCTTGAACCCATCTCCACCATCCACCTAACCCCCCTTCTAGAAGACCCCATGTTGGCACCAACATGGTGGTGTCTCTCCACCACCAAAAGACACCAACACCACCATAACCACCCCCTTTAACACCCCTTGGGTTGGCGCCAACTCTCCTTGGCCATAGGATCTCCAACCACCTCCATCAACTCATCTTGGCCATCCATTTCAAAGGTCACCATAGCCCCCCTCCTATTCTATAAAAGGCCACCACCTACCACCATTTTTGAAGCATCCTCCCTTAGTGTATTTTCTACCTACATCCACCTATACCTACGCCCAAGGAGGAGTAGAGAAGGAGATTAAAGGGGCACACCACCAGCCCTTTTGGTGCCTTCTTCTCCCCACTCTCTTCAACTTGGGCCACGCCAAGGAGGAGGACTCTCCCACTTCAAGGAGGACGGCCAGGCAAAGGAGAAAAGCTTAGGGTGGACGTCCACCCTTGGAGAGAAACTTAGGGCACGCCCCCTTAGGGCTTGCCTTGGAGGTCATCACCTTGGCGAAGTTCTGCAAGGAAGGAGTTGAAGGATTCTTTTCAAGCTTGGGAGCCACCAACCTTGGAGCAAGAAGCCCTCTTCTTCACCATCTATTTAGAGGATTTGTGTTTTCTTTCTTTATTTCAATTATCTAGTAGTAGAAGCATTCCTCTACTAGGCATTTTGTTAAACACTTTATCAATTATCTAGTTGCCTTCTTCGCATATCTTGTTTGCATTTCTATTTGCTTATTTTCAGCATTCTTCACTTCCTCTCCCTAATTATTCTAGGCCTCCACTTGCTTAGAGTGAGCTTAGGGAGAGGCTCTACTTGCCACTTTAGAGTAGTTTACTTAATTGGAAGTGTAAACACTTTTCCCGCCATCAGTTCGCATGTTGCCTTAGTTCAAAAACAAAAAAAAAAAATGGTATATTGAAAATTACCAAAAAGAAAGTTGAGATATATTCCAAGCAAGAGAATCAATTTTGCAACCATATTGCCTCCTTGGACGACCCTAGATACTTCCCTATCTAGGATTATAAATTTAAGAGCGAAAGCGGATTTACGCGTTACAACGACGTATTTTAACAAATCGCGTAAAATCGCTATCACTTATCAACCCACTCTCTGATTTAAGGGGACTTATAGTCTAAGCATCTATACACTATTTACACTGACTCACTTTTCGACAATTTTAAAGGAAATTGGGTAGCTAATGAACCTTTTAGGGTGATATGACTGGCAAGTTGTTGTAGGTAACAACTCATTGGTCGATTATCTAGAGCCCAGTCACACAACTATTCTCTTTTTGCTCCCTTTAGGTAAATTTTAGATTAGGGAAGCCACTTACTTAGAAAAAAAGAAAAAATAGTGAAATACCCAGAAAGAAAAAAAATGATAAGAAAAAGAAAACAACAAAAAAATAAATAGGCTACACTTCACTGCACGAGTATGGTTGACAAGTTGCTGTGGGTAACAACCCATTGGAAGGTTGTCCAGAACTCAGCTCACGAAATGCACGTATAATTATTAACACTTAGGAAGAAGCGGAAAAGTAGAATATTTCGAGGAAATATACACCGGGTTTGCCCTTATGTTTTCCCCATAAAAATAAAAAGTAGAAAGAAAGTTACCTGTCGAATAGATATACCTTTAGGTAGACTTGCTTTTCATAGTCACTTAGGAGCGTAGAAACCCGAAGTCCGTTCTGATTGCCAATTAGTGGGTCTATCACAATTACAAAAAGATGCTTAGAACTTAGAGTTCTCTTTGAGTCTTGGGTGGGTTGGGTAGCCGTAGAAAGCTGCCCCGAAACTCTAAACTCAAAAATCCAAAAAAACTAGAAAAGAAGAAAAAGAAAACGATGCTTTTGCTTTTGAATAAGGTGAAGGCTTGGGGTAGTCAACATTTTGGTAGTCACCCACGCATTGTTATGTCTCTGTAGTTCAGGACTTAATAGAAATTTCTCAGTGTTGAAAAATAACTATTGCCCAAGTAATTTTATACTAATTCTATTTATGAATAGCACATAGTTTTGCTAAGAACTAGCAAAAGATAGGCATAAGGGGTGTGATGTGCATACAACTAATTAGCTTAAAATGTCTATTTATGCATATTCCTAGTGTCATAGAAGCAGCATGCATTATAAAGTGCATAACATGCCTCATCATGCATTTAGGTTAATTTATATAAATTGTATAGTAATTGGCTCTTTTTGTGACTAGGGAATAGGGCGATATTATTTTAAGGCTTCGAATTGAACATCCAAACATACAGAACTGATCAAGGTGACGATCGGAGTTCAACGACTCCGAGATCGCCTCGATCGGACTTCCATAGTATCAAAAGCAATCTGAGGAAGATCAAAGGTCAAGGGGCAAGGTGGTGTAAAATCCAAACTTCAGACAACAAATCCACTGCATGGATGGGTTTAGATCGACAATCACTGCCCAACAGTACAAAAATCAATCCAATCTGACATCTGTGGCACCATCTACAAGTAAAAGAAAATGGATAGCCTAGATGAAGCCACGTGGCACCATTTGGACCGCCTAAGGCCGCCCACCCGACCTCTAAAGCTCCTTCAACGTGCACTATGGACCGTTGTATTGCCATCGAACGGTTCTGGGTGTGCGACATCGCCCTTTTCATCCGCACTTCATCTCCAACACACGATCTAGGTCATTGGATCTTCATTCAATGACCATGAGGCACAAGCATAAGAGAAATCTTCGCATCAATCCACGAGCATAGCGCAGTGGATGAGATGCTTGCATGAGAGGAAGTGGCACTAGGTCTAGCTTCCATCTGCCTTAAATCAAAGGAGCGAAGGGTGCGAGCAAAATTTAGCCAGACGATCTCAATCAAGCGACCGAGATGCAGCCGCACGGTGCTACGGATGAGTGCGATGTGCATACGCTCATGATCATGTGCGATCGTACGTGCTGGCATTGTGTGTGTTGAGGAAGCAAAGCACACGTGCACCTCACAAGCCGTCCGATCTCCTGATCGGACGGCTGATGATGCTCGAGCGCGATAAGCGCGCAACAGTTGAAGCTGAGGCGATGTCGACATGGCACGCTCTGAGCGCTCGGATCAGCAACGCACAATGGAGATGGAGCGTGTTCCTTCAGCCACGTGGGGCTCTAGTGACATGCACATCCATCACTAAAGGCCCTGCATTCATGATTAAGCTTGTAAAAGGACCTCTTTACCCTAAAAATTCACCTATATAATGCCCCTACGCCCTCCAGTTCTTCATCCCTTCTCTTCTTTTCTCATCCACTCCAAAGCTTTAAAGAGCTAGTCCCATACCTGGGATGCACCACTAGAGTCTTAAATATAATTTTTCCATCTTCTCATCCTCGTTCGTGGAGCACCCGTGGTTGTCCTCTCATCGCCATTCGGGAAGCGGATCCCACTGCGACGCCACCCTATTCCGTCCTTCGTCCACCAGCTTCATTCTCTTTCGTCCAGCATCTCATCCCCATCGTCCGGGCGCTCCGTCAACGCGGCTCGTCCTCCAAGCAGCCGTCAAGGAGGATAACTTGTAGATTTCCAGCTTTCTAGTTATAGAAATTAGTTGTAATGAACATATGATTATCAAATATTGGTTCTCTTTCTCTCTCTTTTTTCTATATTATTCTCTCTCTCATTGTAGTATTCTTTCTCTTTCCAGATTTCTCTCTCTTTGTAGTGTTAAATCCAGCATTTAACACCATGGCCGTCGTTTTATTCCTCGGAAAATGTCCGCCGCAAGCCATTGAGTAATAGTGGTTCAGAATATCATGTGTTTTTGAATCAAGAATGCACCATCGAATGACTTGATTGGCACAGATGTGGAATAGATTGGGGTCCTCCCAGAAGTAATATTTGAACTCGGCAAGGAACTTATCCCTTTTTTCTTTAGGCCAGTCAAAAGGGAATCATCCAGTGGCGAGATAATTCGCATAATCAGCATACCATGGGAGGGATTTCAGTATCAGGAGCACTTCTTCAGGAAAAAGTCTTAAGTCTTGGAAGGTGATTGGCCACGACATTTTGCGAACCCACTTTATCTCTGATCTTCAAGTCAAATTCTTGTAATAATAATATCCATCGAATTAAGCGAGGTTTCACATCTTTCTTATTAAGAAAATATTTCAAGGTCGAGTGATCAGTGTAAATGGTGATGTGTGACCCTAACAGATATGAACGAAATTTTTCAAGGGCAAAATCGATTGCAAGAAGTTCTTTTTGGGTGATGGTATAATTCCATTGTGTTTCATAAGTGTTTGACTAGCATAATAAATCACAATGGGTTTCTTGTCGATTCATTGCCCTAAGATGGCTCCTACGCATAATCTGAGGCATCTATCATAAGCTCAAAAGGATGAGCTCAATCGGGTGCTTGTAGAATGGGTGCCTCAGTAATTGCTTGTTTTAAAATATTAAAACCCTCCAAGCAATCTTTATCAAAGTCAAAAGGTTTGTCTTTAGTCAAAAGGTGTCTTAATGGTCAAGAAATTATGGAGAAATCTTTAATGAATCATCATTAGAATCCTACATGCCCTAGAAAAGATCTTATTTGTTTCACTGAACTAGGCGAGGGAAGTTTAGCTTTGTCTACTGAGATTCCTTTTCCAGAAATAACATGGCCTAGGACAATGCTTTCCTGAACCATGAAATGGCTCTTCTCCCAACTGAGAACCAGGTTAACCTTAATACATTTTTGGAGAGTTCTTTCTAAATTCCAAAGATAGTGATCAAAAGAATCTCCAAAATGGAAAAATCACCCATAAAAACCTCCAGACAATCACCTACCAAATCAGAAAAGATTGCTAACATGCACCGATGAAAAGTTGCGGGTGCATTACACAATCCAAATGGCATTCTCTGGAAAGCAAAGGTTCCAAAAGGGCAGGTGAAAGTGGTCTTTTCCTAATCCTGAGGGTGGACTGCGACTTGATTGTAGTCGGAATATCCATCAAGAAAACAATAGTAGTCTTGTCCGGCTAGTCTCTCCAAAATCAAATCGATAAAGAGGAGCGAAAAATGATCCTTCTTTGTGGCGGTATTTAATTTTCGGTAATCAATACAGACATGCCACGAAGTAGTCCAAGTGGGATTTCTTCACCCTTATCATTTGTAATACAGTGATGCCAGCTTTCTTAGGTACAACTTGTGTAGGGCTGACCCACTGGCTGTCAGAGATAGGGTAAATAATTCCTGCATCGAGCCATTTAATGATTTCTTGTTTTACAACCTCCTACATTTTAAGGTTTAGGCGACATTGAGGTTGGCGGGAGGGTTTAGAGTCATCCTCAAGATAAATGCAGTGAATGCAATAGGACACGTCAATGCCTTCCAAATCATTTAATGTCCAACCAATGGATCTTTGATATTTGTTTAAGACTTGGAGAAACTTGTGCATTAATAATAAGGGGTTTTGTCTAATGTGGGCCCAAAACCACATATTTTAAGGAATCTAGCAAAGGTTTCAAATCTAATTACAAGATAGGTTTTGGAATGGGGTTAGGGGTTAGCGTGAAATTAGGTGTGGTGGGTGAGGGTAGGTTAGATGATTGCTGCAACTCAGGAGAAAGTTTTATTGCAAAACACGTATCCATAGAAAGCATTTCCTCAACAAGATTTGAGGTTTAAGAATCTGAGTCATTGAAGAAATCCGGCTCATGGAATCTTTTGGAAGCCCTAAAAATATCTATGGTGAGTGTCTCGCTACCGCCAGTGATGTCCATTTTACCAGAATCATAATTTATATTGGCTTTAGTGGTGGCGAGGAAGGGTCTTCCAAGAATAATAGGTGCATTCTTTAGAGCCTCAAGTACATCAATGTCGAGGACTAAAAAGTCCACAGCAAAGAGATAATTTTGTACCCAAACAATGACATCCTCTACTATCCCTTTTGGGTGAATAACAGATCAGTTAGCAAGTTGAAGGGTGACCTTTACCATTTAAGTTCACTGAACTGGAATTCATCAAAAAGAATGGTAGGGATAATGTTTATTGATGCACCTAGGTTTAAGAGCGCGCAATCAAAAGTAGTGTCATTAATGACAACTAATATTAATGGAGCACCCAAATCCTTTCTTTTATGAGGCAACTTGCTCTGAATAACAAAGCTAACCGTCTCAGAAAGGACAACCTTTCCTAGAGTTTTTGGCTACCTTTTTGGTGAACAAATTTCTTTTAAAATTTTTGCATAGTCAAGAACGTATTTAATTGCATCTAGGAGAAGGATGTTGATTTTCACTTGGCCAAATAATTCATGTAATTGTTCTTCAGTTGGCTCAGTTTTTCTAGGTTTCTTTTTCGTAGATTTTAATGCCTGTGGGAAGGGTGTTGTGTTTGTGCTATCTTCTTTATCCTGAGAGTGAACGGAGGTGGGAAAAATTTGCTCTTGATTTGGTTTATTTTCCATGAGGGTTCCACATTGTGTGTAGCTTTTCCACTTCTTAATGTTACTGCATTGGCAATGTGATTATTTCGCTGCGAAAAACATTGATTTTGTTACGGGTTTTGAAAATCGGGTGGAAATTGAGATGTGGTATTTATTGGTTGGTGACTTTGTTGTCCTTGATTATTTCCATTTTGAAATTGATTCCGCTAATTTCTTGGGCTTGGAATGGGTTGGGAGGGCAGATTTCCCATCGGCCACTGATCGAGCGTTATCGTGATTTGATTTTGTAAATTAGAAATAGCACGAGTAACATCGTTCATCTGTTGTTGCATTCCTTGCAGGGTTTTCATTAATTGATTATTAATATCAACCTGTGAAGGTTGGTTTTGGCCAAAATTCCCTATTTGATTTTGAAAATGTGGAATTTGATTGGTATTCTTCTAGGAATAATTAGGGTTATTCCTCTAAGTAGGATTGTAGAAGTTGGAGGAATTGTTTCTAAAATTATCTTGGAGAGTGAAAATATTTTCATTGATTGGGACATTCATGGAAGAATTGTCAGAAGTCCCAGCAAATTCAGGTGCAAGATCAAGATTTTAAAATTCATTTGTATCGATTTGTTGCAAATTTTCCCTGCGAAGAAGGGTCAGGTTAGTGTCAAAGTTAGAAAGGCGAGAGTTAGGGTTAGTCAAAACAGAGTTCTGCGATCAAGCATTAAATTTTTCTTGCATTTTCTTTTGATTAATTTGCATTTGGTCAAGCCTTTATGCAAAAAGTTGCAAATCGTCTTGTGTGTCAGGAAGAGATTGTTGTTGTGTGCCTACTTCATGAACACCTACACGGGGATTGTCATTTCTGCCAAAGGTGTCCATGGTTGAATGATTGAAAGAATTTTCACTCATTTCATCGAAAATTTCTTAGGCTCTTTTAGCATCTTTATTTAAAAAATTGCCTCCACATGAGGCATCAACAAACCACCTCAATTGGTCATCAAGACCATGGTAGAATTTTTGCACGAGTTGCCAAAGTGGCACCTCGTGGTGGGGGTAGCTCCTTAATAAGTCTTGAAATCTTTCCCATGCTTCATGCATAGGCTCACTGGATTTTTGTTGGAAGGTAGTTATTGGGCGACGTAAAACATTAGTCCGACCAATCGGGAAATATTTTTTTATAAATGCACTATTTAGTTGTGTCCAGGTAGTAATGGGTTTTCCCAAAATCCTAAACCAATAAGTGGCCTTATCTTTAAGGGATAGTGGGAGGAGTCGCATTAGCCATAAATCTTCCAAAATATTCTAGGATTTGGTGGTTTGGGCGAGGACTGTGAGCTTCTCTAAATGGTTAAACGGGTCTTCGCAAGGAAGCCCATGAAAATGCTTAATGAGATGAAAGACTGTAGGTTTAATTTCAAATTCTCCATTAGGGATGACCACCCCTAGTTTTTCTTCATAATTTAAGGGATCATAGAAATCCCTTAACATAACAGTGGGTGCAGCATTGGGTGGTCCATTATTGGCTAGATTTGTGATGGCCCTAGTCAGTTGTTGCTAATTTTCCTAGAGTTGTTGAAGTTGGGTTACTACCATGACTAACGGGTTGGAATTTTCAAGATTTTAAATTTCTCGTCAGATTTTGTTGAGGTGGCAGTTCAAATTGTGGCATTTCAAATTGTGGCTCAAGAACTTCAATTTCTGGTTGGTGAAATTGATGCATGATGGGAACACCAACATAGGCCCTAACTGGCCACTTTTAGCCAGGTTTAAAAGATAAATGCTCCTACATAACCATCTGAGGGTTATAACTCCACTTTAGGCCGTTTTGAGAAGAGAACAGGAAACTAAAGTTAATTCTGTAATTTTAACAGCATACCATGAATATAGAATAACCAAAGGGTTTGCTAGGGGTGAAATAAAGGTCAAATGAGCATTAAAGTCTAATAAGAGGGTCCAGGCAGATAGTAACAAGGTTTCACGCATTTAGAGAACTAATACAGCACCCAAAACCTTAATTTCAGACCCACTTAAAGTACAAAAGTTCTGGTCAGTATAAAATTCATCCAAATATGCTAAAATTCATATAAAAATATTCCTTGAGGTTTGGTAACCTTGATGTGACCTTTGGAACTTATTTTGACTTTAAACAAAGTCACAGATAAAGTTCTACCCTAATTTGGGTTTCTATGCAAATTACCTAATCAAATTGGTCAAAACTAAAATCCGACCTCACCATCAGATTCCTTGGATCAAAATTAGGTTTTTACCAAAATTTGGGCCTGATCAGAGTCCATCTTGACCAAGTTTGATTTTAATCCATTTAAACTCTATTTTTCACACTTAAGCCCCTAACTTTCAAAATATTTGCATCTAGCCCCCTAACCTCTTATCATTTTCTTCAAAAAGGTCCCTGCCATCATTGACAATGTAAACCCATCAACACTGACCTTCAATCTAGGATTTTTCCCTTATTTTTCGATCAATTCCTTCCAAAATAGCAATTAGAATAAACGTCAATATCGACCTTATTTTTACCTTAGCTATGTATATAATTTTTCTAAGGTTATAGCGACACTTATATTCATTACCATGGATACATTATATGTTACTATAGATATTAGTAAGTTAAGTTAAGTGAGTATAGTATGTATTATTACTTATTATTGTACATATAGCCAAGTATTATTATTATAAGTTGTAAATAAATAATATAAAGTATTTAATTATAGTTTTTTATGCTTATTTGTATATAATTGTTTTCAAGAATTTTAATTATTTGTAATTTATTCTTTTATATATAATTCTTTGATTCATTCATTCATTATTGTACATAAAATTAATCTTTTTGGAATTAAAGAATAATATTGGACTTAGAGAGTGATATATATCAATAACTGCCTCCCAGTGAACGACCCGAAATAAAGCAGTAAAAATTAAGTAAATAAATAAAATTGATGCGACAACAGTTTATTTTTGTGACACATACTACAACAACGACGATTTAAAATCCCTTTTTAGTACGAATCGGTAGTTGAGGCATCATTTTTTTGGTGTCGTTGCCGGGGATAAAAAAATCGACAATAGTGCATTCTTATGATTGTTGACGAGCTACGCATCATATTTTTGACGCCGTTGCCAGGGAGCAACTCTCTATACACCAAAATTATTCTTTAATTCTTTATTTGTAAATAATTTTTGCTTTTGTATATAAATATTGATTCGTTCATATTCATTCATTGTATATAGTGATTCTTTTATTCAATTTTTTCATTGTATATACATTCTTTTATTTGTTATATTCTTTAATTCTTTTTGTATATTGATTTTGACTAATCATTTTTCTTTTGTCTTGTTTTCATGGTACCTGAGGAGGAGTTGGAGGAGAATGGCTACCTCCTGGTGGACCAGCTTCTTGATTTTTCTTCAACTTCAAGACTTCTTCAACTGGACTATGTTTTAGATTAGTTTAGTCATTAGGATTTAGGTTTAGATTTTATTTTCATTTTTAGGATTCTTTGTATAGTCATAAGTTGTGAGAGCATGTTATCATACATTTGATGTAATAATATGGACTGTGGACACTCACTTATTCTTTAATTCTTTATCATTTTAGGTTTCTCGATTTTAGTTTTCGATTTGATTTGATTTCTTGCATTAAAAATACAAAATAATTGCAAAATTGAAAAAAACCAAAAATATTTCATCTCTACTTATCTAGCAGTAGCATGGCATAGGCATGCCATCTTAGGTTTGCATCAATTCCTGCTAGATTTACTTTATGTCAATGTGCATTAAATGTTGAGAGCTGGAGCCAAGTATGATTTCTAACTTTCTTAAGTTCCTGGCATTTTTGCATTGGACATAATTAAGCAAGATCACCACTTGTTTGCAAAAGATTAAAAAGTGATACCAGCTGCATGAAAAAACACTTTGAAAGGGAACAATCTAATTCAAAGTGTGACTCAATTAAATTCTCTGAAACCTTGTGTGGTTTTTCACCGAGATTCTGTTGATTGATTCTATCGTGTACACACTACACGATCACATAAGGTACACAAAAATAGACTTTTCTATCTTATCTCTCTATGCACCCACAAGAGCTTGGATTTGCACGCCAGTCTTATCCAAGTTCTGGGTGGATTTAGAGGTCTGCACATCGTTACGTTTCTCTTAGGATGCATATGATTGCATTGATAATATCTATTTGCACACTATATTTTTCGTAGTAGACCAATAGGAAAAATTCATGACTTTTGTCTCACTTGAATGCTATGGTCTTGATTCTGAGATTGAGATTTTGTTTCGTTGGATTGATTTTGTCGTGAGTTTGTGACTGCTTCGTGATATGTTTAAAAAAATTGAACTCATGGATGATAGATGTTCTTGACACCAACCACTAGTACTTCTTTTGGGTACTGATGCCCAAGTCACCTACACTTCTTCCTTTTCACAGTTTCCTTCAAGGAAGGAACTGTGAATGATCCATTTGTGACACTACTATCTTAGAGGAACCTTTGTTCCTCAATATTCTGATCTTTTTGCACCTTACTCAGATCAGCAATCACCTCTTCTTCCCAACCCAAATTCATCTTCTTCATCTTGACTCTGCAATTAACTGATTGAAGAGGTAGAAGTTGTAGAATTATTTCTGGATATATAGTTTCTTTACTTGGACCTTGACCCAAGTAATTCTGAAATTACTCTGTCTGTCTACGTGGACCATGAGCCAAGTATCTTTGATTTGATACCCACTTTTTACTTGGACCTTGAGCCAAGTATCTGATTCTTATTCTGATGCATATTGATTATGGAGCCAATCTTCACCTTTAAGATTGACAAACCTCATTCCATTCTTAATAATCTGAACCGTTCATTGTGCTTCTTTGACTTGTCAATTCTCACCCATCTATCTAGCTCCTACATTGTTGACATTCTACTGGGTTTACACCCAGCTGAAGGCATTAAACTTAGCAAACCTATCCTTTGTATATGCTGTTTTCACCTTTCTTGTTTTCACTTTTCTTGCATTAGGTGCCTACCTATGCATTTTTAGCATACATTCATTGTTACATATGTCATGCATTTCACTTCTTAGCCTGACTTTCCAATCTGATCTTATATCAGACATGAAATCATCCACACAGAGATTTTTATCTCCTCATTCCAACTTCCTTCCATCACCTAGTCTAAGATAGTGAAAAACAGAGCATGCATTACCATCCATCCTATTCATATAATGAGGACATTGCATCATTTAAGTATGAACGGGTGTAAATGGTGAATCATTTACTAAAATACAATTGTAGATACACCTGTAGTGTATATAGTATAGTATTATCAAAAATACCAAACAAATTGAAAAATTTTGAAAATTTTGAAAAAAAATTACAAAGTCAAAAATACAAAAAATGACAAAGCACACAAAAATTCCAAAAATACAATAAGGGACAACCTGATCTTTTTTGTTGAGGGAGAACATCAAAAGAAAAGAAAGTTCTGAGGAGAGAAAAAGAATTGAAAAGAATACAAGTTTTTAATTATGAACTTCTAACTGAAAACAAAAATAGAATAAGTGTTTATGGACATTCAACCTTTGCTAGTTAGACTTTTCAGGCCACTTTAGCTTGATTTGCTCAGGCTTTGGCTTAATATACTTTAAGCTTTGACAAGATAGACCACGATCTCTCCTAACTTAGGATGTATTCCTAAAACTGAGTCACCAGTACATTCGCTAGTTTGTTTTGGCTTAGGAGTCTAAGTAACCTTGGTTTACACGACACAATGTCAAGAAAGACCTTGTGAATTTGAAATTCAACCCTAGTGTTCATTAAGGAAGGTAGATTCCTTACCTGTGTGTGCAGGTAGACTCTTTGTCCTGGTCTTTAGTCTTGTGTCTAGGAAAAGCTCTTTCCACCAAAGAACTCACCCACCAAATAAAGTGTGCTCTACCAAATAAAGTTGTTAAAGACATACTGACAATTACTTGAAAAAAAATTTAGAAAAAGAAATTCTTTGGAATAAGTCAAGTATGTTCTCCGAGTCCTGTAAATACAATGTTCCACCGAAAAGAAACAAAAATGTTTTCAGGGTGCTATACAAATACCTTGTTCTACCAAATATTCTTTGAGCCATAAACACAATAAGAGTTGGACTTGAATTTTCCTCATTGTTTGAGAGTCAATTTGAAAACATGAGTTGAAGTTAGGACCAACCTGGACTTAAAAAGAAGTGAAACCTGGGATTGAGTTTTGAAATTCACCTGGTTAGTCCTAACCCATCACTAAGCACAACCATAACCTCTTAGCTTCTAAGTCTTGTAAAATCCTCTAAGTCCTGCAAATCGACTTAAGGTTTAAATATCAAGAGTCCTTGTTGGTCGAGAGATGGTCTATGTCATATCAGTCTTAAGTTCTGGTCATTCTTCCTAAGTGGCAGGTTCTCACAATGTCCAGACATAAACACAACTGGTTTATCAAAGGAAAAATCTTTCAGCTTAAATATCATCTCTAAACACTTAACTTTTTGAGAAAAAGAAAAGAAGAAAAAAATTAGATATCTCATCACACTTACCTTGGTGATACTTAAAATGCTTTGCACTTTAATAAGTGGTTTACTAAGGGACTAGCAAAACCTAAGTATGGGGGTATGATGAGTTGTGACTCATCATAGCTAAAATGCCCAAGTTAAGCTAAAAACTAGGTTAAACACTATCAAATTAACACATAAAAAGGGTTAATCATAGGAAATAATAGAAAAGACTTAAAACATCAATTTTGTGCTAAAAATGCATAATTAGGTCATTTATTGAGATATTCTATTAAATAATGTAAAATGATGATCCATTTGCAAATTTAACAAACAATTGAGATCAAAACTCCAAATCAAAACTGATATTAACTTCTAATATGTTCAATTGAGCTTTAATAAAAACTTGGTTGCATTTGGACATCATTAGGACCTCGCATTTATAGATTCTCATTTAGGTCCTTCATACATAACATTTCAGCCTTAGAAATTCCTCAAAGGACCTATTTGTAACCCATAAGGACCCTTTTTTAAGGCCATAAGGACTGTTCTGAATTGATTCTTGACCACTTATGGGCCTACTTGATATTTTTCTACCCTTTCGTTTTGGATTCTTTGCGCAAAATCACCAATAGACTCATATCACTTGCAGCTCTTCGCGGAACATTGTTCACGTGAAGAACACGACCAATCAGGGCCATCCATCTCATGGTCCTTTGATCTGGTGGCTCTCCTACAATCGAAGCTTTGCACGACTTGGAGCGTGCAATCACCTCTACCTCCAGATCCCATCTTGCAGCTAGGATTTGACTTGAATCCTCGCGTGCTCCTCTCCTCTCATCTCCACCGCCCATGACCTAATTGGCTAATTTCACCCTTGCGATGAGTGGAATCAATGCCAAGATCTACTTAAGCACCTTACTATCCTCGTGCAATAAGGGATCGGCCTCCTCTTCTACTTTCTTGAGGTGATCCCTTCATCCCCTGCAGTTCTCCTTACCCTGTTCAGTTGCCACATCAGTGACAGTGGTGTGATTTTTCACCACCATTTCCTCCTCGCCGTTAGGGATGACGTACGCCTGAGGACGACCCTGAAGCTCCTCTTGTGGGATTTTCCTTTGTTGGAGATCTCCCCCCATTCTTCCTCCTTAGCCGTTGACTCTGGATCCAAAGGTTCCATTCCTCTGATTAGATTAGGATTTACTGCTTTTTATATTAGTTGTAGTGATAGTTAGAGCAATTTAGGAGTAGAAATTAGATGTAGAATTGTCAGATCTGATGTTTGATTGTAGTTTAGTTAGGAGTAGATTCATGTAGAAATCACCTCCACCTCCTCTGATCACTTCAGATCAGAGGAGATGATTTCATCTCACTCGCTGATCACTGATCTCCCTCTTTACATTTCTATTTCATGTTTTGATTTCCCTCGATTTTTATTTCGCAATCCACCCACTCATTAGAGTCAAATCCTCATCACAATGCTTTCGAGCTTTGAGATGAAGATTTATGCTCAAAAACCACCTTGGGGTCTCTTCACTCATGTCATATTGTTCACAAAGACCCCATATCTGATTTGAAAAGAATCGATTTGTTTGATCAGATTTTAATTTGGATTTCAAAGCATGATCACAAGATTTTGATCAAATTGGGTTTTGAATGGATTTTTGATGAAATGGATTGATACATTTTTGTTTAATTCAAACCTTCGCTATGAGTTTGAGATGTTCTAATGATAAACTCTTCCTCAAATGATCTAGGTCTGAGTTGGGTTTGAATGAGGATTTTGATTTCTTTTCAATGTAAGGTAAGGCCAGGGAGAATCAGCTTTGTTGATTTGAGGCTCTATCTAGTATTTTTGTGTGGATTTGAGTTTTTGAAATTCTGATTTCTCACTTAAGGGATTCTCAATATTCCTTAAGATTTTTAAACACTTGGGATTTGAGCCAAGTGGATTTAATGGGCGATTGAATTTCTCTTTCATGTTGTCCATAGCATAAAGAGGAAGTTAAATTAGTGTTTTCTCTCTAATTTGACATGGGGATCAAGGTTGAAAGGTTCTTAGTGAGGATTCAATGTTTCCAATTGATTTTCAAATGAATTCAACGTCCTATCCGATTTCTTTTTGAAGTGTTGATTGTGTGTTTTGAATCCCAAATTTCACATATTAAAATGCTGCATAACAGCGACATTTTTGTTGGATTAATTTCCAATCTAATCCCATGATCTTTGTTGTATATGATAGAGATAAGGGATTAGATTTGGTCAATTCAATAGCTACTGAAATTCCCATTTTAGAGTTGCTGGAAATGGGATTGGTCACTGCAGCAACCACCCTATATGGTTTTAAGTCATCTGAACCAAGTTGTAGACGTCTGAAGCATCTTCTTTGATCCCTGATCAAGCCAGCAGCTATTGCTGCTATGTTGTTGCTGTGCTGTTGCTACTACTGCAGCAGCTGTTGTTGTTGTCTATGGCCTGCAATTAGTAGGGAAGTAGCCGAGTTTTGGATATGTTATATAGCTAACATGATATGTAATGTTGTAATTTACATGTACAAGCATTCGTGTATTTTAATTGGCATTTAAATCTGATTGGATTGGCTTGTAATTCTTCATTTAAAGTCTTTTGTCAAGTAAACATGTGCATAACTGTCCAACTTATAAATTGAATGAAATTTGATACAGAAATTGGGATTAAATGACCATATACCTCTTTTATAGTGTGCTGAGTGTTTTAGAATGTTTCAATTGCTTTTCCAGCCACTACAAAGCTTTATAGTGCATTAGGTTCTAATTGAAAAACTCCTTTATGCCTAGAATTGTACTCCCTTTGTAAATAAATAAAATACTATAAATAAATAAATAAATAAATGTGTAGCGAGTACGATTTACTTAAATTTTAAATTTATACCAAGTTTCAAGGTCATCTGAACCTCCGACTTGGTAGAACATTCCAGCCGACGATTAAGTATACCTTTAGACTTAATAAAAGACCCAAACCTAAAAAATTACAAAAATACTCTATTTCCCTCATCTCTTTCTTTCTCTCTCATACTTGACCTCTATAAAACTCATAAAAATCATAAAAAGTAGAAAAACTTCAAAAATACACAAAAACACTATGTATATTGTGTAAATACATGTATGTATAAGCTATTTACTAAGTTAAAGATATGTATAGAGTGTTTAATGTGTATAATATGTATAAATAACTTATGTATATATTATATAATGTAAAATAAGTGTTTAAGAGAACTTAAATTGTATATAAGTATTTATATAATTATTTATTAATTATACTAACTTATATGTACTATAAAGTAAATAAATTAATAAAACCCTATAAATAAACATGTTTATGAATGATACTGTACATACGTATTTATATATGTATAATGTACATTAATACACCTGTAACTTAATTTAATTATATATATACAATAAATAATTAATTTATTAAGTTATTAGCTAAGTTATTAAATTAAATTAAAATAAATTAGTAACTTAAGTTATTACTAAACTAACCTATATTGTATATTTGAACTATAGTATTTTAAATAATTTGAACTAATTTAATTATATTTATAAAGTATTATACTATTTATACCTAATTTATATGTATAATAGCTTGAAATCACATATTTAATTGTAAATAAATTAAAATAAAAAGTGCAAAATATAATAAAAATCTGTAATAAATTCTTTAATATGTATATTACTACTGTAATAGATCAATTTGACGATAAATTAACTAGTTAATAATTTAATTAGTAAATGAAATCTTAATTTAACTTGTATAAATGTTAAACTTTAGCTAATTTATTTATACATTAAATATAATTATTTCTGTAAATAAACTATATAATTATATGGCCCTATATAAGGGCTTTCCAAACATATAATTTAATTTAAAATAAACATTTGCGTACTGACTGCAATGCCTATGTGGCGCTAAGAATGGTGCCACATTGGTGGCTGAGGTGCATCTATACTGCTATAAATTGTTTTTGTCCCTTGGCCTCTTCAGTTGTCACAAGCGTTGGGCGCCTGAAACCATACATACTTATATGTATCTGAGCATTGGCATTGCCATGAGACATGTGATTGTGCGGTGCATGGGTTGGGAGTCGTGCACTGTATGTAGGCTTAAGTGGGTCCATTAACGAGCCTAAATCGAGATTAATACACCTAATTAAAGAACTAGGGCGATTCTTTGTAGAGGTCTGGTCCCACCCATATGGGTACTGTGTATCCCTCGAAAAGGCTGGCCGCCAATTAATTAACGTAATTTTTAACTAAGTGTGGTAATTAAGGTACTTAACAAAGAAGAAGTGAAGAAAAAGACTAAGTGTTAAGTATATAACAGAGAAGAAGAAACAACGGAGAAGATAAGAAGAGAAGAAAAGCCCTGCGTCTGTGAATGTATATATGTATTTATATAAGTAGTTAGTATATAGTATGTATATATATAGTAAATACATATACATGTAAGTGTATGTAGTATTGTTTAAGCTCTATTTTATATATAAATAACATCAGAGATTTAGTGACATATGTATCCGTCACTGTAGATAGAATAAATGTCAGTATAGACCCTACTTTTACCTTAACTTATGTATATAATTTTTCTAAGGTTATAGCGACACTTATATTCGTTACTATAGATACATTATATGTTACTGTAGATATTAGTAAGTTAAGTTAAGTGGGTATAGTATATATTGTTACTTATTATTGTACATATAGCCAAGTATTATTATTATAAGTTGTAAATAAATAATATAAAGTATTTAATTATAGTTTTTTATGCTTGTTTGTATATAATTGTTTTCAAGCATTTTAATTATTTGTAATTCATTCTTTTGTATATAATTTTTTGATTCATTCATTCATTATTGTACATAAAATTAATCTTTTTGGAGTTAAAGAATAATATTGGACTTAGAGAGTAATGTATATCAATAACTGTCTCCTAGTGAACGACCTGGAATAAAGTAGTAAAAATTAAGTAAATAAATAAAATTTACGTGACAACGGTTTGTATTCGTGACACATACTACAACAACGACGATTTAAAACCCCTTTCTAGTACGAATTGGTAGTCAACGCATCAGGGTGGTTGTAGGATCTAGGGCTAGGGTTACTTGGCACCATCCTAAGGGTTGCAAGGGGGGTAGTTATGGGTGGAAGGGCTCCTAGAAGATGGTGCCAAAAATGAAGAGAAGCCTCCATTTTGGCACCACCAAGGAGGGTTCTAGAAGGGGGGTTATGTGTAGGGTAGGAATAGCTTGTAGGGGTAGGTGTATGGCTAGGATGTGGGGTTGTTTTGGAGGGAAAAGTGGCACCAATTCTAAGGGTGGTTTAGGTGTTTTTAGTACCAACTAGTGGTGCCTTTTGGTGGTGGTTGAGGGGCCAAGGGGTGCCTTAGGGTTGGCACCAAAAAGAGTAGGACTAGGTGGTAGCTGTTGGACATACAAATTGCTATGCTAACATGTTTGGTTTTAAAACCTTGTCGTTGTAGCTTGAAAGCGAAGAATTCGTGTTCAACAAATAAAATTTATACCGAAATTGAAATTCTGGGTCGAACACAGGGAGGCTACGTTGATCTATATTCGCAATTATATTTTTTTTATAATTTTTCTTGAAAAGCGAGGCGATGTAATTACAATGAAGCTATTACAACAATCAGACTGAAAGGAAGAGAGTAAGAGAAAACATGCATTCAATATTTCAAAATATTTATATAATAAAACTAAATAAGAATTACACTAGAAAGCACGAAATCAGCTACACTAGAAAGCAGAAAAATTCTACACTAGAAAGCTGTAAAGAAGAATGGGAGAGAGAAGTTATCCTCCTCGACGATCGCTCAGAGGACGAGCTGGACGGGACAATGCCTGGACGAAGGAGGATGGACCAGGACGAAGGAGGACGAAGCAGAAGAATGAGAATAGGGCAGCACGTCGTCGTTGTCGTGGGATCCACTTTCGAACGGGGACGAAAATTTAAACTTTATCTTACGAGGAGCATCCCAGGTGTGGGACAAGCTTCTCTTGAGCTTTGGAGAGGTAGAGAAGAGAAGGGATGATAATTTCGTGTGTAGGGGGTCTCCTTTTATAGTTGCAAGGAGCAAAGGAAATTTGGTCATTTAAATCTCAAAACATTAAATAAGGGGTCTTTAGTGATAGATAAAACCGTCACTAAAGCCCCATCGTGGCCATAGTGGGCACTGCCCGAGCGGCTGCTGACTTTCACACGCGCTTAACGTTTGCACACGTACGCTGAATCTCAGCCGTCTGATCGCGAGATCGGACGGCTTAAGATGCGCCTTCCCCGCTCCTCAACATGCGCCTGCCCGCGTACAATCCTACGTGAGGCGCGGGCGTGCGATAGCGCGTGGGAGCTATCGAGCGCCCACAGCTGCTCAATCGAGATCTAATGCTCGGCCGCGCCGCTCGCCCTCTCGCGCGATTCGATCGCACGTCTCCTGCTCGCGATAACACTCTCATCTACTGCGCTGCGGAGCGTGGATGGGTGCGAGGATGTTTTAAGGCGAGCGTATCCACAGCCGTTGGATCGAGATCCAACGGCCTAGATCGTGTGCCAAAACTTCTTCGAAAAAGCAGTGGCGGTCTTGAGGGTGGTTGGATGGCTGAGATGGCACCACGTGGCACCATCTTGGCCGTTCATCTTCTAGATGTTGTAGATGGTGCCACGGGTGTCGGATTGAGTTGATTTTTGCGTCGTTAGGCTGCGATTGTCGATCCGAATCCATCCATACAATCGGATTTATCGTTTGAAGTGCAGATTTACACCATCTTCGCCCTTGATCTTCTAGGGTTCCCCGATCACTATCTGATGCTACAGATGATTAGGGCGATCTTGGAGTCGTTGAACTCCAATCGTCGCCCTGATCACGTTTGTACGGTTGGATCTTCGATTCAAGGCCCCGATAAAATGTTTGCCCTGTCCAAGTACATAAAAGGAGACAATTAACCTCCATTTTATTCAACCTACTCTAAATGCAAGATGATGCATGTTATGCAATATTTATAGCATGCAATGCAATCCTATGCTTAAGAACATGCATAAATAGACATCTTAAGTAGTGTAAATGTGTTTACATCAGTAGCTTAGGTGGACTTAAGATTAGGTATTTTTGGTGGAGTTAGCTAGGTAGGATCTTGGGTGATAATGGATGGCCATGGAGTAGAGGAGTAGGTGTTGAGCTTAGTTAAGCTAGCTAAGCTAGCTTAGCTAGTAGGGTAGCAGTTGAGGAGCTAGCGTTTAGCTGAGGGGAAGTAGCCTTGAGCTGCTCTGAAGCTTGCAGGAGCTGATAGTTGCTAAAGAAGTCTTCTTGGGAGCTAAGCTAGTCAACTTTAGCTAGCTAGTTCTTTGCTAGCTACTAAGTTGAATAGGTTAAGCTGGTCTCAACTATTCTATAGCTGGGGGAAGCTGGCCGTGAAGTTCTTTGCTGACCCAGCTTAGCTAACTAAAGACTAGTAGCTAAGCCAAGTTGATTGGAGCTTCTGTGGGTTAAGTAGAGCTAGGATGAGCTAGACTCAACCAAGTTGAGCTGGATCTAAACTGAGTTGAGGTGAGTTGAGCTAGCTAAGATGAGCTAAATGGAGCTGGAGATAACTAAACCTAACCCTTGTGAGCTAACATCCAGCTGAGATGAGCTGGATCTAGCTAGAGTTCAGCTGATTTGATCTCCTCCTTCATTTTCTACCTTCTTGAGTGCTAGGGTTTTAAAGGTTTGATCATCTGCTTATCCATAATAGTCAAGTAAACATGTTAAAAACACAAAAAGAATGCAATGCATGCCTAACCTAGGTTATGCCTAAATGCTACCCGAAAACCCATTTGCGGAGTTAAAAACCTAAGAGCTACATTTGTTTTAGGGCATAAGAATGATGATAAACTGGCATTTATCACCTACCTCTTCAAATTGAAATTGATTCCACGCTGTTATTTTATTGGTGGAAGGGCAAAGTGGCAATCCCTTGGTCAATTAAAGGGGAGTTCAATCAAATCAAAACCAATAGTCACCAGATTCAAGCCTGGATTTTGTGCACCCTGTTGTCAACATTTTACCTATACGAATAGCTAGTTTAGGTATGGAAGATTGGAAGATTGTCACCACTGAAGGGGATCTTACCAGACACACCAGAGGAATCATCTGTCTTGATAAAATCCAAATGCCTCACATTATCACTTAATTTTGGTTCGGGCTTTGTGTTGTTGTTGCCTATTTTTGCTTTGTGCCAGGCTTGCTATTTTGCCTTCTATAAATGTACTAGGCCACAAATTGTGACCCTTCTTTTCCTGAACTAGGCACGTTTTGGTTGGGTCCCCCTGCCTCCTTTTATGCCTCTAGGGAGTGGGAGATGATGGGAACACCATCATGAGCCCTAACTAGCCCATTTTGACCCAATATGGTCGGTTAATGCTCCTACATAACCAACTGAAGGCATAATTCATTGCATAACCATTCTAAGAGAAACACAAGAAACTAGGGTTAAAAATGCAATTTTACCAATACAGTACAACCACGGGTTTTCTCAAGGGCTGAATAAAGGTTAAATGGTCTTAATAAGATAACAAGTGGGTTAGATTAGACAGAAAAGGGTTTGTGTGTGTTTTGAGAATTAAATGACTTTTGAAACCCTAAAAACAAACCCACTTAATTAACAAAGGTTCTGGTCAGGATAAAATTCACCTAAACCCTCTAAAAATCATAGAAAAATATTCTCTAGGGTTTAGTACCTTCAATTTGGCCATTAGAACCCATCTTGACCTGAAATGGAGTCTCAGATAGATATTTGCCCTAATTTAGGTTTTTGCATAGATTACCCAGTAAAACGTGGTCAAAACCAAAATCCAACTTCACCATTGGATTCCTTATGTCCAAATTAGGTTTGTACCAAAATTTGGACCCAAGATAAGTTTGCCTTAACCTAGTGTGCAAAAAGGTCCTGTCTGATTACATTTCTACCCCTAACTTTCAAAAATTCTTACATTTAGCCCCCTAGATTCTTCACCATCTTTGCAAGTAGGTCCCTCTGCCATTATCGTAGAGGAAACCTCTCCGGCGACCAATGACAGGTGATTGCTCCTTGATTGCTTGGAGAATCCCTTCCAAAATTGGAAGGGAGATTCTCTGAGAAAATCTCTCCAGTTTGAACTCATCAAGATGCTCTAATTCTTTCCCAATCTCTCATGCGAATGCATGAGAGATTTGGGTATCTTAACATCATCCAAGTCCAGCAACCTTCCAAGCTTGGGAAGCCCTAACCGCCCCTCAGATCCTTATTCAAAGAAGCACAAATCACACCGCATTCTCCACGCTCGAATTTAGCCATGAATACCCTCAATCCATCTCTCCTCCTCATGGCCGAAGGCTCCTCGATGTCCGGAGATCCTCCCTGCTCTTTCTCATTGTCAGACCGCCATACCTACGGCAAATTCCTCCTCCTTGCTCTCGTCCGCGTCACACCGTACCAGCAAACGCCACTTCCTCCGTCCTCGCTGTTCCCACCTCACCGGAGCCACCTTCATCTCCGGTGTCAGCCACACCTGACCCGACGCCATCACTATCCCCATTCGTCCGTTAACTTCCTAGCTAAGTTCCCTGTCCCCTCTACTTTCTTCCCCACTCTTCACTTTCCAAAATCCTCCACTGACGCCACTTTGCACCTTCATCCCCTCCATCTCCGGCCACCACCTCCGGCGAGGCCATCCCACCTCCACAAGCCACCAAAACCCTCGCCGACCCTCGCAAAACCTTCGCCACACATCACTTAGCATTTCCCCTCCCCTCATTCACCCATCCATCCACTCACAAGAGCCCCCGAACACACCCACTCACACGCACACAGTCTACCCTAAGCATGCACTCACGGCCATTGCCACGCCACGCCACCACCACTATCACATCTGCAGTGCTTCGACGATCCTCCATGAGGGCTTTGACATGGCCGAGAGGCCGTTCTATTGATTTCAGGTTCAAGGCATTATCTGCCATTGGCAAGCAAGCTCGAAGCTTGCTTAAGGCTGCTCCAGGCTTTGCTATCCCAGGTTGACGCTCCCAGAACATGCAGAAGACTCTTGTGCATGCACCTAGGTCTTTAATTGAAGGCGCAAGCATCAGCAGCTGCTGCAATTGGAAGCACCATCCCTGCTGCAAGCACGCAAGAAAAGGGGTGCATGGATAGTCCCACATCGGGAACTTCTGAAGCCGCACAACTGCATAAATTGAAAAAGTGGTGTTAGCTATTCGCCTCAGTACCGTAGGGTGAGGCCCCTCTCACCTACACCTGGTCTCGTCCGTGACACTGCCTCTGCGGACCTAGCTGACGTGCCTTCGTGCGTGTGTGTTAAGAGGTGTCGTTATAGTTGCACTTGATACGTCGGTTTTAAAAGAAGTAAACGGAGGTGAGTCCGAGTGTCGATCTCAGGGAGGCGTGGAAATCGGATTTTGTTTACCACTTGTTGTCACGAAAAAGGCGGAGTTTTGCTTGCGAAAGAAACGGTTTTGAAAAGCGAGAGATAGAGAGAGTTTAGGGTTAGAAAGCTCTTGGTTTTGATCATGCACTTTAAACAGAAATTAAAAAGGCAACTAAATGAAAAACAATTTCATTAAACATGCATTCATAGTTCATGGTTTACAATATTAAATACATGCTTCAACAAAAGTAAATGAAAGCTTAAAAGAGAGAGAGAGAGGTAGAGAGAGAGTGGAGAGCGACGAGGCAGCCACGGCGGTGGAGGAGGCTCCATCGGCGGCTCGTCGTCTCCGGCGATTACAAGAGTGCCTAAGACTAGCTAGGAGAGGAGTGGAGTAGTTGCAAGTGGGAGAGGATGCCTTGAATGGTGGTAGAAGGGGGTTTAAATAGAGTTAAGGGCTTCCTAAAAGAAGAATGTGCTTTAGCGACATCCAGAACGTCGCTAAAACCGCTTCCATATACGTCGGTGAAGGTCTGCTGCCGCCGGTCAGCCGCCCGCCCCTCTCTCTCTTCAGGCGCGATCCGTGGACGTCGAACGAGAGCCGTCCGATTGATGATCGGACGGCTGAGATCCTCCCGCGCCTGCGCTAGGATCGCGCTTCGGGCGTGCGTGCGCGCGCGCGTGGGAGGTGGGGCGCTGTCGTCGCGCCGCGTGGCGCGATCCTAGCCGCTCGCTTCTGATCGCGCGGCTCAATTTTGCCGCGCCCTTCGCCCGCAGACGATTTTTGCTCCGCGCGAATCGAACGCGCGTCGCCGCAACGCGGGCGTGCGCGCTAACCGTTGCGCCACGCCCGCGCTTTGTCGCGGCGACCGCGGGCGAGCGCGCGGATCTCGGCCGTTCAATCGAAGATCAATGGCCGAGATGCGTCCTTGGCTGGCTTGGGGGCTGGCGGGCGGCGGGGGCGGGGCGACGTGGCGCGTTCTAGGCCGTTGATCTCCAGATCAACGGTCAGGATTTCTTGGGCCCATTGTGGGAGCTCCGGATGTCGGATTTGGCCGATTTTGAGTCCGTTAGACTCCGTTCGTCGTCCTGAATCCATCCGTGCGGTCCGATTGCTCATCTGAGGCCTGCTTTGACAAATGCTTTACACAAATGGCCATTAATACAGTTTATAAGCAATCTTGGTACTTGATGCATGCAATGCTCCTATTCTACTTTATGTTGTGCCTTTTATTCTAAAGATGGGCCATATTCAACCTAATTACTACCCCCTTGCGTGGTGTTATCATACCCCCATGCTTACTCCTTGCTAGTCCCTAGCAAGGTTTATTCTAGCCTTTATTTCTTTGGCGAATTCAAGAAGTAATTGCTTAGGCACTTCGTTACTTGTTAATAAGAGGAACTATACGAAGATCTTAATCTACAAAGACTAAGCAGCGCCCGGGTGTCTGCCAAAATACGAATCGCCCGAATCCTTGCTTTGTATATATAACTATACTTATGTATACGTATATATCTATATATGTCTTTTTAGAATTTTTAGAATTCAGTGTGGGTTGGTAACTTTTTACGGCTACCCAACCCACCCAAAACTCGGTCAAAACCCTAAGTGCTAAGCATCTTGGTGTGAATGTTGTGATAGACTTACTTAACGGTAATTGAGACAGACTTCGAGTTTCTACGCCTCTAGGTGACCGGAAAAGAAAATAAATTTTTGCCTGAAGGTGTATTTGTTCGATTGGTAGCTTTCTCCCTGCGTTCATTTTACTTGGGGTCAACACAAGGATTTTCCAGTGTATATCTCCCCGGCTTGTACTACTTCCCCGCTTCTTCCTTAGGTGTTTTTGGTCTTCTTTTTTTGTGCAATTATTGAGCTGGGCTCTGGATAACCGACCAATGGGCTGTTACCCACGATCACTTGCCAGCCATACTTGTGCGGTGAAGTGTGGTTTATTTTCTTTTCTTCTCTTTTTTTTTTTTTTTTTTTTAATTATTATTTTTTTACGTAGGTGGCTTCCCTAATCTCAAATGTACCTAGAGGCAGTGAAAAAGAAATGGCCTGTGGCTGGGTTCTGGACAACCTGCCAATGGGCTGTTACCCACGACAACTTGCCAGCCATACCACCCTAGAGAGTTCATTAGCTACCCAATTTCTGTCAAAATCTCCGAGAAGTGAGTATGTGCAGAAATGTGTGCAGATGCTTAGACTCAAAGTTTTCCTGAGTTAGAGGATGAGTTGATAAGTCGTATACTTATCACCTTATTTATTAGGTGGATTAGAATAGCTTAAAGTTGCAAGGATTCGCCGCTAAATCCATATTTTAATGGACACTAGGGCTGATTAAGCCTGAAGGCCTGAAAAGTTTAAGCGTTTAAGTTCTTTTTGTATTATTTCCCACTATTGGCAAGTTTCTAATGCCTAAGTTTTTCTTCCTAAATTCAAATTTTTTTTTTTTTTTTTTTGTTAATCAATTAATTTATTCATTCAGACTGATTAATTAAACTCAGGATTATGCAATTTACCATCCCCCCCATGCTTAAGTTGGACAATGTCCTCATTGGCAGATGCATGGATGCAGAAGGGTTCAAAAAGATAGTACCTGAGTGACGTAAACTACCAGATCAGTCTGAATCCGCTGGGTTGCCTCCCAGGAAGCGCTGAGTTTAACGCCTCCAGCTGGGCGGTGCCTGGTGTCAGCCCTCAACAAGGGTGACACTCTCCTTGGGGGGTACCTGGGCCAGGAAATGCTTCAATCTTTGACCATTGACTGTAAAGGTGTGCCCGGTATTAAGATCGGCGATTTCGACTGCCCCATTGGAATAGGGCTTGACCACCCGAAATGGTCCTGTCCATTTGGACCTAAGTTTCCCTGGAAAGAGTTTCAGGCGTGCATCAAATAGCCAGACTTGTTGGTTTGGCTCAAAGGTTTTCCTATGAATGAGTCGGTCGTGGACGGCTTTCATTTTCTCCTTATATAGCCGACTATTGTCAAAGGCGTCCCGACGAATTTCTTCAAGCTCAGATAATTGAAGAGTCCTTTGCACACCAGCTAACTGGGGATCCATGTTACATTGCTTAACAGCCCAGTAAGCCCGGTGTTCCAATTCGACAGGGAGATGGCAAGCTTTGCCAAAGACCAAGCGGTAAGGTGACATGCCTATCGGGGTCTTAAAAGCGGTCCTGTATGCCCACAGGGCATCATCAAGTCGTGTGGACCAGTCTTTCCTGTCAGGTCTCACAGTCTTCTGTAAAATGTTCTTGATTTGTCTGTTTGAGACCTCAGTCTGCCCATTTGTTTGTGGATGATACGGGGTGGCAATGCGGTGGATTACCCCGTATTTTCTAAGTAGGGCACGGAACTGGGAATGGATAAAATGGCTTCCACCATCACTGATCATGGCCTTGGGTATTCCAAAATGGGAAAAGATGTTCTTCTTTACAAAGTCCATGACCGTCTTGTGATCGCATCGTCGGGTGGCGACGGCTTCAATCCATTTGGAAACATAGTCTACCGAGACCAAGATATACTCGAAGCCGTTGGATGGTGGAAAGGGGCCCATAAAATCGATACCCCAAACGTCGAAAATTTCGACAATCAAAATGGGCTGAAGGGGCATCATATCTTTTTTGGTCATTGTCCCTAGTGTTTGGCATCGTGAGCAAGTCTTGGCAAAGATGTGTGCATCCTTGAATAGGGACGGCCAATAAAATCCAGACTGCAAAACTTTTGCAGCTGTTTTCTTGCCAGAGAAATGGCCGCCACATGCTTGGTCATGACAAAAGGAAAGCACACTCTGAACCTCGTCTTCGGGGAGGCACCTCCTGATGATCTGATCAGCACAGAGGCGAAACAGCATGGGATCATCCCAGAAATAGTGCTTGGCCTCAGCCAAGAACCTGTCCCGTTGCTGTTTGGACCAGCTGTGCGGGGTTTGTCCTATAACCAGGTAGTTGACATAGTCAGCATACCATGGTATTTTCTTGTCTTGCACGGCTAGGATGTGTTCATCAGGGAAGGTATCAGATAGAGGTAGGGAGGGTTCAATGTGGTCTGGATGAAGTCTTGACAGGTGGTCAGCCACCACATTTTTCGATCCGGCCTTGTCTTGGATTTCCAGGTCAAATTCCTGCAAAAGCAGGATCCATCTGATGAGCCTGGGTTTTGCATCCTTTTTGGCCAACAGGTGCCGGATGGCTGAATGGTCGGTGTAGATAGTCACGTGGGATCCCAGTAAGTATGATCGGAATTTTTCCAGTCCAAAGACTACAGCAAGCAACTCTTTTTCTGTGACCGTATAATTACGCTGGGCCTCGTCCAACGTTTTGCTCGCGTAGTAGATCACCACGGGCTTCTTGTCTTGCCTTTGTCCCAGGACAGCGCCTATGGCAAAATCTGATGCGTCACACATAATCTCAAAACCCTGGGACCAGTCTGGGGGTTGAAGTACCGGTGCGGTGGAGACTAAGTCCCGGAGGGTATGATAAGCCTGGGTGCAATCAGGAGACATGTGGAAAGTTGCGTCGTTGGCTAGAAGGTCGGTCAAGGGTTTGGAAAGTTTGGAAAAGTCTTTGATGAACCTTCGGTAGAAGCCAACATGTCCTAGAAAAGAGCGAATCTGTCGGACCGAACTAGGTGGAGGAAGTTTGGAAATTAAATCAACCTTAGCTCGATCTACCTCGATGCCCTTATGCGAAACGATGTGTCCGAGGACAATTCCTTCTTGAACCATAAAATGGCTCTTTTCCCAACTTAACACCAAGTTAACCTCGATACATCGTTTCAGGATTTTCTCCAAGTTGCTCAAACAATGGTCGAATGAATTCCCGAATACAGAGAAATCATCCATAAAGACCTCCAAGTATTCACCCACCATTTCTGAAAAAATGGCTAGCATGCAACGCTGGAAGGTCTGGCCAGGTCCCAAGAAGACGTACTTGAGATTCTCGGGCAATGGTTTAAGTTCAGGTGCGGGTGGGACCACAGTCGATGGGAATGGAAAGGGCGGTAGTTGATCAACATTGATTTCTTCAAATGGTGTCATGTGATGATACTCAGCCTTACAGAGGTCCACAGGTAATGATGGTGGCGAGTCAGAACTACGGGTTTGGTGGTCTGAGACAGAATTGAGGGTAAGGCATTCCTCGATTAAAGTTTCCACGGGATCATGTTCCTCAATGTAATCACAATCAAAAGACTTTGTTGCCCGGAAGATATCTAATTGCATTTTCCTGTCTCCGAAGGCGATTTCCATACATCCCGTGTCGCAATCGATGTTTGCTTTAGCCGTGGCTAAGAAAGGTCTGCCTAAGATTATGGGTGCGTTCTGTAATTTTTCAGGGACTTCCATGTCGAGCACCAAAAAGTCGACTGGGAAATAGAAGTCCTTGACCCGTACAATCACGTCCTCGACAACCCCCTTCGGGGTTTTCACTGATCTATCCGCCAGCTGGATGGTGACAGGGGTTGGTGCCAGCTCCCCAAAACCAAATTGGTGGTACAAGGTTGTGGGAATTAGGTTGATAGAAGCACCTAGGTCCAGGAGCGCTCTATCAAATGTCATGTCCCCGATGTTGCAGGAAATCAGGGGTGCTCCTGGGTCAGTTCGTTTGAGTGGAAGGTTGCTTGATATCACGGAACTGGCTTGCTCAGAGAGTACAACCTTCCTAGGTGCTTGAGGTCTCGTCTTACGCTTGGGTGTACAGGCATCCTTTAAGAACTTGGCGTAAGCGGGGATGTGTTTGACAGCTTCTAGAAGCGGAATATTAATCTGTACTTGTTTAAAAATTTCCATCAGCTCCTCAGTTTCCACAGTATTCTTTTTTCTCTTGATTGTTTCCAAGGCCTCAGGATAGGGTGTCTGGATTGGTTCCATGTTTGGGTCCTTGGTTGGTGCTTCTTCTAAGTCGGGTAAAGTCTCGGGGAGAGTCGGCCATTTGGGATCCTGGGTTTTGGTGCCGCTTCTCAAGGTCACCGCATTCGCAGAGGCATTGGGGCCATGGGGTGATCCTTGAGAAGATGAGGATGAAGAGGCGCCAAACCCAGGAGGTGTTTGTGGAGCCGGTTGGACCATATGAGCCTGCCCGGGGTTGCCTTGGAACCCTTGCGAATTGGGGCCTCTGTTAATTATGTTTCGCGGGTTTGGTTGTGGTTGGGAAGGTAGAGATCCTTGCTGTTTACAGTCCAAGAGTTGGCTTAACTGTCCCTTTACCAAGGCCATTTCTTCCTGATGTTTTTGGTTCATGTCAGCCATCATCTTTATTAGGGTGTCCATTTGGTTTTGTGGGGGAGGGGCCGCCCTATTTTGGTTATATTGGGGTCTAACTGGTGGTCCTTGCTGATAGGGGGGCAAGTGTGGCTGTTGGTTTGGCCTGGGCTGGTTTTGGAATTGCGGTAGTTTCTGGTTTGTCCAACCAAAGTTGGGGTGATTACGCCAGCCGGTGTTGTAAGTGTTGGAGAAAGGGTCAGGTTTTGCATATCCTTGGACGGCTTGCACATCTTCTAGAATAGCCGATGTTGATGAAGAAGGAAGGGAGTAATCAAGGGTCGAGGGAGCAAAGGTCCCTCCTTGGAACATGGTTGGGGGTTGGTCCAGGTTTAGTTGGGTGAAGGGTTGGACCAGGTCAACATTATGTGCTCCTTTTGCTAGGGTGAAAGTCTGCAAGGGGTTCCTGGTCTGGTTTAGAAGCTCATCAATCTTCTTGTCCACCAATTCCACTCGATCCAACTTTTTGGCAATAATGTCCATGTCAACCATTCCAGAATTTGCTTGTACCTCATAAATCCCACCACGGGGTTGACTGGATCTGTTAAACTGGTTCATGGAGGCATTGTTGAGCGAATTCTCGCTCATAGACTCAAAGAGCTCAAACGCGCTCTCCTCGTCTTTGTTTAGGAAGTTTCCCCCGCATGAGGCATCGACGAAGTTCCGTAGGTTGCTATCCAGACCGTGGTAGAAGATCTGGGCTAATTGCCACCTTGGAACTTCGTGGTGTGGGCATTTCCTCAAAAGTTCATTGAATCTTTCCCACGCCTCATGAAATTGTTCCCCACCCTGGAGTGTGAAGGTAGTGATAGCTCTTCTGAGGGCATTGGTCTTTCCTATGGGGAAGAATTTCTTTAAAAATGCATGCCTCAGTTCCTCCCAGGTGGTGATGGGTCTACCTAAGGTTCTAAGCCAATGAGAAGCCTTGTCTCTTAATGAGAAAGGGAACATCTTGATTAGAACAATATCAAGGCTAATGTTCCTAGGTTTTACTGTTCTTGCTATGCGGCCGAGATCTTCTAGGTGCTGAAAGGGGTCTTCATTTGAGCTTCCATGAAAGTGGCTCTGGATTAGACTTAATACATTAGGTTTTAGCTCAAAATCGTCTCCCCCTTCGGGGATCCTAAGGTGTGGCTCGACTCTAATGGCAGAAGGGTTATAGAAATCACGGAGGGGTCTTGGCTGGTTCTGAAACGGTGGTAAATCAAGTGGTGGTTGTCCTGGTATGTCATTGAAAGGTGGTGGTTGTTCTTGCGGGTTCTGTAACCGTTGTATGGCTTGCATGATGGTGTGGATTTGTCGTTGCTGAAGCCGATGGTTAGCATTGATTTGAGCCTGGACGACAGCCATAGCATCTGGTGGGGGTTGATCTTCAGCCTCATCTACCCTAGGTTCAGCCATGTTTTCAACAGAGTTACGTCGCCTAGATTCCTGCCCCAAAACACACAATTCGGGATGCAGTGAGCGCCTCCCGTGCATACACTAGAGAAGAACTGGAGGGGATGCGGAGGGCGACAGATGCGAGAAATGTGTTTCAATCAAGCACGCAAGCCTAATCCTTATGGTGTATTCCTTAGGAGACCTAGAAATCTCACAAAGGGTGATTAAGTCCGTAAGCACTGGACTTCCCTTCTCAAGGCTAATCTGGCCAGGTTGATTACGAGGGGATTGCAGGGAAGGTTCTTCCTTTGGCTTACGCCTCCGGTTCCATAGACCCCACAACCGCGGTCGTTTGACACTGCCCCGCAGCCTAGCCACCAGATTCTACCAAGGGAATGAAAGCCAAGTGCCTAGCGAACAAAACCTCACCTTTTGAGACTTAACTCAGTCCTGCCTAGGGCACGTCTACTCAGTTTTAACGGGTTAGGATAGTGCTTGTGCTTAGGGTAATGTGATGAGGCGTTGATTGGGGTGGTGCCTCTTAATTTTCCACTTTTCAAGGTGTGTGCTTCTACAAAACAGGGTTTTAAAGCAAGAATTTTTAGGGTGTGGTGTCTTTTAATGTTTCATCCTTACTTTAGTGTTTTTTAGGGTTGACGTGTCTTAATGCTTTCAGACAAGTTTCAATGGGCACGTCAAGTTCTACACACAACTTGGTGAAAGTAGATTTCCTTTTTATCTTGTAGAGGCTCTAAAAACCCTAGTGTACTCATCCTAAAGATCGTGCAGCTACTATTAGATGAGTTAGTTTTTAGGGTTGAGTGATGCGGCCCAGGTCAACTCACGGTGGCTTCGCAAACACCACTCAAGAGAAAAAGAAAAGAACACTCCAAGAATTTGTCCAGTATATTAGAGTGTACATTTTTTTGTAGGGTGGTGTGTTAAGAATGTGGGTCAAGCAATCATTCACCACGCCAATTTTTTTAGTTTTTATGATTTTTTTAGCTTTTTCACGCAAGCAAACAATGAGAGAGAGAGTACTTACTATCGGTCCTCGAGGCGCCTACTTCCTTGCTACCATAGTGGAATGCGTTGCTTCGCCGTCCATGCGCCGAATTCCTGCAACCATCAAGTAAAAAGGAAAATAGGGCATTAGACGATATGAGAATGAAGGTGGAATGGAGGTGATAAAACAAATCCGTTGCCTCCCCGGCAACGGCGCCAAAAACTGACGTGCCTTCGTGCGTGTGTGTTAAGAGGTGTCGTTATAGTTGCACTTGATACGTCGGTTTTAAAAGAAGTAAACGGAGGTGAGTCCGAGTGTCGATCTCAGGGAGGCGTGGAAATCGGATTTTGTTTACCACTTGTTGTCACGAAAACGGCGGAGTTTTGCTTGCGAAAGAAACGGTTTTGAAAAGCGAGAGATAGAGAGAGTTTAGGGTTAGAAAGCTCTTGGTTTTGATCATGCACTTTAAACAGAAATTAAAAAGGCAACTAAATGAAAAACAATTTCATTAAACATGCATTCATAGTTCATGGTTTACAATATTAAATACATGCTTCAACAAAAGTAAATGAAAGCTTAAAAGAGAGAGAGAGAGGTAGAGAGAGAGTGGAGAGCGACGAGGCAGCCACGGCGGTGGAGGAGGCTCCGTCGGCGGCTCGTCGTCTCCGGCGATTACAAGAGTGCCTAAGACTAGCTAGGAGAGGAGTGGAGTAGTTGCAAGTGGGAGAGGATGCCTTGAATGGTGGTAGAAGGGGGTTTAAATAGAGTTAAGGGCTTCCTAAAAGAAGAATGTGCTTTAGCGACATCCAGAACGTCGCTAAAACCGCTTCCATATACGTCGGTGAAGGTCTGCTGCCGCCGGTCAGCCGCCCGCCCCTCTCTCTCTTCAGGCGCGATCCGTGGACGTCGAACGAGAGCCGTCCGATTGATGATCGGACGGCTGAGATCCTCCCGCGCCTGCGCTAGGATCGCGCTTCGGGCGTGCGTGCGCGCGCGCGTTTCCGCCCGGCGTGCGCGCGAACGTGGGAGGTGGGGCGCTGTCGTCGCGCCGCGTGGCGCGATCCTAGCCGCTCGCTTCTGATCGCGCGGCTCAATTTTGCCGCGCCCTTCGCCCGCAGACGATTTTTGCTCCGCGCGAATCGAACGCGCATCGCCGCAACGCGGGCGTGCGCGCTAACCGTTGCGCCACGCCCGCGCTTTGTCGCGGCGACCGCGGGCGAGCGCGCGGATCTCGGCCGTTCAATCGAAGATCAACGGCCGAGATGCGTCCTTGGCTGGCTTGGGGGCTGGCGGGCGGCGGGGGCGGGGCGACGTGGCGCGTTCTAGGCCGTTGATCTCCAGATCAACGGTCAGGATTTCTTGGGCCCATTGTGGGAGCTCCGGATGTCGGATTTGGCCGATTTTGAGTCCGTTAGACTCCGTTCGTCGTCCTGAATCCATCCGTGCGGTCCGATTGCTCATCTGAGGCCTGCTTTGACAAATGCTTTACACAAATGGCCATTAATACAGTTTATAAGCAATCTTGGTACTTGATGCATGCAATGCTCCTATTCTACTTTATGTTGTGCCTTTTATTCTAAAGATGGGCCATATTCAACCTAATTACTACCCCCTTGCGTGGTGTTATCACTAGCCTACCCAACCCGACCTGCACTCCTCGCTCACCTCTGCACGCCGGTGAGCCTGGACCCAGGTACGCATCCGACCCCATATCCGAAATACCTGTGTGGCTTTGGGAGAGTGGATCCTAAGAGAGAAAAAGAGAGGAGTGTCGCACGGGTAGGGGGAGGGTTTTGCTACAGGAACCTCTAGCTGACACTTAGTCAAATTTAGAGGTGAAGGCCTAAAGCTGAAGAAGAAGAGAAGGCAGCCAAGGGTTGAAGGAAGAAGGAAGGAGCAAAGAAAAAGAAGCAAGCCTGAGAAGAATAGAAGAGAAGAAGAAGAAGAGGAAGAGAAGGACATAGCTGAAGCAAAGAAAGGAAGAATCAAAGAAATCAGAGAAAGAGAAGAATCAAAGAAAAGAGAACTATAGCAAAAGTCATTTAAGACGTCTGATTGCAAAATCAGACGTCTGATTTCATACTCTCCTTTAGTACATTTGAGTAATTATTCTGTGTATTAGACTTATAATTGGTGATTCAAATCACCATTATTTTGTCAAATTCTTTTTACTCTTCATATACTCATATCTCTACATTCTTAATTAGTTTGAGTAATATTATGTGTTCAATTTGCATTTATTGTTGAGATTAGTATGTGAATTCCATTTGCTCCCTGTGTTCGACCTCAGAAACCTATTCGAGTAATAAAATTGTATTTGTTTTCAAAGCAATTTCAACTATACTGCAATGCGATTATTTTAAAATCAATCTCGCCTTGCGAAATAGGAGATGAATAAAATTAACTCCCGTATTTCATAAAATAGTAATAATAATAATAAATTTATAAAATGTGTTAGTTATCTTACACATTATATTATGACTTAAAACCCTAATTCTATATTGCAACTATAACATTAGGAGTCTTGTTAGCTGAGGTATTAAGCTAATGGGGTAGGAAGTACACGACTTGTTTTCATTCACCCTTTGGATTTGATGTTTTGAAGCTTGAGCATCTCATGTTTACACTTACACACTACATGACTTGTGGAAAATTATCAAATAAAAAGTTAGGTTTACAAAGAAGCATAATATCTAAGGGCTTGACATTTAAAATTACATTGAATTTTAGTTTTTCAGACCCTTACAAGTATGACTATTACATTGCACTGGGTATGCTCCTCGGATGTAAGGTATTAATATTTCAACCTAGCACCTTGAACTCCACTTATTTTCACCAAGGAGATGTTTCGAACCAAGTTTTGGGAGGAGCCCCATAGTTACATATAGAAAAAAAGAAAAGAAAAAAAGAATATACTATGTATATATAAATATGCTTTGCTTAGAAGAAGGTCAACTGCCTCTTATGGTGCCATCAGGAGGCATCAGAGTGCAAGGCCTAGCCAGGAGGGTGCCGTTGATGGCATCATCCGAAGATGTTGGAGTATAAGGCCTTCCATGGAGATATTGAGGTGCAATAACTCTAATTTCGTAGTAGGACAAATCGAAACAGAGAGGTGGAATGATAGGTAGACTCATGCCATAGTAAAAACTCAATTTTCTAAAGAGAATGCCTACTTATTAAGCCAGCTATCACATGCATGAATGCTTAGATCTTCAGTTTCTATTTAAACCTTTGGCTGGATTCTCGAGCCATAGAAAACTATTCTATAAGCCTAAAATTGAGGCTAACAAACGATGACTACCTAATTTTAGTGTCATTTCATTCATAACTTTACTAATTTCGAGACATTTTGACAATAAATAATCATAATTAGCATATATTCAATTTATAGGATCAAGTCTATAATTATTGCATTTTATCACTTATAGGATAAGAATAGAAAATTTTGCAAAGATGGAGCTGATTGCGCAGCAATCATAGGTCTTAATTGACCTAAATTAGGCTAGGACTTAGCATAAGTTAGGGTTATCCATGCATGCATACGCATTATCTGCATCTTTATTGCTTTTCTTTAGCTATGCATAAAATAATGTTATAATGTGCTGATTAAGTGCATTATGTCGATTGCAGGGAATAAGCTGATTAGGAGCTGGATATGAAGCTGGATCAGGAATAACGGGAGTTGTAGCAGAGCTGGAGCAGAAGGCCTAGTTTAGATATAGGAATAATAATGTAAGGGGGTTAAAGGTTTTCTATTCTATTAAGTAGAAATAAAGCAGTAAAATGTAAAGAGCTTAGGTCCATCCTAGCCCTAGGATAGCCTAGAGACTTCCCCAAGCCTTATCCACCCTTAGATTAGGTCACAACACCCTAGGAAGCCCTAAAACCCTAGTTCCAACCCTTCTCTGGATGTCCAAAGAAGTTTTAAGACGTCCAAGACCCTTAGCCAACTCCCGCACACTTCAAACCCACTTCTACAGTGTTATTGGACGTCCAGACACTTTGTCAGACGTCCAATTTCTGCAGAATACCCAAAACAGAACCCGAAATCCTTCCTGACTCTGATTAGACGTCCAGACAAAAAGTCTGGACTTCTGATTTTTGAGTATAAGACGTCTGATTATATAATTAGACGTCTGATACTACTTTCCAATTCCTATTTTGAGGTTTAAGCCTTGATCTTGGATCTCTAGGTCCCTAAACCCAATTCCAACCCCATAGGAACATAAATTAAGGTGCCCTAACCCTAGTACATCACCTCTAGACCTCCCTAAGGACCTAATTAGGTCCTCACTAAACCTAATTGACTTGGATCTTAGTCAATTCCATCAGCCTATTCAATTGGACTCATTGAGTCCAATTGAGCCCTGATCTCAGCACACACTGTCCAAATAGACTCAGTGAGAGTCCAATTGACATAGACCTGACTTAATTGAGTTTTTTTACTCTCAATTAAGTTTCCACACACCCAATTAAACTTGTATTAAATTTAATTGCACTTTACCTTAGTGAATTAGGATTTATAACCCTAATTTGAGACCTACCTTGACCTAAACCCACTAGAACCCAACCTAATCAACCTAGCCACCTAAGTTTTGACCCAAACACACCCACACACACCCACACACACCATCCACACAAAAATATCTAGCCTAGAGTTCTCTAGAACTCTCTACCATGTGTGGTTGCCTTGGTTGCCAAAAATAGCAACCAAGAGCAATTCAATTTTTAGATCCACATTTGGTGGATCTAAAAACCACCGTCCACCCTCTCTCTCTCACTCTCCCACGAGCTCCCACCATAGGCCTCTCTAGAGAATTCCATAATTCTCTAGAGAGCTTCCCTTAGGTCTATAAAAAGACCCCTTGGGTGGCCATTGGCACCCATTTACTCCATTGGCAATTACTCTCCATTGGTGCCATTCACGCCACCTCCACTTAGCCACTCACTCCACCTCCACGAGCTCACTACCACCACCATGGAGGACACCATGCTGGGATGCTGGATCAACCCTACCTCTCTCCAAGGGTCGGCCTAAGCTACATTGGCCACCCCTCATTCTCTTCTCAACCACTCCAAGGCCATCGGGGACCACCCCTGAATGCCCTCTACTCTTTTAGCTCTAGATCATGCTTTTCATAAGTTTTACTGCTTTCATTTACTGCTTAGTAGAGTAGTTTCTCTTCTCCCCCAATGATGCATGCGAAATCCCCCCGTCGATTCTTATATGCAAACGTTTTCTGGTAGCTAGATTTAATTTAAAGCATTCCTGTATAAGCTTTCCTCTAGATTTCCTGTACAAACAACTCTCCCCTAATGAATGAATGAAAAATGCATTTATATATATATCTCTCTCTTTATGTTTTTGAAATCACCATGAGCTGAATGATTATTTTATTTGCATGATTTAAGTGCCTGTTCTTTAACTGGCTATATATTGTGCACCAGAATATTAAGTAGAGCGGCTTTAAGATAGATTTCAAAAATAGAAACACGCCTCCCAGAGACGAATGACTGGGACTCAAGTCTCGTTATTTTACAAAATAATATTTTTGACGAACGTTTTGCGCGACTATACTATGACTTTCAATGACTTTTAAATACGCGAAAATGGCTCTCTGTCAAATGGCGCCGTTGCCGGGGAGGCAACGTCATTTTTCTTGATTTCGATCTTTTACTTATCATTGACAAATCTGCCTCTACTTCATTTTTGATGTGCAGGACAACACGGAACGAAAACGGGATCTGCGCACACACCGAACACGGCGAAGAAAAATCAGGTGCACATCATCTATCTTAGATTAGGTTTCTCTTTCTAAACCCTAAGACTAGATCTACTTCCTGCAATTTCTTTTGTAAAAAAAAAAAAAGGATTTTTCTCATTTTCGTGGAAAAAAATCAAAAAGAATTTTTTTTTTTTTTTAAAAAAATATAGATTAGGTTTCCTCTTGTATCTAGGTTAGAAAAAAAAAAAGAAAAAAGAAAAGGAGATATTCCCATTTGAATCTTTTGAAAAATTCTTTTAAAAATAAAATAAAATAAAAAAAAAAGTGCAAAAGATTAAAAAGAAAAAAAAAGCATCTTTGGTGGAAGGCTTGAATTTCAAATTCAAACCTCTTTAAAAGCTTTTCCACCACCTTCTGATTTTCGGCCAGATTTCAAATCTCACTTGAAAATTCGATTGTCGAAAAATCAGTTAGCGAAAAATTATGAAATTTGGGCAAAACCTTCAATTTCAAAGCATATTTCAAATTCCACTATTACTTTGAAAAAAATCAAAATATAAAATTTTTAAAAATTCATGAAGTGCACGGGGGTCAGATTGACCCAGATTCAAAAATTTTCAAATTTCAAAAAGCAATTTCGAGAATTTCGTGAATTTGTTTTGACTAAAAATGGTGGGGTTTGAAAGCTAATCTAATTGGCTTTATTTTCCATATTTTTTCCAAATTTTTGAAGATCATTTGATACTGTTTCAAGGCAAAAAATCGTCCAGAGGTCAAAGTTCCAAATCTGACCCCCTTATATTTAAAATTCCCTAAAAATTCGGTTGAAACAGTAAAAATTTCAAAAAAATATTCTTTGAAAAACTAATTGAAATAGGAATCTACTCACAAAATTTCAAATTAATTGGATTCCAATTATTATCAGAGAATCTACATTATTTTTGTGGTCTGTTGAAATAAAAAAAAAAAGCCCTAGAAGTGCATGCAACTTAGGTTGAACCTTTAGGGTCACAACTAGAGACCACACTTTTGGCTAACCTAGACTTAATCAAGTCTAGTTAGCCGGTGAGCTTGGTCTTCTTGTGGGCCACTCACCACAAACCCCACTGAAGAAAATGGGTTAAAAATAATTTTAAAACACGAATTCAACCCGAGTTCGTTGTCGTACTACTGAACGAATTTAATCTCTCTTGCCAAACCTGGTGACTAAGTCTGCGGGGTAGTGTCAAACGACCGTGGCTCGGGGGTCAACGGAACCGGAGGCGTAAGCCAAAGGAAGAACCTTCCCCTTAGTCCCCTCGTAACCAGACTGGCTGGGTTAGCTTGAGAGGCGGGATTCACGTTCAGTCGGTTGTACGACGAACTTACCTTCAAGAATTCAAATCCCTAACGAAAAAATCTGGTCACCTGATTTATAAGGACCATTTGATTGGTAGGGCCTTAGCCTTGTCCTACGTGGCTACACCAACCCAGGGGTTGGGCGGTGTATGCACGGAAGGAAGTCACTTCGACCTCACTTGGTTGGACCTTGGGAGCCACTCCCAAGGAGGCGAGTCACCTCACCCAGACCATCTTCTCCCCCCATTTCTTCTACTCCAAGAGCCACCATGGCAAATCCTAGACCTGGACCTAGACCGGGTCAGGACATTGAGAATCTGGACCCTATGGCTCGTCTGGAAGCCCGGGTCGCCGAATCTGAGGAGCAGCATCAGCAGAGCATGGATCGTATCTTGACGGTGCTTGACAGGATGCAGCACCCACCATGAGGAGAACAACTGCGGGATTTTTACGACCCAGCCGCACCTATCGTCGCACTGCTAGTTAGAATTCCCGCAGGCGGAGACACGTTTGAGCTCAAGCCCAATGTAATTGGGTTGATCAGCACTCATTTTTACGGGAACTCAAGCGAAGATCCGTTCCAGCACCTTGAGGACCTAAGTCGACTCGCTGAAATGATCCGACCCAGGAATATTGATCTCAGGATCATTCTGATGAAGCTTTTCCCGTTCTCTCTAAGGGACAAAGCTTCATACTGGTTCAAGACTATTGGAAAGCTAATTGGAACCTGGCCAGAATTATGACGTGAATTCCTACAAAAGTTCTTCCCAATCGGTCGAACAAATGCAATGCGACGTGCAATCATGACTTTCTCCCAGGGAGTTGGGGAGAAATTACATGAGGCATGGGATGGATTTCATGACCTTCTCCGAAAATGCCTGCATCATGGTATACCCAGATGGCACTTGGCTCAGATTTTTTACCATGGGCTAGATGACACACATCGGTATCTGGCCGATGCATCTAGCGGCAGGAATTTTCTCGCAAAAGATGAGAACAACGCATTTGAGCTGTTCGAATCATTAGCGGAGAACTCGATGAACGCCGCATCTATGAACTAGTTCCAACGGCCTGGTCAGCAGCGGGTTGGTGTCCATGAGGCTCACACCGATTCTATTCGAGCTAACATGGATATCATCATCAAGCAGCTGGATAGAATGAACCTGATTGAGAAGAAGATTGACCAGATCAGTCAAGGTCAATCAGACTTGAGCTCTGTTGCCACAAGATCCTCTTATGCATCCTGAGCCCCACCTGCTCGAGTTAATCTACTCACTCGGGATGCACCTTCTCCGTATTTACGAGATCCCGCATATCAGGATCCCATGAATAATCCAGATCTGGCACCCTACGACCAGGGTTACACACCACCCGCAGATTATAATGCGTATCCCCTTGACGGATATACATCTCAGACATCTTCGGCCTACGAGGACGTCAGCGCTATCCAAGGATACAGGCGTAATAACCCGTACTCGGAGATGTATAACCCTGGTTGGCACCAGCATCCGAATTTCTCTTGGTCTGGTAATTCATAGAGATCACATCAAGATCCACACTACCAGACCAGGCAATACGGGAATGCGCAAAACATGTATCCTAGGCAGCAGCCATTCCCGCCTCAGCAGCAGCAACCCCGCTCGTTATACCAGCCGCTGCACCAAGCTGCCAACCACCCTCCAAAGCGGGTCGACCCTTTGGAGGCGTTGAAAGAGGAGCTGCAAGAATCAATGAGGAAGTCTACACAAGATAGCTTGCAGATAATGAAGGCGATGGCTGATCAGATTCAGACCATACAAAATACGTAGAACCAACTGTTGCAGGAGCATAGGACTCAGGGAGCCTTGCCCTCCCAACCCGTCCCAAATCCTCGATATGTGCAGAACCAGGGCGCCCCGCCTAGGTTTCAGGCACCGCAGGGACAGGCACACGCCATACTACAAGCGCCTCCTGCACCACCCGGTTACGCACAAGGCTAGCCGCCTTTGCAGAATCCCGCATATTCTGCCCCATCCGCTCCCCCACCACCTCATGGACAGCAAGCCGGTGCACACGCTGTCTCATTGCGGAGCGGAAGGAAGACATTCGACCCACCACCTAGGCAGGCAGGTTCTGATTTTTCCCACCCTTCACCGCAAGCAGATTCAACTCCCTCAGCATCTCAGGAGCCACTTGTGGTAGATAAGGGTAAGAGGCCACTTAACCCTGAGATACCTGTCCCGTTTCCTGAGGCTCTGACACGAAATATAGTACGGAAAAAGGACACGCGGAATTTCGAGGACCTGAAAGCGATGTTTAAAGAAGTACATATTTAGGTCCCCCTCCTCGAGGCTATCGACCATATTCCCGCTGTCACTAGGTTCTTCAAGGACTACTGTACCCCGAAGCGACAGCCGAGAGTTGGACGACAGGCGATACTGTCAAAAGAAGCTAGTGCCGTGATTCTAGCTGACCTACCGCCAAAGAAGAAAGACCCTGGCACCCCACTCATATCTTGCTTTTTGTAGGATTCTCCATTTGATCGGGCCCTTCTAGATTTGGGTTCGTCCATCAACTTGACTCCCACAGCCGTATTTGATCGATTTCGATTTGGGGAGTTGAAACCCACCTCGGTTACAATTCAGCTAGCTGACAGATCAGTCAAAACACCGAGGGGGGTGGTTGAGAACGTGATCGTAAAAGTCCGCGGGTTCTGCTTTCCCGCAGATTTTTTCGTTCTCGATATGGAAGTTCCTCCTAATCTCCGAGATGCACCAATTATTTTGGGTCGCCCATTTCTAGCGACAGCCCGAGCGAACATCGATTGTGCATCCGGGTGTATGGAGATTGCCCTAGGCAATGAGCGACTTCGGCTAGACATATTCAGGGCAACAAAGAACTTCGTTTGTGATCGAATAGAGGAGGATGGTGAAGATGAAGATTCGGCATACTGTGGTAACATTGGGCTCCTTTGTGATGACCCAATGTCTCATTCGTCTACACTATCAGGGTTCTCAGACCTCGATCCACACAGGATTGAAACCACTGCATTACACATATCTCCCTAAGGATCTGACTGTTTGGGGTGCGCTTCTGACCACAGCACCCTTGAATCTAGCTATCTTGATCCATATATTACTGAATCACCCCTGTTATTGCAGGAAGACGTGACTATAGCAAACGGGTTTCCCGTTAACGCAGTCACAACCGATTTCACAGGGAGCGACTTAGTGGGAATTCACGTGCACACGGATCAATAGATTCCCACCTTCGAGTTTGCTCCTCCCACAGCCATTTTTGACTTAGACCCACCCATGATCAAATTGAAGCCCGTACCCACTCCACACTTTCTTATAGCTAGACTTTTTGGAGTAGGGTTGCACAATCAGCTGGTTCACATCTCCAGACCACTGATTCTGGGAGCATACGAGCATATCTTTCTCTTAATCTTAGCCGGCTCCTATGCTAGAAATGACACATCAGATTGAGTTTTCACCCAGCTGGAGGCGTTAAACTTAGCACATATAGATACCATTCACCCCACATTCCACTATCATTTATATATAGCCATTTTTATACATAGCATATTTTTGTTTTAGCATATTTCCCTTTTATATTGCATATTAACAAGTTGGCCGGTGCTGAATATAATTTCAGGAGCAATTACAGGTGATTTCTACCCATTCTCTCCCTCCAGCATTTATTTTCTTTTACATTCATGCATGAGGACATGCAAGAACTTAGGCAAGGGGGGGTAGATACAAAAAAACTAAAAAAAAAAAAATTGTGCCAACACTTAGGAAAACCTTGAAGCTGCATGCAAAACGTACTTTAGGACCTTAAATAAAAGAACAATCGACTCCACCTCCAATGCTCGCATTGGAGCTAGAAATCGTTCGCAACAACCAATTCCGACTCACCCGCTCACCTTTTGTTCTAAATTTAGGGTCAAGCTGATTGTAACCCGATACGGGAAATTCATGAAGTACAAATTATACGAGGTTAAATGTCTATAACATATATACATATTGCATTCATGAATAAGATTATTTTATTAAGAGAATGCATTAGGTATTTTTATCCTTTAGTTGATTCCTATAATCTGGAATCCAGTACAACTTTTCACACACACGTAGAATTTGCAATGGATTCACAGTGAAGGCTGATAAACATCTTCAGTCTGTCGAGAAGAAGCAGTGCTTCTTTTCCTGAACCCTTGGACAATGTTTTGGGAGTCAGGCAGATTTTCCTCCAAAAATCCAACAAATAGTGTGAGAGAGTAGAGTATACTGGTGCTCTAAGATTAGTGCAAGGAATCTGGAATCCTAGATAATTAGGTGATGATACTCTGAGATTAGACATAGTTTTCGCTCTCGGTTCCCGCGTATACATTTTTGTGCGAAATTGTGAGAGCCACCGAATAAGGCAAATACGCGGAGAGCGAGTTTTCATAAAACTAGGGCTAAGGTGAATGGTTACGACCATTCTTTACGGAATCCTCGGCTGAAGGAGGGTATTGATGTCATGGTCAGAAATACACTGTCCTATCCGTCTCTCCCGGTGCCGTGAGTAGGCACTTCCACCAAATAAGCCACCCAATGTCTCTTGAGTACCACCAATCCCCAATAATGCCTCCTTAATAAAGTTCATGGATGTATGCCAGTTGTGTTATGCTGAAAAAAAAAAAAAGAGAAAAAGAAAAAGAAAAAGAAAAAGAATGATGAAAAGAAAGAAAAACTGAAAAAAAAAATTTATTAGAAAAAGAAGAAAAAGCAAAGAAAAGAATGAATATTTAGTGTTTATTTCATCGAGGCAATACCACCAAATAAAATTGAGCTCCACCAAATATGGCCTTAACCTATTTTTCTTGTGTTTCTGACTGCCCAAATACTGGCTGAGGAATCCCGACTTAGTGTTAGGGTTATAAGAACTCAATTAAAGTGTTAATGCTTAGTGAGACCACCAAATACAGAACATATTTGTGAATCTGGTGAGGTTGTGAGCTCTAAGAAAAAGAAAGAAAAAGAGCAAGAGAGAATGAATACAAAGGAATCAAAAGGGAGCATAGTTTTTCTCGTCTTTCTCTGAGCTGAGTTACTTAGTAATTCGGGAATCTGGATTCTGTAGTACTAGTCTCTATGTAGCACCATGTGAGAATGAGCCACCAAATATATAATCCTTTCCCTCAAAGATTCTCTATCTAAGCCCAAATCCGGGGTGAAATTCATAGAATATCTTGAATACCCCGAGGGAAGAAATCCGCCTATCCCGCTAGAATTTTTATTAGGGGTCAAGTACAGGCTTTAGAGGTGTATTAGTTTTCACTCGAATCCGTTGCAAAAGCTACATAGCTGCACCTCCACGATTGTCTGGATTTCTAGAGCATAGGATGAAAACAAAAGTGAGAAAAATCTCTATGCAAACACTTGATAAAATAACCAGTCCCTTAGGGACCCTTACTGTAAATAATTTAGTCTTGCATTTGCTAGGGACTAGCAAGATTTAGGCATGGGGCTATGATTGCGCAGCAATCATAGGTCTTAATTAACCTAAATTAGGCTAGGACTTAGCATAAGTTAGGGTTATCCATGCATGCATACGCATTATCTGCATCTTTATTGCTTTTCTTTAGCTATGCATAAAATAATGTTATAATGTGCTGATTAAGTGCATTATGTTGATTACAGGGAATAAGCTGATCTGGAGCTGGATATGAAGCTGGATCAGGAATAACGGGAGTTGTAGCAGAGCTGGAGCAGAAGGCCTAGTTTAGATATAGGAATAATAATGTAAGGGGGTTAAAGGTTTTCTATTCTATTAAGTAGAAATAAAGCAGTAAAATGTGAAGAGCTTAGGTCCATCCTAGCCCTAGGATAGCCTAGAGACTTCCCCAAGCCTTAGCCACCCTTAGATTAGGTCACAACACCCTAGGAAGCCCTAAAACCCTAGTTCCAACCCTTCTCTGGATGTCCAGAGAAGTTTTAAGACGTCCAGGACCCTTAGCCAACTCCCGCACACTTCAAACCTACTTCTACAATGTTATTGGACGTCCAGACACTTTGTCAGACGTCCAATTTCTGCAGAATACCCAAAACAGAACCCGAAATCCTTCCTGACTCTGATTAGACGTCCAGACAAAAAGTCTGGACTTCTGATTTTTGAGTATAAGACGTCTTATTATATAATTAGACGTCTGATACTGCTCTCCAATTCCTATTTTGAGATTTAAGCCTTGATCTTGGATCTCTAGGTCCCTAAACCCAATTCCAACCCCATAGGAACCTAAATTAAGGTGACCTAACCCTAGTACATCACCTCTAGACCTCCATAAGGACCTAATTAGGTCCTCACTAAACCTAATTGACTTGGATCTTAGTCAATTCCATCAGCCTATTCAATTGGACTCATTGAGTCCAATTGAGCCCTGATCTCAGCACACACTGTCCAAATGGACTCAGTGAGAGTCCAATTGACATAGACCTGACTTAATTGAGTTGTTTTACTCTCAATTAAGTTTCCACACACCCAATTAAACTTGTATTAAATTTAATTGCACTTTACCTTAGTGAATTAGGGTTTATAACCCTAATTTGAGACCTACCTTGACCTAAACCCACTAGAACCCAACCTAATCAACCTAGCCACCTAAGTTTCGACCCACACACACCCACACACACCCACACACACCATCCACACGAAAATATCTAGCCTAGAGTTCTCTAGAACTCTCTACCATGTGTGGTTGCTTGGTTGCCAAAAATAGCAACCAAGAGCCATTCAATTTTTAGATCCACATTTGGTGGATCTAAAAACCACCATCCACCCTCTCTCTCTCACTCTCCCACGAGCTCCCACCATAGGCCTCTCTAGAGAATTCCATAATTCTCTAGAGAGCTTCCCTTAGGTCTATAAAAAGACCCCTTGGGTGGCCATTGGCACCCATTCACTCCCTTGGCAATTACTCTCCATTGGTGCCATTCACGCCACCTCCATTTAACCACTCACTCCACCTCCACGAGCTCACTACCACCACCATGGAGGACACCATGCCGGGATGCTGGATCAACCCTACCTCTCTCCAAGGGTCGGCCTAAGCTACATTGGCCGCCCCTCATTCTCTTCTCAACCACTCCAAGGCCATCGGGGACCACCCCTGAATGCCCTCTACTCTTTTAGCTCTAGATCATGCTTTTCATAAGTTTTACTGCTTTCATTTACTGCTTAGTAGAGTAGTTTCTCTTCTCCCCTAATGATGCATGCGAAATCCCCCCGTCGATTCTTGTATGCAAACGTTTTCTGGTAGCTAGGTTTAATTTAAAGCATTCCTGTATAAGCTTTCCTCTAGATTTCCTGTACAAACAACTCTCCCCCAATGAATGAATGAAAAATGCATATATATATATATATATATATATATATATATATATATATATATATATATATATATCTTTATGTGTTTGAAATCACCATGAGCTGAATGATTATTTTATTTGCATGATTTAAGTGCCTGTTCTTTAACCGCCTATATATTGCGCACAAGAATATTAAGTAGAGCGGCTTTAAGATCAATTTCAAAAATAGAAACACGCCTCCCAGAGACGAACGACCGGGACTCAAGTCTCGTTATTTTACAAAACAATATTTTTGACGAACGTTTTGCGCGACTATACTACGACTTTCGACGACTTTCAAATGCACGAAAGCGGCTCTCTGTCAGGAGCCCAAGAGCATTAGAGAGCTGAAAGCACCATTCTTGGAGGTCTAGGATAATATGGTCTAAAACATTTATGTAGGAGGCATTATATAGGAGAAATTTTATTTGACTCGCTAGATTGATTTTCATTCATTTTGAGCCCAAATACATTACCTAAGGCTAATAAAACTCACTAAAAGCCCTAATTCCTCCTTAATTACACCCCACTCTTAGCCTTAACACATATTTAGCAATCATATCACCCTTGGATGTCCATTTTAACCCTTTCCCAAGTCACTCACACATTCAAGAACTTGCGTTCTCTTTCTTTCCATGATTTTAGCCGATTAAGAGATAAATCCTAACTCTAATTCCAAAATTTGTGACCGCTTGACACACTTTTAATATTTTCACCATAACTTTCTCATTTGGAGTCCAAATTAAGTGATTCAAGTTGAGTTTGAAAGATGATCTTAAGAAATACTTCTTTTTATGTACAAATTGATATCCATAATAGAAAAGAGCTGAAAATATGAGACAAGTTGTGGCTACCCTCTAAGGTTGTTGCAAAAGCCTTTATAAATATAAGGAATTTTTATGTAATGCCTTTCAAATCTTTCAAAATTACTTAATTATTTGCCATTGACTTTACTTATTATCGATTTTGCCATTGAAAAGGTCACATTGCTTTCGAATTTGCCATTCCGTTCGTCATAGTTGTTAAACCTAACAATTTTGGATTGAAATGTAATGAAAATTTGTTATTTGGTCCTTTAAATTTATTTATTTATATTTTCATCCCCTCTCTTTCTTCCTCCTCCCCACTCAACCACCCTTCCTCCCAACCTCTGACACCTCCTCCACCCCTTCTCTCTAACCACCTCCTCTTACGACCTCCTCCCCACACCTGATCCATCATCTGCCATGTCGATGTTGAGGTCCTCCCACCCACCTCAACCTACCACGTCGACCTTGGCCTCCCTACATCAACCCACCATGCGGCCACCACCATCTAGTTGCACCAACCCTGGCACAGTGGATGGGAGAAAGATGGCAAGGGTGGCAAAGGGGGACGTGAGGGAGGGATCGATGGTGGCTATTGCCATGTGAAGAGAGGAAAAAAAAGGAAGAACAAGGGAAGAATAGAGGAAAGAAAGGGAAGAAGAAGAGGAGTTGAGATCAAAATTGGCAACATATGTGCAACAATTGTAAGAGCTATGTTATCTCGCTAAAGTCAGATTTAAAAAACTAGCGTTGTAGAATAGGTGACTAAAGTGAAGTTAACACTTAAATTTTTAATCTGAAAACAACAGTATTCCGAGGTTGTCTCTAGAAGCAAAAATGAAGCATGAATACCACTATTAAGATTTCAAGAAAATTTTAGCTAGATTCAAGAACTAGATTGCATGAACTTGATTTTCTAATTACAAATCTAGTTTAAAAATGTATACAACAACCACACAACGTCGACACTTCAATTAAAAAGATTATATCTCAATTATTCAATGCTAAAGTCACTTAACCAAATATTGATGAGAGTTAGGTGCTAAATAATCGATATCACGAATAATAATGTAATATGCCACAAGATATTTAATAATAAAATTGATTCCCTAATAAATCAAACTGATTTACAAATTAATCCTTGGAAATAAGCCTTTTCTTGCATTGTCATCCCTACTGTTGAATCGGAAAATCTATGCAAAAAGGTTGAGTTTTGAAAAAATTCGTCGTTGTAGTGCGATTTGCAAGGAAATCTGTTAACAAATAAATTTTACCGGAAGTTGAAAAGAATTCCGAGTCGAACACAGGGAGGCTACGCCAATTTGAAATCCATGATTATATTTATTTGTAATTTTGGTTTTAAGACGGAATAATTACAATGAATCGATACTATACTAAAAAAAGAGAGAGAACAAAACACTTTTATAAAAAGGATAATGTTTTTACAACTAGAAAGCAGGAAATATTACAACTAGAAAGCAGTGAAATCTACTCTAGAAAGCCGTAAAGAGAAGAGAGGTGAGAAATTATCCTCCTTGTCAGCTGCTTGGAGGATGAGTCGGAACGGGCAACGTCTGGAAGATGGAGAGCGGAGACGGAAGATGGAGAACAAAGCAGGAAGAATTGGGGGCAAGGTAGGACGTCGTCGTTGCGATATCCACTTCCAAAATGGGGGTGAGAAGACGACCACGGGAGCTCCACGAACAGGATGAGAAGTGGACAAAATTTTGCTTTTAACTCTAAAGGAGCATCCCGAGTTTGGGACAAGCTTCTTTAGAGCTTTGGAGAGGGAGAGAGGTAAAGGAAGCGATCAATGAAATGCGGGGGCCATAGGCCTTTATATAGGTGTAGAGGTTGGGGGCAAATAGGTCATTTTAACCACAAAACATTAATGTAGGTATCTTTAGTAACGGATTTAAGCATCACTAAAGACCTTGAACGTGGTCATAGCTCGCACGCACACACCGCCCCCTCCTCTTCCTTTGTTTCAACGCACAATCACGTCCGCGCAATATCAATCTCTGGTTGTGAGCAAGTGCTTCTGCATAAGATCGAGCGTTAACAGCGTGTTGGATCGCGCGTGAAGGATCTGTGCGCATTGGTTGCGGCACTCGCTGCTCCTTCCTCCATCCATAATGCATCCAACGGCCAAAATCGGCCACGCCTTACGCTGCACTAAGTTAAGGTGCGCGGTGAGCTTCAAACCCGCACCCTCATCTCGCACGTGGAGCGGTCAACCAATGTGCCATGGTCGAGACTTTGTCGCATTTCCAACCGAGGTGCGCACGCTCATGGCTATTGGATTAGGATCCAACGGCCCAGATCTAATCGTGCGTGTGAGGAGAGAGAAAAGGTGTGGCTGGTCCTCGCCATTTTAGCTGGGTCAGTTTGGGCAGCCAAGATGGCACCACATGGCTCCATCTTGGTCGTCCATCTTCACATGCTTGTAGGTGGTGCCACGGATGTTGGATTTGATCGATTTTCACGACGTTGGGCTGCGATCGTCGATCCAAACCCATCCATGCAGTTGGATTTTTCATTTGAAGTGCGGATTTATACCATCTTGGCCCTTGACCTCTGACCTTTCTCGAATTGTATTTGATGCCACGAAAGTCCGATCAGGGCGATCTTGGAGTTGTTGAACTCCAATCGTCGCCCTGATCAGATCCGTATGGTTGGATCTTCAATCCGAGGCCCTAATTAAATGTTGCTTGTCCCTGACCACCAAAAAGTGTAAATTACTATATAATTTGTACACTTTGACCTAAATGCATGATGATGCATGTTATGCAATATTTACAATGCATGATGCTTCTACGATATTAAGAACATACATAAATAAACATTTTAGGCTATTCACATCCATACACATCACACCCCCATGCCTATCTTTTGCTAGTCCCTAGCAAAAACTATATGCTATTTATAAAAGAATTAGGATTGGATTTCTTGGGCAAAAGTCATTCTTCAACACTAAGAAATTTTCCTAAAGATCTGAACTACAAAGACACAACAGCACCCAGGTGTTTTCCAAAATGCAGACCACCTCAAGCCCTCACCTTATTCAAAGAAGGATCTTTTTCTTCTTTTCTTCTTTTTTTTTTTTTGGATTTTTGAGTTTAGGATTTTAGAGTAGCTTTTTACGGCCACTCAACCTACTCGAGACTTGAAGAGAACCCAAAGTTCTAAGCATCTTTATGTGTGAAATATGATAGACTCACTGATCGGTGAATAGAACAGACTTCAGGTTTCTACGCCCCTAGGTGACTGTAAAATGGAATTCTGCCTAAAGGTGTATCTATCCGACTGGTAGCTTTCTCCCTACTTTTATTTTTATGGGGTCAACACAAGGGCGAACCCAATGTATATCACCCCGAGCTTATTTTACTTCTTCGCTTCTTCCTAAGTGTTTAGGAATTATACGTGCATTTCTTAAGTTGGAATCTAGACAACCTATCAATGGGCTGTTACCCACAATAACTTGCCAGCCATACTCATGTGGTGAAGTGTAGTGTTAACGCGTCTTGATCGTGTTTTAACAGTTAGTTACGTCATAGTATAGGTGACCAAGCGTTGTCAACAAATAAAAATTTATTACTTGAAAACCTAAGTATCCGAGGTCGAACACAGGGAGCAATTGGAATTTATTACTAATCTCAAGAATGCAATTGAACACTTAATTACTCAAAACTTAATTCAAAATATATATGCATGAGCTTAAAAGTTAATTGTGGCAAAAATAAGGAATTTAGACGTCTGATCATGGGATTAGACGTCTTAAAAAGATGTTTTCTCCTATCTTGTTCTTGTTCTTCTTCTTCTGACTTCTGATTTTCTTCCTTCCTTCTTCATGCTTCTTCTTCCTTATTTCTTCTTTTCAGTTCTCTTGCCTTGCCTCTTTCTTCTTATTTTCCTCTGTCTTCTGCCTTGCCTCTCTTCTGCAGTTTCTTTCTCCTTTTCTCTGCGGGTCTTCTTCTTCCTTCCTTGGCTCTGCTTTCTCTTCTTCTACTTGTCTTTCCCTTTCTTTATTTCTTCTTCAGTTCCTCTTCTCTTTGGCTTTGCTTCTTCCCTCTGCCTTGACTTTCTTTTTCCTCTGTGGAGCCTCCTTCCTTCTTCTTCTTCTTCTTCGCTTGTGGTGGCTAAGTCCCTGCTTCCTTCTTCAGTTCCTTCCCTACACAAACTGAAGAGAGCAAAACCTACCCTTCTACCCACACCTGCATCTCTCTCTGTATATCACTCTTCATCACGCTCTCCTAGAGCCGGGTAATCGGGTCGGGTCGCGCACCCGGGTCCAGGCGCACCAGCGTGGGTGTGGTGCACGAGGAGTGCTCAGGAGGGTATCAGGTCGGGTCACCAGGTCTGCGTGATGAGCTCATGAACGAGGCACGTGTATAGGTGAGGGACCTCACCCCATGTGTTCTCGAGGCGAATAGAGAATATCACAAAATCAATATAAAGTACTCACGCGCCTCACGACTTACCGAGGTGGTACTAATGCTCCACCGCTCTTTCTCGCACACCCGCAGCAGACCGTTCCTCCAATTGCAGCAACTATAGGTCCCACGGCACCACTTGCTGGAACAACTAGATGCGCAAGACCTCCCCGAGTTTGCTGGACCTGGAATCCTGGAGCACTATAGCCTGGAACGAGTGTGCAACCTCCTCGAGTCACCGCTAATGGCGGCTGGAGCTCGAACCCTACCTGACACAAAAGGGCCTTGCAGCTCAATCAGACCACAGGAGCACCTTCGCCGTGTCACGGTGAAGGTGGGGTAGTAGGTTGATAACACCACGCAAGGGGGTAGTAATTAGGTTGAATATGGCCCATCTTTAGAATAAAAGGCACAACATAAAATAGAATAGGAGCATTGCATGCATCAAGTACCAAGATTGCTTATAAACTGCATTAATGGCCATTTGTGTAAAGCATGTGTCAAAGCAGGCCTCAGATGAGCAATCGGACTGCACGGATAGATTCAGAACGACGAACTGAGTCCAACGGACTCAAGATCAGCCAAATCCGACATCCGGAGCTCCCACAATGGGCCCAAGAAATTCTGACCGTTGATTTGGAGATCAACGGCCCAAAAAGCGCCATGTCGCCGACGGAGCCTCCTCCACCGCCGTGGCTGCCTCGTCGCTCTCCACTCTCTCTCTACCTCTCTCTCTCTCTTTTAAGCTTTCATTTACTTTTGTTGAAGCATGTATTTAATGTTGTAAACCATGAACTTGTGAATGCATGTTTAATGAAATTATTTTCCGTTTAGTCGCCATTTTAATTTCTGTTTAAAGTGCATGATCAAAACCAAGAGCTTTCTAACCCTAAACTCTCTCTATCTCTCGCTTTTCAAAACCGTCTCTTTCGCAAGCAAAACTCCGCCTTTTTCGTGACAACAAGTGGTAAACAAAATCCGATTTCCACGCCTCCCTAAGACCGACACTCGGACTCACCTCCGTTTACTTCTTTTAAAATCGACGTATCAAGTGCAACTATAACGACACCTCTTAACACACATGCACGAGACCACGTCAGTTTTTGGCGCCGTTGCCAGGGAGGCAACGGATTTGTTTTATCACCTCCATTCCACATTCATTCTCACATCGTCTAATGCCCTATTTTCCTTTTTACTTGACGATTGCAGGAATTCGGTGCATGGACGGTGAAGCGACGCATTCCACGACGGTAGCAAGGGAGTAGGCACCTCGAGGACCGAAAGTGAGTACCCTCTCGCTCATTGTTTGCTTGCGTGAAAAAGCTAAAAAAAATCATAAAAAATTGAAAAAAATTGACGTGGTGAATGATTGCTTGACCGACATTCTTAACACATCACCCTACAAAAAAATGTACACTCTAATATGCTGAATAAATTCTTGGAGTGTTCTTTTCTTTTTCTCTTGAGTGGTGTTTGCGAAGCCACCGTGAGTTGACCTGGGCCGCACCACTCAACCCTAAAACTGACTCATCTAATAGAAGCTGCACGATTATCAGGATGAGTACACTAGGGTTTTAGAGCCTCTACAAAATAAAAGGAAATCTACTTTCACCAAGTTGTGTGCAAAACTTGACGTGCCCACTGAAACTTGTTTGAAAACATTAAGACACGTCAACCCTAAAAAGTACTCAAGTAAGGATGAAACACTAAAAGACACTATATCTTAACAAATCCTTGCTTGAAAATCATGTTTTGCTAGAAGCACACACTTTGAAAGTGGAAAATTAAGAGGCACCACCCCAATCAACGCCTCATCACATCACCCTAAGCACAAGCACTATCCTAGCCCTTTAAAACTGAGTAGACGTGCCCTAGGCAGGACTGTGTTAAGTCTCAAAAGGTGAGGTTTTGTCTGCTAGGCACTTGGCTTTCATTCCCTTGGTAGAATCTGGTGACTAGGCTGCAGGGCAGTGTCAAACGACCGTAGTTGTGGGGTCTATGGAACTGGAGGCGCAAGCCAAAGGAAGAACCTTCCCTGCAATCCCCTCGTAATCAACCTGGCCAGATTAGCCTTGAGAAGGGGAGTCCAGTGCTTACGGACTTAATCACCCTTTGTGAGATTTCTAGGTCTCCTAAGGAATACACCATAAGGATTAAGCTTGCGTGCTTGATTGAAACACATTTCTCGCATCTGTCACCCTCTGCATCCCCTCCTGTTCTTCTCTAGTGTATGCACGGGAGGCACTCACTGCATCCCGAATTGTGTGTTTTGGGGCAAGAATCTAGGCGACGTAATTCTGTTGAAAACATGGCTGAACCTAGGGTAGATGAGGCTGAAGATCAACCCCCACCAAATGCTATGGCTATCATCCAGGCTCAAATCAATGCTAACCATCGGCTTCAGCAACAACAAATCCACACCATCATGCAAGCCATACAACGGTTACAGAACCCACAAGAACAACCACCACCTTTCAATGACATACCAGGACAACCACCACTTAATTTACCGCCATTTCAGGACCAGCCAAGACCCCTCCGTGATTTCTATAACCCTTCTGCCATTAGAGTCGAGCCACACCTTAGGATCCCCGAAGGGGGAGACGATTTTGAGCTAAAACCTAATGTATTAAGTCTAATCCAGAGCCACTTTCATGGAAGCTCAAATGAAGACCCCTTTCAGCACTTAGAAGATCTCGACCGCATAGCAAGAACAGTAAAACCTAGGAACATTAGCCTTGACATTGTTCTAATCAAGATGTTCCCTTTCTCATTAAGAGACAAGGCTTCTCATTGGCTTAGAACCCTAGGTAGACCCTTCACCACCTGGGAGGGACTGAGGCATGCATTTTTAAAGAAATTCTTCCCCATAGGAAAGACCAATGCCCTCAGAAGAGCTATCACTACCTTCACACTCCAGGGTGGGGAACAATTTCATGAGGCATGGGAAAGATTCAATGAACTTTTGAGGAAATGCCCACACCACGAAGTTCCAAGGTGGAAATTGGCCCAGATCTTCTACCACGGTCTGGACAGCAACCTACGGAACTTCGTCAATGCCTCATGCGGAAGAAACTTCCTAAACAAAGACGAGGAGAGCGCGTTTGAGCTCTTTGAGTCTATGAGCGAGAATTCGCTCAACAATGCCTCCATGAACCAGTTTAACAGGTCCAGTCAACCCCGTGGCGGGATTTATGAGGTGCAAGCAAATTCTGGAATGGTTGACATGGACATCATTGCCAAAAAGTTGGATCGAGTGGAATTGGTGGACAAGAAGATTGATGAGCTTTAAAACCAGACCAGGAACCCCTTGCAGACTTTCTCCCTAGCAAAGGGAGCACATAATGTCGACCTAGTCCAACCCTTCACCCAATCGAACTTGGAACAACCCCTGACCACGTTCCAGGGAGGGACCTTTGCTCCCTCGACCCTTGATTACTCCCTTCCTTCATCAACATCGGCTATTCTAGAAGATGTGCAAGCCGTCCAAGGATATGCAAAACCTGACCCTTTCTCCAACACTTACAACACCGGCTGGCGTAATCACCCCAACTTTGGTTGGACAAACCAGAAACCACCGCAATTCCAAAACCAGCCCAGGCCAAACCAACAGCCACACTTGCCCCCCTATCAGCAAGGACCACCAATTAGACCCCAATATAACCAGAATAGGGCAGCCCCTCCCCCACAAAATCAAATGGACACCCTAATAAAGATGATGGCTGACATGAACCAAAAACATCAGGAAGAAATTGCCTTGGTAAAGGGACAGTTAAGCCAACTCTTGGACTGTAAACAGCAAGGATCTCTACCTTCCCAACCGCAACCGAACCCGTGAAACATAATTAACAGAGGCCCCAATTCGCAAGGGTTCCAAGGCAACCCCGGGCATTCTCGTATGGTCCAGCCGGCCCCACAAACACCTCCTGGGTTTGGCGCTTCTTCATCTCGTCTTCTCATGAATCACCCCATGGCCCCAATGCTTCTGCGAATGCGGTGACCTTGAGAAGCGGCACCAAAACCCAGGATCCCAAATGGCTGACTCTCCCCGAGACTTTACCTGCTGAGATACCCGACTTAGAAGAAGCACCAACCAAGGACCCAGACATGGAACCAATTCAGACACCCTATCCTGAGGCCTTGGAAATAATCAAGAGAAAAAAGAATACTGTGGAAACTGAGGAGCTGATGGAAATTTTTAAACAAGTACTGATTAATATTCCGCTTCTAGAAGCTGTCAAACACATCCCCGCCTACGCCAAGTTCTTAAAGGATGCCTGTACTCCCAAGCGTAAGCCGAGACCTCAAGCACCTAGGAAGGTTGTACTCTTTGAGCAAGCCAGTTCCGTGATATCAAGCAACCTTCCACTCAAAAGAACTGACCTAGGAGCGCCCCTGATTTCCTGCAACATCGGGGACATGGCATTTGATAGAGCACTCCTGGACCTAGGTGCTTCTATGAACCTAATTCCCACAACCTTGTACCACCAATTTGGTTTTGGGGAGCTGGCACCAACCCCTGTCACCATCCAGCTGGCGGATAGATCAGTGAAAACCCCGAAGGAGGTTGTCGAGGACGTGATTGTACGGGTCAAGGACTTCTATTTCCCAGTCAACTTCTTGGTGCTCGACATGGGCATCCCTGAAAAATTACAGAACGCACCCATAATCTTAGGCAGACCTTTCTTAGCTACGGCTAAAGCAAGCATCGATTGCGACACGGGATGTATGGAAATCGCCTTCGGAGACAGGAAAATGCAATTGGATATCTTCTGGGCAACAAAGTCTTTTGATTGTGATTACATTGAGGAACATGATCCCGTGGAAACTTTAATCGAGGAATGCCTTACCCTCAGTTCTGTCTCAGACCACCGAACCCGTAGTTCTGACCCGTCACCATCATTACCTGTGGACCTCTATAAGGCTGAGTATCATCACATGACACCATTTGAAGAAATCGATGTTGATCAACTACCGCCCTTTCCATTCCCATCGACTGTGGTCCCACCCGCACCTGAACTTAAACCATTACCCGAGAATCTCAAGTACGTCTTCTTGGGACCTGACCAGACCTTCCCAGTGATTATTAATTCCCATCTAACCAAGGATCAGGAACTAAGGTTGACTGCAACTCTTTCAGAACATCGAGCCGCCATTGGTTGGACCATCTCGGATCTAAGAGGAATTAGCCCCACCTATTGCACCCACAAGATTTACCTGGAAGACGGGGCCTGACCTTCCCGCCAGATGCAGAGACGGTTAAACCCTAACATGCGGGAGGTCGTTAAAAAAGAAATTATCAAGTGGCTCGACGCCGACATCATCTACCCTATCTCTGATAGCCCCTGGGTAAGCCCCACTCAAGTGGTTCCAAAGAAGGCTGGGCTTACCGTTGTCACTAATGATCATGGCGAATCCATCCCCACTCTCACCACCACCGCATGGCGGGTGTGTATTGATTATAGGAAGCTTAATGAAGCCACTAAGAAGGACCACTTCCCCTTGCCATTCATTGACCAAATCTTTGAAAGATTGGCAGGGCAGAAGTATTTTTGCTTCCTGGATGGATATTCAGGATATAACCAAGTCGCAATTTCTCTAGAAGATCAGGGAAAGACCACATTCACTTGCCCGTATGGCACGTTTGCATTCCGTCGAATGCCGTTCGGGTTATGCAACGCACCTGCGACCTTCCAGCATTGCATGCTAGCCATTTTTTCAGAAATGGTGGGTGAATACTTGGAGGTCTTTATGAATGATTTCTCTGTATTCGGGAATTCATTCGACCATTGTTTGAGCAACTTGGAGAAAATCCTGAAATGATGTATCGAGGTTAACTTGGTGTTAAGTTGGGAAAAGAGCCATTTTATGGTTCAAGAAGGAATTATCCTCGGACACATCGTTTCGCATAGGGGCATCGAGGTAGATCGAGCTAAGGTTGATTTAATTTCCAAACTTCCTCCACCTAGTTCGGTCTGACAGATTCGCTCTTTCCTAGGACATGTTGGCTTCTACCGAAGGTTCATCAAAGACTTTTCCAAACTTTCCAAACCCTTGACCGACCTTCTAGCCAACGACGCCACTTTCCACATGTCTCCTAATTGCATCCAGGCTTATCATACCCTCCTGGACTTAGTCTCCACCGCACCTGTACTTCATCCCCCAGACTGGTTCCAGGATTTTGAGATTATGTGTGACGCATCAGATTTTGCCAGAGGCGCTGTCCTGGGACAAAGGCAAGACAAGAAGCCCGTGGTGATCTACTACGCAAGCAAAACGTTGGACGAGGCCCAACGTAATTATACGGTCACAGAAAAAGAGTTGCTCGCTGTAGTCTTTGGACTGGAAAAATTTCGATCATACTTGCTGGGATCCCACGTGACTATCTACACTGACCATTCAGCCATCCGGCACCTGTTGGCCAAAAAGGACGCAAAACCCAGGCTCATCAGATGGATCCTGCTTTTGCAGGAATTTGACCTGGAAATCCGAGACAAGGCCAGATCGAAAAATGTGGTGGCTGACCACCTGTCAAGACTTCATCCAGACCACATTGGACCCTCCCTACCTCTATCTGATACCTTCCCTGATGAACACATCCTAGCCGTGCAAGATAAGAAAATGCCATGGTATGCTGACTATGTCAACTACCTGGTTATAGGACAAACCCCGCACAGCTGGTCCAGACAGCAACGGGACAGGTTCTTGGCTGAGGCCAAGCACTATTTCTGGGATGATCCCATGCTGTTTCCCTCTGTGCTGATCAGATCATCAGGAGGTGCCTCCCCGAAGACGAAGTTCAGAGTGTGCTTTCCTTTTGTCATGACCAAGCGTGTGGCGGCCATTTCTCTGGCAAGAAAACAGCTGCAAAAGTTTTGCAGTCTGGATTTTATTGGCCGTCCCTATTCAAGGATGTACACATCTTTGCCAAGACTTGCTCACGATGCCAAACACTAGGGACAATGACCAAAAAAGATATGATGCCCCTTCAGCCCATTTTGGTTGTCGAAATTTTTGACGTTTGGGGTATCGATTTTATGGGCCCCTTTCCACCATCCAACGGCTTCGAGTATATCCTGGTCTCGGTAGACTATGTTTCCAAATGGATTGAAGCCGTCGCCACCCGACGATGCGATCACAAGACTGTCATGGACTTTGTAAAGAAGAACATCTTTTCCCGGTTTGGAATACCCAAGGCCATGATCAGTGATGGTGGAAGCCATTTTATCCATTCCCAGTTCTGTGCCCTACTTAGAAAATACGGGGTAAACCACCGCATTGCCACCCCGTATCATTCACAAACAAGTAGGCAGACTGAGGTCTCAAACAGACAAATCAAGAACATTTTACAGAAGACTGTGAGACCTGACAGGAAACCGACTTGATGATGCCCTGTGGGCATACAGGACCGCTTTTAAGACCCCGATAGGCATGTCACCTTACCGCTTAGTCTTTGGAAAAGCTTGCCATCTCCTTGTCGAATTGGAACACCAGGCTTACTGGGCTGTTAAGCAATGTAACATGGATCCCCAGTTAGCTGGTGCGCAAAGGACTCTTCAATTATCTGAGCTTGAAGAAATTCGTCGGGATGCCTTTGACAATAGTCGGCTATATAAGGAGAAAATAAAAGCCGTCCAAGACTGACTCATTCATAGGAAAACCTTTGAGCCAAACCAACAAGTCTGGCTATTTGATGCACGCCTGAAACTCTTCCCAAGGAAACTTAGGTCCAAATGGACAGGACCATTTCGGGTGGTCAAACCCTATTCCAATGGGGCAGTCGAAATCGCCGATCTTAATACCAGGCACACCTTTACAGTCAATGGTCAAAGATTGAAGCATTTCCTGGCCCAGGTACCCCCTAAGGAAAGTGTCACCCTTGTTGAGGGCTAACACCAAGCACCACCCAGCTGGAGGCGTTAAACTCAGCGCTTCCTGGGAGGCAACCCAGCGGATTCAGACTGATCTGGTAGTTTACGTCACTCAGGTACTATCTTTTTGAACACTTCTGCATCCATGCATCTGCCAATGAGGACATTGTCTAACTTAAGCATGGGGGGGATGGTAAATTGCATAATCCTGAGCTTAATTAATCAGTCTGAATGAATAAATTAATTGATTAAAAAAAATTGAATTTAGGAAGAAAAACTTAGGCATTAGAAACTTGTCAATAGTGGAAAATAATACAAAAAGAACTTAAACACTTAGACTTTTCAGGCCTTCAGGCTTAATCAGCCCTGGTGTCCATTAAAATATGGATTTAGCGGCGAATCCTTGCAACTTTAAGCTATTCTAATCCACCTAATAAATAAGGTAATAAGTATACGACTTATCAACTCACCCTCTAACTCAGGAAAACTTTGAGTCTAAGCATCTACACACATTTTTGCACAGACTCACTTCTCGGAGATTTTGACAGAAATTGGGTAGCTAATGAACTCTCTAGGGTGGTATGGCTGGCAAGTTGTCGTGGGTAACAGCCCATTGGCAGGTTGTCTAGAATCGAGCCATAGGCCATTTCTTTTTCGTAGCCTCTAGGTACATTTGAGATTAGGGAAACCACCTACGAAAAAAAAAAGAAGAAAAGAAAATAAACCGCACTTCACCGCACAAGTATGGCTGGAAAGTGATCGTGGGTAACAGCCCATTGGTCGGTTGTCCAGCGCCCAGCTCAATAATTGCACAAAAAAGACCAAAACACCTAAGGACGAAGCGGGGAAGTAGTACAAGCCGGGGAGATATACACTGGAAAATCCTTGTGTTGACCCCAAGTAAAATGAACGTAGGGAGAAAGCTACCAATCGAACAAATACACCTTCAGGCAAAAATTTATTTTCTTTTCCGGTCACCTAGAGGCTTAAAAACTCGAAGTCTGTCTCAATTACCGTTAAGTGAGTCTATCACAACATTCACACCAAGATGCTTAGCACTTAGGGTTTTGACCGAGTTTTGGGTGGGTTGGGTAGCCGTAAAAAGTTACCAACCCACACTGAATTCCGAAAATTCTAAAAAGACATATATAGATATATACGTATACATATGTATAGTTATATATACAAAGCAAGGATTCGGGTAATTCGTATTTTGGAAGACACCCGGGCACTGCTTAGTCTTTGTATATTAAGATCTTCGTATATTTCCTCTTATTGACGAGTAACGAAGTGCCTAAGCAATTTCTTCTTGAATTCTCCAAAGAAATAAAGGCTAGAATAAACCTTGCTAGGGACTATCAAGGAGTAAACATGGGGGTATGATAACACCACGCAAGGGGGTAGTAATTAGGTTGAATATGGCCCATCTTTAGAATACAAGGCACAACATAAAGTAGAATAGGAGCATTGCATGCATCAAGCACCAAGATTGCTTATAAACTGCATTAATGGCCATTTGTGTAAAGCATGTGTCAAAGCAGGCCTCAGATGAGCAATCGGACTGCACAGAAGGATTCAGAACGATGAACTGAGTCCAACGGACTCAAGATCGACCAAATCCGACATCCGGAGCTCCCACAATGGGCCCAAGAAATTCTGACCGTTGATTTGGAGATCAACGGCCCAGAAAGCGCCACGTCGCCCCGGCCCCACCGCTCGCACGCCCTCAAGCCAACCAAGGACGAATCTCGGCCGTTGATCTTAGATCGAACGGCCGAGATCCGCGCGCTCGCCCGCGCTCGCCGCGACAAAGCGCGGGCGTGGCGCAATGGCTAGCGCGCACGCGCGCATCGCAGCGACGTGCGTTTGAATCGCGCGGAGAGGAAATCAAGCGCGAGCGAAGGGCGCGGCAAAATTGGGCTGCCCGATCAGCAGCGGGCGGCCAGGATCGCGCCACGCGGCGAGATGACAGCTCCCGAGCACCCACGCGCGCACGCATGCCGGGCGTAAACGCGCGCGCGCACACGCGCCTGAGGCGCTATCTCAGCGCAGGCGCGGGAGGATCTCAGCCGTCCGATCTTCGATCGGACGACGCTCGTTCAACGTCCACGGATCGCGCTTGGAGAGAGAGAGGGGCGGGCAGCTGACCGGCGGTAGGAGGGCTTCACCGATGTATCTGGAAGCGGTTTTAGCGACGTTCTGGATGTCGCTAAAGCACATTCTTCTTTTAGGAAGCCCTTAACTCTATTTAAACCCCCTTCTACCACCATTCAAAGGATACTCTCCCACTTGCAACTACTCCACTCCTCTTCTAGCTAGCTTTAGGCACTCTTGTAATCGCCGGAGACGACGAGCCGCCGACGGAGCCTCCTCCACCGCCGTGGCTGCCTCGTCACTCTCCACTCTCTCTCTACCTCTCTCTCTCTCTCTTTTAAGCTTTCATTTACTTTTGTTGAAGCATGTATTTAATGTTGTAAACCATGAACTTGTGAATGCATGTTTAATGAAATTATTTTTCGTTTAGTCGCCATTTTAATTTCTGTTTAAAGTGCATGATCAAAACCAAGAGCTTTCTAACCCTAAACTCTCTCTATCTCTCGCTTTTCAAAATTGTCTCTTTTGCAAGCAAAACTCCACCTTTTTCGTGACAACAAGTGGTAAACAAAATCCGATTTCCATGCCTCCCTAAGACCGATACTCGGACTCACCTCTGTTTACTTCTTTTAAAACCGACGTATCAAGTGCAACTATAACGACACCTCTTAACACACACGCATGAGACCACGTCATAGGTGGCAGGCCACGGGGTGGCTTAGGCATGCGTGCCTAGGTCGCTCTGTGGTCGGACAGATGGGTTTAGTCGGGGGGCGGTTGTGGCGGTGTAGCCAGCCTTTGGATGAATGGAGGATATTCAGTGGAGTATGGCGGATGTTATGCGGTGGTTGGCGAGACGTGTGGGGCTGCGGAGTGACAGGAGCGTCTCACCGGAGGGTGGCCTGAGATGAGGAAGATGGTGGTGGACAACGGCGGTCAAGGAGCATTTGGTGAAATGGGATGAGGGAAATGAAAGGGGGGATAGAGACGAACAGTTCTAACCTAACTAAGTGGACGAAGGGGGCAAGAGAGGGGCCGGCAGTACCTACTGTCACCGGAGAAGAAGGCGTCCAGTGGAGGAAGACGGCGGCGATGACGGAGCCAGGGAAGCACGCGCGGGTGCTATTCGATGCGGAGGAGGATGAGGAGGACAGCTCTACCACTGGTTTTATGGAAGAGCGACGAGGAAGAGGAGGGGGGCTCACTGGAGCTCGCTAGACCCCTTAGCCGGAGGAGAAGAAGAGGAAATCGAGGTGCGGCCGGAGTTGGGGATTAATTTATAGGCACTGGCAGGGACTCCTGTGCTTGGAAGAAAAGCTTCCAAGCGCAGGAATCCTCGCCGGAGATGGAAGTCTGTTAAGAGACCTAAATCTCTCGTGCATTCGCACGAGAGATTGGGTGCAAACCAGGGATCAGGATTGCGTTCAGATGGAAGGGAATTCCTTAGAGAATCTCCCTTCCAAATCTGGGAGGAGATCTCTGAGGAATCAGAGAGTATTCCCTCTCCATTCCTTGCCGGAGTAGTATTTCTCCCCAATAATGGTGGAGGGACCTGCTTGTAAGAGTGGTGAGGAAGTTAGGGGGGTTTACGCAATGGTTTTTAAAAGATAGGGACCAAAATGTAATTGGGTGTACTAATTTGCAAAGTAAGTCAAGATGACCTCCCCTTAGGTCCAAATTTTGGTACAAACATAATTTGGACCCAAGGAATCCAATGGTAAAGTTGGATTTTAGGTTTGACCACATTTTGCTAGATATTTTATGCAAAAACCCAAATTAGGTCAAATGATGAGCTAGGACCCTAATCTAGGTCAAACTAGGTTCAAAAGGCCAAATTGAATGTTCTAAATCCTAGGGGATATTTTTCCATGAATTTTATAGGGTTTACTTGATTTTTATCCTGATTGAAACCTTGTTGTATTAAGCGGGTCTGTTTTAGGGTTACAAGATGTCATTTAATTCCTAGATTGCACATGAACCCATTTCTGCTTGAATCAACCCACTTTTTATCTTATTTAGACCATTTGACCTATGTTTTGTCTCTGAGAAATCCCGTTTATGTAATGCAATGGTAAAATTACAGTTTTACCCTTTATTTCATGTTTTCTTCTCAGAACACTTATTCCTCCAATTAAGCCCTTCTCTAAGTTATGTAGGAGCTTTTATTCTCTTTATTAGGTCAAAATGAGCTAATTATGGCTCATGATGAGGCTCTCATCATGTAGCTTATTTCTTTTTTTCTTTTCTTCTCCTTTTCTGCTTTTTCTTTACTTTTTGGATTTTTTTTCTTTTCTTTTTATAAGTAGGTGACTTCCCTGATCTAAGATTTACCTAAAGGTAGCAGGAAAAGAATGGTCGTGTGATTGGGCTCTAGATAACCTACGAATGGGTTGTTACCTACGATAACTTGCCAGCCATACTACCCTAAAAGATTCATTAACTACCCAATTTTCGTTAAAACCACCGAAAAGCAAGTTAGTGCAAATAGTGTGTAGATGCTTAGACTTAAAATCCCCTCAAATCGGGTTGATAAGTCGTGTACTTATCACCCAAACTTATTTAACCAATTTGAAGTAAATTCAAAATGACAAGGACTCAATAAACAAATCCATATTTTAGTGAACACCTGGGCTGATTAAGCCCGAAGACCTGAAGGGTCTAAGTGTTTAGATTCTACTGTATTATTCCTTAAGGTTGAAAATTCCTAATGCCCAATTATTCTTTCCTAATTCAAATTTTTTTAATAAAGAGAAAAATAAGTAGAATTTACAAGAATTCCACAGAGCTGATAAAATGATTCAGAAATGAATCCACCCCCCCATGCCTAGCTGATGCAATGTCCTCATTGAAAATAAAATGCATGAGAAGCAAGGTAGAATGAAGAAAATATCACCTATATTCCATGATGCTTGGGTCAGCTCTGAGTCAGACTGTACAAGTGCTAAGTTTAATGCCATCAGCTAGGCGAAGTCCAACCAAAGAAGTCACATTAAGGTTAAAGCAACCTTATCAGAGATAGGTTCTGCAATAACACGGTCAACATAAGGTTTTAGACGTTGTCCGTTGACCTCAAAAGAATTACTCATCTTTTGATTAGAGATCTCAATGGCTCTATTGGGAAATATTTGATCGATGATAAACGGGCCATCCCACTTTGACCTAAGCTTGCCGGGAAAGTACTTAAGTCGAGAATCAAAGAGCCAAACCTTCTGGTTTGGCTCAAAGCTCTTGCAAGAAATCAGTTGGTCATGAAGAGCTTTGGTCTGATCCTTATAGATCTTGGCATTCTCGTACGCATCGTTTCTAAGCTCTTCCAACTCAGATAGTTGGAGCTTCCTGGTCTTTTCGGCTAAACTTAAATCAAAGTTGCATTTCATGATCGCCCAGAATGCCCGATGTTCAATCTCTACGGTTACATGGCATGCCTTTCCATACACCAGACAAAATAGTGACATGTCAATAGGCATTTTGTATGCCGTACGGTAGGCCCAAAGGGTGTCCTCAAGCTTTTGAGTCTAATCTTTTTAATTAGGCCTAACCAACTTCTGCAGGATATTCTTGATCTCTCGATTGGAGATCTCAACCTATCTGTTTGTCTGAGGGTGGTAAGGTGTGGAGATTCTATGATTTACCCCATATTTTGCTAGTAAACTACGAAACTGGACATTTATGAAGTGAGTACCACCATCACTGATGATAGCCCTCAGAATCCTGAACTGACTGAAGATGTTCTTTTGGAATCGATTACCACCTTGTGGTCATTGGTTCGGGTGGGAATAGCCTCAATCCACTTGGACACGTAATCAACAGCAACGAGAATGTACTTGTGTCCAAATGAAGAGAGGAAGGGTTCCATGAAATCGATGCCCCAAATGTCGAAGATTTCGACAAGAAGGATTGGGTTTAGAGGCATCATATCTCTTTTGGTTATGCTCCCAAGTGTCTGGCATCAGGAACACTACCTTAAGAATTCATAGGCATCCTTGAATAAAGACGGCCAATTGAATCCAGATTGAAGTATTTTTGCAGCCATCTTTTTCCCAGAGAAATGGCCACCACATGCAGATGCATGGCAGAACTCAAGTATGCCTTGAAACTCATTCTTCGGTACACATCGGCGAATAATCAGATCAAAGCCAATGCAATACAATTCAGGGTCATCCCAGAAGTAATATTTGGCTCCATATTTGAGTCTATCCCGTTGTTGCTTGGTCCAATCTGGGGGATTTGACCAACAACCAAATAATTTACTATGTCTGCAAACCAAGGGGTTTAGACACCTGAAACTGCCAGAATGGTCTTATCTGAAAAAGTATCAGTAATCAGAATATCTAGATGAGAAGAATCACTTAGAAGCCTCGAAACATGATCCGCCACCACATTTTGTGTCTCGGATTTATCTTTGATTTCAAGATCGAATTCTTGAAGTAGAAGAATCCATCAATGAGCCAAGGTTTAGCATCCATTTTGGCCAAGAGATATCTCAAGGCCAAGTGGTCAGTGAAAATTATGACATGAGACCCTAAGAGATAAGCCCTGAATTTTTCTCAAGCAAATACTATAGTTAGCAATTCCTTCTCAGTAATAGTGTAATTCCTCTGGGCGTCATCTATAGTTTTGCTAGTGTAGTAGATGACAGAGGGCTTTCTATCGATCTTTTGACCCAAAATAGCCCCAACCGCGTAATCAGAAGCATCGGTCATGATCTCAAATGGGGTTGTCCAGACCGGTGGTTGCAACACCAGAGCACAAGTGACTGCTGTTTTAAGAAAATTGAATGCCTTGCGTCATGATTCGTTGAAATCAAACGACATATCTTTGGCAAGAAGTTTTCTCAAAGGGCGAGCAACCTTAGAGAAGTCCTTGATGAACCTCCTATAGAATCCCACATAACCGAGAAATGATCGAATTTGTTTGACAGATGTGAGAGGAGGAATTTTAGAAATAGCATCAACCTTAGCTTTGTCAACTTCAATTCCCCATGCAGAGATTACATGACCCAAGACGATACCTTCTTATGTCATGAAATGACTCTTTTCCCAGCTAAGGACCAATCTTGTTTTGATGCATCTTTTAAGGATCAATTAGAGATTAGCTAGGAAAGATTCAAACAAGTCTCCAAAAATAGAAAAATCATCCATGAAAACTTCCATAAACTCTCCTACCATGTTAGAAAATATGGCCAGCATACACCTTTGAAAAGTTGCAGGTGCATTGAATAAGCCAAATGGCATTCTACGGAAAGCAAAGGTTCTGTAGCGACAGGTGAAAGTTGTTTTTTCCTGATCCTCGTGATGGATATGGACTTGATTGTATCCCTAATAATCGTCCAGGAAACAAAAGTACTTTTGCCCGACTAGTCTTTCAAGGATTTGATCAATGAAGGGCAAAGGGAAATGATCCTTGTTCGTAGCTGTGTTCAGCTTCCTGTAATCGATACATACCCTCCAAGAGGAAGCTGAACGAGTTGTGACAAATTCTCCTTTCTCATTAGTCACAACAGTAATCCTGTCTTTCTTGGGAACAATTTGCACGGGACTTACCCATGGACTATCTGAGATCGGATAGATGATTCCTGCGTCAAGCCACTTAATTATTTCTTTCTTGACCACTTCTTGCATATTAGGGTTTAATCTCCTCTGTATCTAGTGAGAAGGGCGGGATCCATCTTCCATGAAAATTCTGTGATTGTAGTAAGATGGGTCAATCCCCCTAAGGTTATGGATGATCCAACCAATTAACTCTTTATGTTCTTTTAAGACCTTGATCAGTTTTATCTCCTGCTCCGTAGTCAATTTAGAACTGATAATCACAGGGAGCATCTTCTTAGGTCCTAAAAATTGATATTTCAAACTCTCAGTCAATGATTTTAGTTCGAGCTGGGGCAGGTCTAAGATGGAAGGTAAGGAGGATGCTAATGAAGATTCATCAGGACAATCGAGAGGAAGAGGTTGAAAGTGAACAAAATCAGCAACCTCTTTAGAATGTGGTGGGTTTGCCACGGAGGGTTGTTGGTTGGGTTCATCAGTGCAAGAGGAACTCTCAATAGCAGATACAACCATACATGTCTCAATATTCAAATTATCTTCCTCGAGTTCCTTTATAAATCCACAATCCTCAAATTTATTGATCACCTTGAAAATATCCAGTTTCAATTTTCGATCCCCAAAGGTGATTTCCATGCTACCACTCTCACAGTTGATATTGGCCTTAGCGGTAGCCAGGAATGGATGCCTCAAAATGATGGGTCTGTTCCTTAAATTCTCAAGTACATCCATGTCAAGGACAAAGAAATCTACAGGAAAATAGAAGTCTTTAACCTTGACAATAACATCCTCAATAATGCCTCTCTGATTTGTGACTGAATGGTTTGCTAACTGCAATGTTACTGAGGTCGGCCGAAGTTCACCTAATCCGAACTTCTCATAAAGAGAAGTAGGAATTAGGTTAATAGATGCACCTAGATCCAAGAGTGCCCGATCAAAAGTGTAATCTTCGATAACACATGAAATCAAAGGGGCACCTGGATCTCTCTTTTTTGGAGGAATGTAATGCAGGATAATAGAAATAGCCTACTCAAAGAGTATTACCTTCCTCGGAGCAGATTCCCTAGGCTTACGCTTTTGGGTGCATAAATCCTTTAAGAATTTAGCATAAGTCGGTATGTGTTTGATAGCATCGAGGAGTAGGATATTGATTTCAACATTCTTGAATATATTCAAGAGCTCCTCATTACTATCAATAGGCTTCTTCTTCCTGGGTTTGATCAAGGACTCAGGAAAAGGAACATTAGTCAAATCCTAGAAATCAGGTTCTTGAGCCTTGATTTCTTCTTTAGAGTTCTCCTTTCTTTCCTCAGGCTCACCAGGTTCTTCTTGACTAGAGCAGGGTAGGTGTGGATCCTGTGTTTGCCTTCCACTCCTCAAACTAACGGAGTTGGCAGATGCATACGGGTTTGGGTCTTGCGGAGTGTTGGGAAAGATCGGAGGGGCTTGATTAGCCAGAAACCTTGGATTTGATGAAAAAGTAGAAGAGGAAGGACCCTGCTCAACCACCTGAGAATGTGCGTGTGGGTCCCTCTGATTCCCGTACCCTTGGGCTTGATTACCCAGATTCTGTGTGTTGCATGGGTTGGGTATGGGTTGAGATGGCAAAGATCCAGGCTGACAGGTATTAACAATGAGCTCGGTTTGCAAGTTGCCTAGCAAGGTTTTCAATTGTTGCATAAGCTGGATCATAGATCCTTGAATCGCTACCATCTGACAATTCAAATCAGCCTACCCTACGAGTTGACGAGCATTCCAAATTGGCTGATTGACCTGATTCGGGGACAGCTGAGTATAAACATGTCCCTGACCCGTTAGTCTTTGCGGAGCATAGTTGCTGGGTCAGAATTGGGTCTGCTGCCCCGTATTTTTCTAGGAGAAGTTAGGGTGGTTCCTCCAACCCGGATATAAGCATTGGAATATGGGTTGGACCTAACGTTCTCCTGTACAGCATAGACATTCTCATAGGATGAGGATGGAGAGAAAAAAAGGGAGGGATTAGAGAAACTGGGATCAAAGGCCCCAGTTTGGAACCCATGGGGCTTCGAGCGATGCTAGCTCACAGGTTGAGCAGCATTTAGTTGATTTATGAACTCCCATCCAGAAGGAGCTCGTGAAGAATGAAATCCCGAATTATAGGATTGAGTGGATCAAGAATTGTTTGCAGAGTTTTCAGCCATCCACTCCTCCATCCTTTTGGTAACCAGGTCCACCTTATCTAGTTTATTACAAATCAACTCCATATCAAATGAATGAGAGTCATGGACCTCATTAACATTCGAGTTGGGTTGTTGGGACCAGTTAAATGTATCCATGGAGGCATGATTGATTAAATTTTCACTCATTTCCTCAAACAAATCATGCACACTATCTGCATCTTTATTGAGGAAATTGCCTCCGCAAGAAGCATCCACGTGATTTCTGAGTTGCTCAGTGAACCCATGGTAAAAGATCTGCACAAGTTGCCATTTTGGCACCTCATAGTGTGGATACTTCCGCAATAAGTCTTGGAATCGCTCCCAGGCAACATAAAACTGCTCCCCCAGCCACTGGGTGAAAGTAGTAATCGTCTGTCTTAGTGCATTGGTGCACCCAACTAGAAAGAATTTCTTCAAGAAAACATATTTAAGATCGTTCCAAGTTGCTATCGGCCTTCCTATGGTCATGTACCAATGAGCAACCTTATCCCTGAGAGAGTGGGGAAAGAGTCTCATGATCATTTGCTCTTCATTCACGTTTCGTGCTTTGGTGGTCTAGAACAAAGTGGTCAAGTCCTCCAAAGGCTGAAACGGGTCTTCAAAGCCAAGTCCATGGAAATGTTTGATCAGGCTTAACACCTAGGGCTTGATTTCAACGTCTCCGGTTGGAATCTGGACGTCGGGACGTTCCTCGTAATTTGAAGGATCATAAAAATACTTCAAGGGCTAAGCACCCTGCATTCTTTGGAACTATTCTTGCATTCTCTGCATTTATTCCAATTGCCTTTGAAACATCTCTTATTGATTCTAAGGCAGAGGAGGTTGTTGATCGGCCATGGAATCAATTTAGCCAAAATTCAATCTACGCCTTCTAGAATGATCTAATGGTCCTTCCAATTGAGGATTCAATGACCTCCTTCCAAGCATAAACTAGGAAGAGGTCGGAAGGACTAGGGAAAAGAATCCTGCAGCACAACAGAAAAAGCTTGTCCTTAAGTTGGGTAGCCTAAGGATCTACAGACTTTCAGAATCTGTCTTAAGATTATAGATGATATACTCTACTTGTATCCAGTCAATCCAACCAGTTAGAAGGAGGAGGTGGGGAGAAGGTTCTTTCTTTTGCTTGCGCCTTCGATTCCTAGTGTACCCCCCAACCGCGGTCGTTTGACGCTACTCCCTTAGCTAGACATTGACTAGTACAAGCAAGTTAATAGTGGACAATCTTAATCTGGGTGTCGAAGAGCGAACTAGTCCTTAAGGCCAACGTCTAATCAATTTTAACTTAGGATTGGGATTGTAGTGCTTATAGAATGTGATGGGCCCTTAAAATGGGCTAGGCCCTTAATGATTGATTGAATATGTGTGAGTGCATTCACAACCAGTGTTTCCAAGCAAGATTATTCGGATGAGTGGATTTTAAGGTTCAAATCTTACTTAAGTAGCTTTTAGCATTTAGAATTAGGTAAATTCAATCAACTTCAAGAGGCAAACTAGATTTTCAAAACACGGGTGAAGATTTTTTCCTTTTAAAATCAAAAGTAAAGTGGAGTACGTGGTATTGACCTAAATTGTGAACCCTAAGGGGAAGCTAATCTTGATGAGTTGATTTTAGATGAAGTGGTGCGACCCAAACAACTCAAACAATTGGCCAATGCACCACTAAGTTAGGCACACAAGCGGTTACCTAATCTGATTTCTACTCGATTATGTGTTTGGGTGTGTGTGTACCGATTCCAAAAATCGGTTGACTTGTTGAGTTTTAAAATTAGAAGAGGTTGTGTACCTCTATGTTTTTTTTAGATTTTTTTTCTTTTTATAAGCGGAAGGTGGAAATCAAATAATCAAAACTAATCCTAGGGTTTATGGGAACACCTAGGTTAATTAGAGTTTGAATTAGGGTTATAAAATGAACTCTACGGAGGGGGGAAGAATGGGGAGCACTTACAGTTGTCTTCAACTATATTTTACTCCCTTCTACCACTTGAAGATTCCTTATTGAGGTACCTTTAAAACAATAGAAAAGAAATAAAAGCAAGTTAGAAAATAGATAAGTGCGTGGAAATGCGGAAAGGAAATCAACATCCATTGCCTCCTTGACAACGGTGCCAAAATGTTGAATTGGAAAATCTACGCAAAAAGGTTGAGTTTTGAAAAAAAACCCATTGTTGTAGTGTGATTTGAGAGGAATTCCATCAACAAATAAATTTTACCAAAACTTGAAAAGAATTCCGGGTCGAACATAGGGAGGCTACATCGATTTGAAATCCACGATTATATTTTCTTGTAATTTTGATTTTAAGACAAAATAATTATAATGAATTGATACTATACCAAAGAGAGAGAGAGATAGAACAAAACACTTTTATAAAAAGGATAATATTTTTACAACTTGTATGCAGTAAAGCTACTCTAGAAAGCTGTAAAGAGAAGAGAGGTGAGAAATTATTCTCCTCATCAGTTGCTTGAAGGACGAGCCAAAATGGGTGATGCCTGGAAGACGGAGAGCGGAGATGGAAAATGAAGAACAAAGTGGGAACAACCAAGGGTGAGGCAGGACGTCGTCATTGCAAGATCCACTTCGGCAATGGGGGTGAGAATATGACCACGGGAGCTCCATGAACAGGATGAGAAGTGGACAAAATTTTGCTTTTAACTCTAAAGGAGCATCCTGAGTTTGGGACAAGCTTCTTTAAAGCTTTGGAGAGGGAGAGTGGTGAAGGGATCAATGAAATGTGGGGGGGCGTAGGCCTTTTTATAGGAGTAGAGATTGGGGGCAAATAGGTCATTTTAACCTTCAAGCATTAATATAGGGGTCTTTAGTGACAGATTTAAGCGTCACTAAAGCCCTGAACGTGGCCGTAGCTCGCGCGCACGTGTCGCCCCCTCCTCTTCCTTTGTTTCAAAGCACAATCACATCCGCGCAATATCAGTCGTCCAATCTTGAGATTGGACGGCTTAAACTCAATCTCACCCACACCTTTAGCGAGCGCTTACGCATGAGATCTAGCATCAACGACGCGTTGGATCGCACGTGAAGGATCTGTGTGCTCTGGTTGCGCCACGTCGTTGCTCCATTCACCATCCGCGTCGCATCCAATGGTCGAAATCGGTCGCGCCTTGCACTACGCTGAATTGAGGCATGTAGTGAGCTTCGAACTCGCGTCCTCATCTCACGCGTGGAGTGCTCAACCATTACGCCAAGGCCGAGACTTTGTCACGTTTCCAACCAAAGTGCGCACGCTTACGACCGTTGGATCCTAGATCTGATCGTGAGTGCGAGGAGAGAGAGGGTGTGGCAGGTCCTCGCCATTTTAGCTGGGCCAGTTTGGGCAGCCAAGATCGTGCTACGTGATGCCATCTTGGTCGTCCATCTTCACATGCTTGTAGGTGGTGCCACAGATGTCAGATTGGACCGATTTTCCCAACGCTGGGCTGCGATCGTTGATCCGAATCCATCCGTGCGATCAGATTTTTCATTTAAAGTGCAAATATATACCATCTTAGCCCTTGACCTCTGACATTTCTCGAATTGTATCGATGCTACAGAAGTCCGATCAGGGCAATCTTGGAGTTGTTGAACTCATTCGTCGCCTTGATCAGATCCGTACGACTGGATCTTCAATCCGTGGCCCCGATTAAATGTCGGTTGTCCCTGACCACCAAAAAGAGTAAATTACTATGTAATTTATACACTTTGACCTAAATGCATGATGATGCATGTTATGTAATATTTACAATGCATAATGGTTCTACGACACTAAGAACATGTATAAATAGATATTTTAACCTATTCAGATGCATACACATCACCTGCAAAACTACAATTTAGCCCTTGCAGAATTTTTTCCATTCAATCTGGCCCCTACCAATTTGTAGAACTTGAGCTCTTCTTCACAGTCTGCAGTGAAGTGGAGGTTTAACCCAACCGTTGGATGACTGGCATAGAGGCTGAGGAGGGTCGCTAGTGGCTCCGTCGACCCAGTGCTGAGATCTAACCAGTGATCAGGATGGCAAAGGTGGCGGAAGAGGTCGACGATGATGATGGATGGGGCAGAGCTCCGGCGAGGTCCTACAAGTGTGAAAATGGTCGCATGACCCAAGATAGATACCTGGCAACCTTTGTCAGACCTCGACAAAGGTGGTGGTGGGGTTTATTTGGTGTGACATAGTCACTACTGGCGTGACAGAGTTAGCAGAGGTGGCGGGAATGGGTTGTGTTCGGTGGAGCAATGGAGGCTTCAAAGTCCTCAATTGTTTGAGGGCTTTCGTCAACTATGGTCTTGAGAAGGTGGCGAGGTGGTCGGTGGTGGTGGATGTCGCATGAAGGGGTTCAGAGAGCATCACCAGCAAGTCACTGGACACGGAGAAGATGATGTGGAGTATGGAGGAGTTAGAGGTAGATTCCTAGTTCTAAGAGTCTCAAAATGTACTGCGGAAGGTGGGGAGAAGATGATAGCTGAATGGTTGGGGAGAAGGTCGGACAGTGTTGGAGTTTGTTGGCTATGGGGGAGGCATGTCCAGTGAAGTGTGTTGGAGCGAGGAAAGGGGTTGAGGGTCGGCTTCATTGACGAGAAGCACAATGACGACGAGGAAGGTTGATCCGTGGTCTCGGTTGACAGTGAGAAATGGCAAAGAGCGAGGTCGAAGAGCTCCAAGGTCAGCTCCAGTAGCGACGTCAGGGAGGAGAGAAGGGAGTTGACATGCTTGAAACTCAATGAGGACCAGAGGATGATGGCGGATCTTTATAGGTGCTTAGCGTGGTTGGTTGTAAACGATACGTGGCCTCTTTGCGGCTCGAAAGATGGAGTCAAAGTGAGCTCTAGCAGCCACTTTATCCATGGATAGCTGTCACCATATATGGCAAGCACACTTGGTTCTTGTGCTAACTAACGCGAGAATGACTCGAGAAGAGACTCGACCTAAGTTGGAAGGGTTCCAACAATGGAGTTGCAAGCAATCCTCGCTTGAAGTCACGATCGAGAAGCTTCCTAGTATGCTCTCCCATTGTTGGAGGAGAAAGGAGGTGTTGACATCATGATGATTTTAGCGAGGGACCTAGAAGAAGGAAATTTGGACTAGATTAAAGGAGATTTGAAAATTAAGGGCTTGAATGTAAAGTAGGTGAAGATGAAGTCCAAATGAGCCAAAATTTTTATAGTAACTTAATTTAGACCAAAGGAATTTTATGGTGACTTCAATTTTGGGTATTTATGAAGTTTGAATGGTCAATTTGTGTTTTAACCCAAAATATATTAAGTATCCACCTAAGTCTTTGTTTTAAGTCAAAATAAGTTCTTTTTGTCAAATTGATTATTCTAAACCTTATGGAATATTTTAAAATAATTTTAGAAGGTTTAAATTACATTTATTTTCATAATAACCCTCTTAATTAACGTAAGGCTGAAATTAGGCTTTTAAATTAAGAATTAACATTCAATTTGAATGAACATCCTAAATTACTTAATATCAACCCACTTCTTAAAAATTTGAGCTTATTTGACCTTTAATTAATCATAGGTTCACCCGTTAGTTATTCTAACTTTATACTTGTCAGCTAAAATAGCATAATTAACCCAATTTAGCATAATTTAGTTAGGTGATTGGATTTAGAATTTAGTCAAATTTAGTTAGATAAAGAGGATGATTGTGTTACCATCAAGCTAAATTGATGAGGTTGTTGGAGTGGAAGTGGGGAGTAGTTTCGTAGTCGTGGTAGAGGAGGAGAGTGTAAAGGCTGTGCATATTTGACGACGAGGACTGTGGTGGTTATTGCATTCATGATGAAGGTGGAGATAGGAGGAGAAGAGAGATGATATAAGGAAAGAAGATCAAGGAGAAGGAAGGGCATGAGAGGAGGTCATGATGGGAAAAGAAGGGGACAGGAGGCTATAAAGAGGAGGAAGAGGTTATGAGGGGAAATGGTCGAAGGGGAGGAGGAGATCATGAGGAGGAGGAAGAGGTCGTCAGGGAAGGTGCTCGGAGGAGTAGGGAGGAAGAAACCGTGATGAGGAGGAAGAGGAGGTGGTCAAAGGAGGAGGCCAAGGGAAGATGGTTAGAGGAGTAGGGAGGTGGAGGCCATGAGGAGGTCAGAGGAGGCCGTGAGTGGGGAGGTAGAGGTTGTGAGGAGGAGGAAGAGGAGGTGGTCGAAGGAGGAGGAGGTCGTGAGGGGATGGTTGGAGGTGTGGGGAGGAGGAGGCTAGGAAGAGGAGTGGGGAGGAAGAAGAGGTGGTCGGAGGAGGCTATACAAGGAGGAGGAGGAGGTGGAGGAGCAGGTCGAGGTGAGTAAGAGGGAGGTCAAAGGGGGGGGGTGTGTTGAAAATAAAAAAATTTGAGGACCAAATTTTAAATTTTCATTACAGTTCAGTCTAAAATCATTAAGTTTAACAGCTATGACTAACGAAATGGAAAATACAAAAATAATGTGACTTTTTCAATGACAAAACTGATAATACAGTGAAGTCAATGGCAAATAAGTAATTTTAAAAAATTTCAATGACATATACATGAAAATCCCTAAATATAACTATGTGGTCTCTACAAGAAAGGAAGCACAATTACACTTCAATTTCACATACTCTCCAAATCTCCATTCTCTTCATCGAAGCAGACTCTCCGTTGTGTTTTTAATCTTGATCTCTATGCATAAGTTGACATCAAGATGGTCTAGAGGTGACATCTTCAGGTGTAGACTACTTGCGACACTATTTGCGGGACTGCTCTTGGTGACAAATGGAGGTACATATGGATGCACATGTGGGACTAAGTACCATTGATGAGGAGCCTCACCATATATTTAGGACTTTGTGATCTATTTCTTTACATTTTGCACTCCATATTATGGCTATATTTGACATTCCATTATTCTATATTGAGAGTTATGCATCGTATTTCAATTTTATCTTCTGATGCATGGTTGGATTGCTTGTTGTTCATTGTATTTGTAGTTGATGTTGAGTACGATGTAGGATTTCATTTTTACGAGTTATACCCATGAGTTGAATTCGAGTTTATTGTTTGCTAGTTGAAACCCGAGTTGCACTTGTTCATAAATGTTGTATATGCACTAGTGGCCTTGCAAGCCTAGGGAAAGGAGTTCACTATGAGACTTCTGACTAAGTTCATGATGATGTTCATTACGCTAAGGGATGGGAGTGGTTTTTTTATAGTCTAGGCCATTTAGGATGTTTAGTTGTTAGTTAGATTAGTTTAAGATTATTGGAACTTCTTTTGAAATTTTGATTCTCGGATTTGTAAAAAAAATAGGAAATCTGATCAATATTGTGTGCACTATTTCACATGTAAAATCTTTGCATAAATTTTTGATAATTTTTCAAGCAAAACTAAACCAAGTAAAATTTCTAATTTCATTGATTTCACCAAAAATAATTTGTGAAAAAAAAAGATAAAATTCTTGGAAGTAACTTGCAACTAAATTTGCATGCAGATTTGATAGGTTGTTTTTCCTGAATTACTATGAATTTTATACTTCATGGATTTGCATGAAATTTATTGTGTTTGATTTATGATTTACCCATGTCTCTCCAAAAAATCTACCAAATTTTTATATGAAGGTTTGACTATGCTTCTAGGTGTGTTTTGTTAGATATGCAAGTCTAAAAGTGTCATAAGTTTTGAGTTGATTTTTGCAAAGTTTTTACGTAAGTGTCCAAATCAATAAAATTTAATTCTAATCATTAGATTTAATTATAAAAAGGATTTTTTAACACAATATGCATCCTCGTGGGATCGACCCTTTCTTGTCCTTGTACTTTAGTATACATAAGTTAAAAGTTATTTAAATTGGATGCGTTCACAACTCACGGACATCAATAAATCATTTGTCGGTTGGAAAGACCGAGACCAACCAAGCTAGAACTGACAGTATGACATAGAGGCAGAATCGACAACATCCCGAAGTGAATCTTGAGATCTTCAACATGCATCAAAGTAAGAAGGCCGACTACCTTCACCAATCAAATTAAGCAGCAAATGCGAGATCCACCATATTGCTCTTTCCTGTAACTTATGCACTTTCTATTGTAGTTTGATGCTTCAACTTGCATGTCCTTCATCTTTTCTTGTTTTGAACCATCTTGAGACCTTCATTATTCAACGGAGGATTAAATTAGCATTCAAATTATCAGGTACGAAGTCAAACCATGAGTGTAAAAGCACATCAAGCAGCATAAAGGAATGCCATAACTAACGAGAGGAAAACCCCTCTAACAGAGAGGAAAAAATTCATGGGAAGCAAGTGATTCCATCAATTATAAGGGAACAAGGAATCCAACGGCAAATCAATTCATACCATGCAAGCAAGAGGGAATCTTAGAATAATGAAGATATGAGTACAGCAAATGTATATTTATGGAGCAACCTTAATCGGCTAGCTACTTATATAATCAGACACAGAAACCCATACCCGTTGATGACACCGTACCGCCAGGATCGATACATTTCAAGAGCATGGAGTCGGGTGGCAAAATCGATTAACAAGATCCCCATAAATTCACTGAAACAAAAAGTTTCTAAGGATTCAAAGCCACTGATTGAACGTGTTTCTAAAGAAGTTGACAATGTCAATTGGCTTTTGGAGATTCTCATTGAGATGCAGATTGCAGAGGATTTTGTGTGGTTGTGGGCTGACCAGAGTGAGTTGGTACGTACGGTTGCACGAAAATGCATCTCAGCAGAGTATCTGCATGCATATTCATGGCCTTAGGAAGAGGAAGGTTGCAATGCAGGGGAGACGTGAGACAAGTCCTCACGCCGTGGTTTGGTCCTATGTTTGATTTTGGTTGGCTACAGAGATGTTCTAAAGGCCTAGACAGGAGAATGCTGGAGGAAGGTCTTGGTCAAACACCTCTCATGCTTTCATTGAAGCAACAACAGAGTTTATTCATGGAGTACTGGTTCAAGTGCTTCTCAGGACGGGGTACTGAGTATCCAAACTTGGGCAGGGCATTCCAGGTCTGGTGGCGAAGATCATTTGTAAAATTCCCCGAAGCAATAGCTGCTTGCTAAGGGATGTTCGTGCTTTAGTGTAGATGTGTTCGTTGTATTACGCTTGCTGTAATGTAACCTTAGCTTACGTTTGGATCCTGGGACTTCTTGTAGCTGTTGATCTGCTAGTGGTACATAGTTCAGACTATATTTGCCATCAAGTTTCGGTGCTTCTACTGATTTAATCTGGATGTCGTGAGTGGCAAGCACTTGCGCTCTGAATCAGTGGTAATGGGTCATGTCATGCCCATCTTCCTTTCTAAATGTAGACTGGATATCCTGAGGATGGGAGGTATTACAAGTGTACCTGCTAAAATTAAATGGAGTACAGATTTGTGAAAAAAAATAAAATAAAAGTTCAAATTAATCATAGTCAGGACACCTGCGTTTCCAGCTATTTTCCTATTAAAATCCATCCATTTATTTGTGAAGTTATTTATCTTCATCATCACAAGCGTACAACATTCACCACCTATTTAACATCACATCCCCCAACATCACCACAGCCGGCGTCCATGCACGTACGTGCATGACAGCTACGGTACTTGACATTCATGCATGCACGTAGCAGGGAAGTCATACGTAAAGAGATAAGGGAGACGATTAAGTACTTGTGCATGGCATACGTGCACATGCACTTCCACATCACATGATGGAGCATGCATGGACATCATCATCGTTAAACATGTTGCTGACGGGGTCAGATCCCCTCTGTGGGACGGGGATATCCCCATGCTTATCCCCGTTGTATCCGTGCCTCCAGTAGTTGTAGCTCTCCCTGAACCACTCCTTGTCATGGAAGTAGTGCTGCTCCCCTGTGAAGTAGAGTGGGTCGTTCATGTTGGGCCAGAACTCTGCCTTCTTCCCGCTTCGCCTCACCTCCTTCAACACTTTGTTCCTGTCTATGTAACCACTTACTGTAACCTTACCAAGTTCCAAATCCACATCCACAGCATCGACCCCTGCATGCGTCCATATATAGGAAGCAGCAATTAGGACATTAATTGATACTAGAATAAGGTACTGCAACCATATATACAATAAGGTACTGCAACCATATATATATATATATATATATATATATATCCTTGCAACAGAAAATTAAATTCCTGACGGAAGTACCAAAACATAACTTTGCATTAAGAGTATAAAAATACATATGCCATTCTATCCGTAGAGAAGATTGGAACATTCTTATAAATAGATGCTATTGCCATGAGTTTCGGCAATATGAATTGAAGTCTTGATACATCTCAAACCAATTTGAGAAATATTTTGTTGTTTTCTATCATGTGATTGGAATGAAATTTTGAATGCATATGTTTGTAAATGTGAATCATTTGAAAAATAAGTTTGTACTCTCTGTAGTGGATTCATTACGAGATCGATTTTGTTTTTTTTGGAAATGCAGCTATAAGTGGAACGATTAATATATATAAACTCAAAATGTGGAAAAACCACGTATAAATTCTCCTTTTTTTCAATTGGTGACCTCCACTTAAGTATTTAATTGAACCAATCCATGTATGGAAATTAAGCAAGGCAAGACAAACTCTAGTCCACCAAACAATTTAATTAATTAATTAGGAGGTTACACTAATCTTATTTGTATTTCTTGCATACTGCAAAAAAATAAATCAGTTACCAGTAAGGATATACAAAATTTCATATCAATATCATTATTAATTTTTGAAAAGAAATTTCAATATGTTTATTCATTTTCTCATGAAAATGTAGCGTTGTATTCGTTTTACCTTAAAACAGCCATGGAATCTGACACCCGCTGTACATGATATCTATGTAAAGATAAAAGTTTTAAAGAAAGTGTTACAAATATACTTTTTTTTATTTAACTGCCTAGTGTTACAAATATACAGGCATAAGATACGGCCATAAATACATACATGTATGTGCATACACACATACATGTAAATGTATGTTTCATATAAATGTATACATGTATATATACGCATGATAAGTAATTAATGAAGCAGGTGATGATGATGCATTATCTACCATACATGTCCTTGATTCCCTAACACTAAAAGAGAATCAGATTCTCTGTTCCATTGCAAGGCTGAAGATACGGTGCGTTTACTATAGTTCACTAACAAGTAATCCACTCAAGGTATTCTATCTTTATTCCTCGCACACCGAGATATATCATGGTTCTCGTTTCTTATTACCACAATAGGAATATCCCTAGTCCTACTACTTTTTTCTTTAAATATGTCATAATCTATTTCTAGCTACTTTAATTAAGGGTGTTGATATAAAATATAAAAGTTGACAAATTTTAAAATAGAAAAAGATGAAAAATCATCGAAAATATTTTATATTTATACAAAATTATTTTACGCCAATATATTATATTTGTACATTACAAAATACGTCATATAATATATTTTTATACATTTCCTTTTCAATTAATATAAAAAAGGAAACGTTTTCACCAAAAGGTAAAAGAATTTGATCGCTAAGCATCCCAATCTCTAGGAATAAATCAACGAACTCATTTCTTAGTTTCTTGCTTTTATGTTCATCCGCTGAGCATCACGTACCAATCTCATAATAAAATAAAGGAATATGGATGCCTTGGACAGGAACCGTCTAATTCTTCCTCCGGCACAGCGGAGCATATAAGGAATTTGTGCCCTCTTTTTTTTTTTTGATAAACGAGGCGTAGATTATGGCGTAGGAAACGGCTTAAGTAAAATATTTTTCATATATGTTAATGGTCCTTAGAATGTCTGATAAGGCAATATTATGAACGTCCTTTAGAAGTTTGTCATACACTTGGAATGGAATAATTTCGAGATCATCAGCATTGGCACATACCTTTGAGTTTGAGGAGGGCGTTGCGGACGACACGCTCACATCCAGAGCAGCACATCCTCACCCTCAGTTCCACCGTCTATCTTATTTTGACATAATTAATGATCAAATATGGCCAAATAATGACTTATAATATTGAATAAAGCATATCTCTCACGTAACCTGTCATGCCAGAAATTTTAGCCGTATGATATTTGCATGTGCACTCTAATTACAACGACCTTGTTATCACATCTTATGATCAAGCCGAGTTCTCGATAGCGTCAAGTCATCGAGCTCATCGAGCCAGCTCAAGCTTGTTTTGTTAGCTAATTAATGTGCTAGATTTATTAATTCAGAATGAGTAAAGACAAAGTTGAGTTCATCGAGTCGAGACTTCAGAATGAACCCTAGCTGTGTACGTCCAAGCTGGTGGGTACAAGAGGAGTTTCAAGTTGAGAAGGTGGATGAGAGAACAAGAAGAACAATTTGGATGATGCATAAAATTAACGTACCTGCAAAGAAAGTGGGCGTCCCTTGCCCATCCCCATCTTGCGGTGCTCAACAATTTGGATGATGATGTTTGGTTTCTCTGAGAGGGAAAGCTTACGGTTGAAGAAAAGGGCGGATGGATATGCTAATTAATAGTTGCATCCATGGCTGTGGAGGCCTCGCATTTAAAAGGGCCTTGGAACACTAGCGGTAGAGATGAAGATGGACAGCACAAGATATATATTCTTCTAAAATTAAATATCTTTGTATGTAGATTCGATTATTCTCCTTGTAGGCCTTGTGGGTAGGAGGATTTACCTGCATTGCAGCTTGAGTTCTCTCTATCGGCTTGGTGTATATATATATGGGTCACCTCAGGTACGTCTTAATGCCCACTTAATTAATTTGCTCGAGGGAAGGATTAATGGCCTTTCCATGTAAAGGGAATGGAATTAATTTGTTTCTGTATCGGAAATAATCAAGAAAATATTATGAAGGGAAAATCTCCTGTTAATTTTAAACTTGTCATCAGCAGAGAATTGGGTCCTCCGCATTCGATGAAAGATGCTTTCACTCATAATTTTTCAAATAAAATATAAGCAATCCTCCGATGATTAGAAATGGACATCAAATTACATTCACATCTTGGGTCGACCAAGCCTAACATGTTGAAGGCAAAGTTATATTCCTTTCATTGTCTCTTCAGTGAGTATGCCTTGGATGATGAGCGGAGATGTCCATGTGTTACACGCTAACTGATTTTCCAAAATGAAGGAAAAGTTAGCATACCTTATGTTGTAGGTCGAAAGAAAGTTTGCGGAGTTAACAAGCTACCTTGACAGCTTTATTCAAAATTCACCATATATTTTATGGCTAAAGTTGACAAAGCTAAAGGTAGTTTTCTTTCTATAATCTCAAAATTCACCATATATTTCATGACCCTCCATTAATCACCAAGTTATTTGATGATGAAGATCTTCTTTTGAGCAATGATGCAAACATTAATGAATCTCCGTCTGATGAGGAGTCCTCTAGACACTCTGATACAATTCTTGGTTTCGAATCATTTAAGGATAAGGCATATGTGGCACACTCTTCCCCTAGGACTAGAGGAGCCCGTGGTGGTCGATTCTTAAATGGTACTGGTAGAATCACTAGAAGTCGATCGAAATCAAGGTCTAAAGCCTTAGGCCAATGAAGAGTCTTCTTTGAAATTGTAGAGGCGCATACTCAATGTGCCCACTACTAATTGTCTTAAACATTTGATTTTCAAATTTCATCTTGATCTTATCTTATTCTTGAGCCTTTCTCTGATTTGGGTAATTCCCAGGATATTAGGGAGGCCATTAGATTTGACAACGTTGTTGTTGATTCTAGGACCCCGAATATTTAGTGTTTTTCCAAAGATCCGATAGATATCCTCATTATTGAGGCTATGCCTCAGGTCCTCTCTGTCTTATGAAAGTTTAACTCTTATTCTATCATGATTTTGGCTATTTATGCTTCGTATGACCATGACTGTAGAATCTCTTTGTGGCAACACCTTACTAATTTCCACCATTCTGTCCATCTTCCTTGGCTTGTGGGTGGAGATTTCAACTGTATTCTTCGTCCTTCGGATAAAAGTAGTGGTGCTCCTTTCATGGATGCACAAGCTTTGGATTTCTCAAACTTTATTGATTCCCTTTCTTTCGTTGACCTGTAGTTGGGTGACTGTCAACTATCTTGGTGTAATGGCCGTAGAGGATCAGCTCGTAACTATCAAAAGTTGGATTGCATTCTTTCAAATTATGATTGCCTAAACTTATCCCCCTCAGGCAAATACCTTCCTTGGGCCAATTCTGATCACGCCACTATCTTCCTTTCCCTCAATAATCCTACAAACCTTAAGCCTCGTCCTTTTCGCTTCCTTAATATGTGGCTTAAGGAAAACTCTCTTCTTGTGCTAGTCTCCTCTATCTGGAATCACAGTCCTATCAATTCCTCTTTCAACCCCATTGATCATCTTTGTTTAAAACTGATTCTCTTGTAAAAGGCTATAACATCTTGGAGTTGTTCAATGGTTGGTGATATTCATAAGTGGGTGGAAAGTCTAGAGGCCCTCTATGAAGACTTGGATTCTAAACTCTCTTCCTCTTGAAATGCCGAGTTAGACGCTGAACTCAATTCTGTTAAATTTAAACTTGATGATGCCCTGGCTAAACAAAATGACTATCTTCAGCAAATTACTATGGTTAAATGAATCAAAGAAGGTGAAACAAATAATAAATTTTTCTTCTCTCATATCAAGTGCAGATTTGCTAAACGCTCTCGTAATCCTATAACCGCTCTTCCCAAAAATGGCTCTTAGGACCTTATTGTTTCCAATTCAATTAATCACTTTCAAAACCTTCTCTCCTCTGAGGGTGAAACTTCTATGGACAAATTTCTCGAGGTTATACCTCCTTTGGTATCTCAAGTTGACTCTGATATCTTATCTCAACTCCCTTCTGAGAAAGAAATCTTTGATACTCTATCCTCCATGCCTTGCAACCATTCCCTGGGTCCAAATGGTTTTAAATTAGAATTCTTCCTCGTCTTTTGGGACATTCTGAAAATTGATTTGGTGGATGCTATATCTTCTTTCTTCTCCAATCATACGGTTCTTAGAGCTTTCAATAATACTTTCATTTCTCTAATCGCTAAAAGGCCTTCAACTCTACATATTTTGGACTATCTCCCTATCAGCCTTTGCAATGTCTGCTACAAAATTGCTTCTGGCATTTTAGCTACTCATCTTAGTGATATCCTTCCTAAGTTGATTTCTCCAAAGTAGGTTGGGTTTATTAAAGGTAGATCTATGTTTGATCACATTGCGATTGCTTTTGAGCTCACCTAGAGAATCAATCGTAAAGTCTACGGTTCTAATATTATACTCCAGCTTGATCTTGAAAAAGCTTATGATAGAGTTGAGTGGTATGCACTTTATCGTGTGCTAGATAAGTTTGGGTTCTCTAAGAAATGCCTTTGTCTCATAAAGGCTTGTGTGGAGCATAGTGGGTCCTCTATTCTTGTTGATGGTATTTCCTCTCATTTCTTTGATGTGTCCCGTGGCCTTCGCCAAAGTGATCCACTATCTCCCTATCTATTTGATACCTACTTGGAACCCTTCATTCATGGTCTTAAGGATCTTTCTTTCATCGGTAAAATCACTCCCTTTTCTGTTAAAAGGGGTGTATCGACTCCTATTGCTCTTCTCTACATTGACGACATCATTATCTTCCTAAATGTCACTCATAACTCGATCAAGAATCTTTCTGAATTTATAAAGGATTTTGAAAATGCTTTCCATCAAAAAGTTAGTCTTTCCAAAAGCGCTTATTTTGTTGGTAAGCATTTCCCTTCCGATAGGCTTATCCGTCTCTTGCACATCACTGGCTTTCAACTGAGGACTTATCCTTTTACTTATCTTGGTTGTCCTATTTTCTCGAGCCACACCAAAACCTCTTTCCATCATCGAGAAGGTTCAACCTAAACTCGCCTCTTGGAAGGCCAATCTTCCTTCTGCATCTACGAGATTGCTTCTAACCAAACATGTCCTCTCCTCTATTCCTATACATATCTTGTCTATTCTTGAAGTGCCCAAATCTGTATACCTTAAATTGGAGAATATGTTATGACCCGGTTCCCAGATCCCTACAGGATCCGAGACCGGCTCGCCTCGACTAATCCCAAGACTTAATCGTCCAACGAGAAATAATCAGAAGCAGGAAATAATGCCACATCCACACATGCATTATAACTAAACAAAAGGAAAAATGAAACAGTAAAGGAAAGTAGAGCAACTGTCTCAAAATAGTACATGCCACCACAACAACAACAGCGAAAAAAAAATAGAAAGTAATATGAACAATAAAATAGATGTTTATTACTCACTACAGCAGCAAAAAATGAAAGAGTTGGAAAGAAAAACTAAGGTTGGGCTTGGCTAGGCCCAGCACCCTTTGTAGCCGGAAACTCGAGATGCTCAACTCTTGGTCTTGGATAAGGTTACGAAAAGATAGAGTCAGCGAATGCTGAGTAAAGTGGTGTTTACATTATTTATGTGCAAGTAAAGTAAAACCAGCAACCAGGTTTTATTCTCATTTCTATTTATCTCATCTATGTATTTCTGGTTCATTTATTTCACAAGGATCCAAGTATTTCTTGATCTTGTTTATTCTTCATGGGAACGATCTTGATTGCAGTCCTTTCCGTGGAGTAGAAGGTACACGTGATGCTCTCCTGGCCGGGAGAGTCCCCTGCGGTAGTCCTACACCCAGTCAACCACCCCGAGGTCACTGTCGCGACGTAGTGGTAACTACAGCATGCGTGATAAGCGCATGGGTAACTACCCCGCACTGACACGCGGTTAGTCATTTCAGCTAGCAGGTATGCCTAAGGTACAGCACGGAACAGTATAAGGCCTTGCCCTCTCAGAATAGGGGTCTTGCCCCTCAGAACCAAACAAGGGTCTTGCCTCTCCACAGTCCGCATACCTTCGTCCGACTACCTGGTTTGCCTAGTGGGCCTAACAAAGTCGATGTAGGGTGGCTAGCTTAACCCCAGGCCTCGAGGGGTGTCTAGCTCCCTCCTTACACTAGTAGCATGCCACGGTACCACGTACACGAGGACCAACAGGAGTCAGTGTAGAGTGGCCAATCCTAATCTTGGGTCTCAACCCAAGGGCGGCTAGCTCTACTCTACACTAAAAGAACCACTATGCTCCTTGGTATCACGTACACAAAGGCCAACTCACTTCCTGTCTACACACGAAATTCCCTTCCATATCTAGGAGTTCTCCTCCCAATTTCTCGTAGGGTTCACGTACCGTATTCGTTCCATTTATTAGTATTCAGATCTCATGGTTCATAACTCGTTCCTCATCCATATACAAGCAACTCGTGTTTTCATAATTCAATTCTCAATCATATACATACAACTTGTGGTTTCACAGTTTAATTTCTCGTTCACATATAGGCAACTTGTATTTTAACATGCATCTCAAGTAAACAGAGTAGCACAATCATTCTCATTTGTTTCTACCCTAGGGTTCATGTTTCATCCTAAGGTTTATTCAAGTATTCTAAACATACTGACATACAGGCAACTCATATTTTAACGTGCATCTCAAGTAAACAGAATAGCTCAACCACTCTCATTTGTTTCTACCCTAGGGTTCATGTTTCATCCTAAGGTTTATTCAAGTATTCTAAACATACTCTTTCATTGTGTAAATCTTAATGTTATAGTAAACCACTTTACTAGGTATCACGGGAGGAATGGGGGTCTGCACCACAGATCTCGTCGTCTCCGCGAGTCCCAAACATGCCACCAACTGGTAACCTGTACCAGCGACTAATTTACATTAAATGAGCTCAAAACAATAGGTACTCAATACGAACACATAGAGAAACTCGAGTGAAAAATAATGATACTTCATTTGCGAAAATTTGATTCCATTTGGGCCCTGAACAGGCTAAAAACATGGTTACTATCCAAAATCAAACGTCTGGGACTAGTCCCAGACGTCTTAAAAGACTTCAGATCTTACCTTGTGTCTTCTATGGGTTCCTCAGACGTCTGAATCTCTCTGCTACCGTCTAAAGGAAGTTTCAAACGTCCGATTATGCCTTTAGTCGTCTGAAAGTGCCGTCGGACATCCGGCGAAGTAGTCAGATGTCCAAAAGTGCCTGGAAAGGCACACCGTGCACCTTTCCAATGCCCCGTAGCTGCATACGAAGACGCATACCCATTTTAGCTAAGAGTCCTACGCTACGATCAGCATGGCGGAAAGTAGTGCAGAAACACATACCTTCACACGAAAAATTTATTTTCAGACATCCGCTTCAACTCCGGACGTCCCTATGCCTCTCCAGACGTCTAGTCGCTATCCCAGACATCTGATAGTGGAAAACTAGTATCCAGTATCTGCTCGCATAGCCTGTCCTCCTTGTGCCTTCGCCTGCAGGCACCGCAGTAGCGTCTCTCACGACTGCAAAAGGCCGAGAACTTCTACTCGCGAGCCCCTCCTAACACGTGTCCTCGGCTCCTTCCACGAGCTCTCGACCGCGCACTCGCGAGCTTCCTCCCGAGTGTCGCCAAGCTCACGTCGCCGCTCCCGCAGTAAGATACTCCTTGCGGACGAGCTCTCGTAAGGCCTCTCCCTCTTTCTCACACTCACTCACTCCCTCTCACTCTCCCTCACGCACTCACCCGTGCCAGGGGGGAAAAAGGCAACTGCGACGAAGGAGGTCACCGGCAGGGGAAGGAGAGGGAGGGGGCAGTGGCTGGTGGTGACGGGGAGAAGAAAGGAGGTGTGGAGGGTTTAAAAAGGAGAGGACTAAGGCTTCGGGTGAGGGGGTCGCAAGGAGAGAGAATGTTCCGCGCATCGTGCGTGCATGGAGGAAAAGTAGGTTTCGATTTTTCCCACTTTCGAACGTCCATACCTATGTCCAGACGTCTGACTGATATTCTAGATGTCTTATCCGACCAAAAGGGCGATGGGTCATTTCAGAATATCTTAGCTAAATTCTTCTGGGGTTCCTAGGACTCTGGTTGTAGGCACCATTGGGTTAGCTGGAAAAAGGTTTCATGTTCTATAGACTTTAGTGATCTGGGCATTCATGACCTACCCCTTTTGATTAGATCCCTTCGTGTGAAGCGTGCCTGGAATATTTTATTTCATCACTCTACCTATAGGTCTTTGATTAAACAACTTTATGACACTTGCCTTCAGGGTAATCCTCCTACTAGAATTAAAGCTTTGCGTGATTCCTGTTTCCTCATGAAACCCTTTATTCGTTTGGAGGTTCATGAAGGAAATGTTGATTTCTAGACTGACCTTTGGATTGGAGATTCCCCTCTCAAGAATTTTCTCCCGCCTTATGTTATCACAAATCCTGTCTTGGTTAAAGAAGTCCTCTCTAATGATTTCAGCTCTCCTCTGCTTTTAGTGATCCCGAATCGCATTTGTTCCTTTATTCAAAACAACTTGTTGGATGATTCTCTTGATAAACCAATTTGGAAGGCTTCTCCTTCTGGTTCTTTTATTATTAAGTCGGCCTATAATGGTAATTTTCCTAACTCTATGTCTAATCCCTCCTTTAAACTCCTTTGGCCCTTAAATTTCCTCTCCGAATTACTCTCTGTAATTGGCGTATTCTGCATAATAGTTTTCCCACAAATGATAATATTATCAAACTCCATATTCCTCTTGTCTCTAAATGTATTTGCTGCACTATGGCCTCTTGTGAAACTACTAATCACCTATTTAGGGAGGGTACGTTGGTTCATAATGTTGCTTCTTGGGTTTTTGATAAGGTCCATCGCTCTCATATTCCCCCTTCCTGTTTCTATGACATCTTAACTTAGAGAGATCTCCCAATATCAACATTAATAAGGGCTTAATTTGCTTCATTTGGACTAATGTGTGGTATATCCGAAATCGTATTTTCTATGACACCTTTCCACTCCATAACTACAATTATATTTTACGTCATAGCTAGGATCATTTCAACCTTCATTCTTGGATTTCCTCCCAAAATCCTTCTGTCCTTGCCCTATCCATGGTTATACCTCTAAATGGCTTCAAGCTTAATATTGCTGCCTCTAAAGGTCAAAACTATTTGATGGATGGTTGGGTGGTCAAGGACTGTAGGGGCAATTTTATTGCTAGTGCTGCTCGTAGGTGGGATTGTATTCATGAAGATTCTGTGATTGTTAAAACTCTTTTGCATGCACTATCTATTGATGTTCGGTCTGGTATGCATTTTCAAGTTGAATCTTATTCGACTATGGTGTTTTACTGGTGGAAAAGTAAATTGGAAATTCCATGGTTCATCAAGAATGACTTTCAACTTCTTAAAGCTCAAACGCTCAGAATTGATTCATTGGACTATGTTCATCATGTTCTGAATGTTCTTGCTTGCCACATTGCGGAACTTGGAGGTGCTGATTAGTGCCTATTTGATTCTCCTTAACAGCTCCCTAAGAAGACTCGTAGTATTATCTCCCTTGATAGACTTCAGTTGCCCTATGTTGTTTAGTCTCTGCCTCATTCTTGATATTCTCGCTTTGTTATCTTGTTTCCTACTTTCCTGTTGATGCTTTTATTTATATTAAGTTACAAGTCGTGATTCTATTTTATTGTATCGACAAGTTTTGGTCTTATCCCCCTACCTTTTTTATTGACCTCTAGGGGTGAGGGATGAATAATAATGACTCTCCTTTTTGGGTTAAAAGAAAAAAATTGACCAACTACCTTAAACAACAAACTTGAAATCTCTCATCACTCCTGAGGACCAAGTAACTACACCTACCACATCATCTCTCTAGCATGTATGTTGAGCAACTCCCTTCCCATGTATGCCATTAAGCAAAACCTTATTGGATTTTATCATTGAATTCTATTGTTCACCATTTATATTGGCAAGAAGGGCAAGTTTTGTCATCATTTCTTTTTGATAACAATAGATTGAAGGTGATCTCTTCTTGGCACATATCTCAGTTATGGTGGAATATGATGAGATAAGCATATTTGTGTACTATGATTGCTCTCTTCTAGTAGTGAAATCTTGAACTATCCATCTTTGTATTAGGTCCCATCTCATCACAACAACATAAAGGCAATTGAAGCTTGTCATTTTTTAAATGGAAATGTTAGGAGATAACCTTATTCATCTTTCTCTCCCTTGAAGGCAATCAGACTAGACTTAGGTCCATTCAATAAATCCAAAGAAGGAAAACAAGCTATGACTCGTAGTCTTGCATCCTAAAAAAGAAAGAAAGAAAAGAACCTAAACTAAGTGGGCTACAACTCTTGTACTCTTATAAGGATTAAGAACAAAAATAGAGTAAAGAAAGTCAAATCCAACTCCTAAAAATGCAAAAGATGTATAGTTAGTTAGGAACTCAAAAGAGTTTAGAGTAAGTTGTAAGATGAAGTCAAGTCCCATAATATGCACACAAGATGTCAAGTGTGGTGTCAAGTGTGGCTAATAGCTGGAGGATTGATTTTGTCCAACTTAAGGAGAACTCCTACTCTACATGGAAGAATATGCTCCAAACTTTAGATGTATATTTTTTTTGAAGAAATCCTAACTTTAGATGTATAGGCCATGTTCAAATCCCTTAAACTAACATTTGAGAGGAAGATTTGCTTTTGCATCAAGGATAACATCAAAATAATGCTCATGATCACCAACAAGTCTTTTTCCACGATAACCATCTACCACCATAAGAAAAAGGTCTTTCTAAACATTTTTCCAAAAATCCAAACAATTATAATATTATTTATATGTTTAACCAAAACTACCGTTACGATAGATCTATCACAACATGTATTTTCAGGACAATTGAATAAATTGTTGGGAAAAGGTATGTCATAATAATAGATTAAAACTAAATGTTTGAATGAATAGTTTTGCTTGATGAAAAGTTTCTACCATGTTTATCTTGATTAGAGCAAAATAGTTGTAAATATCTTCGAGTGACAGTTTCCATGTTTTAATATTCAAAGTATCTACACGCACACACATATACACACATGCAATGCAACGGTTGGATACACATAAGTTACGTGGAATTTAGTTAATATTTTTCTATGCAAATAATATTTTAAAGTACTTGACGATTGAAATTATTCTGTATGAATATATTATGTATAAAATCTAACATTCTTGTCTCCTTCGTTGAAAGGAGATCAATTTCGGTGACTTAAGTATACGTAATAAAATCAAGTCGTGTTGATGAATGCACCAAGGTCATATAGCTTTGATAAAATTTAGTGTACCTCATGTTCTTATTAACTGGTTTCACTCTTGAAATTTTTATTTTGAAATATTATTTTATAAGATATCAACCATACTAAACAAACTAATGTATAGCTAAGTTGTACACTCCCTACCCTATCATTATCTTTAATTTATATTTGTATGTAGCATCAAAGAATAGGTTATTCTTAAATGGAGAAATGATCCGAAATTGACCATCTGATTGATCATCTTGAAATTTGTTTGATTGTTATTAGCTAAAATTCCCTTCTTTTGTTGTATCTTCTCTTTTATCCCCCGACCTTGCAGTGGAACATATTTCTTCAAGGAAAATGGATACGGTGCAGGGAGTATCCCTTTCCCATTGCGGCCAATTAACGGCCAGATGGAAGCCATTGGTTAATGCGATGGCTCAGACGTGGACGAACCATTACTCATTTTCCAGTAAGGCCATCGTTAATTCTCTCCGCTAAATAAATAAGCCGCACAAAAATCAAACATCACCATAGTTGTTCCTATCCATTGCTGCCTTGGAAAGTGAAAGCAGATTCTCAGAATTTAAGCTGAAAAAGGAATCATAGCAACAGAATATCTACTAATGGGAATGAAGCTGGTTTCTCTTATATTGCATATTTATTCCTCAACCTACTGTAGAAATTATTCCGATTTAAAGAGGAATCGATGTTTGGATGATGGCAATCGAAAGAAGGCATCTACGTAAAAGTGGCTTTCACTCGGTGCTTCGCCCTTCGCGACTGCTGGATTTTAATAGGATGAGTTGCACGTTTTTCTTCGAGACTAAGTAAGCACGGTGATTCATTAAACCTATTAAAAGTATGGAAATAGGAAATGAACCGTCACCCGTCGGGATACCGTTCATCTGGTGATGATCAAGGACTCCTGTAAAAGGTACTTAAGTTTGAATCCCGACCTTACATTATTATTCGAGAGTGGATATTACGAAATTATCAATTTTCACAATTTACCGGCAAGGAGTTCTATGTCATAGCGAAAGCAAAGAAGAAAGAGAAATGAACCGTCCTCATGAGGTGGCCAATCCGGTTTGGAAGATGAATAGCACAATCATCTGATTATCTAACATCAGCACTTGTTGGAATGATATAACTTACGCTTTAATTTGTTATCAAGCCGAAAATGTTACGTTACAATTTGGTAATAACTTGAGTCGTGCCAATTGGGATGGGATGAATATCTTGAGTAGGAACAAATATTAGAATATTTCCTGCTTCTTGTTTGTTTGAAATGGATGTTGACTAAAGTGAGGTTTGTTTGACGTGTTCATTTAAAATTTATGATGGGTTGAATAGATTTAACATGGGATGTAATTATTTTATATTTTTTATGAAATAATTTTATTTTTTTCTTATTTACCTACTTATTTTGCAAAACTTATTTTTCTTACCGATAAATATGAAGTAGATTTCTCTTACATTGCATAAAGTTTTAGCATGCGCCGTTGAATGTGTAAGCTATTGTCCAGATGTCAGATTTGGGGTAAACTGGTGGGGGAGCAGAGGGATAGGGTACTTCCAAGATATAGACTCCAAACCTAGATTTTCTTATCCCGGCCAACTTTTATCCTATGCCAAGGGTTTCCCCAGGTTGCTCGACTTCCGAATAGACCGTACCTTTGATCGTCTCCAGGTTGCTCAACGTGCATGCAACCATGGTTTTGGCTTGTGGGTTAATCCCAACAGTGCCACTTTTTATCCCTGTTTAAGCTGAGAAATCCTAGTATTTCTCTCAACTTTGAATGGAATAGTGATAATACTCTAACTGATATATGCCTTGATTTGATTTTAAAATTTATTTACTTGTGTGCGATGTGACTTAAAATATACTTATCTCTCCTAGATAATTGCTTCATTTTGCTAAAACTAAATTAATAGTGCTATTTCAAGCTTATTCCTTGGTATGATCTCCAATCACCATTCAAACAAAAAGTAGCTTCATGGGAAATGAGTCTTATATCATCATACTATTTAACGCATCTTATTTCACATACCAAATAATTCTTATACATGTACTGAAAAACATGTCAACGAATTGGCTTGGATAACGACGTAAAACAAGTCAAAAACAGTATGCCTCACGCTTGGACTCAATAAACATAATCAACTCCTATTTGAGTTCTAAGTCAGAAATAAATTTCAAGAGAAAGCACAAAAGGAAGTGAAAATATACAGACAATTATATATAGTTTTTCTCGATAATTATAATTTTAAAAAATTAATTTAGAACAAATACTTTGTTACAATTATTCTAATTTTTACCGATATCTATAATCTACTTTTTAAACGATTATAATCATATTGATAAATCACATTTACATTTGATTATATTTTATTTTTCTAGAATTTATTCTTATTAAAAAGTCAACACATCTGTAATAAAGAAAAAATATGGACCTCATTAAGATTAATAAGAATAAGATATCACTAAATACCTGTACGTGTCTTTAAAAAAAAATTAAATGTAGTACTCTATATTATTAGTGGAAAGTTTAATTAATTAGGAAATAACAAGTTTTTGTTATGTTTTAGAATTTAGGGATAAGTTGAGATTTGAGAGAGAGACATAGGAGATCACATGGGAAAATAATTAACTTTTTATTATTCGATGTACAAACATATTCTTAAATTTGAGCTTTTTTTTCACGAACATTTAAGATTTAAAAGTATATTCTTAAAATTTTTGATAACAAATTGCATGGGGAGGGTTGGCTCGGGTCGCTCTTTGCCCCTCCTGGATCGGTCCATGGGCTCGAGGTCAATTAAATTTGCCTTTTTTCAGCTGAATGGGAAATGAAACTAACAGCTTAATATGAAAGCGTTATGATCATTTGTTACTAGACCACCTGATCCAACATACGGATATTAGCACGGCAGAGTGGAGTTGCAGCTGCCATGGGGTTCAAACTTAGCTCGACCACAATGAGTTGTCTACGAGCCCATTGGTTAATAAGCTAACGTTATTACAAATAAATAACAATAGAGATTAAAAGGTGGAATTTTTCTCTGTTTTCTTTCTTTCTGGCATCATCGGAGTCAAAAAAAAAAAAAAAGAAACTAAAATTAAAACTTAAAAATAAATTTACTACCGAAGAATTGACTCAATGATAAAACTAAAATCCTCCGTTACCATGCAAAAAATCAAAGAATCAAAATCTCATAACACACACACCTACCTCCTAAAAACACAAAAGAAAAGCAAATTTATTACAATTTGGCAATGTGTTGTAATTTTGTTTGTCACAAGGGGGTATTCAATAACGCAGTGTAATATATTCCCACGTAAATTATTTGCGCACTTGTTGGAGGTGGTAGCTGCCGAGTATAAATTCCATCAAGCACTCAGGTTTATTAACTTATGAGCACGATAATTATATATCCACAATCACGGCACGTTTTCGACAGTTGGGAGAATAAAGCGTCGGTATGCTATACTCTGAGCCGAATGACGGCACTGGAGGTCGAATACAAAATCCTTTCTTTGGGCGTGATCTGCTGGCTCGGCCTAAAGAGGAGATTTCGTTTCGGAGAAGATATGCCCTTCAGGCTTCCTCAAGATTGTGTGTGGGGGGGGCTCGGGGGAATCAACGTCCAAAATTCGTCCATTCATCCTCTACGGATCGAAGCGGCTGTCTATCATGGGCCCGCCCCGGTTGGCGTGTGCGAGTGTAACAGCCGAGAGAGGAATACGATGATTATTGGTCCAGATGAAATCGGATTTTGGATGGAATGAATGGGCATGACGGTACGATATTAATGGTCTGATTTGTTAGTGAGTGTGGTAGGAAGGGGTCTAGATGTTTGGCGTCATCTTCGACGGCACCTGGGCGGGTGATAGCAAAGCTAAACTCTGGGATTACGTCGCTAATGTATGGGCTTGACCTTCCTCGAAAATGGAGACGTGGAACCAAGTTAGGTACACGGTACCTGAGACATCAGATTTTGCTATTATTTAGCTTAAGAGATTGGTACCTAAGTAGTCTTGTTGCATGTTGTTGACTTACAAGGGGAGATTCCTATCGAAAGATAGGCTTCTCGGTTGAGGAAGGTAGATTGATCCCACATATCTCTTCTGTTAGTCCATAGTCGAGAGTGGTGCACACCTTTTCTTTGAATGTACCTTCTCATTGTACGTTTGGATGCAGGTATCAAGGGCCACCAACATTCCTTTGCATATGGGTGATTTCATCCGTAAGGTGTTGGATGGTGTCTTAGCCCCGAGCATTGATCCTTCTTTTGTAGCGAGAAAACTTACCTACTGCATTTGGCATATATAGATGGCAAGGTACAAGCTATTGCACTTTGGTGAAGTGATACCCACGATGTTGTTGGGAAAGCTATATTTGATTTACATATTATGACCTCTTGATGTCTTTGTTTTATGTTGAACAATCTCCCTTGTGTTGATATTGTTACTTTAATTGGGAGCTTGTTCACACTCTGTATAATTGTAATCTAGCACTTGGTGTTGTTAGATCTTGAGTAATGAATACCTTTTTCTTACTCAAAAAGTTGAATATGATGGGAGGCTGACGCCAAGGTTATCAAAAGTCATCAAAAAATTTATGCAACATCATAAATGTAAAAAAAAAAAGTAAATGTAAGTTACTTGTAAATATGCTTGTACTCATGAGAATGAGGGAAGTTTTCAATTCTGATGTGTATCAGCTTGTAGGCGGGTAGGAAGATAAATTGAGTGTGAGCTTAATAACATGAATTATTTGCAAATATAAGTACCTATTTTGCGAAATAAAAGCTTTTACTTATCTTTTTCTATACGAGAGGGAAGATACTCTAGAGCAATGCCTGGATACGGGAGCACAAGTCAACCTTGTAGGTTCTCCCCTCTTTTTTATTTTTCTTTGGTGGTGCCCCCATTTGCCTTACATGAGGGCCACTTTGTTGCCTAGGAGGGGGTAGGCACCAACCAACTTCTCCAACTGGTCATTGCCCAAGATCAGGTGGGAAGGGGAGGCAATCGGCAAATGAGATGTCCAAATGACACCCAACCTAAGGAGACTTCTTGATACCAGCCAGCAAATGATGGGCTCAACCAACACCCAAATCAAGGTGGCTTCTTCATGCATGAATATTAAGGCCATCTAGCCAATGAAAGGCTTAAGCGGTGCCCCAGACAAGGTGAAGAAAGGGGGGCAGTCGGCTTGTGGTTGGGTCAGAATCCAATTGTTTGTCCAATTATCCCAAGCCTGCCTCGTTGGGTGGCGTCAATTAGGACTTGACGGCCAGTAGCACCCCAACGTGTTGTTGACATTGAGGGGAATTCACCCACCCCCAAGGCATGGTAGACAGGGACAGTTACTTTCCCCCCACCCAACCGAACTCGACATGTTTGTCACCTAAGTGGGTGGCACCATTGAGGGGATGATCCCCTCCCTTGATGAGGGTGGGTTCCTGGCAGACATCGACTGAACTGGTGTGCTTCACCATTACGGTGAAAGAGTGTGTCCCTTTTTCAACGATCTCCCCACTTCTAATGCCTAAGAATGCGACCAAGTAGGGGAGGCTTGAGTGCATGGAGTTCCACTCCTCGACGAGCTAAATTGTGCAAATTGAGGATGGTGGGGTGGCCTGATGACTTTGACCTTCCTCAACTTCTTTGATGGTTCAAGGATAGGTAAACTAGGACCCTTGGTGGGCTCTTTTCTTTTTCCCCCATCCTAGCAACCCCCCTGCTCCAAGACCACTCTTGCTTTTCTTAGTGGGAGGATTGGGAAGAGTGGGACTCCATTACCTTAGTTTTCTTCCTCTCCGTTTCTCTTGTTTTTCATGACTGAGGCTCTTCTCGATGCAAATCGCCATGTGATGATCCAACACCTGCCTAGCTTCATCTTTTTGCCAGCTCCAACTTGGAGAAATTGAGGAATGTTGTGAAGCCAACAAACAAGTTAAATATGAATAAGAAACGGTCAAATCCAAAAGACATTTTAAGCCCCCTAAAAATCCCCTAGCTTGCTTAGCATTAGGTAGGAGTCCACCATCCAAGAAAGTACCTTTCATACCTCCAGCTACCTAAGGTCCTCCTAGGAGATTGCCCCAAATTTCATTATTTCCTCTACATCTGCCTAGGCTGGTGGATCTAGTTCATGCGAGGACGATGGCACGTCCTTCTCAAGTGGACCTTGCCGAGAATTAGAGACCTCTAATGTCTCCTATGACGACCCGAGTCCCGTCAACCGACGAAACCCAAGTTAGCATGTGCTAACAACCAGCACAACTCGCGCACAAGATTGTAGTCACCCAACACATAATCATAAAATATAAACATAGTCAACAAACAAAGCATATTACAAAATTTTAAGGAACATAAATTGAATACTAACCAGAAGTTTTACCGTAGTATTAATCCAAGGAGATGTACAGCGGAAATCTCTTGGCGAACTACCAAGTAGACCTGAGTACGGAACTGGAAAACACATCAATAAAAACTAAGTAAAGTAGTACAATAAAACAAGTAACTCAAGTAACAGAGTATGGTAAAAAGACACTATCTTGATAGTTCGTCAATTTATAATTTATTTTATATCTAGTCCCTTTTTATGCAACTTGCCCATATTCTTATTGTTCTCAAACTGTAAATCAACGTATCGGGCACGAGACGATTTCGTGTAACTTCCTGTGGTGTAAGACCGATATAAGCTACCCTCCTAGCCGGGAGGGTCGCTTATATCCCTCGAGTCGCCATACTCCGTCACCCTGAGGTCATCGTGGAAAGGGGTAGCAGCTACTTTGTGTAGCGTGAACACGTACAAGCGCTTTGTACGCTGAACTACAGACAACCAATGACCCACCCACCGACCGAAAGAACTACTCTAAATCTTGAGCCTTACAAATCCTCTATCAGAGTTAGCCGCTAAGCCTAACCAAGGAGTCGTAGGGTGGCCAGCAACTCCCTAAACCAACCCCTGAACCCAATCTGAAATGACCTAAAGCTAGGGCCGAAATCCCGACAAGTGGCAGGGTTGAAACCAGTTATCTAATCCTTTTATTTTCCCGACATATCCGTCATATTATCTATCCCATTTCCAGAAATTGCTTTCATTATCTTGTCAATTCCGATACCCCTAGTAATTTCCTATTAGTAATTCTAGGGTTAACAATTTCTCATATTATTTTCCAATTTATTCATTCACAAGAAATCCCATCTTTACCAGAGGTTCCATACTATTTAGACAGATTTAAAGACATTAGAACTTATTTTATGGAAAACGGGTTTCATTTGATGCATGCAATAACAGGGTTGTATATAGTTGCTAATTCCTTATTATTCATGTAAATCCCTTTTTGTCATTATCTATAGTGCCAAAAATCAGGAAAACACTAAGGGGTCCCAACTCAGCAAAAGAAGAATGCAAGCGGATCAAGGCAGTATACACGAAACTCACACAAGCCGGGTTCTCAATTACCCGAGAGACCAGATGGATTAGAAAAAGGGACAGACTACTCCACCTAATGCCACCGGAGAGTCATGGTGGTTCCAAACTCTGAGTACTAGGCCTGGAAATAGTCTCCACACCCACCTCAGGATCTGCGCACGCACCGAGAAGAAGACCTGGTTCAATCAGACCTACGATGGAGTTGGAGACACCTAATTATGTTTCTAATTTTTCAATAAGGATAAAGAACTCAAAAGTGGAAAAATAAATTATACCAACGCGTAGTATGTGTCAATACAATTCCAACGATACCTTATCTGTCAAAATCCGAGGTCAGAAAGGCCTTGAACCGGTCAAAACAATGCGAAGGGGTCCAGAGTCGGACTGAATTGCCCTCACACGCACGATCCGACATGCCCCCGCACGCGCTCAAGAACCTACAATTTTTGCGGTGGGGACCCCGAGTTTTGCGAAATCACAACCTGGTTCCCATGAATAATTTTTTGATTTATTTGAAGAAGAAAAACTAAGGTTTTTCTTCTCCCTTCCTCTCTTGATTAGAGAGGGTTTGGAGGCTAATGATGACCCAAGGGACTCAAGGGGTCCTTAAATAGGCTTTAGGAGCTGTTGTGAGTAGGTTTGGGTGGATGAAATGCCCAAAATGCCCTTAGGGTTGGGTTCACCTTACATTTAGGTCCCTGGTGACTTCTTCTGGCCATTACTTGAGCTATACAACTCGAAATTGCGTAAAACAAGCATCATTGGAAAACTTGCGACGAGAGGAATCCAATAGTACCACATATGGCACCATTTTGATAGTTTTTGACCAAGGGTTGCCTCGAAATACGTGTTTTTGGCAAATTAAGGGGGTTTTGACACTTGCACCAAACCCTAACCGGGTTTTCGGGTTCGAACTGACCCAAACCACTTTGAAATAGCTCGGAGTATGGATTTTGGGACATTACATCCCCCCATTGTGGATAACAAAATATTAATGGTCCTACCCTTTGAGGTTTTTAGGGAAATCCATAATTTGATATTTGGTTTTTTGGCTTTAAAGGGTGTAAACCCCAGATGGGGGCTTCCCTTTTTTTACCTTCAAGGGCATAAGGATGAAAACGAGCCGAAGGAGCCCCATACAAGGGTATAGGTTCAGCTGAAAACAAATAATGATAAAGGAATTTAGAACCAATCGAAAATTCAAACTAAGTTGGGATGATGCTAAATGGCAATAAGAGAGGAAGGACACTATAAAGGGGTTTAAAGGGACCCTAAGACCATGTTCTATAACATATTTACAAATAATAAAGGAATCTCCAACACTGAGAGAACAGAGGCGAAGATCCTTGCCGACTACCTCAAACCCTACACTACCCAACTCGTGCTCTTCTAGGAATTACCTAGGAGTCGACCTACTACGAAATCAAAGCTAAAGCCATATAATTCTAATGTATCTACAGAAAAGTGAAAAGAGGAAGATGTGGACTCACCTTTTCTGGTTATTCCTGACACCTTTTTACCAAGATGTCACCAAAAGAGGCAACAGAGCATAGTTGGTAACTTGTTAAAAGCTGGTGGGAGAACTTCCCATTGCTCACGGCTTCTAGAAATTGCAATGGGATTTGGGGCGCATTTACAGCACACCTAACCTTATTTATACCTGCAAGATGATAACAAATGCATGAGAAAACTGCCACCGAGAATAAACTAATGATTGTTGTCCCGTCACCAAAAAAAGTGTACGAATGTCGATTGCAACTCCTTATAGCTATCCATCTCGAAATGAGGGAAAACTCTCTTTCCTAAGGGAATTTCATTAAATGCACCAATCATGATGAGGACATCATACGTATTTCGTCGATTAAACAACAAAAGGCTCTAGCAGCAATTGCCCATCACCCGCCTCTTAAGCATAATCTTGATCACCACCTAAGATAATGGTAGTTACAATTACCCTCGGGTAGGTAGAAATTTACTGTCAGATACCAAGCACTAATATGCTTGCAAGTATCCTTGAAAACTAAGGCGTTGATATGCTTAACTTAAACAATCCAAACCTATGTTATACTCCCATGCGTGCAGTTCTTTCCAAACAAAAGCAATCACCTGATTGTATGAAATAAAGAGGATGCTTGTTGGGGGTAACATGAGGAAGAAATTCTTTTAAGTTTTTCCCAATAATGATCTCTTAGTTAGTACACTAACTAAAGTGAGTGAGTGCAATTGATGAAGGAAGGAAAATCACCATCTAAGTTCAACAAAAAAGGCCTTTCAAAGACCAATGAAGAAGGCCACAGAAGCCCAACCAATAGAGGCTAAAAACCCATTAACATAAGATCCAACTGAATTGAAGGGAAAAATAGGCAGATACCTACCTAAATAGGCAAATCATAGCCGAAAAATCATCTATCCGAATGACTTAGATGAATAGATAGATAAATATAGAATATCCGTCGAAGGACATGCGAACAGGCGAACTCCCCAACCAATGGATTAGCGGATAGATGAGTCCTCTAGCTGATTGAAGGTTTGGCGAATGGCCAAGTTTCCTCACTGACTGAACACCTGATGGGAAAGTGGGAAGACCCACTCGTTAAACTACAGCCAAACAACGGTTACCCTTTCCATTACACCATTTTCGTGTCCACTGCGGAATGTGGGCAACGTGTTCCATAACATGTACGATGTGTCATCAATCTAATTGATCTTCACAAGCATGATCCAGGAGGAAATGCATACCTTACAAAGAGCTACATTACTTAAGCAAGTTGAGACTTCTATAAGTGGACACAAGTGCATAAGACTAGAAAGAGAAAAAGCATGAACTCCTGTACTCTCAAAGACAATTGAGTTAGTGAACATTCAAGAGTGATTATACTCTCCCTAGGCATACATCTATACAAAATGGAATTGGATTACCAAATTCTTATCTGATGAGCCTTGGATGGCCACCAAAAGATTTGTAAAAACTGGGAGCACTACATAGCCACGAGCATCCATTGCTAAGAGGGAGTGGTCGAGTCTCCATTGCGATAGGAGGACTCAACCTGATGAATATCAAGCCATCACAAGGGAGACAAGGGAATTTAGTGAGCTAGTTCTACCACAAGGGGTGTACGTCTTGGGGGAGGATGATACTCCCAACTATACACTAGAATTCGAGAGGTTACAAGATTTCTTTCCCTCGCGGCCCCTTCTCTTAGGAGCCTCTCTCTCTATTTATAACATGGAAAGACCTCTAGCCTAGGGGCCTCTAGTGCCCTTTCTATCAGACGACGTGCCTGCTGTCAGGACATAGGTGGTCACTTCCATCTTGTCATATCTTTGGTCTTGATTGCACTGAATCTTTTGGCAGATTGGGCGGATCTCGATTTAGGTTTGGCTTGCCACAGGCGAGACGGATGATCCCGATCCCGCCTGCTTACCCTGTTGTCGGGTAGCTAGATCCTCTGCTAGCATACATGTGGAGTTTTGGGTCCGAGGGAGATTTTTGCCTCCCATCATATGCCCCTACTCTCTAGCTACTGTGAGCTACTGAGAGCATAGTGAGAATGCCCAACTCTGCGGTGGATGATGCCCCTAGATGTTCTGCCAGCTGAGATGAAGTGGGGAGAACATTTATGACATAGGAGTTGGGTGGTCTTCCCTTATCTCTTGCCGCTTGCCAGAGGTCCGTGGTATGGGGATATGAGCCCATGTTTGTGCTAGCCTTAAGAGGCGGTGCTTCACCAATTCTGAATGTTGGGCGTATGAGCCCAAGTTTGTGCCAACCTCAAGAGGTGGCGCTTCGCCGGTTCTAAACGTTGGGTGTATGAGCCCAAATTTGTGCCGGCCTTAAGAGGCGGCACTCGTTGAGCCTAGGGCGAATGAGCCCCAATTCACGTCATCCTTAGGAGGCGGTGTTCATCGAACCTAAGGCTAATGAGCCCAGTGTGAGGTGGCATTCGTTGAGCCTGGGGAAAATGAGCCCCAGTTCACACCAGCCTTAGGAGGCAGCATTCGTTGAGGTGGGCATCAATTTTTGTTGCCAAGGGAGGTCATGGTCACGAATGTCGTGCCGCTCAAAAAGGCAACTGGTGCTTTCGCAGTGTTGGTCCGAATGTCCAATGTGTGGGGTTCTTGATTGTTGGTTTTGTTAATGCGGTCAAGTTGCCGCGTAATTTGCGTCATATCTTAGGGGATTTTGTTCCTCAGCAACTCTCAACCCACTGGGTCAGGGAGGTGGAACGACGTCATCACCCTTGGAAAGTCATGGGGAGGCAATTATAAATAGAGGCCCGTAGTGGGTCTTATTTCATGACCTCTCACCCCCTCTCGCCGTGCCTAAGGGACTTATCAGCTGTGTGGAGGAATGTCTATGTTTCGTTTGCTCTTTTGATAAAGCTTCGTTGGCGAACTTCTGCGTGTTTGGTGGATCGACTGAAGGGCAATCATGTGTGGTTTGTCGGATGGGGATAAGCCCCTCTTAGTGCCCCCACTCGACACATGGATGGAGGTGAGGGCTCCCAACCCCTTTTTGTGGTTTGATATGCTTATTGCAACATTGGTGGCTTTAAGACCTTAGCCATTTTTTGCGAAAAAGGGGTGTGCCTGGAGGCACTGTCCTCCGTTTCGCTTGCTAACATTGTTTTGTTTCTTGGCTCAGGTTCTTAGGGGTTTTTTCCATCGAACGATTTTGGGCGTCGCGACATCTCCTTCCGATATGAGACCCATCTTGTGTGGGGGAGAGGCCTAGGCCGTCGTAAGAAGGAGGTCTCCTTTTACATTTGGAGACTTCAAGGGGATGGAGGCTGGAAGCGAAGAGGAGGCAAAGCAGGCTCCCTCAAGGTGTCCACAAGGGGAGCTTGGCGGGACATTCATTGGGAAGGAGCCAGTTATGTTCACCTCTCAGGGCCCAGGTAGGGATGAGGTGACGGATGTTCCACTGGGGGTGCCATCCCCTTTGGTTCTGCGTGGAGAACCCACCGGACACTAGGCTGTGGAGGCACCATTCGGGGCCCAGGTGAGGGTCACTCCTTCATGGAGGATTGACACTTCTACCGCTCTACTTAGCTCCCTTGGTAACTCCACGAGGGTGGGGTAGGGGGCATTACTGTCGGTAGCTCCTGTGGCAGGAGTGTATTTTCCCAGCCAGATGTGGGGCAAAGCTCAATAGGGGCGCTAGCAGGAGTGGGTTCTTTTGGTCAGAGAACGCCCACAGTGCCCACCTAAGCAGTTGAGCTCAACCGATTATCCCTTGTGGAATGGCCTGGTGAAGGCCTTATGGCATCGACTATGTGGGATACCTCACTAATAGATTGGAGGGTACTCCACACTTCTGAGTCGCTTCACCTACCTCAGGAAACTATTATGGCTCATCAAGACTTGCCAGTCCTCCAGCAGGCTCCTCGGTCAGCCATCTTTCCTCTACAGAGGGGGCTAGGGGGGGCATCCCGCCAATACCCAGGGGCTTGCTAGGGACGTGGGCAAGAGGCGTTTAGACAGGAAGAGATTGGTCTTTGTTGAGGAGACATCTGAAGCGTGTCCATCATGGGTTGCAGTGTATGCCAGTCTTGACGCTGCACTATCACTCATGTTGCTTAAAGTAGGCAAGCTCGAAGACTTCGGTAGAAACCACTGAGTCCTGATAAAGGGTGTTGCCAGTATCTTTGTAGTGACTTATCTCTTTTCAGCTGTAATTTAGCCAGAGACAATGATCCTGGGGAATGTAATAGTTGATATTTCTTATAAAAGGAAGAGGCTTTCTATTCCCTCTTTTCTTGTCTTTCCTTTTCATGTTGTTGTGAATTCTTGCTCTAATGCCAAGTATGAGGGCTGGTTTGCCTCCTAGGATTTATTAATCGAAAGGGTTATATAGATCACTTTCACGAGTTGTTGCTTGATACCTATTGTAGGGCATCCTGGTTATTCACTCAGATGCCTTGGCAAAGAGGCTTACCATGGTATTCCATCTCAGCTAATTTTTGCAGGGCCAACTGAGGTGCCCGTGGACAGGGCTGCCCGAGGCGGTGCCTGGGTGCCTATCTGGGATGCTTAATCGAGTTTAGAAAAGTTGCGTTGTAATATAGTCAAAAAAGCGTTCGAAACAAATATAATTTGTTACTCGAAGTTTAAGTCCGAGGTCGAACATAGAGAACAAATTACGGTTTAAAAATCAAGATCACAACTTGAGAATTTAAATATAATATGCAATAAAAATCAATGTTATAGTGCAATAAGATAAATGCAAGCACAGAATATTAAAGAAATCAATGTATGTGAATAAGTACAAAATTGGACGTCTGATTTGTGAATTAGACACCTTAAATATGTGGATGCTACAGTGCTTGGTCTTCTCTCTTCTCTTCTCTTCTCTTCTCTGGTGGCTGCTTTCTTCCTTCCTCTTCTTTCTTTCTCTTCTTCTGATTCCTTGCCTTAGCCTTTCTCTTCCTCTACCTTCTTCTCCTTCCTTTCTTTCTCTTTCTTTTTCTTTCTCTGGCGGCTCCTTCTTCTTCTGCCTTCAGTTCTTCCTTCTCTTTCTTTCTCTTCAGCTCCTTCCTCTTCAGCCTTGTCTTCTCCTTCCTTAGCTTCCTATTTGGCCTCCTCCTTCTTCCTTGGCTTCAGCCCTTAGCTTCCTCTTCTTCTCCTTTCCCTGCAGAGCAAAACCTACCCCTACCCGCACGCGCTCTCTTCTCCTCTTTCTCTCTTAGGTTCGCTCTCCCAAAGCCACTGTCTCGGGTAATTGGTTTGGGTATGCACCCGGGACCAGGCCTACCGGCGTGCCGTGGTGGGCGAGGTGTGCTGGGTCGGGTCGGATCAGGCCAAGTCCATGGAGGCAAGGTCTATGCAATAAGGCCTATGCAACTTTTCAATTTATTTGGGTGTGGGTGTCCCTTCGTTTCTATGGTGGGACTATCCATGCCCAATCTTCTTGCGCACCTACAGTAGAGGGTGATGCTGCCAATTGTAGCAGCTGCTAAGTCCTTCGATTGGAATTAGATGCTTGGAGCTGTGCACGAGGGAAGTCCGCGCAGCCTGGGACTATAAGCCTAAAGTGGGTGGACTTGGAGAAGCTCGCAAGCAAGCTCCTTGCTGTTCATCAATGGTGGTGACCCTCCGGACCTGTAATCACGCAAACGGCCTCGCGGCCACATCATGATCCCCACCTATCACGTGGGCGACTCGGGTTCGATCCCCGGCAACAGGGCCAAAATGTTTGGGATGCTTGATCGAGTTTAGAAAAGTCACGTGTAATATAGTCGAAAAACGTTCGAAACAAATACAATTTATTACTCGAAGTTTAAGTCCGAGGTCGAACATAGGAAGCAAATTAGGGTTTAGAAATCAAGATCACAACTTGAGAATTTGAATATAATATGCAATAAAAATCAATGTTATAGTGCAAAAACATAAATGCAAGCACATAATATTAAAGAAATCAATGTATGTGAATAAGCACAAAATTGGATGTCTGATTTGTGAATTAGATGACTTAAATATGTGGATGCTACAATTCTTGGTCTTCTTTCTTCTCTTCTCTTCTCTGGCGGCTACTTTCTTCCTTCTTCTTCTTTCTTTCTCTTTTTCTGATTCCTTGCCTTAGCCTTTCTCTTCCTCTACCTTCTTCTTCTTCCTTTATTTCTCTTTCTTTCTTTGGCAGCTCCTTCTTCTTCTTCTTCTACCTTCAGTCCTTCCTTCTCTTTCTTTCTCTTCAGCTCCTTCCTCTTCAGCCTTGTCTTCTCCTTCCTTAGCTTCCTCTTCGGCCTCCTCCTTCTTCTTCCTTGGCTTCCTCTTCTCCTTTCCCTGCAGAGCAAAACCTACCCCTACCCACACGCGCTCTCTTCTCCTCTTTCTCTCTTAAGTTCGCTCTCCTAGAGCCACTGTCTCGGGTAATCGAGTCGGGTACGTGCCCAGGACCAGGCCCATCGACGTGCGGTGGTGGGTGAGGTGTGCTGGGTCGAGTCGGATCAGGCCAGGTCCGCGGAGGCAAGGTCATGGACAAGGCTAGTGAAGGGTGAGTGGGACCTCACCCCGTGGTAACTGAGGCGATAAGGCCTATGCAACTTTTCAATTTATTTGGGTGCGGGTGTCCCTTCGTTTCCAAGGTGGGACTATCCGCTCCCAATCTTCTCGCGCACCTGCAGCAGAGGATGATGCTGCGAATTGTAGCGGCTGCTAAGTCCTTCGACTGGAATTAGAGGCCTGGAGCTGTGCACGAGGGAAGTCCACGCAGCCTGGGACTATAAGCCTGGAGCGGGTGGACCTAGAGAAGCTTGCAAGCAAGCTCCTTGCTATTTGTCAATGGCGGCGACCCTCCAGACCTGTAATCACGCAAACAGCCTTGCAGCCACGTTAGAATGCTCAAGAGGCTTCGCCAAGGTACGGCGAGTGTGTTGCGGTGGTCGGCATGGCGTGGTGCTGCTTGAGTGCACGTGCCTAGGGAGCCTTGTGGCCGTGTGTGTGGGTGTGTTCGAGGGCCCTTGTGGGTGAGTGATGGTGTGTATGGAGTGAGGGGTTACGTTCAGTGAGGTGTTACGGAGCTTATGGGGTGGTTGGCGAGGTGGATGGAGGTGTGGAGCGACGGGGATGCATCGCTGAAGGTTTGGTCGGAGGTGAAGGGGATGATGGTGGTGGAGTGCGTCAAGGGGTGTTTTTGAGAGATAAAGAGGGGAAAAAGGAGTGGAAGGGAGAGGGAACTTATCTGGGCGTAAAGAGATGAAGGGGGAGGTAGGGATGGCGGCTGGCTCGTATCGCTGACATCGGAAATGAAGGCGCTCAATGGGGGAGATTGGCGAGGACGAAGGGGATGTAGAGGCGTCGGCGGGTGCGGTGCGACGCGGACCAGCAGGAGGAAGAGAAACCTACCACCGGTATTGTGGCTAGGTGACGAGGGAGAGTGAGGGAAGTCGCTGGAGCTTGATGAGAAAACTAGCCGAAGGAGGGGAGACGAATTTGAGGGGTGTTCCCGACCAATTTCAAGCTTGGGAGAAGCGGGGTGATTTGGTTTTGCTTAAATAGGCCCTGGAAGTCGAATTTGTGCTTGGAAGTCAGGCTTCCAAGTACGGAAAGTTCACCGGAGATGGCAACTAGAAAGAGACCCAAATCTCTCATGCGTTCGCATGAGAGATTGGGTACCAAACAGGGCCTCAAATAAGGTTCACATTGGAGGGGATTTCTCAGAGAATCTCCCTTTCAATTTTGAAGGGGATTCTTTAAGAAATCAGGGAGAACTTGCCCTTGCAATCTCACCGAAGTAGGATTCCCTCTGCTATAATGGTAGAGGGACCTAATTGTAAAGAATGAAGAAGAAGATAGGGGGGTTTCTGCAGAGGTTTTCGAAAGATAGGGGTAGAAATGTAATTGGGCTGGACCTATTTGCAAAGTGGGTCAAAATGAATTCCCCTTAGGTCCAAATTTTGGTACAAACCTAATTTAGACCTAAGGAATCCAATGGTGAAGTTGGATTTTGAGTTTGACCATGTTTGACTGGGCAATTTACGTAAAAAATCTACTTTAGGGCAAATATTTGTCTGAGACCCCATTTTAGGTCAAAATAGGTTGCAATGGCCAAATTGAAGGTTCTAAATCCTAAAGAATATTTTTATTTGATTTTTAAAGGATTTAGGTGAATTTTATCCTTACCAAAACATTGTTAAATCAAGCAGGTCTATTTTAGGGTTACGAGAAGTCATTTAATTCCCAGAATTCACATGAACCCTTTTCTATTTGAACCAACCCGCTTTTTATCTTGTTAAGATCATTTAACATGTGTTTACCTCATTAGAAAACCCGTTGTTGTACTGCAATGGTAAAATTGCAGTTTACCCCTTGTTTCTTGCTTTTCTCTTAGAATGGTTATTCATTGAATTAGGACCTCCAGTTGGTTATGTAGGAGCTTTTGTTCTCTTTTATGGGTCAATATGAACTAGTTAAGGCTCATGAAGGTGTTCCCATTAGTGCCTATGTTTTGCACCTGGGTAGTTGTTAGTGCATGGTCCACAAGGACCCTCTGGCGAACTTCATAGCCCAACCGTTTGCCTAATGCCTTTTCCACCCGCTTTCATCGGACACATAGTTTGACTATGTCAGCTAGGCGGGAGAATGCTAGGATTGGCGCTACTCTTCCAGGTGGAAGGAGGCATTAAGGCACTTGGTATTTAGCGTTGGGGGCGAGAAATCCCTGCTTGTCTTGTTGGCTTTTAGGCGGGTTGCCTTGATCCGTTGGGGCTTGCCAGGGAGAGGTGGAGACGGGTACTTAAACTCCACCTGTGCCACCTAGGCCCTTTTTATAGGGGCCAGATGGCCAAGGAGTTGTGGCTGCCTTGACTATGTAGTTACCCACCTGTCTCTCTGTTGGATACAAAGGGGCCTTCAAGTAGGCTCTACTGGTGGAGCTTGAGGGCATGCCTTGTTCAAGGTCGGCGCCTTCTTCGAGAGTTGTGACTGATACGGGGGTTTAACAAAATTGGCTTGGAGAAGCTCCCTTTCCTTAGCCCTGGGCTCTTTGGTTGAGTCATAATCGCCTAAATGTGTGGACCCTTTGCCTAGACGAGCTGGGCAGCGTTGTCGAGGTAGGATCGAGTAGTCGCGGCTGAAGAGCTCGACTGAATTCCTGTGAAGACTAGCTTGGATCCAATTATTCAATCGTGATCCATTACCTTGGCTTCTTGCATAGATAAGGGCTTGGAAGTTAGTCGTCAGGTGGTTGCCTATGTCCACAAAGGCAGTCATTAGCCCAACCATTTTTGGATGCAACCATTTTACTATTGGGCTCGCCTTTGCTATACGCGAAGAAGGGGAAAATTTGTTAATTTGGTCGCAGGGTGTGATACCGCCACCTGTTACCCTATCCGGTCGTGTCCCTTAGAAGGTGGCAACGGGAACCGAGAGCTGACGCTCGAATTTTCTTGGCCCGGTGTCTGAGTGCTCACTCAGTGGGACTCAAGGCGCAAGGGCCCAAACCAGCATAGTTGTTGATAGGAACATCATCATGAGCCATAACTAGCTCAATTTGGTCTTATAAATTCAATAAAAGCTCCTACATATCAGTTAGAAGGTCTCTTAAGCAAGATGAGTTATTTTGAGAAGAAAACATGAAAATAGGGTTATTTCTGTAATTTTACCATCTTTTCACAAATACAGAATAACCACGGGGTATGCCAGGGGTTTATTAGAGGTCATTTAATCATTAATGCCTAATAAGTGGGTCCATGAAGATAGAAATAGGTTTTCACATATTTCAAGAATTAATGGATATCTGAAACCTTAAAAATAGATCCGCTTAATTAACTGAGGTTATGATCGGGATAAAATTCATCTAAACCCTCTAAAAATCATAGAAAAATATTCTCTAAGGTTTGGCATCCTTGATTTGACCATCTGAACCCATTTTGACCAGAAACAAAGTCTCAGACAGACTATTGCCCTAATTTAGGTTTTTTCATAAATTATCAAGTCAAAATAGGTCAAAACCAAAATCCAACTTCACCATTGGATTCCTTAGGTCCAAATTAGGTTTGTATCAAAATTTGGGCCCAATCTGAGATTCTTTCGACCTAGTTTGCATTTTAGTCCAAGTCAGACTCTTATTCTTTCAAATAACCCCTCAACTTTTGAAATTATTACAAAACCCCCTAACTTCTTCACCTTCTTCACAGAAATACCCCTGCCGCCATTACTGTGTGAACCCATGAACCGCCGACCTTCAATCAAGAGATTCTCCCTGATTCTACAGCGAAATCCTTCAAATTTGAAAGGAAGATTCTTGAGGAGTTGATCTTCAATCTGAGGCAGGTCTTGCCTTCCAAATCTCATCCAAGAGTTCATGCAAACTCTTGGAAATCCTAAACCTATTCAATGATTTCTGAGCTTTCAAAGCTTGGTTTCTAAGCTTTGAAGCTCGCCCTTTGAGCTATAAAAGACCTCCTTGGCAATCCCCTCTTCTTTAGTGAGAAATAGAGCCAAAAATCCCTCTTCTTCCTCCAACCTCCAGGTCGCTCCACCTCTCTCCGGCGACCTCCCTCCTTCAGCTTCATTGACGGCTGCCACGTACTATAGGCGATCAGTTCCTACTCCCTGTTCTTTTCCACACCTCGCAATACTGATGAGGTGTCCCTTAACCCTCTGTCATTATCGCTCCCTCCCACCGGAGCCTTCGTCTTCTCCAACATCGACCCATCATAGTCAGTGCTTCCTCCTCGTCCGCTAGCCACTTTAATCATCACAACAACTCCAGACACCTCCTTTGACTACTGTCGCGCCTGCTCCACTGTCGTTTGTTAGTAGCTTTGAATCGGGTTTTAAAATCGTCGCGTTGTAGTATAGTTTGAATCAGTGCGAAAAATAAATAATATTTATTACTCGAATAAAAGTCTAAGGTCGGACATAGGGAGCAAACAAAAATTCAATCACTAATCTCAATAATGTAAATGAGCAGAAGAAAATGAACCAAATAATGCTAAGCAATGAATATTAATTACTCAAAATTGATCATCAGTGTATAAAATAAGTCTAACAAGAGTTTGGCATATCAAAAAGAAATCTAGAATAAAAATAGTGGTGATTTAGATCACCAATTATTTAATCTAGATAAACACATAATGGTTAAGCAGGAATGCCAAATAAACCAACAATATCCAGGACCACTTAAGTAATTAAATAAATGAACAGTACCTCAGACGTCTGATTTGCTAATCAGATGGCTTAAGTGCTTCCTCTTCTTCTCAGCCCTTCTTTTTCTTCTTCAACTATGCCTTCTCTCTTCACTTCTTTCTTCTCTTCTTGCCTGCCTTCAGCCTCTTCTCCTCTTCTTTCTCTACAGGCCTTCTTCTTTATCTCCTCTTCTATGAAGGCTTTCTTTTCTTCTTCCTTCTTTCATTACGCACAAAGGGCGGCAATCCCTTCAGATTTGGCTAAGTGTCACACAAGGAAAAACCCTCCCCTACCCCCGCTCTCTATTTCTTTCTCTCTTCCTCTTAGGTCCGCCCTCCCAGGGCCACGATCAGGGTAGTCGGGTATATGGGTAGGCGCGCACCTGAGACTAGGCTCACTGGCATGGGTGGTGAGCGAGGAGTGGTTAGGTTAGGCAGGTTATCAGATCAGCCAAAACTACATATAAGGTGTCGCGGGCGAGGCGCGTGAGGGGCGCATGCGGGGACCTCAGCCCTTGTGCTTGCTGAGGCGATAAGCCGTTAGCATAAAATCAATATAAGCGCTGTGATGTGGCTGTCAGCGCCCAATGTGAGACTATCCAGTCCTCCTCCTTCACGTGCAGCTGCAGTGGATGGTGCCTTCAATTGAGGTCAGGGAAGCACTCAATGCTCCCAATTGACGGCCTAGGCATTCTCCTAAGCGTAAACCGCACTACCTCGAGCAAATGCCTGGGGCTTGTGGTAATAAGAAACCTTCTTCAAGCTCCTTGAAGGACTACTGTTAATGGCAACGAGGGCAAATACTTGAAAATCAGAATACTGCCTTGCAGCCTAATTAAACAAGCTTAGGAGCTTCGCCGTAGGGCGTGGAGTGCATCAGTGGTGTTTTTGTGGCTTGTGGAGGTGTGTGGTGGTCGGATGATGTCGGGAATGGCGATAGAAAGGTGGGTTGGTTGACAGCGGGTTTGGGTGGATGAGAAAGTGAATGGAGAGAGGGGTTTTAAAGAGTGGAGCATGGCGGAGGTTGTGAGGTGGTTAGCGAGGCAGATGGAGTTGTGTAGCAGTGGAACCGCCTTGCCGGAGTGGTTGTTGGTCACAGAGAAGATGAGGATGAGCGGTCAAGTTGGGGCTTGAAATGAGGATAGAGAGAGGGAAAACTAACCTATGATACTAACTAAACCTAACTAGCTACTCTAATGGACGAAAAGGGGGAGATCCGCACCGGTTTTGGCATGCCGGCAACGGAGAAGATGAACTCTTCAGTAGGGGAGGAACAGTGACGATGATGGGAAGGGAGCTCCTGCTGGTTCGGCTAAGAGCGAACGAGAGAGAGGAAGGGAATCTGGCCACTGGTATTGTGGATGGACGACGAAGGAGGTCAGGAGGAGTCACCGAAGCTTGGCGGAGCTTAGCAGCCAGAAGAGGAGGGAGGAATATGGGGATTTCATGACCGAAATCAAGTCTGAGAGTTTGGCCAAGCCCTGGGCGTGCTTATATAGGGCTTAGGAGGTCGATTTGAGCTTGGAAGCCAAGCTTCCAAGCTAGGAATGTTCGCCGGAATAGGAGACCCATCTCTTTGAAGGATTCGCATGAGAGATTGGGCAAGATCTGGAGCTTAGGAAATGGCACAAAAGGAAGGGAATTCCTTGACAAACTTCCCTTTAAAATTTGAGAGGGATTCGTCAAGGAATCAAGGAGAACATGTCATTTTAAGGTCGCCAAAGTTTGTAGGAAAAGGATTCATGGAGGTAGGGACCTTTCTATGGAGACAATGATAAAGTTAGGGGGTCATTTGCAAGGAATTCAAAAAGGTAAGGATCTGAATGAGATAAAGAGTCTCACTGGACCAAAATGCAAATTTGGTCAAGATGATCTCAGATTAGGCTCAAATTTTGGTACAAACATAATTCTGACCCAAGGAATTTAATGGTTATGTTATATTTAGGTTTTGATGTCATTTTACTAGGTAATTTATGTAAAAACCCAAATTAGGGTTAATATCTATCTAAGACTCTGTTTTGGGTCAAGACAGATTCTGATGGTCAAATTGAAGGTACCAAACCATAAATAATATTTTTATATGAATTTTAGAGGATTTAGGTGAATTTTATCCTAACCAGAACCTCAGTTAATTAAGAGGGTCTATTTTTAGGACTTCAGATGTCATTTAATTCTTGAAATGCATAAAAACCCTTTTCCGTATATTCTAACCCACTTGTTAGATTCTTAAGATCATTTGACCCTTAATTAACCCCTAAGAAAACCTGTGAGTGTATTGCAATTGAGATATACTATTAAAACTGTAGTTTTACCCTTGTTTTGTTGTATTTCCCTAAAAATGGATTTGCAGTGAATTAAGGCTCTCTGGCGATTATGTAAGAGCTTTTATTCCTTGATAATGACTAAATTGAGCTAGTTATGGCTCATGATGGTGTTCCCATCATACCCCCATGCCTAGCTTTTGCTAGTCCTTTAGAAAAATCTTATGGAATTAACTTAGATTCTACACCATGCCTTTTTATGCTCAGATTTCTGTTGTGTGCTTTCTTTTGTTGATTAGGTCAGAATGCCAATAGTAGGCCTAGAGGTACTCAAGTACCAACCAAGATCCAGACCTGACCAGCTTTAGCCTCAGTCCGCCGCGAAGGTTTCTACAGCCTACAGGAACTAACCTAAGGTTCGTTGAACTCTGCGGTTAAAGCACTCGTGCTTAAAACATGTTTAGTCCCGGTTCAGTTTGCAGTGCATTTTTGTAAGAGAGAGAGACAGAAGATTTTTTTATGTTTTTGGAGAGTTTTCTCTCTCTTTTCTTTCCTTTATTTCTATCTTCGGTTTGGCTTTACAACACGGTCTATATCCGATTCCTAGCTCCCACCATCAATCCTCACAGGGTCACTGGTAATTGATGCTTCAAGATAGCATCGGCCATGGAAACCCCCAAAACCCTGGCTTTCAACACTTCGAGATAATCCTTCCTATGGTGTTCTGTAGCTAAATTCAGGCCTTGGCAATCGACATTTCGGGATAATCCCGCCCATGGCACCCAAACTAGCATAAGGTGCTTACATGCCCCCAGTAGGATATTTAGATATCCTAGGAGACAAGCACCGAGGAGACGGTATGTTATTGTACATCTTCGAGGGGAATTTCCCGCCTCTTCGCACTTGGAACTCTTCTAAATCAACTTGTGTTGATCAGCCACTCCTAATCTAGGTGGCTTTTTCAGAACAGAATTAACGCTTTTGTGTGATTTTGATAATTAAGCACACTGAACCCGACTGTGTGTGGATTGGGGTGCTTCAGTTACCGAGTCCCGCAAACCAAAGGTCAGTTAACGAGGTCGAATAATCCCTAAGCCTTAGACCTAATACTTAAGCTTCGCATTTTCCCCAACCTCTTGAGGACTATCTAGATCTTAACGAACACTTGAATTTTTAAGCTTAAAATCACAACCCAAGAGGCCTAAGATCAGCGGTCATACTAATCTCTTTTGTCCCTTAGCACTTTTGTATTTTTATTTCTTTCTTTGATTTGGTCTAGAACTAAGTAGATTCCTTAATCTTTTGCTAATGACTATCTTTTTTGTTTAAATTGTGTTCCTTTTTTACATTTCAAAGTCACCTCCCCTCTTTTCCTTCTCCTCAAAAATAATATGCATTCAATTCATTCAAAATTTCCTCCCCTTTTCCATTTTTTGTTATTTTTCTTTTTTTTATTTTTTACACTATGTATTTTTTTTGTGAGAACCCTTCCAAATTGAGGATTTTTATATGTTTGCACTTTAACACCCCCCATGCCTAAGTTTTGCAATGTCCTCATTGTAAACGGAAGGTATGAAACAGTTTTGGGTTTAGAAGCTAGAACAGGATTAGCGAGTGGGTGAACAGGTCGAGATGACTGTTGCAGATGATTTCAAGCTCTGATATTAGTACCAGAGGTGGGATCAACTGTTCTAAAACTAAACTCAGAGTGCAATAGATGTGAAGTACAAAAGGATAATCAGAAGGATCTTGGGTTTTTGGAATGACGGGTTGCCTCTTATTAAGTGCTAAATTTAATTCCTTCAGCCGAGCAAAAAATGGTATGGAGAAGGAGTGGTTAAATCAGATGAGTTTTGTAGAACAAGCACCTTGATCAAAAGCCTGGTTGGTCCAACCAAATGCTTGTTTAGATCAGTAGACTGATGATGCATCCCAAACCCAATCAATCTGGAGGGTTGATAAATATGGATCAAGAGATGCGATGTCCACCAGATACTGTGGAGCTCAAAAGGATATGGAATTGTATAACTAGGGTTTGGCTGAGTTGAATCAGCCTGATCAGAGTAGGGATCCTTAAATGAAAAAGACTCAGTGGAGGATGTAGGAATCCTACGAGAGTGATCAGAGAAGGATGGGGCGTGATTTGTAGTCTGATCGATGTCTGAAACCTGATAAAAAAATTAAGGAGAATCATGTGCGACCGACTGATTGAGAGGAGAATCGAAATTGAGTCCAGTAGCGGGTCAGGGTTGAAAACAGGTTTGGGAAGATTCTGCATGTGTAGAAGAGGTGGCTTCAAGAATAATTGTTTATGAGGGCTCCTCTAGGAAGGATTCAAAGGTGGGTTCATCTAGAGAGTCTTCATAATAGTAATCAAAATCAAAGGTAAATGCCTAAAGAGTGTTTATAGGATCAAGGAAATTTGAGTCAAGAAAAGATTTGAACTCTGGGTTGTAGACACTCTTGGCAATTTCTATTTCTGATTCTTGAGTATCAAAAAGAAATGATTCCATCTCAATGGAACCTGATTTTGAATCAATGATCTCGAGATCAGGGACCACAGAGTCAGAGTCAAAGAATGGATCATGTATGCTGAGGTTGTAGATTTGTTCATAGTCATCAGGAAACAAAGGTTCTCTGAAATTAGAGTAAGATTCAAAATCGTCAAAGAACTTGCGAGAATTATGTTCTGAATCTGACTCGGGATCAGAGGTTCCACCACAGAATAAATCAAAAGATGTAGACTCAGCAACCTGACTTGGGTCTAACCTAGTCTCAGATTCCGAGCTCACAAAGGTATCCCTATTAGGCATGGGCTCGGGTTCTTGGCTTAAACGGAAGATCAAATCAAAACCCAACTCTTCCAACTCCTCGATTTCGGAATCATAGATTGGCATGACTTTCGAAAAATCAATCTGTGTTTCTGAAGATGTTGGAGAGGTGCATTCATTAAATACATGCCTAGAATCATAATCCAAATTTAAAATCTAATTTTCATCACATGGGACCTTATAATCATCCCAAGAAGGCTCTGATCCAGATTCTAGGTTAAGGGTGTGGGTTGGATCACTAGAATCTGGGTTGGGCTCTACAAGGATGTCAGAATTGTCCTTGAGGATCACCTTATCAAAATAAGAAGCGGAATTTATATCCTCGAGAGGTTCTGAGTCAATCTCATTATCACAGGAGTCTGGGAAATCTAAGCTTGGTGAACCAAGGTTTTGTATCTCTAGGGTTGGCTCGAAATCGTGATCTCCTGCAATTGGATCTTCCCCACCCATTTCAAGATCATGTATGTCAATTGCTATGAAATTTGAATTAGAATTCCTCTGGGTTGGGGGCCTATGATGAGCCCATATTTGTGGGCTAATTAGTTACTTAAATGCCTAGACATTAAAGTAATATTAACTTATATATAGCATGTATTAAGATGTAAATAATATAGTTTATACATATTTGCTTGTATGCATTATATTCATTATCTAGCATCATTTAGTTTACATGCATACATTACTTGCATTAAATAGTTAGAAATATAAGGGTTTTGCATACAAATAATCGACATATATTTTTATATCTTTCTTTGTGCAGCAACAACCGCTCCACCCTAACAGGCCATTTATGGCCAGCTCAGGCAATGAACACGGCAGTGAAGAGGATCGGAAGAAGCGAATCTCCATCACTCCTCCATTTGAATTGCAGATGGCTACAGGAAAGGGGGAGCAACTGCCATGCTCATGGAGACACCGCCCCACTCCACCACCGTGTACCCCACTCCACCACCGTGTACTCCACTCCACCACCGTGGTCTCCAAGGCCGAGCTCCACCACACCGTGGGCCGGTGAGGTGACAGCTCGCCATGCCAAGCCGGTGGACTCATGCCAACACCATGAGCGTGTGTCCCCGATGGCCACGCATTCATCACCGTGCTTCACTAGAATCAACATCACCACCCTCACCGCCATCACCAGCAACCACCACCGCAACCGCCGCAACTCCACACTCTGCATCTTCCTCTCCCCCGTCAGTTAAGACATCCAGGACGTTTCCCGGACGTCTGAAGCTCGGCCCCATATCATCTTCTTTCTTCTTCTTCCTCTGTTTCTTTTCGCCTCAAAAACCAACCCAACGCCACGCCATCCCCACGCGCAGCAGCAGCCACCTCCAACTCCACGTAGCATGTGACCATCCAGGTCGCCACTCCACGCACGGCTGCAGCGTGCACAAGCCAGCAACGTGCCAGTGCTGCACCTCAATCACGCGCAGGCACGCGACGCCTTCAGCGTTGTGCTCCCTTGCCATTCCCGCAGCAACGCACGCAACAGCAGGACCATGAGTGCCCCCTTGCTACGCCTCCGTCACACCCACAACAGCGCTGCACCTCCATCGCACGCAGGCACACGACGCCCTCAGTGCTGCAATCCCCCCTGCTGCGCCTCCGCCTGGCTTCAACAGTGTGCTTGGTCGCACAACAGCCGCGCATGCCCTTTCCTCTCTGTGTGCGCCCTTCAGTAGCTCCGCCCGCACGTAGAGCACGCGTCCTCCAGCACCTCTAGTAGCCATCGAAACCCACCTTCACCATAGCTCCGTCCGGCTGACTCCGGCCACCTCGCGCTTCACCACGACCACCATTGCGAAGCCCTCAATCTAGAGATCTTCCTCTATGCTTTGCACCTCCAGCCATTCCCTCCTCGCGCACGGACATGGGGAAGAAATCCTCTGTTTTAGGGTTCATTCCTATTTACATTTAAGTTCCATTGCCACAAAAAGGATTTTTGATTTATCAATATTTAATTATGGTGAGTTTATGAAAAAGACCTCCCTCTTTCACGTAAATGCAATATCTACTCATCTAATCATTGTTACATTGATTTAAAGGCGATTTTGATTCGATTTCTTAGGGAAATTAATCGTGAACATCTACTTTTAACCCATGCAAGTTTTAAATAGGCCATTGCCTCCCTATGGATACGACCCGCTTCTAATTGAGTGGTTATTTTTATTATTTTGATTAGCGATTTTCCACCACTTAGAAAGGCAACGACAAATCATCTTAATCATCATTTTTGAAAGTGAAAATCGATCCGTCAAATGGCATCGTTGCCGGGGAGGCAACGAGCCTGTTAAACTTGCATTCATTTATTTATTGATTCACACATTTTATTTGAGGCACATTTTAATTCAATTATCTGTTTGGTTCGAGGTACGCGTATTTGGAAACATCTTGTCACACCAACCTCAGAGATCAGGAAATCCTTGACGTTGCCAGCAGAGTCGCAACATTAGGAGAAGGAGCATCACATCTGCCTATGCAATGCCTTGGTGGACCTTGTTTCCACCACTAGAGGAGATATATGGAGGACCACGTCCTCATTTCATTCTTTCAGCTATAGATAGATTTTTATTTTTCTTTCTTCTCTTTATTTCATTCGTTCATTTGAAAGACCCTTGTTCGGGGATACATTTTAGGGGTTTGTTCCCCGACTTTCTTTTAGGCCCATGTTGGATAACTTTTTGGGAGCATGTTCCCTTTTTCTTTAGATCTAGGTTTTCTTTTGTAGGTTGTTTATCCTTTATTTGTTTGTGCATAAGTAGCCAAAAACAAACATGAACTACTTGCTAGAAGCTGCATGCCCCTAGGTCGAACCATATAGGTGTGTATGACAGCATCTGGATTTCATTTTACATTGCGTGCATTTGCATTGCTGATTGCTGGAGGTAAGGTACATCCTCTTTCTTTGCATTCTATATTGTTCACGCATGTGCATCTGGATTTAATTACAAGACCACCTAATTGAATCGAATAGATCTAACAAGTGGTCATATTTAATTTTTTGAAAAAGAGCTAATTAAAGGAAGGACATTTAAAAACCAAGGACTTGAATTTCAAACTTGGTGTGCGATTCAAAATTCAAAATCTTTTATTGTGTATGCACACTTATATCTCTTGTACCACGTCATGCGTTTAGACACTCCTTAGGTTTCGAACCACTAGGACTAGAGCATCCTATTACTGAGGTCTAAAGTGACCCGAACTTTAGTTCAGAGGTGAAGTTGCCTCCAAACCTTGTGGATTGAGGGTAGTTAAGAAGCATCATGAAAGCAATGCTTCAAAGGAAGGGCTTGACCCTACTTGCATCCCTCTTTGCCGTGTTTGGTGGTGACTAAACTTTTTCGGCTTTACGGAGGATCACCTAAGTCCCAGTTAGGTCTTCTTAGGCATATCATAGGTCGAAAAGTAGGCGTGTAACTGTTTAGACAACTTGATTTGTCACCTACAATTGGACTTAAATCTCAAATGCCTAACTGATTAAAGACCTAAAAAGTCCTCTGATTTGTGTTTGCTTGGGGAATCTGATTGTGGTGTGAGTTAGAATGGACCACCTTGACTTCCATCCTTTCATATCTTGCCCACACCCTTACCCGAACTCTGCAATCTTCGATCCCATACGCTGAGATGGTCCATTCTTTGATGGACATAATGACAACCAGTGGGATCCTTTTCACTCCTATTATAGGAGTATTGGCCTAGTTAAGCCCTAAATCAGTGAGCAAAACTTAGGAGCAAGATTTGCCTTGCCCAATATCCCACACACCATAGAAATACCCAACCCACCCTCCCTGGATGATTATAATGGTTGGACAGAAACTCCTAGGTACTTTAAGCCTAAGCCTGACTTCTCTTCTAATAGTAATGATGATTTCTCCTCCTTGAAGATGGAAATACAGAAAATGAAAGATGAAATGATTGAATTGTTAGGAGAATCTTCGAGAGCAGGCCAACAAGAAAAAGAAGACATTAACCACCCAACATATCCCATTGAGGATGACGTGCACCCCTCTACGCTAGATGCATCCCCCGTGGGAGAGCCACACCCAAAGTTGAGGAATTTTGGAGATTATGTAAGGGAGAATAGCTACTTTTCGAGGATTGATTTTGAACCCTCCCCACTAGATGACACTTCCTTGAGAGGTCCACGCCTTAAGTGGGAGGAGGATATGTATCAAAGTAGCTATACATTGGATGAAGAAAGGTGGCAACCTGAGGAAGATGATGATCAAGTTGAGTATCCACTAGAATTATATTGGAGTGAAAAGAAAGGAATGATGGTACCATTGGAAGACCTCGACCCAGATAATAGTATTTTCGTCACATTTGATGAAGTGGGCCGAGGTCAAGTTGTTAATCTCGCCCTCCCTTCTAAACAAGAGATGGAACTCGAGCCCACCCTTAGGGAGATAACCCTGAAGAAATTCACCTATCTGAGGAGTCTGAGGTTACTAGTGTAAACCATTTACCCTAGATGGAGTGCCCTAGGGGATCTGCTGAGATTTTAGATGATTCTAGACCTCGGGTATATGATGAATTATATGATGAGGAGAGGGATGAATTATATGAGGAACCTACATTCAAGACTTGGAGTGACACTAAGGGTGATTATGTCTTATTTGAAGAATTAGCCCCCGAGGATGTCACAAAGTTGACCAAATTAGGCTTCCTTAGCACATCCATTAATGATATCTATCCTCATGATGAAATAATGGAAAATTTGGAAGCAACTTCTGACTAATGTGGATTCACATATAGACTCCAGGGAGGATTTGAGTAAAGAACAAGAACCCAAGGATGTCATTGATAGGATAATCCCTAGATTTGTTACTTCCAACCTGCTTTCATTTGATTCAAAGTCATCCTCTGATTCGACTATGTCTAAAGGTGAAATGTTGACTCCATACGTTGAAACAATCATTGATGAAGTGCAGGTAGATACTTCTCATAGTGCAAGGAATGCTAGGAATGCAATTGAGGAATTGGAAAGATTGTTAGGGATGGACACCGAGCCAACTAAACCCAACTTAGATCTTATGACCATCCCACAACCTCGAAACTTGGATACCCTAGACGATCCTTAGCTTAAAGACATGCTCACTACTATTTTGACTGGGGGGCTTAACAGACCAATATCTCTTGTAATGGAGTACTGGGTATGGATTGTTGCTTTCTATGGTCAGTCCATCACCTTGGGGGTTTATCTCTGCACCATTCCTTCCCCATTTCTTTCGGAGGATCCTTGTCATCCTCCCCTTACCCCTTTGGAGGTTGTTATGCATGTTTATCCTTTAGAACCTCCTCTGGAGACCTGGGAAGGTTTTATTCTCATCCTAGTTGGGTGAGCATTTGCTATCGAGATTCATCATTAGCTCGTCAACATCCTAGGTTACCTGTTTTCTAGGCCAGCATTACTTTGACCATTGTTAAGGCCTATTTCTTTGGTTTTGGAACCTGACTTGCAGGTTCTTTGGCTACTCAACTGCCAACAAAATAACGGTAGCCTAACTCTGACCCAGGTAATACTCTTCTATACAATGAAGACATTACAGAGTTTAGGCATGGGGGGTGTACTTGGGGATATACATAGCATTTATACATAGTGCATTCATGCATTTAGTTAAAGCATTCTGCATTGCATACATTTGCATTAAAAGAAAAATTGCATTGAGCTTAACTGGCTGGGCCCTGCATTCTTAGGCAGATCAGAGCTTGAGGTTAGACTAAGTTGACTCTAGGTGTCTGAATTTAGAAGCTAAGTTGAGCTACTAGCTTTAGACCTTTAGGGTCCTTTGTGGACTTGAAAACTTAAGTAGGAGTTAAGTTGTGGACCATTCCTCAAGATGTTGAGGAAGGAAAGCTAGGGATTGAGTTAAAGGTTGGATAGTATCTAGTGTCTTTTTCTACCTTTTGGTTTACGGGTCCTCGTAACCTAAGCATCCACATTTCACACACACTTGGTCTTATGTAGATAGTGATCACCCTAATTCATTTCTTAAAGAAAAGTTGGTTCTCTTAGTTTTGACTTAGGAGAAGCTTGAAAGCACAATTTGATTGGAAGAGTTTATGCCGCAGGAGAGGTGGAGTATATACTCACCTTAAGGATGCGATGATAACATGTCACCTCCTCGGTGCTTGTCTCTTAGGATATCCATCCTACTGGGGGCATGTAAGCGCATTGTGCGGTTCAGATACCATGGGCGGCCCTATCTCGAAGTGCCAATTGCCACAGGCCTAAATTCGCTTAAGAAATCCATGGGCGATACTATCTCAACGTGTCGATTGCCAAGAGTTCTTGGGGTCGCTATGGGCGGTGCTATCTCAAAGCATCCAAAGCCAAGCACCCTTCGAGGTTCGGTGATGGGGACAATGAATCTGACACAGACCGTGTTGATAGTAGATCCTACGTTACATCTAAAGGAATCAAATAAAAATATATTACAAAAAAAAAATTATTCTTACTCTCTTTCTAGGTTGACAATCATACCAACCTCAAATAACTCAGACCAATGCACATACACGGATGCTTTAATCTCTGGGGCTAATAAACTTAGGGTAGAGTTAGAAATCAGGGAAACCTGTGCCTGCAACTCGTCTTTAGCTGACCTAGTTTGTAACTTAGCAACTACTTGGGAACCTTAGATCTAAAATCTGTAACTTAACAAGTTTCTACAGGAAGACCAATTTGGTTGGCTAGTCCACTTAAAGAGCTGAGTTTATGCTTGAATTTGCTAGGGACTAGCAAAAACTAGGTATGAGGGTGTTTAATGAGCCCATATTTGGGGCTAAATAGTTACTTAAATTCCTAGACATTAGAGTAATATTAACTTATATATATCATGTATTAAGATATAAATAATATACTTTATACATATTTGATTGTATGCATTATATTCATTATGTAGCATCATTTAGTTTACATGCATACATTACATGCATTAAATAGTTAGAAATATAAGGGTTTTGCATACAAATAATCCACACATATTTTTATATCTTTCTTCATGCAGTAACAGCCGCTCCACCCTGATAGGCCATTTATGACTAGATCAGGCAATGAACATGGCAATGAAGAGGACCGAAAGAAGCGGATCTCCATCACTCCATTTGAATTGCAGATGGCTACAAGAGAGGGGCAGCGGCTGCCATGCTCGTGGAGACACCGCCCTACTCCACCACCGTGGTCTCCAAGGTCGAGTTCCACCACACCGTGGGCCGGCGAGGTGACAGCTCGCCGTGCCAAGTCGGTGGACTCGTGCCAACACCGTAAGTGTGTGCCCCCGATGGCCATGCATCCATCACCATGCTTCACTAGAATCAACATCACCACCCTCACTGCCATCACCAGCAACCACCACCACAGCCGCCGCAACTCCACGCCCTGCATCTTCATCTCCCCCGTCAAATAAGACATCCAAGAAGTTTCTTGGACGACTAAAGCTCAACCCTATATCTTCTTCTTCTTTCTTCTTCCTCTGCTTCTCTTCACCTCAAAAACAAACCCAACACCACGCCATCCCCACGCGCAGCAGCAGCCACCTCCAACTCCACGCAGCGTGCGACCATCCAGGTCGCCACTCCACGCACTCCACGTGCGGCTACAGCATGCACAAGCCAGCAGCGTGCCAACGCTGCACTTCCACCGCGTGCAGGCACGTGATGCCTTCAGCGCTATGCTCCCTTGCCATTCCCACAGCAGCACCCATAGCAGCAGGACCGTGCGTGCCCCCTTGCTGCACCTTCGTCACACCCGCAGCAGCGTTGCACCTCCATCACGTGCAAGCACACGATGCCCTCAGTGTTGCAACCCCCCCCGCTGTGCCTCCGCCAGTCTTCAACAGTGTGCTCGATCGCCCTTTCCTCTCCGTGATGTGTTTCTTTACTCAACTCAGTAATTAAGTTAATTTTACTTAATTAAGAGTAGAAAAAGTCACTTAGGTTAACTCAAAATTGTGTCAGTTGTGTAGTATAGGGTCGAATTAACCTAACATTTTAGAAATTTTTACTGGTTGAGTCCAGGTCATTTGCTGGGAGGTATAATTCATTCTAAATTCACCAATTATCTTTTATTTTCTTTATAAGTTTAGGAGGTATAATTAAGTTAATTATAAAGCATGAATTTTGCCAAAATATTTAAACTACAAAGAATAATCAAAATTTCATATGAAAAACACATTTACTCAAATGATGTACTTTATTAACAAGTAAACATGTTAATTTTCCAATTTTATTTCAAAGAAATTAAGGCAATAAGAGTTCTTTTATTAAAACATGCCTTATTACAACATTTAAAAACAAAAAGAAATTTAAAATAATGCAAGTAAAACAAATTCTTCTTTTTAGTCTTCAGCCTCTCTTTTCTTCTTCTCCTTTCTTTCTTTCTCTCTTTCTTTTTATCTTTTATTTTTTTACTCTCTCTCGAGCTCTTTCTTTCTTCCCCTGTTCTGTCCCTACCTTCTTCTTTTCCCTTAGCCTTCTTCTTAGTCCCCTTAGTAGTGCTTGTTCTCTTCCTTCTTCCTTAGTCTTCAGCTCTTCACTTAACCTTAGCTTTTCCTTTGATCCTTCAGCTGAATTGGGTTTTTTTACTTTTTAACCAAAAATTATTTTATTTGCGATGAGGTCCTTTCGAGGATACACAGCACCCTGAGACCAGGGTGGGACCAGACCCTACTCGGTCCTTGCCTGATTTCAATTAGGTTGGGTTTTGGTTTATTTCATTTGCCATAGTTTCGAGCCAATCCGGCTCAACCATCCTCCCAGGGCCACACTCGCTCACACCCACTCGGGCGCACACCTGCAGGCACACATGCCCTCACACACACATACACATGCTAAGATAGGTTCAAATGTTCAGATGCTCAATTCGCGCCCAGCGCTTGATGACTGGGGAGGCTATACAACAAATCACTGTTATTCCCAGGTGCGTGCTCAAAGCTAACTGATGTGGGACTATGTTCCCCCCTCCAGACCCGACTTCAATTGACCATATCTTCTAGCTCAGACCTCCAAATCAAATGATTCAAGGCTTGTTGGAAAGCTCTAAGATAGATCTACACAATTGCAGGGTCAATTTTAAGTTTAGAGGATGTTTTCCTCTTCGATTTGAAGAGTGAAATAAGGGGTTCCTACAGGTTAAAATTCCTAGAAATAGTGTTTATGCTCACAGAGTCCTCAGATGGACTTATCTCTCTTAACTAAAGGTCTGAATAGTGTCTAAGGTTAATTCCGCAGCTACAGAAGTAGGATTTGAAGCTCTTAAAGCTTCAGGCATCACAGAGAAGCTTCAAGTTTCTCTGTAAGCTTCAGAGATAGGAATTTACAACCTAAAATAGGTGAACAGACACTTAAGAACATTTCTGACTGATTAAAACAGATTCTAAGGGTTAAAATTGACTTATCTGGGTAGGATTTAAGATTGAATCTCAACAAAATGGCACTGTCATCAGTTTGGGTTTAAAAATAACCCAAACTGACAGAGTTTGAATTTTCACCAAAATACAGGTCTGAGCTCACTTAATTCACTCTAATATCATTCATCAAGATCTCAGAAATAATTTTATCTCATCAATTCCTCAGCTCGAGCTTAGAAGCAAAGTTTCCTCCTTAGGTTTGACTGATAGGCTTAAAATTTTGACTTTATGATTAAAACCTCTTCAGGTGAAATTAAAACCTAAATTAGAATCCTTTCAACTCCAGGAACTTGCTCAGCCTCTTTAATAAGTGTTCTAACCCTAGAAATTAGGTTTACAAGCTCGCCGCCTAAGCTTCTAAACCACTTTGTTCGTCAGAAGAATCTAAGAGTTGTTACAGTAGAATGAGGTCATGAATAGCTTCATTGCACTGCACTGAAGCTTCTAGGTTCCTTAAATGCTCCTCAGATCTCTCTGTCAGACTTCTCCAACTCCGCTGGAGTTGGAGAAGATGAACCTCAATCTACAGCTCCAAACACAATCTTCAAATAAACAACCTCGAAGCAATCCCTGATCCATATTATATCATTCTGGAGCTTCTCGCTAAGTTTCATAGGCTGAAGAACAAAAGTGACTCGCCGGAGCTCCGGTGAGTCCAGAAAATATGTCAATTGTGTACAGATTGTAAAAATGTGCCATTTTTAATCTAAAAAGGTTCCTGAGGTTGCAAGGAACCTCAAGAACTCAATTAATTCTTCATTTTTTCATTAGAATTAAGATTTAACAATAAATTTCATTTTTCAAAGGATCTGATTTGGATTAGGCTCAGGACTTGTTTTGCCACTCAATTGAGTGGTCAAAACAAGTCAACAGATAATAGCAGTTATAACTATATAGTTAATTAAGGATTTGAACTACTCCTGAGCCTCCATGGACAACGAGCTCAAGAGCTTAATTAAAATTGGGCGTTTAATTTATATGTGGCAATTATACATATTCAAGTGTCGATTAGGGTCCTTCGGTTATGAATAGATGATGATAAACCCATGAAGGTGAATCTAAGCCTGCTATTGTCGCCATGGACAATGACAGTAGTTGGTGGAGGTGAAAGGTGAATTAGGCGAATAAATGATTCAGCTAGTGATTAAGTGGATTAGATATGGTCGTGAGAGATAAAGAAAGGTGGACAGCAATTTCAAAAGGCAAAACTAGGGCTCTGGCGAGCTCAAGGAGCTTGCCAGAGTCGGAGAAGATGAACACTGAAATTTGAAATTACAACTAAACTACCTACCTAACTACCCTACTCTTACTCGTACTCCTAATCTACCGTTACCTGGAAGAAGGGGTCAATAGGGTTCCGCTGAAGGTTCATGGCGGACGACGAAATCAGAGGGTGAAAAGAAGAATCTCCGGCGGGTGGATGTGAGGTGAAGTAGAGGATTCCTTTGGTCAGTGCCTATGTCAAAGACGCGGTTGACCATAGTGGATCTCCTCAGCTATTCAAAATGGATGGAGGAAGTTGGAAAGTGAGATGGAAAGTCGCCGGAGTTGCAGATGGATAGCCTATTGGGTTGGCTCAGCGTTAGAAGAGGGAAGGAGACAACTTGAGTGAAATCAGAGGAGTAAGGGGGTATTTATAGTAGTTGGCGATGAAGAAAGTGGCGAGGTCTGGCCGAAGAAGGAGCTTGAAGAGCTTAACCTCCGACGTCGTCTCCGACGACGATGAGGTTATCTCCCACTGAAAATTAGGATTTCCAGTTAATCCAGACCGGTGGATGAAGAGGAGGTGGTGAGTGCAAGCTACAAGAGCTTGGACAAAGAAGAGTGATGTCGGCAGGGCGATGATCGTGCGATGGCGTGACTCTCCGTCACCAGCCATCCATTCGACTGAAGAAGAAGAAGACAAAAAGGGACTTAAATGTAATGAAGCTTAAGGACCTGTGTGAGAAATAAGGACCCGATTGCAATAAGTTCTAGGAACCAAAATGTAAACTCAGGTTTTAAGGGTTTATTTTAACTTAGATCTTTTTCAACATTTTATATATGTTAGTAAATAAGGTAAATATTATGTTTTTGCCTTGAATTTACATTTTTGACCTTTTTAAGTTAATTTATTAGATTAAGTAAAATTACTTAAGTTATTTTATACTTAGGTATATATTATATTTAAGTTACTTAACTTATTAATTAAAGAAATGGTTAATAGGATTTCGAGTCCAATTATTAATTAAATTATTAATTGAATGATAAAATGTCATTTTTAACTTATTTTAAGGTCCTTTACTATATATCCCTTATTTCATAATTAACCCTTATATGTTCATAACCTTAGCTAATTAACTAGGAAGACTAGTTAATTAGGGGTAATTAGAGACCATGATGAGTCTCTCATCACGCGCCCTTCAGCAGCTCCGCCCATGCGCAAAGCGCGCGTCCTCCAGCACCTCTAGCAGCCATCGGAAACCACCTTCACCATAGCTCCGTCCAACCGGCTCTGGCTGCCTCGCGCTTCGCCACGACCGCCATCGCGAAGCCCTCGGTCTAGAGATCTTCTTTCGTGCTTTACACCTCCAGCCATTCCCTCCTCCTTGTGCACGGACATGGGGAAGAAATCCTCTATTTTTGGGTTCATTTCTATTTACATTTAAGTGCCATTACCACAAAAAGGATTTTTGATTTATCAATATTTAATTGTGGTGAGTTTATGCAAAAGACCTCCCTCTTTCTCGTAAATGCAATATCAGCTCATCTAATCATTGTTACATTGATTTAAAGGCGATTTCGATTCGATTTATTAGGGAAATTAATCGTGAACATCTGCTTTTAACCTGTGCGAGTTTTAAATAGGCCATTGCCTCCTTATGGATACGACCCGCTCCAAATTGAGTGTTATTTTTGTTATTTTGATTAGCGATTTTCCACCACTTAGAAAGACAACGACAAATCATCTTAATCATCATTTTTAAAAGCAAACACCTATCCGTCAGTCTATAATAAGCTTGATTATCAAACCTGAGATTTGGCAGATTGAGCTGGTTAATCCAAGATGTCGCAAGGGTGTACTGATGTCTATGATCGATAACATGTTTCAACATTTGCATTACCTTATCTCTTTTTTCAAGGTCATCTCGGTGTACTTTCCATAGTGATGGCTCAAATCTGCACAAGATATACTCACCATTATGCCATCTCTCAATTTCCAAGTATTTTGTCATGAGAACATCCCAAGTTGCCCCATTTTCTAGTTGTGTCAAAATCAGCTATGCTTATTCTAAAAGGAATGTTGTTGTCTTTGACACATTAACCTGTATATCCTCAAACGGGTCTGCTAACATGTCAGGTTGCATTTTTGAATCAAATGGTGGACTCAAGGTGTAGAATCAAAAACTTAGATTCAGATTGGAGTTGACCAGATCTGAAAGAAATTCCCTAAGATGATATGTGTATGTGCTCTAAATAGAAGGGATGAGGGACTGGATGTGATATTGACCCAATCAAGGCACCCAAAGATTTTTGGATGACTAAGGCAATTTTGAGGCAGATGATATCTTTAAATCAAAAATTCACACACCCGAGAAATACCTGAGCAGCTAAGAAGGGAGAGCCCCGCAAAGACCCCTACACGGTAGAGCATCCCCACGGGTTACAGGGTTTCCCCCACCAGACCTTGCTTGTCACTGAGGATCCAGGTAGACTGGAATGTGCGAACTTAAGTCCTTAAGTATACTAATTTTATGTCCTAATTTGTGCCTTGAGTTTCACTTGATTTAGAAGTTAATTTCAACTTGTGACTTAATTTGGTGGTTGGTTGGCCTACAATGTAGACCAACTTCATCTGACCTGCCCTAAAGATGGTAGAATAAGATCTAGGTCATGACCTAGAAATCACCCTGACTTGACTCTCAAGTTATTAGGTCTAAGGATTTTAGGATCCAAGTGAGTTTAGAGCCTGATTTTTAGAGTTTTTGTTGATTAGATCTTTTCAACCAAGGGCTTGGGTAGCACACAAATGTGGGTGGGTTTGTTTCCTTCTATGCAGGCAAGTGTGAACTAGCACTCCAAAACCCTAAAAATTGAAACCTTAATTGGTTCTATTTCTGTTATTTGCTCTGAAATGGGTTTTAAGATCGTCGCGTTGTAGTATAGATCAAATCAGCACGAAAAACAAATAAGATTTATTACTCAAATATCAAAAATGAAGTCCGAGGTCGAACACAGGGAGCAAGTGGCAATTTAATCTCAAAATCACAATTCTAGGTAAAAGATATGAGAGATTGCAATCAATATTGATTCAAAATGATATAACAAAAATTTCCAATAGTAATGTGCAAAAAGAAGAGAGGGTAAAATGGTGATTTAAATCACCAAATTACCCTACAATGTTCAGTTTTGCAAGCTACTCAAAGTAACAGAACCAAGCAAATCTCAATTTAACCAACACAACCAAGGTATCAGCAGATATCAGATGACAGAATAGGTGCTCAAACTCCTTAACCGATGCTCAGTAAGACAGAGGCAAAGGCCTTTTCCTCTTCAAGTCTATAGGCTTCTCTTCTTCCTTTCTTATTTTTCTTCTTCTTTTTTCTTCTCTTTCTCTCTTCTTCCTCCTCCTTAAGCTTCAGAGAGGGCTCAGCACAGGGCTCAGGTCTCTCAAGGGTTGAGAAGAGGGCGAAAAAGCAAAACCCCCCCCTCTCCTTTCTTTTTCTCTTCTTTCCCTCCTAGACCCGGAAACCAGACCTAACCCGGGTATCCGGGTAAACGGACCGAGCCCAGACCCATGAGGCGTGAGCGTAGGCGAGGGCATGCGTATGTGCATGCGTGCGGGGACCTCACCCCCTGTGCATGTTGAGGTGATAAGCCTTAAATAGAAATTCAACTTATATCACTGCAAGTACCCTGCTGTTTCCGATATGGGACTAAGTGTCCCTACTTCTCACGGGCACAACAACCGTGTTCTTCTAATTCTGATCAAAGAGCTGGTCAATGGTCTAAATTGGCTCCTTGGTTGCGCCCTTGGATGGGTACCGCTGAGCCTGGAGCAAACTCCTGGGCTCCAACTACAAGAACAGGGCCTGGAGCTCGGTTGAAGAAGCTTCATTAATGGCATGATGACCTGGTACCTGAAAGTCAAGATATGGCCTTTCGGCCTTGTTAAAACAGCTTAGGAAGCATCGCTGGATGTCATGGAGTGCAACGGTGGTGTTGGTGTGCTGTGAGTGCGTGTGAAGAGGTCTAATGACCTCGAGAAGGGTGGCTGGAGGAGCGTGAGTTGGGTAGAGGGTTTGGAGGGGAAATCGACTGTGAAATGTTAAGGCTTTTGTTGAGGGGAGTACAATGAAGGTTTTGGACTGGTTGGCGAAGCAGATGGAGTTGTGGAGCGGTGGAGACGCTTCGCCGAAGATGCGACCGGAGGCGGAGAAGATGAAGTGTGGGGGAAGCAGTTGGCGGTCGTGCATGTGCCGTAAGTGTGGGAGAGCGAAATAGAATGAGAGAGAGAGAGTTATAGAGGAACTTAGCTCGGTGAAAGAGAGGTGGAGGCAACCAATTTCGGTCGACCGGCGCCAAAGAAGGAACATAGAATGGCGAGGCGGCGATGATGAGGCAGATGGAGAAACACCCTCCCTTTGGTTGGGGAGAGTTGCGAGGAAGAGAGGAGTCGGGTAAGCCGACCAATTTAGTTGTTGGACGACCAGAGGAGGAGGATCGAAGAAGGTCGCTGGAGCAAGGGTTTTGATGGCCGGAGAAGGAGAATCTAAGGGGATTGACGCACCAAAACTTATTGAGGAAATGCACAAGGCCATGGGGGTCCTTTTATAAGGCTCTAGATGGAGTTCTAAGCTTGGAAAACAAGCTTAGAATCTCTGAGCTTCGCCAGCATAGGATACCCAATCAATCAATCCATTCGCATTAGGATTCTAGTGGGATTTAGGATCCTTGGATGGGCTCATTTGGAAGGCAATTACTTGACGAGTTTCCCTTTCAATTTTGAGAGATATTAGTCAAGAAATCACAAAGATCTTGCCATCTAAAGGTCGTTGGAGTTTGTAAGATTACGATTTCATGGCGGCAGGGACCTTTATGTGAAGACAATGATAAAATTAGGGGCTGAAATGCAAAGGATTCAAAAGTTAGGGGTAGATGTGTGAGATAAAAGAGTTAGATAGGACCAAATTGCAAACTAGGTTAAAATGATCCCAGATTAGGTCCAAATTGTGGTACAAACCTAATTTGGACATAAGGAATCTAATGGTAAAGTTAGATTTTGGTTTTGACCTATTTTGACTAGGTAATTTATGAAAAAACCCAAATTAAGGCAAAAGTCTGCCCGTGGCTTTGTTTTAGGTCAAGATGGGTTCTGATGGTCAAATCAAGCATACCAAACCCTAGATAATATTTTTCTATGAATTTTAGAAGGTTTAGGTGAATTTTACCCTGAACAGAATCTTGGTAGATTAAGCGGGTCTATTTTTAAGGTTTCAGAGGTCATTTAATTCTCAAAACAAGCGAAAATTCTTTTCTGTCTGTATTAACCCACTTGATAGACTTTTAAGACCATTTGACCTTTATTTAACCCCTGAGAAAACCCATGGTTATTCTGCATTCAAGATATGATGTTAAATTTACAGTTTTAACCTTATTTTCTTGTCTTTCTCTCAGAATGATTATGCAATGAATTAGGTCTCTCTGGAGGTTATGTAGGAGCATTTAATGACTTAATCAGATCAAATTGAGCTAGTTATGGCTCATGATGGTGTTCCCATCAATTTCCAACTCCAATTGATCTTAAAATGTTCTCCTTAGACATCAAACAAGAAGTGTGTAGTCCAAGAATATTAGAAATTAAGCGTAGTGCCTAATAGGCACAAGAAATTTGGGATGGGGAATTCTAAACAAAATCGACTCAATCTTCAATTAAATTTGAAACTTTTTCGTAAATTAGGAAACTTGCCCTCTAAATGATGATTACTATGAAAAATAAGGCAAGTGATTCCTAATTGATTATTTTCCTTTTTTGTCTTCCCAAGATTAGGAGGTTGATTAGGGAAGAATAGAGAAGTTACCTACCCTGGAGTGGTTGATTTGCGCGGAAGATCTCCTCGTGAATTACCTCGCAAAATCACAATAAAGCAAACAGGGCAAGTTAGTGCTCAATTATAATCAAATAATGCAAAGAACAACAGTGAATTGCACGTTGCTCCTCGGCCAAAATGTTAGTAGCTCTGAATCGAGTTTTAAAATCGTCACGCTTTAGTATAGTTCAAATCAGTGCGAAAAACAAATAATATTTATTACTCGAATGAAAGTCCAAAGTCAAACACATGGAGGAAATAGGAATTCAATCACTAATCCCAATAATGTAAATGAGCATAAGAAAATGAGCCAAATAATGCTAAGCAATGAATATTAATTACTCAAAATTGATTGTCAATGTAGAATATAAGTCTAACAAGAGTTTGGCATATCAGAAAGAAATTTAGAATAAAAATAGTGGTGATTTAGATCACCAATTATTTAATCTAGATAAACATATAATGGTTAAGCAGGAATGCCAAATAAACTGACAATATCCAAGACCACTTAAGTAATTAAATAAATGAATAGTGCCTCGGACATCTAATTTGCTAATCAGATGGCTTAAGTGCTTCCTCTTCTTCTCAACCCTTCTTCTTCTTCAGCTATGCCTTCTCTCTTCACTTCTTTCTTCTCTTCTTGCTTGTCTTCAGCCTCTTCTCCTCTTCTTTCTCTGCAGGCCTTCTTCCTTTCCTCCTCTTCTATGAAGGCTTTCTTTTCTTCTTCCTTCTTTCTTTACTTACAGAGGGTAGCCATCCCTTCAGATTTGGCTAAGTGTCGCATAGGGCAAAACCCTCCCCCGCCCCTGCTCTCTCTTTCTTTCTCTCTTCCTCTTAGGTTCCACCCTCCCAAGGCCACAGTCAGGGTAGTCGAGTATACGGGTAGGCATGCACCCGGGACCAGGCTCACCGGCGTGGGTGGTAAGCGAGGAGTGCTTAGGTTAAGCGAGTTATCAGATCGGCCAGACCCGCGTGTAAGGTGTTGCAGGCGGGGCATGTGAGGGGCTCATGCGAGGACCTCACCCCCTGTACTTGCTGAGGCGATAAGCCTTTTGCATAAAATAAATATAAGCGCTGCGATGTGGTTGTTAGCAACCGATGTGGGACTATCTGGTCCTCCTCCTTCTCCTGCAGCTGCAGTGGATGGCACCTTTAATTGAGGTCAGGGAAGCACTCAATGCTCCCAATTGATGGCTTAAGCATTCCCCTGAGAGTAAACCGCACTGACTGGAGAAAATGCCTGGGGCTTGCAGTAATAAGAAACCTTCTTCAAGCTCCTCGAAGGAGCACTGTTAATGGTGACGAGGGCGAATACCTGAAAATCAGAATACGACCTTGCATCCCAATTAAACAAGCTCAGGAGCTTCGCCGTAGGGCGTGGAGTGCATCAGTGGTGTTTTCGTGGCTTGTGGAGGTGTGTGGTGGTCAGACGGTGTTGGGAATGGTGATGGAAAGGTGGGTTGGTTGACAACGGGTTTGGGTGGATGAGAAAGCGAATGGAGAGAGGGGTTTTGAGGAGTGGATCACGGCGGAGGTTGTGAGGTGGTCGGCGAGGCAGATGGAGTTGTGTGGTAGTGGAATTGCCTAGCTGGAGTGGTCATTGGTTTCAAAGAAGATGAGGATGAGCTTGTCGAGTCGAGGCTTGAAATGAGGATATAGAGAGGGAAAACTAACCTATGATGCTAACTAAACCTAACTAGCTACTCTAATGGACGAAAGGAGAGAGACCTGCGCTGATTTTGGCACGCCGGTGACGGAGAAGATGAACTGTTAAGACCCCGGCATCAAACATCTTTTAAGACATCTGGGAGTTGGTCCAGACATCTGGTAAGACGTCTGGAAATTAATTCTTTCGGCGTACGGTTTCGCGTCTGCGCACATGCGCGCGTAGACTGAACCGTCGCCCTCTTTTCTTCTCTCTCTTTCCTCCCCATCCTGTAGGCGCAGCTTTCTTCCTCTCTTTCTCCCCATGGCGCCTTCAAATACCTCCCCCTCTCCTCTCCCTCACCATCACTCCACCGTCTCCTTCTTCTTCCTGTTAACGTGAGAAGGAGAGGGCGAGGGCAGCAGCTGCTGCCGTGTGTGCGCGGGGAGGAGGAGTTGCAACAAGAGGGAGAAGAGCTAGAGCACGAGAGTGCGAGCTCGCCGGAGCAGCCAGGGCCGGCCGGCGGGAGCGTGGTGCTGGGGAGGTACTACTGCAGCAGCAGGCGAGCACGGCGCGGCACGGTTGTGCGCAGCAAGCGAAGGGCGAGGAGGTCCTGATTCTGGGAAAATTTCCCAGAATCAGATGTCTGGACCTACGTCCAGACGACGCGGGAGACGTCTGGAGAAAGATACTGACTTCTGAAAGGTACGATACTTCCATTTCTTCTTCCTTTCGCGTGTACGACCATGAAGGCCGTTCCGCCGAAGGGCTCTACCTCATTTTTGTGTTGAGGTCGGTTGCGTACGCGTGCAGGTTTCGTTCGGGAAGGCACAAGGGCACGCCCTCCCACACAGATCAGACGTCTGGGCACAGCACCAGACGGTGGGGAGGGTCTCCAGACGTCCGGAGTGACAGTCGGACGTCTGGAACTAAGTCCAGACGGTCCAGCGGGATTCTGGACGTCTGAAGAACCGCACAGAAACAAGGTATGACCTAAACCATCATTTAAGATGTCTAGAAGATGTTTCAGACGTTTGATTTAGGGTAGACTTATCGTTTTTGACCCGTTTAGGGTCCGTTCGAAGTCCGTTTTCCACGTTTCAAGTTTCGTTCTTCCCAGAATTAATTCCTCTACTTCTTTACAGTACTTGTATCCTATTCTAAGTAGTTCCTTGTGTTTGATCCTTATGTTAGGACCTCGTTCTGTTGCAGATCTGGGGGTTGCGGAGGCACGTGGACCTACCGATCACGCCCCCAGTACTCCCGATTTTGCGGGTAGAGTGGCTCCCTTTAATTATTTATAAAAAATTATGTACTTGTGAGATAATTAATAGATTCTAAGGTATGGCTTGAATCCTAGTACTGGAAAACTAGATTAAATGATAGATCCTAGGGTATAGCATGAATCCTAGGACTGGAAAACTAGATTTAATGATAGATCCTAGGGTGTGGCATGAATCCTAGGAACAGAAACACCAAAATGAATGCCGTGAATATATATAAATTGCAGTCTTGGAAAAGTAGAAAGAAAAATGAAAATTGCCTATAATTGGATAACAGTTGCTTGTTTATGAATGAATATTAGCTGTTGAGAACATGTGCTATATGAAAATAAAGCTGAAATGATGAAACCTAAATTGGCTTAGTTAAAGAAATATGAGCATGAACCCTACGGGGAAATTAGGAGTAGAGCTCCTGAGAGGTGAATGGAATGGAATTGGGGAGGTGAGCTGGCCCTTGCGTACGAAGTACCAAGGAGAGCGACTGTCCCCCTGTTTAGTGCAGAGTGGAGCTAGCCGCCCCAGGGACCCGGGGTTAGGTCTGGCTACTTTGTACAGACTTTTGGCCCTCGTGTACACAGTACCAGGGAGAGATACTAGTGTAGGGAGAGCACTAGCCACCCCACGGGCCCCGGGATTCTGCTAGCCTTCCTACACCGACTTGTTAGGCCCACCGGGCAAACCAAGGTAGTCAGGCGAGGGTGCGCGGACTGTGGAGGGGCAAGACCCCTGTTTGGTTACTGTAGAGGGGCTAGACCCCTTTTACTGAGAGGGCTCTGCCCTATACTGGTTCCGTGCTGTGCTTTGGGGCGCACCCGTTAATGGAAACGATTGACAGCATGCCAGTGCGGGGTAGCTACCCGTGCATTTATCGCGCGTGCCGTAGTCACCGTTACGTCTGTCAGTGACCTTGGGGTGGTTGACTGAGGGTAGGACCACCACGGGGGACTCTCCCATCCAGGAGAGCACCCCGTGCTACTTCTACTTTTCGGAAAAGACTGCAATCAAGATCGTTCCCACGAGGAACATTCGAGATCAAGAGAAAGATCTGAGGAATAATTCAAGAATGAGTAAATAGAAAAATAAAGAAAGAGATTAAAAATAACAGCTACTTGTCCACCTTACTGTTTTTCTTAGCTAGTTGGTTGCCACTCTACTAAGCGTTTCGCTAACGTGTCACCTTTGTCACCTTTTCAGGACCAGCTGTTGAGCAGCCAGAGCCTGCGGCTGCAGAGGGTGCTGGGCCTAGTAGAGCCCAGTAGTTTTACTTGTGTTGTACCTACTGTACCATTTCTTCTGTTGTAGTGAGTATTTTCTATTACCACTGTACTCTTTTATTGTAAGCATCATGTTTATGCACCTGTTTAATTCTCTACTGTTATGGTGGTGTGTACTGTAGTAGCTCTTTTCTTTACTGCTGTACTTTTGTTACTGCTAGTTATATGCATGGTGAATGTGGTTTACTTTATTGCTCTTTTGGTTACTTTCTCGTTGGACGACTAGGTCTTAGGATCAGTCGAGTCTGTCCAATTCTCGTGTCTCGTAGGGATTCGGGAATCGGGTCGTAACACAAACTCTTCGGTAGGGGAGGAACGGTGACGACGACGAGAAGGGGGCTCCTACTAGTACGGCCAAGAGTGAACGAGAGAGAGGAAGGGAATCTGGCCATTGGTATTGTGGACGGACGACAAAGGTGGACAGGAGGAGTCGCTGGAGCTTGCGAAGCTTCGCGGCTGGAAGAGGAAGGAGGAATATGGGATTTCACGGCCGGAATCAAGTCTGAGAGTTCAGCCGAGCCCTGGGCATGCTTATATAGGGCTTAGGAGGTCGATTTGAGCTTAGAAGCTTGGAGGTCGATTTGAGCTTGGAAGCCAAGCTTCCAAGCTAGGAATGTTTGCCAAAATAGGAGTCCCATCTCTTTGAAGGATTCGCATGAGAGATTGAGTGAGATCTAGAGCTTAAGAAATGGCACAAAAGGAAGGAAATTCCTTGACGAACTTCCCTTTCAAATTTGAGAGGGATTCGTCAAGGAATCAAGAACATGCCATTTTAAGGTCACCGAAGTTTGTAGGAATAAGATTCATGGCGATAGGGACCTTTCTATGAAGATGATGATAAAGTTAGGGGGCCATTTGCAAGGAATTCAAAAACCTAAGGATCTGAATGAGATAAAAAGTCTCACTGGACCAAAATGCAAACTTTGTCAAGATGATCTCAGATTGGGCCCAAATTTTGGCACAAACATAATTTGGACCCAAGAAATCCAATGGTGAGGTTATATTTAGGTTTTGACCTTGTTTGACTAGGTAATTTATGTAAAAACCAAATTAAGGCTATTGTCTGTTTAGGACTCTATTTTGGGTCAATACGGGTTCTGATGGTCAAATTGAAGATACCAATCCCTAGAGAATATTTTTATATGAATTTTAGAGGGTTTAGGTGAATTTTTTTCCTGAACAAAACCTTATTTAATTAAGCGGGTCTTCTTTTAGGGTTTCAGATGTCATTTAATTCTTGAAACGTGCAAAAACACTTTTCTGTCTATTCTAAGCCACTTGTTAGATTCTTAAGATCATTTGACCCTTAATTAACCCCTGATAAAATATGTATGTGTAATGCAATTGAGATATACTATTAAAACTATAGTTTTACCCCTATTTTATTGTATTTCCCTCAAAATGGATTTGTAGTAAATTAGGGCTCTCTAGCGGTTATGTAGGAGCTTTTATTCCTTAATAATGACTAAATTAAGCTAGTTATGGCTCATGATAATGGTGTTAGTCACTCTGAATCAGGTTTAAAAATCATTGTATTATAGTATAGTTCAAATCAGTGCGAAAAAGAAATAAGATTTGTAACTCTATTGAAAGTCTGAGGTCGAACACAAGGGGGAAATAGGAATTCAATCATCAATCTCAATAATGTAAATGACCACAAGCAAATGAGCCAAATAATGCTAATCAATGAATATTAATTTCTCAAAATTGATCATCAATGTAGAATACAAGTCTAACAAGAGTTTGGCATATCAAAAAGAAATATAGAATAAAATAGTGATGATTTAGATCACCAATTATTTAATCTAGATAAATATATAATGGTTAAGCAGGAATGCCAAACAAACCAACAATATCCAGGACAACTTAAGTAATTAAATAAATGAATAGTGTCTCGGACGTCTGATTTGCTAATTAGATAACTTAAGTGCTTCCTCTTCTTCTTAGCCCTTCTTCTTCTTCAACTATGCCTTCTCTCTTCACTTCTTCTTTCTTCTCTTCTTGTCTATCTTCAGCCTCTTCTCCTCTTCTTTCTCTGCAGGCCTTCTTCCTTTCCTCCTCTTTTGCGAAGGTTTTCTTTTCTTCTTCCTTCTTTCTTTACGCACAGAGGGCAGCCATCCCTTCAGATTTGGCAAAGTGTTGCATAGGGAAAAACCCTCCCCTGCCCCCACTCTCTATTTCTTTCTCACTTCCTCTTAGGTTCCACCCTCCTAGGGCCACAGTCAAGGTAGACGGTTATACGAGTAGGCGCGCACCCGGGACCAGGCTCACCAATGTGGGTGATGAGCGAGGAGTGCTTAGGTTAGGCGGGTTATCAGATTGACCAGACCTGCATGTAAGGTGTCGCGGGTGAGGCGCGTGAGGGGCGCATGCGGGGACCTCACCCCCTGTGCTTGCTGCATAAAATAAATATAAGCGCTACGATGTGGCTGTCAGTGCCCGATGTTGGACTATCTAATCCTCCTCCTTTGCGTGCAGCTGCAGTGGATGGCGCCTTCAATTGAGGTCAGGGAAGCACTCAATGCTCCCAATTGACGACATGGGCGTTCTCCTGAGAGTAAACCGCACTGCCTGGAGAAAATGCCTAGCGCTTGCGGCAATAAGAAACCTTATTCAAGCTCCTCGAAGGAGCTTTGTTAATGGCTACAAGGGTGAATACCTGAAAATCAGAATACGGCCTTGTGATCCAATTAAACAAGCTCAGAAGCTTCACCATAGGGCGTAGAGTGCATCGGTGGTGTTTTCGTGGCTTGTGGAGGTGTGTGGTGGTCGGACGGTGTCAAGAATGGCGACGGAAAGATGGGTTGGTTGACAACGGGTTTGGGTGGATGAGAAAGCGAATGGAGAGAGGGGTTTTGAAGAGTGGAGCGCGGCAGAGGTTGTGAGGTGGTTGGCGAGACAAATGGAGTTGTGTAGCAGTGGAACCGCTTGGCCGGAGTGATCGTCGGTCATAGAGAAGATGAGGATGAGCGTGTCGAGTCAGGACTTGAAATGAGGATAGAGAGAAGGAAAACTAACCTATTATGCTAACTAAACCTAACTAGCTACTCTAATGGACGAAAGGGGGGAGATCTACGCTGGTTTTGGCACTCCGATGACGGAGAAGATGAACTCTCCGGTAGGGGAGGAACAGCGACGACAACAGGAAGGGGCTCCTGTTGGTACGGCCAAGAGCAGTCAAGAGAGAGGAAGGGAATCCAGCCACTAGTATTGTGGATGAACAACGAAGGAGGTCAAGAGGAGTTGTCGAAGCTTCGTAGCCAAAAGAGGAAGAGGAATATGGGAATTTCACGGCCGGAATCATGTTTGGGAAGTTCAGCCTGATCTGAGGGGTCTTTTATAGGTCTCTGGGGGGTGCTTTAAACTTGGAAGCCAAGCTTCCGAGCTAGGAAATGTCACCGAAATAGGAATATTCTAGGATACCCCAATCTCTCATGCATTCGTATGAGAGATTGGGAAGGTTTTGGGGCCTAGGGACGGATTCAATGGAAAGAGGACTACTCAAGGAATCTCCCTTCTAATTTTGGAAGGGATTAATTGAGCAGAGGAGTTCTCTTCAATCAAAGGCTACCGGAGTTTCTAGGATTAGGATTCATGGCGACAGGGACATTTTTGTGAAGACGATGATAGAGTTAGGAGGCCATTTACAAGGAATTCAAAAAGCTAAGGATCTGAATGAGATAAAAAGAGTTTGACTGGACAAAAATGCAAACTTGGTCAAAATGATCTTAGATTTGGACAAAATTTTGGTACAAACCTAATTTGGACCCAAGGAATCCAATGGTAAAGTTAGACTTATGTTTTGACCTCGTTTGTCTGGGTAATTTATGCAAAAACCTAAATTAGGGCAAATGTCTATCTAGGACTCTGTTTAGGTCAAGATGGGTTCCAATGGTCAAATTGAAGGTACCAAACCATAAAGAATATTTTTTATGAATTTTAGAGGGTTTAGATGAATTTTATCCTGACCAGAACCTCAGTTAATTAAGCGGGTTTGTTTTGAGGGTTTCAGAAGTCATTTAATTTTTAAAACACGTGAAAATCATTTTCTGTCTGTTCTAACCCACTTGTTAGATTCTTAAGATCATTTTACCCTTAATTAATCCCTGAGAAAACCTGTGAGTGTACTGCAATTGAGATATACTATTAAAACTGTAATTTTACCCCTATTTTATTGTATTTCCCTCAAAATCGATTTGTAGTGGATTAGGGCTCTCTGGCAGTTATGTAGGAGCTTTTATTCCATGATAATGACTAAATTGAGCTAGTTATGGCTCATGCTGGTATTCCCATCAATTTATAAAAATCAATGTTTATAACTACACTCGGTGACCTCGACAACCCACTACACTCCACCAAATCAACCGTCGCCACTCTCAAAAGCTTCGCCTTATCCACGCGAACAAAACCCCTCAAGAAATTGAGGGGATTGCTCACTCCTACCCTCTACTGAACTCCACGCTCACCGCACCCACATTTCGAGGTCATACGACCTCCTCACTCCTCCAAACACCATCTCACAGCCACCATCAAGTTTGTCATCGTCCTACGACACTACTGAGTTGGTTTAACAAGGTCGAAAGATCGTTCTTTAGATTTCAGGTTCAGGACCTTCGCTGCCATTACTGAAGCAGCTTCGAGCAAGCTCCAGCTGTGTTCTTGAAACTTCAACTCCAGGTACAAGCCTCAGGCAACGCGAAATCAAAGTGCATACTTCTTCGCCCGATCAATTGTCGTGTTTGATAGCCCTCGAGCATGAATTGAGAGAGATCCCTTCACGGTAGCAGCAAGCGGAGAAGCTATGGGATTAGTTCCACATCGGTAGCATTGAACCTCTCGTCTACACATAAAGAGAATTTGTGACCCGACCCGGTTGCCCAAGCACACGAGGGGTTGAGTCCCTCATCACGAGCCTCTCACTCCTCGGTCACTACCTCACGTCGGTGACCCAGGACCCTGTTCTTGACCCAAATACCCACCTGATTGCCCGAGTATAGATCCGGTTAGCCTCGAGTTTAAGAGAAAGAGGACAAATAGAGGAGGAGGTGGGGGGGCGATTTTGCTTCAGTGAATCCCTCTCAACACTTAGTCTCTATGAGGCAACCGTGCCTCTATGCTGTGCCTTCCCTTGAGCAGAAAAAAAAAGGAGAAGAAGAGAACAATGGCTGCGAACTATAGCAAAGAAGAGTTTAAGCTGTCTGATTGAGAGCTCCATCATCTTATCTGTCTGCCACAATGCATTATGCACTTGGCTTGCGTGGATTAAATTTGATTGATATTGTTGATATATTTGCTATTATTGTAATTAGGGTAATTGGTGATTCAAATCACCATTTTACCTTAATCTTTTTGCACTATTGACATTTGCTATTATATATGCATTATTATTGCTTGAATTTCTCATTAAATATTGTTATCTTGTGCTTAAATTGTGATCTTGAGATTAATTGCAACAGTTGCTCCCTGTGTTTGACCTCGAACTTATATTCGAGTTATAAATTATATTTATTCACGTGCTATTTTCGGTTATATTACAGAGAAGTGATTTTAAACCCTGATTCAAAGCGTACAACAGTTGTTGTGATGTGATACTGCGTTGTGTTGTCCGGAATGTGGGGCAGTAGAGCCCCAGGCCCTACTAGCCTTGGTGGCTAGTACACTATTATTGGGTGAGATGGCCTAAATTCCCGTGATCTATTCTTATTAACAGATGCTTCTGAGAGTGGGGCGACTGGAATCTTGTTGTTGGGTGGTATCAATGAGTGCAAAACTTTAGGGCGCATGGGCATGAGATCTTACCGGCCCAGGGAGCTGTTATTATATTCATTGGAATGTGGGGTGTGGGGACCCCAGTTCCGGCCATCCTTAAGATGTGGCCTGTTGGCCTTAAGAGGCATCAGCATAAGAGATCTTTGGGCGTGTCAGCCTGAGTACCAGTTACCCCAAAAAGGGTGGCTCGTCATCCTTAGGAGGTGGCATTAAGAGGTGGCTGGTCGATCATAAGAGGCAGCAATATACGGAAATGTCAGGCACATCTATTCGAGTTCGAGCCAGCACAGGTGGTTGGCCAACCTTAAAAGGCAGTGATATACGGAAACATCGGGCGCGTCCAACTGAGTTCAAGCTGACCTTAAGAGGTGGTTGGTCGGCCTTAAGAGGTGACATGCTAACCTTAATAGGTGACAATACAAGGGAACATCGAGCATGTCCACCCAAGTTATGGATGACCTTAAGAGGTGGCCTACCGACCTTAAGAAGTGACTTGCTTGCCTTAAGAGGCAACAATACAAGGAAACGCAGGGCGCGTCCGCCCGAGTTCCAGCTGACCTTAAGAGGTGCCAGCCTTAAGAGGCAGCTTGCTGGCTTTAAGAGGCGATAATACAAGAGAATGCCGAGCGCGTACACGCGAGTTCTGACCGACCTCAAGAGGCGGCCTGCCGGCCTTAAGAGGCGACAATACAAGGGAACACTGGGTGCATCCACTCAAGTTCCGACCGTTCTCAAAAGGTGGCTTGCCGGCCTTAAGAGGCGGTATGTCGGCCTTAAGAGGCAACAATACAAGGGAATGCCAGGTGTGTTTGCCCAAGTTTCGGCTATCTTTAAGAGGTGGCTTGCCGGCTTTAAGAGGTAGCCTGTCAGCCTTAAGAGGAGACCATACGATGGAACGCCGAGCATGTCCGCTCGAGCTCCAGCCGTCCTCAAGAGGCAACCTACCGAACTTAAGAGGCGAAAATACGAGGGAACACCAGGCGTGCCTGCCCGAGTTCCGACCGTCCTCAAGAAGTGGCCTGCCAGCCTTAAGAGGCAGCTTGTTGGCCTTAAGAGGCAACAATACATAGGAATGCCAGGCACGTTCGCCCGAGTTCCGACCATCCTTAAGAGGTGGTCTGTCGACCTTAAGGGGAGACAATGAGTGCCACCCTTCGTCGGTGAAGGTCAGCCATCATGGGAAACAAGTCTTTGTCTTTGAAGGTCAGCCTCATTCGCCGAAGCTCGGGTCAATGGGAGTGCCCTTTTGACGGTGGGGAATACGTGTGTATTGGGCATTCAGCGTGGGATGCCATTAAGGGGTCATGTCTGCAATCACAGGGACCTTAGAAGGGCTAAGGTTTCTCCTGACCCGACAAGCTTGATAACATCGTGAGGCAAAAAGGAGGAAAAAAAATGGGGGATTTCCATGTCTAAAGAGTCTGGCCATGATCCCGAAGTCGCTTGGTAGATCCACTAGGTTTGCCCCTTGCTGGATTGCGCGGACTTCATTCCCCTCACCTTTTCTGTATGAGCCTCCTGGGTCACTCCTGTTTAGCCCTGTGGGGCTTGAGCCAAGTTGTCATGCACTGTTCTCTGATGCGATCGAGATCGGTTCATATAAAAATATGTCATTATCGTAGTATATGTCACAAATACTAACCGTTGTCACGTCAATTTTATTTAATTATAAAAGTTTTACTAGCTTATTCCAGGTCATTTACTGGGAGGCAGTTATTGATATACATCACTCTCTAAGTCCAATATTATTCTTTAATTCCAAAAAGATTGGCTCTATGTACAATTATGAATGAATGAATGAATGAATTAATTAATTAATTAATTTTATACATAAGAATGAATTATAAATGCTTAAAACAACTATTTACAATCAAGCATCAAACACTATAACTAAATACTATATTCTATCCATTTATAACTTATAATAATAATTATTACTTATCTATACAATAATATGTTACAAAATATATCATACTAAACTTAATATACTAGCACCTATAGTAACATATACAATATGTACAACGACTTATATAAGCATCGCTAAACCTCGGGAAAAATTACAAATATGAACTAAGGTCAAACTAGGGTCTATAGTGACATTTATTATATCTATAGTGACATATTTATCTGTTAGCAAAGCTCATATATTTTTTATATGCATATACGAGCTCAAACACCCTATATACTACATATTCTATATTAACATATTATTTACAGTATATTATACTTATATACATATACACATATACTATATATATGTTACATATGTACAGATACACACGAACACAGAAGACTTAGCCCCCTTTTTTTTTACTTAGTTGCAGAGGCTCCTCTCTTCCTCTCTTCCCTTAGTTAATTAGGCATGATTACTATTCATCTTTAACAAAAATTAGGATTTTTAATTAGCAAGCGACCCTTTCAAGGGATACACAGCACCCTCAAAGGGTGGAACCAGACCTCTACTAAGATCACCCATAATTCGTTATTAAGTCCTCTTAATTCCGATTTATGCTCGTTAATGGGCCCATTCATGCCCATGCACAATGCTAGGTCCTCGACCAGCACCGCACACCAAAGTCTCACACCAATATCAATTCATGCTCAAGGGGATAAGAGGAGATCGTTTTCGGGCACTCGGTGCCCATGACAACTGAAGAGGAGGGGGGAAGCAAAAATAATATAAGCGCCTGCAGGTGCTTTGCCACCACGATGTGGCACTTTGTTAGCGCCCCACAGGCGCTGCTGCTGAGGCACGCATGTGTCGGATTCATGATTTTGGCCATCGATTTGAGGGCCATAAATTATTATAATTTAAAAATAAATTATGGGGTCTTAAAGTATATACATAGGACTACTTAATTATACAATTTATTTTCAAAAATAATTATATTTACTATATAAATAAATTAGCTAAAGATTGTGATTTGTACATACTGTATTCATGTTTATTTCTTAATTAACACTTAAATTAGTTAATTAATAGTCTAATTGATACTGTACAGTATTAATATACATATTAAAGTATTTAATACACATTTTTATTATATTTTATAAGTTTTATTTTAATTTATTTACATTTAAATATAAGTTTTCAGACTATTTTACATATAAATTAGGTATAAATAGTATAATGCAATATAAATATAGTTAAACTAGTTTAAATTACTTAAAATATTATAATACAATGTACAATATAAATTATCTCAGTTATAACTTAATTTACTAATTTATTTTAATTTAACTTAATAACTTAGCTAGTAATTTAATAAATTAATTATTTATTATATATACATAATTAAATTATGATAAGGGTTTATAATATACATAATGCATATATAGATATGTATATGCAATATCATTAGTAAATATAGTTATTTACAAGGTTTTATATATTTACTTAAGTTATAGTGTATATAAGTTAGTATAAATAATAATTAGTTATATGATTAAGTTATATACAGTTTAAATAGTATTAAATAATTAATTTACATTATACAATATATATATATAAGTTAGTTATACCTATTATACATCTATTTTACAATATATATACATATAACTTACTATATAGCCTATATTTACAAGTATATACATAATATACATTGTATTTTTGGGTATTTTTAGGGTTTTTCTATTTTTTATGGGTTTTATATGTTTTATAGAGGTAGGGGATGAGAAAAAAAGAAAGAGATGAGAGATGGAATGTGTTTTTGGTATTTTAATAGGTTAAGGTCTTTTATTAAGTTTTAAGGTAGACTAAATCATCAGTTGGTATGTTCTACCAAGCCAGAGGTTCAGAATGCCTTGAAACTTGGCATACACTTAAAGATATAACTAATCCTACTCGCTACACCTTTATTTTATTTTTTTGGATGTCTTATGAATTTTTTATTTAATTTCAAATCTAGCACATTTTAGGCCTTAATAGGTATGTTTAAGTGAATCCTAAGGCCTAAATTTCAGTTATAAGATCTGAAAGTTCAGTGGAATGACTTATATATGTTTAAAAATCAAATAGAAGATATTTCCACACATAACCATGGTTTTCACTTCAATTTTCCATTCATTTTCCATGTTGGACAGTTATACATAAATTTTAGCTAACAATAGAATTTAATGTTAAATTACAAGCATTCCAAAGAGATTAAAAATGCATTGGTTATATATGAAAGCTTGTACACAATATATATAACAAGTGAAACATATCAGCTATCTCAGAAAATCCAAATTCAAGTTACTGTCCTACTCATCTCAAACTAGCAGTATCAGCAACCAAGCTACTGACAACAGCTAAGTTGATCTACTGCAATAGCTCCAGACAACTTAAGGAAAATTCTAGTGGCTGCTGTTGCATCCAAAGCTTGATTTCAGTAGATCCATTGGGAATTTCAGTACAAAAACCATTCAAGATTAGAGTTGGAAAGTCTGATCTTGAATCATTATTGTCAAAACCAAATTCTCCCCTTCAGATCATAGGATTTAGGGTTGAAAAACCCATAGATATGTAGCTGCTATTGCAGCACTTTACTGTGTTGATTTGGGATTCACCTAACACTTTAAAATTTGATAACACATCAAATCCTCTTTAAAAATAATTGGAACCATTGAATCTTCATCAAAAAGCTTGAAACAACAATCCTAGGCTCAAATCAGAGAAGACACACTGATCTAAAACCTTCCTAATGCTATAGAAAACATGTAAGAAGATCTTAGAACAAGCCATTAAATTCAACCAATCATGAATCCCAATTCTCTAAACCTTAAGGAATATTGACAATTCCTTAGGTTAAAAATCAAAATCTCAAATTCCATTTTAATCTCAGATCAGGGGTCTTTATGGATTTTTTAAATGAATGGGAGACCCCTAAATAGATGAGCAATGGGTCAACCCTTCATCTCAAATCTAGAGAGCAATGAGATGAGGATTTAACTCTTAATGGATGGGTGAATTGCGAAATAAACACGACAAAAGTTAGAACATGGACTTGTGAGGTGGTGAGGGAGAGATTAATGATGAATTGAGCAAGATGGATTCATATCCTCTTATCTGAAATGATCAGAGGAGGTGGAGTGCAAATTCTACACTACATTAATCTACTCATAGCTAGCAGTCAATCCAGTGAATTTTCGACTTCTAATCTACTCTAAATTACACTAACTAAACTACAATTAACTAGGAAATAGGGAAATCCTATTCTAATCAGATGAACGGGACCTGTTGAGAAGATCTGCAGCTGGTGGCTGCAGCGACGAAGAGGAGAGGATCTCCAGCGGATTGAAAGTCCACTAGTGGGACTCAGGGTCGCTCTCGGCTGTTATGTGATCCTTAGCGGTGAGGAGAGTCAAAGAAGATGAAGTTCCTTTACCCATGGCACTAGAACAAGGCCGGGTGGAGAGGAGAAACTGGAGAGGACGAAGAGATCGCCTCAAGAAAGTAGGAGAGGAGGTCAATCCCCTTGCGAGTAAGGTAGCGGAGGTGATTAAGTAGAGTGATCGTTGAATCAGAGCACCGTAGTGGTTCGATTAGATGATTAGGGCATGGGTGATGGTGATGAGAGGAGAGGAGAGCGCGCAAGTTTAAATCAAATCCTAGCTGCTAGATCAGATCTGGGAGGAGAGGTGACCTCACACGCCAAGTTGCATGAAGGTTCGATTGATTGGCAGCCACAGATCAAGCGATCAAGAGAATGAATGGCCACGATGGCCTCAGTTCTTCGAGTGCTACAGTGCACCCACGAGCTGCAAGTGTTGTGGGATCTATTGGTGTTTTTGCGTAATAAGCCCCTCAGCGAAGGGGTAGAAAAAATGTAGGGAGGCCCAAAAGTGGTCAAGAATGGTTACAGAGCAATCCTTCTATGCTTTCAAAAAGGTCCTTGCAGCCTTCAAGGAGGTCCTTAGAGGCTTTCTAGTGAACAAAATGTGATGTGTGAAGGACCTAAATGCAAATCCTTAAATGCAAGGCTCTATTGATGTCCAAATGCAACCAGGTTTTTAATGAAACTTAATTGAACATATTAGAAGTTAATTTTACTTTTGATTTAAAATTTTGAGCTCATTTGTGTGTTCAATTTGCACTTAGATCACCATTTAACCTTCTTTAGTAGAATATCTTATTTAATGACCTAATTATGCATTTTTAACACAAAATTGATGTTTTAGGTCTTTTTCTCTATTTCCCACACTTGACCCTTTTTATGTGTTAATACAATAGTGTTTAACCTAGTTTCTAGCTTAGCTTAGGCGATTTAGCTATGATGAGTCCCAACTCATCGTTCTCATCCTTTAATGAGGTTGGGCACAAACCAGGAGGATCCGGTGGTGAGCATATACTAGGGGTCAGTCGGCTACACTACCCAGTGCTACCATCAACCTGGCCACCTTAAGTGTTGCTACTTGGTTGAGATGCCTGTCCTCTTCAAAGTTGGACGGAGGAGGGCCGCTCTCTCCCTTTGGCCTCTCCTCTCAACTGCCAAAGGTCCATGGCCATAATTGCCGATAAGGGGAGAGTGAAGCACCGCCACCAGAGTGGTAAAGGCGCTATGGGCACGCTGACCCGGAAGGGGTGGCTTGTCAGCTCCAAAGGCTAGCCTGACCTTTGTATCCAGAGGTGAGCGTCTTGAAGTAATGTGGGCACTACCGTTGATGTAGGTTTTCGACCTGTCTCAGGCGATGTCTCTTCTAGAGGTTACCTTGACCTCAACGCTGACGCACCCAGTTGGCCGAAGGAAAGTACCTCGGATAATGTGGGCATCCAAATCGAGATTTCTTCCTGGTCCATGGCAAGGGGGGTGTACTCCCCAAAGGGTTTGGATCAGAGCTGCCCTAATGAGGGGTGCTTCGTCGAAGCAAGCCCGAGCGCTCTGCCGGATCAGGCAAGGAGGCTGTTGCCTAGAACACTGTGTGCTTGATTATGCCCCTCTCGCCCTAATCGAGGATTAAGGGGAGGTACCTAGGAGAGCCAATTCAGAAGGAATTGGCTCATTTGCCTGGGGCGACGTCGATCCCAAGGTTACCTTGACCTTTATGCTAACATGCTCGAGCAATAGGAGGAGAGCGCCTCGAGTAACAGGATTGTCGGGGCCAAGATTTGGTGGCGGTATCCATTGGACAAGGAGCCAGGGTGGCACTACCTTCCAACTTAGGCGGGGCATCAGTTAGCCTGACCCTGGGTCCGTAAGGAAGACTACGTCAACTACCTACAATCACTAGAGCTCCTTCTCAAGGTGGTCTTCTAGGCCCTCCATAGGTCTTCTATCCATTCACTTGGAGGGTCTTAGGGGTAGTGGGTCCTTGCCCGTGGGCTGACTCCCTTCAAGCACGTTCACTTGGTTCACGAGCAGGGGAGTGCATTTCCCTAAGGACTTCCATCTCGCGTAGTGAGGTCCATAACAGCGACCTTCAGTAGGTCGGTTCCCTTCAAGCATGCCTACTTGCTTCACTGCCAAGGGAGTGCATTCGAGGAACTTCTTCTCTATCCGACGAGACCTGTCATAGAGACCCTCAGTGGGCTGGATGCTATCTTGGGGAAGGCGACCCTTCACTTGTGGAAGGAGCCACTCCCATAGACGAGCACTGGGGCATGCCTACCCAGGGTTCCTCTCGCCTTCTACGAGGCTGGCGTTACTGCTGCTTCTCTCGGCTAGCCTACCACAGGAATGAAAGGATTTTCCTTACTCCGCAATCCTTATGCTTTGCTCAGAGCCCTGCTGGGTGCTTTGGCACGTGTTCAATGACGTCACGACCAAGCTCTCGAGATAAATGGTTTGACTCGAGGTGCAGGGGAATTGTCGCCTCAAGGGGCCTTCACACTTTGAAGTGCTGAGCCTCGAATTGATCTAGGTAAGAACGAAAGGGCTCAGTTTTCCAGCACCCAACTTCTGACAACCTTTCAAGGTTTCCTTTAGCCCTTCGGTGCTTGTCGAAGTGTTCCTAACAGGGTGGCTATGTGTTGACCTCACTCAGGGCTAGCTCCTAAAGGCATGGCTGGGGTGTGCTTTCCCTCCGCGCTGGGCCTTGACTGGTTTTTTGAGCGCTTATAGCGAGAGGCTGCCATTATCCCCTTCTCGAGTGGGCAGGCGATATGCACAGGGGCATACACCCAAGGCCACCGGCCTCAACTTTGTATCTCCCCTCCCTAGCCTACGCTACGGGGAAAGGGGTCTGCTTTGAGCCGTCGGTCGGGGCACTCTTGCTTCCCTTTACTGGGATCAATATGACGAGAGTGTCGTCGGGGCGTGGAGACGTCGAATCCCGATAGGGCCCCCCTTGAGGAGGGAGGAGCCGTGAGTAGGTAAGACCACCACGGAAGTCCTCACTTCGAGAGGCTGAGGTAAGATGCCAGAAGGGTGCCTCCTTCCAACAACGAGATGCTTGAAAGAGTGATGGGGTTTCTGTTGACGCTTCTCACAGACGGCATCATTTGATGAGCCCTGGATGGCCACCGAAAGATTTGTAAAAACTGGGAGTACTATATAGCCATGAGCATCCATCGCTAGGAGGGAATAGTCGAGTCTCCATTACGATAGGAGGACTCAACCCGACGAATATCAAGCCATCACAAGGGAGACAAGGGAATTTGGTGACCCAGTTCCACCACAAGAGGTATACGTCTGGGGGGAGGATGATACTCCTAACTATGTATTATAATTTGAGAGGTTACAAGATTTCTCTCTCTCTCTCATGGCCCCCTTCTCTTGGGGGCTTCTCTCTCTATATATAATATGGAAAGACTTCTAGCCTAGCAGCCTCTAGCACCCTTTCTGTCAAACGACATGCCTACTGTCAGGACATAGGTGGTTACTGCTATCTTGTCATATCTTTGATCTTGACTGCACCGGATCTTTTGGCAGATTAGGCGGATCCTAATTTGGGTCTGGCTTGCCGCAGATAGGACGGGTAATCCCAATCCCACCTACTTACATGTAATCAGGTAGTTGGATCCTCTGTAGAACTGTATGCGAGATTTTGTGTCCAAATACGATTTTTACCCCCTCATCAATATCTAATGTGTAATTAATTATTCTTGTGAGCAAACCCTTTTTCTTTGTTCCTAAGCCCGACATGATCTAGTAAAGAAAAGCTCAGATCAAAATCCCAAAGCGTTGTCTGTATATTTGAATAAGGCTATTCATTCCACATGTGATTTACTTAATTTTAGAATTGACCAGTTTCGACATTGAGCTTTTAATTCCAAATACACCTATTCCACCTCAAGAGGAACTTCGTTCGATCCTCACAGCAATTCCCTTCACTTAATTCCTTAAAGTGACATATGATAACCTAAATATCAAAATCTCACAATTCCTCTATTTCTTTCACTTTTTATTCCACTTAACTGATTACACTAATCAAATGTCACCTACAGGAACTCATTCCTACCATTAGCTCGAAATCGGATCTATTGCTCATGACTCATTTCTCAACTCACCATGGTCAATGTATTTCGTTCAATCTTTAGATTTTATCTTCTTAAATTGGATTTGATGCAGGGTTGATGCGGATTTTGTCTTGACTCACGGAGGAATATTCGGCCATAGCAAGGGCAAGTTCAAAATAAACCTTGGAAAATTCTACTCGTAACTTCATAAGTACTTCACTTTGATCTTCGTTTAAGGGCCCAACAAGCATTGCCATCTCAGTACTTTGGTTCGCTACTGGAGCCCATTTAGACGCGTTCTTGGGTCCATATTAACATTTCTTCCGGTCCACGTACCATTCCGGAGCACATACTCATGCTCCTCTTGCCAGCAGTGTCTGGGTGATGAAATTTTGTAACTTCAAAGGAACGAACGAGAAACATCTAAAGACTAAAATAGACCTTTTATAAACAATTATTAATATAAAACGTGCAGTTATAACAATTATATGCATAATTTACGAGAAAACTAACAAAATTTACCTTCAACGTTGCAAAACATTCAATTTGGGAGTAGGATATTTTGATTGAAAACCTAAAATTTAATTACTAAGAAAAGAACGATAATCTAACAATGAAAATCAAGCAGACCACAAGGTCAACAAAATCACCCGCAATCAATTTGATCATCCAGTTGTAGGGGAACAATCATTACGAATAGGACGGTGCTTTTATGACATTGAAAGGGACACGGAAGTGGATACAAATTCATGATAGTAATTGAATGAGCAAAAGATGGTAGAAGTGATTTCGGAACCACGTCCTTTTTAATGTGGGGGGAGAGTTGTTGATATACCTAAAATATTTTCCTTAGAAATAATAGACTCCACGTATAAATGGTGTATTTGCATTAATATGCCTTTTAAATTTATAATGCTATAAATTTTATTTTTAAAAGATTCATTGTCGAAGCTACGATGGTCATCAAATAATTTATAGATGTAGGGAATGTCACGTTTCTGCAAGTATTTTATCGTGAGAGGGATGTGGTCGAACCTGCTAAGCAATCAGAGGATTTGACCTAACAAATTATAAGTAATCACAAAGAAGGCAAAAGGATCGAGTTGGTAACCCAGTTCCACCATAAGGGGTATACATCTGAGAAGAGGATGATACTCTCAACTCTACATTAGTACTAGTGAAATTACAGGATTTTCTCCCTCTCTCAGCCCCCTTACTCGGAGGTCTCTCCTCACTATTTATAACATAGAAAGATTCCTAACCCAGTAATCTCTGGTACATTTTTTGTCAAACTGCTTGTTTAATGCCAGGTTGTAGGTAGTTACTTACATCCTGTCATGATTTCAACTTTGGCTACATCAAATTTTCTAGCAGGTTGGACGGATCCAAGTTCGAGTCCAGCTGGTCGCAAGCGGGTCGACTAGTATCGAACCTACCTGTTTACCCTGTAATCAAGTAGCTGGATCCTTTGCTAGGTTATGCACGGAGTTTTTGGATCCGAAGGTGGGTTTTTGTCTCTAATCATATGCTTCCATTCTCTAGCTAGCGTAAGATGTTGAGAGAGTAGTTCGAACACTTAAAACTCTGCGGTAGTTAATGCACCCAAATGCACTACTGTCTTAGGAGGAAGCAAGTAAGACATTTGTCATGAAGTAGGAGTTGCAGGATGCTGATAGACGAGATTGGGTGGTTTTCCTCTGTTCCCTGCCGATTGTAGGAGGACAGGTGTAAGAAAATTTTCTCCTGACTTTGCGTCAGCTGAGATGACAGCATAGTTATAGGGGAACGTAGGTGCGTCGGTCGTGGTTCCAGCCGAAGTTCAGAGGCAACATTTGTTCTTGGTAGGGGGCCTGGTGCTTTTCTGTGCCCAAGGCTCCATAGTCATCCTTAAGAGGCGACATTTCATTAATTGGGGCATGGGACGTACGAGCCCGATTTCCTACCGACCTTAAGAGGCAATGTTTGATCGATTGAGATGTGGGACATATGAGCCCATGAGCCCGAGTTCCTACTAGCTATAAGAGGCAACGTTTGATCAATTGAGACGTGAGACCTATGAACCCAAGTTCCCACCGACCTTAAGAGGAGGCACACCCGAAATTGCGTTGTCGTGTAGTTCAACAAGATGGATATTAATTGTTGTTAATATGAGAGGTCATGGTCTCAAATGTCGTGCCTATTCAATGAGGCAGCCAATGCTTCGTGGCATCGGCCTGCATGCGCAAGGTGTTGTAACGTGCGGAGCCTTGACCAATGGTTTTGTTAGTGTGGGCATGCTGCTATGGAATCCGTGCCATATCCTGGGGGATTTTGTTCCTTGGAAACCTGCTACCTGCAGGGGGGTGGAATGATGGCACCGCCCTCAATGGGGGTTATAAATAAGGGTCTGAGGTGGGTCTTAGTTCATGACCGTCCACCCTCTTTATCATGTTCGAAGGACTTGTCAATTGTCTTGAGGAACCTTTATTTCGTTTGCTCTTTTGATAGAATTTTGGTATCGAACCTCCACATCCGGCGGAGTGGCCGAAAAGCGATTATGTGTGGCCGTTCGAACAGGGGTAGGCCCCTCTTGGTGCCCCTACTTGACGCATGGGTTGAGGCGAGGGCCTCTACTATTTTTTGTAGTTGATATGCCTATTACGGCATTGGTGGGTTTGAGGCCTGCCCATTTTTTGTGGAAAAGGGTACCTGTAGAGCTCCTTTCCTCCTTTCTTCCCTACTTATCCTACTTTGTTCCTTGTCGTAGACTCTTAACAGTTTTTCCCGCCGAACAATTTTGGGCATCACAGCAGTTTATCCTAGTATGGGACTCGTCTCAAGTAGGGGAGGCCCATGGGGCCAGGCAAGAAGAGGGGTTCCTCTTACGTTTGGAGAGTTCAAGAGGAGGGAGGCTAAAAGCAAAGAGGAGGCGGAGCAGGTTCCTTCAAAGCATCCTTAGGGGGAACTTGGAGGGATGTTCGTTAAGAGGGAGTCAACTACATCCGCTCTTTTGAGTCTGAGTGAGGATGAGGTGGAGAATGTCCCGGTAGGGTTGTCGGCTCCTTTGGATTCGCTTGGTTTGCACGTCGGCCATAGGGTCGCAAATGGGTCGCTCAAGACTTGGGTGGAGGTTGCTCCATTGTGGAGGCTCAACGTTTCTGCTGCTCTATTCGGCTCCCTTAGGGATTCCATGAGGGTGGTGCGGGAGCTGCTGTTACTAGTGGCTCCTTGTGCGGCAGTGTATTTCCCAACCAAATATGGGGGAGAGCTCGAGGAGAGCGACGATAGGAGCGGATCCTTTTGGTCAGATGGTCCCTGCAATGATCGCCCAGACAGTTGAGTCTATCTAGATATCCTTCGTGGAAGGGCCTGCTAGAGGGCTCATGTCCAATGAGGTGGCGTCGACTAAGTCGAGTGCCTTTCTAATGGATAGAAGGGTATTCCAGCACCATCGAGCTACTCCAGCTAACCAAGACTCATCGAAGTCAAGGATGGTTTCCTTTCGTGGGCGAGGTGCTAAAGGAAGTCTTGTTGGAGTGCACGAGGTGGCCGTTGTGGCTCATCAAGACTTGCTGAAGCGCCTGCGGGCTTCCCGTTCGACCATTCTTCCTTTGAAGAAGGAGGTGCATGTCCTGGAAGCAGGACCTTCCTCTGTTGTGGATGGGTAGCGTGTTTGAAGGCTGACCCCACCTAGGCCCAGGAGATTATAGAGGACGGGGGTAAAAGGGTGCTCAACTGGCATGGATTGGTTCCTGAAGAGGAGGCAGCTAAACCAGGCATGCAGGGCCACTAGTCCTAACGTCGCTTGGGCACCCTCGTCGCCTGGGGTGGGTACCTTCAAAGACTGGGGATGAAGCCACCGAGTCCTGATAAATGGCGTTGCCGTTATCCTTGTATTTTCAATATTAATTTGCCCCCTTTTGTTGTGAGTTAGCCTAAGGTGATGATTCCGGGAAATGTAACATGTGATATTTCATATAAAAGGAAAAAGCTTTTATTTCTTATGTCTATTATCCTATTGTAATAAATTGCTCGTATGCCAAGTATGAGGGAGTTTACCGCCTAGGATTTGTTATTCGTAAGAGTCGCGTAGACTACTTTTATGAATCTTTGCTTAATCCCTTTCATGGGGCGTTTAATTTTTCCTCTCAAATGGCTTGGCATAGAGGCTTGTTTTATCTTATTTTTTAACACTTCTCGATTGTCAGCCTATCTACTACAGGTGGCTACTATCCTCTTATTTTATTTAGCCTGGCTGTTTGCAGGCGAAGCCTAAGGGTGTGCTCGTGGCGAAACACCAGAAGTGGCACTAACTCCTTAGGCGGAAAGTGATGTCAGGCCTAGTGGTGCTTAGTACTCTTGCACACACAACTTCTATACTGGTGCTTTAATTGGTACCTTAGAATTGTCCTTCTTGGAATAGTCGGGTTGTGTGCGGTTGCCTTGAGTGCCTCCATTCTAAATACTTCCCTTATGAGGTAATATAAGGAGGGGGCGGGAAATTCCCACTTGTCTAGCTGGCTTTAGAGCGAAATGCCTTGGTCTGTTGAATCACTTCGGAATAGCCAACTCCGGAGTCAGTTGTTGCCAATGGAGCTGGCAACGTATAGTTTCTAGGGCAGAGTGAGGAGGCCACTTAGGCTTGCCGATGTTGCCCAGTCCCTTTTTCTTGGTGCTCGAGTGATGATAACGTCATCATCAGTCATAACTAGCTTTAATTAGTCACAATCAAGAAACAAATGCTCCTACATAATCGCTGGAGAGTCATAATTCATTGAATATCCTTTCTGAGAAGAGTACACTAAAATAGGGTTAATTCTGCAGTTTTAACAGAAGATCATAAATGCAGAGTAACCACGGGTTTTTACAGGGATTAATCTAAGGTCAAATGTGTTGGTGTTAGAGCACCACGATCGTTTGTTTTGATGATAACAAAACACGTGTCATTTTACATTTGCACTTGGAGTCTTAGATTTCAGGTAAATTGCAAATGGAGACGTGATTAGACGGAGTTCGAGCTCGCATCCAGGATGTATTGGAGGAGCTTGATGGAGAACATAGGAGATTCACGAGGAGCGATAGATTGAAGATGGAAGGACAAGAAGAATATGATAGAATTCTGTTTATTTCTTTCATGTACTTTTGTCTTTATTTCCTTACTCTTTTTGTTCCTTAGAACATCATGTTAAAGAGCATCAAAGTACCCTAATAGTAGTCCTAGGAACACCTGCACAACCCTAGGATACTTAGGTTTTCTATAGAGAACTTAGAAAACCAATATAGGGTTCAAACAGCCTTTTCAGATGTCTAATCTGAAAATCAGACGTCTGATAATGAGTTTTAAGACGTCTGACTGTTGACTCAGACGTCCAATAACATTTAGGCTGGACTTAGTTAGTTCTGTCTAATGAAATCAGACGTCCAGACCTTAGTCCAGACGTCTTGTATGTCGTCTGATGGACTTGCACTAGAACCTTGTTTAGATCTGATTCAAGTCAGGAAGGAACCCGCCTAAAATCAGACGTCTGACTTTGTTCCCAGATGTCTTAAACTGGTTTTCCAGACGTCTGATGCCAGGATCAAACGTCTCACAACCCTATCAGTGCAATGATTGATCCTGATTTCGGCCTGATTCTCTTGGGCTTTGCACCCAACAGTTATGGAAGCTTTCCAAAGCCTTCCAAAGCCTTCTTAAGGCCTCTATAAATAGAGGAGAACCTCTTGCACACCAAGACACACAAGACATACCTAGTAATATACTTTCACACCATTTTGTGTCTCTTAATCCTAAGAAGCAAGCTCTTGCTCTCCAAGCTCAAGTTCTTCATCTAGAGAGCATCACGTCTTTGCGCACCCGCTCCCCCGCTGTAGTTCATGAGAGCAACGTTGCGCCATCGTGTGGCTCACACACCCGCGTCATCGATTCGACACAATTCCATCAAAGGGGAGTTTCCTAATTCCTATAGAAGCTTAGGATCATCTTTGTTGGCTCTATAGAATTGTTGTTATTTATCTTTGTTACTTTGGTTGGGTATTTGCTTTGCGAATTCTCGTCTCCTTCGTGAGACAAAATCCTTCTCGTGAAGAGAAGGGGTTTGAGGTACGCTACCCTCGTATAAAGTAGCGTGGTTGTAATTGAGGTTGAATCACCCTCGTTTAAGTGATTCGTTTAGTGGATTTGATCAACTTAGTTGATCGGTAAATCCTAACTCGAGAGGGTTAGGTGGTGGTTTTCACCCGATTTGGGTTTCCACCTAAAAATAATTGTCTACATTGTATGATTGAATTTTTTGTGAGATTGTTTATATTCTATTCCGCAATTTATTACGTCCCCCCTCCTACAAGGGGAATCTACAAAATGTTCATTAATGACTGATAAGAGAGCTCATGCAGATATAAACGGGTTTTCGCGCACTTTGAGAGTCAACACAACACCCAAAACCCTAATTTCAGACCTGCTTAAATAACAGAGGTTCTGGTTAGGATAAAATTCACCTAAACCTTTGAAAATTTATAGAAAAATATTCCATAAGGTTTGATAACCTTGGTTTGACCATTTAAACCTATTTTGACCTAAAATAGAGTCTCAAATGGCGAGTTACCCTAATTTGGGTTTCCAGGCAAATTACCCATCAAACTTGATCAAAATCAAAATCAGACTTCACCATCAGATTTCTTAGGTCCAAATTAGGTTTGTACCAAAACTTGGGACTAATCGGAGATCATCTTGACCTAGTTTGCATTTCAGTCCAGTCAGATACTTTCTATCTCACACAAGCTCCTAGCTTTTGAAATCCTTGTGAATAGGTCCCTAAGTTTCTCTTCATCTTTGCAAATAGGTCCCTGCCATCATGGCAGGAGTGAACCCAAAGATCCAATCTTTAAGAGAGAACATCTCTCTCATTTCAACTCCAAATCCTTTTAAAATTGGAAGGATAAATGTTTAAATAATTAGGAATCCATCCAACCCCTTTTTAGAGATTGTGTTAGGAGCGCTTAATCGAGTTTTAGAAAGGTCGTGTTGTAGTATAGTCGAGAAAGTGTTCAAAACAAATACAATTTATTACTCGAATTTAAAGTCCGAGGTCGAACATAAGGAGTGAATGGAATTCATGCACTAATCTCAATAAGAAATGCAATTTGAACAAATAATACTACTCAAAAATCTAATTAAAAATATAAAGCATGAGTATATGAATAATAAGAACAAATGTAGCTAAAAAAATATAATGGACTTGTGAAGAATTGAACGTCTGATTATAAAATCAAACATCTTAAAAAGAAAGTGCTACAGTGCCTTTTTATCTGATTCCTTTCTTCTGCTTCTTCTTTCTCTTCCTTGGCATCTTCCTTCTTCCTTCCTTCTCTGTTCTCTGTCTTCTTCTTTTTATTACTCTCGTGTCTCTTTTCTTTTCTTTCTTCTCTGGCCTCTCTAACTTCTTTTCCTTTCTTCTCTTTCTTCTCTTCCTTGGCATCCTCTTCCTTTCTTCTTCTTCTTTGCCTTAGCTTCTCTACGGCTCTTTTTGTTCTTCAGCTCCTTCCTTCTCCTCTGACTTCTGTCTTCTCTGCCTTAGCTTCTTCTCCTTTCTTCTTCTTCGTCTGACCTCCTTTTCTTCCTCTCTGATTTGGCTAAGTGTCAAGCCAATCTTTCCACAACAAAACCCCCTTCCCTGCGTAGCATTCCTCTCTTCTCTATTTCGGTTCGCTCTCCCAGAGCCACATTCGGGTCGGGTAATCGGACCAAACGGAGACCCAGGTCCAGGCTCACCGGCATGGGTGGTGAGCGAGGAGTGAGTCGGTCGGGTAAACGGGTCGAGGCCAGGTCTGCATGGGCAGTACTGCGAATGAGGCCGTGAGAGGGGGAGAGAGGGACCTCACCCCGTGAGTAGGAGGCGATAAGGCTTATGCACAAAATCAATTTATGTGCATACGTCCGCTCGCCCACTTCCAAGGTGGGACTAAACGTCCCACCTCCCTTGAGCACTGCAGCAGAGATGTCTGGCTTTGATTGCAAAGCTGCACGGGCCTGTAGCTTCGATTGGCAGCCTGGAGTCGTGCGCGAAGATGTTCCGCACAGCCTGGGATTGACACCTGGAGCAGCAGCAGCTGGAACACATGAAGAGAGCTCCAAGCTTCTTCATCCATGGCAGCCGGTGCTGTGCGAACCTAAAATCATGAGCACGGCCTTGCGGCCACGTTAAAACGTCTAGGGAGATTCGACAAGGCACGACAAATAGGTGGTGGTGGTCGGCGTGGCACGGGAACGGCTGTGGTGATGTGCCTAGGGTTCCCTGTGGCCGTGGGAGTGGGTGTGTTTGGGGGCGCTTTTGGGTGAGTGGCGGAGTGACTGGAGTAGTGGGAGATGATCAGTGGGGTATTGCGGATGTCGTAGGGTGGTTAGCAAGGTGGATGGAGGTGCGGAGCGACGGGGACGTCTTGTCGGAGGTATGGCCAGAGGTGAAGAAGGTGATGGTGATCGGTGGCGTCGAGGGGTACTTTCGAGAAATAAAGAGGGTGAACGAGAGTAGGAGAGAGAGAAGTTAACTGACATAACCTAAGGACGAAGGAGACAGGAGAGGCATCTGGGCTGGTACGACCAACGTCGGAGATGAAGATCTCCTTAGATGAGGCAGTGGCGAAGATGAGGCCAGTGGCGGCGTCAAGGCTGGTACAGCCGACGCGGATGAACGAGAGGAAGGCAACCTGTTACGACCCGATTCCCGAATCCCTAGGAGACACGAGAATCGGACCGACTCGACTGATCCCAAGACCCAGTCGTCCAACGAGAAAGCAACCAAAAGAGCAGTAAAATAAATCACATTCACCATGTATATAACTAGCAGTAACAAAATACAGCAGTAAGAAAAGAAATACTACAGTATACACCACCACAACAGTAAAAAAATAAACAGGTACATAAACATGATGTTTACAATAAAAGAGTACAGTGGTAACAGAAATTACCCACTACAACAGAAAGAAAAGTACAGTGGGTACTACACAAGTAAAACTACTGGGCTCTGCTAGGCCTAGCACCCTCTGCAACCGCCGACTCTGGCTGCTCAACACCTGGTCCTGAAAAGGTGACAAAGGTGACACGTCAGCGAAACGCTGAGTAGAGTGGCAACCAAAAGCTAAGAAAACAGTAAGGTGGATAGTAACTGTTATATTTTTAATCTCTTCCTTTATTTTTTCATTTATTCCTTATTGAATTATTTCTCAAATCTTTCTCTTGATCTTGAATGTTCCTTGTGGGAACGATCTTGATTGCAGTCATTTTCGAAAAGTAGAAGTAGCACATGGTGCTCTCCTGGCCAGGAGAGTCCCCCGTGGTGGTCCTACCCTCAGTCAACCACCCCAAGGTCACTGACAGACGTAACGGTGACTACGGCACGCGCGATAAATGCACGGGTAGCTACCCCGCACTGTCACGCGGTTAGTTGTTTCCGTTAATGGGTGCGCCCCAAAGCACAGCACGGAACCAGTATAAGGCAAAACCCTCTCAGTAACAGGGGTCCAGCCCCTCCACAGTAACTAAACAGGGGTCTTGCCCCTCCACAGTCCGCACACCCTCGCCTGACTACCTTGGTTTGCCCAGTGGGCCAACAAGTCGATGTAGGAGGCTAGCAGAACCCCGGGGCCCGTGGGGTGGCTAGTGCTCTCCGTACACTAGTAGCTCTCCTCGGTACTGTGTACACGAGGGCCAAAAGTCAGTACAAAGTGGCCAGACCTAACCCCAGGTCCCTGGGGCGGCTAGCTCCGCTCTGCACTAAACAGGGGGACAGCCGCTCTCCTTGGTACTCCATACTCAAGGGCCAGCTCACTTCCCCAATTCTATTCCATTCACTTCTCAAGATCTCTACTCCTAATTTCCCATAGGGTTCATGCTCTTTTAACTTAGCCAATTTAGGTTACATCATTTCAGCTTTATATTCATATAGCCCATGTTCTCAACATTAATTATCCATTCATAAACAGGCAGCTGTTAACTAATTACAGGCAGTTATCATTTCCTTTCTACTTTTCCAAGACTGCAATATATATATTCAATCTAGTTTTCCAGTCCTAGGATTCATTCCATATCCTAGGATCTATCATTCAATCTAGTTTTCCAGTCCTAGGATTCATGCAATACCCTAGGATCTATCATTCAATCTAGTTTTTCAGTCCTAGGATTCATGCAATACCCTAGGATCTATCATTCAATCTAGTTTTTCAGTCCTAGGATTCATGCAATACCCTAGAATCTATTAATCATTTCACAAGGGCATAATTTTTGATAAATAATTAAAGGGGCCACTCTACCCGCAAAATCGGGAGTACTGGGGGTGTGATCGGCAGGCCCGCGCGCCTCCGCAACCCCTAGAGCCGCAATGGAATGGGATCCTAACACAAGGATCAATTACAAGAAGATACTCAGAACAGTATACAATTACTGTAAACTGGTAGGTACTAAATCTGAGAAGAATGAAACTTGAAACGCGGAAAACGGACTCCGAACGGACCCTAAACGGGCCAAAAATGACAAGTCTGCCCAAAATCAGACGTCTGGAACATCTTCCAGACGTCTTAAAAGATGGCTCAAGTCATACATTGATCCTGCGCGGTCCTTCAGACATCCAGAAGCCCGCTGAACTGTCTGAACTTAGTTTCCAGACGTCCGACTGTCACTCTGGACATTTGGAGACCCTCTCCGTCGTCTGGTGCTATGCCCAGACGTCCGATCTATGTCGGAGAGCGTGCCCTTGCGCCTTCCCGAATGAGTCCTGCACACATACGCAGCCGTCCTCAACACGAAACGATGCAGAAGCCCTCGGCGGAACGGCTGCATGGCGTACACGCGAAAGAAGGAAGGTAAAAATATCGTACCTTTCAGACGTCTAGACCTCCCTCTAGACGTCTCCTGCGTTGTCTGGACGTATATCCAGACGTCTGATTCTGGGAAATTTTCCCAAAATCAGGACCTCCTCGCCCTCCGCCCGCAGCGCACGACCGTGCCACGCCGCACTCTCCTGCTTCCTGAGGTGCAGCAGCTCCTACCCAGCACCACGCGCCTGCCGCGCACCCGCTGGCCGGCCCTGGCTACTCCGGTGAGCTTGCAACCTCGCGATCGAGGTCTCTCTCCCTCTCGCAATAGCCCCTCCTCCCCACGCACTCACAGCAGCAGCTGCGGCTGCCCTCGCCCACTCACTCTCTCGCTGACAGGAAGAAGAAGAAGAAGGCGGTGGAGTGAGGTGAGGGAGAGGAGAGGGGGTATTTGAAGGCTGCCGAGGGGAGAGAGAGAGAAAAAGCTATTTGCGCCTGCAGGGAGGAAGGAAAGAGAAGAAGGAGGGTGTCGGTTCATGCGCGCACACGCGAACCTGTACGCCGAAAAAATTTAATTCCAGACGTCTGGGAAGGCTTCCAGACGTCTGACCAGATGTCTGAACCAATTCCCAAACATCTTAAACGACGTTTGATGCCAGGGTTATAACACAACCCAATCACTGGTATGGTTGTTGGGCGACGAGAAAGAGAGGACGGAATCGCCGGAGCTTGCGGAGATGTTGTGGCCGGCGAGGAGAGACGAATTGAGGGTGGACCGACCTAATTCCAAGCTGGGGTGATGCGGCTGGATCAGGGTTGCTTAAATAGACTTCTATGGATGAATTTGTGCTTGGAAGCCAAGCTTCCAAGAAAGGTATGTCCGCCGGAGTTGGAAGCTCAAAAAGACCCAAATCTCTCATGCGTTTGCATGAGAGATTGGGTACAAATTAGGGCTCATCAATGGGTTTAGATTGAAGATGATTACTCAGAGAATCTCCCTTCCAATTTGGGAGGGATTCTCTCAGCAATCAAGGAGAACCCTCCTTATAAAGCTTGCTGGAGTAGGATTCCCTCCTCTATAATGGTGAAGGGACCTAATTGCAAAGAATGAAGAAGAAGCTAGGGGGGTTTCTACAGAAATTTTCGAAAGATAAGGGTAGCAATGTAATTGGGCTGGATCTTTCTGCAAAGTTGGTCGAGATGAGTTCCCCTTAGGTCCAAATTTTGGTACAAACCTAATTTTAACCTAAGGAATCCAATGGTGAAGTTGGATTTTGGGTTTGACCACGTTTGACTGGGTAATTTACGTAAAATCCCAATTTAGGGCAAATATCTAGCTGAGACCCCATTCTATGTCAAAATAGGTTCCAATGGCCAAATTAAAGGTTCTAAACCCTAGAGAATATTTTTCTATGATTTTTAGATGGCTTAGGTGAATTTTATCCTGACCGAAACCTTGTTTAATCAAGTGAGTCTGTTTTAGGGTTACAAGAAGTAATTTAATTCTCAGAATTCACATGAACCCTTTTCTGTCTGACTCAACTCACTTTTTATTAAGATCATTTGACCTGTGTTTAGCCCATGAGAAAACCCATTATTGTACTGCAATGGTAAAATTATAGTTTTACCCCTTGTTTCTTGCTTTTATCTCAGAATGATTATTTAGTGAATTAGGACCTCCTGTTGGTTATGTAGGAGCTTTTGTTCTCTTTTATGTTTCAAAATGGACTAGTTAGGGCTCATGATGGTGTTCCCATCATATTGGAATTGATCCTACACACTGTGCGTACGCAAGGATTCCAAGAATCCTATTCCCTATGTTGCGAGCTCAATCAAGCTCTTTCATGATCTAGAACTCGCTCAGGAGCTCTATATAAGCTCCTGGAGTTGTAGCTATTCTCTCTAGCTTGGTTTGGACCGAATTCCACTTTTCTCCTCTCTCCGGCCAAATTCTCCACAAGTTCTGGCGAGCTTCTCCATCCACCTTCTTCATCGATCGCCACAGACCATAGTCAGCCGGTTCCTCCTCCTCAAGCTCTTCCTCGCCTTGCAATACCAGCAGACGTCCTATCCCTTGTCTTCCTCGCCACTTCTCCCCCACTGAAGGTTCTTCCTTCTCCGACACCAACCATACCACAGCTGGCCCCTTCCTCCCCTTTCATCCGTTATCTTAGGTTAGTTAGGTTGCTATCTTCCTCTACTTCATTTCCCTCTTATCAGAACCTAGATTAGACCACCAACACCACCATTCGCCTCTCATCCTCTTCACGTCCAGCCGAACCTTCGGCAAGTCATCCACACCACCACAAACCACCATTTGACTCGCCATCACCTCCACAAGTATCACCATCCCTCGCCCACCAAAACCCCTTAAGAAATTGAGGGGATTATCCATCCAAATGACCCACCAAACAATCCACCTTCTCGCTTTCATCTCCGTTACTGTTCGCCCTCCACATGCACCTTCATGCCATGCAATCACCGCCATCATACTCGCCATGCTTCGACGACCCTCCTGAGTGCTTCTAATGTGGCTATGAGGCCTTATTCATTGTTTCAGGGTACAACAGCTGTCCTCCGTAGCTGCCTTCGTCTCCGACCTCGTTCGTGGTTCTCCGCCTGCAATCCACCTCACTTCCACTTCCCGGACACGCACAATCCCTCCAGCCATCCCTTTAAACCTTCAATTGGAAGCCTCGCCCGCGACTTCGACCTAAATTGGAAGCACTTCACCTATGGGCCTTAGGCGAGGAAAAGAGCAGTGGTTTAGTGCCACATTGTGGGAACACAATGAAATTGCAACGCATAAAGTGTTTTTGTGATCAGACCTATTCACCCAATCACTGAGGGGTCGGGTCCCTCACACCCCCTTCACCCAATAACCTGCCTATTAAGCACACCTCGATCACCACACACGTCGGTGACCTTGGTCCATGATCTTGACTTGAATACTGATGAGAACCTCATCATGAGCCATAACTAGCTCATTTTGACCCAATACAAAGGATAAAAGCTCCTACATATCTCAAGGAAAGGCTTAACTCAGAGAATTCTGAGTTTGAGAAGAAAACCAGTCATAAGGGGTAAAAGTGCAATTTTACCAGTATAAACTGCATGCAGGGTAATTCAGGGACCAAACACAGGTCAAAACAGCTTAATAAGGATAAAAGTGGGATGAGATGATCTAGCAAGGGCTACAGCACTTCCAAGGAACCAAATGATAATCTGTAACCCTAAAACAACCCACTTCAATTCACAAGGTTCGAGGCAAAGTAAAAATAGAATAAACCCTCTAAAATTCATAGAAAAATAATCTCTAGGGTTTAGAACCTTCAATTTGGCCTTTAGAACCCATTTTGACCTACATTAAGAACCATGCCCAATTAATAACTTAATTTGGGTTTTTGCGCAAATTGACCGGTCAAACAAGGTTTAATATGAAAATAAAATTCACCATCAGATTCCTTAGGTCCTAATTAGTCATGTATAAAAACTTGAGCCTAAGAAGAAACCTCCTTGACCGACTTCACACTTTGGTCCTCATATATTTACTCTTTGGCCCTCAACTTTTGAACCCTCGCATTTTGGCCCCTAACTCTCCTTCGTTCTTTGCAATCAGGTCCCTCCTGCAAAACCCTGCCAGCACCATGCTCCGGCGACCTTGCGCGGAGCATGGCGCCGCGCAGGGTGAGGTGAGGGACCTGGCAAGTAAACCGGGGGTGCCCTGCGTCGTCAGCCGTCGCAGGAGCACCCCCCTGGTCATTGTAGCCCACCATACCGGCCGTGCGAACGCACGGACGGTATGGGTTCGTGTTCCGACCATTCTCCGGCGAGGGAGACACGTCGTCTCCCTCCGCCTTCTTCCCTGTTTCATCCCTATAAATACCCCCCGCCGCTCCACCGACGAGGGCAGCCTGGATCTGACGGAGAAATCCCCAACTTCCTTCTCTTCTTTCTCCGGCAGACGCTCACCAGCTCCGACGGTTTCCTCCCCCTCCTCCTCTTCGCTCTGCCGTAATACCAGCAGCAGAGACCTCCTCCCCTGCTCTTCCTGCGCCACGCCGTACCCAGCTGGCGCCTCTCCAGCCCTCTGCTCGCCGCCGCCCCTCCCCCTGGGCATCTTCTTCTCCGGCGACAGTCGATACGACTGTCGCCCTGTCTCGGCCCCTTTCGTCTCCATAGCTAGGTCAGAACTCCTCCCCACCTCCCCCTCTTTCTTTTCCTCACTGTCTTTTATTTGATTAAACCCTCGATCGCTCCTGTTCACCCTCACCCTCTCCGCCTCCGACCACCCTCCGGCGAGCCGCTCCCATCACCTCAGCGACCCACACGGCTCGCCGACCACCGCAGAATCTCCGCCTCCTCACCCTGATCCTCTTCCGCCCCTCCACTTCCCGCCAAACGCCCTCTGCAGATCCACCGAACACACCCACTTCTTCGCTCACAGTTTGACCTAGGACGACCTGTTGGCTCCATCACGCCCCCTGCAGACCCCCTGACCACCTTCGCCGTGCCACGGCGAAGGTCCCCCGCCTGTCTGATTTGGCCGAGAGGCCGTTCTTCTGTGACCAGGTGACTCGCCCGCCGTCGCCATTACTGAGCAGGTAGAGCTCCTTCACCTGCAGGTGCAGGCACGCCTTCGCCCAGGTTCGACTCCCAGGTTGCGCGGGGAGTCTCCGCGAAACGTCCCAGGCTCGCAGACGGGGCGAAGGCCGCGCGTGAAGCCACAATCGCCCACTGCTCCCTCTGCGACGGGCGCTCAATTGGGGTGGGACATTTAGTCCCACCTCGGAACTTCTCGGAGGCGCGCGGACGCATAAAGGCAAAAAGTGCCTTATGCTGTCTGCCTCCTGACCACGGGGTGAGGTCCCTCTCACCCGACCCGGCCTCGTCCGTGACCACGCTCCGCGGACCTGGCCCGACCCGATTGAACCGACCTGCACTCCTCGCCCACCACCGCACGCCGGTGGGCCTGGACCCGGGCGTGACCCGAACCCGATTACCCGGTAGCTCTGGGAGAGCTTTCCCAGGAGTGGTTTCAGAGAGAAAGAGAGACGCGGGGGAGGGGGGTAGAGTAGGTTTTGCCTCTTGACGAAAAACTCTGAAGTGTGCAGGCCAAAGAAGAAGAAGAAGACCCGCGGAAGAAGAAGACCCGCTGAAGAAGAAGGAGCTGCACTGTAGCAAAGGCATCGTTAAGTCGTCTAAGCACCGGGGCAGACGACGGAAGGTCAGCAGCCAGAGCAGGAAAGAAGACAGGCTGAAGAAGAAGGAAGAGCAACGGCCAAAGCAGAAGAAGAAGAAGAGAGGTCAAGGCAGAAAACCAAAGAAGAAGAAGAACAAGGAGCTCTGAAGAAAGAAGAACATCACCAACGGAAGAACAGCAGGAAGAAGAAGAAGAGCATCACCATTGCAGAAGAAGAATATCACCTTTGCAGAACAGAGAAGGAGATCTAAAGAAAGAGAGAAAGAAGAGCATCCCCTCTGCAGAACAAAGAGAAAACAACAAATTCTTTCCCTCTCTCTTTGTAAAAGAAACATGTATATCTCTAGAATACAACTTGCTCCCTGAGTTCGACCTCGGGAACTCTTTTATTTTTCCGAGTAAAAAATTTACATTTGAAATGTTGGTAATAACCGGCTTTACTACAACGTTATAACAAAACCCTCAAACCCGGTAAAAAAACCCACGTTCCAAATACCCTGATTTAACTATATGCTCGTTGGGTCTGTGAGAGGGAAGAAGAGAAGAAATTGTGAGAGAGCGGGGGAGGGTATTGCTCTCTTGGTCTTGTGCTCTGTGCAACACTTAGTTGCTGAAGGGGTTGACTCCCTTGTGCTTGTGAAGGAGAAGGCTAAAGAAGAAGAAAGGAAGGGAAGGTCTGAAGAAGGAGAGAAGAGGCTTTGAAGAAGAAGAGAAGGCATGAGCTTGCCTTCTGTTAAGGCGTCTGATTGACACATCTGTCGTCTGATCTTGAGTTCTGGCACTATTGAATGATTTAAGCATTAAGTTAACATTTGATTAAATTGATTATGAGATGTTTTCCTACTTAGAGATCTCATTGGTGATCTAAATCACCACTTTTTAGCTTCTCTCTTCTTTTTGTCTCTAGATACATTGGATTTCATTGAATAGCTAATGTGACAGGTTATTATTCATTGAATATCTATTGTGTGCTCTGTTTATTGTGCTTATTGATTCTGAATGTGATTAATGTTATGAATTCCACATTTGTTCCCTGTGTTTGACCTCAGACTCTTTCTGAATCTGAATTATAAATTTTATTTATTTTCGAGCGATTGAGGCTTTTCTACAACGATTACATATTTTAAATCCTCTCTCTCACATGTTAAACATCGAGGACTCAAGGACCTTGGTCGCTTAGATTTTGCCGAAGTCTGCCCATCTCTTTGTTGGTGATTAAGGGTCTTCAAAGCTCTTCGTATGAGAACTCAAGCACACCCCTTCGTATGAGAGCTCATATTTTGTAGGAAATTCGTTAATTAGAACAGAGTTGATATTTGCAGTACTCATTGACAATCCCCTATGGGGGTTGGGCAGAATCACCCATCGCAAGAGTTTTCCAGTGCCCATCCTTAGTAAGGGGGGCTTTTGGGGTAGACTAAAAAATTCCATGCGTGTACCTTGTTCGGGCTACGGTCTCCCTCGAGAGCCACCCTCGATGTGGGGGTTTAATAAAATCAATTTGAGGAAGCTCCCTTACCTTAGTCTTTGGCCTCTTATTGTGGCTCGATTGAGTTACTCCTCCTGAATAAGTAGGACCTTCGCCTGGTATGCCGCCAGTAGTTCAAGTGGATTCATTCTCTTTCTTTTCTTTATTTTTTCTTTTAAAGGGACTCAAGCCTGGCCATTCGACCTCGATCCATTATCCTGACTCTCCATAGAGACTAGAGCTTGGAAGCATATGGGGGGTCGGTTGCTGGGTGGATACTTATGTCCGCGAAGGTTGCCATTTGTCCGATTGTTTTCAATGCGGCTATTCTGTCACTAGGTCCATCCTTATAGTATGTAGACAAGGGAAGGTTTTGTTGATGTGGCCGCAGGGCGTAATATCACTGCGCGTCGACCTACTTGACTGTACCCCTAGTATCCTTTTAGGTAATGTGGAAAGCACAAGAGGACACTTGAGTGAGCTAACCTTAAGAGGTGGCAACGAATGAGAACCTACCATATGAGGTGGCAATGAATGAGGGTCGACCTTAGGAGGTGGCAACAAGAGCTAAGTGTAGGTGCCCCGATTTTCATTGCTAGAAGCCCAAGTGTGTGTCATCATTATATTAGGCGAAACATGGGGGAGCAGGAGCCCAAGTTCCTGCCAGCCTCGAGACATGGCACGACATCGTCGGGAGTGGGGGCTCGAGTTTTTGCCATCTTTTCGAGTTAGCAGATGTCGCTAAAAGTGAAGTTGTTAAAGCTCCACCAATGAGAGATACCCGACTTTTTTTTTTAAGCGAGGGAGTTGCAAGTGTATGCAATTGCGGTGCCTTTAGCACTATCGTCTTTCAAAGAGGCGACTCTGTGCAAAAAGGGCACGTGTTTTTTCTACCATCCTTAAGAGGCGGCGCGAGATGCATTCACTTTTGTTTATAGCTGGTCTTAGGAGGCAGCATCAATGTGTATGGAACTTAAGGTGCGAGGGCCCAAGTTCCTACCAACCCTAAGAGGTGGCATTATGTCTATCGGAAAGTGGGGCGTAGGAGCCCTAGTCCCTGCCATCCTTAAGAGGCGTCCTTATACCCAAGTGGAACTTGGGGTGTGGGGGCCCAGGTTCCTGCCGGCCCGAGGAGGTGACATTATGCTTATTGGTGCGCAAGGTGTGGGTGCCCTCATTTCTTTTGGCCTTAAGCGACAGTTGCTGATCTTAATGGACAACATTATAATTCGCGCGACGCATCCGCCTGATTTCACAATAGCCTTAAGGGGTGGCATGCCAGCCTTAAGAGGCATCAATGCAAGGGAACGTAAGGCACGTCCACCTAAGTTCCTGCCAACCTTGAGAGGCGACAATGTAAGGGAACGTGAGGCCCATCCACTTGAATTCCTGCCAACCTTGAGAGGTGGCTTACAAGGGAACAGATGAGAGACTCATCATGAGCCCTAACTAGCTCATTTTGACCTAAGAAAGAGAATAAGAGCTCCTACATAACCTAGAGAAGGGCTTAATTCAAGGATTAAGTGTTCTAAGAAGAAAACATAAAATAAAGGTTAAAACTGCAATTTTACCACTGCAGTACATAAATGGGATTTCTCAGAGGCAAAACATAGGTCAAATGGTCTGAATAAGATAAAAAGTGGGTTGGTTCAGTCAGAAATGGGTTATTATACAATCCAAGAATTAAATGACATTCTGTAACCCTAAAATAGACCTACTCAATTTAACAAGGTTCTGGTCAGGATAAAATTCAAGTAAACCCTCTACAATTCATGGAAAAATATCCCCAAGGGTTTATAACCTTCCAATTGGCCTTTAGAACCTGTTTTGATCTAGATTGGGGTCCTGAATCATAAATTGACCTAATTTAGGTTTTTATGCAAAATGTCCAGTCAAACGTGGTCAAACCTAAAATTAAACTTCACCATTGGATTCCTTAGGTCCAAATTAGGTTTGCACCATAAATTTGGTCCTAAGGGGAGGTCATCTTGACCTACTTTGCAAAATAGTACACCCAATTACATTTTGGCCCTTATCGTTTGAAAATCATTGCATAGACCCCCCTAACTTCCTCGCCACTCTTACAAATAGGTCCCTCCACCATTAATGGGGATAAATCCTACTCCGGCAAGGAATGGAGGGGGAGTACTCCCTAATTCCTCAGAGATCTCCCAGATTTGGAAGGAAGATTCTCTGAGGAATTCCCTTCCATCTGAGCTTGATTGCAATATCTAATTTGCACCCAATCTCTCATACGAACGCACGAGAGATTTGGGTCTCCAACAGTTTCCTTCTCCGGTGAGGATTCGCGCACTTGGAAGCTTGTCTTCCAAGCAAAGGAGCCCCTGCCAGCATCTATAAAAGGATCCTCAACCCCGGCCGCACCTCTTCAGCTCGACTTGGCCAGAGATCCACCCCAATTTCAACTTCTCCTCTGGTCAAGTAGTCCAGCGAGCTCCGGCGAGCCTCCCTCCTGTTTCTCGTCGTTCTCCCACAATACCAGTGGTAGAGTCGCCCTCACCATCTTCCTCTGCATCGCACAACACCAGCACGAGCATCTCTAGCCCCGTCGTCATCGCCGTCTTCCTCCACTGGACACCTTCTCCGGCGACAGTAGGTACAGCCAGCTGCCACCTCTCCCCCTTCGTCCGCTTAATTAGGTTAGACTTACTCCTCTCTATCCCCTCTGCTGTTCCCCTCCGTCTATTTCACAAAACATCCCTCAACTGCCACTGTCCACCGCCATCTTCTCCATCTCTGGCCGACCTCCGGTGAGATGCATCCATCACTCCACACTTCCACACGTCTCGCCACCAACCTCTTCACCTCCACCATCGACCACTGAACACTTTCCGCCCACTCACAGACCGCCACACGCACTCCACGCTTTCACCGAACAAACCCACTCACACGGTCACAATCCAACCTAGGCACGCACGCCTAGGTCGATCTAAGCCACGCCAACACCTGCCTCACCTTTGCCATGATACGGCAAAGGTTCTGCTGTCAGATAGAGCCGCAAGGCTACTTTTGTTTCGTGCAGGGTCGAGCCCTCGTCCACCATTAACAAGCACACGAGCTTGCTTGCTTTTGAGCTCCAGGCTGCAAGCTTCAGGATTCCAGGCTACGCGGGTTGAGTGTGTGCGCAAGTCCAACCTGAGAGCAGTCGCTGCGGACCCTTCAGTTGCATCAATTGCGCGAAGACATCCGCTTGCAGGTGCCAGCAGAAGCAGAAGTCCCACCTCGGAAACGTAGGAGTGAGGTACGTGGTTTAAATTGATTTTGTGAATCTTTCTATTTGCCTCAAGTCACACAGGGGTGAGGTCCCTCGCCCTCACTCTCCACGCCTCATCCGCAACACTTCCCCCGCGAACCTGGCACCCGACTCGACTAACCTAACCTAGAACTCCTCGCGCACCACACCCACGCCGGTGAGCTTGGACCCGGGCGCGCACCCGACCCGATTACCCGACTCTGGGAGAGTGTATCAAAGAGAGAAATAGAGAGAGAGACGCGGGGTGGGTAGTGGTTAGGTTTTGCTACGTTGTGCAGGGAAGAAGCAGAGCTAAGGAAGGAAGAGGCGCAACAGGGAAGCTAAGGAAAGAAGAAGGAAGAGGAAGGCGCAATTGAAGGTAAGGCAAGGTGAAGCTGACACTTAGTCGTAAATTTGAGAAGTCAGAAGAGAAGAAGGAAAGATAAGGCAGAAGGAGAGGCAAAGCCAAAGAGAAGAGGAAGTCAGGGGATAGCTAAGGCTGAAGAAGGAAGAAGAAAGAAAGAAAGAAGAAGACCTGCAGAGGAAGAAGGAAGAAAGGCATTGTGCCAAAGAGAAGGAAGAAAGCAAAAACTAAGAAGGCAGAGGAGAAGCAACTGAAGCAGAGACAGAGAGAAGGAAGAAGAAGAAGAAGAAGAGAAAGCTGCAAGGAGAAGAAAATAAAAGGCCATCATTTAAGACATCTGATCATAGAATCAAACATCCAACTCTTCTATTTTTGTTATAAATTTAATTCATAAACTCTTGCATTTATATTCTGAATTAGGTTTTGAGTAACTCTAAGTGTTCAATTACATTTTTGAGATTAGTGAATAAATTTCATTTGCTCCCTGTGTTCGACCTCGGATACTTAGGTTTTCGAGTAATAAATTCTTATTTGTTGTCAACGCTTGGTCACCAATACTGTAATGCGACTGACTTATAAGCTCGACAAAGCATTGCAGCATTTTGGCACCGTTGCTGGGGAGCAATGCGCAATTTATCACTAATCTTTGCATTCTTTTTTTGCTCATATCAAACACTAACTTGCCCTACTTTGCTTCGTTGTGATCTTGCAAGGTATTTCACGAGAAGATCCCTCCCGCAAGTCAACTACTCTAGGGCAGGTAATCTCTTTTCTTCCTTAAACCTTCCCCTAATCCTTGAAAGACAAAAGGAAGCAATTAATTTAAGAATCAATTGCCTTCTTTCTATAATAATCACCATCTTTAAGGCAAACATTTCCTGATTATGCGAAAACTTTTCAAAACTTATTGAAGTGGAAGCGATTTCTTAGATCCTATCCCACAAAATTCCTGTTCCTAATAGAAACCACGCTTAATTTCTGCGGACAACACACTTCTTGTTTTTGAGTCCAAAGAGAATTTTTGTGAAAAAGAGGATTGGAAATAGAACCAAATTAGGATTTCTACAGTAGGGTTTTGGAGTGCTAGTTCACACATGCCTGTATAAAAGGAAATAAACCCTCCCGCATTAGTGTGCGACCTAAGCCCTTGATTGAAGAGATCTAAACAAGATAAACCCTAAAAATTGAGCTCTAACAGCACTTGAATCTTAAAATCTTGGACCTAATAAACTGGGAGTCAAATCAAGGTGATCTCTAGGTCCTAAGCCTAGAATCATTCTGCCATATTTAGGATAGGTCAGGTAAAGTTGACCCCTTGGGTCAACCAACCTCCAAATTAGGTCACAACATCAAAACATCTAAAGTTCAAGTGAGAACCCTAAAGCACCCTTGAAATAAAAGTGGTAGACTTAAGAGGTCAAGGTCCCCATTTTGGTCTACCTGGAATCTCAGTGATAAGAGAGGTCGGTTGGGGGAAACCCTGTAAACCGTGGGGACGCTCTACCGTGTAGGGGTCTTTGCGGGACTCTCCCTCTCTGGCTGCCCAGGTAATTCTCAGGTGGACAACCTTCTAATCCAAGGGTATCATCCGCCCCGAACCTCCATAGTCATCCACCATTTTTTTTGGGTGCCTTGATTAGGTCAAAAACATCTCCAGTCCCTCATCTTTTCTCTTTAGAGAGCACACATACAGTTTCAGTGGGACTCTTTATTCAGATTTAATCGCTTCATAACTTGATTCTACATCTTGATTCAAACTCTGATTCTACATCTTGGTTCCACCACATGATCCAAATATGCAACCAAACCACTTAGGACTACCATTCAAGAAACCTAAATATCGGAGATCCATGAGAGATAGGATGATTGAGGATGCCCTGAAATTCTATGAAAAAGAAGACAAAACCTCAACACCAATAGAAAACATTCAGGTTGATGTCCCAACAACCACAACCTCCATCATAACTTGTGCCCAAGTGTTATTGGCAGAAGCTACAAAAGGATCAACCTGAGACATGCTCATCACAGGATACATTGAGATAGAAAAATTGTGCAATCTTGAATACCTTCAATGCATGACAAATCCTGTACTTTGGGAGCAACACCAAGATGATCTTGAAAAATGGGAAGAGATAATGAGATTATTAAAACAAATTATCGACCAGAAATACCCGTATATGCCACAAACAGAGGATGAACCATCTTGGGACAACATCGAGGATCAATCTGATCTCGGGTTTGAGGCACAAAAAGGTTGTGGATTCTCAACGCAGATGGAGTATAATGTGCCCAATATTGAAGAAGGTTGGGAAGTTCCAATTGCAGGAGAACACAATGTTGAGCCCACTCTAGACCATGAATCACCAGGCGTAGAATTCCAAAACTCCTACAATCATGAGAGTAGAACTGAACCTCTCGAGGGTGTAAACTCTACCCCTTATTCTGATAAGGTGACCCTCAAAGGTTATTCGGACATAGATTCTAGTGATTCAACCCACATCTTAAGCTCAGAATCTAGATCTGAAACCTATTGGGAAGATTTCAAGGCCCCATATGAGGAAGATCAATTTTTCGATGAAGAATATGATTTTGGGCCTCTATTTGATAAATATCCCTCGCCAACATCCTCAGAGGAACCAATCGATTTTTCGGAAGTCATGCCAATTTACGATATAGAAACTGAGAAGTTGGACGAGTGGGGTTTCAATTGGGTCTGTCCTACCAGCTTGGAATCTGAGCCTCTACCAAACACCTTTTTAAGCTCAGAATTGACATCTAGGCTAGACACCAGTCAGGCTACTGAATCTACAGCATATGATTTATTCCATGGTGGAACTCATGATCTTGAATCTCATTCAGATTTTGATTTTCTCGAACTCTCCGACGATTTCGAATCTGACCATAACATCAGAGAAAATCTGCTTCCTGATTATAATAAGCCAATCTACGACCTCAGCTCACATGACTCATTCTCTAACTCTGATTCAGAGGTCTTGGTTCCCGAGATCACTGATTTCAGTAAAGGTTCCAATAACGTGGAATCATTTCTTTTTGATCCTCAGGAATCAGAACCAGCTAATGCCGAGAGTGATTGTGAAACAGAATACGAATCTTTTCTCGACTCTGATTTCCAGTATCCTATAGACACTCTCCAAGCATTCACTTTTGATTATGAAAGTTACTATGAGGACTCTCTACATGAGACCACCTGTCATTCCTTTATAGAAGAGCCCTCATACACAATTCTCATTGAAGCCACCTCTTCCACACATACAGAACCAATCAAAACCCGTTCTCTACCCCGACCCGCAATTGGACTTAATTTCTATTCTGATTCACCTCTCACTGAGCCATTTGCAGATGATTCAACTCCACATTTATACCGGGCATCGGGTATCGATCAAACTGAAAAACATGATCCATCATTCTCTGATCACCCCTGTAAGGTTTCCACACCATGCACTGATTATTTTTCGGAACCCTACTCTGACCAGGCTGATTTGAATAAGTCTAAACCCGAGTTTTCACTTCCATATCCTTCCGAGCCACATTGCATATGGTGGGTTTCGCATCTGTTGATTTACATCTATCAACCCACCAAACTAATTGGGTTTAGGTTGCATCATCAGCCTGTTGATCTTAACAAGCACCTGGTTGGACCAACCAGGCTCTTAATCAAGGTGCTTGTTTTACAAAATTCTGCTGATTTGACCACTCCCTCTCCACCCCATTTTTCATTTGGCTGAAGGCATTGAATTTAGCGCTTAATGGGAGGCAACCTGTCATTCCAAAAATAGAGACCCGTCTGATTATCTGTCTGTACTCCACGTCCATTACACCTTGAGTTCAGCCTTAGACAGTTGATCCCACCTCTAGTACATGTACCAGAGCTTGAAATCATCTGCATCAGTCATTTCTGACCCATTCACCCACCTGATGTATCCTGTTCTAAGTCCCTGATCTCAACACTATTTCACACCCTCTATTTACAATGACATTGCAAAACTTAGGCATGGGGGGGTGATAAAGTGTATACATGCAGAACCAAGAAAAAGTCAGAAGGATTCTCACAAAAAAATTCACATATGTCAAAAACACAAAAAAATTGAAAAATTATGAAAAAGAACACAAAATGGAGGAGGGAGGAAATTTTGTGAGCCACATAATCATAAGGAGGAGAAAAAGAGAAAAATGACAAAAAGGAGCACAAAATGGAAAAGAAAAAGAGATAGTCATTAGTAAGAGATTAAGAAATTAACCGAACTTCTAGACCACATCAAAAAAAGAGAAAAATGAAAAAAAAGTGCTAAGGAGACACAAAAAGAGATTAACAGGAATGCTAATCTTAGGCCTTCTGGGCTAGACTCTTAGACTTAAAAATTCACGTACCTGCTAAGATCTAGATAATCCTCAAGAGGTTGAGGAAAATGCGAAGCTTAAGTACTAGGCCTAAGGCTTAGGAAGTATTCGGCCTCGTTAATTGACCTTCGATTTGCAGCATTCGGTAACCTAAGCACCCCAATCCACACACAGTCTGCTTTAGTGCGCATAATTAATCACACAAAAAGTGTTTTAATGCTCTGAAAAAGTTGTCTAGATTAGGAGCGGCCGATCAACACAAGTTGATGTGGACGAGTTCCCGACGCGGAGAGGTGGGAAATTCCCCTCGAAGATGCGCAACATATCATCTCCTCAGTGCTTGTCTCTTAGGATATTTAAATATCCTACCGGAGGCATGAAAGCACTCTGTTGGTTCAGATACCATGGTTGGCATTATCACAAAATGTCGATTGCTAGGGTCTAGATTCGGCCACGGAATGCCATGGACGAGATTATCTCAAAATCTCGAAAGCCAGGGTTCTGGGGGTTGCCATGGGCGGTGCTATCACGAAGCATCGATTGTTAGGGACCTTTGAGGATTGATGATAAGGACGAGGAATTCGATACAGACCGTGTTGAGAAGCTAATCCGAAGCTAGAAATAAAAAGAAAAGAGAGAGAAAGCTCTCCAAACAAATAAACCCTCTGTCTCTCTCTTACAAAAATGCACTGTAAACTGAACCTAAGCTAAAAATGTCTCAAGCACGGGTGCTTTAACCGCGGAGTCAAACAAACCTTATGATAGTTTCTGCGGGCCTTAAAAACCTTCGCGGAGGATTGAGGCTAAAGAATGTCAAGTCCAGATTTTGGTTGATACTTGAATACCTCTAGGCCTATTGTCGACATTCTAACCTAATCACAAAATAAAAAGAAAAGCACTTATCATAACTAGTAACAGACACTCAAGGTCTAGAATAGAAGTTAAAACCTTGAAATTTTGCTAAGGGACTAGCAAAAGCTAAGCATGAGGGTATGATAAGATACTCATCATGAGTCCTAGCTAGCTCATTTTGACCTAAGAAAGAGAATAAGAGCTCCTACATAACCTAGAGAAGGGCTTAATTCAAGGAGTAAGTGTTCTGAGAAGAAAACATGAAATAAAGGTTAAAATTGCAATTTTACCATTGCAGTATATAAATGGGATTTCTCAGAGGCAAAACATGGGTCAAATGATCTGAATAAGATAAAAAGTGGGTTGGTTCAGTCAGAAATGGGTTATTATACAATCCAAGAATTAAATGACATTCTGTAACCCTAAAACAGACCTGCTCAATTCAACAAGGTTCTGGTCTGGATAAAAATCAAATAAACCCTCTAAAATTTATGGAAAAATATCCCCAAGGGTTTATAACCTTCCAATTGGCCTTTGGAACCTATTTTGACCTAGATTGGGGTCCTAGCTCATAAATTGACCTAATTTGGGTTTTTCTGCAAAATGTCCAGTCAAACGTGGTCAAACCTAATATTCAACTTCACCATTGGATTCCTTAGGTCCAAATTAGGTTTTCACCAAAAATTTGGACCTAAGGGAAGGTCATCTTGACCTACTTTGCAAAATAGTACACCTAATTACATTTTAGCCCATATCTTTTGAAAACCATTGCACAGACCCCCTAACTTCCTCGCCACTCTTATAAACAGGTCCCTCTGCCATTAATGGGGAGAAATCATACTCTGGCAAGGAATGGAGGGGGAGTACTCCCTGATTCCTCAGAGATCTCCTCCTAGATTTGGAAGGGAGATTCTCTGAGGAATTCCCTTCCATCTGAGCTCGATTTCAATCTCTAATTTGCACCCAATCTCTCATGCGAACGCACGAGAGATTTGGGTCTCCAACAGTTTCCTTCTCCGGTGAGGATTCGTGCACTTGGAAGCTTGTCTTCCAAGCAAAGGAGCCCCTGCCAGCATCTATAAAAGGATCCTCAACCCCGACCGCACATCTTCAGCTCGACTTGGCCAAAGATCCACCCCAATTTCATCTTCTCCTCCGATCAAGTAGTCCAGCGAGCTCCGACGAGCCTCCCTCCTGTTTCTCGTCGCTCTGCCACAATACCAGTGGCAGAGCCGCCCTCACCATCTTCCTCTGCATCACGCAACACCCGCGCGAGCATCTCTAGCCCCGTCGTCGTCGCTGTCTTCCTCCACTGGACACCTTCTTCTCCGGCAACAGCAGGTACAGCCAGCCGCCACCTCTCTATCTTCGTCCGCTTAATTAGGTTAGACTTACTCCTCTCTATCCCCTCTTCAATTCCCCTCCGTCTATTTCACAAAACATCCCTTGACTGCCACTGTCCACCACATCTTCTCCATCTCCAGCCGACCTCCGGTGAGACGCATCCATCACTCCACACCTCCACATGCCTCGCCACCAACTTCTTCACCTCTACCATCGACCACTGAACACTTTCCGCCCACTCACAGATCGCCGCATGCGCTCCACGCTTCCACCGAACAAACCCACTCACACGGTCACAGTCCAACCTAGGCACGCACGCCTAGGCCGGTCTAAGCCACGCCAACACCCGCCTCACCTTCACCGTGATACGATGAAGGTTCTCCTGTTGTCAGATAGAGCCGCAAGGCTACTTTTGTGTCGTGCAGGGTCGAGCCCTCATCCGCCATTAACAAGCACACGAGCTTGCTTGCTTCTGAGCTCCAGGCTGCAAGCTTCAGGTTTCAGGCTTCTAGGCTGCGCGGGTTGAGTGTGTGCGCAAGTCCAGCCTGAGAGCAGTCTCTGCGGACCCTTCAGCTGCATCAATTGCACGAAGACATCCGCCTGCAGGTGATAGTAAAAGAGGGTGGGACTTTTAGTCCCACCTTGAAGTCCCACCTTGGAAACGTAGGAGTGAGGTATGTGGTTTAAATTGATTTTGTGAATCCTGCTATTTTCCTCAAGTCACACAAGGGTGAGGTCCCTCGCCCTCACTCTCCACGCCTCGTCCGCGACACTTCCCCCGCGGACCTGGCACCCGACTTGATTAACCTAACCTGGCACTCCTCGCGCACCTCACCCATGCCGATGCACCAGGACCCGAGCGCACACCCGACCCGATTACCCGACTTTGGGAGAGCATACCAAAGAGAGAAATAGAGAGAGAGACGCGGGGTGGGTAGTGGTTAGGTTTTGCTGCGTTGTGCAGGGAAGAAGCAAAGCTAAGGAAGAGGCACAATAGGGAAGCTAAGGAAAGAAGAAGGAAGAGGAAGGCACAGCTGAAGGTAAGGCAAGGTGAAGCTGACACTTAGCCGTAAATTAGAGAAGTCAGAAGAGAAGAAGGAAAGACAAGGCAGAAGGAGAGGCAAAGCCAAAGAGAAGAGGAAGTCAGGGGAGAGCTAAGGCTGAAGAACGAAGAAGAAAGAAAGAAAGAAGAAGACCCACAGAGGAAGAAGAAGGAAGAAAGGCACTGTGCCAAAGAGAAGGAAGAAAGCAAAAGCTAAGAAGGCAAAGGAGAAGCAATTGAAGCAGAGATAGAGAGAAAGAAAAAGAAGAAGAAGAAGAGAAAGCTGCAAGGAGAAGAAAATAAGAGGCCATCATTTAAGACATCTGATCATAGAATCAGACATCCAACTCTTCTATTTTTGCTATAAATTTAATTCATAAACTCTTACATTTATATTCTAAATTAGGTTTTGAGTAACTTTAAGTGTTCAATTACATTATTGAGATTAGTGAATAAATTCCATTTGCTCCCTGTTGATGAGTGGCTACTCATCATAGCTAAAAGGCTGAAATTAAGCTAGACACTAAGCAAAACAATATCAAATTAACACATAAAAAGGGTTAAGTGTGGGAATTAAAGAAAAGACCTAAAACTTTTAATGTGTGTTAAAACCTCCTAATTAGGTCACAAAAGTGAGATACTTTGAAAATAAAAGAATAAATGATGATCCATGCATCAATTGAACACATAAACAAGTTTGAAAAGCCAAATCAAAAGTAAAATCAATGTCTTAAATGTTCAATTAAGCACATGTAAAAATTTGAAAGCAATTGGACATCATTTAGGCTTAGAAATAAATAGATTACAATTAGGTCCTTCATGCATTACATTTCTACCCTTCAAAACTCCTTCTTGGACCTTTTGCAAGCCGCAGGGACCCTTCTGTATGATTGCAAGGCCCTTCCAGTTATAGTTCTTCTCACTTTTGGACCTGCACGCTATTCTTCTACCCCTTCGTTCAAGGGTCTTCCTACAAGTTTTCCCTCATTTCAGAGAGAAGCCTGTGTTCTTCACGCGCACTGTAGCACGCGAAGAACACAGCCATTCTCGACCGTCCATCGCACTTTTGATCTCGATCTGCGGCTGGAATCAAATGGAACCTTCGCGCGATTCGGTGCGTGCGTTCACCTCTCTTCCCAGATCACATCTGACGGTCAGATTTCCCTCTCGACTCGCCGCGCGCTCTACCCATCTCATCCTCACCGCCGACCTAATTTTGATTAACCTCACCCTTGCGGTGATCTCAATCACTGAGCTGCTACTTAAGCACCTCAGTGGTGTCGCGCGCAAAGGATCGCTCCCTCCTACATCTCTTAGCGATCAGTTAGTCCACTCCAGTCTCTCCTCCTCATCTAGACCCTGATTTCACAGCCACCGGCTGTGGAATCATCGCCTGCTCTCGACCCTCCTCATCGCTAAGGACCTCGTAGCACCTGAGGACGACCCTGGAGTCTCACTAGCAGACTCTTCCCTCCGCTGGAGTCACCCTCCTCCTTTCTTCCTCCTTAGCCACCGGCTAAGGACCCATAGGTCCCATTCTTCCTTTTAGTTTAGGTTTTTTATTCTGCACAAGTAGTGTTAGATTTAGTTTGCAGTAGTTTAGAATAGATTTAGTTTTAATTGTTAGTGTTTAATGTTAGCTGTAGTTAGATTAGTCTTAGGAGTAGAATTAGTATTAGATCCCCTCCCTCACCTCCTCTGATCAGTCCAGATCAGAGGGGAAGAATCATCTGTTCATTGTTCAATTTATCTCCCTCTTCATGTTTTGTTTTTCCATCATCCAAATTCTGATTCTTGTTTTTCCTTTTTAACGACGAATTTTTCATCAATCACCCACACATCCTGACCCAATTTCAGATCTGATGGTGCACTGCCTCAGATCTGAAAGTGGCGTCACAAGCACCATTTGGGGCTTTTCACTCACTCCATTTGTTTCACAAAAGCCCCTCTGTTTTAAATGGATTGCCTCAGTTTGTCAGAGCACTTTTGATTTGGATTTTAATGGATTTTTACTCTCTGAAATGTTTTGACAGATCTGACAAATTGAAGGGATTTTTGGTTTTCATTGTGGGCAAGGACTCTGAGAAGTTCTCTGGTGACAGAGAACCAATCAGAAGAGCCTTTCATGATTCTGTTTATACTTTGTTTTGAATGCATTCGCCAGCTTCCATTAAATTTCCTTAATGCATTCTTAGTCTCTTTTTGCTATTTCAGAACTGCCATACACTATTTGTGTTGATGATCATTTCTGTATGGTGATTCTCTAACCTAAGGAGTTTTCCATACTCCTTAAGGTTGCAAGAAACTGGGATTGTATGTTGTTGGTTTTAATTGATTGAGCTAAGTCTTCCTTCATGCTGTCTATGGCATTAGGAAGACTAACTCAATGCCATTTGAGTTTTGATCTGAAAGGATGCTTCTGATAGGGTTTTTCCTAATGAGTGTTTGAGCTAAATTTACCTGAGATTTTCGTGAGATTTAAACCCTTATCAGATTTGGATTTCAACTCTCAAAATTTTTAGTTTGTTTTGAATTTTCTCTTATTCCCAGTTATACAGTAACATGCTGCATCTAGCAGCTACATTCCCCTCTTCTCTAAACTCCCTTCTTCTCTAAATTTCCCTCTTCTCTGTAGAATACTTCCCCCCTCTTCAAGTGGACTAACTGCAGCAGTTAGCCATTTGACAGTGGCTTAAGCCACTGCTGCTGCTACAAAACTCACCCTGAACAGCAACTAAAACCAACACTAAAACAGCACATTCTTCTCTTCTCCATCTCCTCTGACAGTAGCTGTGCCTGCTGTCTTAATTGAACACTAACACTCAATCAACTCTAATTTCCTAACTTCCTACTAAAACCTAATTGTACATACTTATTTTAAAACTGTAAATATACCTATCCATAGTATTATAACTACAACATATAGCCTAATTATGTAAGTAAGATACATAGTTATACTGTAAATATGTATAAAACCTGTACATAAATCCATATACATATGTAATCTATGTAAATATATGTATATATACTAAACTATTATGTATGTATTTACTTAATAATGTATATATATATAAACAGATTCCTATTTACATATTTAGTAGCTATATTATAGATTAACTTAGCTAAATTAATAATTTAGAGCTATAATTAAATTAAATACATCTATAAACTTAGGATAATATATATAGTAAGTAATTTAAGCTAATTAAAGTGTATTTATACCTAGTATAACTTACTGTAACTTAGTTTTAATTATAAACTACACAGAATTGCTATTTTAGCCTAAATAAAACATAAATAAATTCGTAAAAATACAATAAAAATATGTATTAAATACTTAAGTATGTAAGTTAAAACTATTTAAGGTCAATTAGACCATTTACTAATTATTTTATAAGTAATTAACTATTTAATCACCTAAATCAACCTGTATAATCAGCCTAGTTTAGCGAATTTATTTGTATAGTAAAAATATTTAAAATTCAAAATTAATTAATCAATTATGTAGTATTACGTAAATATTTTATTTACCATATTTTATTTTATTTTTTTTAATAATTTATGGCCCCCAAATCGAGGGCCAAAAACGCGCACAGACGCAGCTGCGTTTGATTTCCAGCGCACGATGTGGCGCTGGAATAGCGCCACATCGTGTGCTGCAAACCAAACGCAGCCATATAAATATAATTTATGTTATACCGTAAGCAGTCATCAAGGCGCAGGGCGCCCGAAACACTGCCTATTATGTCCGGTCCGATTACCCGATTTGTGCTGAACTGCGATATGTCTGTGGGGCCGGGGGCCCGAGCGTGTGCGAGCTTTAAGGCCGTTGGGCTGAGGCCTGACGCTGAGATTGAAAATGTTACTAAGCCACCTAATCTGAGATTAGGGCGCGCTTAGTAGAGGTCTGGTCCCACCCGTAGGGTGCTGTGTATCCCTCGAAAAGCGCACCCGCTAATTAAACACATTTTACACTAAGGACGTTAGCCTAACCCCGTCTCCACCGCAGCCTCTGAAATACCACACAGAAGAAATTGAAAGGACAGACGACTTAAGAGAAGGAACACAAGAGATAACAAGAACAGAAAGACTTACTGTACATACAGCAGTAGAATAAGTAATATACATACGTATAAGTAAACCCACATAATTACTAACAGAATAAAACGACACTATAAACGTCGCTAAAGACCTCAGTTTGGTTCTTTAGGTTGTATATAGTGCTTTCTGAGATTTAGCGACGTTTATATCTGTCACTAAAACTGATATATATGTCACTATAAATAAAAGACTAGTAAGTTAAGTTTTTACACTATGGTATCCTAATGTAGTATGAACTAACATATTAGTGTTAATAGTATAACTTGTAAATACATAGTTTTAGAGTGTAATAATAGATTGTTTGATGCTTGTTCATAGTTAGTATTTTTGCAAGCACTTCTTAGTAACTAGGTAAATAAAACATTCATTCATTCTTTAAGTGTAAAGTTTCTTTTTGAATAAGACAATTTTGGAGATAATCAAAGAGTGACCGAATTAAATTCAATAAATTGCCTCCCAGAGAACGACCTGGAACAAAACCAGTAAAAATTAGAAATAAGCAAATGATAATAATGGTTGTAATGACTGGTACTGACCCATACTCACCACTATACAACATCCTTAAGGTTATATTATACACCCTATACTACAACGACATGATCATAACAATAATCATTCATCATCATACAACCATTGTGTTATATACACATTGTAGATCATCGGTGTCATTGTTATCATTGTCATTCACACATTACACCAACCATCAACACCATTACATCACCATCATCACCTGTATTCGACCTCGGATACTTAGGTTTTCGAGTGATAAATTCTTATTTGTTGTCAACGCTTGGTCACCTATACTACAACGCGACTGACTTATAAGCCCGACAAAGCGTTGCAGTAGGAACGTGAGGCACATCCACCTAAATTTTTACCAACCTTGAGAGGTGGATTGCCAGCCTCAAGAGGTAGAAATGCAAGGGAACATGAGGTGTGTCCGTCTGAATTCCTGCCAACCTTGAGGGTGGCTTGCTGGCTTCAAGAGGCTGTAATGCAAGGGAATGTGGGGCATGTCCGCCTGAATTCCTGTCAACCTTGAGAGGTGGCTTGCCAGCCTTAAGAGGCGACTTCCTGAGTAATGATGTGGCATAAGTGCCACCCTCCGCGAGTGATGGTTAATCACTGTAGGGAATAAGTCCTTGCCTGTGACAAGACTGGTTATTGATTGCCGTCAGGATGAGACGATGGCCTCTGATGCTGTTGCTGGCATTGATAGGGTTTCCCTCTCCGCGGCGGGGGATACACGGGCAGGGGGTATTCAACGCCCGCCATCCTTAAGAGGTGGCTTTGTCGTTATAGGAACGTCGAGGGGATGCCCCAGTTCATGTCTACTCTAGACGGTAGCTTTTGGGTGTGTTCTCTCTGTCCTAAGCAGGGAGTGGTAATTCACGGGCCTTGGAGGGTATCAAGACTTCCTCCCACCTTGACGAGCTAGGTAGTGTCATGAGGGAAAAGAAGTGTAGCCATGGCCGAAGAGACTGGTTGCAATCCTAAAGTCATTGGTAGATCAGTCGAGTTCGCCCCTTGCTTAATTACCTAGATTTGGTTTCCTTTTCTTCCCCCTTGTTTGGGCTTTCTAGGTTTCTTCGGCTCGATCCTTAGGAGTTTTACGCTCAGCTGCCTAACTTTCATGCATTATTTTTACTTCTTAAGGAGATCAAAAGCGCACAGAGAGGATTTGGCAGGGGGCATGGATTGGTGATCAGCCAATGAGGTCATCCAATGCTATCGATAACCTGGCCACTATAAGTGTATGGCCACTTGGTTGGGGTGCTTTCCCCTCTTGCAGATGGACGAAGGAAGGCCAATCTCTCCCTTTGGTATTTCTCCATGATTGCCAAAGGTCCATGGCCAAAATGACCGGTGGAGGGAGAGACGTTATCTTTAGGTCGTAGCTGACCTATCAGTGGGGCCGTTGTCAGAAGTAGGTCTGTGTGTCCTTCCGGCAGGAGCGAACAGTCTAGACGTTGCTTTCTTGACAATATTCCTTTGACCCCCTATCGAGGATTGGGGAAGGCATTATGGGCGTGTCGACTCGAAAGGAGCGGCTTGTTAACTCCGAAGGCTAGCTCAACCTCCGTGCCGAAAGGTGAGCATTTCAGAGTAATGCAGGCATTGCTGCTAGAAGTTAACTATGAAATTTGTCAACTTGTTTGGCCTTGGTCCCAAGCCGAAGATTATCTCAACTCCTCGAAGTTGCTGACGCTTTTCCCTATGATACTCTTCTGGGCCTTCTAGCTTAGTCCCTGTTCTGCCTGATGAGGCTGTCCAGGGTTCCACATCGGATTTGGTCGTGCAGATCCTGGCATTTCTTTGGAGGTGTGTCCACGAGCCCTGTAGCACTTACTGTGGGGCCCAGAGTTAGTCGTCCTCTTTACGAGTTTCGAAGGCAGCGAGGCTAGTCCCTTACAAATACGTCCACCTAGTTCATGGCAAAGGGAGTATATTCTTCAAGGGGTTTGAGTCGGAGCTGCCGCGCCAGGAGGGGTGTTACCGAAGCAAGCCCAGGTGCTCTGCTAGATTAGGTAGGGAGGCGATTAACTGGGACACTACTTGCTTGATTGTGCCCTTCTCACCCCACTAAAGATTGGAGGGAAAGGTGCTCAGGAGAGCCGACCCAGAAGGAGTAGCTCGCCGGCCTAGGGCCGCGTCGATCCTAGGATTGCCCTAGCCTCAATGCTGATATGTTCAAGTGATAAGAGGTGAGGACTTTGGGTGATGCGAGTGTCTCCACTATGATTTGGAGGTGATGTTCTACCGAAAGAGGAGGCATGGTGTCGACCAACTTGGCTCTCAAGCCGCAAAGAAGACAGCACTGGCTACATGAACTTACTGAGACTTTTTCTTAGGGTGTTCTTCCAGGCCCTCGATAGGCCTCCTACCCCCAATTTTTTTGTTGTGGTTTACCTGATGAAGCGAGCCAAGTTCCCATGCTAGACCTTGACCTGGATCTAGTTGCGCAGATCCTGCCAATCCTTCGGTTCTATGGCTCCGGGACTTATGGTACCTATAACAGGGCCCAAAGTCAGCTTTCCTCTTGGTGGGCCTTGGGGGTAGCGGGTCATTGCTTGTGGAGCAGCTCCCTTTGAGCATGTCCGCCTAGTTCATGGCCGAGGGAGTGCATTTCTCAAAGGACTCCCACCTTGTCTAGTAGGGTCCATTATCGTAACCCTCAATGGGTCGGTTGCTACAATCAAGAAGGAGGTCTTCCGCTTGTGGAAGCGGCCACTTTTGCGTATGGGTGCTGGGGTATGCTTACTAGAGGCTCTCTTAACTTCTACGAGGCTAGTGTTGCTTCCACGACCCTTGGCCAATTGACTGCAGGAGCAGGAGGAGTTGCTTTGCTCCATGAACCCTACGGCTTTGTCAAGAGCTCCGCTGGGTGCTTTGGCGTGTAATCGTTGACATTGCACCAGAGCCTTCAAGTCAAGCAGCCCAACTTGAAGTGCTGGACGATCGTCACCTCACAGGATCTCTCACTCTTAATGTACTGAGCCTTGAACATATCCAGGTAAGATAAGAAGGATTCAGTCTTCCATTGTTTGGCTTCCAACAGCTTCTCAAGGTTGTCCCCAACCCTTCTCCAGTCGACAAAGCGCCCCTAGGACTTACCCGCCAAGAGCTGGTAATCTGTCCGGCCAGTAGGTTGGTGGACAATTGATGGGCCGTATCGGATAGGCACAACAAGAGTGCTTGGTGGGGTATTCTGTCAAGGCAGCCATGCACCAACATCACTCGGCGGTACCTTCCCATGAGCTTGTTGAGGGTCCACCATCCTTTTATGCTGGGCCATGACTGAGTGTTCGAACCCTTCCGGCGAGGGGCAGCATCCACCTTCTTTATGAGTGGGTAAGCGGTATGTGCATGGGCATATAGCCAAGAACACCAGCCATAGCTTCATACTCCCCAACCCTAGCCCCCATCTCGAGGTGGGAGTCTCTCTTTGGGGAGGCCTCCTTAGGAGGGAGGGGCCGCGAGTGGTTAAGACCATTGCAAAGGTTTTTCTTATCAGGAAGGCTGAGGCAGGGTGCTAGAGAGGCGTCACCTCCCAGGCAATGGATGCTTGGAAGAGCATAGCACTTTTGTTGATGTTTCCCATAGACAACGCCATTTGATGGGCCTCGAGAGCCACTGTCGGGGCCACCGATGGTCATCAAATAATCCATAGACATAGGAAACGTCACATATCCACAAGCATTTCATCACGAGGGGGATGTGGTCAAACCTCCTACACAATCAAAAGGTTCGACCCAACAAATCATAAGCAATCACAAAGAAGGCGAAGGGAGTTTGTGACCTAGTTCTACCACAAGGGGTGTACGTCTAGAGGAAGGATGATACTCCCAACTCTACACTAGTACTAGTGAGATTATAGGATTTTCTCGCTCTCTCGGCTCCTTTACTTAGGGGTCTCTGTTCACTATTTATAGCATGAAAAGATTCCTAACCTAATAATCTCTAATACATTTTCTGTCAGACTGCTTGTCTGCTATCAGGTTGTAGGTAGTCACTTCCATCTTGTCATGATTTCGACGTTGGTTGTACCAAATCTTCTAACAAATTGGACAAATTCAGATCCAAGTCCGATTGATCACAAGCGAGTTGGATAGTATCGAACTCGTCTATTTACCATGTAATCAGGTAACCAAATCTTTTACTTAGTTATATGCAGAATTTTTAAATCTAAGGATAATTTTTACCCCTACGTAATTTACAAGCGACTTCATTTATGTATGGTAAAAAATTTTATATCAGAGGTTTTTACATATATGCTATAATAAAATGAATTACAAAATTGCAATCATAATTATTGTGGAAGATTCAAATGCCACTCTGAAATTGATTATCTTCGCAAAAATACTGTTCGAATAAAGTTCCATCGGAATGACGTAATCTTTTCCATTAAAAACATTTATAAATGATTATTTTTGCTTCTAGATGATGTCATAAACAGCGAAACGATGTAATTGCCTTCCTTGTCCACATCCTCTCGCCCCTCTTCGCCACATTAACTCCGTTACTTGCACCCATTTGCACCTTCCAACTTGGTATTGTGGACTAAGTAATCCCGCCCAACGTCTTCAAAGATAGTCTGTCACTTTTTTTTGGTTGCCCGTAGCCATTTCCATTGTTTTCGCTACTTCAATGTTAAAGTCTAATCACAATTTCACTTGTTGGCATTATTGCAAAATGAGGCATGCACATCTCAAATTTTACATTCTTGATGATATATATGTAATATAAGTATATGAGTTTATTCGTGTTTAATTTACGACCAATCTGAAATGTACATATTTAAAGTTTACGATTTAAGTCAGGAACCAACTTCATTCATTCATGATATATTATGCAGCCAGCCAGAAATGGCCATCTATGAATATCAGATACATGTATTTGTATCCTTATTCAGAAGATTTAGAAAATTACTTATTGTTCTAGTTAGTTTTTGCCTTATATTTCAAGTCAATTCCGAGATTCGCGTATGTATTTTTGCCTATAAGCATCAGATTTCTCTCCTCGATCGACACTAATTACCAACAAGACGATAGAATATGGTAACACCCATACTGATATCTGACCTATTGGGTACCCAAGGGGTGCCACATGATGGCATCTTCTATGTAGGAGGTGAGCAATGGGTTGTGATATGTCAAGTGCATGTCTTTGACCAATAGCATTCCTTCATTTCGTCGAACACATACTTTCCTTTTTTTTCCTGTTCTGAAGCCCGTTGCCTGCTTACGTATGGATCTACCCAAAGGCCCATAGGTCTAAAGTCTATCTAGAAATCCAGGCACGCAATCTTGTCTTGAGGGATTCAGATTCCCTGTACTACCTCGCACATCACCCATCATCTCTCTGTCTCTCTCTCTCTCTCTCTCTCTTGAAGGTTGCAATGGCGCTTGCACAAAAGGAATCCAAATATCCTGACAGTAGCAATCACCCAAAGCGAGAGACGTGACCACTTTACCGTAAAGGCACGTATATATCCACTGCGTACGAATAATATTCGAAACACCTATCCATACTTTAATTTCAACATATGCGCTTTTCTATCCATTGCCCACATCTTTTTCTTGCGAAGGAATCCATCTTTCTGCTTCCATCTTCTCTTTATAAGCACTACCATTCCCCTCTCGGATCCCACGGTATATCTCCTTTGGATCTCTTTCTTCTGCTTCACAGAAACGAGCATGATGTTGCAGTGTCTTGGAAGAGAGAAGATACCGCTTAGCTTGACTGTGAGTCATAGGAAAATAGAAAATAGTAGTCATATATGTAGAGTATCATTTTATCATGTTATCGACGGTTATGTGGTTTGGTTTGTGTTCAGACTGTTGAACTTGGAGTGCAGCTTCACTGTGAAGGATGCGAGAAGAGGATCCGAGAAAGACTTTACAGGATGGATGGTATGTATACTTACATTTATTCTGGGGATCCTTTTCAAAGTTTGTCTCTGTGGGACTTTTTGACACCTTCAACTTAAACGAATGGTCGGAGATTTTGGATCTTTAGATGCAAGTTCCGGCATGAAAGATGGTGGAGATTTACTAGAGCAATACCGCAAAGATACAACAACTTCTGTCACTAAATTAATAAAACGTTGCTAAAGAAGCGACTATGAAAAAATAACACGTTGGAAAGAAAAGAAGTTCGCTTTTCTCAGCTAATGCTCAACAGATTCACTACTAAATTTTGCTAATACTTCAGTTAGCAATAATTATACTAGCATCACAATGACGAGTTGGTTGACTTCCTTCTATTTCAAGTAACGTCCAGGAGAAAAAGATAATTAACCATGCATTATATACCCCGGAGCTAGGAAGTTCACCAAATTAAAGCTACCAATCAATATTATTTATTTATCTATTTAGATTTTGCAACAGCTTACATTATCAATATATTGTTTGACAATTAACCGTGGCTCATATATATAAGAACGTTTTACAAACTAGTCATTCATTGCCGTAGAACCACACCTTATTAATTTAAGATCGCCCGAGTACAAAATCGATTCCTACGACTGTCAACCGCTGGTAATCACCAATTACCACGAGACCATCAATATTTAATAATAGACATATGTCGAATAATGTTGTTTACCACGTAATTAATTAGTATGATCGATGCATGGGTCATGAAATGATGAAGGTGTGGATACGGTGGACGTGGACTCTGAGCTGCAAAAGGTAACGGTGTCGGGATACGTGGAGCCGAGGAAGGTCCTAAGGGCGGTTAGGCGGACGGGGGCGGTGGCGGAGTACTGGCCATTCCCAACCGACACCGTGCACTACGCCTATCTTCCACGCCACCTCCAGCAGTACCACTATCAGAGGTCGACGACGACGACGTCGCAGCCAGAAACAGCCTACGGATCATCTAATTACAACCAATATTATTGTCAATATCCCCATCAGTACTATGGTAACAGCACCACGAACACGCAGGTGCAAGGATCTGCAGGTTTCGCTTCGCTGCCCTCCAGTACCACTGTTCAATCCACACGAGTTGTTGACGTTCCTGCTGCTTCCATGTTCAGTGATGATAATGTGCATGCTTGTCACGTTATGTGAATTGGTCTTTTTTTTTTTTTTGTAATTCTAGCTTGTTGTGTGCATGGTAATTAATTCGATCGATCTGTACCTCCTTAATTAGTGCATGGCTTTATTCTGTGGTGGAGGTACAAACAAATTTTAGTGGTTTAATATATAGTATATACCGTTCTATATATAGCTCGTTGCTGTTGTGTTTAAATCTAATGTTCATCTTTCATATTGTTAATGGAAATGTCTTTTCCCTATAAATTAATTGGAAGCTCCGATTCTGTGTTATACGTACGTACGTACGTAGGTCATGTATCCGCTCGATCTGCCAGAGTTAGTGATGCACCCGTACAACAACTTTATATATATATGTAACCCCCCGCTAGAACCTCGATCTGAATTTGTTTTGGGTTAGGTAGGTGCTCTCACTTGATATCAGAACGAATAATTAAATACGTCCAACGAATGGTTAATATGGAGCGATATATAGAGGAACTGGAAGAATAATACACACATTTTCATAGTACGTACATATTTTGTATACTTTCGAGATGGCATCGACGACGGTTTAAGTGAATCAACATGTTTTCTTACTAAGTGTTTAGTTGGTAAGTTAAATGAGTTTATATTAGGTTAAATATTTAATTCGTCATTTAACTCACCTCTTATTTACGTCGAATTAAGTGAATTTAATTTGAGGTAAAGTTATTTCACCCTCTCAGTGGAATAATTTTAACCTGTCAAAACGTCCAAACGGATTAACTCACTTATTCCACAATTTATTTCACTTCTTCTCTATTCCTTTACTTATCCCACATACTTATTTACATTGCCAAACGAGGCCTTAATGTGTTTTAATTTATGTGCCTGAATAGGCAAAATTTTCAAATGCATTTGGATCCATCAGGAAAATTACTATGGTTGCATTTGGTAAGAGGAATAAGTTTGTGGAATAATTAGAGAAATAGGACAGAAGTGAAATAAATGGTGAAATAGGTGAGTTAAATTGTTTGGATGTTAGACATGTTAAGTGACATGTTAAAGTTATTCCACATAAAGAGATGTAATAAGTTCCAGATGTGTTAATTCATTTCCAAACATGTTAAGTTCCGTGTGTGTTAACTCGTTTCCGGACATGTTAAGTGTTTAACATGAGAAACGAACCGAGCCTACATCTTTGTACACATGTCGCCTAGAATGGAGGTAAGGACGTACGAAAGGTTGGGATGAAAACGGTGCAACACCGAGCCACATATTTCTCCCCCAAAGTTTATATAATCTATCGAATGTTTAAACTAATTACGGATAAATGACAGAGATCGCCAAGAACCTATGCAATACCAGGCAAAGTACTCATTAACTTACACAATGAATCCTATCTAGGGGTGTAACCAGGTGGCAGGGGTTAATCTTAAAATAACTAATTTGTTTTGTATCTATGACTTCTTTTCTCGAAGAAATGAAATAAAGACCGTGGAAATCCTATGTCTCAATCTTCTCATCCAACATGCCAAACAAATGGTAGAAGTTGCATCTCATCAAAGCAAGAGTGGCTCGATTTCCTATTGAGCCTTGAATGAAACTTTCTATACATATAAAATCTGTTTGGGTTCAAGCACCCACCCTAGTATGAGCTTTTCTTATATATAAAGAGGAAGGACCACTACTGTTTACAGTAGTTGTCTAGTTTTATTCATTCAATTAAGTGGAAAAAAATTATAAGTTTTCCTACCACAACCCTGCATGACAGGCTACATCACTACATATATTCTCCACCCAAATATTAACATCCCTAAAAGTTGCCTCATTTCTTGCTCTCCACACAGCCTACAGAATCATCGCCATATGAATCTGAGGCTTAGTAGACAACATAAAGGAAGACTAGAGACCACTCCATGTGGGTAAGGATGAAGAGCAAAACTTTACCCACACCGCATTCGTTACCACACAAGAAGTAAAAAGATGTCTTGTATCATCCTCTTCAAAACTGCAAAGGGGGCAAGGAACAACGGCCGTGCCCATCTCCCTTCTCCTAAAGGAGCTTGTGATCAACCCCTCATGCCTGGAGAGCCACAAAAAACTTTGAACCTTCAAGGAATCTTTAGCTTCCAAAGGAGGGACAGTTGATGCCTACTATCATCTCCATCCTGTTCTCATTGCATCAACTCGTATGCCTTAGATGGCGCATAAATACCTCTCTTCCACTGGAAGATATCTAGGCCCTCTCTAAGCCTAAAAGCTTCCAACACCATCTTCAACCTGCAAGCTTCCTCACCAGCCCGCATGTTGTGCCTTCCACCCGGAGGAAGTCTCCAACACTCCGTATTTTCCTGCCACATATCAGCCATCGTCCCACCCTTCATCTCTGACGCCTCATAGACATGAGGGAAAGAGTGTTTAAGACGTCCATTGCCACTCCAATCATCTTCCCAAAAATATAAACTCTATCCATTCCCCAACACAGGAGTGAACAAGTCACGATGAACTTCAAGAGCTTTGGAAATCGACCTCCAGAATGGGGATGCTTCTCTGTTCTCATTGGTCCATTCACTAAGCTTGCCAACGCCACCATAAGAATCTCTAACCACCTTCTGCCACAAGCCATCTTCGCCCCTCAGAATGATCACACTCCACTTGAGCAGGAGTGAGTCACCAAACTCCCTAAGGCTCCTCACCCCCATCCCGCCATATTTCTTAAGAGCACAATTTTATTCCATTTAACTGGTTGTAAAAATCTTCCCTCCATAGAGAATCCTTTCCAGAAAAATCGCTTGCATATCACATCAATCTTCTTTAGAATCGAATCTAGGGTCCTGAACATTGAAAAAAGAAACACGGGCATAGCGGACAAGATAGAGTTTAGCAGGATCAAACAACCTCCCTTAGACAAAAATCTACCACACCAACTTTCCATCTTCATAGATATCTTCTCGAATAATTGCATCCAGTCACACTTCTTCATTTTCTTGGCTTTCAGGGGCAAGCCAAGATAATGAATTGGGAGAGATAAAACTGGTGTCTGCAGCACAATAGACAACGTGTCCTTGATGTTACACACTCCACCGAAACAAATAAGAGAGGACTTGGCACCATTTATCTTGAGCCCTGAGACTTCACTAAAGATGTCAACCACATGTTTTAGTGCCATAGCTTCCCTTTCACCTCCTTCAATGAAAAAAATCGTATCATCTACAAACTGTAAAATAGGCGTTAGCGCACAATTGGAGGACAGAGAATACCCCTTCATCAAACCACCCAAGTAGGCTTTGAAAGAGAAACGTGCTATCGTGAACACAGCTAGAATAAAAAGAAGGGGTGCAACTGGGCATCCCTATTCGACTCCCTTTTGGGGTTGTATCCACTGCCCTGTTAGATGACCATTTATCAAGGGGGACAACGAAGTGGTGGTAATGCATTATGTAATCCACTGAATCCATACTTCGGGAAAGCCTCTGCTTCTGAGAATTTCCCAAAGGTATGACCAAGAGACTGCATCATACGCCTTTGGGAAATCCACCTTCCACATAAAAGTTTTTTTTTTCTTCACCCAACCTAACACCATTTCCTGTGCCAGTATAAAGGATTCCTGTAAAGATGTCCCCTTCGAAAAGGCAAATTGTACTGGGCTGATAATATCAAGCAGAACATCCCTCAGGCGATTGACAAGAACCTTTCCAATTATCATATAGATTGAATTTGGCAGGGCAATGGGTTTAAAATCTGAAAGCGACTCCGCACCTGCTTTCTTTGGGAGAAGAAAAAGGAAGGATCTGTTGATCCTTTCCAAGCCAGCATTACCCCTTTGAAATTCAGCAATAACCTTGATAGCTTCATCCTTCAGCATAGGCCAAAACTCCTTATAAAAAAACACAGGAAAGCCATCTGGACCCAATGAACCCTCCTCCTTCAGACCCTTCAAAGCCTGAAGAACCTCCTGAACCTCAATAGATCGACAAAGCCTATCCCCTTCCCTGTCCTTTAAACACAGCATGTCCGAGCGAGATAACCTCCAACGCCCACTCAGATTTGCACGCGTGACATCTATATAATATTGATTTGCTAGATTACTACATTGTAGAGGAGACTCAGCTGTCTGATCTCCATAGCGAAGCGTTGAAATAAAATTATACCTCTTTCGTGCACTAGCAGCCACATAGAAAAATTTTGTGTTGGAGTCACCCTCATGAAGTCATAATTGCCTAGATTTTTGTCTCCAGTTCATCTCCCTTTGCAGATCTTCTATAGAGATATCACTCTGTAATCTTTTTCTTAGGTTCTGTTCATCCACGCTAAGTGGTTCTTGCCCTTCTTTCTCATCCAGCATCTTGACATCCTCCAAAGCCTCCATCCTTTTCTATGCTTTCAGTTGTGCCAACGTTTTCTTGTAGTCAAACAACCTGAGACGCAACCCTCTCAGCTTGGCAATTAGTCGTTGCATAGCCGTGCCTTCCCCCTCAAAAGACCCCCACCATGAAACCACCATTTCTTTAAAGCCCTCCTCCATAAGCCATGATTTCTGAAAATTAAAATACGAGTGTGTCTTGACACCTTCGTCGCTTTCCCAAACAAGTGGAGTGTGATCTAAAAACGGCTTAGACATTGCCACAATAGAAGCCAGATGATAGGAACCCATTAACTCCACATTGCATAGAAAACAGTCAATCTTGGACTGTAGCCCACCATCATTCCTCCAAGTATACGTGGCCCCAGATGATGGGACATCCGCCAGCTCCAACTCAGAGACCACATTCTGGAAACCAAAGGTAGACAAGTCAAGTTCATTTTAGTATGAACTTGAGTTGCTTTCCTAGCTTTACCTAAGATTTTAGTTATCCAACATATAAATATAAAATGCATCATATGCACAACGAGTATCATCACATATAGAACATAACTAAGAGGGAAAAAAATTAGAACTGAAGTAATTGTCTAGATAGTAAAGGTTCAAAAGCGATCAACTATAGCCATCAACGGAAATAAATTAATACAAGTTTCCAGAAAATAGTACTAAATGATCAGAAATAAAGAGAAAGAAATCTAGCTATATTCATAAATGACTCTTATGGACTAGCTATGGTACAATGCTCGAGATAGTACCACTCCACCTAAACCCTTATGAACTTGGCTACTACTCATCGAAACTTGAGTACAGAGTTCAAACTAAAAAAGTCAGCAAAAGTTTAGTAGAGTAGCAAATGACGTGTAAAGTAGTAATCGAAAGAAACTAAAAAAGGTAAGAAATGGGTACTTAAGCTTATATTAATTTCTTTAATAGTTCAATTATTTCTTAGCCTTTCCCAATTACCTGTGCCATTCCATTTTATGGTCATAACTCACCCACAATCATTTCCTCAAAAGGTTAGAGGAGATATTGCTATGATACCTGAGGCGTTAGAATCGACATGAGACATTCTCTTGGCCAAAAGAATGGCCCACACCTATCTTATGACTCAGTAATTTCCCTAGAGTCTCTACTTAGGAGAAGTGGTGACTACAAGCTCGCGCATTATGCATGCGAGATGCTACTCGACGCTGTCAGATGGTAAGTCCTCTCTGTTAGAGGGTACGATACCAAAAATCATCTCATATCTATCACATGTACCCATAACACCTAGCCAGCCAGCTTAATAGGAGAGTTACAGGAAGGCTAGCTCAATCCTTGAATCAATCACAAGCTTCTAGGTATAGTAAAATAAGCCATGGCCATAGTTTTCAAGATTGAGATTAGTCATTTGGTATGATTCCTGGAATTCCCAAAGCTTCCTTTATCTATGGCAAACATGATAGCGCATATTTATTTGTTCAGCTTTGAAAAGGGTTCTAGTATGAATCCTGCATCATTCCATATTCATTCAAATATTTAATTTATATAGTTTAGTATGTATAACCCACATCATTCCATCATTCAAGGCAAATCTTGTGTTTTCTCTTTTTTTTCGTTCCAATCTATTTCTGTTTTGCATTTCTTGCTTGGTGGTTGCTCCTCACTTTTCTACGCTACTCCTTTTTGGGTTTGTGGTGGCTACATGTGGATGGCCTCCTCGAAGCATTCTTCTCCTCTCGTAGCATTGAATCCTCAATTCGCACTCCCACAAAAACCCTCCTTTGCCTCGGTGGTGGTGAACCACCGATCTTCTGAGCCTTTGCCTTTTGCTAATCTTTTAATCCCTGTTCGTCTTCCATCGCACCATGAGGGCACCTTGTGTGCTTCCTTCTCATCCTCAAAAGTTTTGGATATGGCTAAAGCATATGATTTTTTGATTGTTATCCACGCTATGCATCCCAAGCCCTCTTTCTCATCGATGAAGGAGTTTCTCTCTGGTAAAGCCCATATTTCTAGTTGTTTGCTTATTTCTTTGGATATGAGGCATTGGTTGGTCCAATGCTCATCGTATATGGACTTTTGTCTGTTGTTTTCTCTTGGATCAACCACATTGGGAAATGTTCAGCTTCAATTCATTCGCTAGTCTAGAACCTTTTGCATAGATTCTCGTGCCACCTGAGCACCGATCTGGGTGGGGTTTCCGAGTCTTAACCTACATCTTGTCCATCTCAATGCGCTCTTGTCACTTGCCTACCAACTAGGCAATCCAATCTGTGTAGATCAAAGGATGGTGCAAGGTCTGAGACCCAGGTACCCTTGGGTTTGTGGTGAGGTGGATCTTTTGGCTAAGTGCTTGAAGTTCGTTCATATTCTTAGTGGAGACAATTTTATCAAGCAAAAGGTGGTTTTTGAATGGGTTCCTTTATGTTGTGCTATTTGCTTTAAGATTGGACATAGGGCTTTGTCTTGTGCTTCTTTTCCCCTTTCAAATCCTACTGGGAACGTCGATCCTCCAACCTCTTCTTCGGATTGGAAGCCTGTGTCTCCCAAGCAGTCTCCTGTGGAGGATCCTCCGCTTCCGGAGCTTCCTTCATGCCTAGAGGCTCTGAAGGATGATTGATTGGGTTTTTTTACGGTTTGTAAAATTAGGGTTTTATTGTTGTAACGCATAAAAATCGAGTCACTTTTAAATTTACAATCCTAGATAGGGGAAGTATCTAGAGTTGTCCAAGGAGGTCAAATGTTTGCAAAAATTGAGTCTCTTTCTTGGAAATAGAAATCACCTTTCTTTTTGGTATTTTTGAATATATAATTTTTTTATGGTTTTGAAATAACTAGCACTTGCGAATTGTTGGCAAGAAGAGACTAACACCTACAAGCTAATCCTAAAGTGACAGGAATGACCTCTCCCTAAGCTCACTCTAGGCACATGGAGGCCTAGAGTAATTAGGGGGAGGGAGTGAAAAAGTACTACAAACAAGGAAGGTAATTGCGACAAAAATAATGGAAAGAAGGCAACTTGATTTAAAAAGGATTTCTGTTTTACAACTGTAGAGGAAAGCTTCTACTACAAAAAAGTAAAACTAAAAAGAGAATAAAACAAAAATCCTGGATGATGATGGTGAAGAGGATGAAGCTCTTGCTCCAATTGCGACTGGTCCCACAGTTAAAAAGGGCTCCTCCTCCTTCTTCTTGAATCAAGATATGGTCTCCTCCTGGCAAGCCCTAGGGGGGCATGCCTTGGCTCCTCCAAGGTGGATGCTTCCACCATAGTTGCTCCTCCAAGGGTGGGCGTGCACCACCCTTGTTCTCCTCCAATGCCTGGTCGTCCTCCAAGTTGGAAGCTTGCTCCTCCTTAGCGTGGCACAAGGAAGAAGAGAGAAGGGGAAGAAGGCACCAAGGGGGCGAGTAGGATGGCCCCTTAATCTTCTTCTCTTCTTCTCCTTCCTTGGCCGTGGGTTATGGTGGGTGTAGGGTAGAATTAAACTAAATGGAGGATGATTTTTTTGGTGGTAAATGGTGGGTATATATAGAGGTGTAGAGGGGGGTAGTAGGCGTGGGTTAGGTGGATGGCTAGGATGTATTTAGGTGGCGGTTGTAGGTGGTTATGTTGATCCTAGGGTTAGGAATAGTTGGCACCAATTGAGGGGTCACATGGGGGGGTAGTTATGGTGTTGGTGCCCCTTGAAGTTGGCACCAAAATAGGGTTCTAGAAGGGGGCTTAAATGGTGCCAACTTAGGAAGGGTTAAGATGAATTTGGTGGTGGATGGATGGCCATGATGAAGGCTTAGGTTGGCGCCAAAAGGAAGGATTCTAGAAGGGTAGTTTTGGCGCCAACTCTAAGTGTCTTTTGGGTGTAGTTGAGAGGCTAAGGGGTGCCTATGTTGGCACCAAAAGAGGGGTGGACTAGGTAGAGCTTAGGTGGACCTAAGTAGGGTTTAGTTGGTGGAGGTGTTTAGGTAGGGTTTTAAGGTGGTGGATGGCCAAGGGAGCTGGAGCTTAGCTAATAGTAGGGTAGAGGAGTAGGCATCTGGAGCTAGTAGCTGCTGAAGAAGGTGGCATGGAGCTACTTTAGCTAGTTTAGCTTGCTAGTTCTTTGCTAGCTGCTAAGCCAAGCTAAAGCAAGCTAGCTTCTGCTGAAATATGCTGAGGTGAGCTAGGTCTGATATTCCCGCGGAGGACCTAGCTAGTTGGAGTAGCTAAGGTAGCTTAAGCTGAGTCCACGGGAGCTGGACTTGAGCCTCCTAAGCTAAGATGAAGTCATCTTCAGCTGGCTAGACTTGAGTAGAGCTAGATGTAGTTGGTCCTGAGTTGAGGTGAACTCCAGTCAACTCAACTAAGCTAGCTAGAGCTCCCAGTGAACTGATGAGAGCTGAGATGAGCTAGACTCAATTGAGTTGAGCTAGATCTAAGCTGACTTGAGCTATGGTGAGCTAAGATGAGCTATCTTGAGCCACCATTCAGCTAAAATGAGCTAAATAGAGCTAGGATGAGCTAACCCTAGTTCAAGTGAGCTGGTATCCAGCTACGATGAGCCGGATTAGGCTGTCTCAGCTAGTTTGAGCTTCTCTTTCACCAGTTGCCTTCTTGAGTGTTAAGGTTCTAGGGATCTGATAATCTGATTAACCCTAACACTCAAATAAACACATCAAAAAGACAATAAAAATTTAATGCATGCCTAACCTAATTTATGCCTAAATGCAACCCAAAAACTCATTTGCGGTGTTAAATTCCTAAGAGCTAGGATTGTTTTAATGCATAAGAATGATGATAAATTAATGTTTATCAATGATCCAGCTTCTTTGCCACCAGGAGACGGGGTGGGACTCTCTTTCGATCTGTATAACTTCTTCCTCTTCTTCTATGGGGGGTATGCTGGGTGGTTTAGGTCCCCCGGTGGCAAAACGGAAAAAACGTCGTAGGGTTCGTATTCGAAGAAAGAAAAATATCAAGCCTCTTACTACTGAAGATCTAAGGACGGAGAAACCGATGTCAAGCACACCCAAATCTCCTTAGTTCCCACAGGCATCCTCTCTAGTCCCTAATCCTACAATTTTGGTTTGTGTTGTGGATGATTCTACAACTTCTTTGAATTACTCCGTCAATGTTGATTTAACATCTTCTGATACGAGTTTTCGAAACATTCATTTAGATCGTCAAGAACCTGGACATAAAGACCATCAGGATAACCTTAAAATGGATGTTTTCTCATTCAACAAAGCAAATGTTAAGGATAATCATTTGGATGAAAAAAGGTTAATGGTTTCCTTGAATAATAATCACCTTATTAATCTTTCTAAGAGAATTTTAACTGTGTTTTCTCAGCCACCCTTTATCCGTAATCCTTTACTGCAATCCATGGACAAGTCCTCCACTACCGCATTCTCTCTGCCTTTGAACCATGCTACTTCGCTGGTCAAAAAGTTCGCTAGTTATAATGAAAATGGAATTTCTACTTGGGGCATCTACCTTCCCCTTTCCACTCCTCCTCCCTCGAACCCAGATCTGCCTTTGATTTTGGAAATTTCTGAAAATGAGGAGCATTCTCTGGTTAGCAATGATGCAAAAACTGATCTTACTAGATTAGGTTTAGAGTCTCAAGGTTATTTGTACTATCTTTCTATTGATTCTCCTCCCTCTCAATCTATTGCATATGAGGCACACTCTACCATTAGGTCACGCCCATGGTGATGATAACTTGAGAGGGGCAGGTAGGATGACTAGAAACCACTATAAATCACTTTCTAGATCTACTTCCCAATGAAGGGTCTCTTTTGGAACAGTAGGGGAGTCATGAATCTTCCCACTCTCAATCGTATTAAATTCATGATTCACGAACACTCTCTTGATATCCTCTTTCTTTTTAAACCTTTTGTGAATCTCACCTTAGCCCTTGCTTTCATGGACATCATTGGCTTTTCAGTGTGTTTATATTTCCAATTCCACTCCCAACATTGGGTGCTTTTCGAAAGACTCCTTGAACGTGGCTTTACTTCATTCCATGTTATAAGCAAGTACGGTTAAATGCATTTTTTAGGGCTCCCTATCATCATATCAGGCATTTATGCCTCTTGCTCTCCTAAGACCAGGTCTATTCTTTGGAACCATCTTGACAATGTTGGTTCTTCCCTCTCCTCCCCCCTAGATTATTGGGGAAGATTTTAATTACATCCTTAGGGCTTCTGAGAAGACAAGGGGAAACCAATTCCTAGACTACCAAGTTGTTGCTTTCCATTCTTGGAAGGACACCATGGGTCTCCTCGAGCCCCCTTTTTCTAGAAATTAATTCTCTTGGTGCAACAGAAGAAATGGCAACACTAGGATTTATCAAAAGCTGGATCAGATTTTTGTTAATCCCCAATTCATTGCCTTATCTCCTGAAGCTAAATACATATCTAGAAGGAACTCTGGCCATTTCCTTATGCTTTTCTCCTTTAGCAATCTAAGTCCTGCTCAACCTTGCCCCTTTTGCTTCCAAAACATTTGGCTTCAGGATTCTGGATTTAAAGACCTTGTGTCGAACCTCTGGTCTCAACTAACTTACAACTCCTCTGATAATCCTATCACGATTTTGCTCTCTAAACTTATCTCCTTCAAGAGGGCCCTTCGTGGTTGGAATAGATCTAGTTTTGGTGATATTCACACTCTTGTCCATAACCTTGAGACTCGCCATGATGACCTTAAGGCCACTTTGTCATCCCACTGGGTTGAAGCCACTGCAACTGAGCTTTCGATGTCCATATCCAACTAAAGGATGCTCTTTCTAGACTTAATGATTTCCTTGCCCAAAAAGCCAAGATCAAATGGCAACATCAAGGGGAAGGTAATATTGCCTTCTTTTTCGCTACCATCAAGAAATGCTTTACCAAGCACATTCACAATTCCTTCACCTCTACGATTGGTAGTAACTCGTGGGACTTGGCCACCTCTAGGACTATCAACTATTTTGAAAATCTTCTCTCTTCTAGTGGCATCAGGAATATTGATAACCTTCTTCAGGTTATTCCTCCCCTCATTTCTAATTCCAAGCCTACTTCTCTTGTTCTCATCCCCTCAGAGAAAGAGATCTTTGATACCCTTTCCACCATGCCTACCAACAGTACCCCTGGTCCTGATGGTTTCAACATTGAGTTTTATCACCTCTGCTGGGACATTGTCAAGTAGGATGTTATCTGGTGTAAACATGTTTATATTACATAAAATGTCTATTTATGCATATTCTTAAGCATAGAATTGCATTACATACCATAAATATTGCATAACATACATCATCTTACATTTAGATTAGTCTGAATAAAATGAAGGTTAATTGTCTCTTTTTATGGTCAGGGACAGGGCGATTTCTTATCAGGACCTCGGATCGAAGATCCAACAGTACAGATCTAATCAACGCGATGATTGGAGTACAATGACTCCAAGATTGGCCTAATCGGATATCCATAGCATCAGATAGAGATCGAGGAACCCTAGAAGATCAAGGGCCAAGATGGTGTTAATTCACACTTCAGACGACAAATCCAATTGCACGGATGGGTTTGGATCGATGATCGCAGCCTAATGACATGAAAATCGACTCAATCCGATACCTGTGGCACCATCTACATCACCCAGAAGATGGACGGCCAAGATGGCGCCACGTGGTGCCATCTCGGCCGCCCAACCGACCACACGCACCCGTTGAAGAACTTTGTGCCAGCACATCTCCGCCGCTGGATCAAGATCCAACAATTGCGAGGCGAGTGCACTTGAGTTAAGCGCACGGCACAAACGCACCCATAGAGCGTTGGTCGAGCGCCTTAACGAGGCGAGGAGGCGCGGGATCGAGCCCCACACGCCTCAAATTGGAGCAGGCACACAGGTGCAATCGACCACACGATGAAGATCCAATGGCTATGCGTGGCGAATAGCGTCCACGCGCCATTTGACGCCCCTGCATGACGCGGGATCTCATGCACAAGGCGGGCGATTGAGGCGCGGCGAGGAGCGCTCTCAGCGGTTCGATCTCACAATCGGATGGCCAAAATCTGATGGACATGGATGCACATTGAGGCGCGGGGAGGCGAGCAGGCACATGCGCGCCGCCCATGAAGGCCACGTTCAGGCCTTTAGTGACGGATTTATCCGTCACTAAAGGTCCTGAATTAATGATTTTCAACATGTAATGACCAAAATGCCCTCACTCCTTGCAATTATAAAAGGAGACCCCCTCCATACAAATTTCTCATTCCTTCATTCTCTTCTCTCCCTCTCCAAAGCTCAAGAGAAGCTTGTCCCACACCCGGGATGCTCCTTAAGAGAAAAAGTCAATTTTTCGCCGCCATTTCGGAAGCTGATTCCACGATGACGACATGTTGCCTCGTTCTCGTTCTTCCTATCTCGACCTCCTTCTTCTCGCTCCATTCTTCGTCTTCCAAGAGTCGTCCCGTCCGGCTCATCCTCCAAGCGATCTTCGAGGAGGATAACTTCTCTCTCCCATTCCTTTTTCCTGCTTTCTAAAATAGAATTTTCCTGCTTTCTAGTTGTAATAGTTTTTCTGCTTTCTAATGTAATTTCTCACTTACTTTATTTTATAAACATTTTGAAGTATCAAGTGAATGTTTTCTCTCCCTCTCTCCCTTTCTCTTATTCTGATTGTTTATAGTGCTTCATTTCATTGTAAGTACTCCGCTTTTTAACAGAAACACAAAAAAAAATATAATTACGAATTTAGATCGACGTAGCCTCCCTGAGTTTGACCCGGGATTTCTATTCTGATGTAAATTGTATTTGTTGAACCCGAGTTCTTTGCTTTTCAAACTACAACGACAGGTTTTCAAAATCAAATTCGATAGCATAGTAACTTGTTGCTTCAACATCTTGGTGTCATTGCCGGGGAGGTAACAATTTTCAATCGTCTTTTCGCATTTCACGCACTTTATTGTCTTCTAACTTGCTTTCTCTTGTGTTTATTGTTTTGCAAAGACCTCCATCAGGGAATCATCAAGCGGTAGACCGGAGTAAAGTGTAGTTGAAGATGGCTGTAAGTGCTCCCCATTTTTCCCCTTCCATAGATTTCATTTGTCACATTAAATTCAAATTCCAATTAACCTAGGTGTTTGCATAAATCCTAGGATTAGTTTGGTTGTTTGGATTTCCACTCACTCATTTCACCCTCGCTTATATAAAAATAAATAAAAGGATAATTTTGTGGGGTACTTTTCAACAAACACACAACATACACCCACATTCAAGGTACTTAACCTACTTGATTTGCTTCTACTCAACCAGGTTTTGATCTGTGGAACCGGTACACACAAATCAACACATAAAAGAGTAGAAATCATTTTAGGTTAACCATTTCTATGTGCCTAACCTAGTGGTGCAGTTGTGGCCAGTTGTTTGAGTTGTTTAGGCCTCACCACTCAACCTAAAATCAACTCATCAAGTAGCTTCTTCTTAGGGTTTTCAATTTAGGTTCATACCAGGCACTCCACCTTATTTTTGATTTTAAAGGAAAGCAATCTTCACCCGTGTTTGAAAACATGGTTTGCCTCAAATTTGATTGAAATCAACCTAATTCTAAATCCTAAAAGCTACTTAAGCAAGATTTGAACATTAAAATCTACACATCACAAATAATCTTTCTTGAAAACCCTGGTTGTGCATGCACTTACACAATACTCAATCAATCATTAAGGGCACAACCCATTTTAACGGCCCATCACATTTCATAAGCACTACAATCCCAGGCTTCAATAAAATCGAGTAGATGTTGGCCTTAAGGACCGATTCACTCTTTGGGGCCTAGTCTGAGATTGTTTATGATTAACCTACTTATACTAATTAATCTGATGTCTAGCTAGGAGAGTAGCGTCAAACAACTACGGCTGGAGGGTACACTAAGAACCAAAGGCGCAAGCTGAAGGAAGAACCTTCTCCCCAGTCCCTCCTTCTAACTGGTTGGATTGAGCAGACACAAGTAAAGTAAATCATTTATAATCTTAAGGTGGATTTTGAGAGTCTGTAGATCCTTAGGCTACCCCACTTAAGGACAAGTTTATTTTGTTGTGCTGCAAGGTCCTTATCCCCAGTCCTTCCGACCTTTTCCTAGTTTATGCTGGGAAGATGGTCATTGAATCCTCGATTGGAAGGACCATTAGAGTATTCTAGGTGGCGTAAATTGGATTTTGGTCAAATTGATCCCATGGTCGATCAACAGCCACCTCTGCCTCGGGATCCACAAGTGGAATTTCAAAGGCAGCTGGAACAAATGCAGATAATGTAGGAATGGTTCCAGAGAATGCAGGGCACTCAGCCCTTAAAGGATTTTTATGATCCTTCCAATTACGAGGAATGTCTCGGCGTCCAGATTCCTGCCGGAGACGTAGAAATCAAAACCCAGGTGTTAAGCCTGATCAAACATTACCATGGGCTTGGCTTCGAAGACCCGTTTCAGTACTTGGAGTACTTGACCACTTTGGTCCAGACCACCAAGGCACGAAACATGAATGAGCAACAAATGATCATGAGGCTCTTCCCCCACTCTCTTAGAGATAAAGCCGCTCATTGGTATAGGACTATAGGAAGACCAATTGCAACTTGGAATGAGTTGAAATCAGCCTTTCTGAACAAATTATTCCCTGTCGGACGTACCAATCCTTTGAGACGGGCAATCACTACCTTTACCCAGCAGTTGAGGGAGCAGTTTCATATGGCCTGGGAGCGATTCCAGGACTAATTGCGGAGGTGTCCACACCACGAGGTGCCGAAATGGCAACTCGTGTAGATCTTCTACCACCGGTTGATTGAGCAACTCAAAAATCACGTGGACGATTCTTGCGGAGGCAATTTCCTCAACAAAGATGCAGATAGTGCACACGATTTATTTGAGGAAATAAGCAAGAATTCAATCAATCATGCCTCCATGGATACTTTTAACCGGGCCCAGCAGCTCAGATCAAATGTTAATGAAGTCCATGACTGTTGAACCTACGGGTTGCTACGCTAATGTGTTTGGTTTTGAAAACCTGTCGTTGTAGTTTGAAAGCGAAGAACTCGTGTTCAACAAATAAAATTTATACCAGAATGGAAATCCCATGTCAAACATAGGGAGGCAGACGTTTGATTTAAAAACAAGCGTTTGATTTATTTGTCACGAAATAAATTAATTGATTAGAACTATCTAACTATTTACAATAAATAGAAGAGAGAAAGAGTAAGAGAGAGAGAGAGAAAATATTACAAACAAAAACCAAAAAGAGATGTAGAATGAACAAGGAATTCATTATCAGAAGGATTGTTCATTACACTAAACATTACGACTAGAAAGCAGGAAAATGATTACACTAGAAAGCAATAAATCTATTCTAAAAAGCAGTAAATCTGTTCTAGAAAGCAGTAAAAAGAATGGGAAGAGAGATATCCTCCTCGATGGTTGCTTGGAGGACGAGCCGAACGGGACGATGCCTGGACGAAGGAGGACGGAGGAGGACGAAGGAGGACGAAGTGGGAAGAACGGGAACGGGGCAGCATGTCGTCGTCGTTGCGGGATCTACTTCCGAAAGGGGGACGAAAAATTGACTTTATCTCACGAGAAGCATCCCAGGTGTGAGACAAGCTTCTCTTGAGCTTTGGAGAGGGAGAGAAGAGAAGGGATGAGAATTTCATGTGGAGGGGGTCTCCTTTTATAGTTGCAAGGAGTAAGGGCAATTTGGTCATTTTAATTTGAAAATCATTAAATCAGGGGTCTTTAGTGATAGATAAAACCGTCGCTAAAGCCCCATCGTGGGTGTAGTAGGGCACCGCCTACGCGCGGCTGCTCGCCTCCTCGTGCGTAACGTGCGCACACGTTTTGTCGATCTCAGCGATCAGACGGCTTATCTCGTGCCTCCGCCAGCTCCTCAACGCGCGCCCGTGTGCGATCCCGCGTGAGGTGTAGCGTGCAATAGCACGTGGGTGCTATCGAGCGCCAGCAGCCGCTCGATCCACATCGCATGATTGCAAGCGCCAACTCGCCCACGCCCTTTCTCCTGCGCATACGGATTCGAACCCGCGCCAGCGCCTCGCGTAAGTGCGCTCGACCAATGCGCTACAAGCGCGTTTGTGTCGCGCTTTGAGTTTTGTGTGCGCAGGCTGACAGCCGTTGGATGTGCATCCAATGGCAGAGAATCGTCAAAGAAGAGAGGGCGCGGTGGGTGTAGTGACCGATTGGGCGGCTAAGATGGCACCACGTGGCTCCATCTTGGTCGTCCATCTTCTGGATGATGTAGATGGTGTCACGGTTGTTGGATTGAGTCGATTTTTGCGCCATTAGGCTGCAATTGTCGATCCAAATCCATCCGTGCGGTCGGATTTGTCCTTTGAAGTGTAGTTTCACACCATCTTGGCCCTTGATCTTCTAGGGTTCCCTAGTCTCTATCTAATGCTATAGGTGTCTGATTAGGGCAATCTTGGAGTCGTTGAACTCCAATCGTTACCCTGATCACATCTGTACGGTTGGATCTTCGATCCGAGACCCCAATAGAAAGTTTGCCCTGTCCATGAACATAAAAGGAGACAATTAACCTCCATTTTATTCAAACTACTCTAAATGTAAGGTGATGCATGTTATGCAATATTTATAATATGCAATGTAATCCTATTCTTAAGAACATGCATAAATAGACATCTTAAGTAGTGTAAACATGTTTACATCAATGACTCCCATTCATTTGATATAGAATTGATTTGTAACAAACTTGATAAGGTGGACTTGGTTGCTAAGAGAATGGAAGAGTGGATGGCTGGAAATTCAATGAATAACTCTCGATCCACTCAATCCCAGAATTCAGGTTTCCATTCATTGCGACCTCCTTCTGGATGGGAGTTCGTGAATCAACTCGATGCAGCTCAACCTGTGAGTCTACATTATTCGGAACCCCACGGGTTCCAAACTAGGGCCTTTAATCCCAGTTTTTCTGATCCTTCCCTTTCTTTTTCTCCATCCTCACCCTATGAGGCTCTCTGTACTGTATAGGAGAACGTTAGATCCAACCCCTACTCTAATGCTTATAATCCTGGTTTGAGAAATCACCCTAACTTCTCCTGGAAAAACCCAGGGAAACAGACTCAATTCCGACCCAGCAACTATGCTCCGCAACGACCAATGGGTCAGGGTCATGTGCATACTCAGTTGCCCCCAAATCAGGTCAATCAGCCAACTTCGAATGCCCATCAACCCGTAGGGTAGGCTGATTTGAACCAACAAATGGTAGAGATGCAAGGATCCATGCTCCAGCTCATGCAGCAAATGAAAACCTTGCTAGACAACTTACAAACTGGGCTCATAGCTAACTCTCGTCAACCCGGATCTCTACCATCCCAACCCGTACCCAACCTGCACCCAACCTGCGAAATATCCTGAATCCAGGAAACCAAGCCCATGGGTACGGAAATCAGAGAAACCCACACACACATGCTCAGGTGGTTGAGCAGGGTCCTCCTCTTCTTCTTCTTCTTCTTCTGCACATCAATAATTCTTGGCTAATCAAACCCCTCCAATCTTTCCTAACCCTCCCCAAGACCCAAACTCTTATGCATCCGCAAATTCTGTTACCTTGAGGAGTGGTAAACAAACTCAGGATCCACAACCACACTGTTCTGATTTACCAAATCCTAAAGAACCTGAGGAGAGAAAGGAGAATTTTGGAGAAGAAATCAAGGCTCAAGAACCTGATTCCAAAGATCTGACTCATGTTCATTTTCCTGAAGCCTTGATCAAATCAAAGGAGAAGAAGTCTGTTGATAGCAATGAGGAGCTTCTGAATATTTTTAAGAATGTTGAGATCAATATCCCGCTCCTCGATTCTATCAAGCATATACCGGCTTACGCGAGATTTTTAAAGGATTTATGTACACAAAAGCGTAAGTCGAGAGAATCTATTCCGACGAAGGTGGTACTCTCCGAGCAGGCTAGTTCTGTTATCCTACACCACCTCCCTTAGAAAAAGAGAGATCTAGGTGTTCCATTGATTTCTTGTGTCATCAGAGATTACACTTTTGATAGAGCACTTCTAGATCTGGGTGCATCCATCAACCTAATTCCAACTTCTCTTTACGAGAAGTTTGGATTAGGTGAACTTCGGCCGACTTCAGTAATGCTACAGTTAGCGGACCGTTCGGTCACAAATCCGCAAGGCGTTATTGAAGATGTTATAGTTAAGGTCAAGGATTTCTATTTTCCTGTAGATCTTCTTGTCCTTGACATGGATGTACTAGAAAATCTGAGAAACACGCCCATCATCTGGGGCATCCGTTCTTGCCTATCGCTAAGGCCAACATTAACTGTGAAAGCGATAGCATGGAAATCACCTTTGGGGATCAACGAATGAAATTGGATATTTTTAAGGCGATTAATAAATTTGAGGATTGTGGATTTATTGAGAAACTTGAGGAGGATAATGTGAACATTGAAACTTGTTTGATGGTTTTTGCAATTGAAAGTTCCTCCTTTGATGATGAATTGGACCTGCAACCCTCTACGACAGACCTGCCATCTTCTGAAGAGGTTATTGATTTTGTTCACTCTCAACCTCTTCCTCTTGATGAGTCATCAACATCTTCCTTACCATTAATCATCAACCTGCCCTAGCTTGAACTGAAACCATTGCCTGAGAATTTGAAATATCAATTTTTAGGACCACAGAAGATGCTCCATATGATTATCAGTGCTAAATTAACAAATGAGCAGGAGATTAAATTGATCAAGGTCCTGATGGAACACAAGGAGGCAATTGGTTGGACCATCCATGACCTTAGGGGGATCGAGCCATCTTACTACAATCATAGAATATTCTTGGAAGATGGATCCCACCCTTCTCGCCAGATGTAGAGGAGATTAAATCCAAATATGTGAGAAGTGGTCAAAAAGGAAATCATTAAGTGGATTGATGTAGGAATTATTTATCCGATCTCTGATAGTCCCTAGGTAAGTCCCGTGTAGATTGTTCCCAAGAAAGCTAGGATTACCGTTGTGACTAACGAGAGAGGAGAATCTGTCACAACTTATTCAGCTTCCTCTTGGAGGGTTTGTATCTATTACAGGAAACTGAACACGGCCACGAAAAAGGATCATTTCCCTCTGCCTTTCATTGATCAAATCTTGGAAAATTAGCCAGGCAGAAGTACTTCTGTTTTCTTGATGGCTACTCTGGATACAACCAAGTTTCTATCCATCCTGAGGATCAGGAGAAAACTACTTTCACCTGTCCCTACGGAACCTTTTCTTTCCGTAGGATGCCTTTCAGTTTATGCAATGCACCTGCAACTTTTCAAAGGTGTATGTTAGCCATATTCTCTAACATGGTGGGAGAGTTTATAGAAGTCTTCATGGACGATTTCTCTATTTTTGGAGAATCGTTTGACTCTTGTCTAGCTAATCTAGAAATGATTCTTAAACGATGCATCAAAACACGATTGATCCTTAGCCGGGAAAAGAGTCATTTCATGACACAAGAAGGCATCGTCCTAGGTCATGTAATCTCTGAACGGGGAATTGAAGTGGATAAAGCTAAGGTTGATGCTATCACTAAACTTCCTCCTCCCACATATGTTAAAGAAATTCGATCATTTCTTGGTCATGTGGGATTCTACAGAAGATTCATCAAGGATTTCTCGAAGGTTGCTCGTCCTCTGAGCAATCTTCTTGCCAAAGAAACGCCGTTTGTTTTCGATGAATCATGTCATAAGGCATTTGATTTCCTAAAAATGGCAGTCACTTGTGCTCCAGTGTTGCAACCACCGGTTTGGACAGCCCCTTTTGAGATCATGATCAATGCTTCTGATTACGCGGTCGGGGTTATTTTGGGTCAAAAAGTTGACAGAAAGCCCTCTGTCATCTACTACACTATTAAAACTCTGGATGAAGCCCAGAGGAATTACACTGTTACTGAAAAGGAATTACTAGCTGTAGTATTTACTTTGGAAAAATTCAGGACTTATCTCTTAGGGTCTCATGTCATCATTTATACCAACCACTCGGCCTAAAGACATCTCTTGGCCAAAAAGGATGCCAAACCCCAGCTTATTCGTTGGATTCTTCTGTTTCAAGAATTTGATCTTGAAATCAAGGATAAATCCAGGGTACAAAATGTGGTGGCGGATCATTTGTCGAGACTTCTAAGTGATTCTTCTCGTCCGGATGTCCCGATTGCTGATACTTTTCCGGACGAAACCATCCTTACAGTTTCAGGTGTCCAAATCCCGTGGTTTACTGACATTGTTAATTATTTGGCTGTTGGTCAAATCCCCTAGGATTGGACCAAGCAACAATGGGATAGACTCAAATCTGAGGCTAAATACTACTTCTAGGAGGACCCTGAACTGTACCGCATCGACTTTGATCATATTATTCGCCGATGTGTTCTGGAAAATGAATTCAATAATATACTCGAGTTCTGCCATGCTTCTGCGTGAGGTGGGCATTTCTCCGGGAAAAAGATGGCAGCAAAGATTTTGCAATCTGGCTTCTATTGGCCATCTTTATTCAAGGATGCCCAGGATTTCTCAAGGTCGTGTTCCCGATGTCAAGCACTCAGGAGCATAACTAAGAGAGATATGATGCCCCTAAACCCAATTCTTCCTGTCGAAATCTTCGATGTTTAGGGCATTGATTTTATGGGACCCTTTCTCCCTTCATTTGGACATCAATGCATTCTTGTCGCTGTTGATTATGTGTCCAAATGGATTGAGGCGATTCCCACCTGAACCAATGACCACAAGGTGGTCATCTATTTTGTCAAGAAAAACATCTTAAGCATGTTTGGGATTCCGAGGACCATCATCAGTGATGATGGCACTCATTTTACTAATGCTCAGTTTCGTAATTTGCTGGCTAAATATAGGGTTAATCACCGAATCTCCACACCTTACCATCCCCAGACGAATGGACAGGCCGAGATCTCCAATCGGGAGATAAAGAATATTCAGCAGAGAACAGCTAGGCCTGATCGCAAGGACTGGACTCAAAAGCTTGAGGATGCTCTTTGGGCCTACCGTACAGCGTATAAAATGCCCATCGGCATGTCTCTATTTCGTTTGGTGTATGGAAAGGCATGTCATTTACCTGTATAGATTGAACATAGGGCATTCTAGGCAATCAAGCAATGCAATTTAGATCTGAGTTTAGTTGGGAAGACCAGGAAACTCCAACTATCTGAGTTGGAAGAGCTTAGAAATGATGCATATGAGAATGCCAAGATCTACAAGGCTCGGACCATAGCTCTACATGATCAATTGATTTCCCAAAAGAGCTTTGAGTCAAACCAGAAGGTCTGGTTATTCGATTCTCGACTTAAGCTCTTTCCAGCCAAACTTAGATAAAAATGGAACAACCCATTCATTATCGACCAGATTTTTCCAAATGGAGCTGTTCAGATCTCTGACCCAAAGATGAGAAACACATTTAAAGTCAACGGTCAACGTCTGAAGCCTGTTATTGACCGTACTCTTCCAGAACCCGTATCAGACACGGTTGCTCTAGTCATATTGTGACTTCTTTGGTTGGACTTCACTTAGCTGACGGCATTAAATTCAGCAGTTGTACATATGACACAAAGCTGACCCAAGCTTCATATTCAGGTGATATCTTTCATACTCTACCCTTTCTTTCATGTCTCTTTTTTCTCAATGTGGACATTGCATCAGCTAGGCATGGGGGGTGGATTCATTTTTTAATCATTTTGTCAGCTTTGTGAAATTCTTGTAAATTGTATTTCTCTTCTTATATATACATAAAAAAAAATTTAAATTAAGAAGGAATACTTGGACATTAGGACTTTTCAATCTTAGGAAATATTACATTAGGATCTGAACACAAAGACCCTTCAAGTCTTTGGACTTAATCGGCCCGTGTATCCACTAAAATGTAGATTTGTTTTTCTAGTCTTCACCATCTTAATTCTATTGTAATTTGATTAAATAAGTTTGGATGATAAGTACACGACTTATCAACCCACCCCTTGATATGAGGGAACTTTAAGTCTAAAGCATCTACACAGTTTCTTTTCACTGACTTGTTGATTGGCAGTTTTAACGAAAATTGGGTAGCTAATGAACCTTCTAGGGTGATATGGCTGGCAAGTTATCGTGGGTAACAGCCCATAGGTAGGTTTTCCAAAGCCCAGTCACTGGACCATTCTCTTCTTGCTGCCTTTAGGTAAATCTTAGACCAGGGAAGCCACCTACTTAAAAAAAAAAAGTCAAAAAAAGAAAAGAAAAAAAAGAAAAGGAGAAAAGAAAAAAAGAAGAAAATAAAAGAAATAAGCCACACTTCGCTACACGAGTATGGCTGGTAAGTTGTCGGTGGTACCAACTCATCGATCGCTTGTCCAGAACCCAGCTCAAGAAATGCACTTAAAATTCCCAAAACACTTAGGAAGGATTGGAGAAGTAGAATAAACTGGGGAGATATACACTGGATTCACCCTTATGTTGACCCCATAAAAATAAAAGTAGGGAGAAAGCTACCGGTCGTAAAGATACACCTTTAGGTAAAACTCTCTTTTTAAGGTCACCTAGAGGCGTAGAAACCCGAAGTCCATTCTAATTGCCAATCAACGAGTCTATCACATTCACAATAAGATGCTTAGAACTTAGGGTTCTCATTAAATCTTGGGTGAGTTGAATGGCCGTAGAAAGCCACTCTTTAACCCTAAACTCAAAAATCCAAAAAAATTAGAAAAGAAGAAAAAGAGAAAAAGAAATTTTTCTTTGAATAAGGCGAGGACTTGATGTGGTCTGCATTTTGGCAGATACCCAGGCACTGTTGTGTCTTTGAAAGTTCAAATCCTAAGTAAAAATTTTCTTAATATTGAAAATAACTTATGCTCAAGTAATCAAACCTAATTCTTTTATAACTAGCATGCAGTTTTTGCTAAGGACTAGCATAAGATAGACATGGGGGTGTGATGTAAACATGCTTATATTACATGAAATGTCTATTTATGCATGTTCTTAATCGTAGAATTGCATTACATACTATAAACATTGCATAACATGCATCATCTTGCATTTAGATTAGTCTGAATAAAATGGAGGTTAATTATCTCTTTCTATGGTCAGAGACAGGGCAACTTTTTATCGGGGCCTCGGATTAAAGATCCAACCATACAGATCTAATCAGGGTGACAATTGGAGTTCAACAACTCTAAGATCGCTCTAATCGGATATTCGTAGCATCAGATAGAGATCGAGGAACCCTAGAAGATAAAGGGCCAAGATGATGTTAATCTGCACTTTCGACGACAAATCCAACTGCACGGATGGATTCGGATCGACGATCGTAGCCTAACAACATGAAAATCGACTCAATCCGATACCCATGGCACCATCTACATCACCTAGAAGATGGACAGCCAAGATGGCACCACGTGGCGCCATCTCAATCACCCAATCAGCCTCACGCACCCGCTGAAGCACTTTGCACCAGTGCTTCTCCGTCGTTGGATCAAGATCCAACGGTTGCGAGGTACGTGCACTTGAGTTAAGCGCTTGACACAAACGCACCCGTAGTGCATTGGTCGAGCGCCTTAACGAGGCGAGGAGGCGCAGGATCGAGCCCCCGCATGCCTCAAATTGGAGCGGGAGCGCAGGCGCGATCGACCGCACGATGAAGATCCAATGGCTGCGCACGGTCGATAGTGTCCACACGCCATATGATGCCCCTGCGTGACGCGGGATCTCACACGCAAGGGGCGCGGTTGAGGCACGGCGAAGAGCGCTCTCAGTCGTTCGATCTCACGATCGGACAGCCAAGATCTAATGGACGTGGACGTGTGTTGAGGCATAGAGAGGCAGGCGGGCGCACACGCGCCACCCACGATGGCCACGTTCAGGCCTTTAGTAATGGATTTATCCATCACTAAAGGTCCTGAATTAATGATTTTCAACATGTAATAACCAAAATGCCCTCACTCCTTGCAACTATAAAAGGAGACCCCCTCCATACGAATTTCTCATCCCTTCTCTTCTCTCCCTCTCCAAAGCTCAAGAGAAGCTTGTCCCACACCTGGGATGCTCCTCAAGAGATAAAGTCAATTTTTCGCCCCCATTTTGGAAGCTGATCCCGCGACAACGATGACGTGCTGCCTCGTTCTTCTTACCTCGACCTCCTTCTTCCCGCTCCATTCTTCGTCTTCCAGGCGTCGTCCCGTCCAGCTTGTCCTCCAAGAGATTGTCGAGGAGGATAACTTTTCTCTCCCATTCCTTTTTCCTACTTTCTAGTGTAATTTCTCTCTTACTTAATTGTATAAACATTTTGAAGTATCAAGTGAATGTTTTATCTCCCTCTCTCTCTCTCTTATTCTGATTGTTTATAGTGCTTCATTTCATTGTAATTACTCTGCTTTTTAACAAAAACACGAAAAAAAATATAATTGCGAATTTAGATCGACGTAACCTCTCTGAATTCGACCCAGGATTTCTATTCTGGTATAAATTGTATTTGTTGAACCCGAGTTCTTCGCTTTTCAAACTACAACGACAAGTTTTCAAAACCAAATTCGATAGCGTAATAACCCGTCACTTCAACATTATCATTGTCATTTCTCATTTTTACACTGATCTCTCTACCCCTAGAGCGTTTAACTCTACCTTCATTGCCCTTATTCCCAAGCATAACACCATCAACGGTCTTTCTAATTTTAGACCTATCAGTTTATGCAACATGATCTACAAGTTGGCTTCCGCTATCTTGCTAATAGGCTATCTTCTCTCCTGCCTAAGATCATTTCACCTGAGCAAGCCGGGTTTGTTCAGGGAAGGTCCATTTTTGACCACATTGCTACCACCTTTGTGCTTTCCCAATGCCTTGACCACAAGGTCCATGGTTCCAACGTTATCTTTCAATTGGATTTGCAAAAGGCTTATGACAGAGTTTAATGGGAAGCCAATGGGAAGCCCTTTTCCGCATACTTCTTAAGTTTGGCTTCTTTGGGCAAGTGGTTAACCTTATAAAATGTTTTGTCCAGCATGAGGGCTCTTCTATCTTGATCAATGGGAGTTTGTCCCCCTTCTTTAACGTCTCTTGCGGCCATAAACAAGTGACCCTTCGTCTCCTTTTCTTTTTGATATTTTTATGGAGCCTTTCATCCGTGGTATGGAGTTGACCTTTCTAGGCCAAATCATGCCATTTTCTATTAAAAGAGGGGTTGCTTCTCCCATTTCCCTCCTCTATGCTGATGACATTATCCTGTTCCTGATTGGCAACATCAGATCCACTTCCAACCTCATGAAATTCATTCACAACTTTGAGTCGAATTTGGTTAGAAACTTAATTCATCTAAGAGTTTTTGCTTCATCAGCAAACATTTTCCTCTTGGAACACTCAACCATACTATCTCCATAATTGGTTTCCAATTGGGCAGTCTCCCTTTCACTTACATGGGTTGCCCCATTTTCTCTAGTAGGCCCAAGACATCATACTTCCATGACCTAGTTGACAAGATCCATTCTAAATTATCTGCCTGGAAAACTAAGCTTCTCTCCAATGCTGTCAGGCTTCTCCTCATTAAGCATGTCCTCACATTTATTTCTATACATGTTCTCTCTATCATCGATGTTCCTAAATCTGTGATCCACAAGTTGGAGTCTACATTTGCTAACTTTTTTTGGGGCTCTGGTCCTAACATCAGGCATCATCATTGGATTTCTTGGAATTCCATTTGCAAATCAGTGGACCATGGTGGGCTTGGGATCCGTGACCTATCCTTGGTTATTAAAACTTTTAGGATGAAGCGCATCTAGAATATTCTTGTTGGAGATTCCCCCTGTGCTATCCTTATGAGAGATCTTTTTGGTCGGTCTGGCTCCTTCCCTACCCATCTTCCTTCTAGAGTCAGGGCTTTGACTAGGGCCTACCTCGAGATGCAACCTCTAATGCGGAGAGAGGTGAAGGAAGGTAAGATGGACTTTTGGTTTGACATTTGGATTGGGAACTCTCCTTTAAAAGACTTTCTTCTTGTGGATGTGAATCCTCCTTACATCATTATTAGAGATGCTATTGTGAATCCCAATCAGGTTCCTCACTTCTTGTTCATTCTGGATCATATCTGTGATCAGATCTATCTAACTCCTATTCAAGATGATAGAGATGTTCCCATCTGGTCTCCTTCTCCTCAAGGTGTCCTCTCCATTGCCTCGTCTTACAATCTTTAACTTCTCAAATCAACACAGTCAACCCGCTTTGAAAGATCTGTGGAACCTTAGGCTACCTCTATGGTTGACCCTTGTTGCTTGGAGGATTCTCCAGAACAGGCTCCCTACTAATGACAAAATCAAAGGGCTGGGTATTTCTTGGTCTCCAAGTGTTGCTACTATCCGAATTTCCCCAACTATGAAACTTTGTCTCATCTTCTTGCCTATAACGAGTTGTCCTCCATTATCTCCTCGTGGGCCTTCAAGCAAAATTTAATGACCCCCATTCATCCTGATAACGTTTGCCAAATTATAAAAAATGTCGGTAACTCTTTTGAAGCTAAACATCTTAAGGGTCTCATCATCTTCATTTGGTTTCATACTTGGTGGGTCAGAAATAAAATCAAAAATTAATGTTTTAATTTTGATGCTATTCTTCATTTTCTGGAGTACAATTGGAAATATCTATGCATGGCCAACTGGATCAAAGAGAAGCGCCCTACTCATTTGGCCTTATCTTGGATCAACCCACTTTCTAGCTCCAAAGTTAATTTTGTTACTATTCACAAGCATGCTCACTCATACGTTGCTTGGGTTATTTGAGACTCCCATAGTTCCTTCGTTAAAGTTGTTGCATCTAGAATGGATGCACTTCCCAATGACTTAGCTCTTCATGCGTTATATCACTACCTATCGGATTGGAATCAAAGTGCTCATCGCCTTTATTATTGGTGGAATGGCAAAATCCCTATCGCGTGGAGAGCTCATCGCCTCTTTTCCCAGGTGAAACGACTATAAAAAGAATTCACTTCCTTACATTATGTTCACCCCTTAGTCAACGAGGTAGCTAGTCAGATCGCAATCTCCACTTCCAAGCCTTAGTAGCTCTTCCTTTCGAAACGTCAACTTAATTCTAGATGTCGAGGAACCTTGATGCTAGACAGTATCCATTTCCCTCATGTTATTGTCTGATCTCTACCCGGATTTTTGTGTGGTTGGTTTTTGTTAGTTTGATTTTTGTTTTGGTTTTTGTTTCTGTACTAAGTCACAAGTCGTGGCTATTTTGCTTTTTGTTGTACTTGGAAGGTCTTGTTCTAGTCTCCTTGCATTTTTATAGCTCCTAGGGAGTGGGGGATGAATAAGATTTTACTCCTAATTTTGGTAAAAAAAAACCCACCTCTTAAGCTGAATAATTTACTTGTCAAGGATTAGGTTGATTTATCCATGAAGCAAGAAACGTATTTTCATAATTAATCATATTCATCTACTAATAGATTCACATCTTGGACATAATTCCTTTTAAGTATCCACATTTAGGTTCGAATTATTCACATAATTTTCTCATTTAGGACATGCATCTAATATTCATTTCATTAGTTCATTTTACATATTGGTCAGGTAAAACATTTGCATTTAATCAAGCATTTGCAAGTACCCATGATCCAAATAATTTTCTCATTTAGGACATGCATCTAATATTCATTTCATTGGTTCATTTTACATATTGGTCAGGTAAAACATTTGCATTTAATCTAGCATTTGCAAGTACCCATGATCCAAATAATTTTCTCATTTAGGACATGCATCTAATATTCATTTCATTAGTTCATTTTACATATTGGTCAGGTAAAACATTTGCATTTAATCTAGCATCTGCAAGTACCCATGATCCAAAATAAGAACCAATATTTTAATGAACTCCAAATTTAGCAAGAGGACTAAGAACCCATGCATAACAAGGTATGGGCTACATGCACATTCAATGATGAATACAATAGAACTATGAACATAGAAACCGAAGTGAGTACTATTCTACCTAAGGTCGTCGAAGGGCCATGGCGAATACTTTGTATCAACAAGTTGGAGGCTCCCATGTATTGTCCACGTCACCTTGTATCTCATGCACACTTCGAATCACTTCTTATGTTAGCTGCATCCAACTTAGAGTTCCAAAGGCATCAGAATGCTATTTTAGGATAAAAGGCACAAAACAGTGGTCAAACGTGAATTTGGGCTTATTAGGATGTAGTTCATGTTAAGATGATTCCATTAGTACCTTATACGTTGAAATTCAAGTTCAAGAATCGCTCGAACCGCTTTGAAATTGTTAGAGAGGGCTCTTTAGCTAATCTAGACCGACCCTGAATCACCTATTCATGTGAACTGACTGATATCATCGCGTGATGCATGCCACACATGAGGGTGACCACAATTGGATGCCCACCTCACCTCTGGTTTTTGTGCATGGCACTAATCCCACTGTACCTGATCCTTACATGAAAGATGAAATATGCCCAAGGATCCCTCCCACGCAATCAGGCATGCAATGCTTCTTCCTGTCCACACCCTTCTCCTTTCCTAATGCCATATGGCACCCCTTGGTTTGGTGCTCTCTATTCAAATGTACGATGACCAACACTAGGTCTTGCCTATGTGTGTGTAATAAGGGGAAAGAGGGAGAGACCCTCTTTGTCTCTCTCCTCAATCGATAACTCTCTTTCCCCCTTCTTTCATGAGCCCTCCTTTTTGAAAATCAAGGTTAAGTGTCAATTGGTTCATTTCAACACACTTTATTCTAAATGGCTCAGGAATTTGAATTTTGGGTCATTATAAGATAGTGGACAAGGTATGAAAGGCAAAGTTCATCTCTTAAGTGTTGTGTTTCTTTTTCCTTGAAATGTAGTTTAAAATACAACTACTTGGTATCACTAGTCTTGATTAAGGGCTAAGAGCTTGATGAAGTCTATATATGTCGACTTGGGTAAACTAACTCAATTTTTAGTTGAATGATTTAATCCTTTATCAACAAGAATTATGTGATCATCTCTAGGGTACAACAACAAAAATATTTAATGGTTCATGCAACCTGTGATGCTTGGGAGGATACATTCTCGTTGAAGGCAATCAACATATTACTGCTCAAATTTGGTTCTTTTTATCAGAAAGTGTTGCTTTACCTATTTTTGGATGGTCCCTCGAATAGAACCCTATTCATCATAAGCTAAATCCTTGCCTTGCCACATTTCCCATTCCAAGGACCCAACATAAATCTACATTGCCACTCCCAGCCATGAGCTCCCTCCTTTGAACCACCTCCTTGAGTTCTCTCCTCCCTTACCCTCCATGATAAGGCTAACTCCACCTTCCTTAATTAGCCCCTCCTTCTTCCTACCCTCCACCTCTTTGGCCTAAGGCTGCTCCATCTATCCTCCCATTTGATTTATCTTTTGCACCCATGCATCCCTCTCTCCAATTAATGAAAGTTGGGCTTTGTTGCGAAATAGCGTGCAACTAGCACTTAGAGGTGGGTATTTGATTAGTTCAGGTAGGTTTAAGTTAGTTGATGTGTGTTGTATCTAGTTTGGATGGGAAAACCATGGCCTGATTGAAATATATATTGGTGAATTTGTTTATGAGCAATTTGGACTCTAGTTTGTCCACAAAAGAACACTCTCTATCAAACATTATTACTAATTGTCTTAAGCAAAATAGCTTGAGTTTGTTAGGTGTAGGACTCGAGGAAAATGAAAAAGAAAGGAGGGTGCATGCGGCTAAGGTTTGGGAGATCATCTCACTACAAGAAATTAGGGTTTTGGTGACGGTTAAAAATCGTGACCAAATGACTCATAACCGTCCAATTAGCGACAGCAAAAGTTACGTTGCGGAAGGGTCTTTGGTGACGGTTCCACGCAAAACTGTTACCAAAGGCTTTGGTAACGGTTCCACCCAAAATTGTCACCAAAGCCACAAGGTTTTGGTGACCGTTCAACTAAAACCGTCACCAAATCCCTAAGCTTCGGTGCCAGTTCCACACAAAACCGTCACCGAAGAGCACTGTTAAGTAGGCGCAACAGCTTTCTTCACGAGACTTCCAAAACCATCACCGAAGCATAGGGCTTTGGTGACGGTTACAACTTGCCACTGTCACTAAAGCCCATCGTTAGCTACGTTCTGCAGCTTCAGTCATGGTTATAAACTGTGACAAAAGACTTTTAGTCACAGATGTAAAACCGTGACCAAAGAGAGAGCTTTCGTCACGGTTAATAACCATGACCAGAGGTTGGCATGGAAGAAAGAAGATTCCTTTGGTCATGGTTCCTTAACCATCACCAAAGGGTTATCGTGACCAAAGGAATTACCTTTGGTCACAGCTAACTAACCATCAAGAAAGATTCTCTTTGGTAAGGCTAGTAATTTTAGCATTCTTACTAAAAATGGGCTGGTTATTGTGCACCAAGGAGGGTCTTTAACAAAATCAGATAAGAAGCAAGTATTTCCCAGATGATAATTTTTGGGAATATAAAAAGTATGCTTTTCAGCAATGTGTTATGGTTAGTTGAAGATGGGGAGAATATAAATATTTGGAATGATCCATGGTTGAAGGGTAAAGAGTAAAAGTCGATTAGATAGAGTATACTCCAGGAATTAAAGGCGATAGATTTGATAAATGAAGAAAATTAGAATGGGAATGAAGAAGAAATTTCCGGGTTCTTTGGCTGTAAGACTGTAGAAAAAATTTTAAGTACTACAATAGACATGGGAGAAGACTTACTAATATGGAAACCATATCCTAATGGGAAGTTCTCAGTTAAGTCTGCATATATGACCTTGGTAAATGAAGAGGGAATCAAGTCTAATCTTACAGAGAAACAAATAGCCTATTGTAAAAAGGCTATTAATATAAAGGATATAGCTCTGAAAACAAAGTTATTCCTCTTGGAGAGCTGTGACTGATGCGCTGCCTTTAAAGGGAACATTATTGAAAAAATTTCAGATTGAAGACTCATTGTGCCATTTTTGTCGAATTGATAAAGAGGATTGGGTGCATATGATTAAAAATTGCCCCTTTGCAAAGGAAATTTGGTTTTATTAGGGTATAACAGTATGGCCTGAGCAAGATGGCTGGATGGATGGGATGGAAAAATTGGACGAGCTATTCCAACTGGCAGGGCTCAAAAAAGAACTGATAGTATATTTGTTGCACCCCTTTTATGGATACATAGATGCAAAGGTGTGAGAGAAGGGGAGACTGTTTCATTAATGGTAGTATAATTCTTAGTGTGCAGGGTATTTTATCATGTCCCTAAATCAATGCAAGATGTCATTGAAACAATCAACATAATGCAAAGGGCATTTCAAATGAAATGTTTTCTTTCCTGAATAGGGCACTTCAAATAAAATTCAAAAATCGAAAAGTACATCAGGGAAATATATCCTTTTCTATTTTGAACTAAAAATCAACATTGAATTAAGAATAAAATTTCATACTTACCATTGCAGCATCAAATACATAAAGTTTCTCCCCTAAAGGAATGTGAATTGTCTTTGGTCCTACTTCACCCTTTAGCAGATTGTTAACAAGGCGAATATTGGCAAATGTAAGTTGACTTGGGATCCCATGAGTATATCTTCGACTCTAGAACTTGTACCTGATTCCACGTTGGGTTGCCCTTTGTAATGGCCTCATAGGTGCTTCTGAACATGCCTGGCAGGACACTGGACTGAACTACCTACAATTAGAGATATCATGCCAAGAATGATCCTTTCAAAAATCCTCATGCCAAGAACGATCTCAATCCAAAAAAATAGAACTTAAGATTTGGGTGAATTACTACTGGAGCTTCCACTTCTAGCTGCATTTGCTGCTGCTATTGCTGCATCTGCTACTGCTGCTGCTACATCTACATCTGCTAGTGCTATTGCTGCATTTGCTACTACTGTAGCTGCATCTGCATTTGTCGCTACTACTGCTGCATCTGGAAAGGAGACTCTTTATAGAATAAGGATGGAGAAGAAGAAAATATATATAATACCTATTAAGCTCCAAAATCTATCTATCTACCTAAGAAATAGACCACTGAAAAGGAGGAGCATCTCTGCTGCATCTCTACTGCTGCATTGCTGAGTTGAATGCTATATGAAGGAGGAGCTGAAGGTTGCAATTGAGCACTTGGTTGATCTGGAAAAGGAGCAGGTCCAGCAGCAGGAACAGTAAACTTTGCAAGGGTCCTGCATCATCATGTAATATGTTTGATTAACCAGGAAAGTTAGTTTAAATATTCCTTGTGCAATATTTAATATCACCAGTGCAAACACAAAATCACCTCTGATCCCCGATGCAATATTTAATATCACCGATACAAACACAAAATCACCTCTGATCCCTGATGCAAAAAAAAGTAGGAACCCCGACGCAATACTTAATATCACCGGTGCAATCTATTTAATCACCAGTGCAATCCCAAAAAACCTTTGATCACCGGATCAAAATTTAAATATTCCTTGTGTAATATTTAATATCACCAGTGCAAACACAAAATCACCTCTGATCCTCGATGCAATATTTAATATCACCGGTGCAAACACAAAATCACCTCTGATCCCTGATGCAATATTTAATATCCCTGATGCAAAAAAAAGTAGGAACCCCGACGCAATACTTAATATCACCGGTGCAATCTATTTAATCACCAGTGCAATCCCAAAAAACCTTTGATCACCGAATCAAAATTTAAATATTCCTTGTGTAATATTTAATATCACCAGTGCAAACACAAAATCATCTCTGATCCCCGATACAATATTTAATATCACCGGTGCAAACACAAAATCACCTCTGATCCCCAATGCAATATTTAATATCCCCAATGCAAAAAAAAGTAGGAACCCGACGCAATACTTAATATCACCGGTGCAATCTATTTAATCACTAGTGCAATCCCAAAAACCTTTGATCACCGGATCAAAATTTAAATATTCCTTGTCTAATATTTAAGATCACCAGTTCAAATACAAAATCACCTCTGATCCCCGATGCAATATTTAATATCACCAGTGCAAACACAAAATCACCTCTGATCCCCGATGCAAAAAAAATAAGGAACCCTGACGCAATACTCAAAAAAGGAACTTGTTAGCCCACAAGTATCAGTATTAATGTTTAGTATCGGTACATGTGAGTTACATGTTCGGGTTTTCTCAGGAAACAACCTGTACCCCGCAAGTACCGACACTCATGATCAGTACCGATACTGGAAGTAACGAGTTGTTGAACGTCGGGTTGCTACGTTAACGTGTTTGGTTTTGAAAAACCTATCGTCATAGTATGAAAGCGAAGAACTCGTGTTCAACAAATAAAATTTATATTGGAATAAAAATCCCGGGTCAAACACAGGGAGGCTACGTCAATCTATATTCGCAATTATATTTTTTTAAATTTTTTCTTGCAAAGTGAGGCAATGTAATTACAATGAAGCCATAACAACAATCAGACTAAACAAAAGGGAGAGAGAGAGAGGAAACATGCATTCAATAATTCAAAATATTTATACAATAAAATCAAATAAGAATTACACTAGAAAGCGGGAAATCAGCTATACTAGAAAGTAGGAAAATTCTACACTAGAAAGCTGTAAAGAAGAATGGGAGAGAGAAGTTATCCTCCTCGACGATTGCTTGGAGGACGAGTCGGATGAGACGCCGCCTGGACGAGCGAGGACGGAGCGGAAGAACGGGATCAAGGCAGGAGGAACGAGAACGGAGCAGCATGTCATCATCGTCGTGGGATCTGCTTCTGAAAGGGGGACGAAAATTTGACTTCATCTCGCGAGGAGCATCCCAGCTGTGGGACAAGCTTCTCTTGAGCTTTGGAGAGGTAGCGAATAGAAGGAAGGGATGAGAATTTCGTGTGGAGGGGGTCACCTTTTATAGTTGCAAGGAGTGGGGGCATTTTGCTCATTCTAATTTTAAAAACATTAATTCAAGACCTTTAGTGACGGATAAAACCGTCGCTAAAGGTCCGAACGTGGGCGTAGTGGGCGGTGCACATGGGCCCGCTCGCTTGCCCGTGTGCTCAATGCACGTGCACGTCCAACCGAGATCGGACGGCTTAGATCGTGCCTCCCCCCGCCTCCTCTGCGCGCCCCATCGCGTGCGATGCCGCATCTTCGTCACGCGTCTAATAGTGCGTGAGCGCTATCGAGCGATCTGGGCCATCCACAGCCGATCAAGCGGTCGCCTTTAATCCCGCGTGCGTCGCAAATTGCAAGTAGAACTCACGTCCTGTGAATGCGCAACGACTCGCGACAGAATGTGTCGCACGGATGAAATCAGGCGCGCGCATCCACAGCCTAGATCACGCAATAGACTTCCTTTGGAGAGGCAGCGGCGGTCTTGAGGGCTGGTTGGATGGCTAAGATGGCGCCATGTGGCTCCATCTTGGCCGTCCATCTTCTGGATGATGTAGATGGTGCTACGGGTGTCGGATTGAGTCGATTTTCATGCCGTTAGGCTACGATCGTCGATCTGAATCCATCCGTGTGGTTGGATTTTTCATTTGAAGTGCGGATTCACACCATCTTGGCCCTTGACCTTCTAGGGTTCCCCGGTCTCTATCTGATGCTACAGATGTCTGATTAGGGCGATCTTGGAGTCGTTAAACTCCAATCGTCGCCCTGATCACATCTGTACGGTTGGATCTTCGATCCGAGGCCCCGATAAAAAGTTTTCCCTGTCCATGAACATAAAAGGAGACAATTAACCTCCATTTTATTCAAACTACTCTAAATGCAAGATGATGCATGTTATGCAATATTTATAGCATGCAATGCAATCCTATGCTTAAGAACATGCATAAATAGACATCTTAAGTAGTGTAAACATGTTTACATCATACCCCCATGCCTATCTTTTGCTAGTCCCTAGCAAAAACTATATGCTAGTTATAAAAGAATCAGGTTGGATTATTTGGGCATGAGTTATTTTCAATCATTAAGAAAATGTCTACTTAGGATCTGAACTTTCAAAGACACAACATTGGCCGAGTATCTGCCAAAATGTAGACCGCCTTAAGCCCTTGCCTTATTCAAAGAAAATTTTCTTTTTCTCTTTTTTTCCTCTTTTCTACTTTTTTTTGGATTTTCAAGTTTTAGGGTTTAAGAATGGCTTTCTACGGCCATTTAACTCACCCAAGATTTGATGAGAACCCTAAGTTCTAAGCATCTTATTGTGAATGTGATAGACTCGTTGACCGGCAGTTAAAACAGACTTCGGATTTCTACGCCTCTAGGTGACCTAAAAAAGAATTCTGCCTAAAGGTGTATCTTTACAATCAGTAGCTTTCTCCCTACTTTTATTTCTTTATGGGGTCAACACAAGGGTGAATCCAGTGTATATCTCCCCGGTTTATTCTACTTCTCCACTTCTTCCCAAGTGTTTTGGGATTTTTCAGTGCATTTATTGAGCTGGGTTCTGGATAACCGGTCAATGAGCTGTTACCACCGACAACTTGCCAGCCATACTCGTGCGGCGAAGTGTGGTTTATTTCTTTTTTTCTTTTCTCCTTTTGATTTTTTTTTTTAAAGTAGGTGGCTTCCCTTGTCTAAGATTTACCTAAAGGCAGCAAAAAGAGAAAGGTCCCATGACTGGGCTCTAGACAACCTACCTATGGGCTGTTACCCACGATAACTTGCCAGCCATATCACCTTAGAAGGTTCATTAGCTACCCAATTTTCGTTAAAATCGTCGAACAATGAGTCAGTGCAAAGAAAGTGTGTAGATGCTTAAAACTCAAAGTTCCCTCAAATCAAAGGGCGAGTTGATAAGTCATGTACTTATCACCTAAACTTATTTACTCCAATTAAAATAGAATTAAGGTTAGCGAGGACTCGAAAAACAAATCCACATTTTAGTGGATACATGGGCTGATTAAGTCCAAAGACCTGAAGGGTCTTTGTGTTCAGATCCTAATGTAAAATTTCCTAAGATTGAAATGTCCTAATGTCCAACTATTCCTTCCTAAATTTTTTTTTATGTATAAATAAGAAGAGAAAAATAATTTACATGAATTTCACAAAGCTGACCAAATGATTCAAAAATGAATCCACCCCCCCATGCCTAGCTGATGCAATGTCCACATTGAAAAAGAGAGATGAAAGAAAGGGTAGAGTATGAAAGATTTCACCTGAATACGAAGCTCATATCAGCTTTGTATCATATGTACAACTGCTGAGTTTAATGCCATCAGCTAGGCGAAGTCCAGCCAAAGAATTCACAGAATGGCTAGGGCAACGTGTCTGAGACGGGTTCTAGAAGAATACGGTCAATAACAAGCTTCAGACGTTGACCATTGACTTTAAATGTGTTACCCATCTTTGGGTCAGAAATTTGAATGGCTCCATTTGGAAAAATCTGGTCAATTATGAATGGGCCATTCCATTTAGATCTAAGTTTGCCAGGAAAGAGCTTAAGTTTAGAATCGAATAACCAGACCTTCTAGTTCGGCTCAAAACTCTTGTGGAAAATCAGTTGATCATGTAGAGCTTTGGTCCGAGCCTTGTAGATCTTGGCATTCTCATATGCATCATTTCTAAGCTCCTCCAACTCAGATAGTTGGAGTTTCCTGGTCTTCCCAGCTAAATTCAGATCTAAATTGCATTGTTTGATCGCCCAGAATGCCCTGTGTTCAATCTCTATGGGTAGATGGCATGCCTTTCCATACGCCAAACGGAATGGAGACATGCCGATGGGCATTTTATACGCCGTACGGTAGGCCCAAAGAGCGTCCTCAAGCTTTTGAGTCCAGTCCTTACGATTAGGCCTAACCATTTTCTGCAAAATGTTCTTGATCTCTCGATTGGAGATCTCAGCTTGTCCATTCATCTGGGGGTGGTAAGGTGCAGAAATTCGATGATTAACCCCGTATTTGGCCAACAAATTCTGGAATTGGGCATTAGTAAAATGAGTCCACCATCACTGATGATAGCCCTCGGAATCCTGAACCTACTGAAGATATTTTTCTTGACAAAATCGATGACCACCTTGTGGTCATTGGTTCGGATGGGAATCGCCTCAATCCATTTGGACAAATAATCAACAACAACAAGAATGTACTGATGTCCAAATGAAGGGATAAAGGATCCCATGAAAACAATGCCCCAAACATCGAAAATTTCGACAGGAAGAATTAGGTTTAAAGGCAACATATCTCTCTTAGTTATGCTCCCGAGTGCCTGACATCGAGAACATGACCTTGAGAAATCCTAGGCATCCTTGAATAAAGACGACCAACAGAAGCCAGATTGCAAGATTTCTGCAACCGTCTTTTTCCCGGAGAAATGTCCACCACACCCGGATGCATGGCAAAACTCGAGTATACTGTTGAATTCATTCTCCGGTATACATCGGCGAATAATCTAATCAGAGCCGATGCGGTACAGCTCAGGGTCCTCCCAGAAGTAGTATTTGGCCTCAGATTTGAATATATCCCCTTGTTGCTTGGTCCAATCCTAGGGGATTTGACCAATGGCCAAATAGTTAACAATGTCAGCAAACCATGGGGTGTAGACACCTAAAATTGTAAGAATAGTTTCGTCCGGAAAAGTGTCAGCAATCGGAATGTCTAGACGAGAGGAATCACCTAGGAGTCTCGACAAATGATCTGCTACCACATTTTGTACCCCAGTTTTATCCTTGATTTCAAGATCAAATTCTTGAAGCAGAAGAATCCAACAAATAAGCCGGGGTTTAGCATCCTTTTTGGCCAAGAGATGTCTCAAGGCTAAGTGGTCGGTATAGATGATAACATGTGACCCTAAGAGATAAGCCCTAAATTTTTCCAAAGCGAACACTACAGCTAGTAATTCCTTTTTAGTAACAGTGTAATTCCTCTGGGCTTCATCCAGAGTTTTACTAGCATAGTAGATGACAGAGGACTTTCTATCAATTTTCTGACCCAAGACAACCCCGACTGCATAATCAGAAGCATCAGTCATGATCTCAAAAGGGGTTGTCCAAATTGGTGGTTGCAAAACTGGAGCACAGGTGACTGCCGTTTTCAGGAAATCAAATGCCTTTCGATGTGATTCGTCAAAAACAAATGGCGTTTCTTTGGCAAGAAGATTGCTCAGGGGACGAGCAATTTTCGAGAAATCCTTGATGAATCTTCGATAGAATCCCACATGGCCAAGAAATGATCGGATTTGTTTACCAAATGTGGGAGGCGGAGGTTTAGCGATAGCATCAACCTTAACTTTATCCACTTCAATTCCCCGTTCAGAGATTACATGACCCAAAACGATGCCTTCTTGGGTTATGAAATGACTCTTTTCCCAGCTAAGGACCAATCGTGTTTTGATACATCGCTTAAGAATCATTTCTAGATTAGCCAAACAAGAGTCAAATGATTCTCCAAAAATAGAGAAATCATCCATTAAGACTTCCATAAACTCTCCCACCATGTCAGAAAATATGGCTAGCATACACCTTTGAAAAGTCGCAGGTGCATTGCATAACCCGAAAGGCATCCTACGAAAAGCAAAGGTTCCGTAGGGACAGGTGAAAGTAGTTTTTTCCTGATCCTCGGGATGGATAGGAACTTGGTTGTATCCCAAGTAGCCATCAAGAAAACAGATGTACTTCTGCCCGGCTAATCTTTCCAAAATTTGATTGATGAAGGGCAGGGGAAAATGATCCTTTTTAGTGGCTGTGTTCAGCTTCCTATAATCAATACAAACCCTCCAAGAGGAAGCTGAACGAGTGTGACAGATTCTCCTCTCTCGTTAGTCACAACGGTAATCCCGGCTTTCTTCGAAATAATTTGTACGAGACTTACCCAGGGACTATCAGAGATTGGATAAATAATTCCTGCATCAAGCTATTTGATGATTTCCTTTTTGACCACTTCTCGCATATTTGGATTCAATCTCCTCTGCATCTGGCGAGAAGGGCGGGATCCATCTTCCAAGAATATTCTATGATTACAGTAAGATGGCTCGATCCCCCTGAGGTCATGAATGGTCCAACCAATTACCTCCTTATGTTCCTTCAGGACCTTGATCAATTTAATTTCTTGCTCCTTTGTCAATTTAGCACTGATAATCACAGGGAGCGTCTTCTGAGGTCCTAAAAATTGATATTTCAAATTCTCAGACAATGGTTTCAGTTCAAGCTGGGACGGGTTGATGATTGATGGCAGGGTAGATGCTGAAGATTCAACAAGAGGAAGAGGTTGTGAGTGAACAAAATCAATAACTCTTCAAAAGATGGCAGGTCAGCCATAGAGGGTTGCGGGTCGAATTCGTCATCAAAGGAGGAACTTTCGATTGAAGAAACCATCAAACAAGTTTCAACGTTTGCATTATCCTCATCAAGTTCCTCAATAAATCCACAATCCTCAAATTTATTAATCGCCTTAAAAATATCCAATTTCATTCGTTGATCCCCAAAGGCGATTTCCATGCTACCGCTTTCACAATTAATGTTGGCCTTAGCGGTAGCCAGGAACGGACGCCCCAGAATGATGGGCGTGTTCCTCAAATTATCAGGTACATCCATGTCAAGGACAAGGAAATCTACAGGAAAATAGAAATCCTTGACCTTGACTATAACATCTTCAATAACGCCTTGCGGATTTGTGACTGAGTAGTCCGCTAACTATAGCGTTACTGAAGTTGGCCGAAGTTCACCTAATCCAAACTTCTCGCAAAGAGAAGTCAGAATTAGGTTGATGGATGCACCCAGATCCAAAAGTTTTCTATCAAATGTGTAATCTCCGATGACGCAAGAAATCAACGGAGCACCTGGATCTCTCTTTTTCTGAGGGAGTTGGTGCAAGATAACAGAACTAGCCTGCTCGGAGAGTACCACCTTCCTCGGAACAGATTCTCTCGACTTACGCTTTTGTGTACATAAATCCTTTAAAAATCTTGCGTAAGCCGGTATGTGCTTAATAGCATCAAGGAGCGGGATATTAATCTCAACATTTTTAAATAGATTCAAAAGCACCCCATTGCTATCAACAAACTTCTTCTTCTTTAATTTGGTTAAGGCTTTAGGAAAAGGAACATGAGTTAGATCTTTGGAATCAGGTTCCTGAGCCTTGATTTCTCCTCCAAAATTCTCCTCTCTCTCCTCAGGTTCTTCAGAATTCAAAAGATCAAAATAGTGTGGTTGTGGATCCTGAGTCTGCTTACCACTCCTCAAAGTGACAGAATTTGCAGATGCATAAGAATTTGGGTCTTGGGGAGGGTTAGGAAAGATTGGAGGGGCTTGATTAGCCATGAATTATTGATTTGCAAAAGAAGAAGAGGACGAGGAACCCTGCTCAACCACCTGAGCATGTGCGTGTGGGTCCCTCTAATTTTCGTACCCATGGGCTTAGTTACCCGAATTCATAATATTTCGCGGGTTGGGTACGGGTTGGGATGGTAGAGATCCAGGTTGACAAGAGTTAGCAATGAGCCCGAACTGTAAGTTGTTCAGCGAGGTTTTCATTTGCTGCATGAGCTAGAGCATGGATCCTTGCATCTCTACCATTTGTCTGTTCAAATCAGCCTGCCCTTCAGGTTATGGGCATTCCAAGCTGGCTGATTGACCTAATTTGGAGGCAACTTAGTATATACATGACCCTGACCCATTGGTCGTTGCGGAGAATAGTTACCAGGTCGAAATTGGGTCTGTTGCCCCAGGTTTTTCCAAGAGAAGTTAGGGTGGTTTCTCCAACCCGGATTATAAGCATTAGAGTAGGGGTTGGATCTAACATTCTCTTGTACAGCACAGACATCCTCATAAGGTGAGGATGAAGAGAAAGAAAGGGAAGGATCAAAAAAATTGGGATCAAAGGCCCCAGTTTGGAACCCGTGGGGTTCCAAAAAATGCTGACTCACAGGTTGAGCCGCATCAAGTTGATTCACGAACTCCTGTCCAGAAGGAGCTCGTGAAGAATGGAATCCCAAATTTTGGGATTGAATGGATCGAGAGTTGTTCATAGAATTGCCAGCCATTTACTCTTCCATTCTCTTAGCAACCAAGTCTACCTTATCAAGTTTGTTACAAATCAATTCCATATCAAATGAATGAGAGTCATGGACTTCATTGACATTTGATCTGGGCTACTGGGACTGGTTAAATGTATCCATGGAGGCATGATTGATTGAATTCTCACTCGTTTCCTCAAATAAATCATGTGCACTATTTGCATCTTTATTGAGGAAATTGCCTCCGCAAGAAGCATCCACATGATTTCTGAGTTGCTCAGTCAACCTATGATAGAAGATCTGCACGAGTTGCCATTTCAGCACCTCGTGGTGTGGACACCTCCGCAATAGGTCCTAGAATCACTCCCAGGCCACATGAAACTGCTTCCCCAGTCGCTGGGTAAAGGTAGTGATTGCCCATCTCAAAGTATTGGTACGTCCGACTGGAAAGAATTTCTTCAGAAACGCTGATTTCAACTCATTTCAAGTTGCAATTGGTCTTCCTATTGTCTTATACCAATGTGTGGCCTTATCCCTAAGAGAGTGGAGGAAGAGCCTCATGATCATTTGCTCCTCTTTTACGTTTCGTGCCTTGGTGATCTAGACCAAAGTGGTCAAATCCTCCAAGTGCTGAAATGGATCTTCGGAGCCAAGCCCATGATAATGTTTGATCAGGCTTAACACCTGGGGCTTGATTTCTACGTCACCAGCTAGAATCTGGACACCGGGATGTTCCCCGTAATTTGAAGGATCATAAAAATCCTTCAAGGGCTGAGCGCCCTGCATTCTCTGGAACCATTCCTGCATTCTCTGCATTTGTTCCATCTACCTTCGAAATTCTTCCTGTGGATTTCCAAGCAGAGGAGGCTGTTGGTCGACCATGGGATCAATTTGACCAAAATCCAATTTGCGCCTCCTAGAATACTCTAATGGTCCTTCCAATCGGGGATTCAATGACCGTATTCCCAGCATAAACTAGGAGAAGGTCGGAAGGACTGGGGATAGGAATCCTGCAGCATAACAAAACAAGGCTGTCCTTAAGTAGGGTAGCCTAAGGATCTACTGACTCCCAAAACCTGCCTTAAGACTGTAAATGATTTACTCTACTTGCGTCCGTTCAATCCAACCAGTTAGAAGGAGGGACTAGGGAGAAGGTTCTTCCTTCGGCTTTCGCCTCTGGTTCCTAGTGTACGCCCCAGCTGCGATCTTTTGATGCTACTCCCCTAGCTAGACATCAGATTAATCAGTACAAGTAGGCTAATCAAAGACAATCTCAGACTAGTCCCTGAAGAGCGAATCAAAACTTAAGGCCAACGTCTACTCAATTTTATTAAGGCCTGGGATTGTAGTGCTTATGGAATGTGATGGGCCCTTAAAATGGGTTATGCCCTTAATGATTGATTGAGATTTGTGTAAGTGCATGCACAACCAGGGTTTTCAAGCAAGATTATTTGTGATGCGTGGATTTTAATGTTCAAATCTTGCTTAAGTAGCTTTTAGGGTTTCAAATTAGGTGGATTGCAATCAAGTTTCTAAGCAAACTAGGTTGCCAAACACGGGTGAAGATTGTTTTCCTCTAAAACCAAAAAGAAAGTGGAGTGCCTGGAATAGACCAAGATTGAAAACCCTAAGGAGAAGCTACTTGATGAGTTGATTTTTAAGTAGAGTGGTGCGGCCCAAACAACTCAAACAACTGGCCACAAATGCACCACTAAGTTAGTCACACAAAGATGGTTAACTTAGAATGATTTCTACTCTTTTGTGTGTTGCTTTATGTGTACCGATTCCACAGATCAGAACCCGGTTGAGTAGAAACAAATCAATTCGGTTAAGTGCCTTGAATGTGGGTGTACGTTGTGTGTTTGTTGAAAATTGCCCCACAAGATTATCTTTTTATTTTTTTTATATATAAATGAGGGTGGAATGAATGTGAGTAAAAATCCAAACAACCAAACTATTCCTAGGATTTATGCAAACACCTAGGTTAATTAGAATTTGGATTTAATGTGGCGAATGAAATCTATGGAGGGGGAAAGAATGGGGAGCACTTACAGTTGTCTTCAACTACACTTTACTCCAGCCTACTGCTTGATGATTCCCTGATGGAGGTCTCTGCAAAACAATAGACACAAGAGAAAGCAAGTTAGAAAATAATAAAGTGCAAGAAATGTGAAAAGAAGATCGGAAATCGTTGCCTCCATGGCAACGGCGCCAAAATGTTGAACGTCGGGTTGCTACGCTAACGTGTTTGGTTTTGAAAAACCTGTTGTCGTAGTATGAAAGCGAAGAACTCGTGTTCAACAAATAAAATTTATATCGGAATAAAAATCTCGAGTCGAACACAGGGAGGCTACGTCGATCTACATTCGCAATTATATTTTTTTAGAATTTTTCTTGAAAAGTAAGGCGATGTAATTACAATGAAGCCATAACAACAATCAGACTAAACAAAAGGGAGAGAGAGAGAGAGAGGAAACATGCATTCAATAATTCAAAATATTTATACAATAAAACCAAATAAGAATTACACTAGAAAGTGGGAAATCAGCTACACTAGAAAGCAGGAAAATTCTACACTAGAAAGCTGTAAAGAAGAATGGGAGAGAGAAGTTATCCTCCTCGACGATTGCTTGGAGGACGACCCAAACGAGACGTCGCCTGGATAAGGGAGGACGGAGCGGAAGAACAGGATCGAGGCAGGAGGAACGACAATGGAGCAGCACGTCATCGTCGTCGCGGGATCCACTTCCGAAAGGGGGACAAAAATTTGACTTTATCTCGCGAGGAGTATCCCGGGTGTGGGACAAGCTTCTCTTGAGCTTTGGAGAGGTAGAGAAGAGAAGGAAGGGATAAGAATTTTATGTAGAGGGGGTCTCCTTTTATAGTTGCAAGGAGTGGGGGCATTTTGGTCATTCCAATTTTAAAAACATTAATTCAGGACCTTTAGTGATGGATAAAACCGTCGCTAAAGGTCTGAACGTGGGCGTAGTGGGCGATGCGCGCGCGCCCGCTGGCTTGCCCACGGGCTTAATGCACACGCACGTCCAGCCGATCTCAGCCGTCCGATCGCGAGATCGGACGGCTTAGATCGCGCCTCCCCCCGCCTCCTCTGCACGCCCCATCGCGTGCGATGCCGCGTCTTCGCCGCGCGTCTAATAGCGCGTGAGCGCTATCAGGCGATTTAGGCCGTCCACAGCCGATCAAGCGGTCGCCTTTAATCGCGCGCACGCCGCAGATTGCAAGTCGAACTCGCATCCTGTGAACGTGCAACGACTCGCGACCACTGTGCTACGCGATGGAATGTGTCGCGTGGATGAAATCAGGCACGCGCATCCACAGCCGTTGGATCAAGGTCCAACGGCCTAGATCGCGCATTGGATTTCCCTTGGAGAGGCAGCGGCGGTCTTGAGGGTCGGTTGGATGGCTGAGATGGCGCCACATGGCACCATCTTGGCCGTCCATCTTCTGGATGATGTAGATGGTGCCACGGGTGTCGGATTGAATCGATTTTCACGCCATTAGGCTGCGATCGTCGATCCGAATCCATCCGTGCAGTTGGATTTGTCGTTTGAAGTGTGGATTCACACCACCTTGGCCCTTGATCTTCTAGGGTTCCCCGGTCTCTATCTGATGCTACAGATGTCTGATTAGGGCGATCTTGGAGTCGTTGAACTCCAATCGTCACCCTGATCACATCCATACGGTTGGATTTTTGATCCGAGGCCCCGATAAAATTTTTTCCCTGTCCAAGCACATAAAAGGAGACAATTAACCTCCATTTTATTTAAACTACTCTAAATGCAAGATGATGCATGTTATGCAATATTTATAGCATGCAATGTAATCCTATGCTTAAGAACATGCATAAATAGACATCTTAAGTAGTGTAAACATGTTTACATCACGAGTACCGGTACTAACCATAGTTAAGCATTTCTTTATCAAATAGATCAAGCATGAATATTACTTTAGACTACTTGAGAGTGAACTAATGCATAATATGACTAATCAACATACACAACTACTGGAAAACATGATCACAAAGGCAATGGAAAGTACTGAGTCCAGGGAGTTGGCTCCCTCATCTTGCAGATAAGCAAGCCCTCGACCCATCCCAAGAATTATGTTGAATCTATGTTTCCAGTTAGGGATCCATGTTGTTGACCTATTACGTAACCGCTACAAAAAGAACAACACCACAAATCAGAGTTATTATGCAAAAAAGGGTGAACGAAGGAACAAATGGTAGGTAGATCTGATACCTGTGCTCTTTATATCATTATTATGGTACTTGTCTCATACATTCACCACAAATGCAAACATACTAATATCATTATCTCCCAAATTCATATACTATAAATGCAAGCATACTCATATCATTATATTCCACATTCATATACCACAAGTGCAAATATATATTGTACCATTCATATATATATTCCATCATTCACCACATACATGATACTCATTCATAAATAAAACACATGTATATATCTGCTGTTTTGAAATGTAAACATAAAAGTAGACATGAAAATAAAGAAAAAAATCCAAGGAACTATGTAGTGGCTTCTATGCCGCCAGTTCCAGAACCTCCGCAGTCATCATCAGGTGCTTAAGAAACCTAGGTAAGTTTAGTTAGTATACCAGAGAAGAGCATCAAGATGTCACCAAGATTTGTCCAATCATAGAGTACATGTAACAAGTAACACCTAAGTTGTGATCAAATCTTCAAGAACCCTCCTTAGTTTGGAACTTTACCGAACTAAGGACGATCAAAACTTATGACATATTATAAAGACAACACATCATGCATGTATGTGAGATACACATACATTAACGCATTGTCCGTATGACATGATTATAAGTCTTGAATAACCAAGTATATTAATACAATTTTTCCTACTCTTTCAACTTGTACCCTAAGGGTTATATTTCTTATTGTTTATCATCGAGTGCATCTAAGGTTGTACAACTGTGGATATCTACAAAGTGCATAAATAAATACTAACAAAGAAAAAGAACAGTAATAGCATAAGTCAGCATCATAAACGTACTACTACGAAGAATGGAATATCTTCTTATGTCAATTTGAAGTAGATTTGATCCATATCTACTTGTTAAAAGGATGATTATATATATAAATTCTTATTTAGAATAATATGGCAACTGGACCTAAATTAAAACATCCAAGATTGCTTAATCCTCTCAAGCGTAACACCTCCCATGCCAGTTTGCCCATCCAAGTTGAGCCACCAGTTTACCTAACTCAACCTATCCTACTCAACCTGGATAATGATGCTCCTCTCTTCCACCCTCTCTTCCCAACATTGACAATTCTATCAGGATAATATAAATGTAGCAATAACATTCATAAACTTTAAAAAGTTCATGATGTACATTAGGGAAAGAAAACAAAGGAAACAAGTTCTTTTGTTGTAATTGACCAAAAAAACCCAACCAAATCAAGAAGTATTTGAATTGTATCAAATGATAGGATACGTTTTTAAGAATAGTGGACACTTGGATCATATTACGTGAACTTCAGGGCAAATTTTATTCTGACCTTATAAGCAAGAGCAAATTTTCATTTGCAAGGGCAAATTGTCTCTCCATGGATCAATGGCATAACATTTTAAGTAGACCGCATGCTTGACTCTTCCATTAACAGCTTTGGACGTACCATCCAGATTCCTCCCCTCCGGGATCACCTCCAACTAATGGAGATCTCCCCTCCTCCCATCACAATCTCCCTTACCCTTTCGGCCCCCCCCGACCCTCCACCACCCGTGCATTGCAGTTGATCTCGAACTTTATTCCTTTATACTTTACACCTCATTAATTTCATGATACATCCATCCACCACATCCACCAATCAACAACCCCCCTTGGAGATATTTCAGAGCACACACACACACTACCAAATAGCAGCAATAAAAGAATCAAACACACAGACCCTTGTAAAGACCTCAAATTGGAAACTCATCATGTGACCTCAAGAAAACTAGAAGAGAAAAAAAAAAGAGAAGGCAACAAGAGGATTTCCTTGTGGTCATGAGCAACAAACACCCTCTTCTTCTTCATCTCCACACTAACAAAACACATCATGGGTAGAGGGATTAACCATCTAATAATGGTCTGGTCTGTAGCAAAACTACCATGATGCAGCTAAGATTATCTAAGAAGCTTCCTAGATGCATGTTGTTTATGACCAAGAAAAGCTTCCTACTTTGAAAACTTGTTCACATACCATCAAACAGCTGCAGTGCGTGTAAACCGTTGAGCCAATCCAAGATCAATAGATCTCGTTGAGCCACCCCGTAGCCAATAAATCCACCAAGTACTGCAACAATAATAATAACAGGAGATCAAGATAAGTGGAGTTGGAGGAGGAGGTTTGAAATAAGCAAATAAATAAAATGAAGGAAGAGTGGTGGATTAACCCTACTTGTACGTAGCAGCAGCAGTGGTAATGGAGGTGTTGTTGGGGAAGATGAGGGAGGGAGAGAGGTAGCGGTCTTGAGGGGGAGGAGACGCGCGTGCTGCTGGGGAGGGGATGGTTAGGGGAGGGCCTTTGTCAGGAGATGGAAGGGGGTTGGGGATGGTCCGGGGAGGTGACGTCGTTGGGGATTAAGTCGGATAGTCGAGGGAGGGGGAAGGTAATAGCAGCGGGAGTTGGTTTTCGGTGGTGATCGATCTTGAGGGGTAGGCGAGGTGCTGCGGGCGACCTTGAGTGGGAGTCAGAACAAGCACCGTCGTTGAGAGAGGGAAGGGGGCAGGCAATGGTCAAGAGGGCTGACGCCGTCGAGGAGGGGGCCGGGGAGTCGGAGGAGGGAGAAGGTGATGGGGGCAGGACAGGCAGCGGCAAGGAATTTCAGAGGAGGGTGCGCGGGAGGGATGCGAAAAAGTTTAAAATGTTGCAAGAGGGAAATGCACGAGGGGGTGGGTAGGTGAGGGAAGGCTATGGTGACGGTTTCACTTGAAACCGTCACCAAAGGGATATGCAGAGAGGGATGAGGAGAAGCTATGGTGACAGTTTCAAGTGTAACCGTCACCAAAGGAAAGGATATAGTCACGGTTCCTTGTGTAATATTTAATATCACCAATGCAAAGACAAAATCACCTTTGATCCCCGATGCAATATTTAATATCACTGGTGCAAACACAAAATCACCTCTGATCCCCGATGCAATATTTAATATCCCCGATGCAAAAAAAAGTAGGAACCTCGACCCAATACTTAATATCACCGATGCAATCTATTTAATCACCAGTGCAATCCTAAAAAACCTTTGATCACCGGATCAAAATTTAAATATTCCTTATGTAATATTTAATATCACCAGTGCAAACACAAAATCACCTCTAATCCCCGATGCAATATTTAATATCACCGGTGCAAACACAAAATCACCTCTAATCCCCGATGCAATATTTAATATCACCGGTGCAAACACAAAATCACCTCTTATCCCCGATGCAATATTTAATATCCCCGATGCAAAAAAAATTACGAACCCTGACGCAATACTTAATATCACCGGTGTAATCTATTTAATCACCAGTGCAATCCTAAAAAACCTTTGATCACCAGATCAAAATTTAAATATTCCTTGTGTAATATTTAATATCACCAGTGTAAACACAAAATCACCTCTGATCCCCGATGCAATATTTAATATCACCGGTGCAAACACAAAATCACCTCTGATCCCCGATGCAATATTTAATATCCCCGATGCAAAAAAAAATGGATGAGTGGAACCGTCACCAAAGATATACTATGGTCACGGTCTCACTTGGAACCGTCACCAAAGCACAAAGCAAATCTCACTCTCCCTCTATGGTCACGATTTTGCGTGGAACTATCACCAAACGGATATGTAGAGAGGGACGAGGGAAAGCTATGGTGACGGTTTCAAGTGGAACCGTCACCAAAGGAAAGGATATAGTCACGGTTTCACGTGGAACCGTCACCAAAGGTACACTATAGTCACAGTCCCACTTGGAACCGTCACCAAAGCAGAAAGCAAATCTCACTCTCCCTCTATGGTCACGGTTTTGAGTGAAACTGTCACCATAGGTTACTTTTGGTGACAATTCCCAAAATCGTCACCAAATCTCCCTTCCCTAGTAGTGTCTGCTCTGTGCTCTGGGTATTTAGGTTGAAGAGAGCAAGTTCAACCAATGGATTGGGTCATCATATTATTAGTTTGATTTTTTTTTGGTGAGTCAAGTGGCAAATTCCAAATCAACCCAATATCTAAACAAATATTGTAACTTGAGTCCAACCAGAGCACTTTCCCAATAACCCAACTCATTTAACCCATTTCCAGTCGTTTCGATGAACTATTTGGATTGACCCAAAAAAAAAAACCCAACTCTACTTTCCATTATGTATATGACGAGGGGAAGACAATCCAGTCCACCCATTTCTGTTCTTTAAGCATTCATGGTTGCTGCCCCAGTTTCCCTCCATTCCCACGTCAGATCCTATTTCGATTTTGATGGCTTCAATGACAAGCATCTGATCAAACACCCATTTACTAATTTCTTTTTGATCCAGTGCAATTGGACAGAGCAGTTGCTTGATCAGAAAAATTGACAAGAAGTCATACTGGTGATATTATATTATAATATGATGTTGCCTCCAATGGAACTGAAATCATGGAGTTGAGGTCGCTTTAATTTGCTAAAATAATTGGGTTCCAATTCACGTATGGAAAAGCCTTGGTCTCATGTTTTGGATTTCCACTAATTGTCTTTTTATATTCGATGACATCGAATATGTTAGGTGCCGGTGTCCATCATCACTTAACGAAGAAGTGGGACATATGGATGAAAGGAGATGATAGTGAGGAAGGTAAGATGTATCACTCATGATTGTGACTACATCACAAGGTGGAAGGCTACCTTGGATTCTCCTCGAGGTGTACGTACGTGCTGCGATTCTAATGGATAAGGACGATGATGCGCGCACCAAGTTGGGGAAGGCATATATATATTCTTCACTGGCGTCTCTATAATCCTGAAATAGTCCAAGGGATGTATGAAAGAATATGGCAGTAGTCACAACATTAGTAAATTAAGAGATATATATACCATTGTGAATACCATAGAAAATAACGTTGTTTCTTGTACGTATATATGGATTCGCATCTTACGTTTAACCGTGCATGTCGTTTGTGAAGACGCTAACTCAACAGGTTATCTCGTTCGAAAGGGTTAGCTTAGTGTCAACACATTATATGACTAAAGTTGATTTTGAGGTTTTCCAATTCGACGCCCTTCACAACCTTTTTCCATATCTCAATATGAAGGTAAAATGTAAAGAAACTTACCAGTATGCACGTTTATCCATTCCTTGAGGTCTCCAAACTTGTGATTCGGAAACTTCAATCAATCTTCACTGACATCTTCTGGGGATCCATGACCTCGCAACGTCGTCACCATTGGATCTCTCGGGAAAATGTTGCTTAGCCACAAAAGTTTGGGGGCCTTGGCATCCGCAACCGAATGCATTTTATCACTGCCCTTCGTATGAAAAGAGCTTAGAATATCATTTTTGGTGACTCTATCTACGACTCTCTGGTCCATAACATCATGGGTGATAGGAGCATTCCTTTCAATGGTCTTCCTTCCCGGCTTCGATTAGTTTTGGAAGCTTACAATGAGATGAAATCCTTTATTAGTTGGGAGGTCCACGAAGGTCTTGTAGATTTTTGTCATGATATTTGGATAGGAGACACTCTGCTTAAGGATTTCTCCCATAAGGCACTAACTTTGCCTCAATCTCTATAAATGCTTTATCCCATTCTCCTAACATGTCATTTTCTCGGCGATCCCTATTAACGTTCAAATTGAAATTCAGAACACCGCTCTTGACGATCATACTGATATGCCAATCTGGTCCCCTGTCACTTCTGGGATTTTCTCTGTCTCATCAACATAGCTCAATTTTAGGAATCACCTTGAGGACATAGCTGCTAAAAACCTTTGGAATCTTAAGTTGCCACTTCAGTTCTCTATCTATGTTTGGAAGATTTTGAAGCACAAGCTTCCCATGGATGATAATGTTTCCAGGCTGGGAATATCGGTTTCTTCCAAATGTTTCTATTGCACCTCTTCTCTAGCTATTGAAACATCCATGCATCTTTTCACCCGAAGTCAATTGGCCCTTCTGGTCTCCAATTGGGTCTTTACCACCAATCTTGACAACTCTGCTCACCTGACCTCCTTCTTCCCTATTATGCAAAACAATCACCGTTGTAGGAAGACCAATGTTATAAGATGTCTGATTTGTTTTGTTTGGTTTAACGTTTGGTGGATTAAAAACAAGATTAAAAATGAATCTTTTTCTCTTACTTAGATTTCTCAGTTCCTTGAACACAATTGGCACAACTTCCAAATGACGAAATGGATTTCATCGCAACGGCCTACTACTCTTGCTCTTAGTTGCGTTCGACCTCAAGTTGGGTTTAAACTTAACATTGCAGTGACTAATGATGTGTCTTGCAGCTACATGGGATGGGTCATCCAGGATCAGGTGGGAAATTTTGTTTCTGCTGCTGTGGCAAAGAGGGCCAAGATCCATACTGAACTGGCACTTATTAGGATCCTACACCATGCCCTAAATACATTTGCACATTCTCCCCTTCAAGTGGAGGTTGATTCCACCCTCCTATTTTACTGTTGGACTGGAAAGGTGCCAGTATCATGGAAAGCTCATCGAGAATTCCTCTATATTCTAGAACGAAAGCAACACATGCACTCCTTTACCTTTATACACCCGATGGTCAATTTGCTCGCTTGCAAAATTGCTGATTTAGGACAGAATGATTGGCGCATGTACTCCTCATCAATGGAGCTACTAAGGAGAATTTTGGGCATCCTTATGTTGGACAAAATTCACTTTTCGTATGTCATCTTTTAGGTTATTTTCGCCTGGCTGTTAGTTTCACTTTTTGTACTCAGTCACGAGTTGTGGCTCTCTTTATCTTGTATGGACGGGTTTTGGTCTAGTCCCTCTGTCCTTTTTTTCTTATAGCCTCCAGGGAGTAAGAGATAAATAAGATTGACTCCCATATTTTGTAAAAAAAAAAATGCACATCTATCCATGCACACATCAATTTCTTTCATACTCACTTTCTTATTCATGTTAACCTTAGTGCCAACATCATCTTCCTTTCGTGCATATATATCATATCATCAGCACTGCATAGCATCCATGTTACAACATCGATATGTAGTGTTATGTGCTTTCATAACACAAACATTATAACACCTTATAGTATCGATGTTGTGCAGTATTTTGTTGTCATTATCGCATTTGCAATGCTCTGATGGTACCATGGCATCAATCTATGGCATTGCTATGGCCGATGTTGTGTAGGCTATGCTACCACAACATTGATGTTATAGCATTTATAGTTTTGTAGTCTTATCATAGCATTGATGCTAGAGCTCATACCATTGATGTCGTGCAATGTTATGATGTCATAAGATCAATACTTTCATTACTATAGTGCAAGAGTAGCACCATCCCATCAATGATGTTATAACATTAATGTTGCAGTATTTTATCTTTTCATTTCTTCCTCTTTCCTTTGATTTTTATAACCTAGAAAGATTTGATGTGCAATGTTGTATCATTTAAAGGCACTTGGCTCCTCCTTTTAACTCATCATTGCGATGTCAACAACAATCAAATGTGCATGTCAATTGAAAGAAAGATCTTCGTTTTCGTTGAAAACTTTAATATTAAATGATGTGTCGTTGTATTTAATCGCGTGGTAGAAAATCACTTTTCAAAACATTTTAATTTTCATAATCTAACCACGAAGAGTTAGGTCATCTCCATAGGGAGGAATTAGCCTATTTAAACTAGTGAACAGTGTCTTGTTTATTAGGGAATCTCAGTGGGTATGCATGTTCCTTAGTGCAACTTGTTACCCTCATGAATTCTCATTCTAAGCAATTAATTAAAAATGCAAGGGTTTATATGCAAAATTACCACAATATAATATTCTAATGATCTTGGTAATGATAATCAAGGTAACTACCAATTTCCTGTAAAACATTCCTTATTTGCGATAATCAGTGTGGCATGCTATTATCTCATTCATGAAATACTCAATTAGAAGCAATTTATAAAGAATAGAGAGATATGCATGCAAATTCACCTTAATATATTAATTTGATAAATAAATGAATAGGAACTTTGACAATGGCATATCCTGTAATTTCTAATTGAATCAAAAACAAAGGTTTTTGCCTCTCTTCCGTGCGCAAGCGTGGGTCAACGACTAATGGCGAGGTCGCACGTATAGATGCATCTCAACGAGTGATTCACAATGGCGACAGCGGCACGTCGCGAGGAGGTCAGTGGCGGCCGGCCGGCAGAGATGAACGACGGCGGTGGAGAAGCTGCAGCCGGCCGCACGTGCTACAGGTGCTGGCGCACGGTTGCAAACGGTGGTGCGGGCACTTGCGAAGGCGCTGGAGGGAGGCTACAGGGGCGCACGGGCATTCTGCAGCGCCTACAAAGGGTGCTCCAAGTGCTGGAGGGAGGAGACACAACGCCTGCAGGCGCTTGAAGGCGGGCGCTGGAGGCGGGTCTGGCAAGTGCAAGGGGGAAGTGCCTGCAAGGGTGCGGGCGCTGGTAGGGGAAGCGTGCCTGCAGAGGGGAGCGCTGGTGGCAGGCGCTGAAGGCAGGCGCTGGAGGGGGGAAAGCGCCTACGGGGAGAAGGATGCGAGTCTAGCAGGTGCAGGGGGGAAGCGCCTGCGGGGGTGCGGGCACCTGTAGGGGTGCGGACGGGTGCGCGAGGGCAGGCTGAGGTGGTGTGAGCGCTGGAAGGGGGAAGCGCTTGCGGGCGGGGGTGGGGCAGAGCGCCTAACAAGCCTGCAGGCGATGGAGGAGGGGGCACGCTGCGGTGGGTGCTTGGCGTGCTTGGTGCAGGCTGGTGGATGGGCGCTTGTGGTCGAGGTTGTGGCTGGCGGTGGGTGCACAGTGCAAGCCTTCAATGTTTGCAATGCACTCCATGGATATCCCCTCAATGGGGAGGGCCCCCCGAGAAGAACCGACAATCCTCTCTTTTGTCTCCTCCCCGACGCAAGTTAAGGGATTTTCAAATCCCTTACTAAACATGGCCGGCGCTGTTGGTGAGGTTGTTGAGGCCGGCCGTAGGTTGAGAAATTTGTGGGGGAAAATATCTTTTCGCCCCCTGTTCTTTTCCACCATTGAACCTCCTCCCTCTTCTTCTCGATTATTCCTGATGGATAGATTAAGTGGAGAAGATGTAACGAGTGCGTTATTGCGGGACATGCATGAAACATAAAATAATTACATACTATGTTATAGAATACGATAAAATAGATGTAAACTTAAATAATGATGCATGCAATCATTCTATAACTTAATGTAGTTATTAACAAACATACAATGTTAAAATAGAATTACTTAGGCGTAACAATAGTCAATTAAAATGGATTCATCATCTATCACATTTAAACCCTTCATTTCTCTCACACCTTAGTTCTAACTATCCTATCATCTCGATTATGGCATAACTACAGTTAAAACCTAGCCATATGATCTGTCAATGATGGAATGGCCCCAAACATCCATAAAGGGGCACCATAATAAGAATTTGTGGGAAGTTAAAACCATGTTGTCATGAATCCTTCATCACCATCAATCAACCCTCAAGGTTGTAGCTTCAAACTAAACCTAAGGATAGGTATATAGGACCTTACGTTAAATTCTTATGGCCTATGTGTTTAATTTCATATTTTAAGGTTCCATACGACCTCGATTTTATTACAGGGGTACTTAGGGTTGTTGGGCCTCCTGTCATCCACTAAAAAGGAGGTTATGAAATTCTTCTTAGGCATGTTCAAGAAGGGTTATTACAAGAAGTATGCTATCCTCAAATTAAAATAGTGTGGTATAGTAGATTTCTATCATTAAATTGACACAATAATCATAGATTACGATATCTAAGTTGAGGTTTTTCTAAAATTTTTGCAAAAATCACGGTACTTGGTTTTAGATTAATTTTTATATTGTAAGCACAATGCACCTTCCTTTTTATCGGAGCTCTCCATTCTAATCCCTCCTTTTGTCATATTAGGTTGCCATGCCTTACTATTCACATTTCTTGAAGAAAAAAATACCATTTTTGAAAAAATAAAATTACCCATCTAAAAGGTGTTGACATTTTTCTACCATATATGCGATCATAGTAATGACTTGTCTTCCCAACATTGCCTTACATTGGGATCGATATATATCTGAATCTTTCTTTTGCTGAAAATTTATTACGTACCTTGCTAGTCTAATGAGAAGGTTATTCCTGAATGTATGCAACAAAATGCAAAGGAGGATTAGAACGAAACTCGCTGATATACAAGGACATGCATACCCACCTTCTTGCCTGCACCTTCATCATTGTTGATATCAATACACTCAATCTTGTCGCATCAATGCTACGTAGATATCGCACTGATGGCTACGTGCTCATGCATGTCAATGGTGAAATGCATTAGCATCAACAATTATATATTAGTGTTGTAGGATCGATTCTATTGGTCAGTGCTTAACCATTGTAACGCTTTGACCTTCTTTTGGCTCATCACCTCTGAGTGGGTTTAAAGAGCCTGATACTTTTTCTTCGTTTTCTTTTCCCTATCCCCGCCTACTCCTCATCCTTCGGCGTCCTCCTGTTACTTCTCATAGTATACATAGAAAAAAAACAAAGAAAAGTAGAGACAAAAAGATGCATGCAGCATAGTATACATAGAACCAACCGAAGACGACTCTACAGATATCTCTCAGGACTTGCAGCCCAACTACGTGACTCCATGGCACGACAAATTAGCGTGAGAACCCAACTGCTAATTACAAACGATTCAAGTGTACACGAAATGCCATCAATATGCAGGCAAAATCCCCATAGAAGAAAAGCAAGCCACCATCTTAACTGCAAATATATGTGTTGTGAGGAGACATATATACAACAAACTCGATCATCCATCCTTAATCTGTCGGTTTGAAAGCAAGACACTGAAGTGGTGGAAGCCACTGCACTTATTCTTTCCTTCGAGATGGTGAACAAAACAAATAGTTTCGAGACTTTTCGTTCATGTGGTGGTGACCAACTTAATGCTCATCAACTCATCATGCTCGCGCGTCCACATCATCTTTGGCTCACTTTCTCCACTTATTCCAAACTCCCCAATCGAAGCAAGCATTTAGTGTCTTTCCAGGGAATACACGTGGCTTCCAACAACATACGTCGACACATGGTTTCCCTCAACCCATTTATATACGTGCATATGTAATTTGGGATAGGGTTATATATATTCAAGCCATCACTTTCCTTTTCAAAATGACACCGATTTACTTACGGAATTATTTACAATCATGCATATAAACACCTTTACTTTCTTACGGCTTATGTTCACTACAATAAAATAATTATAATGCTATCTCAATGTTTAATTAAACTAAACATCAAATTAGATCTATAATTATATTCTTTCAAAACATGCATTTAATTTGATGTTTGATCCGGCTTTGAGATCAAACATCTCGAAAGAATATGTTATCATACATCGGATATTAATTTTGATTAAATATCTAGATATAATCACAAGTATTGAAATATTTAGAAAATAAATGTAAAAAGGATCTCCTCTCTTGTAGTTGTTGATGCTCGTTAAATATTGCTCCACATATTTTTGTTAAAATGTTTCGATCGAGTTTTAAAAATGTTCGTCGTAGTATAGATAATCAAAGTGAATTAACACTTAAAATTTATACTTCTAAAAGCAAGAAAATATACAAATATCACTATTTTGGATTTCAAAAATTAACCTTAAGAACTAAATCTAATAAAGTTATTCTTTTACTGCATGAAATCTAGTTCAAAATGATTTAAATAAAATCCAAAACCCGATACTATAATTGAGGAAATTCAATTAATGTTTAGCAAAAGTTAATCTAAGAATAATGTGCTTAAACATTTAAATAACTAATGTTGAGAAATATTATTTCAAAGGGATCAAATAATCTAATAAATGAAACGAGGATTTAACAAAAAAAGGACGTCTTCAAATTAGTCATTGCATTGTCGCATTTCAATCCTTGTGACATTACTTTTAGATCCCTAAGAGAATTTTCCTTTTTTTCAAAAAGGTCCTTCGTGCTTTTCAAAAGAGCCGATGCTCCTTCTCCGGCACAACTCGCAGGTGAGTGACCAGAATGAAGCTCGTGAGGTCGGTTTGCTCCGACGTAGGCGCAAGAGGATCGTCAGACGACGAGGGATGTAACAGTAGTGATGGATTGGAGAATTATGATGCGAATTAGCACCGGCGACTGTATGAAGGTGGTGATTGACAGCGAGCTCTAGCAAACAAAACACAGGTCGAATGACCCCAATTAAATGCTTATAAGCTCCGGCGTGAATTGTCGGAGCAAAGCCCTAAACCAATCAACTATGATGGTGGCTACAAGATGCCAGCGATGACGGTGATTTTGGTCATTAATGGCAGCGTGGAATGCAGGAGGAGGAGGCTACGGATGAAGCTATGAAACTATGGCTACCTAATATCTACCTAGAGGAACAAAAGCCCTATGATAATTTGATGAGAGGGGAAGTGAATCTGCCTGGTAGAGGAGGGTTAGTTGGTGAAGAAGAGGAGGAATCGGGGCCGAGGGGGAGGCGAGAAGCTCCGAAGCTTCGCATGAAGCTTCGTGCAAGGATGGAAAGTGAAAGCCCTCTCTCAATTTCAGCAGGAGAGCATCATACGAAGGGGTCGAGTGAAGCTTTGAGGTCCTTCAATGGTAGCACGTGTAGGAGGAAGAAGGTGAGGGTTGTGCTCGTGATTTCCAAACGACGAAACTCGGAGGACATGCGCGACCCTTTATAAAAGTGCTCTGGAGCTAGTGTCGGGTAGTTGTTGCAAGAAAAACTCACAAACAACTCGCACTAATTGCACCAACTTTGACTGATGATTGTAGCCAGTCATCACAACCAATGGCAGTGAAACGACCGCCGGTGGATTCCTTGAAGAACAACTCCTCCAAGTCTTGCGGGGAAAGGTTGAGAGAGTCGGTGGGAATTTGCATGGGAATCTTGCCAATTCTCACGCCATGGCTGCTGAAGGTGGAGGTGATGGAGGGGGCATTTTTGTGAAGAAGATGAAGAGTTAGGGGGGTCCTTGTAAGGAAATTAGGAATTAAGAGCCAAATTGCAAACTTAGCCAATATGAAGTCAAAAGGAGCCCAAATTTTTATGATAACCTAATTTGGACATAATAAATTTAATGATGACTTCATTTTTTGATTTTGATGTCATTTACATGGTCAATTTACATTTAGACCCAAATTATACTAAATACCCGCCTACATTTCTGTTTTAGGTCAAAATAGGTTCTGATTATCAAATTGATTATTCCAAACCTTATAAAATATTTTTAATTGACTTTTAGAAGGTTTAGATTACATTTATTTCCATCAGATCTATTTTAATTGAAGTGGGGTTGAAATTTGGATTTTTTATTAGAATTAAACATTCAATTTGAATGTAAATCCTGAATTACTCAATACCAATCCACTTTTAGGACATTTAATCTCAATTGACCTTTAATTAACCATAATCTTTCCCTCCAGCTATTCTGCATTTATAATTGTTCATGAAAATTGCATAATTAACCCCCACTTTTATTAATTCCTCTTTCTTCAGTCCTAGTTGAGTTATACCTTTTTAATGTGTTAATTAGGTAAATTTAACTTCAAAACTTATCCAAATTAGATTAGATATAACGGATGATGACGATGCCATTATACCCCTATGCCTACCATTTGCTATTCCCATAGCAAATTCTGGAGTTCAGAACAGATTTTCAATGTAAGAGTGTTTTTGTCATTCAACTCAAAAAGAATTTATCTCTCTTCTTCCTCCTTTCCAATTACCAATATACATTTAAAGTTTGTACTTGTCCCTTGGTACAAATTTATCAAGATAGGCAAACTTCTTCTATCGAGGATGACATGGCGGGTGGTCTATGATTTAACCCTGGCTTTTAGGTTTAGGTAGAAAATGTATGAGTTGAAGGGTTTTATTTTTGGTGGCTCACACTCTTCTGATGCTACATATAGTCTAGTACTATAGACTCTAAATTTCTAGACTATGAAACAAATCAACCTAAAGAAAGGCTCAAAATCGTACTCTCTTTTAGTTCCTTTATGCTCACTCTCTTTCTTCTTTTTTTTTAACTATGTATATTTTTGGTGAGAACCTTTCAGAAATGACTTTCAGATGATTGCACTTTAATCCTCCCCCATGCCTAAGTATTGCAATGCCCTCATTGTAAACAGGATGGGTTCATATTCAGTTTAATTCATAATTTTAGAACAAGCTAGTTCTTAAATTAGGAACCCTAGAGTGTAGTAAAAGTGAATTTCAAATAGATTATGAAAGGTCTCAAGATTTTTCAAAAGAATGACGGGCTACCTCCCGTTATACGCTAAGTTTACCGCCATCAATTAGGCTCAATGAGGCTTAAGTGGAATGGAGGTGATGAGTTGCGACTCATCATAGCTAAATAACCGAAGTTAAGCTAGAAACTAGGTTAAACAATATCAAATTAACACATAAAAAGGGTTAAGTGTGGGAATTAGAGAAAAAGACCGAAAACATCAATTCTGTGCTAAAAACACATAATTAGGTCATTAAATGAGATATTCTATTAATAAATATAAAATGTGATCCAAGTGCAAATTGAACATATAAATGAGTTTAAAAGTTCAAATCAAAAGTATAATTAACTTCTTAAATGTTCAATTAAGCTTATATAAAAAGTTGGATGCATTTGGACATCATTAAGGCCTTGAAATTAAAGATTTACATGTAGGTCCTTAATGCATTACATTTCATTCATTAGAAAACCTCCTAGGACCTATATGTAGACCGCAGGGACCTTTTTGTAACCCCTAAAGGATTGTTCTATTATGCTTTTTAACCACTCATGGGCCTTGACGTGCCTTTGTGCGTGTGTGTTAAGAGGTGTCGTTATAGTCGTACTTGATACGTCGATTTTAAAAGAAGTAAACGGAGGTGAGTCCGAGTGTCGGTCTCAGGGAGGCGTGGAAATTGGATTTTGTTTATCACTTGTTGTCACGAAAAAGGAGGAGTTTTGCTTGCGAAAGAGACGATTTTGAAAAGCAAGAGCGAGAGATAGAGAGAGAGTTTAGGGTTAGAAAGCACTTGGTTTTGATCATACACTTTGAACAGAAATTAAAATGGCGATTGAACTGAAAATAATTTCATTAAACATGCATTCATAGTTCATAGCTTACAACATTAAATACATGCTTTAACAAAAGTAAATGAAAGCTTAAAAGAAAGAGAGAGAGATGGAGAGAGAGTGGAGAGCGACGAGGCAGCCACGGCGGTGGAGGAGGCTCCGTCGGCGGCTCGTCGTCTCCGGCGATTAAAAAAGTACCTAAAGCTAGCTAAGAGAGGAGTGGAGTAGTTGCAAGTGGGAGAGTATGCATTGAATGGTGGTAGAAGGGGGTTTAAATAGAGTTAAGGGCTTCCTAAAAGAAGAATGGGCTTTAGCGACATTCAGAGCGTCGTTAAAATCGCTTCTATAAACGTCGGTGAAGCCCTCCTACCGCCGGTCAGCCTCCCGCCCCGGTCTTCTTCTTCGCGCGATCCGTGGCCGCTGAACGAGAGACTTCTGTGCCCGCACTCAGATCGCACCTCGGGCGCACGTGGGTGCGCGCGTTTCCGCCCGGCGTACACACGCGCGTGGGCGCTCGGGAGCTGTCATCGCACCGCGTGGTGAGATCCTGGCCGCCCGCTACTGATCGGGCGGCCCAATTTGTCCGCGCTCGTCGCTCGCCTTCAATTTCTGCTCCGCGCGGCTCGAACGCGCGTTGCTGCGATGTGGGCGTGCGCGCTAACCGTTGCGCCATGCCCGCACTTTGTCGCGACGACCGAGGGCGAGCGCGCGGATCTCGGCCGTTCGATCGAAGATCAACGGCCGAGATTCATCTTTGGCCGGCTTGAGGGTGTGCGAGCGGTGGGGGCGCGGCAACGTGGCGCTCTCTGGGCCGTTGATCTCTAGATCAACGGTCAGAATTTCTTGGGCCCATTGTGGGTGCTCCGGATGTCGGATTTGGCCGATCTTGAGTCCGTTGGACTCCATTCGTCGTTCTGAATCCATCCGTGCGGTCCGATTGCTCATCTGAGGCCTGTTTTGACAAATTCTTTACACAAATGACCATTAATACAGTTTATAAGCAATCTTGGTACTTGATGCATGCAATGCTCCTATTCTACTTTATGTTGTGCCTTTTATTCTAAAGATGGGCCATATTCAACCTAATTACTACCCCCTTGTGTGTTGTTATCATACCCCCATGCTTACTCCTTGCTAGTCCCTAGCAAGGTTTATTCTAGCCTTTATTTCCTTGGGGAATTCAAGAAGTAGTTGCTTAGGCACTTCGTTACTTGTCAATAAGAGGAAATATACGAAGATCTTAATCTACAAAGACTAAGCAGCACCCGGGTGTCTGCCAAAATACGAATCGCCCGAATTCTTGCTTTGTATATATAACTATACATATGTATACGTATATATATATATATGTGTGTGTGTTTTTTTAGAATTTTCGGAATTCAGTGTGGGTTGGTAACTTTTTACGGCACCCAACCCACCCAAAACTCGGTCAAAACCCTAAGTGCTAAGCATCTTGGTGTGAATTTTTGTGATAGACTCACTTAACGGTAATTGAGACAGACTTCTAGTTTCTACACCTCTAGGTGACCGGAAAAGAAAATAAATTTTTGCCTGAAGGTGTATTTGTTCGATTGGTAGCTTTCTCCCTACGTTCATTTTACTTGGGGTCAACACAAGGATTTTCTAGTGTATATCTCCCCGGCTTGTACTACTTCCCCGCTTCTTCCTTAGGTGTTTTGGTCTTTTTTGTGCAATTATTGAGCTGGGCTCTGGACAACCGACCAATGGGCTGTTACCCACGATCACTTGCCAGCCATACTTGTGCGGTGAAGTGTGGTTTATTTTCTTTTCTTCTTCTTCCTTTTTTTTTTTCGTAGGTGGCTTCCCTGATCTCAAATGTACCTAGAGGCAGCGAAAAAGAAATGGCCTGTGGCTGGGTTCTGGACAACCTGCCAATGGGCTGTTACCCATGACAACTTGCCAGCCATACCACCCTAGAGAGTTCATTAGCTACCCAATTTCTGTCAAAATCTCCGAGAAGTGAGTCTGTGCAGAAATGTGTGCAGATGCTTAGACTCAAAGTTTTCCTGAGTTAGAGGGTGAGTTGATAAGTCGTATACTTATTACCTTATTTAGTAGGTGGATTAGAATAGCTTAAAGTTGCAAGGATTTCGCCGCTAAATCCATATTTTAACGGACACCAGGGCTGATTAAGCCTGAAGGCCTGAAAAGTCTAAGTGTTTAAGTTCTTTTTGTATTATTTCCCACTATTGACAAGTTTCTAATGCCTAAATTTTCTTCCTAAATTCAATTTTTTTTAATTAATTAATTTATTCATTCAGACTGATTAATTAAGCTCAGAATTATGCAATTTACCATCCCCCCTCATGCTTAAGTTGGACAATGTCCTCATTGGCAGATACATGGATGCACAAGGGTTCAAAAAAAAAAAAATAGTACCTGAGTGACGTAAACTACCAGATCAGTCTGAATCCTCTGGGTTGCCTCCCAGGAAGCGCTGAGTTTAACGCCTCCAGCTGGGTGGTGCTTGGTGTCAGCCCTCAACGAGGGTGACACTTTCCTTGGGGGGTACCTGGGCCAGGAAATGCTTCAATCTTTGACCATTGACTGTAAAGGTGTGCCCGGTGTTAAGATCCGCGATTTCAACCTCCCCATTAGAATAGGGCTTGACCACCCGAAATGGTCCTGTCCATTTGGACCTGAGTTTCCCTCGGAAGAGTTTCAGGCGTACATCAAACAGCCAGACTTGTTGGTTCGGCTCAAAGGTTTTTCTATGAATGAGTCGGTCGTGGACGGCTTTCATTTTCTCCTTATATAGCCGACTATTGTCAAAGGCGTCCCGACGAATTTCCTTGAGCTCAGATAATTGAAGCGTCCTTTGCGCACCGGCTAACTGAGGATCCATGTTACATTGCTTGACAGCCCAGTAAGCCCAGTGTTCCAATTCGACAGGGAGATGGCAAGCTTTGCCAAAGACCAAGCGATAAGGCGACATGCCTATCGGGGTCTTAAAAGCGGTCCTGTATGCCCACAGGGCATCATCAAGTCGTGTGGACCAGTCTTTCCTGTCAGGTCTCACAGTCTTCTGTAAAATGTTCATGATTTGTCTATTGGAGCCTCAGTTTGCCCATTTGTTTGTGGATGATATGGGGTGGCAATGCGGTGGTTTACCCCGTATTTTCTAAGTAGGGCACGGAATTGGGAATGGATGAAATGGCTTCCACCATCACTGATCATGGCCTTGGGTATTCCAAACCGGGAAAAGATGTTTTTCTTCATAAAGTCCATGACAGTCTTGTGATCGCATCGTCGAGTGGCGACGGCTTCAATCCATTTAGAAACATAGTCTACTGAGACCAGGATGTACTCGAAGCCGTTGGATGGTGGAAAGGGGCCCATAAAATCGATACCCCAAACGTCGAAGATTTCGACAATCAAAATGGGCTGAAGGGGCATCATATCTTTCTTGGTCATGGTCCCCAGTGTTTGGTATCGTGAGCAAGTCTTGGCAAAGATGTGTTCATCCTTAAATAGGGACGGCCAATAAAATCCAGACTGCAAAACTTTTGCAGCTGTTTTCTTGCCAGAGAAATGGCCGCCACATGCTTGGTCATGACAAAAGGAAAGCACACTCTGAACTTCGTCTTCGGGGATGCACCTCCTGATGATCTGATCAGCATAGAGGAAAAACAGCATGGGATCATCCCAGAAATAGTTCTTGGCCTCAGCCAAGAACCTATCCCGTTGCTGTCTGGACCAGCTGTGCGGGGTTTGTCCTATAACCAGGTAATTGACATAGTCAGCATACCATGGCATTTTCTTGTCTTGCACGGCTAGGATGTGTTCATTAGGGAAGGTATCAGAAAGAGGTAGGGAGGGTCCAATGTGGTCTGGATGAAGTCTTGACAGGTGGTCAGCCACCACATTTTTCGATCCGGCCTTGTCTCGGATTTCCAGGTCAAATTCCTGCAAAAGCAGGATCCATCTGATGAGCTTGGGTTTTGTGTCCTTTTTGGCCAACAGGTGCCGGATGGCTGAATGGTCGGTGTAGATAGTCACATGGGATCCCAGCAAGTATGATCGGAATTTTTCCAGTCCAAAGACTACAGCGAGCAACTCTTTTTCTGTGACCGTATAATTACGTTGGGCCTCGTCCAACGTTTTGCTCACGTAGTACATCACCACGGGCTTCTTGTCTTGCCTTTGTCCCAGGACAGCGCCTATGGCAAAATCTGATGCATCACACATAATCTCAAAGTCCTGGGACCAGTCTGAGGGTTGAAGTACAGGTGCGGAGGAGACTAAATCCCGGAGGGTGTGATAAGCTTGGATGCAATCAGGAGACATGTGGAATGTGGCGTCGTTGGCTAGAAGGTCGGTCAAGGGTTTGGAAAGTTTGGAAAAGTCTTTGATGAACCTTCGGTAGAAGCCAACATGTCCTAGGAAGGAGCGAATCTGTCGGACCGAACTAGGTGGAGGAAGTTTGGAAATTAAATCAACCTTAGCTCAATCTACCTCGATGCCCCTATGCGAAACGATGTGTCCGAGGACAATTCCTTCTTGAACCATAAAATGGCTCTTTTCCCAACTTAACACCAAGTTAACCTCGATACATCGTTTCAGGATTTCCTCCAAGTTGCTCAAATAATGGTCGAATGAATTCCCAAATACAGAGAAATCATCCATAAAGACCTCTAAGTATTCACCCACCATTTCTGAAAAAATGGCTAGCATGCAACGCTGGAAGGTCGCAGGTGCGTTGCATAACCCGAACGGCATTCGTCGGAATGCAAACATGCCATACAGGCAAGTGAATGTGGTCTTTTCCTGATCTTCCGGAGTAATTGTGACTTGGTTATATCCTGAATATCCATCCATGAAGCAAAAATACTTCTGCCCTGCCAATCTTTCAAGGATTTGGTCAATGAATGGCAAGGGGAAGTGGTCCTTCTTAGTGGCTTCATTAAGCTTCCTGTAATCAATACACACCCCATGCGGTGGTGGTGCAGGTGGGGATGGATTCGCCATCATCATTAGTGACAACAGTGAGCCCAGCCTTCTTTGGAACCACTTGAGTGGGGCTCACCCAGGGGCTATCAGAGATAGGGTAAATGATGTCGGCGTCAAGCCACTTGATAATTTCTTTTTTAACGACCTCCCGCATGTTAAGGTTTAATCATCTCTGCATCTGGCGGGAAGGTCGGGCCCCGTCTTCCAGGTAAATCTTGTAGGTGCAATAGGTGGGGCTAATTCCTCTTAGATCCGAGATGGTTCAACCAATGGCGGCCCGATGTTCTGAAAGAGTTGCAGTCAACCTTAGTTCCTGATCCTTGGTTAGATGGGAATTAATAATCACTGGGAAGGTCTGGTCAGGTCCCAAGAAGACGTACTTGAGATTCTCAGGCAATGGTTTAAGTTCAGGCGCGGATGGGACCACAGTCGATGGGAATGGAAATGGTGGGAGTTGATCAACATCGATCTCTTCAAATGGTGTCATGTGATGGTTCTCAGCCTTACAAAGGTCTATGGGTAAGCATGGTGACGAGTCAGAACCGTCACTACGGGTTTGGTGGTCTGATACAGAACTGAGGGTAAGGCATTCCTCGATTAAAGTTTCCACGGGAACATGTTCCTCAATGTAATCGCAATCAAAAGACTTTGTCACCCGGAAGATATCCAATTGCATTTTCCTGTCCCCGAAGGCGATTTCCATACATCCCGTGTCGCAATCGATGTTTGCTTTAGCCGTAGCTAAGAAAGGTCTGCCTAAGATTATGGGTGCGTTCTGTAATTTTTCAGGGACTTCCATGTCGAGCACCAAAAAGTCGACTGGGAAATAGAAGTCCTTGACCCATACAATCACATCCTCGACAACCCCCTTCGGGGTTTTCACTGATCTATCTACCAGCTGGATGTTGACAGGGGTTGGTGCCAGCTCCCCAAAACCAAATTGGTGGTACAAAGTTGTTGGAATTAGGTTGATAGAAGCACCTAGGTCCAGGAGCGCTCTATCAAATGTCATGTCCCCGATATTGCAGGAAATTAGGAGCGCTCCTGGGTCAGTTCGTTTGAGTGGAAGGTTGCTTGATATCACGGAACTTGCTTGCTCAGAGAGTACAACCTTCCTAGGTGCTTGAGATCTCGGCTTACGCTTGGGTGTACAGGCATCCTTTAAGAATTTGGCGTAAGCAGGGATGTGTTTAACGGCTTCTAGGAGTGGAATATTAATATGTACTTGCTTAAAAATTTCCAACAGCTCCTCAGTTTCCACAGTATTCTTCTTTTTCTTGATTGTCTCCAAGGCCTCAGGGTAGGGTGTCTGAATGTGGATTAGTTCCATGTCTGGGTCCTTGGTTAGTGCCTCTTCGGAGTCGGGTATTTCAACAGGTAAAGTCTCGGGGAGAGTCGGCCATTTGGGATCCTAGGTTTTGGTGCCGCTTCTCAAAGTCACCGCATTCGCAGAGGCATTGGGGCCATGGGGTGATCCTTGAGGAGACGAGGATGAAGAAGCGCCAAACCCAGGAGGTGTTTGTGGGGCTGGCTGGACCATGTGAGCCTGCCCAGGGTTGCCTTGGAACCCTTGCGAATTGGGGCCTCTGTTAATTATGTTTCGCGGGTTCGGTTATGGTTGGGAAGGTAGAGATCCTTGCTGTTTACAGTCCAAGAGTTGGCTTAACTGTCCCGTTACCAAGGCCATTTCTTCCTGATGTTTTTGGTTCATGTCAGCCATCATCTTTATTAGGGTGTCCATTTAGTTTTGTGGGGGAGGAGCCGCCCTATTCTGGTTATATTGGGGTCTAACTGGTGGTCCTTGCTGATAGGGGGGCAAGTGTGGCTACTGGTTTGTCCTGGGCTGGTTTTGGAATTGCGGTGGTTTCTGGTTTGTCCAACCAAAGTTGGGGTGATTACGCCAGCCGGTGTTGTAAGTGTTGGAGAAAGGGTCAGGTTTCGCATAACCTTGGACGGCTTGCACATCTTCTAAGATAGCCGCTGTTGATGAAGAGGGAAGGGAGTAATCAAGGGTCGAGGGAGCAAAGGTCCCTCCCTGGAACGTGGTTAGGGGTTGTTCCAGGTTCAGTTGGGTGAAGGGCTGGGCCAGGTCAACATTATGTGCTCCCTTTGCTAGGGAGAAAGTTTGCAAGGGGTTCATGATCTGATTCAGTAGGTCATCAATCTTTTTGTCTACTAATTCCACTCGATCCAACTTTTTGGCAATGATGTCCATGTCAACCATTCCAGAATTTGCTTGCACCTCATAAATCCCACCACGGGGTTGACTAGACCTGTTAAACTGGTTCATGGAGGCATTGTTGAGCGAATTCTCACTCATAGACTCAAAGAGCTCAAACGTGCTCTCCTCATCTTTGTTTAGGAAGTTTCCCCCGCATGAGGCATCAACGAAGTTCCGTAGGTTGCTGTCCAGACCGTGGTAAAAGATCTGGGCCAATTGCCACCTTGGGACTTCGTGGTGTGGGCATTTCTTCAAAAGTTCATTAAATCTTTCCCACGCCTCATGAAATTGTTCCCCACCCTGGAGTGTGAAGGTAGTGATAGATCTTCTGAGGGCATTGGTCTTTCCTATGGGGAAGAATTTCTTTAAAAATGCATGCCTCAGTTCTTCCCAGGTGGTGATGGGTCTACCTAGGGTTCTAAGCCAATGAGAAGCCTTGTCTCTTAATGAGAAAGGGAACATCTTGATTAGAACAATGTCAAGGCTAATGTTCCTAGGTTTCACCGTTCGTGCTATGCAGTCGAGATCCTCTAGGTGTTGAAAGGGGTCCTCATTTGAGCTTCCATGAAAGTGGCTCTGGATCAAACTTAAGGCGTTTGGTTTCAACTCAAAATCATCTCCCCCCTCGGGGATCCTAAGGTGTGGCTCGACTCTAATAGCAGAGGGATTATAGAAATCACGGAGAGGTCTTGGCTGGTCCTGAAATGGCGGTAAATCAAGTGGTGGTTGTCCTGGTATGTCGTGGAAAGGTTGTGGTTGTTCTTGCGGGTTCTGTAACCGTTGTATGGCTTGCATGATGGTGTGGATTTGTTGTTGCTGAAGCCGATGGTTAGCATTGATTTGAGCTTGGATGATGGCCATAGCGTCTGGTGGGGGTTGATCTTCAGCCTCATCTACCTTAGGTTCAACCATGTTTTCAATAGAATTACGTCGCCTAGATTCCTGCCCCAAAACACACAATTCGGGATGCAGTGAGCGCCTCCCGTGCATACACTAGAGAAGAACAGGAGGGGATGCGGAGGGCGACAGATGTGAGAAATGTGTTTCAATCAAGCACGCAAGCCTAATCCTTATGGTGTATTCCTTAGGAGACCTAGAAATCTCACAAAGGGTGATTAAGTCCGTAAGAACTGGACTCCCCTTCCCAAGGCTAATCTGGCCAGGTTGATTACGAGGGGATTGCAGGGAAGGTTCTTCCTTTGGCTTGCGCCTCCGATTCTATAGACCCCACAACCGCGGTCGTTTGACACTGCCCCGCAGCCTAGTCACCAGATTCTACCAAGGGAATGAAAGCCAAGTGCCTAGCAAACAAAACCTCGCCTTTTGAGACTTAACTCAGTCCTGCCTAGGGCACGTCTACTCAGTTTTAAAGGGTTAGGATAGTGCTTGTGCTTAGGGTGATGTGATGAGGCGTTGATTGGGGTGGTGCCTCTTAATTTTCCACTTTCAAAGTGTGTACTTCTAGCAAAACATGATTTTCAAGTAAGGATTTGTTAAGATGTGGTGTCTTTTAGTGTTTCATCCTTACTTTAGCACTTTTTAGGGTTGACGTGTCTTAGTGTTTTCAACCAAGTTTCAGTGGGCACGTCAAGTTCTGCACACAATTCGATGAAAGTAGGTTTCCTTTCTATTCTGTAGAGGCTCTAAAACCCTAGTATACTCATCCTGATGATCATGCAGCTTCTATTAGATGAGTCAGTTTTAGGGTTGAGTGGTGCGGCCCAGGTTAATTCACGGTGGCTTCGCAAACACCACTCAAGAAAAAGAAAAGAACACTCCAAGAATTTGTTCAGAATGTTAGAGTGTACATTTTTTTGTGGGGTGATGTGTTAAGGATGTGGGTCAAGTAATCATACACCACGCCAATTTTTTTCAGTTTTTACAATTTTTTTTTAGCTTTTTCACGCAAGCAAACAATGAGAGACAGGTTACTCACTATCGGTCCTCAAGGCGCCTACTCCCTTGCTACCATCGTGGAATGCGTCGCTTCGCCGTCCATGCGTCGAACTCCTGCAACCATCAAGTAAAAAGAAAAATAGGGCATTAGACGATGTGAGAATGAATGTGGAATGGAGGTGATAAAACAAATAGGTTGCCTCCCTGGCAACGGCGCCAAAAACTGACGTGCCTTTGTGCGTGTGTGTTAAGAGGTGTCGTTATAGTCGCACTTGATACGTCGGTTTTAAAAGAAGTAAATGGAGGTGAGTCCGAGTGTCAGTCTCAGGGAGGCGTGGAAATCAGATTTTGTTTATCACTTGTTGTCACGAAAAAGGCGGAGTTTTGCTTGTGAAAGAGACGATTTTGAAAAGCGAGAGTGAGAGATAGAGAGAGAGAGTTTAGGGTTAGAAAGCACTTGGTTTTGATCATGCACTTTGAACAGAAATTAAAATGGCGATTGAACTGAAAATAATTTCATTAAACATGCATTCATAGTTCATAGCTTACAACATTAAATACATGCTTTAACAAAAGTAAATGAAAGCTTAAAAGAGAGAGAGATGGAGAGAGAGTGGAGAGCGATGAGGCAGCCACGGCGGTGGAGGAGGCTCCGTCGGCGGCTCGTCATCTCCGGCGATTACAAAAGTGCCTAAAGCTAGCTAAGAGAGGAGTGGAGTAGTTGCAAGTGGGAGAGTATGCATTGAATGATGGTAAAAGGGGGTTTAAATAGAGTTAAGGGCTTCCTAAAAGAAGAATGGACTTTAGCGACATCCAGAGCGTCGCTAAAATCGCTTCTATAAACGTTGGTGAAGCCCTCCTGCCGCCGGTCAGCCGCCCGCCCCGGTCTTCTTCTTCGTGCAATCCGTGGCCGCTGAACGAGAGCCTTCTGCACCTGCTCTCAGATCGTGCCTCGGGCACGCGCGTTTCTGCCCGGCGTGCGCGCGCGTGTGGGCGCTCGGGAGCTGTCGTCGTGCCGTGTGGCGAGATCCTAGCCGCCCGCTACTAATCGGGCGGCCCAATTTGTCCGTGCTCATCGCTCGCCTTCAATTTCTGCTTCGCGCGGCTCGAACGCGCATCGCTGCGATGCGGGTGTGCACGCTAACCGTTGTGCCACGCCTGCGCTTTGTCGCGGCGACCGCGGGCGAGCGCACGGATCTCGGTCGTTCGATCGAAGATCAACGGCCGAGATTCGTCTTTGGCCGGCTTGAGGGTGTGCGAGCGGTGGGGGCGCGGCGACGTGGCACTCTCTGGGTCGTTGATCTCCAGATCAACGGTCAGAATTTCTTGGGCCCATTGTGGGAGCTCCGGATGTCGGATTTGGCTGATCTTGAGTCCGTTGGACTCCGTTCGTCGTTCTGAATCCATCCGTGCGGTCCGATTGCTCATCTGAGGCCTGTTTTGACAAATGCTTTACACAAATGACCATTAATACAGTTTATAAGCAATCTTGGTACTTGATGCATGCAATGCTCCTATTCTACTTTATGTTGTGCCTTTTATTCTAAAGATGGGCCATATTCAACCTAATTACTACCCCCTTGTGTGGTGTTATCAGGCCTACCTGCAATATTTCTACCCCTTCGCAGAGGGGTGAGCCCTACAAATTCACCAAAAGAATCCCAGCCACCTCAAGCTCTCGTGAGAACACTGTTCACGCGAGGAACTCAAGCTATCCTGGCCGTCGATCTCTCTTTGCGCTTGATCTGTGGCTCGATTTGAATTGAACCTTCACACGATTCAGCGCGTGTGGTCACCTATTCACCTAGATCCCATCCAATGGATGCTTTTTGATTTGGCAGCACACGTGCCTCTCTCTTCTCATCCTCACTGCTCATGCCCTTTATAATTAATCTCACCATTACGATGAGTGTTTTCACTATGATCTGCTACATAAGGAGCTCCTCAGCTGCGTGCGCAAGGGATCGCTCCCTCCTACATCTCTTAGTGATCATTCTTCCTTTCCAGCTACTCTCCCCACCTCTCCCCATTTTCATGGCCACCGGCTGTGAAATCCACCTTCTCTTTGACTCTCCTCGCCACTAAGGACTCCATAGCACCTGAGGGCGACCCTGAACTCCACTAGAGGGTTTTTACTCCACTGGAGCATCTCCTCCCTCCTTTCTTCTTCTCCATCCACCGGGTGAAGATCTAAAGGTCCCATTCTTTCTGTTAGATTAGGTTTACTGCTTTTTAGATTAGCTGTAGTGTAGTTAGATAGCTTAGCAATAGAATTTAGATATAGATTAGATCTGATCTTCTGTGCGTGCTTGTAGTTTAGCCTAAGAGTAGTTGTAGCATAGATTCCACAATTTCACCTCCTCTGATAACTTCAGATCAGAGGGGACGAATTCACCCACACACTGATCATATTTTTCTTCCTCTACATTTTTCCAACTTCGCTTCTTGATTTCCTCGTGTTTTTCACCAATCACCCACCCATCTGAGCACCAAATTAGACCTGATTCTCTTTAGTATTCAGATCTGATTTGGGCGCTCACAACCCATTTGAGGGACTCTTCACCCACTCCACTTTTCCACCAAGTCCCTCCATTGGTTTTGAATGAAGATTTGATAATTTGGGGTTTATTTTCAGTGGTTTGCATTGTGAGATTTAGACTCTCTCTTCGTGCTATCTATGGCACAAGAGAGAGGACAAATCAGATTTTTATGTGATTTTCAAGCTTCCCTCAAGAGGGAATGAATCCCAAATTTTTCAGAGTTTATTTGAAACGCTGGTGATGTGGTTTTCTCACATTGAACTCTTAATTTGCAACCTCACCTTGCGTTGTCTATAATGTAAGGCGATATGCACATGAGGACTTCAAGATATTTTTTTGGGGATCTTTGATATGAATTTCTGATTGGTTTTCTCAACAAGTAGATGAGTTTTTAGACATAATCCATGAATTTTTGAGGTCTTGATGGTGGTTGTACTAAGTGAATATGTTTTGAAAAGGTTTTCATCTCTTGAATTTGAGATTCCTGATTCTGATCCCCTATTTCAGTACATTGAACAGTTGCTATAGCAACAACATTTCAGGGGATTCACCCCAACTTCAAGCATTGAAGTGTTTTCACATGATTTCCACATGGAGTTCATGCTCTGATTGGAGGTTATTTTATTCCATTGTCTATAGTAGGGTAGAATGCATCTATCAAAAAACCATTTTTTTAAAAAAAAGGAAAAATTGTGATGTCCGAGAAAGAATTTTAATGGAAATGAAACCTTATTTTGGTACTCACCTTCACACTGTCTATAGTGGAAGTGAAAATTATTTAGGGATTCTAAATCTTCAATTAGGTGATCTGAGATTAAAAGGGATGGTTGAGCTTAACTTGGTGATGGGAACACCATCATGAGCCATAAATAGCTAATTTTGACTTAATGAAGAGAATAATTGCTCCCACATAACCTACTGAAGGTCATAATTCACTGCATAACCTTTCTGAGAGGAAACAAGAAACTAGGGTTAAAACTGCAATTTTACCAATGCAGTACAACCACGGGTTTTCTCAAGGGCTAAACAAAGGTCAAATGATCTTAATAAGAATATAAGTGGGCTGGATCAGACAGAAAAAGGTTTGTGTGTATCGTGTGAATTAAATGACTTCCTGAAATCCTAAAATTGACCCACTTGATTAACCAAGGTTCTGGTCAGGATAAAATTCACTTAAATCCTCTAAAAATCATAGAAAAATATCCTCTAGGGTTTAGTACCTTCAATTTGGCCATTGGAACCCATCTTGACCTAGAATGGGGTCTCAGATAAATATTTGCCATAAATTAGGTTTTTGCATAAATTACCCAGTCAAACATGGTCAAACCCAAAATCCAACTTCACCATTAGATTCCTTAGGTCCAAATTAGGTTTTTTCCAAAATTTGGACCTAAGGGGAACTCATCTTGACCTACTTTGTAAAAATGTCCAGTCTTATTACATTTCTACACTTAACTTTAAAAAACCCTTACAAACAACCCCCTAGCTTCTTCATCATTTTCAAAAATAGGTCCCTCCACCATTATAGTGGAGGAATCCTACTCCGACGAGCTTTGAAAGGAGAGTTCTCCTTGATTGCTCAAAGAATCCCTTCCAAAATTGGAAGGGAATTTCTCTAAGTAGTTCCCTCCAATCTGAACCTGCTGATGAGCCCTGATTGTTTCCCAATCTCTCATGCGAACGCATGGGAGATTTGGGTCTCTTGAGAACTTCCAACTCCGGTGACCCTACCTTGCTTGGAAGCTTGGCTTTCAAGCACAAAACCTCCTCAGAGACCTATTTAAGACTCCCCAAATCCAACCAAGTCTCCTCAGCTTAAATTTGGGTCGGATTCCCTTCATTCTTCTCTCCCCTCCGGCCACAAAAACTCCGCAGGCTCCGGTGGCTTCTCCCTCACTCTCTCACCACCCAATCACAATACCAGTAGTCGAGTTAACTCCACCTCATTCCTCCGTGTCGTGCAATACCGGCCGACGTCGCCTTTGCCCCATCTTCGCCGTCGCCTCATCTACGGAGGTCTTCATCTTCCCCACGTCCTGCAACCATACTGGCGTGGATTTTCTATCCCTTTCATCCCTTAGAAGTAGGTTTCTCGACTCTCTCTCTCACACTTTCTTTCCCTCTCTTTATTTCCCTGAACCATCCACCAACGCCACTGACCACCGTCACCTTCTCCACCTCCGGCAACTCCTCCAGCGAGGTGCTCCCATCGCTCCGCACCCCCATCCACCTCGCCGACCACCCTACAACCTCTGCCACACCTCACTGATCATTTCTCCTCAATCCAATCACTCCATCGACCACCTAAACCCCTCCCCGAACAGACCCACCTTCACCATCCAGCCACCCACATGCCACGAAACCACTCCCAGCATCTTCGTCATGCTCTGACGATGCTCCCTGAGTGATTTGACGTGGTCGCGAGGCTGTGCTATTTATTTCAGGTTCAGGATGACTACCGCCATTACTGCCGAGCTTGAAGCAAGCTTCAAGCTGCTCCAAGCCTCGCTCTGCTCCAGGAGATCGCCCCAGGTGTGCGGATTGGAGGTGAGTACAGTTCCTGGCCTTTAATTGGAGTCAAGAGCCTCTGCAACCTCGCCAATTGGAAGCCTCACCCTACGGCAGAAGTGCGGAAGAAGGTGGGACATTTAGTCCCACCTAGGATGCGCATAAAAGGAAAAAGTGTTAGAGGCTCTTCGCCTCCAACACTGAGGGTGAGGTCCTCCTCCCCCCTCTCACGGACTCATCCGTGACATAACCCGCGGACCTAACCACAACCCGACTACCCGACCTATTCACTCCTCGCTCACCACACACGTCGATGAGCCTGGACCCGGGTCTCCGTTAGGTCCAATTACCCAACTAATTAAGGCTCTAGGAGAGTGGTTTTGAAATAGAAAAGAGAGAAAGAGAGAGGAGAGCTACGCAGGGGAAGGGGGGTTTTGCTCTGAAGAGATTGCTCCAACACTTAGCCAATTCAGAGAAGAAGAAGAGGAGGTCAGGCAGAAAAGGAAGAAGAAGAAGAAGAAGGAGAGGAACACCGCAGGGCTTAAGGCAAAGCAAAGAAGAAGGAAGGAGAAGACAGAGTAAAGACAAAGGCAAAAGAAGAGAAGAAAGGAAGGAGAGAAGGACCGAAGGAAGAAGAAAGACAGAGAAGGCTAAGGAAAGAAGAAGTCAAAGAAAGAAGAGAAGAAGAAGAAGAATCAGAGAAAGAGAAATCAGAAAAGGCACTATAGCACTAGGCATTTAAGACGTCTGATTGCAAAATCAGACGTCTGATACTCATAAGCTCTTTATTGTTTTGCCTACAACTCTTTTTATTCTTCGTATACTCATGCTCTACATTCCTAATTAGATTATTAGTATTATGTGTTCAATTTGCATTTATTGTTGAGATTAGTTCATGAATTCCATTTGCTCCCTTTGTTCAACCTTCGAATATATTCGAGTAATAAAATTACATCTGTTTTTAATGTTATTTTGACTGTACTATAACGCAACACTCTTAAAATACTAATTCAGCGTTCTCAAACATTTTGGCACCGTTGCCGAGGAGCAACGCGCAATTCACCACTATTCTCTGCATTATTTGATTATATTTGAGCACTAACTTATCCTATTTGCTTTATTGTGATTTTGCGAGGTACTTCACGAGGAGATCTTCCGCATAAATTAACCACTCTAGGGTAGGTAACTTCTCTATTCTTCCCTAATTAACCTCCTAATCTTGAGAAGAAAAAAAGGAAATAATCAATTAGGAATCACCTGCCTTATTTTTCATAGTAATCATCATTTAAAAAGGCAAGTTTCCTGATTTGCGAAATTTTTTTTTTTCAAATCTCATTGAAGTTGAAGCGATTCTGTTTAGAAATCCTACCCCAAAAATTCCTGTGCCTATTAGGGACTACGCTTAATTTCTAATCTTCTTAGACTACGCGCTTCTTATTTGAAGTCCAAGGATAACATTTTTGAAAATCAAAGGAGGACTTGGAAATAAAGCTAATTAGGGTTTCTACATTAGGGTTTTGGAGTGCTAGTCCACACTTGCCTGCATAAAAGGAAACAAACCCACCCGCATTTGTGTGCTACCCAAGCCCTTGATTGAAAAGATCTAATCAAGAAAAACCCTAAAATCAGGCTCTAAACTCACTTGAACCTTAAAATCCTTAGAGCTAATAACCTGGGAGTCAAATCATGGTGATTTCTAGGTCTTGACCTAGAGTCATTCTGCCATCTTTAGGGCAGGTCACGTAAAGTTGGACTACAGTGTAGGCAACCTACCTCCAAATTAGGTCACAAGTCCAATCAACTTCTAATTCAAGTGAAAACAAAGGCACAAATTAGGACATAAAACTGGTATACTTAGGAGGTCAGGTTATCCATTCTGGTCTACCTAGACCTTCAATGACAAGGAAGGTCGGGTGGGGGAAACCCTATAACCCGTGGGGGCGCTCTACCGTGTAGGGGTCTTTGTGGGACTCTCCCTTCCTGGCTGCCCAGGTAATTCGCAGGTGGATGATTTTCTAATCCAGGGGTATCATCCGCCCCGAACCTCTATAATCATCCAAAAATCTTTGGGTGCCTTGATTGGGTCAACATCACATCCAGTCCCTCATCCCTTCTATTTAGAGCACACACACATATTTTCATTGGGAATCTCTTTCAGATCAAATTACTTCATTCTAAACTTGAATGTTGATTCTACATCTTGATTCCACCATCTAATTCAAAAATACAGCCTAGCTATTTAGGAAAATCATTAAAGAAACCTGAAACACAAAGATCCATGAGAGATAGAATGGTTAAGGATGCCCTTAAATTTTATGAGATGGATTACAAAACCTCATAACCAGTAGAAGACATTCAGGTTAGTATACCAACAACAACTACCTTCTCCATAAACTATGCCCAATTATTACTAACAGAAGCAACAAAGGGATCAACCCGAGATATTCTCATAACAGGATACATCGAGATAGAAAAATTGCATAACTTTGAATATCTTCAATGTATGACAAATTCTATACTTTGGGAAAAACACCAAGATGATCTTGAAAAATGGGAAGAAACGATGAAATTGTTGAAACAAGTTATCAATCAAAAATACCCGTACATGCCCCAAACAGTTAATGAAACATCTTGGAATAATATTAAGGATCAACATGATTTCCCAAATCTCGGGTTTGAGACACAAGGTTGTTGTGGATTTCCAACCCAGATGGAATATGCTATGTCTGATGTTGAAATAGGTTGGGAGGTCCCAATTGTAGGAGAACACGATTTTGAGCCAGCCCTAGAGAACCAAAACCCTAGTTCACCAAGCATAGAATTCCTAGACTCCTGTAAGAACGAGATTGAATCAGAACCTTTCAAGGGTGTAAATCCTGCCCCTTATTCTGATAAGGTAACCCCAAAGGCAATTCTGACCTAAATTCTAGTAATTCGACCCACATCCTCAGCCTAGAATCTGGATCTGAATCTTATTGGGATGATTACAATGCCCCGTATGAAGAAAATCAAAGTTTGAATTTGGATTATGATTATGGGCCTTTATTTGATGAATGTACCTCTCCAACATCCTCAAAAATACAGATTGATTTTTCGGAAGTCACGCCAATCTACGATATAGAAACCAAGGAGTTGGAAGAGTGGGGTTTTGATTGGGTCTTCCCTACAAGCCAAGAACACGAGTCCAAATACAATAAGGACTCCTTTTTAAGTTCAGAATCTACGAATAGGCTAGACCCAAGCCAGCTTGCTGAGTCCACATCTTGTGATTTACTCTGTAGTGGAATCTCTGAGCTCGAATCAAATTCAAAATTTGATTCTTGCAATTTCTCCGATGATTTCGAATCTTACTATGATTCGAAGAACCATTGTTTCCTGACGACTATGAGCCAATCTATGACCTCAGCACGCATGATTCATTCTTCGACTCTGACTCTAAGGTCCCTGATCCTGAGATCATTGATTTAAATTTAGGTTCCATTGAGATGGAATCATTTCTTTTCGATCCTCAAAAATCAGAAACAAGAAGTGCCAAGAGTGACTACTACCCAGAATACGAATCTTTTCTTGACTCAGACTTTCTTCATCCTATAAACACTCTTCAAGCATTCACTTTTGAGTTTACTGGCTACTATGAGGACTCTCTAAATGAACCCACCTTTAATTCTTTTTTAGAAGAGCCCTCATATACAATTCTTATTGATGCCACCTCCTCTGCATATACAGAACCTATCCAAACTTATTTTCAAACCCAACCTACAACCGGACTCAATTTCTATTCTGATTCCCCTCTTACTGAGCCAATTGCAGATGATTCGCCTCCACATTTCTATCAGGTTTCGAACATCAATCAGACTACAAAACACGCCCCATCCTTCTCTGATCACTCCTGTAGGGTTCCTACATCCTTCATTGATCCTTTTCCATTTGAGGATCCCTACTTTGATCAGGCTGATTCGACTCAGTCAAACCCTGGATTCACACTTCCGCGTCATTCTGAGCTTCACGGCATATGGTGAGTTCCACACCTCTTGATCTACATTTATCAACCCACCAGATTGATTAGGTTTGGGTTGCATTATCAGCCTGTTGATCTGAATAAGCACCTGGTTGGACCAACCAGGCTTTTGATCAAGTTGCTTCTTTTGCAAAACTCAGCTGATTTGACCACTCCTCCAAATCATTTCCTGCTCGGCTGAAGGCGTTGAATTTAGCGCTTAACGAGAAGCAACCCGTCATTCCAAAAATTCGAGATCCTTCTAATTATCCTTCTGTACTTCATGTCTATTGCACCCTGAGTTCAATTTTAGAACAGTTGATCCCACCTCTAGTACACGTGCCAGATCTTGAAATCATCCGCAACAGTCATTCCCGACCTGTTCGCCCACCCGATAATCCTGTTCTAAATTCCTAAACCCAAAACTATTTCACGCCCTCCATTTACAATGAGGACATTGCAAAACTTAGGCATGGGGGGGTGGTAAAGTACAAGCATACAAAAATCAAAGTTCGAAGGATTCTCACAAAAAAAGCACAGTCCAAAAACACCCAAAAAAATAAAAAATTCTTGAAAAAAAATAAAAAAATGAGAGGAGAGAAAATTTTGAGGCCATACACATCTTGAGGAGAAAAAAGGGAGAAGTGAAAACTGTCAAAAAGGAGCACAAGTTGAAAAGAAAAGAAAAGAGATAGTCATTAGTAAAAAATTAAGGAATTGACTTAGTTCTAGACCATACCAAAAGAAAGAAAATGAAAGGAAAAAAGTGCTAATGAAACACAAAAGAGATTAGTAGGAACGCTGATCTTAGGCCTCTTGGGCTGTAATCTTAGGCTTAAAAATTCAAGTACTCGCTAAGATCTAGATAGTCCTCAAGAGGTTAAGGAAAATACGAAGCTTAAGTATTAGGTCTAAGGCTTAGGGAGTATTCAGCCTCATTAACTGACCTCTAGTTTGCGGGATTTGGTAACCTAAGCACCCCAATCCACACACAGTCTGGTTCAGTGTGCTTAAGTATCAAAATCACGCAAATGCATTTAAGTTATTCTGAAAAAGTCGCTTAGATTAGGAGCGGACGATCAACACAAGTTGATTTGGACGAGTTCCCGACGCGAAGAGGCAGGAAATTCCCCTCGAAGATGCGCAATAACATATCGTCTCCTCGATGCTTGTCTCCTAGGATATCTACATATCCTACCGGAGGCATGTAAGCACTCTATGCTGGTTCAGATACCATGGGCGGCATTATCCCGAAATGTCAATTGCCAGGGTCTGGATTTAGCTACAGAATGCCATGGGCGGGATTATCTCGAAATCTCGAAAGCTAGGGTTCTAGGGGTTTCCATGGGCAGTGCTATCTCGAAGCATCGATTGCCAGGGACCCTTCAAGGATTGATGATGGGGACTAAGAATCCAATACAGACCGTATTGTGAAGCCAATCCTAAGCTAGAAATAAAAAGAAAAGAGAGAGAAAACTCTCCAAAAGGAAAATTCCTCTGTCTCTCTCTTACAAAAACGCACTGCAAACTGAACTAAGGTTAAAATATGTTACAAGCACGGGTGCTTTAACCGTGGAGTTTAACGAACCTTAGGTTAGCTCCTATGGGCTTTTAAAACCTTCGCAGCAAACTGGGGCTAGAGTTGGTTAGGTCCAGATTTTGGTTGGTACTTGAGTACCTCTAGGCCTACTATCAGCATTCTAACCTAATCTACAGAAGAAAGCACACATCACAGTTTTTCGAGCATCAAAAGATTTCATGGTCTAGAATCAAAGTTAAAACCTTGAAATTTTGCTAAGGGACTAGCAAAAGCTAAGCATAGGGGTATAATGGGAACACCATCATAAGCCATAACTAGCTCATTTTGACCCAATGAAGAGAATAAATGCTCTTACATAACCTACTGAAGGTCATAATTCACTGCATAACCTTTTTGAGAGGAAAATAAGAAACTAGGGCTAAAACTATAATTTTACCAATGCAGTACAACCATGGGTTTCCTCAAGGGCTAAACAAAGGTCAAATGATCTTAATAAGAATATAAGTGGGTTGGATCAGACAGAAAAGGGTTTGTGTCTATCCTGTGAATTAAATGACTTCCTAAAATCGTAAAATAGACTCACTTGACTAACCAAGGTTCTGGCTAGGATAAAATTCACTTAAACCCTCTAAAAATCATAGAAAAATATCCTCTAGGGTTTAGTACCTTCAATTTGGCCATTGGAATCCATCTTGACCTACAATGGGGTCTCAGATAGATATTTGCCATAAATTAGGTTTTTGCATAAATTACCTAGTCAAACATAGTCAAACCCAAAATCCAACTTCACCATTAGATTCCTTAGGTCCAAATTAGGTTTTTACCAAAAGTTGGACCTAAGGGGAACTCATCTTGACCTACTTTGCAAAAAGGTCCAATTTTATTACATTTCTACCCTTAACTTTAAAAAATCCTTACAAACAACCACCTAGCTTCTTCATCATTTTCACAAATAGATCCCTCCGCCATTATAGCGGAGGAATCCTACTCCGGCGAGCTTTGAATGGAGAGTTCTCCTTGATTGCTTAGATAATCCCTTCCAAAATTAGAAGGGAGATTCTTTGAGTAGTTCCCTCCAATTTGAACCTGCTGATGAGCCCTAATTATTTCCCAATCTCTCATGCGAACGCATGAGAGATTTGGGTCTCTTGAGAACTGCCAACTCCGGCAACCCTGCCTTGCTTGGAAGCTTGGCTTCCAAGTACAAAACCTCCTTAGAGACCTATTTAAGATTCCCCAGATCCAACCGAGTCTCCTCAGCTTTAATTTGGGCCGGATTCCTTCCATTCTTCTCTCCCCTCCAGCCACAAAAGCTCTGCAAGCTCTGACAGCTTCTCACTCGCTCTCTCGTCGCCCAACCACAATACCAGTGGTCGGGTTAACTCCACCTCATTCCTCCGCGTCGTGCAATACCGGTCGACGTCGCCTCTACCCCGTCTTCGCCGCTGCCTCATCTACAGAGGTCTTCGTCTTCCCCACGTCCGGCAACCATACCGATGTGGGTTCTCTATCCCTTTCGTCCCTTAGAAGTAGGTTTTTCGACTCTCTCTCTCTCTCACTTTCTTTCCCTCTCTTTATTTCCCTAAGCCGTCCACCGACGCCACTGACCACCGTCACCTTCTCCACCTCTGGCGACTCCTCCAGCGAGGTGCTCCCGTCGCTCCGCACCTCCATCCACCTCGCCGACCACCCTAGAACCTCCGCCACACCTCACTGATCATTTCCCCTCAATCCAATCTCTTCATCGACCACCCAAACCCCTCCCCGAACAAACCCACCTTCACCATCCATTCCCTTCACCGTCTAGCCACCACAGCCACCCACACGCCACGAAACCACTCCCAGCATCTTCACCGTGCTCCGGCAACGCTCCCTGAGCAATTTGACGTGGCCGCAAGGCCGTGTTATTTATTTCAGGTTCAGGACGACTGCCGCCATTATTGCCGAGCTTGAAGCAAGCTTCAAGCCGCTCCAAGCCTCGCTCTACTCCAAGAGATCGCTCTAGGTGTGCGGACTTGAGGCGAGTACAGTTCCAGGCCTTTGATTGGAGTCAAGAACCTTTGCGGCCTCGCCAATTGGAAGCCTCACCCTGCGGCAGAAGCACAGAAGAAGGTAGGACATTTAGTCCCACCTCAGAAGTGGAAAGCCACCCTTGTAAGCATAAAAGGAAAAAGTGTTAGAGGCTCCTCGCCTCCAACACTGAGGGTAAGGTCCTCCTCCCCCCTCTCACAGACTCGTCCGTGACATAACCTGCGGACTTGGCCACGACTCGACTACCCAACCTATTCACTCCTCGCTCACCACACACGCCAGTGAGCCTTAGTGTCGAACCCGGTTAGGTTGTTAATATGGTGATTTTATCATTGAAGTGTGTATAGTGGTTAACCTAAATCGGACCTAACCATCTCTTTACAAAATTTTTAACCTGGCCTACTTGATTTTATCTTGATCACTTTTAGACCTAGGGTCGAACTCAGGGAAGTGGGGTTACAAGTCAAGTTTCTACGCCTTTCCTACAACGAATCTCTTCCGTTTGTTTATTGTGTTTTTGGTGTTTTTCTATTTAGATTTTTTTTCTGATAATCTTGGTCCTTGAGGCACACCCTCAAAATTAAGTTCTTGGCTTTGAGCCAAATCAGGGTTCCAAAATGGGTCTTGCTATTCGCAAGACAGAGTACCTGCAATTCAAAGATTATCTTTTCTCTTTTATATATTTTTTTATCTTTTTACTGGTATGCAAGAGAAATAGAAATAAAGTAATATAGTATAGATATATATGTATATACTATATATGTATAAAGGGGTGGGGGTGGAGGCGGAGATGGAGTGTAGCACAGTATCGAGTCGGTCGTTGTCTAGAAAGACGCAGCCGACAGGACGAAATGCCACGTGTAAGGTGGATTGGTGGAAGATGAATGCGAACACGCTTTTTGTACGCGTGTATCGAGGAATATCAGCAACTGGTGCAGATATTCCCGCGATACCACATATGATAAGTAACGTGAAAATATATATATATATATATATATGTATATATGTATGTGTATATATATATATATGTATATATATATAAGTATATGTATAAATCTATATATATATATATGTATATGTATATGTATGTATATGATACTATATAGATGTATATATGTGTATGTATATTTGTATGTATATATATATATATATATAAGTATATGTGTATATATATGTATATATATATGTATACGTATATAAGTATATGTATATATGTAGATATATATGTATATATATATTTATATAAGTATATAGATATATATATATATATGTATGTATGTATGTATACTAATACTTAAGTATATGATACTATTATATGTATAGATATAAGTATATATATATATGTATATATATGTATATAAATATATATAGATATAAATATATATATGTATATATATATAAGTATATAATAGTGTATAGGTGTGTGTGTACGAGAGTGAGAGTGTGTGTGTATGTGTATTTGCAGAGAGAGAGAGGGAGAGTGTGCTGTGAGAGAGAGAGAGAGCACCTGCAGAGGAAGGAAAGGGTGTTTAAGCCGTCTGAGGCCATGGAGCGTCGTCTAAAGGTTTCCATGCGTGCGCAGGTACGTATGCGCGCAGAGGACGTGCGCTAGAGGGAGTGGCGCGGAGAGAAGGGGTCGCAGCGCACAGCGCTGCGCGGAGAGGCGTACGCGGGCGAAGGAAGCGGGTGATGCAGGCACACGTGGGCGAGTGGGGCGGGCGAAGGCAGGCGCTGGGAGAGGCGGGCGCACGCAGACGTACGCGGGCGGGTGCGGGCAATGTGGGCAGAGACGCGTGCGCGGGCTGCGGCCAGTTGCAGCACGCCGGGTGACCGGTTAAGTGAGAAACTCACCGGTCACCCCACTGTAGCCACAGTGTGCAGAAACGCGTGAACAGTGGCTACAGTGGCCGGGCGAGCCACGCAACCGCCTGCTGCAGGTGCTATGAGTGCGGGCAGCTTGCGGCTGGCGCGCGCGTGGAAGGGTTGCACCGGTCGGTGGCTTGCAGGCGGAAGGTCGCGACAGAGCGCGTGGTGAGGGCTGGGTTGCAGGCGAAGGGGCGCGACAGGGCACGCGGTGGCCTATGGGTGTTGGCTGGGGTGTGCGGGAAGCTTAGCCGGCCGCTACAGAGGCACGTAGTGGCCGGTTGCGGGCGGAAGAGAGAGCGCGACAGGGCGAAGAAGCGGGAGGCGATGGTGCCTGCAGGCGTGCGCGGAAAGGGCTGGGGCGGCAGCTGCTGCCTTGCCGCCACTGCTGGAGCTTTGAGCTTCAAGCTTGAAGCTTCCGCTCCAATGGCTAAAGGTGGCTGGAAAGTGAAGAAATCAGGGAAGAGCCACCACGCCCACCGGCTCTATGGTGAGCTGGGTGGTGGTGGACTCACGGTGGTGGTTGTGCACCACCGTGAGGTGCTCCTATCCGCCGGGTGTCTCCTCAGAGGAGGAGGGCCGGCGTATGGAGGGAGAGGGGAGTGGACGGTGGCCTGGAGAAGAAGCTGCTAGGTTTTTTTTGGCATTGGACCAGCCTGCTACAAAGGAAGAAGCCGCTCTCTTTTTAAAGAAGAGGAGAGCATGCACAGCCATGCCCTACCTGTGCATGGCTCATGCACGGCTCATGGTAGGGAGAGGCTGGCGCAGGGAAGGGCTTGCTGCAGAGCATGGCGCGAGGAGGAAGGTGAGGCCATGCATAGCAGCCGTGGGAAAAAAAGTCAAAAATCAAAAAGAAATAAAAAATGAAGATGGAAATTTGTGAGGCAGCACTTGAGGAAAACGTGAATTGCGAGGCCATTTTATTCACTCTCCTCCCCTTTCAATTAAATGCATGCATGCATGTATTTTTACAAATGTAACTATGGAACCCTAATATGCATTGGTAATGCTAGGAAATAGCATAAGACGGCACAATTGCAGGTGTATTTTTGCGGTGCAATCAATCTTGGACCCAGGTCTCCGTTAGGTCCAATTACTCGACCGGCTAAGGCTCTGGGAGAGTGGTTCTGAAATAGAAAAGAGAGAGGAGAGCTACACACGGGAAGGGGGGTTTTGCTCTGAAGAGATTGCTCCAACACTTAGCCAATTCAGAGAAGAAGAAGAAGAAGAGGTCAGGCAGAAAAGGAAGAAGAAGAAGAAGGAGAGGAGCACCGCAGGGCTTAAGGCAAAGCAAAGAAGAAGGAGAAGACATTGTAAAGGCAAAGGCAGAAGAAGAAGAGAAGAAAGGAAGGTGAGGACCGTAGGCAAAAGAAAGGCAGAGAAGGCTAAGGAAAGAAGAAACCAAAGAAAGAAGAGAAGAAGAAGAAGAAGAATCAGAGAAAAAGAAATCAGAAAAGGCACTATAGCACTAGACATTTAAGATGTTTGATTGCAAAATCAGACGTCTAATACTCATATGCTCTTTATTATTTTGCCTACAACTCTTTTTATTCTTCATATACTCATGCTCTAGTTTCCTAATTAGATTTTGAGTAATATTATGTCTTCAATTTGCATTTATTGTTGAGATTAGTGCGTGAATTCCATTTGCTCCCTGTGTTCGACCTCTGAATATATTCGAGTAATAAAATTATATCTGTTTTGAATGCTATTTCGGCTGTACTACAATGCAACACTCTTAAAACACCGATTCAGCACTCTCAAACATTTTGGCACCATTGTTGGGGAGTAACGTGCAATTCACCACTATTCTCTACATTATTTGATTATATTTGAGCACTAACTTGCCCTATTTGTTTTATTGTGATTTTGCGAGGTACTTCACGAGAAGATCTTCCGCATAAATCAATCACTCCAGGGCAGGTAACTTCTCTATTCTTCCCTAATCAACCTCCTAATCTTGAGAAGAAAAAAAGGAAATAATCAATTAGGAATCACCTGCCTTATTTTTCATAGTAATCATCATTTAAAAAGGCAAGTTTCCTGATTTGTGAAATTTTTTTTTTTCAAATCTCATTGAAGTTGAAGCGATTCTGTTTAGAAATCCTACCCTAAAATTTCCTGTGCCTATTAGGGACTACGTTTAATTTCTAATCTTCTTAGACTACGCGCTTCTTGTTTGAAGTCCAAGGAGAACATTTTTAAAAATCAAAAGAGGACTTGGAAATAAAGCCAACTAGGGTTTCTACATTAGGGTTTTGGAGTGCTAGTCCACACTTGCCTGCATAAAAGGAAACAAACCCACCCGCATTTGTGTGCTACCCAAGCCCTTGATTGAAAAGATTTAATTAAGAAAAATCCTAAAATCAGGCTCTAAACTCACTTGAACCTTAAAATCCTTAGAGCTAATAACCTGGGAGTCAAATCATGGTGATTTCTAGGTCTTGACCTAGAGTCATTCTGCCATCTTTAGGGTAGGTCACGTAAAGTTGGACTACAGTATAGGCAACCTACCTCCAAATTAGGTCACAAGTCCAATCAACTGCTAATTCAAGTGAAAACAAAGGCACAAATTAGGACATAAAACTAGTAGACTTAAGAGGTCAGGTTATCCATTCTGGTCTACCTGGACCCTCAATGACAAGGAAGGTCGGGTGGGGGAAACCCTATAACCCGTGGGGGCGCTTTACCGTGTAGGGGTCTTTGCGGGACTCTCCCTTCCTAGCTGCCCAGGTAATTTGCAGGTGGACGAGTTTCTGATCCACGGGTATCATCCTCCCCGAACCTCTATAGTCATCCAAAAATCTTTAGGTGCCTTGATTGGGTCAACATCACATCTAGTCCCTCATCCCTTCTATTTAGAGCACACACACATATTTTCATTGGGAATCTCTTTCAGATCAAATCACTTCATTCTAAACTTGAATTTTGATTTTACATCTTGATTCCACCATCAAATTCAAAAATGCAGCTTGGCTATTTAGGAAAACCATTAAAGAAACCTGAATCACCACCTCCACAATCACATGGGTATCCACCAGGTGCCTACCACCCAGGCCCGCCCAATACTCTCAACCTGGGCCTACACGAGATGACCAATTGAGGTCTATCATGAAAGCTCTTGCTGATATGCAATAACAAAACATTGCTATGCAGCAGAGACAGGACGCGACATTAGCTGAGATGAGTGCCCAGCTATCGCACTTGATGGAATCCCATCAACCACATTCACTCCCATCTCAAGCAGAACCCAATCTGAGGAACACACTGCCCAGAGGTATGTCCAACCTAGACCTCCCCAAGGCCAAGCACATGTCACATCACAAGCCTTGCATGATTCTGATCCATCTGCACCTTACTCAGATCAGCAACCACCTCTTCTACCCAACCCAAATTCATCCTCTTCATCTTGACTCTGCATTCATTGATTGAAGAGGTAGAAGCTGTTGATTATTCTAGATACACTGTTTCTTTACGTGGACCTTGAGCCAAGTAATTCTGAAATGATTATGTTTGTCTACTTGGACCTTGAGCCAAGTATCTTTGATTTGATACCCACTTTCTACTTGGGCCTTGTACCAAGTGTCTGATTCTGATTCATATTGACTATGGAGCCATTCTTTTCACCCTTGAGATTGACAACATACATTACTTCTACATCATGATCTAAGCTTTTAATGAGCTTCATTGAGTTGTCAATTCTCACCCATTTTTTTTGCTCCTACATTTTGAATACCTACTGGGTTTATGCCTAGTTGAAGGCGTTAAACTTGGCAAACCTATCCTTGTATATAGCTATTTTCACCTTTCTTATTTTCACCTTTCTTACATTAGGTGTCTACTCTTGCATTTTAAGCATTCATCGCATTGTCACATATGTCATGCATTTCACTTCTTAGCCTGACTTTCCACTCTGATCTTGTATCAGACTTGAAATCATCCGCACAGAGATTTTTATCTCCTCATTCCGACTTCCTTCCATCACCCAGTCTAGGATAGTAAAAAGCAGAGCATGCATTTGCATCCACCCTATTCATTCAATGTGGACATTGCATCATTTAAGCATGGAGGAGTGTAAATGGTAAACCATTTAACTAAAATGAAATTGTAGACACACCTGTAGTGTATATAATATAGTATTATCAAAAATACCAAAATTTTTGAAAAATTTTAAAAAAAAATTAAAAAGCCAAAAATACAAGAAAAAAAAATGAAAAAATGCACAAAAATTCCAAAAATACAATAAGGGACATGAACTCTATTGTTAAGGGAGAACTCCATTTTGAGGAGAGAAAAAAAGAAAAAGTTTTAAAAAAGAAATATAAGTATTTAACTATGATCTTCTAGCTGAAAACAAAACTAGAATAAGTGTTTATGGACATTCAACCTCTGCTAGTTTGACTTTCCGGGCCACTGTAGCTTGATTCGCTCAGACTTTGGCTTAATATACTTTGAGCTTTGACAAGATAGACCACAATCATTCCTAACTTTATGACGTATTCTTGTACCTAAGTCACCAGTACAGGATTCGCTGGTTTGCTTTGACTTAGGAGTCTAAGTAACCTTGGTTTACACGACACAGTGTCGGGAAAAACCTTGTGAATTTGAAATTCAACCCCTGAAGTCCTTACCTGTGCGTGCAGGTAGACTCTTTGTCCTAGTCTTTAGTCTTGTGTCTAGGAGAAGCTCTTTCCACCAAAGAACTCACCCACCAAATAAGGTGTGCTCTACCAAATAAAGTTGTCTGAGACATACTAACAAAGTTTAAAAAAAAAAAAAAGTTTCAAAAAGAAAGTTCTTTGGAATAAGTCAAGCATGTTCTCCAAGTTCTGTAAATACAAAAATTCCACCAAAAATATTTTCAGGGTTCAGTACAAATACCCACTTCCACCAAAATATTCTTTGAGCCACAAACGCAATAAAAGTTGGGCTTGAGTATTCCTCATTTCTTGAGAGTCAATCCAAAAACATGAGCTGAAGTTAGGACCAACCTGTACTTAAAACAAAGTGAAACCCCAAGATTGAGTTTTAAAATTCACCTAGTTAGTCCTGACTTATCACAAAGCACAGCCATAACCTCTTAGCATTCTGAGTCTCTGTAAAACCCCCTAAGTCCTGGAATTCGACTGAAAGGTTTAAATATCAAGAGTCCTTGTTAGTCGAGAGATGGTCTATGTCATATCAGTCTTGAGTTCTAGTTAGTCTTCTTAAGCAAAAAGGTTCGCACAATGTCCAGACATAAATACAGTTGGTTTATCAGAAAATCTTTCAGCCTAAAGATCATCTTTAAACACTCAACTTTGTGAGAAAAGAAAGAAGTAAAGATATCTCATCACACCTACCTTGCTAATACTTAAATTGCTATGCACTTTAATGAGTTGTTTGCTAAGGGAATAGCAAAACCTAAGCATGGGGGTATGATGAGTTGAAACTCATCATAGCTAAATAGCCGAAGTTAAGCTAGAAACTAGGTTAAACAATATCAAATTAACACATAAAAAGGGTTAAGTGTGATAATTAGAGAAAAAGACTTAAAACATCAATTCTGTGCTAAAAATACATAATTAGGTCATTAAATGAGATATTCTATTAATAAATGTAAAATGTGATCCAAGTGCAAATTGAACACATAAATGAGTTTAAAAGTTCAAATCAAAAGTATAATTAACTTCTTAAATGTTCAATTAAGCTTATATAAAAACTTGGATGCATTTGGACATTATTAAGGCCTTGAAATTAAAGATTTCATTTAGGTCCTTAGTGCATTACATTTCATTCATTAGAAAACGTCCTAGGACCTATGTGTAGACTACAGGGACCCTTTTGTAAGACCTAAAAGACTGTTATGTTATGCTTTTTAACCACTCATGGGCCTACCTGCAATATTTCTACCCCTTCGCAGAGGGGTGAGCCCTATAAATTCACCAAAAGAATCCCAGCTACTTGAAGCTCCCGTGCGAACACTGTTTACGCGAGGAATCCAAGCTATCCTGGTCGTCGATCTCTCTTTTCACTTGATCTGTGGCTCGATTTGAATCGAACCTTCACGTGATTCAATGCATGTGGTCACCTATTCACAAAGATCCCATCCAACGGATGCTTTTTGATTTGGCAATGCGCGTGCCTCTCTCTTCTCATCCTCACCACCCATGCCTTTTGCGATTAATCTCACCATTACGGTGAGTGTTTTCACTCTGATTTGCTACTTAAGGAGCTCCTCAGCTGCGCGTGCAAGGGATCGCTCCCTCCTACATCTCTTAGTGATCATTCTTCCTCTCCAGCTACTCTCCCCATTTTCACGGCCACCGGCTGTGAATTCCACCTTCTCTCTGACTCTCCTCACCGGTAAGGACTTCGTAGCACCTGAGGGCAACCCTAAACTCCACTAGAGGATTTTCACTCCGCTGGAGCATCTCCTCCCTCCTTTATTCCTCTCCATCCACCGGGTGGAGATCTAAAGGTCCCATTCTTCCTGTTAGATTAGGTTTACTGCTTTTTGGATTAGCTGTAGTGTAGTAAGATAGCTTAGCAGTAGAATTTAGATATAGATTAGATCTGATCTGCTATGCGTGCTTGTAGTGTAGTTTAAGAGTAGCTGTAGCATAGAAATGCCCAATTTCACCTCCTCTAAGCACTTCAGATCAGAGGGGACGAATTCACCCACACACTAATCATGTTTTTCTCCCTCTACATTTTTCCAATTTCGCTTCCTAATTTTCCTTGTGTTTTTCACCAATCACCCACCCATGTGAGCACTAAATCAAACCTGATTCTCTTTAGTATTCAGATCTGATTTGGGCGCTCACAACCCATTTGAAGGACTCTTCACCCACTCCACTTTTCCACCAAATCCCTCCATTGGTTTTGAATGAAGATCTGATAATTTGTAGTTTATTTTCAGTGGTTTGCATCATGAGATTTAGACTCTCTCTTCGTGCTGTCTATGGCACAAGAGAGAGGAGAAATCAGATTTTTATGTGATTTTCAAGCTTTCCTCAAGTGGGAATGAATCTCAAATTTTTCAGAGTTTATTTGAGACGCTTGTGATGTGATTTTCTCGCATCGAACTCTTAATTTGCAACCTCACCTTGCGTTGTCTATAATGTAAGGTGATATGCACATGAGGACTTCAAGATATTTTTTTGGGGATCTTTGATATGAATTTCTGATTGGTTTTCTCGACAAGTAGATGAGTTTTTAGACTAAATCCATGATTTTTTGAGGTTTGATGGTGTCTGTACTATGTGAATATGTTTTGAAAAGGTTTTCATCGCTTGAATTTGAGATTCCTAATTCCAATCCCCTATTTCAGTACATTGAACAACAGCTATAGCAGCAACATTTGAGGGGATTCACCCCTACTTCAAGCATTGAAGTGTTTTCACATGATTTCCACATTGAGTTCATGCTCTGATTGGAGGTTCTTTTATTCAACTGTCTATAGTAGGGTAGAATGCATCTATCAGAGTTTTACACTTTTTGGATCTCAGTCCCCATTGATTTTCAAGAGATAAACCAATTTAAATAAAAAAATGGAAATTTACGATGTCCTAGAAAGAAGTTTAATAAAAATGAAACCTTATTTTGGTACTCACCTTCACACTGTCTATTGTGGAAGTGAAAATCATTTAGGGATTCTAAATCTTCAATTAGGTGATCTGAGATTAAAAGGGATGGTTGATCTTAACTTTGTCTGTTGTAGCTCTAAAAATTAATTTCAGAGCTGCTGCAGACCTCTGAAATCAATGTAGGATGATTAAAATCACCCTTGGATAATCTGATTTGGATCTGAGCTATGTTAAGATGATTGATGTGCCTTAAGGATGTTTGGAAATCCCTGCATTGCTACTGCCATGGTGTTGGATTTCAACAGCAGCAATGTTGCTGCTTTGTTCTTGCTGTTGTAGCTGATGTTAGTCTGAAGACTCTTTGGACAGTAGGCTAGGATTAGGTTCTGTTAAAGAGCTAACATGTATATAAGGTTGCGTAGCATGTGTACAAGCATTCTTTTACTGTTATAGGTTTTTAAATGCATTTGAATGCTTGTCAATTCAGTTATTCATTTTTTCTTGTCAACTTATTTTTATGCCTAACTGTTCAAAAATCAAAATTAATTGAAATCTAAGTTGAATTTCATGCTTAGCTATTCTTAATCTTTCCATATCATTTGTTGAGCATTTTGGAGGCATTTCACTGCCTTTCCAACCTTTTGAGTTCCATTCTAGGCCTTTAAGTTCACTTAGGAAATCCTCTAAAGACCTAGAATGTGCTAACTTTGCAAATAAATAAAAACTTGATAGAAAATCCAAAAAAATAAAATAAACCTGTCTTAGTGAAGATGAGGTATAATTTTAAGTGTATACCAAGTTGCATGGCATTCTGAACCTCCAGCTTAGTAGAACATACCAACCGACGGTTCAGTCTACCTTAAAATTCAATAAAAATCCCTTAAGACAAAGACACCAAAAACATATCCATTTTTCTCATCTATCTCTTTCTTTCTCATCCCTTATCCCTAGAAAATATACAAAACCAGTAAAATGTGAAAAAACCCTAAAAATACCTAAAAACCCATTGTATACCATGTAAATACTTGTAGATATAAGGCATATAGTAAGCTATATTTGTAAATAGAATAAAATAGATATATATTAAGTATAAAATAACTTATGTATATATTATATAATGTAACTTAAGTATTTAAGTTAGCTTAAAATGTACATAGCTTATTTATATGACATTTATCAATTATATTATTTTACATGTACTATAAGCTATATAAATTAATAAACTCTATAAATAAACATATTTAGTATTGAAATTATACATATGTATTTATATGTATATTATGTACATTAGGAACCCTATACCGTAATTTAAATATTTATATAGAATAAATAATTAATTTATTAAGTTAGTAGCTAAGTTATTAGATTAAATCAAAATAAATGAGTAATTTAAGTTAAAACTAAGCCAACTTATACTGTATATTTGTACTAATGTATTTTAAGTAAATTAACCTAATTTAAATGTATTTATAATGTATTATACTAGTTATATCTAATTTATATATAAAATAATCCAAAAGAAGCTATTTAAATGTAAATAAAATCAAAATAAAACCTGTAAAATAAAATAAAAATCTTCATTAAATACTTTAATATGTATATTAATACTTTATAAGGTCAATTAGACCATACATTAACTAATTTATACTTAATTAAGAAATAAAATCTAGAAAAATAGTATGAATAAACTATGAACTTTGCCTAATTTATTTATACAGTAAATATAATTAAATTTCTAAATTAATTGTACAATTATGTAGTATTATGTAAATACTTTAATTTTTCATAATTTAATTTTAATTTATAATAAATTATGGCCATTAAATAGAGGGACAAAAATCCGAAATCAAACTTCTACGTTGGAATTCCAGCGCTAAGAGGCACTAACTATAGTGCCACATCATGCGTTGTAGAGCGCTCAGAGGTGCTTAAATTGTTTTTCTTCCACCGGCTTACCAATCATCATGCACTCGGCACACAACAACCCCTTATCCCTTACCCTAAGCATATACTTAGCATGTTATGGCTATGGCATGGATCTATGATGATGTATGATGATGGTGTGCAGTCTGGGTCGGGGGCCCAACAATGTGCGAGGGCTTGATTAAGCCCGGTTCTGAGCATAAATCGAGATTAAAAGGATAATTAAATGAACTAGGGTGGCCTTAGTAGAGGTCTGGTTCCACATGCAAGGGTGCTGTGTATCCCTCAAAAAGGCTGCCCGCCAACCTTAAAGCCTATTTTTTGAACTAAGTAAGGCTTAATGAAGGGTTAAGGGAAAGAAAGGAAGAGAGCGAATGCGGCGAACGCAAATCTGGTTAAGTGTTGAAAAAGAAAATAGAGATAAGGAAAAGATGAGAAGAGAAGAAAAGACTTAGTGTTAAACAAAGAAAGAGAGCCGTAAAAGTAGAAGAAAGAGTGAAAGAAAAGAAGTATGGATGTATAGTATAGTGTATATAGTGTAGTGTATATATGTGTGTACTGTAAATAATAAGTATAAGTGTATTAAGTATACGTAGTATAGATGTTGTTTGAGCTATATATGTATATAAATAACCTTATAGCTTTATTGTCAGACTAATCCGTCACTGTAGATAGAATAAGTGTCACTACAGATCTTATTTTTGCCTTAGGTTTTGTACATACCCTTTCTAAGGTTCAGCGACATTTTCATCTGTCGCTGTATATATTATATATGTTACTATATATGTTAGTATATTAAGTAATGTTAGAATAGTATATATTATTACTTATTATTGTATATATATGTAAGTATTATAAGTTATAAATAGATAGTATATAATATTTAATTATAGTGTTTGATGCTTGTTTGTAATTAGATGTTTGCAAACATTTTGAGTTAATTATTTGTACATAATTAAGTTATTATTTCATTCATTGATTATTCATTAATTCATGCATTTATAATTGTACGTAAAATTGATCTTTTTGGAATTAAAGAATAATGTTGGACTTAGAGAGTGATGTATATCAATAACTACCTCCTAGTGAACGACCTGGAATAAACTAGTAAAAATTATGTAATGAAATAAAATTGACGCGATAACGGTTTGTATTTGTGTCATATATACTACAACAATGATGACAATTTTTTTTATACGAACCATGGTCAATCGATTAGGAGGTCAAGAGACTCGTCGATCAAGCTCAAGTCATGAAGTTCGAGAATAGGTTTGAGATGTTAGCCATTAACAACAAATGGTGTAGATTCAAGATCGGGAGGTAAGATTTCCACAAATCCATCACCAAAGATCCTCCTTACAAGAAATGGTTTGGTCCACTTAAATCAAAGCTTGCCTAGGAACAATTTAAGACGCGTATCAAACAAAAGTACCTTCTGACCAGGACTGAATGATTTCCGTGAAATATGCTTATCGTGTAAGGTTTTATTTGTTCCCCGTAAATTCGCAGGTTCTTGTACGCACCGTTGCGTAACTCATCGATCTCGCTTATTTGCAGACGACGGTGACTGCCAACCTTTCCGAGGTCTAGGTTGCATTTCCATACTGCCCAGTAGGCTTTATACTCCATTTCTACAGGAAGGTGACATGACTTCCCGTAAACAATTTTGAAAGGAGACATTCCCAACTGGATTTTATGGGTGGTCCTATAAGACCATGCTTCCGGAAATCGGATTGACTAATCCTTCCTGTTAGGCCGAACAGTGACCTGCAGAATCTTTTTAATTTCAAGGTTTGACAGCTCATCCACTCCGTTTGTTTGCGAATGATATGGTGTAGAAATGAGGTGAGATGCCCTATATTTTCTAAGCACAGATTGGAAATGCACATTCACAAAATGGGTCCCTCCATCAGAGATCATTGCTTTAGGGACACCGAACCAAGAGAAGATGTTATCGTGAATAAACTTGATAACAACCTTATGGTCATTGGTTCGGGTTGGAAAGGCTTTAATCGATTTGGACACATAGTCCACAGCAAGAAGATATACTCGAAGCCATTAGAGTTTGGAAATTGACCCATGAAATTAATACCCCAAACATCACAAATCTCGCACATGATAATCAGGATTAAAGGCATCATATCGCAATGGCCCATGTTGCCCAAGGTCTAGCAACGACCACATGCCCTACAGTACTTGTGTGTGTCTTTAAATAAAGTCGTCCAATAGAAACCTCTTTGGAGGATTTTAGCCATGATTTTATGCCTAGAAAAATGGCCACCGTAGGCCTAGTCATGACAAAATGAAATGATATCATTAACCTCAACATTAAGAATACATCACCATATGATATGATCTGCTCCGATGCGAAAAAGATATGGATCTTCTCATAAGTAATACTTGGCATCTAAAATCAATTTGTCCTTTTTGGACTTGGGCCAATCAGATGGAATCTAGTTTGATGCCAAGTAGTTTACAATGTCTGCATACCAGGGAAGCCCAGCATCTATGCTCATAAGATGCTCATCTGGGAAATGTTCGGTGATAGGTGTCGAAGGATCAATGATAGATGAGGGAAGGCGGGACAAATGATCTGCAACTACATTCTGTTTACCTGCTTTTTCATGAATTTCTAAATCAAATTCTTGCAAAAGCAAGATCCAATGAATCAGGTGAGGCTTCGCGTCCCTCTTGGTGAGTAAGTGCCGAATTACGATATGGTCTAAGTATATGACAATGCGAAACCCAAGAAGGTATGTTTGGAATTTCTCCTGGGCAAAGACAACAACCAGGAGTTCCTTCTCAGTGATTGTGTAATTGCATTGGGCTTCGTCCAACGTTTTACTCGCATAATAAATTACTACAGGTTTCCCGTCGATTTTCTGACCAAGGACTACCCCTACATCATAATCTGAATCATTACACATGATCTCAAAGGGTAGAGACCAGTTAGGGGGTTGTAACACTGGTGCCTTAGTGACTCGGTCCTTAAGAATTTTGAAAGCTTCAGCACACTCTTCAAAGAAATCAAAGGAGATATCCTTCGATAATAAGTGAGTCAGAGGCCTGGTGATTTTTGAGAAATCGGAGATAAAATGTCGGTAGAACCTGACGTGCCCCAAGAAGGATCTAATGTCTTTGACCGAAGAGGGAGGAGGGAGTTTAGATATCATATTGATCTTCGCTCGATCAACCTAGATACCTTATTCAGACACAAGGTGTCCAAGAACAATTTCCTATGGAACAATAAAATGGCTCTTTTCCCAGATCAGGACCAGATTTACATCGATGAATTGTTGGAGGATCTTAGTCAAGTGGCCCAAGCGAAATCATCCATGAAGACTTCTAAAAGTTCACCTACCATATCAGAGAATATTGCCAACATGCACCGTTGAAGCGTGGTGGGTGCATTGCAAAGTCCAAATGACATCCTATGGAATGCAAATGTCCCATAGGGGTAGGTAAATGTGATTTTCTCCTAGTCTTCAGGATGAATGGCCACTTGATTATTGCCAAAGTATCCATCCAAAAAATAAAAGTACTGATTTTTTGTTAATTTTTCGAGAATTTGATCAATAAAGGGTAGCAGGAAATGGTCCTTCTTCGTGGAGGTATTCAATTTCCTGTAGTCTATGTAGACTCCCTACAAATTTGCAACACGAGTAGGGATAGATTATCCTGACTCAGATTTGATAACGGTGAGCCCGACCTTCTTAGGCACCACATGAATTGGGCACACCCAATGGCTGCCAAAGATGGGATAAATAATATCCACATCAGGCCATTTAATCTCTTTCTTCACAACCTCTTGAAGATTTAGGTTGAGTCAACATTGTCCTTCGCTCGTAGGTTGTGAGCCTTCTTCTATAAAGATGCGATGTGTATAGTAAGAAGGGCTTATACCAATGAGATCATCCAAGGTCCAACCAATGGCCTTGCGATGCTCCCGGAGGACAAAAATCAAACGTGTTTAATGGTTTATGGATAAAGAAGAATTGATAATCACAGGAAACGTGTTGTTCAAACCCAAAAAGATGTACTTGAGATTATCAAGAAGCAATTTTAACTCAAGTACTTGATTCTCAACAGCAGCGGGAAGATCGGGATTAGCCTGGGAGGGAACTATAGGTAGAATTGGATCCTCAAGATGTAATTGGGCTTCTAGAGACTCTTGCTTAGGATTAATCAAATCCAAATTATCTGAGATCAGGTTCTCAAAAAGTGAATCAATTCCATTCAATTCCTCAATCACATCACAATTAATTCCTCTATGGGCTTTAAAAATGTCAATCTTTATTATTTTATCCCCGAATTTGATTTCCATCTAGCCCTCCTCATAATTAATGTTCACCCTAGCTGTTGCTAGGAACGATCTCCACAAGATTATAGGTGTCTCTTTCAGGTTTTCTGGTATATCCATGTCTAAAATGATAAAATCAACCAGAAAATAGAAATCCCGGACTCTTACAACTACATCCTCCAAAATTTCATGGCGTGACTTAATAGATCAATCTGCTAACTACAAGGTCACTTCTGTGAGCTTAAGTACAGGATCCTCAAAATATTTTAGGAGGGATGTGGGAATAAGGTTAATGGAAGCACCTAAATCTAAATGAGCTCGGCTAAATTCTAGATCTCTGATCTTGCAGGAGATCAGAGGGGTGCTAGGGTCTTTTAACTTCTTTAGAAGCTTGTTCAAAATAATGGAGCTAACTTGATCCGATAGCAAAATAGGACTTACGTCCGAATTTTTCAACTTTCACTTAGGTGTGTTGAAACCTTATTCCACATCTTGTTTTGGTGTTAACAAAATTATTATAAATTAATGTTTGCAATTGAGTTCTTTTTAGATTTAGGTAAAGATCAATGCAAACAAGAAATGATGGAGGCATGATGATGAGAAAGAGAAAATGATATCATGGAGGATGACAAGGATGAGTCGAGGAGAAGAAGATTATCTTCGACCTTTAGTTTCTTTAGTTTAGATTTTATTTTTATAGATTGTATATGCCTCTTAACAAAGAATCATAACTTATATCATAAAATCAATTAGAGATAAATTATGATTTATATTGTGAACATCTTAAAAGTACGTAATGAATTAAAATACTTAAAACAGGTACTTGTAAGCAAGTACTAGTACTGTTGCAAGGCACAGGTTTGAGAATTCGTCTCAAACTGTGAACAATAAGTACCAGTACTAACCATGAGTACCGGTACATGTTGGCCACAGGTTGAAGGCTTAATTCTGGCCTGAACCTTACAAGTACCAATACCCATGATGAGTACCAGTACAGGTAGGTTACTGTGCCCAAGGAATTCCAAACCTGGAAGTCACAAGTACCAGTACCCATGATGAGTACCGGTACCAGGACTCATGTGCTGGTGGTAGTGAGCTGCTAGTACCAGTACAGGTACTTTAGTATCGGTACCAGCTAGCCGTTGGCTCAATTCTGAATGGCTAGAAAATTTATTTAGGCTATGTGAACGTTGGGAATTAAATCCCAACGTCTAGTAGACAAGTATCCTAGGTCTTAAACTCTATAAAATGACCCTAGGACTCTTTGTTTGCACACAAGAAATATTAGAAATACAAGGAAAATTCCTAGAGCTATATTTCACATTTTCAAGAGAAAGAATAGTTTGCTAATCTCAATCTCTCTACGGACTTGCAAGCACATTGACGTGATTTCTTCACATATTATCAAGGCATTCACGTTCATTCTAGGCTCTCAAATTGGTATCATCTTTTAATTATTGTTGAGAGGCTTAGGTTCTAGTTGTAAGATTCTTTTTGTCTTACACCTGTACTTCTTTTGTATTTGAGCTTGTTGCTTGTTGGGTTGTAACAAACCCGTTATTGTACTTGGATTGAGGTAATCCGTTAATTACCTCGATTTAGTAAATTGATTCTTTCAGGGTTGAGAGAATCAAGTTAAAAACCCTAAGCTGGGAGGCTTAGGAAGTGGAGTACCCAAGGGAGGGGAACCACTATACATATTGTGCCAATTTCTGTGATTGTATGTTGTGCAAATCTTTTTGTTATTACTAACATTGTGCTTAAGTATTTGTGTGCGCGTAGCCATATATATATATATCCTATATCTTTAGATCCTATCAATTGGTATCAGAGCTACATCAATTGGTATCAAAGCGGGTAGCAAGAAGAAGTAAAAACTCTTGCTCGCGATGGCATCAACCTCAAGGCGCACCGAAGGACAATCGCCGACCCGTCCTCCCTATTTCGATGGGATGGATTATGGGTATTGGAAGAGGAGGATGCAAGTCTTCCTCAAAGCAATGGATGAGGAGGCTTGGATCCTCATTCGGGAGAAGTACTTGGATCTAAAGCCACAAGAAGGAGTAGCATGGACAACGAATCAGAAGAAAAAGATCATAGGCAACACAAAGGCGATGAACGCACTTTATTGTGTGTTGTCAAGGGAAGAGTTCAACCGAATTTCGGCATGTGAATCCGCATACGAAATTTGGAACACTCTCGAGGTCACCTACGAAGGTACAAACAAGGTAAAGGAAACTCGTATCTCTATGCTAATAGAAAATTATGAGTGTTTCAGGATGGAGAAAGGTGAAACAATCAAGGATATGTATACGAGATTTGGGGAAATTGTTAACCCCATGAAGAACCTAGGAGTCAAGCTGAAAGAGGAGCAGCTTGTAAGGAAGATCTTGAGATCTCTTACAAGCAATTGGTCTCCAAAGACCACAGCCATCCAAGAGGCAAAAGATCTTTCTACTCTCTCCTTAGATGAGTTAATTGGATGAAGAAGAATGAAGAAAAATCCATAAGCAAGAAAAAGGAGCTTGCTTTCAAAGCTTTAAAGGAGGTATCGGACTTTGATGACTCAAATTCTGACGAAGAAGAAGAGCTTGCTCTTCTAACGAGAAGATTCAGAAGATTCATCTGAAAATAAGGTAGGAAAGTTAATAAATTTTCAAATGACATTATTTGTTTTGAGTGTAAGAAGAAGGGGCACGTACAAAAAGATTGTCCAATGATCAAGAAGAAGAAGGAAGAAAAGAAAGACACAAAAGAACTCGATCGAAAGAAAAAGAAGATTTCAAGAAAGGTATACAAGGCAACTTGGGATGATAGTTATTCCGACACGGAATCGTCTTCCGAAGAATCTAAAGAAACAGAAGTTGCACATCTTTGCTTAATGGCAAACAACGACAACTCGGAAAATGAGGGAGATTCTGAAGTCACCTTTAATGAGTTAGTACAAGCATATGAAAATTTATATAGTAAGGCTAGGATGATTAAAAAGGAAAATAAGGTTTTGCATGATAGTTATAGAACTCTAGAAATAGAGAAATCTTGTTTAGAAATAAAATTAGATATGTCCAAAGAAACTAACAATCAATTACATGCAAAAATAGTAGAATTAGAATATATTTATGAATGCTTTGATGACACTTTGAATAATTTAAAAACAACAACTAGGCTGAATACGAAATTTTGTAATAATTTAAAACCAAGTTCAATAATAAGAAGAACACACAAAATAAATCACATGCACCTAGACATGCATGGATTTATCAAAAGGTCAAGAATCATAAGAATTATAGATCTAACACTAAAGTGATCTATAAATCTAAGGATTTGAAAGGTACTAACCATCAAGGACCCACAAGAAAATGGGTACCTAGAAAAATATTTGTTTTGCAGGAGTAGATCAAAGTAATCAATGGGTGATCAAGGCACACAACGGAACACTTCAACCTTTCTATAGGTTGAATGAAGACCAAGAATGTTGGACGAAAGATGCTTGGTATTCTCAAGCTCCATTTTACTATTAGTAAACTTTATGGTATGATATTTCTTCATTTTTTTTGTGATTGACAAAAAGGGGGAGAAAGATAAAGGGCAAATAGTAATATTTTTAGGGGGAGCATAATTTAAGAGGAGGATTTAATTAAAAATTTTTCCTTCATATAACATTGTTAAATTTTTTAATGATCTATTTGCAAGATAGTTTTGTCAACAACAAAAAGGGGGAGATTGTTGGAACCTTGTTCCACATCTTATTTTGGTGTTAACAAAATTATTATGAATTAATGTTTACAATTGAGTTCTTTTCAAATTTAGGTAAAGATCAAGGCAAACAAGAAATGATGGAGGCATGATGATGAGAAAGAGAAAATGATATCATGGAGGATGACAAGGATGAGTCGAGGAGAAGAAGATTATCTTCGACCTTTAGTTTCTTTAGTTTAGATTTTATTTTTATAGATTGTATATGCCTCTTAACAAAGAATCATAACTTAGATCGTAAAATCAATTAGAGATAAATTAGGATTTATATTGAGAACATTTTCAAAGTACATAATGAATTAAAACACTTAAAACAAGTATTGTAAGCAAGTACCGGTACTGTTCATCAGTACTGGTATTTGCAAGGCATAGGTTTGAGAATTCGTCTCAAACTGTGAACAACAAGTACCGGTACTAACCATGAGTACTGGTACATGTTGGCAACAAGTTGAAGGCTTAATTCTGGCCTGAACCTTACAAGTACCGATACCCATGATGAGTACCAGTACAGGTAGGTTATTGTGCCCAAGGAATTCCAAACCTTGAAGTCACAAGTACCGGTACCCATGATGAGTACCGGTACCAGGACTCATGTGCTGGTGGTAGTGAGCTGCTAGTACCGGTACAGGTACTTTAGTACCGATACCAGGTAGCCATTGGCTCAATTCTAAACGACTCGAAAATTTATTTAGGCTATGTGAACGTTGGGAATTAAATCCCAACGTCTAGTAGACGAGTATCCTAGGTTTTAAACTCTATAAAATGACCATAGGACTCTTTGTTTGCACACAAGAAATATTAGAAATACAAGGAAAATTCCTAGAGCTGTATTTCACAATTTTCCACCACATATTCAAGAGAATGAATAGTTTGCTGCTCTCAATCTCTCTACGGACTTGCAAGCACATCGACGTGATTTCTTCACACATTGTCAAGGCATTCACGCTCATTCTAGGCTCTCAAATTGGTATCATCTTTTAATTATTGTTGAGAGGCTTAGGTTCTAGTTGTAAGATTCTTTTTGTCTTACACCTGTACTTCTTTTGCATTTGAGCTTATTGCTTGTTGGGTTGTAACAAACCCGTTATTGTACTTGGGTTGAGATAACCCGTTAATTACCTCAGTTTTATAAATTGATTATGTCGGGGTTGAGAGAATTGGGTTAAAAATCCTAAGCTGGGAGGCTTAGGTAGTGGAGTACCCAAGGGAAGGGAACCACTATACATATTATGTCAATTTCTGTGATTGTATTTTGTACAAATCTTTTTGTTATTACTAACATTGTGCTTAAGTATTTGTGTGCGCATAACCATATATATATCCTATATCTTTAGATCCTATCAATTGGTATCAGAGCTACATCAAGGTGTACATAAATTTTTCAAAAATCTTGTGTAAGCTGGTACATGACAAATAGCATCCATCAATGGAATGCTAATCCAGACTTGCTCAAAGAGCTTGACCAAGTCCTCATCGATCTGAGGTGGTTTCCTACCCTCATTTCCCTTGGTCAAGGCCTCAGGAAAAGGTGTGGTCCTAGGCTCATCCGGAATGGGTTCTGTTGGTCCTTGGTTATCCTTGATAATCACCCCAGATTGAGATGTACTAGGATTAGGTTTAGTGTATCTCTTAGGCTCAGGATCCTTAATACATTTACCGCGGCAGGTTGTTACAGAATGTAATCTCGCATGATATGGAGGAGTGGGTAAGATTTGTGGCTGCTGCTGCTGAGATGTATCGGGTACAGAAGTTGATGCTTCTGACATGTCTTGATATACCGGTGTAGATGGGCCTAGTTGCACATAGTGAATTTGGCCCAATTTTGGGTTCATAACGTACCTCTGGTTTGGTACGTTGTTAGGTTTTGACAGTGGTTGCAAGGCTAATGCGCCTGGCTGGCGAGTCCTAGCCATTTGCGTAATTTGGTTGCGTATATCTTCCATACCCACGATATGCTACCTCTGCATAGCAGCATTGATCTTCTACATATCAGCCAATGTCTGAAGAATCATGCTCATTTGATTATCTTTTCTAGGCCCAAGTTGAAAATTCGGATTGGGCCTAGGTTGAGCTGGCTAATATGAGTGTGGATTTTGTGGTCAGAGTTGATATTGTGGTCTAGGATTTTGAGGATAAGAGTTCCCCGACCAGGAAAAGTTAGGATGATCACGCCATCCAGAATTGTAGGAATCTGAATAGGGGTTGTTCTGGATGGCGTGGAGTTCCTCACAAGGTTGAGGTACTCCAGAGAAATCAAAATATTTGGGTTCAGAAGACTCCCAACTAGAATAAATGGGCTCGAAGTTTCCTACGAAACTCGAGTCAGAAGAGGATGGATATGTATCCATAAGCACGGCCTCCCTTTCTGCAGGCAGACATGCATGCGTGTTCTGCTAAGAAGATGTGACTTTTTGCAGTTGGCGAGTCAGATTGTCAAACTTCTTCCTATAATAGAGACCTTATACAATCGACTGGCCACAATCTCCATGTTGACGGAGGAGGATAAGCCTTCTGCCTCATGTGCCCTACATGTGTTTGTTGATGCACAGGTAATTGTCCTATCAAACATACCCATGGAAGCATTGTTTATGGAATTCTCAGACATATTCTCGAGAATTTCCCTAACGGTGTCCTCATGTTTTCCCATAGAGTTGCCTCCACAGGCTGCATCGACAAAAAGTTGAATATCTTCACGAAGTCCCCGGTAAAAATATTGGACCTGTTCCCATTTAGGAACTCCATGATGTAGGCATTTTCGCATGACATCGAGAAAGCAATCACATGCCTCATAAAGTGGTTCCCCCACATTTTGTGAAAAATGCATAATCTGATGCCTTAAGGCATTAGTATGCCCTACTGGGAAGTATTTTCTCAAAAATTTGATGTGCAATTCATCCCAGGTATTAATTGATCGATTTAGAGACCAATACCAGTGGCAACTTTCTCTTTATGTGAGAAAGGGAACATTTTCATGAGTAGAGTGTTCCAATTTTGTACAGTTGGCCCGAGGGTCTGAGCCAAATGTTTCAACTCTTGAATGTGTTGGAATTGGTCTTCAAAACCCATTCCATGGAAATGGGGAATCAAGTTGATAATATTCGGCTTGAGCTCAGTCTTAGGTCCCCCAATCGGAATACACAATCTGGGTTCTATAGCCACTCTTGCAGGATTATAGTGATCCCGCATTTGTGGGCATGCTTGGGGGTTTGCCAGTGCATTGATCAGATCCGTGAGAGTCTAAAGCTAGTTCTAAAGGTGTTGTATGTCGCCCCCTTCTTCTTCTAGACTAGGGTTCTCCATCGAGTCAGAATCAGAGTATGAAGAACCTAGGTTGGATGTAGATGGGTTGGAGGAGATAGGAACCAGATCAGAAGAGGACCCAAACAAGTTAGTCGGGTGCTGGCCCCGACGTGAGTGAACTAATGAGGAGGTCTTAAGAATGGTCTTAAGGACCTCCTCCCGTGCATGCACTATAGAAAAGATGAGGGACTAGATTTTAATCAGACCTAATCAAGTCACCCAAATATTTCTGAATGGCTTAGGCTGGCTCGAGGCAGATGGCCTCTAGATCACAAATCCACTAGCCCAAGAATTACTTGGACAACCAGAAAGGGAGAGTCCTACGAAGACCCTTAGACGGTAGAGCGCTCCCATGGGTTACGGGGTTTCCCCCACATGACCTTTCTTGTCACTGCTATTCCAAGTAGACCTATGATGAGGTGTGGCTCATCATAGCTAAAATGTCCACATTAAGCTAGAAACTAGGTTAAACACTACATGATTAACACATGAAAAGGGTTAAGTGTGGGAATTAACAGAAATGACCTAAAACAACAAATTTATGCTAAAAAGGCATAATTAGATCAAATTGAGATATTCTATTCAAAGATGACAAATTGATGATCCAATTGCAAATTGAACACACATTTGGATTCAAAAGTTCAAATCAAAGGTGGAATTGACTTCTTAAATGTTCGATTGAGCTTCAATAAAAACTTCATGGCATTTGGACATCATTAGGACCTTACAATCACTACATTACATCTAAGTCCTTAGGTCGTATACATTTATTCACGTTTAAAACCTTTAGGACCTCTTTGATAACCATCGAGGACTTCTTTACAATTCACAAGGGTTGCACTACAAAAATTTTTTCCACTAACGAGCTTTGATGAGAACCTCATCATGAGCCATAACTAGCTCATTTTGACCCAATACAAAGGATAAAAGCTCCTACATATCTCAAGGAAAAGCTTAACTCAGAGAATTCTGAGTTTGAGAAGAAAACAAGTCATAAGGGGTAAAAGTGCAATTTTACCAGTATAATCTGCATACAGGGTAATTCAGGGCCCAAACATAGGTCAAAACAGCTTAATAAGAATAAAAGTGGGATGAGATGATCTAGCAAGGGCTACAGCACTTCCAAGGAACCAAATGATAATCTGTAACCCTAAAACAACCCACTTCAATTCACAAGGTTCGAGGCAAAGTAAAAATAGAATAAACCCTCTAAAATTCATAGAAAAATAATCTCTAGGGTTTAGAACCTTCAATTTGGCCTTTAGAACCCATTTTGACCTACATTGAGAACCATGCCCAATTAATAACTTAATTTGGGTTTTTACGCAAATTGACCGGTCAAACAAGGTTTAATATGAAAATAAAATTCACCATCAGATTCCTTAGGTCCTAATTAGTCATGTATAAAAACTTGAGCCTAAGAAAAAACCTCCTTGACCGACTTCACACTTTGGTCCTCATATATTTACTCTTTGGCCCTCAACTTTTGAACCCTCGCATTTTGGCCCCTAACTCTCCTTCGTTCTTTGCAAACAGGTCCCTCCTGCAAAACCCTGCCAGCACCATGCTCCGGCGACCTTGCGCGGAGCATGGCGCCGCGCAGGGTGAGGTGGAGGACCTGGCAAGTGTACCGGGGGTGCCCTGCGTCGTCAGCCGTCGCAGGAGCACCCCCATGGTCATTGTAGCCCCCCATACCGGCCGTGCGAACGCACGGACGGTATGGGTTCGTATTCCGACCATTCTCCGGCGAAGGAGACACGTCGTCTCCCTCCGCCTTCCTCCCTGCTTCAACCCTATAAATACCCCCCGCCGCTCCACCGACGAAGGCAGCCTGGATCTGACGGAGAAAACCCCCAGTTTTCTTCTCTTCTTTCTCCGGCAGACGCTCACCAGCTCCGGCGACTTCCTCCCCCTCCACCTCTTCGCTCTGCCGCACTACCAGCAGCAGAGACTTCCTCCCCTGCTCTTCCCGCGCCACGCCGCACCCAGCTGGCGCCTCTCCAGCCCTCTGCTCGCCGCCGCCCCTCTCTCTGAGCATCATCTTCTCCGGCGACAGTCGATACGACTGTCGCCCTATTCCTCCCCCTTCGTCCCTGCAGTTAAGTTAGACCTACTCCCCTTCTCCTCCTCTTTCTTTCCCCGCTTTCGATTTAGTCAATTAAGCCCTCTACCGACCCTGTTCGCCCTCATCCTCTCCGCCTCCGACCACCCTCCGGCGAGCCGCTCCCATCACCTCAGCGACCCACACGGCTCGCCGACCACCGCAGAACCTCCGCCTCCTCACCCTGATCCTCTTCCGCCCCTCCACTTCCCACCAAACACCCTCTGCAGACCCACCGAACACACCCACTCCCTCGCTCACAGTTTGACCTAGGACGACCTAATAGCTCCATCTCGCCCCCTGCAGACCCCCTGACCACCTTCGCCGTGCCACGGCGAAGGTCCCCCGCCTGTCTGATTTGGCCGAGAGGCCGTGCTATTGATTTCAGGTTCCAGGCCTTGACCGCCATTGGCGAGGAAGCTCGAAGCTTGCTTGAGGTTGCTCCAAGCCTAGATATCCCAGGTTGAAGAGCCACGGCCAGCGCGGAAGAGTCTTGCGCACACACCCCGGCCCTCAATTGGAGTTGCGCGCCTCAACAGCTGTTGCAATTGGAAGCGCCATCCCTGCTGCAGGCGTGAGAGAAATGGGGTGCGCGGATAGTCCCACCTCGGAACCTTCTGAAGCCACACACCCACATAAATTGCAAAAGTGCCACCATCTGTTTGCCTCAGTTACCACGGGGTGAGGTCCCTCTCACCCGACCCGACCCGACTCGGCCTCGTCCGTGACCACGCTCCGCGGACCTGGCCCGACCCGATTAGACTGACCTGCACTCCTCGCCCACCACGCACGCCGGTGGGCCTGGACCCGGGCCTGACCCGAACCCGATTACCCGGTAGCGCTCTGGGAGAGCTTCCGAAGAGTGATTTCAGAGAGAGAGATACGCGGGGGAGGGGGGTAGAGTAGGTTTTTGCCTCTTGACGAAAAGACTCCGAAGTGTGCAGGCCAAAGAAGAAGAAGCAGACCCGCTGAAGAAGAAGGAGCTGCTGCACTGTAGCGAAGGCATCGTTAAGTCGTCTCAGCACCGGGGCAGACGACGGAAGGTCAGCAGTCAAGGCAGGTGAAGACAAAGAAGAAGAAGGAATGAAGAGAAGCAAGAAGCAGAAGAAGACGATCTGACGAAAAAGAAAGAAAGGAAACAAGGAAGAACAGAAGAAGAAGAGCACGAGGGGAAGATCTGAAGAAAGCAGAAGAAGAAGAAGAAGAAGAAGAAGAAGAACAGGAAGAACCAAAGGCAAAGAGGAAGAAAGAAGAAAAGAAGAAGAAGCCAAATTTTCATCTCTCTCTCTCTCTCTCTTTATTTTTGTAATAGAACTTGTATATCTCTAGAATACAACTTGCTCCCTGAGTTCGACCTCGGGAACTCTTTTATTTTTCCGAGTAAAAAATTTTTATATATGAAACGTTGGTAACAACCGGCTTTACTACAACGATATAACCCAACCCGAAGTTACCGCTATCATTTTTTGGCGCCGCTGCCGGGGACCAACGGCTATTCTAGAGGTAAACATTCCTGTATCTTTTAAGTTCTGATAATCTCCTCTCTTTTGTGCAGCTACAGGAACTCAAGAAGACAAGCAACCACACGACAACCACTCCGAAGACAGGTAAATCTTTTCTCTCACTATTAACCCCTACACTCTAAAGAGAAAGAAAAGAAAAGAACAAAGCAATATAGGGCTAACCTGTCTTCCATACTTAGTAACCATAAAAAGTTGCATGTTTTCAACTCATCACTCCTGCACACTATTAAGGGTATTTAAGGGCTAACACATTCTTGCTTGAGCCCTAATTGCCCAACAAAGAGTTAAATGGACCAAGTAGAGCCAACATAAGGTCAAACATTAGGATTTCAGTAGAGACACACCCCTTAATCAAGAATTGAGGAAATCCTAAAGAGGTGTGCCCAAGCCATTGATTGAAAATAATTAACAAGAAAAATCCTAAACAATTGGCTCTCTCTAAACACTTGAACCCTAAAAGACAGGACCTAAAAGCTCTTAAAGAAAACAATAGGTAAAGTTGACCCCTTGGGTTAACCAACCTTAAATTAGGTCACTCTTTGCACTTAAAAAGACTAAAGTTCAAGTGAAACCTTAAGCACCCTGATCTTAAAATTGGTAGACTTAAGAGGTCAAGATCCCCATTCTGGTCTACCTGGAACCGCAGTGACAAGAGAGGTCGGGTGGGGGAAACCCTGTAACCCGTGGGGACGCTCTACCGTGTAGGGGTCTTCGCGGGACTCTCCCTCTCTGGCTGCCCAGGTAATTCTCAGGTGGACGATCTTTCTGATCAAGGGGTCCATCTGCCCCGCACCTCTATAGTCACCCAACACATTTTTGGGTGTCTTGATTGGGTCCAGCACCTTCTAAACTTACCTCTCCCAACTGTGCATGTACGGAAGGAGGTCTCTAAGACCACCCTTAAGACCTCCTTTAGAAATTCACTCTCGTCAAGGCCAAGCCTCAACGCCCGTGTTTGCGCAGCAACACCCTCACATTATTCTCTCTTCTGATTCAGAACCAAGTTCTTCTTCTTCCCCCATCATGGCTCAGCCAGTTGAGGAAGAAAATAATCTGGAACACCAGCTCCAGCGACTCAATGACCTCTTCCAAAACTTCGTGCACCCACCACAGCGTCCTATGATGCGGGACCACTACAATCCTGCTGCGGTGGCCATTGAGCCTCGAGTTAGAATCCCGATTGGAGGACCTGATTCCGAACTAAAGCCCAACATGATTCATGCTATACCTAAATTCCATGGGCTTAATTCTGAAGATCCCTTCCAGCACATCAAACAGCTTAAGCATCTGGCCCACACTTTTGGATCAGATGCGCAAAATCGGGATATTCTTCTCATGAAGATGTTCTCCTTTTCTCTTATGGACAAGGCCGCCCATTGGTATCAAACTCAGACCCGGCCGATCAACACTTGGGAAGAACTTCAATCCGAGTTTTTGAAAAAGTTCTTTCCCGTTGGTCGGACCAACGCCTTGCGCCATCAGATTACACACTTCACTCAACAATCAGGAGAACCTCTCCATGAGGCATGGGATCGTTTTCAGGATCTCATGAGGAAGTGCCCCCATCACGGAGTTCCTAAATGGGAACAAGTCCAATCTTTTTACCAGGGACTCCGTGAGGACATCCGCCTTTTCGTCAATGCAACCTGCGGAGGAAACATCATGGGTCAACATGAAGACACCGTATGGGAGATTCTCGAAAACATGTGCGAGAACTCCATCAACAATGACTCCATGGGATTATTCGACAGGACGAATACCCGCGCAGCGACGAATCTTAAGGGAGCACATGAGACGTAGGGCCTGTCCGCATCAGTCGACCTGGAATTAATGGCCAGTCGATTGGACAAGGTCTCAATCATTGAAAAGAAGGTGGATGAGCTGACTCAGCACTTGCAGCGAGCCACCTCTGCGCGTAACTCCTTTGCACAACCTCCTTCCACACAGGAGACTGTGCAAAACATCCTACACCGATCCTCCCCTGGGATGGATCCATATCCATCCCCATCTGATTCTTGGACTGGAAGATCATCCGATCCTTTCTTCACCAGCCGGGGGAACTCCCTTCCCCCTTTCCCTGATTCTCAGGAGGTTCCTCAGACCTGCGAGGACCTCAACGCCATCCAGAACGACCCATTCTCCAACACTTACAACCCTGGATGGCGAAACCATCCCAATTTTCAGTGGGCGGGAAATTCCCAAACCCAAAGACCACCTTTTCAGTCCCGCCCACAGCCCTCTCATCACTACCAGCCGCCTCAGCCTCGGCCCAACCCTACTTATCCATCAGGGCCAAATCAAGATCAAATGTCCTTAATCCTTCAGACTCTGGCTGACATTCAAAAATCGAATGCAGCCATTCAAAAACAGCACAAGGACGAGCTTACTGAAGTTAAAACTCAGCTGGCCCAGTTGGCAAAGTCTCGCCAGCCAGGCACACTCCCTTCCCAACCCCTTCCTAACCCAAATAACGTGCCAACCCAGAAGCGCGTTATGAATCCAAATTTAGGCCAAGCTCAATGGATTTATCAGGCCCCCACTGCTCCATCTCCAGACGAGATGGAAGCCTCTACTTCTCGTACGGGATTTCAGCAGCAGCCACCCCTCCTACCAAATCCAAACCAAAATCAGGCCGGATTAAATTCTGTAACAACACGTAGTGGTAAGACAACTCAGGACCCGCGTTATCCAAACCACTCCCAGCCTGATAATCATGACCCTAGGATAGTTATCCAAGGTACCGCTGTTCCAGACCCACAACCTGGACCTATCCTAGAGGAACCAACCAAGATCCCGTTTCCCGTGGCCCCTGAGGAGGACCTGGTCAAGCTCTTTGAGCAGGTCCACATAAACATCCCCTTGATGGATGCAATTCGCCACGTACCAGCTTACGCACGATTTCTAAAGAATATATGTACACCCCAGCGTAAGCCGCGAACCAAGGGAGGGAGCCCAATTGTTCTGTCAGAGCAAGCCAGCTCTGTAATCCTTAGTAGACTCCCACCCAAGGCAAAAGATCCTGGAACTCCCCTGATCTCCTGTAAGATAGGTGGTACCCAATTTGACAGAGCATTGTTAGACTTAGGTGCATCTATAAATCTGATACCCACATCCTTACTTGACCATCTGGAAGAATCTGAGCTGAAACCAACTGAGGTGACATTACAATTAGCAGATCGATCTATAAAGTCACCAAAAGGGATTCTCGAGGATGTTATCGTAAGAGTGCGGGATTTCTATTTTCCAGTGGACTTTATAGTCTTAGACATGGATGCACCTGAGAACCCTAGGGATACACCAATCATTCTAGGGAGACCTTTCTTGGCTACTGCTAGAGCCAACATCAGCTGTGAGGAGGGCCAAATAGAGCTTAAGTTTGGAGATCAAACACTGAAAATTGATATATTTAAGGCCCAACAAGGAATTAATTGCAGCGTCATCGAGCAAATTTGTGACATCAAGACTTTGGTTGATGAATCACACCCCCAGAATGACTTGAGTATGCCTCATCAACCACAGAAGGATCTTGACCCGCAAATAGAGGAGTCAAATCCAGATGTAAACCCAGTAACTCCCACCCTTGAACCTCACATCTATACTGAACCACCCGCTGCTGCTGAAAACCCCATCCTTGAACTGAAACCCCTTCCTGCTCATTTGAAATACATCTTTTTGGGTTCTAATCAGACCCTTCCTGTGATCATCAATTCCAACCTCAATCCTGAACAGGAATCCCGTCTGATTGTTGTCCTCCAGCAACATCGCAGAGCCATCGGATGGACCCTCGATGATTTGACTGGAATAAGTCCCTCTTATTGTACTCATCATATCTATTCAGAAGAGGGCACACGACCTTCTCGTGAAATGCAGAGACGCTTAAACCCCAATCTGCAGGAGGTCGTGAAAAAGGAGATCATCAAGTGGTTAGATGCCGGGATCATCTACCCGATCTCCGATAGTCGTTGGGTGAGCCCAATTCAGGTCGTGCCTAAGAAGGCAGGACTCACCACTATAACGACTGAGACCGGAGAAATCATTCCTACCCAATTAGCCAACTCGTGGAGAGTCTGTATAGATTACCGTCGACTCAATTCCTCCACGAAGAAGGATCATTTCCCACTACCCTTCATTGATCAAATTCTCGAAAAACTAGCGGGAAATAGGTTCTTCTGCTTTCTTGACGGGTACTCCGGTTATAACCAGGTGGCAATCCATCCTGAGGACCAAGAAAAGACCACATTCACCTGCCCCTTCGGAACATACGCTTTCCGAAGGATGCCTTTCGGTCTTTGCAATGCACCCGCTACTTTTCAGAGATGCATGCTTGCCATATTCTCAGATATGGTAGGTGATTATCTGGAAGTCTTCATGGATGACTTTTCAGTTTTCGGAGCATCATTCGACGATTGCCTCCAACACTTGGTCCAGATACTCAGGCGGTGCATCGACGTGAATTTGGTTCTTTCCTGGGAAAAGAGCCATTTCATGGTGCCTGAGGGAATTGTCCTGGGACACTCAATTTCGGAGAAAGGTATCCAAGTGGATCGAGCTAAGGTTAATCTGATTTCTCGCCTTCCTATGCCTAGCTCGATCAGGGACATCCGCTCCTTTTTAGGGCATGTCGGTTTTTATCGGCGATTTATCCCTGATTTTTCAAAAATCGCACGCCCCCTGACCACTCTTCTCTCCAAGGATGTTCCCTTCGAAATCTCCAAGGAATGCACTCAAGCATTTGAAATCCTGCGTGACCGAGTCACCCAAGCCCCGATCCTACAGTCCCCTGATTGGTCTCAACCCTTTGAGATCATGTGTGATGCATCCGACTTCGCTGTAGGAGCGGTTTTGGGGCAGAAAAATGACAAGAAACCTGTGGTCATTTACTACGCCAGCAAAACACTCGATGAGGCTCAGCGTAACTATACAGTTACTGAGAAAGAGCTGCTAGCTGTAGTATTTGCCCTAGAGAAGTTCAGATCATACCTTCTGGGTTCCCATGTCATCATATACTCGGATCACACGGCTGTGAGGCATCTCCTTGCAAAGAAGGACGCGAAACCTCGATTGATCCGATGGATCTTGCTGTTGCAAGAATTTGACCTCGAGATTCGCGATAAAGCGGGAAAACAAAACGTGGTAGCTGATCACTTGTCCCGTCTTCCTTCTGAAATGATAGACCCTTCCGGACCCATCACTGAGCATTTTCCCGATGAACACCTGCTGACTATTGGTACTAGCCTTCCATGGTTTGCTAATATTGTAAATTACTTGGCATCTCATCAGACCCCGTCCGATTGGCCGAAGGCCAAGAAAGACAAATTACGCTCCGATGCCAAGTATTACATTTGGGAAGACCCGTACCTCTTCCGCATAGGTGCCGATCAGATCATCCGGAGATGTGTCCCGGAAGGGGAAGTCAACAATATCCTCTCTTTCTGCCATGACCAGGCATGCGGTGGCCATTTTGCCGGGCATAAAACCGCATCAAAAGTCCTCCAGTGCGGCTTTTACTGGCCCACACTGTTCAAAGACGCATACAGTCATTGCAAGGCATGCAGTCGTTGCCAGACTTTGGGCAACATGAGCCATCGCGACATGATGCCTATGCAGCCGATTCTAGTATGCGAAATCTTTGATGTTTGGGGGATTGATTTTATGGGCCCCTTTCCTATTTCGGATGGTTTCGAATACATTCTGTTGGCTGTGGACTACGTGTCCAAATGGATCGAAGCCATACCAACCCGAACCTGTGATCGCAAAATCGTTCTCAAATTCATTCATCAACACATTTTCTCAAGGTTCGGGATTCCTCGTGCAATAATCTCTGATGGGGGGACCCATTTCACAAATGCTCAGTTTAGGTCACTGATGACCAAATACGGGGTGTCTCACCGAATCTCTACTCCTTACCACCCCCAAACTAATGGGCTAGCTGAGCTGTCGAATCGGGAGATCAAGAAAATCCTGCAGGTCACTGTTCGACCTGACAGGAAGGACTGGTCATCCCGACTTCCGGAAGCATTGTGGGCCTATAGGACCGCCCACAAGACCCAATTGGGCATGTCTCCCTTTAGATTGGTGTACGGAAAGGCATGCCACCTTCCCGTCGAACTGGAGCATAAAGCCTATTGGGCAGTACGGAACTGTAATCTAGATCTTTCCAAGGCTGGGACCCACAGAAAACTCCAAAAAAGCGAGATCGATGAATTGCGCATAGACGCGTACGAGAACTCGCAAATCTACAAGAAGCGGGTTAAAGCCTTCCACGACAAACACATCTCAAGAAAGATCTTCCATCCTGGTCAAAAGGTCCTACTCTTTGATGCCCGACTCAAACTCTTCCCAGGAAAACTGAGATCTAAGTGGGTCGGACCGTATTTGGTCCGACAGGTTTTTGGAAATGGAGCAATCGAAATCAGTCCACTCAGCCACGATTCTGAACCTTTCATCGTGAATGGTCAAAGACTCAAGCCGTTCATTGATGTAACTTCTACTGATTTGGCTGAGGCATCTCATATCCTCCTTTCCCCTTGAGCTTATTGCGCCCAGCCGATGGCGTAAAACTCAGCGCTTAACGGGAGGCAGCCCGTCATTCTCTTTGAAAACCTGAAACTTGTTCTGACACCTTTCAGCACTCGAAGTTCACCCTGAACTAAGACCCCCTAGGTTACAATGAGGACATTGCAAATCTTAGGCATGGGGGGGTAGGAAAGTGCAAAAACTTGTAAGAAAAGGTTTCAAACAAAAAAAAATTCACATATGCCAAAAATACCATAAAAATTAAAAAATTTTTCGAAAAAGAATAAGAGGAAAAGAGGAGAAGGAAAATTTTGTGAAGGAGAAAAGAAACAAAATGAAAAAGGAGCACAAAATTATGAGAAAAAGTGATAGTCATTAGTAAGGAACTAAGGAATTAACCTAAGTTCTAGACCTCATTCAAGAAAATAACTGAAAAGTGCACAATGAGATTAGTAAGAATGCAAACCTTAGGCATTCTTGAATAGACTCTTAGTACTCATTAAGATCTGGACACTCCTCAAGAGGTTGAGGAAAATGAAAAGCTGAAGTATTAGGTCTAAGGCTTAGGAAGTATTCGGCCTCGTTAACTAATTTTTGGTTTACGGGACTCAGTAACCTAAGCACCCTAATCTCACACACAGCCTGGTTCAGTAAGCGTAAAAATCAGAATCACGCAGAAGCGTCGCAAAAATCTGAAAAGAACACCTAGAATAGGAATGGCCGATCAACACAAGTTGATTTGGACGAGTTCCCAGCGCGGAGAGGCGAAAAATCCCCTCGAAGATGCGTAACAAAATATCATCTCCTCGGTGCTTGTCTCTTAGGATATTTACATATCCTACGGGGGGCATGTAAGCACTCTGCTGGTTCAGATTCCATGGATGGCATTATCTCGAAGTGTCAATTGCCAGGGTCTGGATTCGGCCACGGAATACCATGGATGGGATTATCTCGAAATCTCAATAGCCAGGGTTCCGGGGGTTGCCATGGGCGGTGCTATCTCGAAGCATCGATCGCCAGGAACCCTTGAGGATTGATGATGGGAGCAAGGAATCTGATACAGACCGTGTTGAAAAGCTAATCCTAGGCTAGAACTAAAAAGAAAAAGAGAGAGAAAACTCTCCAAACAGAAAAAACGTTCTATCTCTCTCTTACAAAACGCACTGCGAACTGGGCCAGGGCTAAAATCATTTCAAGCACGGGTGCTTTAACCACGAAGTCCAATAAACCTTAGGTTAGTTCTTGCGGGCCTTAAAAACCTTTGCTAAAAGACTGAGGCTAAGGCTAGACAGATTTGGATCTTGATTGGTACTAGAGTATCTTTTAGGCCTATGGTCAGCATTCTAACCTAATCTATGCTCAAATAAAAAGGCACTTATCTAAAACCATTGAAAACTTCATGGTCTAGAACAAGGGTTGAAACCTTAAGTTTTTTTTGCTAAGGGACTAGCAAAAGCTAGGCATGGGGGTATGATGAGAACCTCATCATGAGCCATAACTAGCTCATTTTGACCCAATACAAAGGATAAAAGCTCCTACATATCTCAAGGAAAAGCTTAACTCAGAGAATTCTGAGTTTGAGAAGAAAACAAGTCATAAGGGGTAAAAGTGCAATTTTACCAGTATAATCTGCATACAGGGTAATTCAGGGCCCAAACATAGGTCAAAACAGCTTAATAAGAATAAAAGTGGGATGAGATGATCTAGCAAGGGCTACAGCACTTCCAAGGAACCAAATGATAATCTGTAACCCTAAAACAACCCACTTCAATTCACAAGGTTCGAGGCAAAGTAAAAATAGAATAAACCCTCTAAAATTCATAGAAAAATAATCTCTAGGGTTTAGAACCTTCAATTTGGCCTTTAGAACCCATTTTGACCTACATTGAGAACCATGCCCAATTAATAACTTAATTTGGGTTTTTACGCAAATTGACCGGTCAAACAAGGTTTAATATGAAAATAAAATTCACCATCAGATTCCTTAGGTCCTAATTAGTCATGTATAAAAACTTGAGCCTAAGAAAAAACCTCCTTGACCGACTTCACACTTTGGTCCTCATATATTTACTCTTTGGCCCTCAACTTTTGAACCCTCGCATTTTGGCCCCTAACTCTCCTTCGTTCTTTGCAAACAGGTCCCTCCTGCAAAACCCTGCCAGCACCATGCTCCGGCGACCTTGCGCGGAGCATGGCGCCGCGCAGGGTGAGGTGGAGGACCTGGCAAGTGTACCGGGGGTGCCCTGCGTCGTCAGCCGTCGCAGGAGCACCCCCATGGTCATTGTAGCCCCCCATACCGGCCGTGCGAACGCACGGACGGTATGGGTTCGTATTCCGACCATTCTCCGGCGAAGGAGACACGTCGTCTCCCTCCGCCTTCCTCCCTGCTTCAACCCTATAAATACCCCCCGCCGCTCCACCGACGAAGGCAGCCTGGATCTGACGGAGAAAACCCCCAGTTTTCTTCTCTTCTTTCTCCGGCAGACGCTCACCAGCTCCGGCGACTTCCTCCCCCTCCACCTCTTCGCTCTGCCGCACTACCAGCAGCAGAGACTTCCTCCCCTGCTCTTCCCGCGCCACGCCGCACCCAGCTGGCGCCTCTCCAGCCCTCTGCTCGCCGCCGCCCCTCTCTCTGAGCATCATCTTCTCCGGCGACAGTCGATACGACTGTCGCCCTATTCCTCCCCCTTCGTCCCTGCAGTTAAGTTAGACCTACTCCCCTTCTCCTCCTCTTTCTTTCCCCGCTTTCGATTTAGTCAATTAAGCCCTCTACCGACCCTGTTCGCCCTCATCCTCTCCGCCTCCGACCACCCTCCGGCGAGCCGCTCCCATCACCTCAGCGACCCACACGGCTCGCCGACCACCGCAGAACCTCCGCCTCCTCACCCTGATCCTCTTCCGCCCCTCCACTTCCCACCAAACACCCTCTGCAGACCCACCGAACACACCCACTCCCTCGCTCACAGTTTGACCTAGGACGACCTAATAGCTCCATCTCGCCCCCTGCAGACCCCCTGACCACCTTCGCCGTGCCACGGCGAAGGTCCCCCGCCTGTCTGATTTGGCCGAGAGGCCGTGCTATTGATTTCAGGTTCCAGGCCTTGACCGCCATTGGCGAGGAAGCTCGAAGCTTGCTTGAGGTTGCTCCAAGCCTAGATATCCCAGGTTGAAGAGCCACGGCCAGCGCGGAAGAGTCTTGCGCACACACCCCGGCCCTCAATTGGAGTTGCGCGCCTCAACAGCTGTTGCAATTGGAAGCGCCATCCCTGCTGCAGGCGTGAGAGAAATGGGGTGCGCGGATAGTCCCACCTCGGAACCTTCTGAAGCCACACACCCACATAAATTGCAAAAGTGCCACCATCTGTTTGCCTCAGTTACCACGGGGTGAGGTCCCTCTCACCCGACCCGACCCGACTCGGCCTCGTCCGTGACCACGCTCCGCGGACCTGGCCCGACCCGATTAGACTGACCTGCACTCCTCGCCCACCACGCACGCCGGTGGGCCTGGACCCGGGCCTGACCCGAACCCGATTACCCGGTAGCGCTCTGGGAGAGCTTCCGAAGAGTGATTTCAGAGAGAGAGATACGCGGGGGAGGGGGGTAGAGTAGGTTTTTGCCTCTTGACGAAAAGACTCCGAAGTGTGCAGGCCAAAGAAGAAGAAGCAGACCCGCTGAAGAAGAAGGAGCTGCTGCACTGTAGCGAAGGCATCGTTAAGTCGTCTCAGCACCGGGGCAGACGACGGAAGGTCAGCAGTCAAGGCAGGTGAAGACAAAGAAGAAGAAGGAATGAAGAGAAGCAAGAAGCAGAAGAAGACGATCTGACGAAAAAGAAAGAAAGGAAACAAGGAAGAACAGAAGAAGAAGAGCACGAGGGGAAGATCTGAAGAAAGCAGAAGAAGAAGAAGAAGAAGAAGAAGAACAGGAAGAACCAAAGGCAAAGAGGAAGAAAGAAGAAAAGAAGAAGAAGCCAAATTTTCATCTCTCTCTCTCTCTCTTTATTTTTGTAATAGAACTTGTATATCTCTAGAATACAACTTGCTCCCTGAGTTCGACCTCAGGAACTCTTTTATTTTTCCGAGTAAAAAATTTTTATATATGAAACGTTGGTAACAACCGGCTTTACTACAACGATATAACCCAACCCGAAGTTACCGCTATCAAGCTTCAATGCATTTTCTTCACCGTTTCACCTTAAGGGCTTGTCTGCAAAATCTCCAACACACCTGCGACTCGTGTTCCACTGTAGTAGCGCTAGAACACAGCCAATCTGCCCATTATTCTCGTGAGTCCTTTGATCAACGGTCGATCGCAATTCAATCTCCGCATGCTCCCTCGTGTAGGATCACCATCCTTCCTAGATCCCATCTGATGATGGGAATTTGGTTTAACTTTCCCGTGCCTCCACACATCTCGTATCCACCATAGAAGTCCTAATGGCCTAATCTCACCACTGCAGTGATCATACTCACTCCCTCAGCACTTAAGTAGCTACCCCGCCACTCATGCGGGCCATCAGCTCCCTCTTACACCTTTGAGTTGGTCACCTTCCTCCCTCTCCAATACCTCCTAACCCCTTCACTCGCCACACCTGTGATAGGGGCATCCTTCAATTCCTCATCTCCACTAAGGATGACGTACGCCTGAAGATGACCTTGGAGCTCCACTAAAGGGCTCTTCACTCAGTGGAGGCCTCCCACCCTTCTTCCTCCTTAGCTTCCAACTTTGGATCCAGGGAACCCCATTCTTCCTGTTAGTTAGATTTCCCTGCTTTCTAGAGTAGTTTAGAGTAGTGATTAGTGTAATTAGTTAGCTAGAAGTATATTAGAAATCAGAATCAGTGATGGATTGGTTTGGAGTAGAGTAGATTAGTTTAGAGTGCTTTCGCCCTCTCTGATCAATTCAGATAAGAGAGGTGATTTCTCGCTTTCACGTCGACCCACTGATCTCCCTCCACATATCATTGTTCATCTTCACTGATTTCCTTGCATGTTCTCTCCAATCACCCACTCATCAAGGCATCAAATTAGATCTGACGCTCTTGAGCATTCAGATCTAATTTGAGTGCCAAACCTCATATAAGGATCACTCCATTCATTCACTTAACCATAATGGTCCTCACATGGTTCTGAATGAAGTTCTCTTGGTTTGAAAGATCTGAGGATTTGGGATTTAATTTTATTGGATTTCATCGTGTAATTTAAACTCTTTCTTCGTGTTATCTATGGCACAAGAGAGAGAGTAGATCAGTTTTCCTTGGTTTTTTAGCTTTTATCGAGAATGAATGAATCCCAAATCTATCAGAGAAGATTTAAGGTACTTCTGAATTCAGATTCATTGCAATTGAAACCATAATTTGCACCCTTACCTTACATTGTCTATAATGTAAGATAAGGAGCATATTAGGATTTCAAGGAATTTTCGGGGAAGATTTATCTGAATTTCTCTTGGTTTTGTCGATAATTAGAGGAGTTTTCATATGAGTCTCGTAGGATTTATGGTATGTTTGATGAAGATTTCAACACTTGAATCTGTTTTTAAATGGATTTTCAGATTGAGTAAGTTTTGAACAATGGCTTGCTCATGCGATTTTTGATTGTAAACTCTCCTATATCAGTACATGAAAGAGCTGCATAGCAGCTACATTCTTTGGAGTAATTCCTGATTTCAAGCATTTGAAGGTTGGAGAATGTTTTCAATGGATTTCAAATTCTGATTTGAAACCTTCACTTCATGTTGTCTATAGCATAAGAGAAAAGTCTAAGTCAGTCTTTCCTTTGTGTTTTGCAAATTTGATTTGGATTTTTATGGCACTAATTTGATTGAGTCTATTTAGCAAAAGCTGACCATTTGAATTTAAGCTCAGATCAATCTTAATTGATCTGATCAAAGTAAGGTCAACAATAGAAGTAGTTGTTGGTTGCTAAAATAGCTGCAGCATGGTTGTAGGCCGTCTGATCAGTTGCTACATCATTTGATCTGAGTTGAATTAGATAACAACTATAGCAGCAATAGCAGTTGCTACTGTAATCTTTCATCAGCCACTATTTTGAGAGTATGAGCTGAAGAATTGGATGGATCTTGGGGATCTAATGTAGCTGACATGTTGTCTAGGGTTAGAACTTAATGAACAAGCATTCATGTACTGTTTTAGCCTAAAATCTTATTTGAATGACTTGATTCCATGCTTTTAAATCCATTGTCAGTTATATGTTTAAGGTTTAAACTATCCAATGTGAAATTTGAGTGAAATCATATACTTTCCATGTCATGTGCTGAACTTATTGAAGTGTTTTAACTGAATATCCCAGTCATTTGAACCTCTTTTAGGTCTTAGGTTCCACTTGAAAACCCTTTTAAGGCCTAAATTGAGTTTGCTATGTAAATAAATAAAAATCATAAAAAATTTTCAAAAAAATAAAATAAAGGTTTCTTGAGTAGGATTAGGAATATTCTTAAGTGTTCGCCAAGTTTCAAGGTATTCTGAATCCCTGACTTAGTAAAACATACCAGCCGACAGTTTAGTCTACCTTGGAATTTAATAAAAGATCAAAACTCAAAAATCACAAAAAGAAACCTCTCTCTCTCATCTAACTCTTTCTCTTTCATCCCCTATCTCTCTTATACATATAAAAATCATAAAAATCAGAATAACCCCAAAAATACCTTGTATACTATATATATACTTGTATATATAAATTAAACCTAAGCTATATGTATATAATGTATGATATGTATATAATGTGTATATATAACTTATATCTATATTCTATATATTATATTAAGTATTTAGAGTAATTTATTATATATATAACTTTATTGTATTATTACCTATTAATTTATATTACTTAAATGTATATAAACCTAAGTAATTATATAATCATATCTATATGTACATAATTGTACCTAATACTGTATATATTTATTTAAATATGTATTATGTACTGTATAATACCTATAATTTAATTTAATTATATATTTACAGTAGGTAATTAAGTTATTAGGTTAATTAAGTAATTTATTAAATTAGAATAAAATAAATTAGTAATTTAATTTAAAACTAAAGTAAGTTATAATGTATACTTTTATAATACTACATTAAATATTTTCAACCTATTTATACTGTACTTATAGTGTATTATAGTATTTTTAAAATATTTATGTATAAAACTAACTTAAACATGTATTTAAATCTATATAAATTAAAATAAAGTTTCTAAAATACAATAAAAATGTGTAGTAAATAAGTTATTATATAAATTAACTCTGTATTAAGTCAATTGTATAAGTAATTAACTACTTTATATGTTAATTAACAAATTAAGCTCTAATTTAATGTGTATAAACAGCCAACTTTAGCTAATTTTATTATATATTTAAATAAGTTATTTTTGTAAAGTAATTGTACAATTAGGTAGCTCTATATAAGGAATTTGTAATTATATAATTTATTTATAATTTACATTAATTTATGACCCTCAAATCGAGAGCCAAAGACCTCAAATCGAGGGCCAAAATCTTAGATTTTGCACAGCCAAATGCACAGCAGCACCTGATAGGTGCTAAACATAGCGCCACATCGTTTGTGACGAGTGCTACGACGCAGTATAAAAGCACTTCACGCCCGATGCCTACTAGTCGTTAGCGCAGGGCACGTAATAAAATCCGCTACTCTCCTCTCATGACCTGAAATGATGATATATTGAGCATATTTGTGAACAGTGCCTGGGTCGGGGCCACGCACTGTAGTAGGACTGTATGGGCCTAATATTGGGCCCAAAAATGGATGAAAATACACCTAATCTAAACTAGGGTTGGCCCAAAGTAGGCATTTAGTCCTACCCTCTTGGGTGCTGTGTATCCCTCAAAATGAGTTGACCTGCCTATTAAACCAAATTTTGAATCTAAGTGAACAATGCACCTAAATTTGGCTCAGTGTTGTAAAGAGAAGAAAAGAGGAGAAGTGGCTAAGTATGAGTGCCTGTGTGTGTGTCATGTGTATATTTGTATAGGTATATGTATACGTACAATACAGTTATAAGTATCTATATACAAGTAATTAAAGTAAGTATATAGTATATATATAATGTAAATAAGTAATTAGAAATACATATACGTATGTAATTAATATATGTAATGGTATAAGTAGACTAGGTACTTGTTTGAGTTCTATATGTATATAAATAACTAAGCTTTAGTAACAGATAGATCCTTTACTGCTTATATATTTATATGTTAGTGTAGGTAACTAATTTTGCCTAATGTAAATATTTTACCAAGGCTATAGCGATGCTTATTTATGTCACTGTATGTGTATATTATATGTTATTATAAATATTAGTATGTTAATATGATTTAGTATAGTAGATATTATTAGTTATTTTTGTACCTGTACTTAGGTATTACTTGTAGTTGTTGTATATAACTAACATAGTGTAGTAGTAGATAATTTTTTATGCTTGCTTGTTGTACATATGTTTCAGGCATTATAATACTTATTAATTAATTCCTTTTGTAAATAATTAACCAATTCTTTCATTATTTGATTCATTCATTCGTTTTGTAAACAAAATTAACATTTTTGGAATAAAAGAATATTTTTGGACTTAGAGAGTGATGTATATCAATAACTGTCTCCTAGTGAATAACCTGGAAACAAGCCAGTAAAAATTATAAATAAATAAAATTGACGTGACATCATTTTGCATTTATGACACATATACTACAACAACAACATATAAAACCATTTTTATTGCAAATCGACCGTCGAACTTATCACATTTTTGGTGCCGTTACCAGGAATAAAAACCCGACAATAGCACTTTATTGTGATTGTTTGACGATTGTCGTGGTTGAATCATATTAACCAAATGCGTGTTAATTGAGTCCTAAGTCTACCAAATTTTAATGCCTATTCGTGCCTTGAATTATCACTTGATTTAGAGTTTGATTCAAGTTATGACCTAATTTCTAGGTTGATTGGTTCACCAAGTGAACCAACTTTACCTAACCTGGCCTAATGGTTAGGATGCAAGCCGGGTTAACTCACCCAAATCACCCTATTTTGGTTCAACAAGCAAGTCACTTTTAATGTTCAAGTGATCTTAGAGCTTGTATTTTTGGGTTTAAGTTGTAAATCAATTGAAATAAGGCTTAGGTAGCACACAATGCGGATAATAATTTCCCTTATAGCTTTGTAAATATGTACTAGATAACCCTAAAATTCAACCCTAATTTGTCTCTAAAGTGGAGTCCAATTCAATTTCAATGATCCCTGTGGACTCAGTCAAGGACGTGTTAGTCCAAGGGTTCAGTTAATTTCAAATAAGTCCCTATACGTGCAGGAAATTTTTGGGTCATGCCCTCTAAGCAGGTTTATTTCCTTAACCACTGTTAAATCTCAGAAATACTTACCACAAATAATATTTCTAAGAAAATAAGGCAACATTGAATCCTATTTTTTTTTTGTTTTTTTTTGTCTATACTAAGAAAGAGGGGATTAAGAAGAAAGGAAGAAGATTTACTTACCGTGAAGTGGTTGTCTAAGAAGTCAGGTGCTCGAGTTCAATTTACAAAACAACCAAGACAAGGCAGATGCATCAGAAATATTCGCAAATAATAGTAATAATTGCACGATGTTCCTTGGCAATGGTGCCAAAATGTTAAAACACTTCGATCATGTTTTAAAAATGTTCGTCGTAGTATAGATGACCAAAGTGAATTAACATTTAAAATTTATAAGTTGAATTAAAAGAGAAAAATCTGATGTCGTCTCTGGGAGTAAGAAAATGCACAAATATCACTATTTTGGGTTTCAAAAATTAACCTTAAGAACTAGATCTAATAAAGCTATTCTTTTAATGCATAAAATCTAGTTCAAAACGATTTAAATAGAATCCAAAACTCGATGCTATAATTGAGGAAATTCAACTAATGCTTAGCAAAAGTTAATCTACGAATAATGTGCTTAAACATTCAAATAACTAATGTTGGGAAATATTATTTCAAAGGGAATCAAATAATCTAATAAATGAAACAAGGATTTAAAATAAAAAGGACGTCTTCAAATTAGTCCTTACATTGATGAATTTCAGTCCCTATGGCATTACTTTTAGGTCCCTACGAGAATTTTCTTTTTTTCAAAAAGGTCCTTTGTGCTTTTCAAAAGAGCCAGTGCTCCTCCAGCACAGCTCGCCGGCAAGTGGCCGCAATGAAGCTCGCAAGGTCAATTTTCTCCGACATAAGGTGACGGAGGATCGTCGGACGACGGGGAATGTAGCGGCGGTGATGGATTTCCGAATGGCGATGTGAATTAGCACCGACGACTGCGTGAAGTGCCAAAGCAAAGCCCTAAACCAATCGACCGTGATGGTGGCCGTAGGATGCCGACTGTGAAGGTGATCTTGGTCGTTAATGGCAACGTGGAATGGAGGAGGAGGAGGCTACGAATGAAGATACAAAGCTACAGCTACCTAATATCCACCTAGAGGAACAAAAGCCCTATGATAATTTGATGAAAGGGGAATTGAATCTACCTGGCAGAGGAGGGTTGGTCGGCGAAGAATAGAAGGAGGAATCGAAGCCGAGGAGGAGGCGAGAAGCTCCAAAGCTTCGCGTGAAGCTTCATGCGAGGATGGAGAGTGAAAGCCCTCTCTCAATTTCGGCAAGAGAGCGGCGGACAAAGGGGTCGAGTGAAGCTCTGAGGTCCTTCAATGGCAGTGCATGTAGGAGGAAGAAGGTGAGGGTTGCACTCATGATTTCCAGACAACGAAACTCAGAGGACATGCACGACCCTTTATAGAAGAGCTCTGGAGCTAGCGTCGACCGGTTGTTGCAAGAAAAACTTGCAAACAACTTGCACCACCTACGCCAACTTTGACCGATGATTGCGACTGGCCGTCACAACCAATGGTGGTGAAACGACCGCCAGTGGATGCGAGGTTCGTTGAAGAACAACTCCAAGTCTCGCAAGGAAAGGTTGAGAGAGTCGACGAGAATTCTCATGGGAATCTTGCCAATTCTCACACCATGGCTGCTGAAGGTGGAGGTGCCGGAAGGGGCATTTTTGTGAAGAAAATGAAGAGTTAGGGGGGTCATTGTAAGGAAATTAGGAATTAAGGGTTAAATTACAAACTTGGTCAAGATGAAGTCCAAATGAGACTAAATTTTTATGGTAACCTAATTTAGACATAAGAAATTTAATTGTACCTTCAATTTTGGATTTGATGTCATTTGCATGGTCAATTTACATTTTGACCCAAATTATACCAAATATCGCCAACGTTTATGTTTTAGTTCAAAACAGGTTCCGATTATCAAATTGACTGTTTTAAACCTTATAAAATATTTTTAATTGATTTTTAGAATATTTATATTATATTTATTTCCACAGATTTATTTTAATTGAAGTGGGGTTAAAATTAAGATTTTTTATTAGAACTAAACATTGGATTTGAATGTAAATTCTGAATTACTTAATACCAACTCAATTTTAGGACATTTAAGCTCAATTTACCTTTAATTAACCATTAATTTTCCCTCTAGTTACTATGCATTTATAATTGTTCATAAAAATTACAGAATTAATCCCTACTTTTATCAATTCATCTCTCTTCAACCCTAATTGAGTTATACCATTTTAATATGTTAATTAGATGAATTTAACTTCAGAACTTAACCAAATTAAATTATATATAACGAATGATGACGATGCCATCAATTCTCTATCAAATACTCTGTCAATGTTGTTACTGAAGTTGAGAATGAAAAATAAAGCATCTTTTATCTCCAAATCCTACTCTATTCTCAAAATTAACAAATTTTTACTTATTTAAGTCTAAGCTAATTTATTTTTAACAAAATATTTGATAGAGGGCACACGATCTAAAACAAAGCAACTTTAAAGATATCTATGTAAACATAACAAGTCAGGGATATTTGTATACTTGCAAAACAAATCCAACGAGACCCTTTTAACAATCGCAAGTTTGGTTTTTCCCGTGTCTATTGCAGATTAATGACCAGTCATCTCATGCATTTATGTCACAAGAAGCATTAATTTGGATTAATAGATCGGATATGATGCATATACCTTTCTTACCTAGTTCTACCTTTAAGTTTACCATCCTTACCCTCGAGGGAGAGAGGGTCATGAAGATAAAGGACAAAGTTAAATGTCGTAATATCTGCTCTCGAAGAAATTAAGAAATAAGAGCGACAATTACCACCACCTACCTAGTTTCATCCTTGCATGACATACCATCATGTCACATTATTTTTTCATGGGAAGGATTTGTTTATATTACTTAAATGTCTGGCAGAGAATAAAGATTTAGAGAAAATCAAAAGTGATGAAAATTTTATTTCGATCTAACTGGACATGTGTTGAAGCTCAAGCGAAGATTGCGAATGGAATTTCTTGTTGAGAAAGTGAATCAAATTCGTCCATTTACATCTACATTTCTCCACATCCTTCGACACCCCACACTACCCGTCTCCCCATCCTTCCATGACGCGGTAGTTTCTCTTTTCTTTGATAACCCAGAATCCCATATGGACAAATGGTGGAACTTAGCCATCATTACACACCAATTTTTTAGGTAATATAAAGATGAAGACTTTGTTGAGTCACATGTAAATATGCTGATGTTATAGGGGCATCTTAGTCATGACATTGTATATTCTATTACTGTTATATCTGAACATTTTAGTTTACTTGTATATACTTCATGGAGTGCGAGATGTGAGTATCACACACCATTTCATTCACTGTTCTCAAGAGACTCGAAACTGAGTCCCACCTAACAGCATCAGGAGTTTCACTCATTCAACCATACCCTAATGGGCAACACTATTCTCATTACAATGTTTGTTAATTAGTACTAATGTGTGACGTTAATGTGCAATATAGTTGACACTGGTACTTAGAACTTTATGCTAGGATATCTTATTTCTTTTTTTTTTTCTATGACCTAAAATCCCGTTTAGGTAAATTGAAGAAAAATTGTCCTTCCCTCTCCACACACACACACACCAATCCTTCAAATAACGTGGGAATAGAAACTCAAATCCAAATCCACCTGCCAAGGTCAATAGATTCCATAGGTCGACCATACCATAGAAGGCAAATTTCATATTTCAATATTTGTTATGTTAGAACTTCCCATGATTCTTATCCTAGGATTTTTTATAGGGAGAATTTCTTCTTACATGATTTTTGTTATTAAAATCGAATGAGATGGATGACAAATCAAAAGACTTAGACTACGTATCTGGAAAAATCAAAAAAGTTATTATTGCTAACAAAATAATATTCTTGAAGCCAAAATTTATAGCTTGGTCAACTGGTATCTCACCATTGAGACGTTAGTAATTCATATAGGATTTACTTCTCCCCTGATTCACATTGGCCTAATATCTCTGTTATACAGGAAAAAGGGTCCATATATCACGCCTTAACACCCTTATCATAAAGGAGTGAAAATCCAAATTAAGATAACAAAATAAAACCCAAGTCACTAAAAATAGGGCCTGTGATCTCCAACAAGAGATTGTGGGTTGACTTTCCCATGGGCCTATACAACGGCTAAAAAGATGATCATGTTAATGTTGTTGTATAGACAAGACATATGTATGTTGAAATATTTGTTATCTTTATACAGAAGACGTTATTTTACTGGGATAACTATTAGTTTTTTTCTCTGGTATATTAGCCAAGGTTTCATAAAAAATTTTAAACTGAAATGAACTCACAAAATTAAAATTATCTTCCCTTTAGTGCATCAATTTGACTTAGATCTCAAGTAGGAATAAAAGTGTACCAACGGTAAAATTTGAACTTCAAAAATCCTCAAAGTTTACATAGAGGCAATGGAATTCTACTTTCCTTCTCCTTTTCTCCTCCGATCGGGTCCTGGTTAGCAAGAGACTCGACTCAAGGAATCAAACAATCACACAAGGAATCAATGACACAAAGGATTGATGACTCAGTTCCACCAAAAGAGGGGTATGTCTGGGAGAGAGTAATGCTCCCAATATTCTACTATGTTGAATGATAGTACAATCACTCTAAATTCTTTCTCACCCTGAGTAAAAAACCTAAAGCCCTCTTTCTTTCGTATTTATAATACAAGAACCATTCTCGTAATAAACCCTCGTTCCATAACGGAGACTTCGTGGTCCCCGTCGCTTCTTCCATTACTTAGCTATTAATAGCATTTACACGGTTAAATAGCAAGGGTCGTAAGTGTCGACATGGATGTAACCACCGCCTCTTCAACTCTGTTCAACTGGGTCCTTAGGCTGATTACTAAACCCTGGAATCAAGTCGAATTCTCTGGGATTCGTCAGGGTGTTGCAATCTTGGGATTGGGTCAAATCTGGTGAATCTCTAACCAGCTGGATCTGCTTGGATCTGCCTAAATGTAGGATAATCAGGTGGCCGGATTTATCGAGACATCGGAAAATCGGATCCATTGGGTACTATGCGAAGTTTTAATTTTGAGAGTACTTTTTATCCTTTATCCTATGCCCCCACTCTTTAGCTAGCATATGTTGCTAAGAGAGTAAATATATATTAAAACTTTGGATGGATGGTGCCCCCAATGATATATGCCAGCTAGCTTTTAGGCAAGATAATCATTTGTACGAAGCGTATGATTTAATTTCCGGCGAGCAAGGCACCATTACTGACGTGGTAGATGTACCACTGTTCATTGAGAGGAACTTAAGCATATCATCGCCTGAGTTACTGTCAGCCTAAAGAGGCCAACATCCCAGGTATAAGCGCAACGTAAGCATCGCCTTCCGTGAGTGGTGGCCAATCACTGCAGGAATTGATTTTGTAATTTTGTGTGGCAAGACTGGCATTAACTGCTGCAATTTTGAGGTGTACTTATCTCAAATATTGCAGCAAACAACTATGTGACTGCCGTAATCGCGGTGAAGTGATTCTCACGTAGGGACATTTAATGCCCATAATGATGGCAATCCTTAGTTGGATCGACATCTTTACCCCAAGGGGGGTTATAAATAGGGATAGTGGGGGGCAATAAACGCCTCACCCAACACCATTTACTGCGAGTCCCTTTCACCCAAGAGCTTCTACGAAGAAGATGTCAAGTCTTACAGGAAAAGGTGAGTCCACCTCTTCCTCATCAGAGATATCGCCTGAGACGAGGCAATTGTATGATTTTGGTTCAGACTTCTATAGTAAGTCAGCGATCCAGGAGTTTTTGGCAGCTCATGGGCTTGGCCATGTTCCTTTCCAACAGGCGGGTTCTATGACCCACCTGTGTTCTGACAGTGGGTAGGATTTTTTTATCATTTGTAAGTATGTCATAGAAAATGGCCTTCGTGTGCCGTTGAATCCATTTTTAACTTCCTTCCTCTCTTATTACCGAGTTGCTCCCTCTCAACTTAGCCTTAACTGTTGACATGTTCTGAATGCTTTTACCGTCATTTTTTTTCACTTGGGAATCTACCCCAAGTGGGGCTATTCCACCTCCTTTTTACATTAATGCCGCTTAAGGTTAAGAAGGGGGAGTCGCCGTCTAGAACCTATACTTTTTACAGCCGGCGAACAAAGTATAAGATAACTGGCCTGCCAAATAGTCTGAAGGGACAAGATCACCATTTTTTCTTTCTCCACAATGTGGAGAAATTAGAGGTTGCCAGCACATGGCAAGGTCCGCCAAAGAAAAACCTTCTGCCTAGTGTGCACGAACTTGACTAGGCTACCTCCAATGATGCCGAAAAAATGATGAACTTTGGGCCTATAGCCCAGTCAGAATTAAGGCGGGCAGATGTGTTGGCGACGCTGTTATGGGTAGCTGATTCTTATCCCACGCCATGTAAGTTGGGGGATGGTAGCTTTAGATAACTTATCTTCTCAAAAATCTAAGTAATGTCTATCTTTTCCTTTCCCAAGTTTTTGGTCAATTTGCCCATCCAGATACTCCGAGGTAGCAACCCGGCAGTTCATCCTACAGTGGGTCGAGGCGGGGGGAGGCAGAGGACAAGCCCTCAAAGCGGGGCAAGGAGAGCGGATCTAGTCATCCCAAGAAGGGAAAAAGGAAGGAGTTAACAGGCAGTGACTCGAAGGAAGTCCCCCTTAAGCGCGTGAAGAGGGGACCACCATGGCTTCCCCGGTACCAGAGGCAGCAACACCCAACTCCTCAAGTTCTAGCAGGGATAAAATAATGGATGCCCCCCATCTCCGCTAATGAGCAAGATTTCGTACGTGTAAAGATTGAGTTAAAAACCCGTCATTGCAATTGCGTAAAAATCCGTCAATCAGATATTTTACAAAAACTCTGGTGAGTACCGGGTCGAATACAGGGAGGCGAATGTTTGATTAAAAATCGCATTTAGAATTATTATCACAAAGCAGAATGGTTAATTAAAATTAATCTACGCAAGCTAAACTACTTAAAAAATAAACACTAGAAGACAAAGAGATAATATACAAAGAAAAGAAAATAGAGAGAGAATAAACAAATATTACATTTAAATATTCTAGAGTCTATGACAACTACTTAAAGAAAGCAAAACTATACTAGAAAGCGGTAAAAAGATAGGAGTGAGAAAATTCTCCTCGACGGCTATTTGGAGGACGAACCGCATTGACAGAGCGCTTGGACGATGGGATGAGATGTTGGACAAGGGACGACGAAGCTAGAGGACGGAGGATGAAGTAGGGTGGCGTTGTAGTGGGATCCGCTTCCCGAATGGTGGCGAGAAGACAACCACGAGATGCTCCATGAAGGGGGTGAGAAGATAGAAAATTATTTTACTCTACCTCTAGTGGAGCATCCCGGGTGTGGTACCAGCTTATAAAGCTTTGGAGAGGATGAGAGAAGAGAGAAAGGGATGATTTACGAAAGGGGGTGTAGGGTCCTCTATATAGTTTAGGTACAAGGGAAAAAATGTCCTTTAAAATCTTGAAAATTAAATGCAAGGCCTTTAGTGACGGATGCATCTATCGCTGAAGGTAAACGTCGATGAAAACATGCGTGCAACGTCGCCCACACGATGAAGATCGGATGCATGTCGTTGCGCCACGTCGCCGACTCTTCTACTTCAAGCGTCAAGCAGTTTGGCGCAACCTCGACCTTCCAATCAAGATCAGATGGCCATGATCATGCCGCTGCCGCTTCCTCTTCATGCGTTGAGGCAACACTACCACCCTTCGAGCCGTTAGATCAAGATCGAAGGGTCGAGATCGCACACCTGCCAGCGCTTCAGATCGCTTGCTTAGCACATCAGATCACACATTTGGATGCACGTGCAATCACGCGTGCACATCCGGCGCTCAAGGTTGTGCCACATAGCCACCTCAGCTGTCGCTCATCACGCAACCATCAGGTGAATTTCGCCTGTGCTCACCTTCAACGGATTAAATCCTCTCCTTGCAGTTTGAACGCGCGCCTCGCTCTCCACGTAGCACCTTCAACCACCGCATTGAGGACCCACTTTGGTCACGTTTGCGATTTTAGGCACGCACGCTCATTTCCATCGGCTGAGATTGAGGATCATGGATGAAGGAGCCCTATGGGTGGCTTTGGGTGGCTAAGATGGTGCCACGTGGCACTATCTGGGTCGTCCATTTTCCAATACTTGTAGATGGTGCCACGGATGTCAGATTGGGTCGATTTTCACGTCGTTGGGTTGCGATTGTCGATCCGAACCCATCCGTGCAGTTGGATTTGTCATCTGAGGTACGGGTTTGCACCACCTTGCCCCTTGACCTTTGATCTTCCTCGGACTATATCTAATGCTACAGAGGTCCAATCGAGGCAATCTCGAAGGAGTTAGACTCTGGTCGTTACCCTGATTAGATCCATATAGTTGGATCTTCAATCTGAGGTCTCGATAAATATCACTCTATCTCTATTAACGTGCGAAATCGATGTTATAAAAGATGCATCATAGTATAGGTCGAAATCGCTCGAAAACAAATAAAATTTATAACTCAGAATATCTAGAAATGAAATCTGAGGTCGAACACATGGAGCAAATAGGAATTCACACGCTAATCTTCAATTAAAGTATAGATGAGCACGGAAATAAGCACAATAATGATACTCAATGAATATTAATCTACTCAACATAGGTCTTCAATGCATAACATGAGTATATCAAGAGTTTAATGAAGATAAAAAGATAGCTAAGAGCAAAATAATGGTGATTTAGATCACCAATTATTAGCCTAACACATATATATACTAATTACTCAATGAATCAAATAATTGCACAGTGATCAGACTCTGGCATATGGATTGGTGACTTAAATGTCACTTGCTACAGTGTTTGTCTTCTGAACTTCTTCATTTATCCTTCAACCTCTTCTTCTTCTGCCTTTCCCTTTTCTTCTTCACTTTTCCTTCTTCTTTCTTTAGCCTTCTCTCAAGCCTTCTCCTTTTCTTCTTCACTTCTTTCTGTCTCACGCACAAGGGAAGCCAAGGCCTTCAGCGACTAAGTGTCGCATAGGCCCACCTATAAGAGAGCAAAAACCCCCCTACCCCATCTCTTTTTCTTTTCACAAATCCTCCTCTTTTCTCTTTCAATCCAGGACAATCAGGTATATGGATCTGGTTAACCGGGTTTGGCTAGACCCACGTGCATGTATGCACGAGTGAGGCATGAGGCACGGAGCGCATGAAGCAGGGGACCCAACCCCTCGATGTTCTTGGGTAAACAACCAATATCACAAAATCAATTTAAGCCGCATCGCGAGGTTGCCTATTAACGATTTGGGACTATCCTACTATGCTCTATCACGTGAAACAGCAGATCACCTGCTACTTCAATTACTACTACTGCTGGAGATGCATTGCTTGAGGTAGGGCTTGGGAAGTATTATGAATTACAGCCGCACCGATTTCACGCTGTAACAGGTGGTTTGAAGGTCTAGATCAGTCGAACAACACCGAAGAAGATGGCGGCGGTGGGTGGCTATCCGGCGACACCTGAAAGATCAACATATGGACTTTGAGCCCACATTAGAAGGTTCTGGAGCATCGCCATGATTCATGGAATGTGGTGTGTACGTGCCTGTAGAGGGCATGTGAAGTCGATAATGGCGAATAGATGATGGGTTGTTCAATGAGGAGATGGAGTGGGAAATAAGTTTGGAAATGTTAAGGCTTTTTGTAACGAACGCGTGCCCCAGACATCTTTTAAGACGTCTGGGAGGTGGTCCAGACGTCTGACCAGACGTCTGGGATCGTTTCCAGACGTCTGGGAATCCGTTAATTTCGACACGCGCAAGTCGTCTGCACGCCTGAGCACGCAGACCGGATATTCGCTTACTCCCTCTTTCCCTGCGGCTGCAGACGCCTGCCGCATCCTCTCTCTCCTCCTCGCGCGGCCTTAAAAGGCCACGCGCTCCCTCCCGTCGTCTCCACCGTCTCCTCCCTCTTCTCCTTCCTGTGCGCGAGAGCGAGCGAACGCGAGGTTGCTGCAGCGGCGACGGCCGCAGTGAGCGCGGAGGGGGTGCTGCGTGCGAGAGCGGAGCTCTGCCGTGAGGGCGAGCTCGCCGGGGCTGCTAGGGCTGGCCGGCGGAGGGTGCAGGGGGCGCGGAACGGCGTAGGAGGGACTGCTGCGGTCTGAGCAGCAGGCGCGCGAGGTGCGACGCGGGCAGCGTCGCGAGTGGAGGCCGAGTGGCGCCCTGATTCTGGAAGAATTTCCAGAATCAGACGTCTGGGTTGATAGCCAGACGGCGAGGGAGACGTCTGGAAGACCTTCCAGACGTCTGAAAGGTGAGTTTTTCCATCTTCTTCTTCCTTCCTGTCGACTGACCATACTGAGGGAGGGAGATGGGTGTGAGCAGGCTCGGTGATTCGCCATCCAACGCGAATCAGACGTCTGGCTGTTGTACCAGACGGCGGGAGTGACCTACAGATGTCCGGGGTGACCATCGGACGTCTGGGAGCTAGGCCAAACGTCCCCTCAGACTTCTGGACGTCTGGGAAACCACGCTGAACAGGTAATTCTCTGATCCACTTTTTAAGACGTCTGGAGGAAGTTCCAGACGTCTGATTTTGCACAGTGTCGTCGTTTTCGACCCGTTTTGGGCCCGTTCGGGTTCCGTTTTCCGCGATTCGAGTTGTATTCTTTTCAGAATTAATTCCTCTACCCATCTACAGTAGCTATACACTGTTTTGAGACACTCCTTGTGTTTGATCCTTGTGATAGGACCTCCTTCAGTTGCAATCTTGGGAGTCGCGGAGGCACGCGGGATTCCCGATCACGCCCCCATTACTCCCGTTGTACCTGGTAGAGTGGCTTTAAGTTATTAATAAAATCTGTTAAATTATGAAACCATAAATAGAACCTAGGACATTACATGAATCCTAGGAATGAGAAATAGATGGAATGATAGCTCCTAGGTGTTGCATGAATCCTAGGACTGGAAAACTAGATTGTATGATAGATCCTAGGATATGGCATGAATCCTAGGATGGGAAAACTAGTGGAATGTATAATACTGCAGTCTTGGAAAATGGAAAGAGATATAAAGCTGCCTGTAATTTGAATTAACAGCTGCCTGTTGTGAATAGATAACGTGGTTGAGAACATGGATTGTAAGAATGTGAAACTGGAAAGTGAAACCTGGATGTTTGAGTAAAAAGGATGGAACCCTACGAGGAAGTAGGAGTAGAACTCCTGGAAAGTGAATGGAATAGTTTTGGGGAAGTGAGCTGGCCCTTGAGTACGGAGTACCAAGGAGAGCGACTGTCCCCCTGTTTAGTGCAAAGCGGAGCAAGCTGCCCCAGGGACCCGGGGTTAGGACTGGCCACTCTGTACCGACTTGCTGGCCCTCACGTACGTAGTACCGAGGAGAGCTACTAGTGTAGGGAGGTACTAGCTACCCCACGGGCCCCGGGGTTCTGCTAGCCTCCCACACCGACTTGTTAGGCCCACTGGGGCAAACCAGTGTAGTCAGGCGAGGGTGCGCGGACTGTGGAGGGGCAAGGCCCCGGTTTGGTTACTGTGGAGGGGTTGGACCCCTGTTACGGAGAGGGCTCTGCCTTGGACTGGTTCCGTGCTGTGCTTTGGGCGCACCCGTTAACGGAAACGACTGACCGTGTGCCCGTACGGGTTAGCTACCTGTGCGTTTATCGCACGTGCCGTAGTCACCGTTACGTCTGTCAGTGACCTTGGGGTGGTTGACTGAGGGTAGGATCACCACGGGGGACTCTCCCGGCCAGGAGAGCACCACGTGCTACTTCTACTTTTTGGAAAAGACTGCAATCAAGATCGTTCCCACGAGGAACATTCGAGATCAAGTAAAAGATCTGGGGAATAAATGAAATAGTGAGACAATTGAAAGATGGGAATAAAGAAAGTAATAGAACATAACAGCTACTGTACACTCTACTGTTGTCTTTAGTTTTAGTTGCCACTCTACTCAGCGTTTTGCTGACGTGTTACACTCGTTACTTTTTTCAGGACCAGGTGTTAAGCAGCCAGGGCCAGCGGCTGCAGAGGACGCTGGGCCGAGTAGGGTCGAGTAGAGTTACCACTGTCTTTGTACCTCTTTGTTTCCGTTATAGTGAGTAGTTCTTGTTTCCGCTGTACTTTTCTTTACCTGCAGTTCATGTTATATGATAAATGTTGTTCTACTGTTGTGGTGGTATATACTGTAGTAGTTTCTTTCCTTAATGCTGTACTTTCTTACTGTTAGTTATATTCATGCTGAATGTGGTTTATTTTACTGCTCTTTTGGTTACTTCCTCGTTGGACGACTAGGTCTTGGGATTAGTCGAGTCAGTCCAGTTCTCATGTCTCGTAGGGACTCGGGAACCGGGTCGTTACACTTTTGGTCAGGGTGTGACGACAGAGATTTTGGAGGTGGAGCAGAGTAGTTTGGTGGCGTAGGGTGCCAGTGCGAGCTCGCCGGAGCTCTCACCGGACTTGGAGAAGACGAAGGGGGAGAGCGTGAACGACGGTCGAAATTGGAGTTTAAAGAGTGAACAAGGAAGTAGAAGGGAAGAGGGATCGAGGGGACCTAAAATTATAGATGAAATGAGGGAGATTCCCACACCAGTGTGATTGCCGGATGTGGGGAAGATGAATCCTCTATTAGGGAGACGGTAGTGAGGAAAGGTTCAGAAACGACGGGGCTTTGGCCGGCCACTGTCGAAGGAAGGAGGGGAGAATAGTTGTGCATCCAATTTGATAGTTGGAGGTGCAGACGAAGGAGAACGAGGAGGACCACCGGAGCGTAGGTCAGAGGAGGCCAAAGATAGGGAAAAGGGAAGATTTTTTGGGCCAAACCTAACTAAAGAGCACAGCCTTGCAATAGGCATGCTTTTTTAAGTGTTAGATGGTCATTCCAAGTATGGAAGGAAGCTTTCAAGCTCCATCCAATTTGCACATGTGAGATACTCACATCCCCCATGCGTTCGCATGGGAGATTGGTAAAGACTTAGGGTCCAAGGCTGGGTTTGATTAAAAGAGAATTCCTCAAGGAATCTCTAGTTTAAATCTGGGACTGATTGATTGAGATGCAGGTATTCCTAATGACAGTAGGGACCTAGATATGAAGAAGATGAAGAATTTAGGGGAGTCCCTGAAAGGATTTCAAAAGTTAGGGGTATATGTGTGAGAGAAAAGAGTTAGATAGGACCAAAATGCAAACTTGGTAAAGAAGATCTCATATTGGGCCCAAATTTGGTACAAACCTAATTTGGACCCAAGGAATCTAATGGTGAAGTAGGATTTAGATTTTGACTAAGTTTGAGTGGTAAATTATACAAAAATCCAAATTAGGGCAACTATCTATCTAAGACTCTATTTTAGGTCAAATTAGGTTCCAATGGTCAAAGCAAACGTATCAAACCTTAAGGAATATTTTTCTACGATTTTTAGAAGGTTTAGGTGAATTTTATCCCGACCAGAACTTCAATGAATTAAGTGGGTCTATTTTTAGCGTTTCAGATGTCATTTAATTCTCAAAACGCGTGAAAACCTGTTTCTATCTGTATAAACCCACTTATTAGACATTTATGACCATTTGACCTTCAATTAACCCCTGAGAAACCCCGTGATTGTTCTGCAATTAGGATATTCTGTTAAAACTGTAGTTTTACCCCTGTTTAATGCATTTCTCTCAGAAAGGATATGCAATGAATTACGACTCTTTGGCGGTTACGTAGGAGCATTTATCAATTGATTATGACTAATTTAAGCTAGATATGGCTGATGATGATGTTATCATCAGTCTCCTAACCACAAAACAAGGTGAATTACTATACAATTTGTACAAATTAACCTAAATGCATGATGATGAATGTTATGCAATATTTATAATGCTGAATGCTTCTATACGTCTAAGAACATGCAAAAATAGACAGTTTATGTGAAATAAATGTGTCTACATCACACCTCCGTGCCTATCTTTTGCTTGTCCCTAGCAAAACTATATGTTATTTATAAAATTAGGATCGATTACTTGGGTAATAATTATTTCTCAACACTGAGAAATTTCTATCAAAGACCTAAACTACAGAGACTCAACAGTGCCCGAGTGTCTACCAAAATGAAGACCGCCCAAGCCTTCACCTTATTCAAAAGCAAATACATCTTTTCCTTTTTCTTCTTTTCTAATTTTTTTGGATTTTTTGAATTTAGAGTTTCGAGGTAGCTTTCTATGGCTACCCAACCCACCCAAGACTTGAAAAGAACTATAAGTGCTAAGCTCTTTTTGTGACTGTGATAGACTCACTGATCGGCAACTAAAACGGACTTCAAGTTTCTACGAACCCTAAGTGAGCCTAATGAAAAATTTCTGCCCAAAGGTTTATCTGTTCGACAGATAGCTTTCTCCCTACTTTTTATTTTTATGGGGTCAACACAAGGGCAAACCCAGTTTATATCTCCCTGGCTTATTCTACTTCCCCGCTTCTTCCAAAATGTTTAGGAATTATTTGTGCATTTTGTGAGTTGGATTCTGGACAACCGGCCAATGAGTTATTTCCTATGATAATTTGCTAACCATACTCGTGCGGTGAAATGTGGCTTCTTTTTCTTTTCTATTTCTCTTTTTTTTC